>OY282506.1:6211202-7596202 GCA_958295605.1 Ajuga chamaepitys
AAAAGTTGTACTTCCAAAGATGAAAAAACCTCCACAGTTGTTGATGGATCTTCTAAGTGGCAACACTCCAAAAAGCAATCACTTCATAAAAAACATCAGATCCTACAACTGCATGTTTTCTTTCACATCAATGGGAGGAAAAATTGATAACAGTCCTAACACGGGAACATCTCCACCAATTTTCAAGTTGCACGGTCAGAACTACCATTTTATTGGAAGCTTGATGCCAAATGAAGAATACAGTCCAAAGTTTGCTCAACTGTACATATATGACACTGAAAATGAGGTCGCAAACAGAATAAACTCTGTTAGGTATGTTTTTAATTTAATAACCTACACACTAACATACCAATAAATCTAATGCTTTTTTATGTTTATTTGATGTTGCCGCTCAAATATAACTATTTAGGTCAAGTAACAACTCAGATGGACTTCACACCGATATTGTTAAAGATTTGAAGGGAATGCTTGATGATAACAATGTTTTAGTGCAATGCTTTAGGATGGCAAGAGACAAACTTCAACAGTGTAGTGATGTCAGTGTTAAGTTGAAGCTTATTAGTAGAAGAGATAAGGATGGTAGGATGTATAACCTTCCAACAGCTTCTGAAGTAGCAGCATTAATTGTAGGGGACTTTGATGAAGCATTAGGTAATCGGGATATCATTGTGGAAACACAAGGTGGATATCTGCAGCGGATAAATGAGCTACATGCCTCTTACCTAGGTTTTCAGTATCCACTGATATTCCCCTACGGAGAAGATGGATATCAGGAAGACATCTCATTGTCGAACACCACAAGTAATGCACCAAAAAAGAGGAAACGTGTCACACCAAGATAATTCTTTGCTTACCGATTTCACGATAGGAATGGAGAAGAGTGTGTCATCTTATCATCAAGAAGACTAACTCAACAGTTAATAGTCGATTCATACATTATTATAGAATTAGGAAGATTGACATGGGTTAAGCTTAATCAGAAAACTCTCCAATGTGAAATGTATAAGGGACTTGCTGATGCTTTATTTCGAGGTGAAACAAATCTAGCAACCCAGGGGCAGCCAATGGTTTTGCCATCTTCATACACCGGAGGTCCCAGATATATGATTCAAAACTTTCAGGATGCTATGACGATATGTGGATGGGCTGGATACCCCGATTTGTTTATAACATTAACGTGCAATGCCAAATGGCCTGAAATCACCCGATATCTCGATAGAAGGGGTCTGAATCCCGAAGATCGCCCTGATATTGTTTGTAGAGTCTTCAAGATGAAATTGGACGGATTGATCAAAGATTTGAAAAAGAATAGAGTATTTGGTCGGGTCAAAGCAGGTATGCTACAGTTGTTTATTGATTTGGTTATCACATAAATTTGCATATTTTCATAGTATACATACTTCTCTTCACTCTTTTAAATGCTATGACTTATCCGCTTTCTAAACTACATTATTTTATCAAATACTCATGCAGTGGTATACACAGTAGAATTTCAGAAGCGAGGTTTACCCCACGCGCATATATTGTTGTTTCTAGCTGCTGAGGATAGATATCCGACAGGGATAGATATAGATAGAATCATATCAGCTGAAATTCCAGATGTGAATATATATCCTGCTTACTATGCTGCATAGAAGACATTTATGATACATGGCCCGTGCGGGGATGCTAACAAAAATTCTCCATGCATGTCTGAAAAGGGTTGTACTAAGTTTTTCCCGAAAGATTTTGTAGACAACACTACTTTCAGTGATGATGGCTATCCAATTTACAGGCGAAGGGATAATGGAAGGAATATCATGAAAAATGGAGTACCTGTTGATAATCGATTCATAGTTCCACACAACCCTTATCTCTTACTGCGATACGGAGGACACATGAATATAGAGTGGTGTAACCAATCACGTTCCATTAAGTATTTATTCAAATACATAAACAAAGGGTGTGATCGGGCAACTGCACAGTTCCTGAAGAGCAAGAAGGATGCACAGAATGGTAAAGTAATTGACGAGGTCCAAATGTACTACGATTGTAGATACGTTTCACCATGTGAGTCCATGTGGAGAATTTTTGGGTTCGATATAGCATATAGAGAACCTGCTGTGGAGCGGTTGAGTTTCCATCTTCCCGGCGAACAAAGTGTTGTTTTTTCAGAAACTCAAGACATTGAACATGTCATTGATGGTCAGCCTTTCAACACAAGCAAGTTTGAAGCTTGGTTCAAGGAAAACATTGAATATCCAGAAGGAAATCACCTCACATATGCAGAATTTCCTCAGCACTTTGTTTGGAAACAGGACGGAAAAAAATGGATTCCTAGGAGTCAGGGAATTGCTTTGGGAAGACCATATTATGTCCCACCAGGAGCAGGTGATACTTATTACCTTAGATGCTTAATTAATGTTATTCGTGGAGCCAAATGTCACGATGACATGAAAGTAGCACATCATATACAATATGATTCATACAGAGACGCGTGCTACGCATTTGGTCTTTTGGAAGATGACAGTGAGTATATTGATGGAATAACTGAGGCAAGTTTTTGGGCATCTGCACATTCTCTACGCACTATGTTCTCCACTTTATTAACAGAGAACTGTATGGGGAGACCAGAAATTGTTTGGGAAAAATGTTGGGTGTATTTGTCGGACGACATCCTATAAAAACAACGTCAATTTTATCACAACAAAGGTATGCATATGAATTACATTCATTTTTGAATAATTCTTCAACTGTACTTTATTCTACCATTTCACTAATCCAAACCCCTGCACTACCTTCATAGATCTAGAGCTAACGGAGGCTCAAATCAAGAACCTTGCTCTCATTGAGATAGAGAATGTACTGCGTAGTTGTGGAAGTAGCCTAAGAAACTTTAACACAATGCCACTGCCGGATTTCGAAGATATTGCAACATGCCCGAACAGACTGTTGCATGAAGAGTTGCAATATGATAGATGTTTATTGTCAAAGGAGCTTAAAGACCTACTCCCAAAGTTGACGGACGAGCAACGCGTTGTTTTTGACAAAATTATGGCATCAGCCCAAGGAGACATGGGTAAGACTTTCTTTCTTTATGGCTATGGAGGCACTGGAAAAACATTTGTTTGGAAAACATTATCTGCAGCAATCAGATGTAAAGGACAAGTGGTTTTGAATGTTGCTTCATGTGGAATAGCATCCTTGCTTCTTCCAAGAGGTCGAACTGCGCACTCACGCTTCAAGATACCGTTGAAACCACATGAAAAATCAATGTGTAGCATCAAGTTGGGTAGTGAGCTGGCTGAACTAATTGTGAAAGCAAAGCTTATTATATGGGATGAGGCTCCCATGATGCACAAATTCTGCTTCCAAGCTTTAGACAAAAGCCTTAAGGATGTTATGAAATGCGTTGACAATGAAAACGCGAAAAAGCCATTTGGTGGTAAGACGGTTGTTTTTGGAGGTGATTTTCGTCAAATACTACCGGTTATTCCAAAAGGTCGACGACAAGATATTGTAAACGCAACGATTAACGCATCTTACATATGGGACTCCTGCGAAGTTCTTCGGTTGACGAAGAATATGAGGCTGCAAAGTTTAGGTTCAGAAACTGAAGGTACAACTTTAGCTGAATTTTCAGATTGGTTACAAGATATTGGAAATGAGACAATTGGGGAAGGAAATGATGGTTCAGCCATCATACGAATACCTGATGATATACTACTGCAAAATGGTCCCGATCCAATTGCAACAATTGTCGAGAGCACTTATCCTAACCTATCTGAGAGAATTCATGACCCTGAATATCTACAACAGCGAGCTATACTTGCGCCAACTTTAGATGTTGTTGACTCTATAAACCAGTATATGATTGAGAGGAATACTGGAGATAGTCGTCAATATTTCAGCTCCGACAGCGTAAGTCAATCAGATATGAATGGAGATATTGCTACAAATGTCCATACACCTGAATTCCTAAACGGAATCAAGTGTTCAGGAGTTCCAAATCATGAATTATATTTGAAGGTAGGAACGCCGGTGATGTTGCTAAGGAACATTGACCCAAGCAGAGGTTTGTGTAACGGTACAAGACTTCTTCTTATCAGGCTAGGAGATCATGTCCTTCAAGCAAAGATAATGACCGGATCAAGTGCAGGTGAATTGGTATTGATCCCGCGATTATCGATGACTCCTTCAGATTCAAAAGTACCTTTCAAATTTCAGCGACGTCAGTTTCCTATTGCCGTTTCATATGCCATGACAATTAACAAAAGTCAAGGTCAATCGTTAACTAACGTTGGACTTTACTTGCGTAAGCCTGTTTTTAGTCATGGTCAGTTGTATGTTGCTTTTTCACGAGTCACAAATAGGAAAGGTTTGAAAATTTTAATATGTGACGATGAAAAAAAACATATCAACACCACTGTCAATGTTGTATACATGGAAACTTTTAGAAATTTGTAATTTCTTATTCGTATTCTATTGGACTAAAATTGTTTAAATTCCACCTCATTTCATACTATTTCATATTTGTTTACGTATATAATATTGTAATTATTCACATTGTACATATTACAGTTTCCATTGTCGTAGGAGTTCTCATTTATTTTTACTTTTTTATTCACAACAGAAAGTCTAACCCGTGCATCGCACGGGTGGACATCTAGTTTTAAAGTAAGGCAAAGTCTCATGTGCACCAATTGCATGTTGCAATTCGGGGTCAATATCACCATTTATGTTTTAAGGTATCATTTGATACCTTAAGCATAAACATTAATACATTTTCACAATGATACCTTTACTCAAAACATGTAATACCTTTAGATATAAAAACTAATATCTTTTTGCCCATGACCCAGATTGAATGGATTTAAGTGGTGCACAAGAGACTTCCTCTTAAAGTAATTAAATATCGTTGGATTTATTTTTCTCATGTGACTTTTGAAGAATTAAAATATTTCAATTATTTATATTTTATAAAATGACTTTTCGAGTCAAAGTTTTATAGATATATTACATTTTAATTATCGCAATAAAAATATTGTAACATAAGTGGTGGAAACGATCGACTCAGACCATAAAATAACAATTTATTAGAGCACCTATATTTACTTATTTGTTATCTAAAATAAATTATATTAGTGATTTTTGTGTGTGTGTGTATAGATATACCCACATTATATTTTTACTAATTAAACAACAACGACAGAGTTTGTAGCTTAAGCATTTTAATACATTTCTTAAGCGTGAGAACCTAGACTTGAAACATTTTGTTATGTCTCTTCATGTTTCTAAGCTTATTTTTCTATTTAATTTTATATTCTATAAAATATAATAAAAATAATTATCATGTAAGTCTAAATGTGATTTTAGGTGTTTATAATTGGTTACAACAAGTAGATACATAAAATTATTGTAATTGATATCAATGATAGTGTCTTAAAGTTTAGATACAATAATTAGAAGTAACAAATCAGTATCATAAAATAAATCATATATATATGGGTAAGGTTTTAATGGTTACTTGCACTTTATTACCATGGATGGTGACCTAATATTAGCCCTTGGATAAAAAATTAAAGAATGAGATTGGTTGAGTAGTTGGATCATGCATTTAATTCACCTAAATTGAATAAAACACATTTAATGGTGAGAAAATGAGTAACCCGATAACATGTAGGTAACAATGATGATGTGTCATTTTTTTTATTTTTTTAAAATTAAATTTTAAGATATCTGAAATTAAAGATTTCATGTCCTTTTTTAACATCTTAGTAGGGATTATTGATTCTCGAACCTTATTTAATATACTACATAAACGTTGATTGATGAGAATCATTAAATATCATAATTACTATTTCACTTTACCCACTAATTTAAAATAAGTAATTGTTTAATTTAAATTTTCATTGATAGTTGCTATGTAATTAATACACCTTATAATTAATATTATTAATATGTTTCTTTAATATAATTAGTTGTGTTTTTTATGTTGTAATTAAAATAATAGGTGGCAACTACTAATTAATACACAAATGGCCTTTTTAAAAAAATACACCTTATAATTTTGTGTTGCTTTTTTTGTTTCATTTTTTTTTCTATTAATTAATAGGTTGTGTATTTGCTTGGTATGCACTCCATAATAGAATTGATTTTTTCCTTAATAATTTATGTACAGTTTTTTATAAAAAAAATTAACTTCGAAATTTTAAATTTAATTACTAATAATCAAATAGAAATTTAAAGGAACTAGTTGGTACGTCTTGATCTAATAAGTCGAATATGTTCAAATAATTGGATCATCTTGACCCAATAAGTCGAATCGAGTCAAATAGTAATGACACCCTATATCTATTGTTTGAGTCCTTATTTTTTATAGAATTTTTTTAACTTCGAAATTATAAATTTAATTACTAATAATAGGAAATAGTTGGTACATCTTGATCTAATAAGTCGAATCGGGTTAATTAGTTGGATCGTCTTGATCCGATAAGTTGAATAGAGTCAAATAGTTGGTACATTTGATTCGAGAAGTCAAACAGGTCAAAAGTGGTACCTTATTAATCTGATAAGTTGAATTGATCAAATAGTGGGCATTTGTTGAGTCGATAAGTCAAATCGGGGTCAAATAAAATGTATTTGTTTATCCGATAAGTCGAATCCGTTAAATAGTGGGTACCTGTTGAGCCGATAAGTCAAACAGGTCAAATAGTTGGTACATCTTGATCTAATAAGTCGGATCGGGTCAAACAGTTGAATCGTCTTGATCCGATAAGTCAAATCGGGTCAAATAGTGAATATTTGTTTATTCAAGAAGTCGAACGAGTCAAATAGTTGATACATTTGATCCGAGAAGCCAAACAGGTCAAAAGTGGTACCTTATTGATCTGATAAGTCGAATCGATCAAATAGTGGGTATATTTTGAGTCGATAAGTCGAATTGGGTCAAATAGTGTGTACTTGTTTATCCCATAAGTCAAATCGATCAAATAGTGGGTATCTGTTGAGTCGATAAGTCAAATGGGTCAAATAGTTGGTACGTCTTGATCTAATAAGTTAAATCGGGTCAAATAGTAGTACCATGTTGATCCGATAAATCAAAAGGGCCAAATAGTTGGTACGTCTTAATCTAATAAGTCAAATCGGGTCAAATAGTTAGATCGTCTTGATCCGATAAGTCGGATTGGGTCAAATAGTGAGTATTTATTGATTCAAGAAGTTGAACGGGTCAAATAGTTGATATATTTGATCCGAGAAGCCAAACAGGTCAAAAGTGGTACATTATTGATCGGATAAGTCGAATCGATCAAATAATGGGTATTTGTTGAGTCGATAAGTCGAATCGGGTTAAATAATGTGTACTTGTTTATCCGATAAGTCGAATCGGTCAAATAATGGGTACCTGTTGAGTCGATAAGTCAAATGAGACAAATAGTTGGTACGTCTTGATTTAATAAGTTAATCGGGTCAAATAATAGTGCCTTGTTGATCCGACAAATTGAATCGACCAAATATTTGGTATGTCTTGATCTAATAAGTTGAATCGGGTCAAACAGATAGATCGTCTTGATCCGATAAGTCGAATCAGGTCAAATAGTGAGTATTTATTGATTCAAGAAGTCGAACGAGTCTAATAGTTGGTACATTTGACCCGAGAAACCAAACAGGTCATATAGTGGTACCTTATTGATCTGATAAGTCGAATCGATCAAATAGTAGGTATCAGTTGAGCCGATAAGTCGAATCGGATCAAATAATGTGTACTTGTTTATCCGATAAGTCAAATCGGTCAAATAATGGGTACCTGTTGAGCCGATAAGCCAAACGAGTCAAATAGTTGATACGTCTTGATCTAATAAGTCGAATTGGGTCAGTAGTACCTTGTTGACTTGATAAGTCGAATCGGCCAAATAGTTAGTATGTCTTGATCTAATAAGTCGAACGGGTCAAATAGTTGGTATATGTGCCGATTAGTCGAATCGGGTCAAATAGCGTGTACTTGTTTACTCGATAAACCAAATTGGTCAATAGTGGGTACCTATTGAGCCTATAAGTTAAACGGGTCAAATAGTTGGTACGTCTTAATCTAATAAGTCGAATCGGGTCAAGTAGCTGTATCTTGTTGATCCAATAAATTGAAGCGGCCAAATAATTGGTACATCTTGATCTAATAAGTCAAATGGGTCAAAGTTGGCACATGTTGATCCAAGAAGTCGAACGGGTCAAATAGTGGTATCTTGTTGATCCAATAAGTCGAATCGGGGCAAATAGTGAGTGTCTGTTTAGCCAATAAGTTGAATCGGATCCAATAGTGTGTACTTGTTTATCTGATAAGCAGTCAAATAGTGAGTACCTATTGAGCCAATATGTCAACGGGTCAAATAGTTGGTACGTCTTGATCTAATAACTCAAATCGGTTCAAATAGTAGGTACTTGTTAATTCGAGAAGTTGAATCGAGTCAAATAGTGAGTACTTGTTGACTCTAGTAACGGGGACAAATGAAAATTATGAAACTAAGGTTTGCGACCAGTACAGCCTCGAATCGGCCCCTAGTCCGGTCCAGTAGAGCTAATTAACTAGATATACACCATTAACCCAGATATACCCATTGAAAACCTTTCTACTAGATCGACAACCCGCTGAAACCTGTTTCTGTTTTTTATTTCATTTTTTTTAAGAGATCTATGACTTCCGATCTGATTCCATAAACACTGCATGAAACTACTAATTTTTTAAGTAATAAATAGTGTAATTTTACCTACAATCACCTATAATCACTTTTATCACAAGCGGAACTTTATAGTGTAATTTTACCTACAATCACTTTTATCACAAGCGAAACTTTGTAGTTTACCTAAAATTACTTAAAATTTTAATTTACTATTATTATAATTATAATTATTTTATTTTATTTTATCTTTTTTTTCATTATATGAATTAATTAAAAAAGTTAGCATTTTTCTCAATATACTGAAAGAAAAACTAGATATTAAATGTATGCTATTAATTGGATTTGCAATTTTCAATAAACTAGCATTAATTACTTAACTTTAAAATACAAAATGACCTTTTGAATCTAAAGATTCTCAAGGAAGCTTATTACATGAATATAAAAAATAGAAAAATACAAAATTATCTTTAACCGACTATAGTAGGTAAAATGTCATTTAATATAGTACACATTTTCGTAGTAACCATCCATGGTTACAAAAAAGTAGGTAACCAATGAGTCGAGGAAACTGGAAAAAAAAATTAATGGCAACTCTGTATTAGACTAAATAATATAATAGACTAGATAAAATCAAGTTAGCTTGTAGTTTGATGATAATTTAATTTCGAGAGTAATTTATTGATATTATAAAAACATATCGTATATATAGTTTTACTTATAAAATAATGCAAAATAATTGTTGTAGCCTAGTAATTCGATCTTTATAATAAGTCCTGAATCCAGGACACAGGTTTAAAACCTAGTAATAACAAGTATGCAATATGTTTCTTTATAAATTCTAATATAACACTTATCAAAACTACTATTACTAGACATCATTAAAATAGTTAGATTAGTGTTAGCCAACGTATATAAATCCATTTGTTCTATTTGAATGCTTTGAAAACCCCACCATTTATTCTCATACATTTACTACGAGCAAACAAATTCTGTCTATGTAAAGCTATTCCGACAGTGTCAATATTCTCAACTTTCTAAAGTATCTGAATTTGTTTCGAGGGGACGAGATGTTCTTTTTCTTTAGGAGACCATCTCCACAACTATAATCACTTTATATATCCATATATGCATATATTGTAAGGATTTGTGGATCTGGACTTATTTTTTGGGATTATTTCCCCACATAAGAATATCTCGTCATCTAAAAACTGATTTCTTTTACTTTTTCCTAGACTCGAACTTGAGATTTTTAACACTTATAGTTAGTATTTAGAGTCAAAGAACTTAATTTTTTTACCTGAAATCTCAGGTTCGAGAGTTTACTCGATGTTTCATGACACTAGGTCTCCATGAAATGATTTGAATCATCATCAATTGTTCAATTTTCCATTCTTCAAAGAAATATAGATTTTTTTAAGAAGAAAAGTGATCCCTCATTAGGAGTGTCAAAATCAAAAAAATTTCTTTTATTTTAAAAATTGATTTTAGAGTGTTTTTATACTTCTGCGAGTGAATTTTGGTTAGTTGACAAATTGAGGGAATACTTGATTTGAAATGTAGTGGAATGTGTTTAGTCAACTAAGACATATACATTTAATTAATAAAAAAAATATTTTAGTTTAAGGATATAATAGGATCGGATTTGTATTGAAAATTATAAAAATGTATTGAATTGTAAAAAGTATAATAAAAATTGTGAAATGTGCTATAAATAGTAAGGTGTCTATGTTGAGGGATGGGTCAATCCTCTGTAAAATGAAATACATTAAGGATGGACTATACTCTCGTCCGAATGGTGACATATTAGCCCAAGTATCCCTAAATAAAAGTGACTTATGAGTTATTTGGTTAATAAAATGCTTGAAAAGATTATTATTCAGTACTTTTTATCTGGCCAGAATCACTGATATTTACCTTACTATAATGAGGTTTTATATAGTTTTCGAATTTTCAGGATTTTTTTTCAACAAAAATTAACTAACATTTTTTATATCTTTATTCCCAGAAAAAATAAAATTGGATCAAATGAAATCACTTAGGGGATACTTGGTTTGGGATGTAGTGGCATATGCCATGTTCGATGGGGCACATCCACGGACGGGACATCCAAAAAGGTATTTTAGTTTTAGGAGTATAGTAGGGTAGGATGTGTATTGGAAATTGTGAAAAGTGTATTGAAAATGGTAAAAGGTGTGTTGGAAATTATAAAATGTGATGTAGGTAATAGGGTGTGGATGTGGATGGATGGACCATCCGATGTAAAGTGAAATACATTGAGATGGTCAATGCCACATGCGGATGGAGACATCCCAAACCAAGTATCCCCTTAGGGCATCTCTTATAGGAGGTACAAATTAAAGTTTGTACCTATCCAATAGGTACAAAGTTGTTGTGGGGATGAGTACAAAGTGGAGAGAGAGTGTCTTGGGTACATTTAATTGTTCGCTGAAAGAGAGAGAATGCGTACAAGCGTTGGCAGAAACAGGGGGGCTCTCAGGCGCGTGGCTCCCACGCGCACGTGCGAGAGGTGCAGTGTGAGACCTGCACCTGAGTTAGTGGGGGACAGTTTTTCCCCAGCATTTTCGTTTATTTTTTATGTTTTTTAATATATGCATTGTCTTTTTATTTACAATTGAGACTAAAATATGTGTTTTTTAAAATAGTTCTTTTACGTTTATTATAAAATTTAGAAAAAAAAAAATTAAATTAATCTTTGTCTTAAAAATAAACAAATATTTTTTTAAGAAAATATATTAATTTAAAATAATTTGTGATAAATTAATTAATTAATAGTATAGGTGAAAATTATATATAAGATTTTAATAAATTGAAGATGTAAAATAAAATGGGTGGTTTGAATGTGGAACCCTCCAATAGTTGCACTTGTACCTAGGATAATTGAAGAGAAATAAATATAAATATAATAGATATTAACTTTTAATGTGATAGTAATGTAATATGGATGTGTCAGCAATTGTACCCAGTGTCACTGAATATGCATTATAAGAAGTAATTGAATCAGTAATTCTTCATCAGTGATATCCCAAATTCTTTGCCGCCACATCTTTCATATTAAACAAGTGTAATTTACATTAGTAAAGTAGTGAAAATTTTACGTTGGATCTCCTACAAATTGTGTTACATTGGTGTGGTTACATAAAAGCATGACACATGTATGATGCGATTTATCAATACGACAATATGTCAGTAATATATGTGTATTTTGTATTACTAGAAAATGTTGCAGCATATATAGTAGAAGATGAAAATTTCACGATAAAGTGCTCCAATCCATCACAGATTTCCTGGAGCAATTAATATTCTGCGGCACCATAAATATGTAACCAATTTTCATCAACTAACCTTCTACTTCCTCTTCTTGTTGTATGGTCCTGTACAGAAATGGGGATCCGATCAATAATGGAGCAAAAAAGAGAGTGAAGCATGTGCAAGCCTGATAATTTTGTGTGCTTGACAACCATCTACCGCTGCAAAATTGACGGAAAATTGCATCCAGGTGGGTCCCTATAAATGTAAATCAGCAACAGCAAAATTCACGGGCCCACCCAACCATAAACTCTCTATTTATAGCCCCCACAATACTACTATCCTACACCCCCACACTAACTTAGCCTACTTCCCCTAAAAAAATGGTTAAGTTATTCGCCTTTCTTCTTCTTGCTCTTCTTTCCATTTCCATGCTGCACATTCCTGTGAGTGGTTACTCTCTGTTTTCTTGGGTGTCAAAAAAATGTCAACATTTCTCATAGTTTCTCTTGTGTTGTTTAGGTTATGGCATCTCAGGGAGTTTATCACTATAACAAGGTTCCATTTGTCAATATACTTTATTTCTTTTTCAATTTTAATTTTCCCTGTTAAAATGTGCTAATTTGTTTTTTCTTTTCTTAAAAAAAAATTGCAGAGTCGGTATGGTCCAGGCAGCGTGAGGAGCTTCCGTAAGTATTTGTGCACTTCCATTTTTCTTCCTCTAACTGCCTTAAAAAATTTGCAGTTTCTGTGATATTTATCTATTATTAATATTTTCTTGAAAGAATAGTAAAAAAAATTTAAAGAGAGAAACTCAGCATTTTTTGGCAGGATCCTGGAGAAGGTTCTTATGAGGTTACTATTACACAAAAGATTCCGTTTTTATGTGTTAATTTCTTGGTTTTTTATTTAACATTATACATAATTTTCACACATATTAATACTCAGTTGAAATGCATGATAAATCAAATACATATTGCATGCTTTCTATTTGTTGCTGCTTGTTAATGCAGTACTCTGTAAGCTAAATTCTTTTAACTTCTAGATGAGCCAGACTAACAAATAACGATCTTGATAGAAATTTTGGTGCTTAATCTCATATTTTATTAGAGAGCGATGGATGTGGGTAATTCCCAGTTCCTCCCCACTCGGTCGGGTAATACCCAATTAAGACAATCTACTGTTATGTTGGTGGGTAAAGTTTAATCACCTAACAAATTAACGGTAGATCGTTTATTGTCTCCTGTGGTAGATTGTTTATTGTCTCCTGTCCTACTCCTGTACTAGCCAACCGTGGTGGATAAGAATTTTATGATAGATGTTTTAAGTTCATGTAAATGGTGTTATTTATTAATTATTAGAATATAGGAGCACATTTTTCAGCATCAGAACTTTTTTTTTTTTTTTTTTTCAACAAGTCACAAGGGGGTTTGACCCTTGTCAGAAATATGGAAAAATCGACACAGTATCTATGAAAGCTTTGACTAATGGTCAAAAAGGGTGATAAATAATTTGATTTGAAATGACCAGAATGCCCATCACAATGTAGTCGGAGGTGCAGCAAGACACAATACCACAAGCCGTGCATGTTCTTTTGCCAAAAGTGCTGCAGAAAGTGCCTTTGTGTGCCTCCCGGCTTTTATGGCAACAAAGCTGTTTGCCCTTGCTATAACAATTGGAAGACCAAGGAAGGCGGCCCCAAATGCCCTTGAAATTAATTCCAATACCTTATCAGATCATATCATTACTACTTACTTTTAATTATTATTAGTCGTCTATGATATTATTATGGTGCACTAGTGCTAACTAATGAGTGAGACATGTACTATTTAGTCTTTTTGTTGTTGTTGCTACCCTATCTCTTGAATGAAAATCCAGTTCTTGCAACATCCATTTGGTCTGATCGAGTTGTAGATAATTTAATTACTGAACTGCGACATCATGTAATTCATGTGCTGCTATGAATCAAACAACTTATTAATTAGTGTTTTGAAATTCAGATGAGGCTGTAGGTGAGTGCATTATATTTATATCTGTTCCAACTTCCAATTGATTATAAGACAATCACAATCATACTAACACGAGTGAGAAAATGGTAGACATTGAGGGTGTTTGGCTAAACTTATTTTAAACATCTTATAAGTTTCAACATCTTATAAGTTGTTTCAAGGGTTTATAAGATGTAATTTTTAAGGAGCTTATAAGTTAACAAAATGTTTGAATAAAAGAGCTTATAAACTTGTAATTGAATATAGTGATTTAGCTATAAATTTAGGGTCTAACTTAAAGTTAATATTATACACATTTTGATTAGTGTGTGAAGTGTATTTAGTGTGTGAAATGTGTAGTGTGTGTGTAGTGGGTGAATTGTGTGTAGTGTGTGAATTGTGTGAAATTTGAGTGTAATAATTAAGATCTTAAAAAATAAGATGGAGTATAGCAACTAATTTTTTTTTAAATCTTATAAGCTCTTAGAGCTTATTTTTGTGTCTTATAAGCTCCTAAACATCTTTTTTTGCCAATCATTTTGCAAAAGCTTATAAGCTCCTAAACATCTTATAAGATATTTTTAGGAGTTTATAAGCTCAGCCAAACATCCTCTAAGACAAGCATGAATTGTGGCCACACTCGTAGTTATGAATGTATTCAGGATGCCCGCTCTAACACCTAAAAAGATAAAAGAAAAAATTACAAACTAAATTTGACTTTCTAAGTATTTTTGTTTAAAAATAATAATGTTTCAAAAGTCAAAGTTTATTACTTTCTCTGTTCATAAAAGAAAGTTAATTTAGAGGGGAAAAAAAATCATAAAAGCAAGTAGCTCTTGCAATTCTTCCCATACTGTCTATAGTAAATCTAAACAAATCTCAAACTTATGGTAATGGAAAATTTGTTGGAGAGAAAAATGAAATTTAAGATTAAAGAATAGATTCACAACGGATGTTTTTGTACATCCCATAATTTATTAATTTCCATCTAAAAATCCAAAATGACTTTCTTTTGTGAAATGCGGGACTATTAGACTAACTTTCTACAAGGATATTTGAGCAAATGTTACAAAAATACATAAGTTTGGGTTTTGGAAAAATATCTTGTGCACATTTTTCTTAGAAAAATGCCACGACATATACTCACAAAGCCGCACGTGTCACAACCCAACTCCGTGACTTTGTAGGTTCCTCTTATAAGTGGCTTTTTGTTTTTCACAAATATATATGACCAGACACCTATGATAAATGTCACTAAATATGCTCTAAAGAAATATAAAATTATATAAGCGATGTTGGTTACAAGTGGTAGAGGTTTAGAGGGGATGAATAAACCTCTAACTTTTGACAATTTTTCTTTCAAACATAGTTGGCAATACCTTTTTGTCGACTGTAAGAAACAGATTCTTACAGCAGGGTTTACGATGACAAGCTTCTATAGGATAGTCTTCTTACAACAAGTTTTTTTTTTTCGAGGCTCACAACTAGCAATGTCGTATGAGTTTAAGTACAACGGAATAAGTATGATAATTTTCAAATCAATGTAAGTATATAGTATGTTACAACGACAATCAGAGTAAATAGAGATAAGGAAAATAAACGTACAAGAATTTTGGTGGTTCGAAGCTGGAGGTAACGTCCACTATTCTCTCGCATAGGGAAAATTCACTAAGTTTCTTACACATGACAATCTTAGTTACACCAAGACTCAACTTGTACTGATAATTTTTATCTGTCCTCGAAAGGCTACACCTCTAGCTATATCAGTTCCTCATAACTACACTAGTCTAGTTTGAATTCCTGATTCAACAAAGACTCGAATGTTATACCAATCATTGAGTTGGGTATAAATGATTTCTTCAACTTAAAATCGTCTATAAACGTTCTTGAACAACTTTAGAGATTGGGCTAACTTCAGTGAGAAAAACTGAGATTGAGAGAGAACTTCTCGAGAGTTTGTATTGTAGATGCTCGAGAATCTTTGTAGTTCCATAATTTTATGCTTGTGAGAAGTTATGCTTGTTTGATTGTTTAATTCCATGCATGGATAAGTATTGTGGTCTTCTTGGTCTTTAATCTCTTTGTTGAAGGGTAAGAGATTCTCATTGACATTTAATGCTCTTGTACAACAAACATGCATTGTTGTCCTTTAACTGGGAGAGTAGGTCAGAGTTGATGCAGCAAGGCCAGTCCACGCCTCCATGATCATGCTTTAATTTGTTTTTGGGAATACGTGTATTCACGTGATTGCGTAGTAATATAAGAATGACGTTTCTTGTCTCTATTGGTGATTAACATTGAAATTATAATTTTTCTCACATATTTCAAGTTCATATTTTATTGAAAATTGTGATTGTTTGATACGTTTAAGTGCATTATAGAGTAAAAGTATGGTTCCGGGTCTTTTTGATATGATTTTATGCACTTTTAGGTGTTTTGAGTTGTACTTGGAAGGATAGGAAAATCAGGAAGCTTAAGGAACCTATCTGCACTCAATTCCCCATTCCAGCTTGCATACCGAGGCCCAATCAGGTCCAGAGGAGGCCCGTCTCAGAGATCTTCAAGCCGTGAATAGAAGTCGAGAAGAAGTCGGGTCGAGAAAGTGAATGGAAAGGGCGAAGAACAGAGACTATGCGCACGACGGGAGATGAGAATGCCAAGTAAGATGGCGAGTACTTGCACCAGTATCGATACCGATATAACTCACTGACTTCGGATACCATTTTGGGTACCACGCCGGTATTTGTTGTGGTACCCGAGTCGCTACCCCCTGTTTTTCGGTCGAGGCATCATAGTTTCTTGTTTCGGTCGTATCTTCTTCATCCGATGTTGGATCAAGGTAATTCAAAGTGCTACGAATATCTGAGATGAAGACCTTCAACTTTGTAGTTCAAGTTGAAGGCTAATTCGATGCACTATTTTCTAACCTAGTAATCCATAAGTATACGGTGCTAGTGTAGGTAGTGGCAGTCAATGTAGATCCACAGAGACTGAAGGTTGTGCCTAGTTTACTACTCTAATCGTAATAAAACTAACCTAACTAAACTCTCGATCAATGAAAGTTGGTGTTTTATCTAAAAACCTAATTGCAAGAAATAATAACTAAAACTAAATCACTCGTAAACAAGAAATGATTGATAAGGAAGAACTCAAATGAGATTAAAGCATATTCTAGGGATTCGATTTCAGTTTTTGTTTCCTATCTTTGATTATCTTATAATCCTAGACTTCTATACCAATTCTATAATTATTAGACGGCGCTACTATAGTTAACTCCTCTTGGACGATGTTAACGTGTAGCTACGTATGAATAATTACCTCTCGGGCTAACCATCACATACGTAACTCCCAAGGGCTCATAAATCAATGCCCATGTAAGATCTCACTCATCTCGGACGACTATTGGTACCTACGTTATATGATTTCTATGCTTATTAACTATCCTCTCCTCTCGGACGAGGAGTTGTTAAGCAAGTAGAACTAACTAATTGGCCAAATCAATTAATTCATGATTTAAGAACAAAGCACATAAATAACGATAAAAACGAAGTCTGGAATTAAACAAATAAATCAAAACATAATCAACAATTATCTACTCTCTAACCCTAGAACACCAAGTGTTTAGCTACTCATATCTAATAAAAACTCACAATATTTATAGACAAACATTATTCACTAATAAAAACTTAGACAAAAGAAGAATAAACCCGAATTATTGAATCTCGATCTTCGTCCTTGCGTTCCTTGATCTTCGTTCCAAGTCTCTAAGCACTTTTGCAAGTGTAGAATATGATCTCGTGTGTGTTTTTGGACTTGGAAGCTTCTTTTTATAATTGGGATGTACCTAGTTGAAGATGGGCCAAAATCTCTATTAGATTAGGATTAGGAAAGGTCAACTGACCTTCTGTCGCGGTCGCGATGCCTTCTGGTTGTGGTCGCGACTACGACGAGTAGTGTCGCGGTCGCGATGCTCCATCGGTGCTAATTCATGTTCTAGCCACTTTTTATCGCGGCAGTGACAATGTATCTCACAGTTGCGACCGATTTACTGTGGTTCTGGTCCGGTCTAACTCGGTTTCTTCCATTTTTGTCCCTTCTTAGCTTGTTTCTTCATCCAAACTTCGTCTAGTCAGGCTTTTTGGCTTAAAACACCTGAATAACCTCAAAATAAGCTTATACATGTCAAATGGCACAAAGTAACAAATACAAGCAAGTCCCGACCAAATATGCATGAAATTGATATAAAACAAGCATTTAAATCGACCTAAATGCATGCATACACAATGGTGTATCAAAATCCCCCAAACTTAAATTGTTGTTCATCTCAAACAACAAAAACAATCAAGAACACTCATGCTTAGGGCGATTAGATGATGAGTCTAGTTTCAGTTAGATTTTTCTCAAAAAAGCTAGGCAACATAGCAATTCAAGCATATTTGACATGACAAATATTAACTACTTTCAAGACTTGCAACTTTCGAACAATTGATCCTCACTGGGTAAGTGTATAACTCATCTCTCAAGTGTATAAATTAGGACATGTTTTCGATCAAATTGGATCATATGTAGCGTCTACCATAAGCTTGAATATTGTCTAAATTAGACTTGTACTCGACATGTGTGACATAGAGTCAAATAGGTCTTTCATTTTGGTTGTAATGTAGGCTAAAGGTAAGGTGGAATAAATTTGAGTAAAAGTGACTAATCTTGGACTAAGCAAGCTATTACTAACCCGACTACCCCTCAGCAACAATCACTCAACCTCACTCTCCAATTTTCAGAAAACCACCAAATATGACTTCTTCACCCCACAAAAGTACTTAAAACCCAAGTGCTTTTCATGCCAACTTATTCGAGTGCCACATTTTTTGGACTACTCGATCCTTTCAATTAACAAGACATTTAAGCACTTTTTATATTCCTAACATCTCCTCGATAATCAAAATAAAACACATATTTACATCATTCTCTTTTCTTTTCTTTTCAGATTTTTCTCTTTTTTTTGTCATATATTTTCAAAAACGAAAAAACCAACAAAAATCAATTAACAATGCTAGGGTAGGTTAATTTTTCCCGATTTCCACCCACTACTTTTTTTATTTCTTCCACTAAAATCATCTCATTAATCTATCCACTTCAATCCCATAATTTTCCCCATTCTACCTTCCAATCCACCCCTCTTACTTAATTAGTCCAAATAAGGCCAAAGGCTTAAATGAATGGTATATGGCTTGTAATGTAGGGTTAATGAAACGAATAGGCTAAAAGCTCAAGTGACCTAACTAAGGATTTTTTTTCACAAATTCTGGTAAAAATGGTTCTTTTAAGGCTAAAGAATTAGGCTGAAAATCAAGAATGCCTAGAATCACTTTCTAAGTCATAACATGAACTTGACGACTTCTTAAAAGAGGCTCAAGGCAAGTTCTAGAGACAAATACATATGACCAATCACTTCACACTGAAAGAAATATATATTACTCCTAAAGTGGGAGTACAATTAAGGCTCAAAACCTCACAAGGCTAAAAAATGATCAAAAGTTCTAAGTTCAAACTCAATTTTGTCTCAATTTGTCTCTCATGCTCTACTATGTGCCAATTTTGCAAAAATATTTCTCAAAATCATCTCATCATCAACACATCAGCATCTTATCATTTCCTTATTTTTTTTTTCAATCGACAATCAACATTCCAGACTTTTCAACTAACAAGACTCCAAAGGGCACACAAACCCAACTAAATCAAATAAAACATAAAGCAATAAGTTAACTATTACTACCAATCATGACAACCAACTCAACTAACAAGGGGCACACAGGCCCGACTCAACGATCAACTCAACAATTTGGCACACAAACCCAATATCACCAAGAAAACAAGAAATAACACGAAAACATCCAACCAAATCTAGAGAAAATAAAAAGTAAATAGTGTCCAAGACATCCCACTATACACCCCCTCCCCAAACTTGGTCAAAGACCAATATTTGTGGGAAAATAGTGGTACGCCTTGGTGCTTAACTCACAGTCTATGGCTGAGGCAATGGTTGGAACCCTTGTTGGCTCCAATAGTTACTCCATTGCTGCCTCCATGTTCTCTCCCTGTCACTTCTTGCTAGGAGTGTTGTCAACATGCCACGCTGAGCGACCAATTCAGTGCCAAGGGACTGCACCTCTCCCCGGTACAATCGCACCTCATCCCTATATAAATTTACATCAGTTTGAAGAAAGGTAATCAACCCATAGATGTCCTCTTGATGTTCTGATGATGATGCTACAATAGTTGCTGGCCTCTTCTTTGGTGGTCTTGAGGTCCTTGTCCCGCTTGGGCATTTTGAAAGGCCTCTGAGTTTGGCATTTCGGAAGCTTCAATGTGATCTTCCGTAGCCAAGGATAAGTTGTCCTGATCTTTGAGGTCAGATACCACAGTAAGCTCAAGATTAGGTAAATGAAGGTATGACCCTACATTCTGGAATACATAAGAGATCGTATTGTTGTTACCCATGAAAATAACCTTCATGCTCTCCAAATCCGCCCAAGTGAACCTCCCTTCTCCTTTTTCCGGTGTCATATCCTCAAAGTTGATTTGGAGGTGATCTGCGATGGTTGTGATGAGGCCGCCAATGTAGATATTGTCTAATTGGTTGCAGCCAACGCTCTCAAACTGCTTCGCCAAAAACTTTGCTACGTCCACCTTCCGACCAGTGAGAATATTCCACATCATGCGAAGCTCTTCCTACCGAACATCCTCTGCCTCTTTTCTTGCAAACAAGGTATGAGCAAGCATCTTTTAGATGTACCGAACAACCACGCTCTGAATCCATGAATTCTTAGAGTTCCTAGAGTGAAAAGTCTGGGCTTCCATAGTATCAAGAGCTACTGTCACCTTCATCGGCTTTAGGCAAATCAAAAACCTCGTCCACTCAGCAAATGTCATAGTGTGCTGCTCATTCATAAGCTGAAATGTGATATTGTCAGGACACCGAGCTTGAAGGGTGCTTACCTCAGTGATCCCTAAAGTGCTCAAGAACTCATAGGTGAGCCTCTTGTATGTCTGATTAGGCTGCATGGTTTTTTGTAACTCCACTCTAGCCAACAATACTCGGACGTTATCATAGATCCCTATATCTAGGGCAAGCTTCTCTTGACTATACCGTGTAGGTACCACAACTCTTTGTCAAAGCTTCTGGAATCTTGCCCTATGCTCTTCTCTTTTCAATACAAAATTAAAGAGAATCTAGCTATCATTTGGATCCATTATCACCCTTTCCAGAGATGGGATATGAGTTTTCTCAAAAACCTTTTGCTTTCCCTTGTCCTTGCTTGCGCTTGCCTTTCTTTAACCCATAATGTCGAACCTACACATACTCCACAAATCTCAACAAATCAAATAGCTATTTCCTAGTAATTGATCAAATATGTAATCAAAGTTGAAAATTAGCTCAACATAGTCCAAACACAAGCAAAACCTCAATTACGAATTTAAGCTCTTAATTCCAACCCCCTAGATATGATGTCCTCAAATTATATCAATTTCAAACAAACAAGATGTGCATTCCAATTCACATCAACATGAAATTTACTATCGAGTACCCTTAGAATCATAAAAAGAGACGTTAAAACCAAGCAAAATCAGTTTTTGTTCTTGCACATAACATGTTCGATGAGATTCCTCAATGAAAGTATCATGTTATTTGACTTTGTGATGTTATACACTCATTCTAATCAATGTTAATTACACATATTTGCATTCACACCAATTTTGTCCAAAGTCAAAGACCCAACCTAATCAAACATTTATTTGCACTATAAGTGCCAACTTCATATTCTTTAGCAATAAAAAATTCAATTCCAACAAACTTCTATACAAATTAAACATGAAATATAAATTGTAATGAATAAAATTTCAAGTTTAGCCGATCTTACGGGTGAAATTTAGTCGGAGAATTAATTTCGGAGTTTCCCTAGGTTGTGGATGAAATCCCTCAAACTTGGTCCATGAACTCGATTTGTGATCGGTGGAAATCGATGCAGGTGATATGTGTGTCTGATTGTGAGTGTTTTGTGTGTTTATAAGATAATTTGAGTAAAAAAAATCAAAAGTGTGTGTGTGGTTGACTGTAACAATCTCGAAGAGAAGAAAAGAGGATTATGAATAATGACCTATCGCAGCTATGATAATAACTTGAGAAAAACACTTATCACGACCGCGACACCAGGATGAACCAGTGCTTTTGGGATGATTTTTCCAGGGTCGCGACGTGTTGTGTTGCGGTCGTGTTGGACCAATTTCGTCCCTAGTGTTAATTTTCGTCTTCTCGACCCTCGTTTCTTGCTTTCATGACCACGTTTTGTTGCTTCATGGATCTTGTTTTATTTCAGTTCCTAAAACAAGGAAAACAACTAAAAACAAACATTAAACATAAAAATTAAAATAAATATTGAAATTTAAAGAAAAACAGTAAACATCGGGTTGTCTCCTGACATGCGCTTTGTTTTACGTCTTCAGCCAGACGACCTTTTTCAGTTATATTTAAGCTCGTCCAATTGCACTTCTTGTACGGTCTTCATTTAGTCCGACTTGTAGTATTTCTTGGTTCCTTGTCCATTTACTAATAACGAACTTCCATCTTCATTTAACAGCTTAACTACATCGGACGGTTGAACATTCTTAATGGTAAAGGGCCCCGAACACTTCAACTTCAATTTACCCGGAAAAAGCCTCAAACGAGAATTGAAAAGAAGCACATGATCACTGGCTTCAAATATTCGAGCCTTGAGCATCTTGTCGTGAAAAACGCTTTGTATGCTCCTTGTAGAGACTCGAATTTTCGAATGCTTGACTCCAAAATTCATCTAACCCATTGAGCTTGAGGATGCATGGCAAACCTGCTGCTTGAAAGTCGAAGTTAAACTTTTTCACAGCCCAATAAGCTCGGTGCTCCAACTCAACCGGTAAATGGCAAGATTTGCCAAAAACAAGATGATAAGGTGACACCCAATGGAGTCTTTTACGATGTTCTATATGCTCATAAGGCATCATCTAACTTCAATGCCCAAGCCTTTATATTTCCATTAACCAGCTTCTCGGGTATTTACTTTATCTCTCGATTGGCCAACTCCGCTTGACCATTTGCTTGAGGATGATACGTCGTAGTCACTCGATGCTTCACTCCATACTTGGCTAATAAAGTTGTTAGCCACTTGTTACAAAAGTGAGAACCTCCATCGCTAATTAAGGCTCTTGGAGCTCCATACCTTGTGTCGATGTTCTTGTGAAGGAATTTTATCACTACCTTTGAATCATTAGTTTGAGTTGGAATTGCTTCAATCCATCTTGAGACATAGTCGACCGCAAGTAGTATATATTGGAACCCCTTAGAAGAAGAAAAGGGTCTCATGAAGTCAACACCCCACACATTAAATTTCTCCACTTCAATGATGTTTGTGAGAGGCATCTCATGCTTCCTCGAAATACCCCCTGTTCGTTGGCAACGGTCACACTGAATGATAAAATCATGATAATTCTTGTAGATCATCTGCCAATAAAACCCACTTTGTAACACCTTTGTTGTTGTCCTAGCTGAAGCAAAATACCCCTCACTTGGAGAGAGTGACACTGACTAAATATGTCCCTCACTTTAGTATGAGGAACACACATTCGAATGATTGTATCGGCACATCTTCTATACAAAAAAGGATCACCCCATATGTAGAATTTAACATCATGAAAGAACTTCTTCTTTTGGTGAGATGTCAAATCGAGCCGTTGTATTTCACATGCTAAGAAATTTACTATATCGCCATACAATGGAATATCATCCACGGTCAAAATAAACTTGTTCGGGAATGTCTCTTTGATTGCCTCTTTTTGCCCTTCTTTGTCGACTTCATTTGTGATTCTTGATAAGTGGTCGGCAACCACATTCTCACACCCCTTCCGATCTCGAATCTCTGCATCAAACTCTTGTAATAAGAGAATCAATCTAATCAACCTTGGCTTTGAGTCCTTCTTAGTGAACAAGTATCGAATAGAGGCATGGTCGGTGTACAACTCTTTCTTAGTAGTAGTGTAATTGGCTTGAGCTGAGTCGAGGGTCTTGCTAGCATAATAGATGACTCAGAAGATCTTATCCCTCTTTTGGCCTAAGGCTGCCCCTACAGCCATGTCGCTCGCATCACACATTAGCTCAAATGGGTGAGCCCAATCTGGTGTGATCAGAATCGGAGTAGACACCAATGTTTTCTTCAAGGTCTCAAAGGCTTGCAAACATGCATCATCGAAAACAAAAGTGGTATCCTTTTCTAACAAACGAGATAAAGGTTTAGATATTTTGAAAAAATCACGAATAAACCTTCTATAGAATCCCGCATGTCCAAGGAAACTTCTTACTCCTTTTTCATTTGATGGAGGTGGTAATTTTTCTATAGCGACCACCTTGGCTCTATTGACTTCCAAACCTGCAGAAACAATTCTATGCACAAGAACTATGCCGCCCCTTACCATAAAATGACATTTTTTTCCAGTTTAGAACTAAAGTGGTATCTTCACACCGCTGCAAAACTTGAACAAGGTTATCAAACAATGGTCAAAAGATGACCCAAACACAGAAAAATTATCCAAAAAGACTTCCATAATATTTTCAGTCAACTCATTAAAGATGGCCATCATACAAGGCAGAAACGTATCAGGAGCATTACAAAACCCAAATGGCATCCTACTAAAAGCAAACACACCATAAGGGCATACAAAAGTTGTCTTCTCTTGGTCCTCCGGGGCAATCATAATTTGATTGTATCCCGAATAACCATCAAGAAAATAGTAATACTTATAACCTGCTAAACTATCTAACATTTGATCTAAGAAGGGAAGGGGAAAATGGTCTTTACAGGTGGCTGTATTCAATTTCCTATACTCAATACAAACTTGACATCCCGTTATTACACTAGTATCTATTACCTCGTTGGTATCACTTTTTACTATAGTCACCCTCCCCCCCCCCCCTCTTCGTAGGAACCACCTGGGTTGGACTAACCCATTTACTATCAGATATAGGAAAAACATTACCCGCATCTAACCACTTAAGTACTTTTTCCTTAACCACTTCTTGCATCATAGGATTTAGTCTACATTGATTTTGAATACTGGGCTTATACTCATCTTCCATAAAAATATTATGCATGCAAAGAGTTGGGCTAATCCCTTTCAAATCAGCTATAGACCATCCTATCATAGTCTTATATCTCCTCAACACTCTCAACAATTTATCACATTTAGAATTAGAAAAAGATGAAGAGACTATTACTGGATATTTCTTCTCATTATTAAGAAACTCATACCGTATATGATCTGGCAAAGGCTTTAACTCGGGAAAACCGTTGCCCCCTTTCGGTTCCTCTTGAACAACTTTCTTTGTTATATCTTCCTTCGTAGAGCTATTCTTCGGTGCCTCCTGCAAAGAATTCATGGCACTAACACTCTCCATATGATCAAGATTAGTAGTATTATGGTCATTAATAACAAAAAGGGAATCAAATAAACATACTTCTAAAGAGTCACTGTCAATAGGTGAGATAAGTTCCCTACATAATGTAGCATCTAAACATTGAATAGAACTATACATCTCAAGTTGTTTCACTTCCTCACCATCATGATATTTCAAAGCTTTATATATGAAAAAAGTTAGCTTCTCATTACTGACTCTAAAATTTAGTTCTCCCTTTTGCACATCTATCATTACTCCTCCTGTTGCTAAAAATGGGCGACCTAAAATCAAGGGGACCTCCTTATCCTCTAACATGTTTTCAAACAAAATTTATCGGGATTATAAATTTACAACCTTTAATAAAACATCCTCTACAATACCCCGTGGATATTTCAATGACCGATTGGCGATTTGTAAGGCAATTGTAGTGGGTTTTATTTTGCCTATTCCTAATTTGTTAAATAAAGATTGATACTAGCTTCTAAATCACACAATGCTTTTTCAAATGTCTCATTACCTATTGTGCAAGTAATAGTAAAACTACCTAGACTTTTGCGCTTTTGAGGTAACTTTCTTTGAATTACAGCACTGCATTTGACTGTCTCGTAGTCGTCCAATTTTCTCTTCCTTGCTATCACTTCCTTTAAGAATTTTGCGTAGTTCGGCATTTGTTGTAATGCTTCAAAAAAAGGGATGTTGATTTGAATCTTCTTAAAGATATCCAAGAACTTCGCAAATTGTTCATCGACTTTCTTTCTTCTTAAGGCTTGTGGGAATGGAATTGGAGGGACATAGTTTGGTCCTTCTTTTATAATGATTCTCCTTTCTCTTGGCTTCGGAGCCTCTTCCTCTTTTTCTTGTGGCATTCTCTTTTCTTCCAAGTGCTCTTTCTAGACAACTTTCTCTTGATCAACCGGCAACTTTGGGCCTTCATACTCGGTACCACTTCTCAAACATATAGCTTGGCATGTTCTCTCGGGTTTAGCACTGTATCACTCGGGAATTACCCTTGCTTGTGTTGTGCCCCTACAATTTGTATAAGTTGACTCATGTGAGTCTATATATCCTTCATATGTGCTCCTTGTTAGGTCACAGTCTTACTCAATTCTTTCATATCCGCCCCTTGACTAGCCATGTTCTTGTTCAACTCTATAATTTTACTATCAAGCTCCTTCTTTAGTTGGACTAACTGACATGCCTAATTTCTAACCGTGAGCAAGTATACGGGTGTAGATGTGTATAGGGAAAGTCAAGGTCGATCCTCAGAGAACAGGCTAACGTGGTTTGATACCTTAATTTTCTAGGATTATCCTAACTAGACACTCAAACTGTGAGATTGATTTTAATAAACTAACTTATTTCAATTAATTACTAACTTGACTAACGAGTAAATTTCAATTAACAAGAATATATCCTAGGGTGTCGATTTCATGAATTACTTCAATAGTGATTAAGTTAAACTTATAGACTTTTAAACTAATTTTAATATCTATTAGATGGCACTAAAATAACTTAACCCTTCTCTTGAAGTGACTAAGTTGTGGATTGATTAGAACAACTACTCTCTCGAGTCAATTAATCATAACAACTCCCAAAAAGACCCTTAACCCTTGCCTACACAATCATAGACAACTACGATATATGTTGTAAGTCTATTAACGAATCCCTCCTCTCGAAGCGGAATTGCTAAACAGGTACACTAAGCCTAAGTGATCAATTTATGCTCAGTTATGGAAGAAACAAACATATAGATAAATACTAAAATCGGAGTCTATAAATAAGAAACTTAAATCAAACATTATCATTAAACACTACTCTCTAACCCTAGGACACGAGTAGTTTAGCTACTCATGCCTAGTAGTAAATCCATACAAATATTCATTGAATACATTGTAAAGAAGTAAAAACTAGAAAAGAAGTAAGTAAACCCGATTATGGCGGCTTGTCAATCTTCGTCTTCTCGCCTCTTCAGGGCTCTCTAATTATTCTCTACTATGTGCATGATGTCTTGAAAAATGAGCTTGGCCTCTATTTATAAGCTGGGGATGAATTCCTTAAGTGATTAGGACAAGAATTCCTTTGGAAACCCATATTTTCTATAAAAGTCCTCTTTTGACGCGACTGGGTCAAAAACTAACGCGTTCGCATCAGTTGCTTCTGGAATTGCCCTTGTTAGCCATTTTTCAACATAACTGGTCACGTATTGACGCGACCGCGTCACATCTCCAGTCATTGAGCCTTGTTTTTTTGCCCAATTCATGGCCCACCGTGTCCTTTCTTCGACCCGTTTCTTTGTGTTATCTCACAAAGTCTTCATTTTACCTGAAAACTATGAAAACACTACAAAATAAGTCAATACACGTTAAATGATCCAATATATCACAAATGATCAATTCTTGACCAATTATACAAACAAATGTTACAAAATACCTACGTAAATTGCCCTAAATGCATGCATACACAACGTGTATCACTAACTTATCATCATACTTGACATATTGTGATTGTGCTAACTCTTCTTGAGTTGGGTTTCGTCCATCATGAATCATGCTATTTGTGATGGCAAATCCCGGTGGTGGTTGGAGTGAATTCTTTGGGTTGCTGTATGAGAAGTTAGGATTATTCCGATTACCTTGCGGGTACTGATTGTACCGCTGCTGGTTACCTTGGAAGTTGTTGAAGTTTCATTGATTGACAAAAGTTACATCTTCAACTTCTTCTTGTATGAGTGATTGATGTGCATTTGACTCGGTATGCAGGGCTAAGGACAAACTAGTTAACAGAATCACTTGTTTTGTCAAAGCGGCTAAGTGCCTCAATCGGCTCATAGTCGGTGATGCTAGCCACCTTTCTTGGCTGATTCCTTTCGTTCGACCATTGATAGCTAGTTGTAGCCATCTCATTCAACATAGAAAACACAACCCTTATATTCTTTGCCAATAAACTGCCTCTTGCTGCTGCTTTTACATGGTCTCTTGCAGGTGCAAGGAGCCCCTTGTAGAACTTGCAAATTTGCTGCTTTTGAGTGAACCCATGTTGAGGGAAACTCCTGAGTAAATCTCGGAATTGCTCCCATGCTTTGCCAAATGGCTCTCCATCATACTGCTTAAACTGATTGATCTCACTGCGAAGCTCAAGCATCTTGCTCAGTGGGAAATATTTCATTAAGAATCTAGTGCTCTGTTCTTCCCACGTAGTGACATCCTCCAATGAATTGTACCATTGAAGTGCTTCATCTTTCAATGAGAATGAAAATAATCTCAGCTTGACTTGCTCATTCAGCACATGGTTTACCTTTAACGTTTCAAACACTCTCCTGAATTTGTTCAGATGAACATTGGGGTCTTCTTGTACCCCTCCACCAACTGATTTTGATGGACTGTGTTAATCAAAGCTGGCGTGAGTTTGAAGCTATTAGCCTGAATCGGTGGTGGTTGGACTCCTCCGGTGCACAGATTCAGTAAAGGCCGAAGATAATCATTAATCGGTGTGATATCTTCGTCTGGATCATTCAGTAACTGTAATCGAGGTTGTCGCTGTTGCTGCTCTTGCAAAACAGTCATTCGGGTATCCAAACTAGTTATGGCCTCGAATAGTCGTGTGATCATCTCCTCTTATGTCAAATTTTGTGGAACGCCAAGCATTTCGTAAGTTAGCTTTTTCTTTGTTTTACTTCCTCTAGCAGTTGCTTCAATTACAGGATCAAATGGGACAAGATGAGCTTTGCCCTTCGATCTAGTGTGCATGCAATTCCTTAGAAAACAGACAAAGAGCTACCACGTAATACAAAAGTAATAAAAAACAATTACTAACGAAAATTTAAATTGCAGAAATTAGATGTGTAGTCTAGTATCATTCTATTTATCAGAATATAAATTAAACGCAGTTATCGGTCCCCGGCAACAACGCCAAAAACTTGATGCACTATTTTCTAACATAGTAATTCGTAAGTATACGGTGCTAGTGTAGGTAGTGGCAGTCAAGGTCGATCCACAGAGACTCAAGGTTGTGCCTAGTTTATTATCTTAATCGTAATAAAACTACCCTAACGAAACTCTCGATTAATGAAAGATGGTGTTTAATTTAAAAACCTAATTGCAAGAAATAATAACTAAAACTAAATCACTCGTAAACAAGGAATGGTTGATAAGGAAGAACTCAAATGAGATTAAAGCGTATTCTAGGGATTCAATTTTAGTTCTTGTTTCCTATGTTTGATTATTTTATAATCCTAGACTTTTATACCAATTCTATCGTTATTAGACGGTGCTAATATAGTTAACCCTCCTCTCGGACGATGTTAACGTACAGATTACGTATGAATAATTATCCTCTCGGACTAACTAGCCCATACGTAACTCCCAAGGGCTCCTAAACCAATGCCTACATAAGACCTCACTCCTCTCAGACGACTATTGGTACCTACGTTATATGCTTTCTATGTTTATTAACTATCCTCTTCTCTCGGATAACGAGTTGTTAAGCAAGTAGAACTAACTAATTGGCCAGATCAATTAATTCATGATTTAAGAACAAAGCACATAAATAACGATAAAAACAGAGTCTAGAATTAAACAAATAAATCAAAACATAATCAACAATTACCTACTCTCTAACCCTAGAACACTAAGTGTTTAGCTACTCATGTCTAATAAAAACTCACAATATTTATAGACAAACATTGTTCACTAATAAAAACTTAGATAAAAAAAGAATAAACCTGAATTCTTTATGTGTTTTTCGGACTTGGAAACTTCTTTATATAATTGGGGATGATCCTAGGTGAAGATGGGTCATAATTTCTATTAGATTCAGACTAGGAAAGATCAACCGACCTTCTCCCGTGGCTGCAATGCCTTCTGGTCGCGGTCGCGACCACTTGTACCCAAAATCCTCTAAAAATAGCCATTTTTGTTGCGGCCACGACGGGTAGTGTCACGATCGCGATGCTTCATCAGTGCCGATTCATGTTCTAGCCACTTTTTATCGCGTCTGTGACAATGTGTGTCGCGGTTGCGACTAGAGGTGCCCAAACGGTTCCCAGTTCCGAAACCGAACCGTGGGCTACACGGTTCCCGGTTCAGAATCGGTGGTTCCGGAACCGCGAGGTAGTGGAACCAGAACCGAACCGTGGGCTACACGGTCCCGGTTCTCGGTTAGAACCTTTTTTTTTAATATATTATGCATAAATTTATCTCCAAATTTAAAAAAATAAAACGAAACTTTAAAAATATTGAACATTAGACAAGAAATTTTTATTAATAATAAATCTAATAAATACAAATTCGGATTCGATAATAAAATACAATCACATTAAATTCAATGATTCAAATTACAATTTTTTTTTATTACAAGCTAAAATCTAAATCTCACAAGACTACAACTCTACAAGTTACAAGGAGTGTTGGAAAAGGAAAAGGAAAAAAAAATTAGGCTTGAGTTTTAGTTTAAGTAAAAAAATTAGTAATGAATTTTTAACTTAAAATAAAATTGCCTACGTATCATTCACCGACCGGCATTTAGTGAATGAATCAAAGCCCACGTAGTTCGCCTTACCTTGCTTACCTTTCGAAGGTGATCTTAGTTGTGGTTGGTTGGAGCTCAAGCATTGCCTCCTTCCTCGGATGAACCAATTGAAGTTTCCCACGGAACGTAATCTCCCTCTTCGTCAAAGTCGAAGTCTTCCTCTTCTTGTGTTTTTTCGGCCTTTGTCCAATCTTCTAGCAAACATTGATTTTTCAACATTTTCAATCGTCAATCTTGTTCGGCGATCATCCAAAATGTTGCCTCCGGTACTAAAAACCAACTCCAATGAGACGATTGATGCCAGTGTGGCAAGAATCTCCTTTTCAATGAGGGAAAGGACCGGAAACGCCTTGGATTTTCTATGTCACCACTTCAAAAGAGAGTTGGTGTTACTGAAATCCATTTCTTCGAAGGTGGTGTGGAAATATTGATCAATCTCGCCAAATGGGTTGCTTGATGAAGATCCACGTGCCTTTTTTAAGGACCGCTCCGCGTACAAACGTCTTAATTTTTCCCCGCTAGGGTTAACACAAACACTTTGGGAAGAAGCAGTTGGGTTAGTGGGAACAAAATCACTAGACTCACTAGAGTCATCGACACCGTATTGAATTGCATATTCTCGAAATGTTGTATAAAAAACCTCTTTCATCTTAGCGATAACAAGTGTGGCACTTGGAGGATCTTTCTGATCCAAGAACAATGATTCATAATACATTTTTAAAAGTTCAATTAAATCATCCTCTTTAATTCTAGGATCTAACATTTTAGCAATTAAAAATACGTTCGGGATTTTCATATAATATTTGACCCATTTTGACAATGACATAGACATCGAACATGAAAAAACCTTCGTCCACAAGTTGGTTGACAATAGTTGATCAAAGTGGGCAAGGATGCCGTATTGGCACTAGCATTATCAAAAGAAATTGAATATTTTTTTTGTTGCAAATTATATTCTTGAAGAATCGTCATAATTTTAAGTGCAATTCCTTGTGCGGAATGTGGTGGTGGGAAATCCCTATATGCAACCAAATATTTTTGTATTGTCCACGAATCATCGATCCAATGCGAAGTAACACCCATATAAGAATTGGTTTTGTAGTTATTGGTCCAAATGCCCGCACATATTGAAACTTTTTGTTGTAGTGAAGCAAACCTGTTTATTAAAACAAGTTTATACTCTCTAACAACTTTTGCAATATCGCGTGTAAGTGTGGTTCGTGGAACTTTTCTAGCCGTCGGGTTAAAAGCTAATTTTTTAAAATCCTCATAAAATTCATTATCGGCGAAGTTGAAGGGTTGGTGTGTTGCACAAATATATTTTGCCAAGTGGCGCCAGACGTTTACTTCACTATAACGAAAGAGGGTGGAAGAATTCGTACCTTGCGAGCTACCGGTTGTAGCTCGAATTTGAGTTTGTGCCGGATCAATACCGAGTTTGTCGGGATGGTATTTTTCAACATGCTTGGAGTATGAACCGTATCCTCCACCTTTCTTCATGACGTAATCTTTTGTGCAATAGTTGCATTGCACATGGTACATTTGGGGCATTCCCTCTTCTTGGGAGAGTTCGGTCTTAGTCATATGATAGAGGAAAAGTGCGCTCTTCGAATCCTTAGTCTCCTTTGTTTTTTTCGGAGCTCGACTACCACTTGAATTTGCGTTCGGTCCTCCACTTTCTTGAGTAGGAATGTTCGGAAGGACGTCTTCAAAAGCGGCAAAGTGGGCGGCGGCGTTATCTCCTTCAAATTCAAAATAGTAAATTGTAAGTAAACTTTTCCAAAAGTTAATTCTTATTAATGAAAAAAAATAAAGAAAAAATGTGCAAGGATATTAAGAAAAAAGAAAAAACAACAACAAAGGAAAAAAATGAAAAAAATGAAAAAAATGGATATAAACATTTACCTTGAGCATTGGCAATGTCCAGATCAATTTGGATGTCGTCCAAATCGATAGGATCCTCCACATCAAGGTTGTGGAGATGTTGAGGTGGTGGTGGTGGTGGTGGGCATGAAGAAGATGATGGCCCTCGTTTGCTGGAAAATCGGCCGGATGATGTTGATGATCCTCGACCACTAGACATATATATTTTTTTGTGGGGTGAAAGTAGAAGTTGAAATTTAAATATTGGTAATTTGGTAGAGAAATAGAAATATAGAATGGACTAGAAAGTAGAAATGTAATTTGAGAAATACTCTTTTTATTTTTATTTTTTTTAACTTGAATAGAAATACAAATATGATTGAATTGAACTAAAACTGCAATTTTGCACAATAGTATGAGAAGAATAGAGATTATAGAGAGATAGATGAGATTGAGAGGTGTAGGAAAAATGTGGAAGGAGAAGGGGTATTTATAGGTGATTTTGGGGGTAAAGAATTAAAATAAATAAATAAATAAAACTAAAAAAACTAAAAAAAAGCCATAATTGGCCGCCATTTTTTTAATCCAACGGTCTTGAGATCGTGGCCGTTGATTTCGAATGGCCACTTGATCTCGACGGTTGAAACGGAAAAAAAATCGTTGGAACCGCCGGTTGCGGTTTCGGTTCCGGATCGGAGCCTCTCTCCCAACGGACATTTAATTTGGGTCGTTGGATCATCCAACGGCCATTTAATCTAGGCCGCTGATTTTAAATGTTTAAACCCTAAACCCGAACCGCCGGTTCTCGGTTCCCTAATACATGAAACCGTATTCGGTTCGTGCATCACGGTTCCAGTTCCAAACCGAGATTGACCGCCGGTTCCCGGTTCCCGGTTCCCGGAACTGGATGGGCACCTCTAGTTGCGCCTGGTCCACTCCAGTTCAGGTGCAGTCCAACTCGTTTTCTTTCATTTTTTTCCCTTAGCTTGTTTCTTCATCCAAACTTCGTCTAGATAGACTTTTTAGCTTAAAAATGCCTGAATAACCTCAAAACAAGCTTATACACGTCAAATGATACAAAGTAAAAAATACAAGCAATTCCTGACCAAATATGCATGCAATTGATATAAACTAAATATCTAAATCGACCTAAATGCATGCATACACAACGTGTATCATAATTCTAGATGGAAATTCCAAAACTGCGAGAATTCCAAACTAAGCGTGGTTAAGAAGTTTGATTCAAGTTAAATGAATTTCAAGTATTCTCCTTTGGTCTTTTAGATCCCTACCCTTACTAAAAGGGCATAATCAATTGTTTCTAAGTCATTTCAACATTGTAGGGTTTGAGTTCTATAAATACCCATTCCCCTCTCTTTCAACAACTTATCTCATTTTAATTTCTAGCAACTTTAGTTCTTTAGATTTTCAGATTCTTACCTAGGGTTTCTCTCTTCTTCAAAATAGAAAACTATATTTCGATGAAGAACTTGAAGAATACACCAAGAATCGTGCCAACCTTGAAGATTATTTATCAAGAATTCTTCCATCATTGAGCATTTCTTACCTCTTCTCTATTTCTAAAATTGTTTAATTATTGCTTGATGATGATGATTCTTGATTATGTTTTGATGATTTGTGAGTAGTTTTGTTTTTTTCTTGAAGCTAAGGAGTAGCCCAAGCTTCAGGTTTTGTGAATCATTGATTGATTATTGGATTTGTTGTAGGTTGTGATAACCTAGGGCTAGAGTTCAATTAATATGTAATGATTTCTAGGGATTTACGTGTTAACCCATAGGCTTGATCGTAGCTTGTCATTTGATGGCCTCACAAACGAAATCCTTGGTTGTGCATTTGGGAGAGGATAATTCTTGTTACTCTAACAAATATTCCTTAGTTGTGCATTAGGGAATTTTTTTTTTCATAAACGCATGTCACTCTAACAATTCTTCCAATATTCTCCTTTAGTATATCTAAATTAATCTCAAATTTATGCTAATAGGAAAAATTTAGAGAAAAATAGAATTTAAGATTATAAGAATATATTTCCTAAGGTTGTTTTTATCCATCTCATAATTTTTTAATTTCCACCTAGAAATCTAAAATGACTTTCTTTTGTGAAAGGAGGGAGTATTAGATAAACTTTGTACAAGGATATTTGAGCAAATGCCACAAAAACATAAGTTTGGAAAAATATCTTAAGCACATTTTTTCTTTTAGAAAAATGCCACAACATTAATACACACAAAGCTGTGCGTGACTGTGACTATATGGGTTCCTCTTATAAGTGGGTTTTTGTTTTTTCACGAAAATGTATGACTAGACACCTTAAATAAACATCACTAAATATGCTCCAAAAATTATATAATGAACCTTTAGCAATTTTTCTTTCAAACTAGTAGGCAATGCCTTTTTGTCGGCTGTAAGAAATAGATTCTTACAGCAGCCATTACGGTGACAAGCTTCTACAGAACAGTCTGCTTACAACAAGTTGTTCTTTTCGAGACTTACAACTAGCAATGTGGTATGAGTTTATGACACAACAGAATACGTATGATAATTTTCAAATTAATGTAAGTATTGATAATATGTGATAACAATAGTTGAAGTAAATAAAGCTCGGAAAACAAACTTACAAGAATTATAGTGGTTCGAAGGTGGAGGTAATCCTTCTACGTCCGTTATTCCATCACACGGGGAAAATCCACTAAGTTTCTTACACAGGATAATCTTAGTTACAAGACGGTCTAGTCTCAAATAGTAATTAAACGTACTACCATGGCTAAAGTGATTTTCTAACTTGATGACCGGAGTTAACCAAACTAGAAACTGTGAGCCCCAATCCCTAGAGGACGGACTCAAAAAGGCTAGATGCCAACGAAAACATACTCAATAAATGGGCAACTAGAACCATCCCGAAGGAAACTAGGGCTCCCCGAAGGGAACTAAAAACAAAGAGTCCACAAAGAAGCAAGCAATCACAAACTCTAAACCTAACCAAATGAAGTTTGCACTGATGTAGAAGCATCCTACCAACCAAAATGACATCTAAATAGAGAGGATATCCTCACCATGGATGTACAAGACATCAACAACAAAAGACAGAAAAAAGAAGAAGCTTAAAGCAAAAGAAAACTGCAGAAATAGAAAGGAGTTAAAAGTCCTCTCCCCTTCAAAACTGCTGATAGAAAACCGCTTTCACCTCTATATCCTACCATCACCAGATTCACCACCATCAAAGGCAACTAAAAGGCTCATCATAAACACCAGATCCAGAGAAAGAATGGAGACATCAAAGAACATCTAGCTTGGTTGCCCCGTCGACCTCACCACCGTCACTACTCCTGCCATCGGATTCGTTCTGCCGCCACTGCTAAAGGAGATTTTCTATTCAACACCACTGACACAGGTGGTATAAAAAAAATATGAAAGACCACTTGAAACTCAAGAGAAACAAAGGACAAAAGAAGGGAGGGGTCGAAGGTGTTGTTGGTGGCGAGAGGCCCCCGATAACTGGTGGAAAAGAGTGGTGGTGGGAGGGGGCATTAACCTTGAGGGAAGGAGGGGTGAGAAGATGAAAATTGTTGGTCCCAAGTAGTAGAGGTTTAGGAGGGGAGAGACTAATCTCTAGTCTTTAGAAAAATATATTTAGAAACAGTAGACATTATTTTGTTGTCGGCTGTAAGAAACTGGTTCTACCCTAAAGCTTAAAGAAACAAGTTCTTATTGAACAGTCTGTTTACAATAAGTTGTTCTTTTCGAGACTTGCAGCGTGCAATGTCTTATGAGTCTTACACATAACAAAATAAGTACGACAATTTTTAAATCAAAGTAATAAAGGTAGTATGTTACGACGGTAGTTATAAAGTAAACAATGATAAGAAAAATAAAAACACACAAAGAATTATAGTGGTTCAAAGGTGGGATAATCCTTCTACCTCAACCCTTCCTTTACACATGGAAAATTCACTAAGTTGCTTACACAATACAACATTAGTCACACTGCTCAAGTCTCGACTTGGCACCTACAACTAATTTTCACCTATCTTCAGAAGGCTACACCTCTAGTTGCACCAACTCCTCAAAACTAAACTAGTCTAGTTTGAATCCCTCATTCAACAAAAGACTCTCTGTTCTACCACTCGTTAAGTTGGGTATAAATGATTTCTTTAACTTGAAGTTGTCTCTATGCGTTCTCAAATAATTTTAAAGATGTGCTAGCTTCAGTGAGAAGGATTGAGAGAGAGCTTCTGGAGAGTTTGCTTGTAGGTGCTTGAGAACCTTGTAGTCTCAGATCTGTAAACTCATCAGAAGTATGCTTGAATAATTGTTAAGTCAATGCGTGCATAAATCAGTCAGTTCATCAGTGTCTACCCTTCTTGGTCTTCAACATCCTCTATTTATAGCGATATAGTTTATCTTCATTGAAGGGTAAAATAGATCCTGGTTGAAATATCTAGTACAAGAATGCTTCTTGTCTTCACTAGCTAATTTGAATTTTGAAATCGCCGATCGGTTGACTGCTTGTCCCTTCTGCTAACTGCATGGTCTGTTGTGCGATCCAAGATGTTGTATGCAATGGATCTTGTTGCTGGCAGAGTCACCATATGCGATTACACAGACTAATGACGCAGTCTTCTTGCAGCGGTTGAACTTAACTTCTTTAAAATCGAATTTAAGTAACATATTTTAGAATTTACGAACATATTAGAGCAAATTCTTTCTTCGTAGGGAGTCTATTCAAATCCCGACTACATTGATCCACCTTTTAGATGGACGAATTAAATAGTAGACTATGTGTATGTTTGGTTTAGTAGTTGGAATCTGTAGAATAAATAAGATTGAGTATGATGCCACTATTCACTCTTATTAATAATTGGGTTTTGTTTGAAGTATAGATGTTATGTGATGCTTTGCAAGGTCAATATTTTTGGGATAGATAGGAATTTTTTTTCCCATAACTACCCTCTACACTTATTATTTAATTGAAAAACTATTATTCATTTTTGTTATGCAGAAAACCCTCGTGGACGAAAAATAGGGTTCTCTCCTAGGAGAATCTCAACAATCCAACTGGTGAATCCCTCGAAGATGATTAAGGCTGTCAACAAAGGAGCAGTCTCTAATCTTCTGCCCCCAAGTCCAAAAAAATCTCCCTCATTTTGTGAATATTTTTACAGATCCTTCTAAAAAATTCAATAGATCTATTTTGTGTTTTTCGACTAAAGGTAGTTAGCACATATAATAGCCCTAACTGTTTGTCATCATCAGATTGCAGCAAGCAAAAACCGAGTATGTGTCTTTCACAACTTTTTTACGAGTGAATGCTGAATTTATTTTATGAGAATAGATCAGATTAAGGTTCGTGAATTTCTGGCATTTTTTTGCATTTAATGGATAAATTAGGGAGTGGTTTATGTTATTAGTAGTTTGGGAATTAATTCTTTTTATGTCGAGATTCACAAATTGATTTGTTCATACGAAAGCAAGGTGATGAACATGAAAATATTCGCTTTTCTCATATTAACGTTCATATTTTTGTGTGAATTGCGAGTGTTTTTCATGTTTACATGCGATTTCATATTTTATTACATTTTCGGGTTGATTTTCCTTTATGATGTGATTTGATGTTTTTTTGTTTGTTTTTTTTTTAGTTGTATTTTGAAGGTTGGGAAAATTTGGGAGATCAATAAGGTCATTTGCACTCATTTCTTCACTCGGACTTGCAAATTGAGACCCGAATGGGCCAAACTGGGTATGGATCAGACCCAAATTGAAGATTGTCAAGTTACGGATAAAAGTCATGAAGGAATCGAGTCGATAAAATGAGTGGAAGTGCCTCATAACGGCTAAAAACAGAAGAAGAACAAGTTGTTTGCACTCAATCCCCACTTCGGCCCGCATATCGAGGCCTAAACGGGCCTGAATTAGAACCTACTCACTTGAAGATCCTCGAGTCATAAACAAAATTTGTGAAGAGGTCAGGTGGAGAAAACTAGAGGAAAAGGTCCAGAACGACAACGGAAGAAGACAACTCGCAAAGGGAACATGTTACACACCCGACGAGCGGGCAACAGGTGAAGAATTGCACCGCTGGACCCGGTAATGGCGGCAACCTCCAGTAGTCGGTCCGGCATCCGGTCCGACATTTGTAATAGTAGCTCCCCCTTGCTCCATTACCGGCTGGTAGCCGGTTCGATACTAGCCTCCTTCAATCCGGTATTCGGATCGGTATTGCCCCAATCAAGCGTAGTAGTTCCGTATTTCAACCATAACTTCTACATAAGAACTTGGATTCAAGAAATTCAAGATGTCACACAACAATAAGATTAAGATCTATACCTTTATGTTTGGACTGAGAGCTGATTCCGTATGGATTTTTCCCATAATTCGCGAGAAGACCGAGTAGAGCACATTTGAGGGGTCAAAGTCAACTTTTAAGAAACCCAAACTCATTTAAGTATGTTTTTACTACTTTACCCTTACTTTATTTAGAAATTCTGCAGATTTTGTGAGGGACGTGTGGGCATATCACACTTCCTCACCCATTTTGGCCAACAACACTTTTCATTTGCAAGAACTGTAATTTTTATTTACTCTCTCTCTATAACTCCTCTCTCTCTCTTTTCTCTCTAGAGGAAAACTAGGGTTCTTCATTGAACCTAATTAGGGTTCTTCAGTTTCTTGAAGAATTTTAGGGCTTTTATGCGGATTATCGAGAGGAGTCGATTGCAAACAAGAATTGAAGATTATCTTTGTCATATTAAATTCAAGCTAAGCTTTCTTCATCTTTTCACATTTATTTCCCTTTGCATTTATATCCTCTCTCTCCTATCTAATTAATGCTTGATGGTTGTATTTATTATGGTATTTTGATGATGTTTATGGATTCAACCGCTTCTACAACACTCGAACGACGATAGCTTTCTCGAGCATTCATACCAATCAGAAGAAGAGTCGATCATAGATTGCATCGATCGTTGGAGAAATTTAAGTCTAAGCAGCAAGGAGAAATTATCTAAAGCATCTGCCATCGAGATGTGCATTCAAGGGATGCAATAGGGTCTTCGCTATAGTATTTCAAGCAATTCAATTGAATTCGTTTGAAGAGTTGTCTAGTCGAGTGCATGATATGGAATTGAGCATGGTTGTAAGTGGAGTCAATACTCCACCAGCCCAAGAGCCTCAAGAAGAAGAAGAATAAGGGGCAAAGCTTCCACCAACACTCCAAGTGAAGAAAACCAAATCCTACAATGATCCTTGATACGAGCTTAAACTGTCTATAATGCTCCCGGATACGAGCAAAAACTTTTGAAAGTCCCAAACTCAAATGATGCTCCTTGATACAAGCTTAAAATGTCTACGATACTCCTAGATACGAGTCAAAACTATCTAAGTACCTCAAATCAAGGTTCATTGACATGAGTCAAAAGGTCTACAAATCAAGTCCAAATGAAGGCTCCTTGACACGAGTTTAACGTTCTATAAGTCAAAAATCAATTGAAGAACTCCTTGATAGAAGTATAAAGTATATATCAAGCTTAAACCCAAATTGAAGAACTCCTTGATATGAGTATAACTATCTACAGATCCAAATCCAAGTTGAAGACTCTTAGATATGAGTAGAAACTATCTACCAAATCCAAATTGAAAAACTCTTTATGTGTTTTGGGGAAGCTTCATGAAAGATCTTGAGACTTATTCACCCTAAGGCATAATTCCATGAACAAGTCTCAATGGGGCATTTATAGACACATCAAATTTGTCCATAATTAAATGATGCCACGTGAAAATTATATATTAAATCTCAATTCATATGTGATATCCTTATTTTGGGAATTTAATCAAATTAATTCCTAAAGTGAAATAGATAAATAATTGACATTTTTAAATTAATATATTCCATACCAAATCAAATATTGTCAAGCATCAAAATCATATCTTGGCAACAAAGATACAATCTTTTATATTATGTACGTGATCATGCATGCATTTTAGGTCGCTTTAAGTGTCGTTTTAATGATATTTTCATGCATATTTGATCGTGTATCGTGCATATTTGTGTTATTGGGCAGTTTGAAGTGTTTAGTTTGTTTTCATGTCAAAACAGGTGAATTAAGGCCGAAAAACAGGTTCGAAGATCTCAAGTCGACAATCCGAGCTCAAAGGGAAAAGAAAATAAGGGAAAAACAGGGGACCTTGCCCGCGTTGCTAATGCCACACTCATGCCACGGCCGAGGCAAACCAAGGCCCACGGCCGCGGCGAAGATTAGCCACGCCCGTGGCTAAAGATCCAGAATAAGGGGTAAATCCAGCCCAACCGAGACCACGGCCGAGGCAATAACCGGACCGCGGCCCAGTTCCAGCCAAAACCCTTGTTTTCCACCACGCCCGCGGCCAGTTGTACGCCACGGCCACGGCGCAACTCCCTGTTTTAATCCTGAAACACGTTTTTGCCTATTTTTCAGCCCAACACTTTCTCCTCTATATATATAAGTTCATTTTCGAATTTGACCTAACTTTAAACCCATCCCACACACATATTCAGCCACTATTCCCCATTGGAAGCAAGAGGAATGGAAGGGAGTTGAAGATCAAGATCATTTAACCCAATCTTTTGGTTCCTTCTATCTTATTTTCATGTTTTCTTTTATTTTCTCTTGCTTTATCTTGTAATAGTTGTAATGGGTGGCTAGCACCCTAGAATTTACTCTTAATCATTAGTTGAACATTGAGTTTAAGACATTTATGTAATTATTGCGGTTAATATTACTGATTTGATTATGCTTTGTGAATGTTCTATTTATTTGGGATTGTTGATTCACACTTATGAATTGAATTGTGGTTTGATCACCTATTTGGATATTTATTTCTGTGTTTCTAGAATTGAAAATTACTATCCATAATTGTAGGATTTCCGATTCCCGTGTAGCAAACAATAGATTTATTTTATTGGGGATAACATAGAGTTCGACCTCTAGAACCGAACTTACGAGTTTTATGTCGAATCTACTCCGTTGTCTTAATTCTTAATGCACTCGACTATTAATTCTTAAAGAGCTTGCTTTAGGATTTGATAAGTTGGGTAGGATTAATTGAAGAGCTTATTTTGATTAATCATACTTAAGAGACAACAAGATTGGTAGAGCTTGTTATCAATCTTGGAGTAGGAAATCTAAAGCTAACTAATTGGGTATTAACAATAGTTGCATAAATCGTCCAAGACCAAGGTGAAACATGAGCAAGAGTGAATCATTTTATTATTTGAAAGCCAAAAATCGAAAAAAATCATTCTATTTGTCTTTGTTTATTTGAATTGTTAAATTGCTAAGTATTCTTAGAGTATTTGTTATTTAGTTTGCTTAATAGAAATTTAGGTGTTAGTTATTATTTCATTAACCCCCCCCCCCCTCCCCCACTTCTTTATTGTTTTTCTAGCTTATTTACATTATATTTCTTGATCATAATAGCTTAATACATAAAGCAAAATTGTTCGACCGTTCCTCGTGGGATCGACTCCTACTTACCACTCTACTGGTTAGAGTAGTAGGATAAGGATAAGTGTATTTCTATACACAATTAATTTGGTAGCAACACACGACGATCGCTACCAGTATACAAGTAAGGAAATTATGAAAAAATTGGTAATAAGATTCTATCAATAAAAATGAGATCACCAAATCAAATCTCTCTATCAAAGGCAAGAAGATCGCCAAATCAAATTAAATCTCTCTATCAAAGGTAAAGAGGATCGCCAAATCATGAATGACCAATTAAATCACGCCATTCCATCTTCACAGTTCAAAACATAAGGCAAGAAGTGAAGATACAAGTGCAAGAAGCAAGTGAAGAATTCCAGAGCAATCCAAGGCATGCTCCTTAAGAAATCCATCCAGAAGTGTGTTTGGTCCAAGATTAAGGTGCCAAGCCCCTAAGATCAACGTTATTCAAGTCATATATTTAATGGCGTTCTTCGTGATTAAGCGGGATTCAAGGCGTTCATCACGAGATCTCCGAATACAGACGTTTAATTCGAAATTAAGGCGTTGAACCCTCAAAGTAGCGTTATCAAAAGTCAAGATCCAAATCCGAAAAATTTCTTATTGAGATTCAACTCCAAATTCCAAAAAATCAAGTGAAGTTATCCAAGAGAAGAATTGGATGGAAAATACAAATTATATCACACATATAGTTGATTTTAACCAATAGAATTAAAGTTGTGCAATATTTTCTTGTTTGTTATTTCTTTATTGTAGACAATAATTTTTTGTTACAGGTGGGATTTCTTCTTTAGTTTGATGTGAATATGTAAGACTGTTTTCACAAGTGGCTGTTGGTCGAATCCCTCGATGGTGGATCAATAATGTAGTCGTTTATGTATTCTTTCCTTTTCCTTTTCTTTTCTTTTTTCTTTTCTTCCTATTTCGGTTTTAGGTTGTTTTCTAGTATTATGATAGGACCACTGTTCTTTAATACATTTGAATTTATCTAAATGGGTGGTTATTACTTATATCGCTTCCGAATCTTAGCTGCAAATTGTAAAATTTAATTTCACGTGATTGTTGTAATAAGCAACACCTTCAGACAAAATTAAAGTTTAGCCACTTGGTCCATGCAATGAAGTGTCATCCATTTCATTGATAAATCTTCTGTTGACCAATGGAAGAATACATAGTGCAAAGAATTAGAGGAACATGATATAGATAGCAACAAGACATAATTAAGATTTGAAGGAAGAAATTGAAATCATCAGCATCCTTAATGCACAATAGGAGCCGAATTTGTATGTTATTAATCAAGAACTCGACTGTTAAAGCTAATGCCATTATCAATGTACAGTTTAACTTGATAAAGAGCAAAAACATATGCAACTTAGTGTGAAATCAGGTTACTGACCAGCAATAACAACATAAATAGGACATCCTTCAAATACCAGCATATTCACAAAATATTTAGTGACCAAACATAATAAAGTAGGAAATGATGATGACCAAATTTACAAAATATTCTTCAAAGGCATTGTATCTATTGATCAAGTCCCACAAGCATTGATGAGCCAATAAGGACAAACCAAATCCAACACATAAAATTGGAAAAGACAATTAACATTCAACTCACGATTGATATGTCAAATATTTACACTACTCCCATTTGTGAGAATAGACATCACCATGACCTCCTTACCCTCATCCGACATGCTGAAAAATAGGTCCAACTCCTTCGAAATTATTGCACTAGATTTGAGCAACCTGAACTCTAACTTCCAATGTTAGGAAGTAATTCTTCCAAGTGTATCGAATAATGTTTCACACTTCTTCATTGCATTTGATTTGGTCCCCATGCGTTCGGCTATCTCACCTATTCGTTCGACTAACTCCATTCTTGATTTGGTCTTCTCGCAGAATGAGTTCATCGCTACGATGAATAGATCATCTAGACCGTCATCATTTTTCCTTTTCTTACCTTTTCCGCTGCTCTTAGTAGTGAAACTGCCACCCCCAGGATTGATTGGACAAGACTCACCATGAGACTCGATGTATGGGTAACTCATTCTTGCGAATGAAGAATGAGTTCCGTTATCGTTGAACTGGTGATGCACCACGTCCACCAAAGCCTCAATCGATTCACCGTGGCCTGATATTTTCCAAAAATCTCCTCCACTCGTTCTAGAAAGGACAATGCTTGTTTTTCGTGTGTAATCGTCTTCCTATACAAATAATAATAAATCAGTTTACAACATGAGATCCTATATGCATATAAATTATTCAACATGACATGATTTACATGCACCACCTCGTTCACGCATACACCCAAGTTAGAGTCCATTAAACAATGGACAATTTTGTCTCTTAATCATTTAAAAAAAAATAGTTAAACGACTTTGTAAAGATTTGTACTTAATTGATGGAACAAGACAGAATCCCATATCGAATTCCTTGTGCATTAGGATAACCAAGTCAGAATAAAATTAGCAAGAGTATGTTTAACGCCCAAACAAAGACACTAACTTGATTGCTTGTTCGCAAATCTCGTTGTTGCACTCGACTACATGAGTCACTAGATGTAATCCAGCACCGCTTTTTCCTAGTATCTGACAAAGAATCACATACTGCTTCTCCCACACGTGAACCTTCGAATTTATACGGGATCGACCTTAAGATCTGTCCCAGGAAAGGCACCCTATCATTTCTCATAGAACCCAAGGTATCAACTTTAGAACCCATTATCGCATTTGAAGCCCTTCGTCACAAGGTCCTTGAGGGCACAAATCAACTGTTTTTCTTCAGCCGTACTCCAAGTTCGACAAGACTTATTGGGTTTATTTTTGCAAGACGAGGTGCTCAGAAAAAAGATGAGCCGTCCATTTTCTTTCAATTAGAATAAAGGGTTGAGTGGTCTACAATAATCTCATATAAAAAAACGTACAAAAGGTATCCTCCCAATATCCAAATCTAACAAAACAAATGTTGGCCCGAACTGATAAAGGACATTTAATTAGGTACTGATGCAATCAATCAGTAGTCTATCAATAATTTAACCAAAATAATCAACACTCACTCATTTATACATACCGAAGTCAAACCAGTCACCTCATAGGGTAGCAATAACCAGAGACAAGCAAGATATATTAAAAATCTGAAACAAGCAAATACAATGTGCACATCGAAAATCAGGTACAATCGCAACCATCTTGTTCCAACAAGTAGGTAAACATTATACAATATTCAATCAAACAAAGTTTTTAACACTGAAAGAACTAGAAAAAACCATCTTGCACCCAGATAAATTGCCCCTCCAATCTAACCATTCCGTATTTGCTTCCACATGATCAATGAAGTCATCCGGCTCATCATCGTCGTCGTAGTACAGATCGGGCACCTCAAGCTCTATTGGATCTACATCCATATTAGCACGTATAAAGTTCTGAAGGAGGCATCAATCAAGTACTATCCTATTTTAAGGCTTGATCGGATAGAAAAAAATGGCTCTTTTAGTATAGCCCACCGTCCATTAAGTATCCCAAAGGATCGCTCAATTACATTCCTTGTCGTCGAATGTTTTATGTTGAATAGCTCATGGCTATTTGAAGGCCTACGTGGAGCTGCATCCCACTATTTCAGATGATACCTGACCCCTCGCTAAGGTGCTAGAAAACCTAGGCCGTTGGTGTAGCCGTCGTCGACTAGATAGTATTTTAATGCCACCAACAGATTAATAAATACAGGTCCGTTTATAAGTCAAATAGGATAACACTACTAAGCTTAGTGATAATAGGTATTGTACCATTAGGGAGTTTTAAGCCATTTGGTCGAGAGATAGTGTTTTGTAAGATTCTATGATCCGCAGCCGACCCCTGCCATCCGGTTAACACATAAATGTAATCCATGTTTCGATCACAGACAATCAACACATTGACTAAATGATTTCCTTTTAGGTTTCTATACCTTGGCATGTCTATAGCTCCGACCTTAATAGGGATTTATGTTCCATCTAATGCACCAAGAAAACCCTACATGGATGCAAAGTACTCATACTTAAACATTTTATTAATGTAAAATATGGGAATTGCAGTTGCTATATAATAACGGTGCCTTAAACTATTTCCAGCGCTCGTCCATGCATTCTTCATCTATAAGTTTAGTGCAGCTTAAGCGATGTCGTTAGTGCCCCTTTCGAAATGCTTACTTATAGTGTAAACCGAACTTTTGAAATTACCCTTGACTATGCAATTTTTGGTGTGATGTGAGATTATGGTAAGAAAGATAATTACTTGCTCGGCCATTAGACAAATTTCGTGTAGGAGAAAGAATTATGTTCTCATGGAGATAACAAAGACGACGAAAATAAACCATACTCATCCACAGATGGAACCTACAAGTATCATTGCTAAATGATGTAATAATCCTATGTTAACATCCATTGTTACTTTGTGTAATCCTATGACAACATATTTTAAGGTATAGAAAGATCATAAAGATTACAAACATCTTGACCTCGATCAGTAATTGTTCCACAACAACACAAGTGCCCTCAATCACAAGACCCATATTCATTTCTTCTAAAAATAATGGTCACAAAATAATAAAGCCCCCAAATGTTAATCATTGTAATATAACATTTGGAGAACAATTGTTTTTTTTTAGGTAGCCCTTAATTGCTAATGAACATGATGCAATAGGTTCTACAACTCTGCAGAATCAAAATTTACCAACTAATTGACGTGCATAAAATAGATACATAATACTGCACAGGTTCGAAAAAAACAGCTAATCAATGATGATTAAAAAACAAATGGATCTATTCATACTCATGCAATATTAGAAGTGAATAACAACTTATCAACATTGAAAGCATTTTCCATTGAGGTTTTTCCACAATGATAGCTTTTAGGATGTGATAATTTCATATAACAGAAGCCACACATAATTAAAAAACAGCTGATAAATATGCACATTTGGGCATAGTGAGGTTTATCTTAGCGCTTTTTGAATGACTCAAAATAGCCACATGAACGTGAGCAAGTATCTTTTGAGACAATGAAATTAACTTCCTGCAAACACCAAACTCCAACTCAAAGGATAAATTTCATTAAAGTATCTAGAAAGTTTGAAGGAAAACCAGGTACAATCCTAAATCGAATTACACACAATTACCCAAAAATGCGTTCAAAGAAGAAATATAATTCACTTGATAGAAGCACTATGTCTGTGAAAATTAAATGCTAAGGCCCCGCAACAGGAAGCTGTAACCAAGGATTAAAATATCTGATATTCACTGATATCTCTCCGATATCTCTCTTTTTTGGTGATACCGAAACGATATTCGGATGTTATAAATTTATGTCAGAATATCTCCGATATATCTCCGAAATCTCCGAATTTCTCCGAAATATCTCCGAAATCTCCGAAAATTTCGATTTGGGCTATCTCCAGGTATAATTTGTTGTAATTCGTGGAAATTTTACCAAAATTTCGATGAATTTCGGTAAAATTCGATTAATTTCGGTGAGATTTCGATTAATATCGGTGAAATTTCGGTGAATTTCGGTAAAATTCGATTAATTTCGGTGAAATTTCGATTAATATCGGTGAAATTTCGGTTAATATCGGTGAAATTTCGGTGAATTTCGGTAAAATTTTCTTTATGCAGCCTTAGTTGTAAAATTTCTAAATTATTCGCAATCCACTAAATTTTCTTAATGCAGCCCAAAGATTTAATAGATTAGAATATTATTGCAAAATACTTGAACATCCTTAATGATAATAAGAGCTCATAATGTATCTTGTGTGGCTTGATAATGTTTCTATTGTTTATTATTTTATTTGTCAACTAGTTGTAAATATGTGAATTTCACTCAATATTTAGATTAAATATTTGAATTTAAGTAGGTTTATAACAATCTATAAAATATCGTGATAAATTACTGTTTTAATACATTTTCCGGCATTTTTAAAAAAATTGCGCCGATATTTCGATATTAATCGAGATTTCACCGAAATCTCTCTAAATTGAAATATCGATATCTCCGTAATTACCGATATTTTCGTCCTTGGCTGTAACTGAGAAGACCCATTTACCTTTCGACAGTCGAAGGAGGCAAGAGTGGAGTCTAGGGTTTTTAATTTGATTTATATACCAAGTAGAAGTTGTAATTTCATAATGATAAGGGCATATAGGTCATCTGAAAATGATGTTACTGTAGCTTGAAAGTGAGAGGTCGGGGGGGAGGGGGGAGGGGGGAGGGTTCTAATTTGTTCGTGCAGATTGGCGTGATAAACAATAGCCATTTTGCTAGGATAAGTGACTTTTTGAGCCGGACTAATTGTCTAGCCAGAGCTTTAGACTCACAAACCAAATACAGGTTTACTTGGAACAAATAACCTATTCCCAAGTAATCCACCAAACCAAACATGCCCCATGCTTTGCACTTTTTATTTGAGTGATAATGAAATTTATATGCTTTCGAAAAAAATGTTACTTATATTCCATTGGTACTTATTAAAGAGTAACACTAGGGGTCCGATTGCTTAAGATTGAACTCAATAGATTTAGAGGACCAAATCCCAATAAAACACACTTATTAACTCCCCCAGTCAGATTTGGCTCAGCACTCCCCAGTTTTAAGCAAACGGACCCTAGTTGTATATTACAAAAACATGTTATAAAAGGGGAATTGATTATAATTCAGTTGGAAGAACACTTTGGGTCTGTTTACTTAAGATTGAGCTCAGTAGATTTAGAGGATCGAATCCAAATAAAGCACACTCATTAACTCTCTCAGCCAGATTTAGTCCAGCACTCTCTAGTGTTAAGCAAACGGACCCTTTGTAATCATGTCATTAACTAGATATTAAATTCCTCCATACTCCTCCTAATTAGAATTGTACTAGAAAAGAAAAATATTATAAAAGTCAGACTAGTATACATCTGATTTTTTTATATATGTATAAGTAAATTGGAAAATACCTGCTATTACGACATGGGACACCAGCTTCTGTTAACGAATCTGGTATCTCATAAGGAGCCTGGTCCACTAGGCCCATTACGTGAATATAAGCCTACACAGACCCAATTCAAATCGCAACGAAAATTCTGTTTCCCGCTCAAATATTCTGCTCAGCCGAAGTTATACACTTTCCCCTTCTCCGAACATACGTTTTCATCAGTTTCTCGTTCTTGATAGCAAAATATCGACTGATGGATATGGAGACAGAACCCATGGCGACCGCCGACGAGGTTGCGACCGAGTCAACTCGACCGGCGTCACGAGCTCCTAGGCTATTTATTAAGGAGATGGTGATGAAGAATTTTAAATCCTATGCGGGCGAACAGCGCGTTGGCCCTTTTCACAAGGTTAGGGTTTTCTTTTTTTCTTGAAGTTCTTTCAGATTTTGTGAATTAACCATGCTGGACGAATATATAGGGAGTACAATATAAAAAATTATAGTTGATCTGACGGGATTGAGCTTCATTTATTATGCTCTTTTGTGAAATGTTGCATTTTGATGTTTAGAGTTTCTCGGCGGTGGTGGGTCCTAATGGAAGCGGGAAGAGCAATGTTATTGATGCGATGCTTTTTGTGTTTGGAAAGAGAGCCAAACAGGTACAGTTTTTACTTCAGTTTACAATGCTTTCTGTCAATCTTCTAATTTTGTTTTGGTCTTGGTAAAATCATTTTTTTTTTTAAATGAATAATCTGAAACCTTTTGTTAGTACGCTTATTTGATATTCCTTTGATGTTCCTTCCCCCAAATTGCCCAAATGATTTTTCACTGACAGCTCTATCCATTCTGTTGCCATGTTTCTTATTCTGCAAATTGTCATTTGATAGTGTTCTCTCATGATTTCTTCGATTCTATGTTTTCCCATTGATAAGCCTTTAAGCAATTCATTTCTCTATGTAAGACTAGCGAGCTTGAATATCAAACTAATCTTCGCAAACAATTATTTGGTATGGGTTCATTAAACATGCAGATGAGGCTAAATAAAGTATCGGAGCTTATCCACAACTCCACCAATCATCAGAATTTGGAGAATGCTGGTGTATCAGTTCACTTTCAGGAGATCGTTGATTTGGTATAATGTCTTCATTTGCACTTTCTTGTATCCTATATTCATTTTGAGGGTGTTTTGTTTGACATTTAGAACTGATGATTTGTGCTTGCTTCTAGGATGATGGGGATTATGAAGTTGTCCCTGGAAGTGATCTTGTAATTACACGTGTTGCATTTCGGGACAACTCCTCTAAGTATTATATCAATGACAGAGCTAGTAATTTTACAGAGGTCACCAAGTTGTTGAGAGGAAAAGGTGTTGACTTGGATAACAACCGCTTTCTGATTCTTCAGGTTCAATTCACATGATCTTTTCGCTATTTCTTGAAATATAGGTAATACACATTGTTATGTGTTGTTTGCATACTGAAATTTCGTGTTTCTTCAGGGTGAAGTGGAGCAAATATCCCTTATGAAGCCAAAAGCACAAGGCCCCCATGATGAAGGCTTCCTTGAGTATCTTGAGGATATAATTGGAACTAACAAATATGTAGAGAAGATTGATGAATCATTTAAGCAGTAAGTCAATTACAGCTTTTTGGAGTACTATTAGTTGCCTGTTCGGACATGAATATCGTAAACACCAATCATTTTCTGATTGTTCTTTTATTTGATGGAGTGCTGCCTTTTTAGCAAAAGGAATATATTGAATTGCACGCGTAGGTTTTCAGCATGTCTTGGTGAATTGTTTTTTCTCACAGGATTAGTAGGATATGTTGTTCGTGAGGCACCATTATAAGAAGGTACACAATAATAACAATTTTAATGTTATCTAATTCTTTTAAACCTGTCAGGCTGGAAGCGCTTAATGAAAAGCGGTCTGGTGTGATTCAAATGGTTAAGTTAGCTGAGAAAGAAAGAGAGAGCCTGGAGGTAAGGACTTACACTAACATTGAGGCATTGTACTTGTTTACTGTTCCATTCAGGATTTTTGACATTTAAATTGGTCATTCTAATAGGGTGTCAAGAATGAAGCAGAAGAGTACATGCTTAAAGAATTGTCACTTTTAAAATGGCAAGAAAAAGCTACCAAGCTAGCCTCTGAAAACAATATTACCGAAATAGCGGAACTCCAGGAAACTGTTTCAGGAATAGAAGCAAATGTAAAGACTGAAAGGTGGTTTCTGACTAGTAGCGGTCTTGGATAGACAATAAGACTTCTACTAATAATTCTTGGGATTTATGTACAGGGAGAAAATTCAAGAAAATACCAAAACATTGAAAGAACTTGAAGCTTCACATGTGAAGTTCATTAAGAAACAAGAGGTTTTTGTTTAGCTTTTTTATGTTGTTTATCCCTTTGTGCAGATATGTGCTGTTTGTCAATTTATTTTAGTCAAAGCTAAAAACTGCCAAATTTGATATGGCTCCATTATACAGTTTGTTGTTTCTGTGAAATATTAGGAACTGGATGGTAATCTCAGGCATTGCAAGGATGAGTTTAAGGAATTTGAAAGGCAGGACTTGAAGCATAGGGAAGATTTTAAGCATTTGAAGCAAAAGATAAAAAAGCTTGACGATAAAGTTGAAAAGGTATGAGGAACAACAGTCTATGTTAAGTGGCCTTGTTTTTACTTGCATCATAAATACTTTCCAATCTAAGTTTCTTCGACTTAATTTATTTTCCTCTTCATGATAGGATTCGGCTAAAGTTGTTGATCTCACTAAAGACTGTGAGGAGTCTACAAATTTGATCCCTAAGCTTGAGGAAGACATTCCTAAGCTACAAAAACTTTTAGTGGATGAGGAGAAGATATTGGAAGAAATTAAAGAAAGTTCTAAAGGTGGCTGTGTAAAAAAATTAAATCTTAAACTTCTGTTTTTGGTAAACCTTTTGGTCTTAGGATATCATGAAATCTATTTGGTGGCTACTTTTGCTGTTACATTACTTGTTGCATGCGACCTTGTGTCTCTCATGTATGGTTGATGATCATTCTTCAATAATGTTAGTACATAGTTTTCCTTAAGGATCCGCCTTGTAATCTAAACCACTGATATTCTACACATTATGGGTGGCACACATTTCATTATTATTCAGATGAAATTTTGCGGTTTCGCATTTTCCAGTGGTTCGTTCATTCAAAATTTCATATAACATATTCACTTGCTTCAAAGTTCTTATAAGTTTGCAATTCACCTATGAGTACATGAGCCTATAGAATACTGTTGCTTACAGCTAACAAATTGATTTTTAATATTGGGGCTTGGTTGACCATGAGGAATGACCTAATGTGGATAAGGCATTGCCATCTTTTTTTGTTCAGAAGTTAGGATAAATCTTAATTTGTTTTCTCGATTAATTTTTCCTTTTGCCAATGTTTTCTATATTGATGTGTAAGTAATTTCTTGTGCGATCCATTTCTTCTGCAAACAGTTGAAACTGAAGCTTTCCGTAGTGAGCTTGCTGATGTTCGTGCCAAACTAGAACCTTGGGAAAAGCAAATGATTGAATGTAGAGGAAAACTTGAAGTTGCTTCAGCTGAGAAAAAACTTCTGATTGAGAAGGTGAGGTTGGTAGCACAAAGGAGCCCTCACAAACATTACATTTGTGATTATTTTCTGTAGGAATATGCTGACTGATCTCAGATAATTATGCCGATTCTGATCCTATCTGTATATATTCCCTTTTATGTAATTTCTAAACATTTAATTTTTTGCCTTTGATAAGGTTTTGTTTAATTATTCTCTCTGAGTAATAATGTCCATAATACAGCATGAAGCTGGCTGTGCTGCTTATGAAGATGCACAGAAGCAGATTAGTGAAACTAATGCAAGAATTGAGACTAAAACTTCAACAGTTAAAGATATTGAAAATAAGCTAGTGAAGCTCAAACTTGAAGCTGCTGAAGCTCATAGATTGGAGCAAGTAAGCTATTATCATCATTGCTTTTCTTTGATGTATTCTTCTATTATTTGTGATAAAACTGTGGAAGCTAATGGGAACTTACAGGCATGCCTTGAAGAACAAGAGAGACTATTTCCTCTAGAACAGGCTGCAAGACAAAAGGTTTCAGAGCTTTTTTCTACTATGGAATCTGAAAAGAATCATGGATCTGTCTTAAAAGCAATACTTCAAGCAAAAAAAGCAAATCTTATTCCAGGAATACATGGCCGAATGGGGAACTTAGGAGCTATAGATGGTATGGACAATCTGTTTTTATGTGCCTAAGTACCTGAAACTTGATTTTTTACTGAATTACATAATTATCGCGGTCTACTTGGAGAATAAGGATTTTATAAGTACATGAAAAAGCATCCATATGCAAACATTAACCCCAGTATGATATTATAACTTTATATTCGAGGATGTTCAGTTTCAACTAACCTATCGATGTTTTTCCTGTTGTTGTCCTTGGTATTTGACCTGAAGAACTTGTTTGAGTGCTTTCGTATCTTGGCTTTCCTACATGCTGGTGTCCAACCTCCATACTGCAGTCACTCAAACAGGTCTTGGTCTTAGGAAATTGCAAATATTTGATGTATGATCTTATTCCAATAATGTTCTAGGGTGTGAGAATATCTCATATACCGAGTGGTTGTTTTTGTTTTAGCATTCTTTTGTCGTTACTTTTAGTTTTTACTAGAAAATTGAGTACATCCTGGCGCCCTTTCTTTCTCATTGCAGAATAAGTAGAGTAGTCAAAGTTCTACAAGATGTGGAATTTCATTCCACAAACTGATTTGTGAGATCGTACCGATCTCGTTCCCTGTTATGAAGAATTAACTGTCCTAAATAATTATCACTTCACAGAGAGTTGATAGAGATTTTATATTTCTTCAATAATTAGGCTTTATCTTTGTTTGCCTTTGATCAGCAGTTGAGAGTAGGTTATTATGCAATTCCCTGCGTAAATTTCTAAAAAGATTATTCGGAGTAATGTCGATCTGGTTAGGAAACAAAATATAGTCATTTGAGTTCTCAAAAGTGATCTTTTGTGTAAAACGTAAAATGCGAGTGACTCATGATATTTTTAATCTTTACTTGTTAAGTGAAATTTTCAGATAGGATTTGTATAGTGGGGCGTTAATTCAATCTTGTGGGAATGTTCTAATCATCCATAACTTTACCTGCAGCAAAGTATGATATTGCCATATCGACTGCGTGTCCTGCACTTGATTATATTGTTGTGGAAACAACTGCTGCAGCACAAGCATGTGTGGAGTTACTTCGAAGCCAAAACCTTGGTGTTGCTACATTCATGATTCTGGTAGATGACTGATTAAAAATTAGCTTTTTCCCTCAAAATTGGTATAGATTTTGCTGGCATTTGTGGTGGCTTTTTGTGAGCTTAGAGCTTGTTGGTTTGAGTATCAAGTTAAGTAATTGATAAAAAAATTATTCATCTGTGAAACCAGTTCCCATGTAATGCATTAGTACAGGTTCCTTTGTGAGATAAATGTGCTAAGTTTTTTTTTCATGATTTACATTATAAATTCTGTCAGATTGTTAATTGGTGTCATTCTTCAATAGTTTTCCAAGATATTTATTTTATCATTGACTAAGTTGCAGGTACTTTATGATTGCAAACTGCTGCATTATGTGTGATATCTAATATGATAGATCTTGATAATGTTTCTGGCGTACGGCAGTTTAGAAAGTATTTGCAGTTGTACATTTCTATCTGCTTTGTCTCTGCCCATCTTTTTCTTGATGGGACATGTGAATATTTTTTTCCCAGTTGCCCTACTTAATAAGCACATTATCAGTGCCTTAGAATTTCTTCAAAGGGAAAAGTTAATTGTGATCACTTCTATTCCAATGAAGACTTAACTGCATTAAAGAAATTTAGGACGATATTAATTCCGCGAGTAGGATGTATTATATGCTTCTTTCCTTGTCTGCTGAAATAAACACATTTCGAGTTGAAATATGTATGATGTGAATAGAATGCAGAGAAACTTCTTTTATTCAAACTAAAGAGTTGGCTTTGTTTCCTTGCACAGGAAAAACAATCACATCATATGCCAAGATTAAGGGAGAAAGTAGGTACTCCAGAAGATGTTGAACGCCTATTTGATTTGATCACAGTTCGGGATGAGAGGATGAAACTAGCTTTTTTTGCCGCCCTAGGGAACACAGTTGTAGCTAAAGATATTAACCAGGTACGTCCTTGTATTACTGGCTTTTCTTTGCATAGGCAGAAAATCAGTTTAGGAAAAATAACCAATATATTATATTACGATCAAATCTTTCTTCCTCCTGATGTTGTAGGCAACTCGCATTGCTTATGGTGGAACGAAGGGATCCTGGCGTGTTGTGACACTTGATGGTGCTCTTTTTGAAAAGTCTGGTACTATGACTGGTGGAGGGAGCAGGCCACGTGGAGGTAAAATGGGGGATTCTATACGTGCTGATAGTGTCTCTGGAGAAGCTGTGGCAAATGCTGAAAAGGAGCTGTCCGATTTAGTTGAAAGCCTAAGTATTGTTCGGAACAAGATAGCTGATGCAGTGAAGAAGTACAAGGATTCAGAAAAAGCAATTTCGCCCCTGGAGATGGAGCTAGCCAAAAGCCAAAAGGAGGTACCCCAACTGTATAAGACTGAGTGTTTTTGGTAGTTCATTTGTATATAGTTAGTTAATGCATTAAACTACATTGCCTTTGCAGATAGACAATCTAAAGTTGTTATTGAGTGATTTGGAAAAACAATTAGGCTCCCTCAAGGCTGCATCACAGCCAATAAAGGAAGAGATGGATAAGCTAAAGGAACTTGGAACCATCATTTCTGCTGAAGAAAAAGAAATCAACAGGCTTATGCAGGGATCAAAACAACTGAAAGAGAAGGTTGCTATACTGTTGAATCTTTACCCCACACAATTTATTCATACAAATGCCTCGTATTCTGTCATTCTTTGTTTCCCTACCATTTAGTTCTTTTGGAAAGTGGTATGGACTGTTTTAAAAGACAGCTGTTCTTTATTGTATGATTGAGTCTTGCAAATATTTTTTGCTGTTTTTGTAGGCAGCGGAGCTTCAGAGTAAAATAGAAAATGCTGGTGGTGAAAGACTGAAATATCAGAAGGCTAAAGTCAATAAAATACAATCTGTAAGTGAAGGTGAATTATGCTTAAAAGAAGTTGAAAGGCATTCAGTTTCTGATCGGGTGCTTTTAATTTTCATGAAACCCACTTTTCAGGATATTGATAAAACTAGCACTGAGATCAACCGCCGTAAAGTTCAAATAGAAACAGGTGAGAAAATGATTAAAAAACTGAGAAAGGGGATTGAAGAATCCAAAAATGAGAGAGAACGAGTAGTAGAACAAAGGGAGAAATTACAGTCCACTTTCAAGGAAATTGAACAAAAAGCTTTTACTGTTCAGGAGAATTATAAGAAAACACAGGAGGTTAGTGTCAATATTTCGGTGAACTTGTGCAAATTGATACTTATTAATCTATATGTAAATGGCTTCCTTTAGTAATTATTAGTTGTATTTGTAGCTAATTGATGAACACAAAGTTGTCCTGGATCAAGCAAAATCAAAATATGAAGAACTGAAGAAAGTCGTGGATGAGTTGCGGACATCTCAGGTATGATTAACCACGATCCTTTTTTTTTTTCAAAAAAAACACCATTTGCTTTGTTTATCTATTTCTTGGCCAATTAAACTTATGGATGGTGCAGGTAGATGCTGAGTACAAGTTGCAAGATAAAAGGAAAGCATTGAAAGAGTTGGAATTTAAAGGGAAAGCTTACAAGAAAAAGTTTGATGATCTTCAAGTTGCTCTCTCAAAGCACATGGAGCAGTATGCATTTTTCACTGCATCACAATCTTTTTTCTTCAAAGATATATAAACCTTATTCGTTATTTGTGTTAAATTTTTGTTGCCATATATTGCAAAAATTGCTGCTATCGTCTCGGTAACTGTTAACTTGAACAGGATTCAGAAGGATTTGGTGGACCCAGAGAAGCTTCAAATAGTTTTGACAGATGTGACTCTTGGTGAAACAAATGACCTTAAGAAGACTCTGGAGAAGGTGGCGCTCCTTGAAGCTCAACTGAAGGACATGAATCCAAACCTTGACTCAATTGCAGAGTATGCATCGGTTTCAGTAATATATAATATTACTATAGAGGCATATAGGCCCTACTTTAAGTTGCTTAGTACATGCAGTGCTATCATAGTAATTGGTATTTTATTAGGTACCGGAAAAAGGTTGCCTTGTATAATGAGCGAGTTGCAGATCTTAATTTGGTCACGCAAGAGCGTGATGACATAAAGAAGCAATATGATGAATGGAGGAAGAGGAGGTGAATGTTTGACATTTTTTTCTCCATTAGTTCGTCGTTCTTGCCATCTCAATTCGTTTGACATATTTCTGCAACATTATCAGGTTAGATGAATTCATGGCTGGTTTTAACACAATTTCGCTGAAACTGAAAGAAATGTATCAGGTTTGTTTTCACACTTATCCATCCAGCCTGTTGGCATTGCTAATTTTTTAGTACTTGGTAGGATATGATGGTAGATGCAAGCAATGTTATCATACTATATAATATCTTAATTCTGTTAATGTAAATCTCTATTAATTCTTGTTTACATTTTTGCTACAGATGATTACACTTGGAGGTGATGCCGAACTTGAGTTAGTAGACTCGTTGGATCCCTTTTCTGAAGGTGTTGTGTTTAGTGTCCGACCGCCCAAAAAGAGCTGGAAGAACATTGCTAATTTGTCTGGTGGTGAAAAGGTATTCATCTAGTACTCATACATGAAAGCTTGTTGGTCTTTTAAGCAGCATTTAGTTGGACATAAAAAACTGTCATTACCGTATTTTATGTTGGCATATTATGCTGTTATTTCAGACGCTCAGCTCATTAGCCCTAGTTTTTGCTCTCCACCACTACAAACCGACTCCACTTTATGTGATGGATGAGATTGATGCTGCTTTAGGTATGCGCACCTCTAATTGTTTTCCCCATCTTACACTCTTTATGTACTGATGATGGGGGGTGTAATTGAGTCGAGTAGTGCCTTGCTCGAGCTCACTTGGGAAATTGAAGGCTTGAGCTCGACTCAAACCCCACTGCGTCAAAATTTTCGAGCTTGGTTTGGCTTGACTGGAATAGTTATACTATTTTTTTGTATCTTATTGTAATTCAATTGAGACTACCCTAAGCTTGAAGTGCCTGTAGAGCTTGTCTCGATTAATATAGAGTTGATCTGAGTTGCTTGTGGGCTGGCTAGACTCTTTTACACACCCCTAACTTGATGGCTTCCATCGTTGTGGCATCACTTATGTTTTTCACTGTGGCAGATTTCAAGAATGTATCTATCGTGGGGCATTATGTGAAAGACCGTACTAAGGATGCACAATTCGTTATTATAAGGTAGACTTTGAAACCATTTTTCATGTGTGAGAATGTTACACTCTGAATATGCTTGAGACACATATCAAATTTCTATTTATTTATTTATTTGAAATACACAGCCTTCGGAACAACATGTTTGAGTTGGCGGATCGGCTGGTTGGAATCTATAAAACGGATAATTGCACCAAGAGTATCACTATCAACCCAGGAAGCTTTGCTGTTTGTGAGCAGGTTTCTTAAGGCTTGGTAATTCAGATCATACAAGTGAAGTTATGATCATGGTTGTATTTATTGTTGAGAATATAATAGCATACGTAAATATTTCTGTCTAATTATTTGTTGTGGAAATGAATTGAGATGGAAAGATGTTCAACGCATTTACTAATTTGTATTCCTTTATTTCAACGGTCTGCAATTTGTGCTGTGGCTTGTCCAGCTATCCTGATGGGCTACTTATGGTTTTATTCAAGCCCGTTTCTTGTATCTTCAGGACATTGTGCCTAATTTATTGAGCCAGCCCAAACTATTGTCTCGGAACAGATTAATATAGCTGCTGTTAACAATATATATTAATTTTTGTATCAGCCCAATTCATCCAGCCCAATTGTTTGTGCAGAATATGGATACCATTTAATTGAATATTTTAGGTGGCATAGTTTATATATAAAAATATATATTTTGATTTGGTATCTTTTATTTACTAATGATTGGGTTTGAAAATATGTTCCAATTATTTAGGTATATAGTTTTTATCGTGAATCAATAGTTTGTATTTTATTATTTGTCAATAGTTGTGTTTTTATGTTTTTTTTTCGTGATAAATAAGCACTGATTTTAGATATTATGTTGTACACAGATCCAACTTTAAGACTACCAGTGTCTCATTAGATTTGTAATCGAAGTTGATGTTTCCTATGTTTAATTTATTTTAGACGGGGTGGTGATTAATAAAATGGGACTCATTAAGATTACACCAAACATGCCAATCATCTTAAATATACACACATGATAAAGCATCAGAGACGGTTAAGATTATCGTGTGCCATTGCATCGTCACCGTTACTCCTCATCCGACGAAGTTTAAATGAAAGTGAGTGCGGCGTTAAGGCACCCGTCGGCTTGTCTGTAACCCGTATAAAAGTATAGGACAATGCTCCCAGCAGTGTCCCACAAACAGGGCCGAGTACATATACCCAAATGCCTTTGTAGTAATTGCTAGCTATTGCAGGACCTATCGTCCTAGCCGGGTTCATCGACCCTCCAGATATTGGCCTGGAAATTATTTTTCCCAACTGATTAAACAGAAAATTGTTTTCTACTATTCAACTAGGTAGGTAAGAATTAGTAAAGTTACCCGGCCAAGATTGAAGTGATGCATACTGCTTACCCAACTGCTACATGTAAAAGGAATAAATGAAGAAAATTGTTCCAATATTTTCAAGTTTTTTTCTTTTGAAATATATGTTCTTACAGCTTTAGTATCAGTGGCTACAGCAGAGGTGATGAACATCATGGAAAATGTGACAACAATTTCCATGACCAAAGCTTGGAAATCGGATCCAGAAGGCGAAGTGGTGCCCACATGTTTGATAGGATGTAACAGAACACGTAAAGTGAACCCAGCTGAAGTTGCCCCTGTTATCTGTGCTGTTGCATAAAATGGCACCTGCACTACTTTCATTTTGGTTATATTATTTATTTTTCCTTTACTGATGCATGAAGACAGAAGCGTGATAAGAACAATAATTTGTGTGATCACAATCTCTTCACTCTAAAGAGTATCCAGAATATACACAAATTCGTTAAACAATCCATTTTTCTATTTTGCATCGAAAATCAACCACTTAAATCGATAACCAAACACCTAATTATAATTTATACCAGTACTTAAAATATAAAACTTTAATTACCACCTAATAAATAAAGAATAACAGGTCAAAAGAAAAATATCATAACACAAAAACTATATACCAACTCACATATCATAATAAATGTAATCATATTCTTTAATATCACCAATATTTTCTTTTCGGTATGGATGATTTATGGCTCACATGAAATAACAAAATTTTAATTATTGTGGTATAAATTCTACCGGTAGCAATTTAAGATTTGGACCCTGTTCCTTAAAGCATATATTCACACGACATTATTTCCGAACAGAAGTTGCAATTTTTTCCCAGTAGAGTATAAGATTGTAATGGCTCTAATCTGTGCATCAATCAATCATGTTAAATCGTTAATGAATATTTCATATTAAATAAAATAGTAATTAAAGAAAATGGTAGTAACAAAAAAATGTATTTTGGCAGTGAGTATTGTTGATAATGGAGAGGAGTCGGATGGTACAAATACAAGAAAATACTAATGCGATCTTAATGCATTTCTAACATTTATTCAACAAAAAATATCAATAATTGAAGCCTGAAAAATAACGTCCAACCAACTGGGAGCACCCAGACCTCGACTAAGCAGACATGGGACTCGTCTCCCATGTGATCCATCAATACAACCAACCATCACCAATTATTCATCTTTTACACACATGTCAGTATATCGGAAATGCTCCCTTACTCGCTCGTTACGGACATAAATTAATGTGCCAATTGCTAATGCACAATGCTCTTATCTCTTAATTTTGGATGATAAAATTTATTTGTTTTAAGAAATTTTGACACATATGATAAACATATTAACATGTGTCTACGGTGAGTAAAGGAACAAGACTGATCAATTTAAAAGGAAACAATTACTCTAATATATCATTACTTAATGTAAACAACTTTTAGATCATTAACTTCAAGTAGTAGGGATATGAAATAATAGTTGTGGTTTATTAATGGGTTAATCACCAAAAACATACAAAAATCACGACATCTGACCTAATTTTTAATTGCAACACAATCTTTAATATTTAGTAATATTAATCATTAACTATAAATAATCTTTAGTGACAATATCGACTGTATCGTTTACATCTAATACCGTCACCACCACTAACGTCATGACGAGATTATGCTTCATGTATAATCTAGCTATTTTGTCATTCATTGCTATAATTATGGCGAATTGGTGATTCAAGTTATTATGTGAGATCTTCCACTCTTAATTACTGGCAGTGAATGTGACATGTTGTGAAATTAATTAGTGGAGGGTAAGTGAAGGTCTCGTCAAGATGCATATGACAATAGTGGTGACGGCACAATTAAATATTTAGTCGATTGTAATTGAAAAAAGTTAATAGGTGGTTAAGTTTTAAATAACCTGATTCCACGGACAATGTCTAACGGCGGCGAAAGCTAGGGTGACGGCGGGGTTCATGTGGGCACCGGATATGTTATACAAAAGAAATCATAATATTGATAATGAAGAACATGAAAATCAGCTGGTGCTTCTTCATGTTTATATACAGACGTAGACACATGCTAAGCATGTGCATGAGAGATGTAGAGTCATTTACAATAATACCCTTAACTTAACTAACTTAAGTAACTAACATAATTTCCTAACAGATATTTAAACTTCTAACTAACCTTCTAATCCTTCTAACTAATACTCTAACAGTATATTATAACATGCTCCCATTTAATTGAGACCCGGTTGGAAATCATGGCATAATCTTTGAGCTAAGAATTGAAAACGGCTGGCCGAAAGGCTTTTTGTAAGGATGTCTGCAGTTTGAGATTCAGTGGGAACGTAACACACTTGCATTTCCCTGTTGGTGACTTTCTCCCGGATGAAATGAATGTCAAGCTCAATGTGTTTTGTTCTCGAGTGCATTGCCAGATGAGAAGCTAAAGATATAGCTCCAGCATTATCAGACCATAGAACAGTAGGCTTTACAGACGAGACACCAATTTCGTTTAGTAGGTTGTGAATCCACATAACTTCCGTAGTAGCAAGTGCTAGAGCTCGATATTCAGCTTCTGTGCTGCTTCGAGCTACCAAGCTTTTCTTTTTGGAGCTCCAGACAATAGGATTCTCTCCGAGGAACAAACAATAACCTGTGGTACTTTTTCTATCGTCGGGGCAGCTTGCCCAATCACTATCTGCAAAACCATGAATAGTTAGCCTGTGAACAGGTTTTAAGAGAATACCTCTGTGAAGTGTACCACTTAAGTATCTAAGCACCCTTTTGCATGCCTTCCATTGATTAACAGTCGGTGTTTGCAAAAACTGACTTAGCTTCTTAACCGAGAAAGCTATTTCAGGTCTGGTAAGTTGAAGGGATTGTAGTGAACCAACAACTTTTCTGTAAAGCGATGGTTGATCAAATGTGTTGCTATCAGTGTTATGCAACTTGATATTGGTACAGCTAGGAGCAGGAACAGGTTTACAAGTAGCCATATCAACATCCTTTAATAGATCAGATATATATTTGGTTTGCTTAAGAAAAATACCATGACAGCTTCTTTGAACTTCTATTCCTAGAAAATAATTTACTTGACCAAGATTTTTAAGAGAGAATTCTTTGTCAAGTAAATTAATTACATTAGAGATCTCAGTATTATTATTTCCTGTGACCAATATGTCATCCACATATACTAGAAGTAATAATACTATTTTTCCAGATTTTTTGAAAAACAAGGAAGAATCAGCTATTGAGTTTTTAAATCCTATAGAGACAAGAAAAGCACCTAATTTATCATACCAAGCTTTGGGAGCTTGTTTGAGTCCATATAAGGACTTTATAAGTTGACACACATATTGAGGTTGAGATTTAGAAATGTAACCTTCTGGTTGTACCATATAAACCTTTTCCTTAAGATCACCTTTTAGAAAAGCATTGTTGATATCAACTTGATGAATGGGCCAGTTTTTGCTAACAGCTAATGTCATGACAATTCGAATTGTCGTAGGTTTGATAACCGGGCTGTCCGTAGCAAAATAATCCACACCTGCAGTTTGTTGAAAACCTCTTGCAACAAGTCTAGCCTTGAATCTATCAATAGTTCCATCTGATTTGTATTTAATTCTGTAAACCCATTTTGCAGTGAGTAAATTCATGTTATCTGTATATGGAACAAGTTTCCATGTTCCATTTTGCATCAGAGCTGCGTATTCTTCATCCATTGCTTGTTTCCATTTTGGAGAAAGCAAAGCTTGAGAAACATTTAAAGGTTCAGTGTTTTCAAGACTTGATATAGCCGAGAACACCTTGGGTTTGAAAACACCACTCTTTGCTCTAGTAATCATTGAATGTTGATTGTGTTGAGCAATAACAGGAACATCTATCAGAGGTTCTGGATTTTGCTCAACTATTTGAGTTTGCTCATTGTTATTCGCAGAATTAATGATAACTTGTGTAAGAACATCAGTAGACTGAGACTGATTATTGCTGTCATGTTCATTATTAAATGAACTAGGGGATGAGCTAGACGTAGCTGTTAAACCATTTTGTGCATGTATGACTTCATTGACAGAATTATGTGTAGTAGATGAAGAAGGAATGTGTGCACCTGAAGAGTTTGATAAACTACACGGTAAAATGGGCAACACATTGTGCACATACTGATAGTTTTGAACAACAGGACTACTAGAAAAGAGATGTGAGTAGGGAAATTCAGTTTCTACAAATTTTACAGTTCTAGCAATGTAAACTCTACCAGAACTACTCAGACATCTATAACCTTTATGCAACAAACTATATCCAATGAAGACACACTTTGAAGTTTTGAACTCAAGCTTCATGTTGTTGTATGGTTTTAAAAATGGAAAACATGCACACCCAAAAGGTTTTAAGAAAGTATAATCCGGAACTCTTTTGAATAGAACTTCATAAGGAGACTTATGCTGTAGAACAGATGTTGGTAATCTATTGATAGTATAACACATAGTGACAAAAGCATCCCACCAGAATTTAAGAGGAACCCGAGCCTGTGCAAGCAGTGCAAGAGCATTGTGTACAATGTGTTTGTGTTTCCTCTCAATTAAACCATTTTGTGCATGAGTATAAGGGCAAGAATACCTGACTAGAATTCCCTTGGTTTTGAAATAGGATGATAGACTTCTATACTCACCTCCAAAATCAGACTGAAATGTTTTAACAAGACAACCAAACTGCCTTTCTATCATAGTGATGAAATTAATTGTGGTTTGATAAAACTGAGAGTTCAAGGTGAGAGGATATATCCAGGAATATCTAGTGAAATCATCAGTATAAAGCACATAGTATTTATAACCTTCTGTAGAGAGAATTCCAGCAGGGCCCCAAACATCAGTATGAATTATCTCAAATGGTGCAGAAGTATGATGTGGAACCGATTTAAATGTCATGTTTTGTAACTTACCAGATTGACAGGCTTCACATAGCGGTAATGGTTTGGACTTAACAGAAATATTTAGACTAGAAAGCACCTTAAAAAGGACATCATCACAAGGATGTCCTAATTTTCTATGCCATATCTTAGTAAGATTATCAGTAGAATTAAACCCACAACCTTGCTTATTACAATATTGCTCACTTGATACATCAGAAGAAAAATCAGTATTACAGCAGCTTGCATTGGATACATCAGAAGAAACAACAGAATTACAAAAAGGAGAATTTACAACATAAACATTTGTAGAATTAGCAGTAGATCTTCCTTTAGCAGCATATTTCTTTGGCAAATCCAAACAATAGAGTCCATTTTTAAGGGAACCTTTGAGGAGCAGTTTGTGTGTATTCAGGTCCTTAATAAGACAAACAGAATTCAAGAAAATCATATAAGCTGAGTTATGTTTCAAGAATTGAGAAATACTTAGCAAATTCTTAGTTATCCTAGGTGCAACAAGAACATCTTTCAAACACAAATTCTTATCACATAACGTAGGAAAAACAGTAGCACCAACATGGGTAAAAGATAATTGAGAGCCATTACCAACAATAATCTTACCTGTCCCCTGATATGGAGTCTGATGTGTAAGATTAGAGACACCAGAAGTCACATGATGTGTGGCCCCACTATCTATAAACCAGTCTGTACTATCATGAGGTAAAAACCCATCAACCGAATTAACAGCAGGATTATTATTATCCTCTACAGAATTTTGAGAACTATCTGGAGTAGTGATAGAAGTGTTATGAACCTGTCTCCTCTCTTGCTCTTGTTGTGCAGCAGCAGCCGGATCTAAACCAGGAAACTCTTCATTGAATCTATCCCAGCAGTTTGCTGCAACATGATTCGGGCGTCCACAAAGTTGGCAAATCACCTTGGAGGCAGTCTTGAACCTACCTCTATTTCCAGTTCTTGCATTGAAATTTCCTCTAGAAGTATTTGGCGGACGGCCACCTCTATAGTTGCCACGACTTGGACCCTTATATCCCCCTCGATTGCCATTATAGTTGCCTCTTCGAGTAGCAAGATTCACATTTGGAATTACTTGAGAACCATTCAACTGTTGAAGACGCATTTCATGTGTCTGTAAAAGAGATTGCAACTCAGTGAGGGAAATCACATCTGATCTTGTAGTGACATTGACTACAATGGACTCATACTCAGGACCAAGACCATTAAGAATGTATAAACACAGATCTTCATCAGAAACCACTTGACCCGCAGCATGAATTGCATCAACAATGCTACGCATCTTAAGAACATATTCTTCCACAGTAGAATCCCCTTTCTTCAAGGACGTTAACTGAAACCTCAGATTTAAAACTTTGGCCTTCGATTGAGACCGAAACAATTCATCGAACACCTTCCATACTTGAGATGCAGATTGACAACGATTAACATAACCAAGCATAGGCTCAGTTATAGAACTTAGCAACCAACACATTAGAAATTGGTCTTTGCGAATCCATTGATCATATTCTGGATTCGGAACAGAAACAATAGTAGAACCTTCAAGATCACCATTTCTTGAAACAGACCTAGTTTCTTGCAAAGTCTTTGATGGAGCAACAGTAGAACCATATAGAAACTCATCAAAACCATGCGCACGCACAGTGGTAACCACCTGAATGCGCCAATACGAGTAATTCGAATGATCAAGTCTCAATGTGAGAGCAGTAAAAGTGGGTAAAACAAACGAAGAAGATGCCATGACAACCCAACGATACAAAAATAATCACAGACTGAACAACAAACAATAACAAAAGCGGAAACAATGGGAAATTTTTTTGGATCAAAACAAAATCAACAGCGGAATAATCCCCAGACTCTTGATACCATGTTATACAAAAGAAATCATAATATTGATAATGAAGAACATGAAAATCAGCTGGTGCTTCTTCATGTTTATATACAGACGTAGACACATGCTAAGCATGTGCATGAGAGATGTAGAGTCATTTACAATAATACCCTTAACTTAACTAACTTAAGTAACTAACATAATTTCCTAACAGATATTTAAACTTCTAACTAACCTTCTAATCCTTCTAACTAATACTCTAACAGTATATTATAACAGGATATGTGACCAACGGCATAGATCATAACGGTGACAATGAGACCGCCTGCCAGTGATGCTGCAAGTGGAGACACCTTGTGTTCATCACTTGCACTAAGTGCTGCCGAACCACATGTCACAAACACTAGAAGATACGTTGCTATTATTTCTGCAATCACCTGTGCTTTTCATTTCAATAATTCCACTCTCACAAGGAACAACTATTCCTCAAATTATTGTAAAATTACAACATAAATTTAAGGAACACAGGAGATTGGAATTTATGAATTGAGTACTCAACGTAAATTTTTTGATTACATGAATTCTAGATCTAATAAATGTGGTAAAATTGATAAGATATTATCAAATGATCATTTAAAAGTGGTAAAAATGTATTAAAGATTTACATAATAATTAATAAAATTATTTGTCACGTCCCCCAATCAGATGAGGAAATCCATAAACAAATATACCCTTATTAGAGATTTAAGGAAAGTAAGGAAAATTAATTAATGACATGTTAATTTATTTTACATACATTTTAAGTTTTTATAAGGAAAAAAGTAAAGCAAATAAAAAGAAAAAGGGGAGGTAGTATATTCTGATTGTGCACGAATATTTTAGATTCCTGTAATTGGTTTTCGTAGTTGTAAATTAAAATTAATAAAACACTACTCCATATTATTAAAGATACATCGTAGCTAATATTTTTACTTTTATTTTATAAATTTTGGAGAGAGCGCTAACGGAAAAATATAAAAATGTATGGGAATTAAGTTTTACCTTTTTGAGAAAATGAGGTGGGTAATTTTGTGTGAAATGGCTTGGAATGCAGCAAGTTCGGGTCGGGTTGAGCCCAGTGGGATCACTAAATTCGTGTTGCGTATCCTCCATTCTCTCTCTCTTTCTGGTTTCTTTAAGTAACAAACTCAAACTTTTAAAAGTGTAACACAAATAAATAAGAAGAAGCAGAAAATTAAACGAAAACCGAAAACTTGAAGATATGCATAACAACTTTTATTGTCCAGACAGAAAATGGATAAACTGAGACAGGAACTACCATATATATAAACCCATAACTTCTATTATTATATGTGAAATTTAATTAATGGGCCACAAACATTTACATGGCCAATGACTGCTTTAACTTTTCTCTTATAATAATAATAACTGGAATTAATCCTATGTGAAACTTGGAACCGGAATTCTATTATATGTGAAATTAATGACCCACAAATCATGTACTATTAAGTTCGAATCCCCAACTATATCATTTTGAGACGTCAATCTAAATTTCAATTTTAAATATTTTGAGACGTCAATCTAAACTTTAATTTTAAGTATTTTATTAAAACGAAGCACTAGATATGAGTAATGTTGTAAAAGTCATTAAACGCTTCCTAGATGACAACCTGGTTAGGGCCCATCACTACAAGAAAACTGCCAAATTCCAACCAGAAAAATTTCAACGGCATAAAAGCCGTTGGAATTTTTCAAAATTCCAACGGTAATTCCAACGGCAAATGAGCCGTTGGAATTTTTTCCAAAATTCCAACGGCAAAAGGCCGTTGGAATAGCTGTTGGAAAAAAAATTCCAACGGTAAAAAGTCCGTTGGAATTGCCGTTGGAATCATTTTTTCCGTTGGAATTTAATTGTTGGAAAAAAAAAAATTCCAATAGCCACTTTTCCAACGGCATAAAAACCGTTGGAATTGCCGTTGGAATTAAAATTCCAACGGAGATTTACCATATTCCAACGGTTTTTGGTAAATTACGGTTGATGTTAACAAGAGCATTGTGACGAATGGGGCCGACATTAAAAGCTTGCAATTGCAAATGAGCCAGTTAGCCCAAGCCATTAGTCCCCAACACCAAAAGGGGCAGTTTCCAAGTGACACGGTGAAGAATCCAAAGGAACAATGCCAAGCAATTCGACTAAGGAGCGGAACCGAGTATGAAGGACCAAAACTACCGGTGGAAGGTGACCAAGTGATTGAGAAAGAGCATTTAGAGGAGCAAACCAAACCCAAGGATTGTGGAGAATCAAGTGAAAAAGGGGCCGCGAAGCCAAACTCCACTCCTAACTCTACTCCTCTTACTTATGTCCCTCCCCTCCCATTTCCACAAACTTATCAAAAGAAAAAGTTGGACAACCAATTTGCTAAGTTTTTGGAAATCTTTAAGAAATTGCATATTAACATTCCTTTTATTGATGCTTTGCAACAAATGCCTAATTATGCTAAATTTGTTAAGGAGGTGATATCGAAGAAGATGAGGTTGGAGGTTTATGAGACGGTTAACTTAACCGAGGAATGTAGTGCCGTAATTCAAAGAAGAATCCCTCAAAGGAGGAAGGATCCAGGTAGCTTTACAATTTCTTGTATTATTGGGGATAAAAAATTTGAAAAAGCATTATGTGATCTTGGGGCAAGCATTAATCTCATGCCACTTTCTATATTCAATAAATTAGAAATTGGAACCATCAAACCTACCACTATTGCTTTGCAAATGGCGGATAGGTCTTTGACCTATCCAAAAAGTATAGTGGAGGATGTGTTGATCAAGGTAGGTGAGTTTATAATCCCGATGGATTTTGTAGTTTTGGACATGAATGAGGACAAGGAAGTCCCCTTAATTTTGGGCCGCCCATTTATAGCAACGGGTGGAGCCCTTATTGATGTTCAAAAAGGGGAACTCACCTTGCGTGTGAATGATGAGAAGGTTACTTTTTCAATTTATAAGGCAATGAGGTTTCACAATGAGGATGAGGTTAATGTCATAGAAGAATGTAATGCTTTGGATTTGCTAGATACCAATGATACAAGAAATGTTTTAGCTTCGAGTGAAATTGATTCTTTGGAGATTTGTTTGCATGACTCTATTTTTGCATGTGCTAACCATGAAGCTAACAGTGTTGATGTTTTGGATAGTGTTAGTGCATTGAATTCTTTACAGGAGGTACGCAATGAGGAGATTTCTTGGTTGAAATTGGAGGATGAGGAGTCAACCGGACTAAAGGAATCTAAGGGCAAAGAAGAAGAAGGACCCAATGTTGAGTTGAAGCCTCTCCCCGACCATTTGAGGTATGAGTACCTTGATGAAGGTAAGAAATTTCCGGTTATAATTTCAGCATATCTTAATGAGAGTGAATGTGCGAAATTGATTGAAATCTTGAAAAAGCATAAAAGTGCTATTGGATGGTCCATCTCGGATCTTAAGGGGATTAGCCCCGCTATTTGAATGCATAAAATTTTAATGGAAGAGGACTATAAACCGAGTGTGCAAAGTCAGCGTAGGTTAAATCCAATTATGCAAGAGGTGGTGAGGAAAGAAGTTTTAAAATGGCTTGATAATGGCATAGTCTTTCCTATATCCGGTAGCAAGTGGGTGAGTCCTACCCAAGTCGTGCCTAAGAAAGGAGGAATAACGGGTAAAAGTGAGTGATTTAGAAGAAGTAGCCACTAGGTTGATAACCGCTTGGAGGGTTTGTATTGACTACCGGAAATTGAATGCGGCTACTAGGAAAGATCATTTTCCACTTCCATTTCTTAATCAAATGTTGGATAGATTAGCCGCGTATGACTATTATTGTTTTTTGGATGGGTACTCCGGGTACAATCAAATTATGATTGCCCCGAAGGATCAAGAAAAAATGGCTTTTGTATGCCCATATGGCATCTTTGCATTTAGGAGAATGCCCTTTGGCTTATGTAATGCACCGACCACTTTCCAACGATGCATGATGGCTATTTTTAGTAGGTTGATCGAGAATGTGATGGAAGTATTCATGGAGGATTTTTCTGTTATCGGTGCATCATTTGATCATTGTCTGTTTAACTTGTCTCTAGTCTTGCAGCGTTGTGAAGACACTAACCTTGTATTAAATTGGGAAAAATGCCACTTCATGGTAAGAGAAGGTATAGTGTTAGGGCATAAGGTTTCAGCTGCAGGGTTGGAGGTAGACCGAGCCAAGGTGGTTGCTATTGAAAGATTACCACCACCACTCAATGAGAAGGGAATCCGAAGCTTTTTAGGCCATGCCGGTTTTTACCGAAGGTTTATTCGTGATTTTTCGAAAATTGCTAAGCCTTTGTTTCACCTTTTGGAAAAAGATGCTGCTTATGTTTTCGATGATTCTTGTCTACAGGCCTTTGAAGTGTTGAAGAAAGCGTTGGTTTCGGCACCAGTCTTGATATCACCTGATTGGAACCAACCTTTTGAACTCATGTGTGATGCGAGTGATACAACAGTCGGGGCAGTCTTAGGACAGAAAAGGGATAAAATCTTTCGGGTGATATATTACGCGAGTAAAAGCCTTGACCCGACCCAGTCACACTACACAACAACAGAGAAGGAGATGTTAGCGGTGGTATATGGGTTCAACGAATTTCGTGTCTATCTTGTGCGCACGAAAACGATTGTATACACCGACCACGCATCCATCCGGTACCTTTTCGATAAAAAGGATGCCAAGCCAAGACTCATTCGATGGATCCTACTTTTGCAAGAATTCAATTTAGAAATCAAGGATCGGAAAGGGTGTGAAAATGTTGTAGCCGATCACCTTTCGAGGATTGAGAATGAAGTGGACAAAAAAGGGCAACAAGAGGTGATCAAGGATACATTTCCCGATGAACATCTCATGATGGCGATTGCTCGGCTTCCATGGTATGCTAACATTGTGAACTTCTTAGCTTGTGGAGCACCTCCACCCGATCTCTCATCACATCAGAAGAAAAAGTTCTATCACGAAGCAAGGTTTTATATGTGGGATGATCCATATCTCTTCCGAAGATGTGCTGACTCGATTATCTGGAGGTGTGTATCGGAGGAAGAGGGTCGAGAGATCATCGAACAATGTCACTCTTCACCAAGTGGGGGACACTTTGCGGTAAACAGAACATCGGCTAAGGTACTTCAAAGTGGATTCTATTGGCCAACGATCTTCCAAGATTGCCACGACTTCATCAAGCAATGTGATCGGTGCCAACGAACCGGTGGGATCTCGAAAAGATATGAAATGCCACTTGCCAATTCTATTGAAGTGGAACTGTTTGACGTTTGGGGAATCGACTTCATGGGACCATTCCCATCATCTCAAGGCTATCAATACATTCTGTTGGCGGTGGATTATGTTTCTCGATGGGTTGAGGCCATCCCTACATCAACTAATGACTCTAAGGTGGTATTAAGATTTCTTGTGAAGAATATCATCACTCGTTATGGAGCACCTAGAGCATTGCTTAGTGATGGAGGGTCGCAGTTTTGTAACAAATGGCTCAATGGCTTATTGACCCGGTACGGTGTGAAGCATAGGGTGACTACACCATATCACCCTTAAGCAAATGGTCAAGCCGAATTAGCTAACCGAAAAATCAAGCAAGTTCTCGAGAAATCAGTAAGTGGAAACCGGAAGGACTGGGCTCTAAAGTTGGATGATGCATTGTGGGCGTATAGAACGGCCTACAAGACACCCCTTGGTATGTCTCCTTATCAACTTGTTTTTGGAAAATCATGTCATCTGCCCGTGGAGCTTGAACATCGTGCATATTGGGCGATAAAAAAGTTGAATTTCGACTTCCAATCGGCTGGGGCAAATAGGGTGTTACAATTGAACGAACTTGATGAGTTCCGAAATCAAGCATTTGAGAATTCAAGGGTGTACAAGGAAAGGGTCAAGAGGTTTCATGACAAATTGATCATCAAGAGAGAGTTTTGTCATAGAGACCAAGTCCTTTTGTTCAATTCCCGTCTCCAACTTTTTCTCGGGAAGTTAAAATCAAAATGGTCGGGACCATTCACAGTCAAGAGAGTGCTACCGAGCGGAGTTGTTGAGCTACTCAATACCGACGGGAGCACGTTTATGGTGAATGGCCAAAGAGTAAAGAAGTACTTTGACCAAGCACAAGAAAGAGAGGTTCACCAACTGTCTTTGGTTGAACCGACTTGAACCGAAATAGACAGGCGTCCGGCTAAAGACGTAAAATTTAGCGCTTGTCGGGAGGCAACCCGGTGGTTCAATTCCTTTAATTTCGTATTTTGAATAATTAGATAGTTTTATTTAAATGTTTTTAAATTTTTAGTGTTGAATAATGGCAGGTAAATGCAAGGACTGATGGGAAAAGTGGTAGGATGCAAAATGGATGAGCCCAACTTCAAAAAAATGGGCAAAATCTCAATTTTTAAGCGTGCAAGGTCCGTGCATCCTTCTCTTGAGAGGTGCCCAATTTTGGGCATGACCGTGCACGAGTGAACGGACCGTGCAATACCCTTTTCCGGAGAGCAGCCTGTTTTTGAGGTAGACCGTGCACGCTTACACGCACCGTGCACGACCTGGACAGAATCATATTTGAACGCGGAAAAACATATCCCTCCCCATTCCCCCTTTTCTTTTCGCCAAAAACACAACAAAAACACACACACACACACAAAAATTCAACAACAATTCTTGGAGAATCAACACTTTCAAGTCATCATCTCCCTACATTCACAAGGTATGTCCATTGAATCTCAATTAAATTTAAATTTCTTGGCCAATTTTGTCAAACTAGGGCTTAGTTGTGTAGTTGCCTATAAATTTGAATTTCTTGATGATTTGTGGATAAATTGCTTTGTTGTGAACATATTGTTGATGATTGAGTATAGGGAATAGATAGAACTTGAAAATGTTCAATTCGGAGTTAGAATTTCATTGGAGTATTTTGTCGAACACCTTTCGTGCAATTATTTTTGTGCTTGTTTTGTTGATTTAAGGCCAATTGGTGCCTTTTTCTTATGAATTGTTTCGACTTTATACTTCAATTGAATGTAGTATTGCATAAATTTGTGGACATTGAGGTGTGTTGAATGTGTAAATGCAAGATATGCCACTTTCTTGGCATATTGATGATTTTTGAACCTCTTGCATTTCATGGATACCCTTCATTCACCTTCATCATTCGAATTGAACTTGTATGCATCAAACTAGTTGGGATTGTGGTGCATTGCTACTTGTTTCATCTCAAGCACACAACACCAAACTAGTTTGAGGGTAGGTGTTATTTGCTCAAGAACACATTTAATTGCTCGAGAATGGAAAGCATTGCGTAGAAATTATGTGTTATGTGTGTTACTTGTTCGTGATCATATTAGACATGAGGCTTTATGCAATTAGGAATGCATTATTTTTTTACATACACCTCAAGTCTAGTTTGAGGGGGGTTGATGAGAAATTGTCTCACGTGTTTTGGGTGATTGTAGGTCATATTTTCTTACACTGCACATGGGGCCAAAGAGAAAAGTTGCAAGGGTGGGCGAGTCAAGTTCGAGGGCCACACAAGATCCTACTGAGCAATGTGAGCCCGAGAACATAAACCCGAGTGATTAAATCAATTTTGGCCGGATGTGGGAGTCGGAGACAGTTCAAGAAAGGTGGAATAAGCTGACCAGAAGACGGATCATTCCAACACTATACCCCGATCCCCCAACTATGGATGAGTTGGGTATCCGGGAAGATGTGGAGACTCTGATCTGACGGATGGATTGGGGTCACTTCCTTAATGGATATTGGCCCACCTACAAGGAACTAGTCTTGGAATTCTTCTCTACTCTCAATGTTGTCATGCATCGCGAAGAAGCTTTGAGCATGACATTCCGATTGGTCAACATGCCTCGTGAGATGCATTCTGGACAATTGGGAGACATTTTTCGGTTTCACTCCCCCGGCGACTTCCCTCACCATGAGGATTTCAATCCTCAAGAATTTTGGCCACAAATCAGTTACCAACCAGACGCCACACCATCTCATCCCACTTATAATGCTAGCCGATCAAAGCCGACCGAAATTCGCAATCCGGTATTCAGATACTTGGCTAAGATTATGCAGCATACTCTCTTCGCCAGGCATGAGGTAGGAGGTCTCCGGGCAGACGAGCTTTACTTGCTATGGTGTATGATGAAGCCTCACAAGGTGAGGTCGGGACCTTATTTGATGGGCCAATTCAATTCAATAGCACATGAAACAGGTGCTATTCGAATTGGAGGGTTCATCACTGCCTTGACAGTGCATTACAAGATAAATCTCTCCAAATTTCAACCAATGCGTGGAGAATCAAGGATAACGACAGAAGTTCTCAAAACGTCTCACTACATTAAGTTATCCAAGGAGAGAGTTTGGATGTGGCAGCAGCGAGAGGGGGCGGGGAGGGGGGGGGGGTCCTTTCCCTTGCCTAACCCCCCTCTGACTACGGTGATGAGGCGTGAAAACTGGTTGATGATGACCCCGGCCCATGCGGAGATGATTCAGAAGGGTTTAGCTGGCGTTCTACCTAGGCAAGTGACGACTGAGGAGCAAATGGAAGAGGATCGGGAGATCCAAAACATTGAAGAGGCATTCCTTGGACAGCGAGGGGAGGAGTCTTCCTCCCGACAGCGCGGGGAATCCTCCACAGTCACTGATAGGTTAAAAGTTGTGGAAGCGGCCTCAACGAGCTTAAAGAGCAGCAGCAAACACTTAAATATCAACAACCAAGCTGACATAATGCAAACACAGCGAAACTTGACAACGGGCCAGTCCATAATTATGAACGCATTGTTTGAAATCATGGAGGCCCAGAAGGTCAACTCAAAAGAAGAAAGGAGAATGGCAAAAATGCTGCAAAAGCTCGAGGACTTGAATGTTCAAGCTGGCCATTATGATCCCACACCACCCTCCCCTTAGGGGGAGTTTGTAAGTTATTCGCAACATCTTTACTTTTTAAAACTATTTTAACGCCTTTTGGAATCTAGTGTAAAATAGTTTGAGGGGGGATGTATGTTGCGAAATTTGAAGGGTGGTTGATTGTCTTTTCTTGCATTTGTTTTGCCAAAATTGAACTATGTTTTAATGTTTATGAAGTTTTTGTTTCGAACTTTTAGTTTCAATTAATTTGTTAAGTTATTTTATCTTTAGTTGTTGATAGCTTGCTAGGTTGTTGATTTTAATTTGTTAAAAAAAAAAAAATGAAGTTCTTGAAAGAGGAAAGATTAGGTTGATAAGGTGTTGGAAGTGTTGTCAATGATGATACACAATTTTGTGTTTTGATTGAAAATGTGATATATGCACACACTTGTTATGGAACAAAGAAATTAATCATACTATATAAGCCGGTGAGATTTTGAGCCAAAATGAAGAACTCCTATTTTTGGAGTTCAATATCTTCTTTGATTTGTGTGATGTTGGTCATATGCATAGTACCTCTAGAACTTGCTTTGAGTCTACTTGAAATCACTAGGTATATTTATGAGCATTAAAAATGATTTTAGGCAATCTTTGATTATAACCCATTTTGAGCGTTAAAAATCATCTTCTTACCCCTTTATATCAATGATCCCTAGTTAGCCAAGTTGAACTTGTAGCCTTTTTCTTGATAGCTATAATACAAGCCATATCCATCTTCTTAGCCTTTTTCCCCACACTTGGATCGAACGAGTTTTGATAGAGGGAATTGGAAAGTGGATGTGAGAGAGGGAGAAAAAAAATGATGATGAAAGTGCGATAATGAATATAAAGTGGGGAAAAAAAAATTGCGTTCCATTTCGATTGGATGTTTATAGTTTATGACGAAGAAAGGGTCAAAGGAAACCAATAATAGAGCTTACTTTGATTGAGTTAGAAGTCAAAATATTGCTAACTCATATTTTATGCACAAGAGTTGGTTGTGGTGATTTGGAGAAGGTGAAAGAAATATTGAAGGTTTGAAATGATGAAAAAGGAGTGAGAGTGAAACTTATGTGAGAATTAGTTGAGTGTAACTCAATCGATCCAAGTTAAGTCTCTATACTCAAACATATCTCACCTATCCAAAAAGCCTACATTACAACCAAAACAAAAGACCTTTCTGATTTTTTGCTCATATTTATCAAAAGTGACGGAAAGATGAGACAATAAGCAAGCATATGGTAGGGCATGCATATGTATACAACTCGAGCGATACACGACCCTATTTTATACACTTGAGTGCTTGAGTGATACACTTATCTGTGAGGATAGTATGATGATTTCAAAGGTTCATTAACTTGTGATGTGCATAATTAGAATGTGCTTTTGGTCTGAGACTTACATTTCCAAGTAAAACTGATGATACCTATATGTTTTCCTACTACTGAGAAAGAAATTCTTCATTCTTTTGATATTAATTGCTCAGGGACGAGCAAGGGTTTAGTTTGAGGGGGTTGACAAATGGGTTGTTTAGAGTGAAAAATAGGATTAAAGTATGTGTTTTTAACATATATTTGTAGTTTTTAAACACCCATTTGTTATATTCTTCATATTTCATTTCTCTTGTTGGAAAACCTCGTTTTCAAGCATTTTGCAGGTAAAAAAAAAGTATACAAAGAGGTGGTGAGTAGATTGGAGTCGAAGAAATCGAGAAAAAACCCGAGGAATGAAGAAACGGGCCAAAATTGGGCCGTGCACGGTTGTGCCTTCACAAACCGTGCACGGTCCGTGCGCGCAAAAAGCAGGGGTAGCCATACACGGGCGCACGGTCATGACCGTGCGACCGTGCACGGACCTGCAAGCCTGTCCAGAGAATAGGTGATTTCAGGGGTTGTGCACGGTCCGTTCAGCCTTGCACGGGCATGACTGTGCACAAACTCCGGAAATGGCTTAATTTCAGCCCATTTATGTAATTTTGAGCCCAAGACTTTGTAAAAAAAGCCCCAAATGGGGGTATAGACTAAGTTTTTCAGATTTTTGCACAACACACTATTCACTTTACTTACTTTTTAGAGAGAGAAAGCTAGAGAGCATTTGGGGGAATTACTTGAAGATCAAGATTTATTTCTTCAATAGGTTTTATCCTTCCATCTTCATCTAAATTTTGTATAAACATGATTATGTCTATATATTTGTGTTTATTTATTATGATGATCATGGTTGGCTAATTTTCTTAATCTAGGTTTAGAAAGTAGATTATGAGTGATTAGTGATTTTACTCGATTAATTTAATCCCGTGCTATGCTATTAGCTGATTAATGGTTTATTATGCTTGTTGAATGATTTGATCACTTGTTTAACATAATTGAGGATTAAATTAAAACCGAGAGGAGAAATTTGATCCGAGATCACATTAATCGACATGATTAGGCAATAAAACCGAGAGGTTTGAGTTAATTGTGGGAAAATTAATCTTAAGACCGATTGGGAGTTGTATTTGATTAATCAACCGGAGATGGTGATTAATCTTATACAATTAACACGTAAGTTGCTCCGAGAGGGATCTTACATATAATTTGTGATCGTTTCCTAATACGTAGCATTCGTTTGAAAGGTTGAAATAATCGGGATAATAATTGCTAATTACCCTAATCGAAATCTAAGCCTAGATTACCCTTATTAATCGGTTCTTCCCTATAAATTGTCATCGTCTATCTTATTAGTTTCAATTGCTTGTTGATCTAAATTAGAGTTTGAAAAATACCAAAATCAATCTCGATCGTCTAGTTAGCCACTTAAATGTTTGGATTACTTCATCTTTCCGATATTGGGCCGATTCCTCGTGGGATCGACCTTGTGCTCACATAGTGCTACTTCGACGCCGTATACTTGCGGTTGTTCGATTTAGTTACAACAACTAAGTGTGTGTCAGGGAGTGCTGAGTCAAATTTGGCTGCGAGAGTTAATGAGTGTGCTTTATTGAAATTTGGTCTCCTAAATCTACTGAGAAAAATTATAAACAAACATACCCATATTTTTTTCTAACATACATTTTTTATACAATTGACCAATGTAAATCCAACAAATTTATTATATCTAATATGAATATCTATTTGAATATCGTGAGATAATGATTAATTTGATATATTTTTCATCAAAAATTAAATTGATATGAAAAGTTATAAACATTCAAAATTTTAAGTTAAAAAGAAAAAGAATTGAAGAGAGAATTTTATTGATTGGTATGTCCAATTCTTTTTTTTCCTTTTAAAAATAAACCCCTACAGTCTGTATGATTGACACGTGTTTTTTTTATAGAGGACTTATATAAATGACATGTGTGTTACTCTTACTGTAATAGTAAAGGGGATTTTTTACTTACAATTTTTGTTCATAATTTTTTTTATAGAAATAACCACGTATTAAAAACTATTATAATGAAACAATCAATATTATAAATTTAAGAATCGGATTATTTTTTATTATAAAATTAAAATTTAAATACTTGTGGCTCAAACCCATAAAAATAATTTAATTATGTACATATTACAAAACTAAGTAAATAATTCAATACTACAAAAATAAATAGTTTATATTTTAGGTCTAATATTTTGTTCTTAAGCAATTGGTTTTTATATATTTAATATAGGTGCCAAACTAAAGATCCCATCAAGAAAATTAATTTGATATATTATTTGGAATATAGATTAAGAACGAAAAAGTTATGTGCAATTTAAATTATAGTTAAAAATATCAAAATATAAAAAAAAAAATGAGAAAGGGACGTTGGTTGGTTCCTTTATTTATATATATATATATACATATATATATATATATTATTATTTTTGTTTAAAATCTAGAATTCAGGTGGTGAAGACACATCACCCTAAAGTATCCTACTTTTATATTAAGTAGGGATTTGATTAAAAAGACATAATATACTATTAGGATACTATAATAGGACAGAGGCTCCCAACTCTTTTTTTTTTAGCATCAAACTGCATGCATATTCGAAAACAAAAAAATCAAATATTAAAATATAAACATAGCACAGAATATTGTCAATAGCTTTAAGAAAATGTTATTATCAATATTAAACCCGTAATATTTATTGAATCGATCGGATTCAATATAGGTAAAGAAAAAGAGAAGAAAAATGCAAATAAATTCAAAGAACTATAATTTATTGACATAATAAATGAGTTGAAAAAGAAATTCCAACAAGAAATATAATTACAATTTTTAATTTCCCTCGCAAAAGACGTCACCTCATTCCAACTTGTCTGAGAATTTAGACCTTTTTTTATTTATTGGATTGGGTGGTTACAATTTTGTTTATAAATGTATATAAACCAAACATTAATTAGTTATTACAAAAAACAAAGCTGCCTAACTGATCCCATTTTGGAAAGATAATAAAGACTCATACACCATATATTTTTTGTGGCGATTATTCGCAGCTTACGAAATTTTTCAACGTAACGCACTAATTTCATAAACTAAAATACTAATTAGTAAAAGACTGTAGTGCCCTTAATGAAAAAATAATATAATAAATTAAAATAAATATACATAGAATAAGAAAAACAAAAACATAAAAACGTTTTTCCTTGTCATCTTCAACAATACTGATTTTTTTTCTAGAACTCCATAAACCCTAATTTCTTCAAGATTTCATTAATGGAGAGCATTTTTCATGGAACTGAAAGTTTATATGGAATCTTTCACTCCAAAAACTGATGCACATCATTTTCGAGAATCAAATCTTCAAGTCGGCAATTTTTGTTTGAAACATACAAAGCGACGGGAGTTCCAACGATATCATGTGACGTTCTGATCGGGTGTTAGCCTGTACGAATTAGCAATAAATTGACTGAACGAACTGAAGTTAGACAAAGATGAAGGTCAAATTTTAACATTGAAGGTTCTTTATTCTCTCCATCGAAATAGACAAAACCACCAATAAATGAAAATAGTGAATCTGGTAGCGAAGATTAAACCTGTTCTCTTTTCTCTCTCCTTTTTTTTTTTTTTTCTTTCTTCAAGTTGTTCTGATTTCTTCAATCTTCTTGCTAGTTTTCTAATTTTTTGTTTTCTTTTGTTTTTTCAATATTTTATTATTTTATTTATATTATTTTAGTTTAAATAATTTATTTTATAAAGAAAGGGTACAATAAATATTTAATGGGCTGTATTGAGAATTTCATAATAATTTTTTTTTATTTTTAAAATGGGTTGTATTAAGAAGTGGGATGCGTTGAGAAATTTCGTGGGCTGCGAATAATCGCCGCCTTAATTTTTTTTCTTAGAAATGGAGGTAGGATTAATTTGATTTTGATATTTATATATATTATACTCCCTCCGTTCCATATTAATTGACGTTTTAGGATGTTCTTCCCTTTACCAATTAATTGACGTTTTTACATATTTTTCACCAATTCTACCAATTTTCTCTCTGAAATCAATCCTAAAATATCTCTTTTTTCAATCTATCAGAGATATTTTTATTTGGTCAAATCTTTACACTACAACATAAATGACTTTATGTAACATTTCGTCTGTAACACTTTTAAAATTTTGACTTTATGTAACACTTTTGTAACACTTACAAATATGTAACACCTTCATGTACCACTTTTATAACATCTGCGAATATGTAACACTTTCGTGTAACACTTTTAGAATATTTAACGCTTTGAACGTAGCACTTTTAAATTGTAACACATTTAGGTAATACTTTTAAATAAGCAACACTATTTACGCAACACTTTTGAATAAGTAACACTTTTACGTAACACTTATAAATAAGTAACACTTGTAAATAATAAAATTATTTATTTTATTTTAAACTAATTAAATATTTATGGATTATTTTTCTTAAGTGACTTTGATTTTTATTTGTCTCATGTGTTACATCTCAATTATCACAATAGAATATCTGTAACATAAGTGGTGAAAACGATCGACTCAGACCTGCAAAAATAACAATTTATTAGAGCACCTAAAAATATACTTATTCAATTCCTTATCAAGAATAAATTAAATTTTATTTGTGACTTATTTGTGTGTATGTATATAGATATACGCACATTATATTTTTACTAAACAATTACAAAATAGACTTGTAGCTTTAAGAATTTGAAGTGTGAGAACCTAGACTTGGGACATTTGGTCATATCTCTTCATGCTTGTAAGTTTATTTTTTTATTTAAAATCTATAAAACACAACAACTAAGGTGTCTTAATACATAAAATTATAGTAATTAAAATTAATGATAATGTCTTAAGATTTATATACAATAACTAGATGTATAAAATTAATGTGATATAAAATAAGTTATACTATATATATATGAGTGAATGAAAATGAAAAAAAAAAATAGTGAAAATTTTGTGTCAAGGATATCAATAACCTAAATAAAATTAAATTAGATTGTAGTTTGATGAGAACTTAATTTTGAGTGTATTTTATTGATGTTACAATAAAATCTTGTGTACATATTATTTTTCTTAAAAAAATAACTAAAAAAATTATTGTAGCCTAGTGGTTAAGGTTTTGCGTTTAAGCTCCTGCAATCTAGCAACCTGGGTTCGAAACCCAGCAATGATAAATTTTCAATTTTTTCCTTCAATTAAAAGTGTTACATAAAAGGGGGTTATATATAACATTTTTCTAGTGTTACAATTTAAAATCTAATGTAACATTTATTAAAAATGTTACTAAAGATCATCAAAAGTGTTACATTAGACTTTACGTAGCATCGGCAAATGTAACATTAACTCATATTTTAGTATCTATGTAGCACTTTTTGGGTGTTACATTAGACTTTACGTATATAGTAACATATTTTAGTATCTATGTAGCATTTTTTGGGTGTTACATTGATTCATGTTGAAGTAATTGATGATATATCTATTAAAATATTTAATCCTTTCATTCTTCCTTTTCATTCTAAAACGTGAATTAATATGAAATGGAGGGAGTATTAGGGTAGGAATGCTTTTCAAATTTTATCAACTCCAGTTCTTTATCATTCCTATAGTTACATTACATTATATGCAATAATAATACACTAAAGAATGTACCACTTGTAAATACGTAAGCAATTTTTAAAAAGCTGTTTGCATGAGAAAATTAAACTTTGATTATTTATAAGGCGTACAATGACTCGTCCTGCCCATCAAAAGCTTAAAACTTTGTAACCAAGTGTTTGGATCCGAGTAGACATTTCCCTGCTTTATCCTCTCTGTTAGCTGGATACTGATATTATCATGTCTTAACTATTATTTAGTAGTCCTCGTTACAGTGCGGTTCGGTAATATTTTACTGTCATAAATCTGTTATTAATTTGGCCAAATTGACATATAAGTGGAAGTATTAATTAAGTGTAGGGTATACGTATATATTTCTTTTCTTATCGTTCGTTAACTAGACTTTCATATGAAATATCAAACATATGAGTGTATATAATATTGAAATATAACACATCCTGCTAAATATATGATATGTAATACTATCAGTAGTATAATGATAGCTATTAGCCCCTTATCTTAGTAAAGCTATCAAATGAGCCCCCGAAAATAATCATCTCTTTAAGTTTGAGAAATTTGATAAGTAGAGAAATATACATTATTTAATTAAACATGATGTAGCTTAATGCGTTTTGTTATTTGTACTTTTTCTACTTATTCTATTTACTTCAAATTACTTCGATTATTTATTTCTTGTTTAATTTTAGTCATTTTAAAGTACCTTTGGGCTTGGAGCAACAAGTGTAAACTGGGCCACCTGGTACGAGGCCCACTTCGTAATTCTCAAGCAGTTATTGGCAATCAGAGTGCGGCCCATCAGGGGAATCATCTGCCATAATGTGCAACATATATGAGGCGGAGGCGGGCCAGTTCTTTATTTCCAGTTTATTTGTACTGACTTAGTTCTTTATGGATCCGTCGAGGTTGCCCAAAGAGTTTATCCAGACTGATTAATCCGGCCGGATCAATTTGTGTAATCCAGGCCGAATCAGTTAAGGCGGTTTACGTGTTTTTCCTTTTTTTTGGATCGTTTTCGATCCATTTCAATACCAACCCTTCCAATCTTATTAACAGGGGTTCTGCAAGTTCGAAAGTCATCATCACATATTATAATATTTATCTTGGCGGCGTGACACTACAAGAAAAAAGGTCTTTTGAGATCACAAAAAGTGATCTCAAATAATGAGTATTTGTCACAACTTATGAGTATTTATCATAATTTTATTGTCGTCTCAATAACTCGATCGCAAATAATATATTTGTGACCACAAACGTGGTCTCAAATGCGTCTCAAATATTTTTTGTAACAACTAGTTGTCTCTAAGAATAGTCTTAAAGTTGTCTCAAATATTTTTTATAGAGATTTGTGACAACAAGTGGTCACAAATAACTTATTATTAGTGACCACAATTGTGGTGTCAAAAAGTCTTATACAAAAGACCTCTTTTGTTGTAGTGTGAATTGAAGAGCAAGAAGATTTCAGAAGATTCTGGGTTTTGTCCTCTTTGTTTATTTTATTACTTTTAAAATGTTTGTCTATGAATGTTCTTTGATTTTAACTACAGAAATGAGTAGCTAAACACGTTTGTGTTCTAGGGTTAGAAAGTAGGTTGCGATTGACTATGTTTTGATTATTCTATTTTACTCTAGACTCCGTTTTATGTGCTTATTGTATGCACTTGTTCTTATTTTTGAACTTATTGATTTGGATTTTCTACTTGTTTAATAACATGGTTTGTGGGACCGGACCGGACCGGATCGGTCGGTTCAACCGGGAACCGGGCTTGGAATCGGTTCGGTAGCATTAAATAACCGAAAATGGCATTAAATCGTTGAAAATCGCTCAAAATCGGTTCGACCGCCGAACCATCGGACCGGTTGAACCGGCATTATATTCTAATTTTTATATTATTATTATTATTATTATTATTATTATTATTATTATTATTATTATTATTATTATTATTATTATTATTATTATTATTATTATTATTATTATTATTATTATTATTATATATATTTTTTTAAATAAAGTTGTGTTTGGACATGTATTAAGTATAAAAACGAGATTCTCACCTTTATCTTCAATTTACCCTTATTTTTTCCATCTAATTTTAAATTTGGCACTTGAATGTTATTAAAAAATTAGAGTTACAAGTATCTTTGGATTAATGGATATTGATATATGTTGAACTTTTCTTTACAAGTTAAACTCTAATATCAAATTAGATTATATTACACATAAGCAACTACTGAAATCCAAAAGTCAACAAGTTGCCTTTGACCGGTTGAACCGGTCGAACCTTGAACCAGTGGCTTGTCTGGTTCGATCACCGGTTCGGTCCCACAAACACTGCTTAATAATTTGACACTCAAGAGGGAAGGATTATTAATAGGCTTACGACGTATAACATATGTATCAATAGTCGTCCGAGAGGAGTGGGATATCCGTGTAGGCATTGGTCTTAAGATCCCTTTGGAGTTGCGTATGTGATAGTTAACTAGAGAGCGTAATTGTTCATACGTGATCGATAAGTTAGCGTTGTCCGAGAGGAGGGCTAACTAGAGTAATGATCGCCTAATAAACACTCGAATTCGGTTTAAAGGTCTAGAATATTGGGATAATCATACATAAGAAATCGTAACTGAAATCATACCCTAGGATACGTCTTTTTATCTGATTTGTTCTTCGTGTTAATTGTGCTTCTTTGAGCATTCTTAGTATTTTATTTGTTGTTTTATGCAATCTTAGTTTAATCAACAATCACCCTTAATTTTAAGTCTAGATAGGGTTGGATTATTCCAACTAGGGTATTAAATGACATAGGAACTCAGTCTCTGTGGGATCGACCTTACTCGCTTATATCTGCACTAGCACCGTTCACTTGCAGTCTGGGTACAAAAATAGTGTGTCAAGTTTTTGGCGCCGCTTCCGGGGATAAATAATTGTGTTAACTTCTATCTTGATAAATAGTTCAGCGTTAGACTAGACATTTATTTTTTCTGCACTTTATTTTTCAGTTTTTACTTTGTGTTAAGGTTTTATCTTGTTTTCTTTGTTTGTTAACTCATATAGTGCATGCAAATCCGGTCTAAAGGACATAACAATCTTGTCCCTTTTGACCCAAAAATTAAAGCAACTGCTTGAAGATACAGAATAAGGGGAAACCCATTAGTCGAGATGATTTACCGAAAAATATGAGACAAGAGGAGATGATTAGGCAGTTGTTCGGGGTAGTGACACACCATAATGCTAGTATACAGAATCACTTTCTTCTTCCATGTGTTCTTTCTCTACCACTTTCTCTTGGTTAACCGGTAGTTTTGGTCCTTCATATTCGGTGCCACTCCTCAAATGAATGACTTGGCATTGTTCCTTTGGATTTACCACAATATCGCTCGGGAATTGCCCCCATTAGTGTAAGGACCCTATATCTTGTGCAATTTGGCTTATTTGAGCCTTGAGCTCCTTCATTTCAGCCCCAAAATCTTTGTCTTTACTACGTGACTAACGATATTTTGTTCATCTCTATGCTCAAATTACCAACACTCTTCTCAATCTTTGTAACCCACTCGCCAATGTTAGCCAATTGAGATTGCACAAGGTCTTCTTGAGTAGGCTTCCTTCCATCATGTATCATACCATTTGTACCTGCGAAGCCCAGTGGTGATTGGAGTGACTTGTTCGGATTGTTGTACGCGAAATTAGGATGATTCCTCGCAGTTGGCTGATACTGATTGTATTGTTGTTGATTGCCACAAAAGTTGATGAAGTTTCTTTGATTAACATAATTAGCAGCTTCAACTACTTACTGCATGTGTGGCTGCTGTAAACTGAACTTGCCATGTTGGGCTAAACTAACACTAGTTAGCAAACTCAACTGCTTGGAAAGTGCTACGGTTTGAGTCGTAAGTGATTCAATTGGGTCAGTTTTAGTGATGCTGGCTACTCTCCTAGGCTGATTTCTCTCATTCGGCCATTGCTAACTAGTAGTGGTCATCTCATGTAAAATAGTGTATGCAGCTGTTGTATGCTTTGTCAATATCGATCCACCTGATGCTGCATCTACGAGTGCTCTTGTGGTCCAAGTGGCCCATCATAAAAATAGCAAAGCTGTTGCTTCACAGTGAATACGTGTTGAGGACACTGCTGAAGAAGATCCCGAAAATGCTCCCTAGCTTCACCCAAAGGTTCTTCATCATACTGTTTAAACAAGGTGATTCACTCTGTAATATAAACATCTTGCTCGGTGGGAAATACTTCTATAGAAATTTGGTACTAAGATCTTCCCATATAGTGACATTCTCTGGTGTTAAGAAATTTATGTTTAATTTTGATGATGACAAAACCTCTTGTAAGGTAGGTGCCCCCAGAAATTTTGTAAGGTCTTGTAATAGATATGGCTAATTCTACTTAGGAAGAAGTTGCAATAAGCAAGCAACAAGCAGCACAAGTTTACTACGAGTAACAGATCCTAATTTGCAGCAAGGAACAAAGACTGTAGTGAGCATACAACATGGATGCTTATGCCCATCCAACATATGCTTGCAGTAGGGAAGATACACCCAACAAGCAAGTAGGCGTTTTGTCCACAAGTGCGAAAGTCAAAGTCAGAGATATTCAAATTCAAAATATAGCAGTGGAAGTCAGGGATATTCAAATTCAAAATATAGCCAATGGAGACAAAGTTCAAACCTTGTATTGACTAACCAATTACGTGGGAACACATAGCCTAAGGAAAAACAAAAGATGCACTGGACACTGACATAAAGCTGCAACCACTCTGACCAAATCCCTGCGAAGAAAGGATAAATGACTATTTGCCGTTCGAATAGCATTAAATGCTAATGGTATTCTTTCTCTCTCTTCAACGAGAAAAAATTCCAATCGTTATAAATTGAAGGATATGGAGGACAAAGAGAGGCTACAAACAACTAAAATTCAAGCAATTACAAGCACTTGAGTATTCTTATCCAAGCTTAAACACATACATTATGATATTCAACCAATGTTTATGCAAAGTATATATACCAGAGTAATATAGCAAGCAACAAACACACAAGTGAAGAACCAGAAGCTGCATTACTTCTCAACTCAAGCTAGCTCTCAAATTATCTTTGGTCCTAATCCTTCTCTAAACTAGGAAGCTCACCCACACCTATACTGCATTTCAAGTTCAGAGGCAGCTACCAGAAGTTGAAGAATTTCTTAATTAAACCAATCTCATGAAAGGTTTTTGAAACGGGGAGTCTTTATTTGGATTTGGGATTCAAAGTAGACTTGTGTTCTGAGGAACATGTTGTACAATAGAAGAGTAGCCTTCAGAGGATAAGCAAAACTATTTTAAGGAGCTAAGTCGGACTTAGAATTTGGCATAGCTAAGTTGTAACTGTGTGTAAACATCTTATTGAATTTTCCCACTGTGTGAGGGAAGAATGTGACACGTCGGTTTCTAACCTAGTGTTCCGCAAGTGTACGGATGTAGGTGTAGTACTATTGTCAAGGTCGATCCCACAAGGAATAGTTTTAGGTAGTTTGATACCTTAATTATCTAGGAATGTCCTAACTAGATACTAAATTGCAAAGGTTAATTCAATAAAAACTGAGGAATGTAACTAATAATTGGTAAACAAAGAGAACTAAAATCACTGAGAAAAGGGTATCCTAGGGCTTCGATTTCAGGATATTAATTCAATGTTGAATACAATTAACCTATAAATTTACCAATTCTAATGTTTATTAGGCGGCACGACAATAATCTAATCCTTCTCTCGAAGCGATTAAATCGTTGATTAATTAAGCTAATTACCCTCTCGAGTTAATTAAACCTAATAACTCCCAAACGATCCTAAGCCACGGCCTACATAGTCATAGACAACTGCGCTCTATGTTCTAAGTCTGATAACGATTCCCTCCTCTCGAAGCGGAATTGTTAAACTAAATTACTAAATCTAGGTGATCAAACTAAATTCAGTTTTAAGCACAAACATAGAGATAAAACACGTAAAGAACGGAATTAATAAATTAAACCATAAATCAAAACATTGTTATAATAATCCCTACTTTCTAACCCTAGGACACGAATAGCTTAGCTACTCATGCCTAGTAATAATCCAATCCAAAATTCTAATAAAAACATTGTAAAGAATTAGAACTAAGAAAAGAATAATTAAAACCGGATGACTCCGTCTCGATGATCTTCGTCTTCTTTGTCTTCCAAAATTTCTTCTAGGTAGAATGATGTAATTGATGTTCTTCCGTGATTGATTGATTCATTTTTCCTAGAGCTTGGGGTCCTTTTTATAGAGTTGGGGACGAATCTTGGGGAAGATAGGATCAAAATCCTATTAAAAATAGGAAATCTTCGCAGAAAAACCCTTTTGACATGGCCGTGTTGGCCTTAAGTGACATGGCCGTGTTGCTTTGTAACTTCAATTTCTGCGCAACATTTGACACGACTGTGTTGCCTTGTGATACGGCCGTGTTCTATTCCAGAACCAACAGCACGTTGTGGACCACTTTTGACACGGCCGTGTTGCTTTGTGACGCGGCCGTGTCGGTTCTTGCCCCGTTTTGCTCCTGGACCGGTTCAAGCCGGTTCGGACCGGTTTGGACCGGTTCTTGGACGGTTTTCACTCTTTTGAGCCGGTTTTCACTCTTTTCCAACTTGTTTCCTCGTCCGGTAGCCTGAAAATGCTCAAAATACCTTAAAACAAGTCGAAACACGTCAAATGACCCAAATATTATTAATATAAATAAATGCCGGTCAAATATGCACGTAAATGATATAAAATATGATCCTAAATCGACCTAAATACATGCATAAGTAACGTGTTATCAAAATCCCCCAAACTTAAACTGTTGTTCGTCCCGAACAACATAACAAAAGACACAAAGAAGACAAGTGATTATGCATTTGTTTAGGGCGACTAGATGATGAATTCAGTTTCAGTCTGATTTTTCTTAAAACAACTAGGCAACACAATTCACTTGAGCATATGTGATAACGCGAAAATCAACTAATCTCGAGACTTTGAACTTTCGAATTATTCAACCCTCACCGGGTAAGTGTTTCACTCATCTCTCAAGTGTTTAGGCTAAAATAATTTCCACTCATATTGAATTACAAGCAAAGCCTACCATATGCTTGCCAATCGTCTAAACTAGACCTCGTACTTGATATGTGTGACAAAGGATCAAAAAGGTCTTTATTTTGGTTGTAATGTGGGCTTAAGGTAAGGTGGGATACATTTGGATATAAGTGACTATTCATTGGACTAATCAAGTTACGTCTAACCCGACTACCCCTCAATACAATCACTCAGCCTCACTCTTCAAATTTCAGCAAATCACCCCGCAAAGTGACTTCTTCACCTTCAAAAGTCCGTACAACTTAAGTGCTTTTCATTTCTGTGGGTACCACATCTTTGGGACTACCCTAATGTTCTAATTAAATTAACAATTTAAGCACTTTATTTTCTAGCCTCTCCTCTAAAATACTAAAAACAACAAACTTTTTTTTTTTTTTTTTTTTTTCTAGGAGAGGCCATTCTTCGTTTTTCACCAATCACTTTTCTCTTATTTCCTTCATCTTTTGAAAATATCCCTACTTCCCATTCCTTCCCACAAATTGTTCACCCAAAATTCCTTCCAATTCTCCTCCCTCTAACTTGATTAATCCAATTAAGGCCAAAAGAGTTAAATCAAAAGGATTTCGACTGACATTGTTTAGGTTATGAATAAATAAAGCTATAAGGCTCAAGCGGGCTAACTAGAGACAATTTTTTCCATTATGGTTCAAAGGCAATTTTCATGGTTCGAACAAATAGGCTTAAACAAAAAGTTGCCTAATATCATTTCCTAAATCACAACACATACTTGACACATTCTTAGTAAAGACTCAAAGGCAAGTTCTAGAGACTAGTACATATATTCAATCAAATTCACACCGAAAGAAAGTATATGACTCCAAAAATTGGAGTATAATTAGGCTCAAATTCTCACCAGGTTAATTTTGATTGAATATTCTAAGTTTAAGCTCAATTTCGTCTCAAAACACCTCTCATGCTCTATTATGTGCCATTTTTTCATCTACTTCTCAAAATTATCTCATCATTAACTATTCATCATCCATCTTTCCCTATTGTTCGCTTTTTTATTTTTCTTTTCACTTGTTACCTATTTCCGGGTTTTATTATTCTTATGACTCTAAAAGCTGCACTACTAAGACTCTAAACTCTAAACTCCTAAGACTCAACATGGAAACGATATGCAATCAAACTTGGGCTCACAGACCCAACAACACCAATAAATCAGAAAAATGGGCTCACAGACCCGATAACACCAATTGAAACAATAAAAATCAGCACAATGGGCACACGGACCCACAATTAACAGCAAGAAACTCGAACGAGGTAACTCAAAACTATAAATATAGCTGCCAAGACGTCCCACGGTCTACCCCCTCCCCCAAACTTGGCTGAAAGCCAATGTTTGGAGGAAAAACGTGGTACGCCTTGGTGCTAACTTACAAATCGTTGCGACGACGGCGGCGTTTTGAAACCCCTACTGAATCTTGGTTCGTCCGTCTCCGCATCATGCTCTGAATTTTTTTTGCATCTTTTTCTGCTGAGGTAATGACGCGGCCGTGTTGAAGGTTTGACACGGCCGTGTCACCTTTTTGCCAAAATTGATGTTTCTGGATCGTTTTTTACGCGGCCGTGTCGTTTGTGTGACACGGCCGTGTTGCATTCCAGCATTGATTCACGTTTTGAGGAGCCTTTTGACGCGGCCGTGTCAATTGTGTGACACGGCCGTGTTGCGTTTGAACCATCTTGACGCGGCCGTGTTCAGCATGTGACGCGGCCGTGTTGCATTTCAGTGCTAAAACACTTTCTACGTGCTTCTTGACGCGGCCGTGTCCATAATGTGACACGGCCGTGTTGCCTCTTCTGCTCCTTTTAACGCGTTTTTTCGTCTTTTCGACCCCCGTTTCTTGCACACTCGTCCATGTTGATTCCTAAAAACATAAACACTAAAATACAAGTAAAAACATAAAATTAACGAAATACTAAAAATAAAACGATAAACATCGGGTTGCCTCCCGACAAGCGCTTTGTTTTATGTCATCAGCCGGACGTCCTTTTCCTATCAACCATTTTCTAGCCACCCCGAGTCGGATGTTTTCTGAACGATTAAAGAGCTATTTGGGACATGAGGATTTTCTACAGCAGCTAGGGTAGTGTAAATAATGCTACAATTGTGCCTACCCCTTAGACCCGACTTATGTATTTTGAGTGTGATTATTTCGTTTTGAACCCGAAAAATCAACTCCCCTTTAGGTACATCTATTAGTGCTTGGCTAGTCGCCAAGAAGGGTCTTCCTAAGATAAAAGGGAATTCATCATTCCCTTTCATGTCAACAACTAAGAAATCACTGGGGAATTCAAAATTTAGCACTTTTACCACTACATCCTCTGCTACTCCCAACGGCGTTAATGAAGATCCATCCGCCAATTTGATAGTAGTAAAGGACCGTTTAATTTCCCTTAATCCTAATTGTCTATACTGCTTAAGAGACATCAAATTTATGCTAGACCCTAAGTCACACATGACATTATGAAACTCATGACTACCAATTGAGCAAGAAATAGTAAAACTCCCTGGATCTTTTGCTTTTGTTGCTCTTCTCGGTTTCATGCTTGTGGTTGCGTTCTTCTTGGGCCCACTCGGTGTCTTCTTCGTCGTCTCTTTTCCATCCTTCCTCTTCTTGATTTCCTCTTTATCTTGGATTCTCTCCTTTAGTGGTTCCTGTTTCACAACAACAACTCTAGATTGCTCTAAAGGGTCAAGGTTAGCAAAGAACGAATTTTTAAAACAAAAATCAAAAGACTCATCAAGAATAGGAGATGAACTTTTCTTATCTATGATTGGGTTGACCTCCTCCTTCTCCATGTTTTTGACTTTCTCGCTTGATTCCTTCGCTTCTTGGTCCTTCATGCTCTCTTCATGCTCCTCTAGCTCCACAATATTGCAGTGCTCCTTAGGATTAACCACTGTATCACTCGGATATTGGCCTTGCTTGTGTTGAGCTCCTACTATCTTTATCAGTTGGCTCATGTTTGATGACAATTCTCCAATGCTAGCTTGAGTCTGCACCGGTGTGTTCTCGAGCCTCTTGATGTCTGCCCCTTGCCCAGTGATATGCTTGTTTAGCTCCATAAATTTCCCATCTACCTTCTTCTCCAACTGAGCTAACTTTTCATCATACTTTTCAAATTGTGACTGCGCAATCTCTTCTTGTGATGGCTTCTTACCGTCATGGATCATGCTATTTGTAACAGCGAATCCGGGTGGAGGATTAAGTGTCTTTTGCGCGTTCCCATATGAAAAGTTCTGATGGTTTTGATTCTGAGGGTACTGATTGTACCGAGGCTGATTGTTCTGGAAATTGTTGAAGTTTCGTTGATTCACAAATTTTACCTCTTCAACTTCTTCCGGACCCCCTGGCTGTTGTGCTAACGTCAGATTAGTTAGCAAATTCACCTGGCTCATCAATGCTGTTACTTGTGCTGTGAGCTTTTCAATTGGCTCATTATTGACGGGCTCGACTTTCTGGACACTTGCTACCCTCTTTGGCATGTTTCTCTCATTTGACCATTGGTAGCTTGTTCTGGCCATCGCTTCCAGGATTGAGAATGCCATCCTTACTGACTTCTCCATCAAACTTCCACCCGCAGCTGCATCCACTTGGTTTCTAGTCGGAGCAAGTAAACCATTGTAAAACTTGCACACTTGCTCCTTCTTGGTGAACCCATGTTGAGGGAAACTCCGGATAAGATCCTGGAATCGCTCCCAAGCCTCTCCGAATGGCTCTTGGTCTAATTGCTTGAACTGGTTGATCTGGTTCTGCAGGTCGAGCATTTTTCTTGGTGGAAAGTACTTCAACAGGAAAGAAGTACTCAAGTCTTCCCAATCTCTGATGTCTTCTAGTGAATTGAACCACTGTAATGCTCTGTCCTTCAGTGAGAAAGGGTACAGTCTCATCTTGACTTGCTCGTGCAGCACATGATTGATCTTGATTGTGTCGGCCAGTCTGCGAAACTTGATCAGATGCGCATTCGGATCCTCCAAAGCACTTCCCCCGTACTGGTTTTGCTGCACTATGTTGATTAGCGCAGGCTTCAGCTCGAAATTGTTGGCATTGAGTGGTGGAGGTTGTGCTCCTCCTGCCTGCTGGTTTGGACTGGGTTTCAAGCAGTCGCTAATAGGCGTGTCATCTTCATCGCCTGCAGCTGGGTCTATCTGAATTGGGCCGTACTGCTGTTGTAGCTGTGGCCCTTGTGGAGGTAGCTGCTGCTGTATATTCGTGACTCGATCATCCAAACGTGCCAGAGCTTTCAGTACTCTGTTAAGTGCGTCATCCTGATTCGGATGCTGTGGTGGGTTCTCCATCTCAGATGCGAAATTTCTTCTAGTTCGGGGCCTGCGAGCTGTCGCTTCAATTTCTGGATCGAAAGGAAGAAGAGTTTCTTTCCCTTTTGATCTGGTGAGCATACGAAGCCTGAAAACACCAAAAACAAGAACTACCGCGTAATACAAAAATTAACCCAAAAATAAAAACGAAAATTTAAAATTAAAATTACGAAAAAATTAAAATCTAGTCTAGTTTCCTCCTATTTTTGAAGATAAAAACTGAGCGCTAAATCCTATTCCCCGGCAACGGCGCCAAAAACTTGATACGTCGGTTTCTAACCTAGTGTTCCGCAAGTGTACGGATGTAGGTGTAGTACTATTGTCAAGGTCGATCCCACAAGGAATAGTTTTAGGTAGTTTGATACCTTAATAATCTAGGAATGTCCTAACTAGATACTAAGTTGCAAAGGTTAATTTCAATAAAAACTGAGGAATGTAACTAATAATTGGTAAACAAAGAGAACTAAAATCACTGAGAAAAGGGTATCCTAGGGCTTCGATTTCAGGATATTAATTCAATGTTGAATACAATTAACCTATAAATTTACCAATTCTAATGTTTATTAGGCGGCACGACAATAATCTAATCCTTCTCTCGAAGCGATTAAACCATTGATTAATTAAGCTAATTACCCTCTCGAGTCAATTAAACCTAATAACTCCCAAACGATCCTAAGCCACGGCCTACATAGTCATAGACAACTGCGCTCTATGTTCTAAGTCTGATAACGATTCCCTCCTCTCGAAGCGGAATTGTTAAACTAAATTACTAAATCTAGGTGATCAAGCTAAATTCAGTTTTAAGCACAAACATAGAGATAAAACACGTAAAGAACGGAATTAATAAATTAAACCATAAATCAAAACATTGTTATAATAATCCCTACTTTCTAACCCTAGGACACGAATAGCTTAGCTACTCATGCCTAGTAATAATCCAATACAAAATTCTAATAAAATCATTGTAAAGAATTAGAACTAAGAAAAGAATAATTAAATCCGGATGACTCCGTCTCGATGATCTTCGTCTTCTTTGTCTTCCAAAATTTCTTCTAGGTAGAATGATGTAATTGATGTTCTTCCGTGATTGATTGATTCCTTTTTCCTAGAGCTTGGGGTCCTTTTTATAGAGTTGGGGACGAATCTTGGGGAAGATAGGATCAAAATCCTATTAAAAATAGGAAATCTTCGCAGAAAAACCCTTTTGACACGGCCGTGTTGGCCTTAAGTGACACGGCCGTGTTGCTTTCTAACTTCAATTTCTGCGCAACATTTAACACGACCGTGTTGCCTTGTGACACGGCCGTGTTCTATTCCAGAACCAACAGCACGTTGTGGACCACTTTTGACACGGTCGTGTTGCTTTGTGACGCGGCCGTGTCGGTTTTTGCCCCGTTTTGCTCCTGGACCGTTTCAAGCCGGTTCGGACCGGTTCTTGGACGGTTTTCACTCTTTTCCAACTTGTTTCCTCGTCCGGTAGCCTGAAAATGCTCAAAATACCTTAAAACAAGTCGAAACACGTCAAATGACCCAAATATTATTAATATAAATAAATGCCGGTCAAATATGCACTTAAATGATATAAAATATGATCCTAAATCGACCTAAATACATGCATAAGTAACGTGTTATCAGAATGTACGTAGAAGAATTACCCCTACCTTTGAACCATCTGTAAACTTGGTGTCTATTTTCATTTTGCTTTTATCTATCGTTGCTAGACATAATGCTTATCTATTGCATAAATATGTAAGAAAATTTATTTTCATATTCCGCTGCACATAAAACTCCCTTAGCACTGCTTACTGTAATATACTATTTTGTGCCTAATGCTAAGTGCAAGCTTACTGTATTAAATTTGCTGCAAGAACCAGTTTCTTCCAGTAAACAACATACTCGTGCTAAAGTATTTGAAAAACTTAGAGAACGAGTTAGAGGTTTATTTACCCCCTTCTAAACTTCTACCACTTGGGACCAATATCTAGTGCATTGTACCATGCCAGTGCCTTATCTCTAAGAGAGAAGACAAATAGCCTAAGCTTGACCTAATCATGCGGAACTCCATTCACCTTAAGTGTCTCAGAAACTTTTTTGAACTGACCTAAGTGTATGTTGGGGTCTTCCAGGGCCCCCCACCAAACGGATTATGTTGGAGGATGGAGATGAATGCCAAATTTACCTAAAACTTATTAGCATTTATTGATGGCAATTCGAGTCCTCCATAGTTTCGGTTGGGTACAGGACGAAGACTGTCCCGTATTGGTGTCTGATCTTCTTCAGGAATGGCCTGAGGCTGCAATTGTTGTTACAGCAGGAGCTACTGAGACATATTATCCGGTAATTATCTTCGCTTACCTTTCTATTGCCGAGTGTGAGAGAACATAAGTCTGCAATAGGTTGGTCTATTTTTGATTTCAAAGGTATTAGCCCATCAATTTGCACACATAAAATTTGATGGAGGATGACTATAAACTATGTTTTGAAAATCAGCGTAGGCTTAACATAATGATGTAAGAGGTGGTTAGGAAATGGTTAAATGCGGGTATTTTCTTCCCTATTTCTGATAATAAGTGGGTAAGCCCATCCCGAGTGGTTTCTAAGAAGGGGTATGACCATAGTAAAGGGTGATAATGATGAGATCATAGCAACTAGGCTAGTTACGAGTTGGGGGTGTGTATAGATTATAGGAAGTTGAATGCGGGCTACCCGTAAGGATCATTTTCCCCTTCCCTTCTCAGATAAGATGCTTGATAGATTAGCGGGGTATGAGTCTTACTACTTTATCGATGGTTATTGGGGGTAAAGTCATATTATGATTGCCATGGACGACCAAAAGATGATCGCTTTTGCATGTCCTTATTGTGTTTTTGCATTATGTAGAATGCTATTTGGTTTATGTAATTCCTCTGCTACTTTCGAGCGTTGTACAAAGGGTTGAACATTATGAAAGTTTATATGAATGATTTTTCTGTATTCGGGTCATCTTGTGATCACTTTTTACATAACTTAGCTCAAGTTTTGTAGCGGTGTGAAGACACCAACTTAATACTAAACTGGGAGAAGTGCCATTTTATGGTAAGGGATAGTATTATTCTTGGTCATCGAGTGTATGCTGTAGGTTTGGAAGTTGATCGAGCTAAGGTAGACACCATTTGAAAACTACATCTTCCCAGCGAACGAGAGTTCAATATGAAGCTTCTTTGGTTATGCGGGATTCTATAGAAGGTTCATTCATGACTTTTTAAAAAAATTCAAAACCTTCATCCCGTTATTAGAAAAAAGATACTACTTTTGTGTTCAATAAAAATTGTGTGCATGCCTTTAAGACACTGAAGAAGGCATTTGTATCAGGCCCTATTCTGATCACACCGGATTAGTACCAACCACGTGGGTTGATTTGTGATGCCAGTTATATGGAGATTGGGGCAGCTTTAGGCCAGAAGAGGGATAAACTGTTTAGAGTGATTTACTATGTAAGCTGTGGGAATAAGTTCAATTTCATCAAGATAGCAATTATATGGAATAGGATGTGTTGGGAATTCATACCCGGTTTCAAGAGTCCAAGAACCGGATTTTATCGAGTTAAGGAGATAGTATATCACTGAACCGGGTTTGAGGAGGTTAATTGGGCAGGTGTATAAACTGCCAAATACAACGGTTTTCAGCTACCAAAACCGTTGCAGAATAACCTTCTTGTAACAAACTTGAGCTCGCAACTTGCAGCGATTAGAGCTCTCAACTTACGAAGATTCGAGACACAATCCTGATATATATTTGAAGCTCTTGAAGAGGAGATTACGATTATCACATTTTTCCTTTGTTAACATCACTGTAGAAAGAGAATTAGATTGCTAGGGTTCTTGAGCCAAATTCAGATTCAGAATTGGGGCTTTGCTAGTTTCTGGATAATTTTTGTAATTTCTACTTTGATATAGTGAATTGAGGTGAGTAGAGCCTCCGTGGATGTAGATCCTTTTGGATTGAACCACGTAAAATGTTTTGGAGTGATTTGTTCTTTATTTTTTGCGTTCTTTCTTGTTCGGCTGTTCTGGAAACTTTGAATCAGAACAGTTAGCATTTGTTCGTTCAGTTTTGTGAATTGAGTGTTCGAGCATCTTCTGGGTGATTGTATGTGAGTTGATTTCCTCAACACAAGCAAGACTCTCGATCTCGACCAAGTTAATTATACCACCACCGAGAAAGAGATGTTAGTATGTTTGTTCTACGAGTTCTAATCTTACTTGATTGGAGATAAATCTATTCCCTACATAAACCATGCTGCCATCCGATATTTATTTGACAAAAAAAACTCGAACCCGAGACTGATTATATGGATTCTCTTGTTGCAAGAGTTCGATGAGGAGATTTGTGACCATGGGGTTGGGGCAATGTGGTAGTCAATAAAGCTGATGAAGAAAGACAAATAAGGCAATTAAAGAGACTTTCTCGGATGAGAAGATTACGACATATGATGATATGTCATGGTATAGGGACATAGTGATTTCTTGGCTTATGGTGTAACACCTCCGAAGTTGACGTCGTATCAAAGGAAGAAATTCTTCTACAATGTGAAATTTTACATGTGGGATGATCCTTATCCATTTCAGAAGGTATGCTGATTTAGTGATCTAGTGTTATGTCTCTCAACAAGAAGGGGGGAATTATGAAACAATGTCACTTGTCTCAAAGTGGAGACCATTTTGCGGCTAACAAAATAACCAAAGGTGTTACAAAGTGGCTTTTATTGGCCATCGATCTTCAAGGTTATCACGATTTTGTGTTATAGTGCGATCGGTGCCAATGAATCGGGGGAATATTCAAGAAGCATGAGATGCCTCTCACTAGCATCATTAAGGTTAGGTTATTTGCTGTGTGGGGTATTGATTCATGGGGCTAATTTTGTCTTCGCAAGGACTTTAATACATTCTATTGGTGGTGGATTATGTGCCTAGGTGAGTGGAAGCTGTTCCGACCCAAACAAATAATTCCAAGGTTGAATTGAAGTTCCTTAAGAAGAATATCATCACAAGATATGGGGCTCCAAGGGCCTTGATCAGCGCTGCGAGTCCCACTTTTGTAACAAGTGGCTAGGAGTGTTGTTAACCACATATGATGTCAAACATCGAGTGACGACACCGTATCCACAAGCTTATGTCCAAGCTGAGTTGTCCAATAGGGAGATTAAACAAGTTTTAGAGAAGCCGTGAATGAGAACAGAAAACATTGGGCAAGGCTAGATGATGCCTTATGGGCATACAAAATTACATATAAAATGCCATTAGGAATGTCAATGTAATAGCTTGTTTTTGGGAAGTCATGTCATTTTCCGGTAGATTTAGAGCACTGAGCATATTGGGCCGTGAAGAAGTTGAATTTCAACGTCAACACAGCGGGGGAGGAACACGTGCTCAACTAAATGAGCCAGACAAGTTTCAGTGTCAAGCGTATGAGAGTTCCGGGTTATATAAGGAGCGAGCAAAGAGATTTCAAGACAAAATGCTCAAGCAACGAGAGTTCTGAGCCGGAGATCAAGTGGGCCGTTCACAATCAAGAGGGTGACACCAACTAGGGTGGTGGAGTTGTTGAACGAAGACGGGAGTTCGTTCTCAGTGAACAGGCAACATGTTAAGAAATACTGCATTCCGGAACAAATGAAGACGGTGCACCAAGCTTTGTTGGTTGAGCCATTGTAGAGCAGGAAAAGACGTCTTGCCGAAGACATAAAACTTAGTGCTTATGGGGAGGCAACCCGACGGTTATCATTTTTAATTTCATTGTTTTTAGTTTTTGCTTGATTCTAAGTGAACTAAAATGGGTGCGTAGTAATTCTGCAACCAAATAAGTTCAAAGGGTAAGAAGTTTCGAGCACTAGAATTTAGGGGGTAAGACTCGACCGGGCCGATTGACGAAACCCTACCAAGTGGTCAAACAGGATGACCAAGTGTTACAACATGTAAGTTTTATACTTCCCAGGTTTTGTCTTTCCAATTTCTTCCCAACTTCGACGTAAGTGCCATCAAGTCATACCACCTATTTCCTGTAAAGCTTGTTCTTCGACTAAGTTTGGAAGAGGGGGTAGAGAAGGACGTCTTGGCAGCTGCTCATAATTTTGATATTTTTGCGATTTTTGAACTTGTTAATTGCTCAGTTAGTTCCCATTGTGTTGGGTAGCTTAGTTTATTTTGTTTTTTGCATTTGTGTTTTTTAGAGTTTTGTTTTGTTGTTGCATTAGTGTCGTAAACCTGGAGATGTTGAACTTAAGGCTCAATAGGGATTGAAAGATGATGATGTGTTAGTGATGAGTCATATTTTGAATAAAACATTATGACACGTAATAGAGCATGATAAGCGTATAAAGATGAAATTGAGCATGTACCTTGAGTAATGGTTACAATAATCTGTGGGGTTTTCAGCTTTAATTGAAATTCCCAGTTTTGGAGTTATATATTGCTTTATTCTTGAGTGAATTGTTGGTCATACTGTAAGTGTGTATCTAGAACTTGCCTTGAGCCTTCTTGAAGTCTTCAAGTATATGTTGTGGACTTAGAAGATGATATTAGGCATTCTTTCTTTCAAGTCTATTCATGAGCCAAAATTGACTTTTCCACAAAAAGTAATAAAGTAATCCTAGTAAGCCATTTTGAGCTTTATAGCCTTGTTTTTCATAGAAAAAAATTACAAGCTTTTATCCGTTCCCGTTGCCCTTATTCCCTTAACTTGAACTATTTAAGAGTGAGGTATGTGGATTGGACGGTAGAATTGAGAGAAGGCATAAACTTTGAGTGGAAGGTATGTTTAGAATAATTGAGTGGAAAACATTCTAGATTAAAGGAAAAATAACTGTAGGCCCCTTCTAGTTGCTTATTTGTCTACTTTCATTTTTATTTGTAAAAAAGAAAGAAAAATTGGAAAACAAACCGAAAAAGAGTATTTTATTTTTTTTGTTTATTTGATAGAAGGGGGTCACTTTAAAATTTGCCTAAAGTATGTCATTGATTATCATAGTTAAGTAGTAATAACATGTTACTAACTTAGGCTGAGACTGTGTTTGTTTATGGTTGGAGGTGGCTGGAGTACCGTAGGCTAGGGTGAATAAAATGGTAAAAAGAGGTTGTGTCAAATAAATTGGTGTTTGATTTTGTTGGTTGTAGATTGGGATGAGGTTTGTATGTATTATAAAAGTGAAAAATGTGATGTGATGTGTGTAGTTAGTTAGAGAATGATTTAAATGATAATGAATATTATAATTATTGGATGATGTTTTGTTGTGTATGAATTAAATTAATTTTTATGAATTATTATTTTGAAATAATATTTTCTTTAGATTCTTAATCATATGAAACAATTTATGAAATTTATATTGCATAAATATGAATTTTTAATTTTTTTGCGTACCTCATTGAATGTATGTTTTGTTTGTGTTATTTTTTTTTTTTTTTTTTTTTTTGATAATTATTATTGTTTTTATTTTGCATTTAAAATTTATAAATTTAACTAAAATATATTTTCTTTATTTAAAAGGATCATAACATTTGGGGCCATCATGATCCCTTTATTATATGATCTTCAATCCTTAATTTCAGATTTTGAAATCCAAATGCAATCTAAACAAGTAAATTTAAGAAAGTAAAACTTCTCCACCCAAGTATCGAAAATAAAATTAACTTGAATCACAAACTCCATCACAAATAATAATCTGGTAAACAAAGTGCTCTAAAAACTCTGGTAAATGAAGGAAGAACGAGACGTAATTAAATTAGTTATCGAACTTCCTCTCCGCCACCCTGTTCTCCCCTACCTCTTGCACGTCACCGCTACTGCGCGGGTCTAAATCTGGTTTCTGCCGTACTTTATGTTGCTCAAGTTGGCAAAGCTTCAGTTCTATTATCCCTAAGAAACCTCATCGTTAAACTGGCGGATTTGGGTAGCGCCTGGCTGCACTGAAATGGGGCCACCCCTACATCGCCTCTCGCTTTGTTATGTGCTTCCAGGTACTTCCTGTGAAATTTAGGTGCTGTCGCCACCACTGTATTAGTAGAAGCAGAGCAGTAAATGTTGGTACCATTTTTGTAAGCATTTCCCAGAGAAAAGAGAGGAAAGAGGAGAGAGAAGTTGACAGAGGAGAGATGAGAGAGAATTTGCTTTTTAATAGCCGGCCCAATTGAACTATGACATATAAATCAAATTATCCCCAACTTATTGCTTCCAACAGACATGCCAAACACGGTTACATTGGCCCAATCCTGAATGGATTCAACCAAGTCTAAAATAAGCACCATCTTATTGTCGGCATTGAAAAAATTGGACGATGCAGTGCATTGAGAGTGGATATTAAGGTGAAGAAGGTATACTCTAGCTTACTGAGAGGTGAAAAGAGAGATGGAGTGTAAGTATCATTTGAGGGGTAGTTGAGGTTCGAAAACACTCGATGAGTCCAAGTTTGAGTCACTTTTTATTCATATTTTTCCCACCTTGTCCTAAGGCCTTCATTACAACAAAAAGAAAGACCTTTCTGATTCTTTGTTCACACATGTCCAGTACAAGGAATAAGTTAGACAATAAGCAAACATATGGTAGACTTTGCATATGAACCAGCCTGAGCGTAAACATGTCCCATATTGAACAATTGAGAGATGAGCGATACACTAATCTAGTGAGGATTATTCATTATGGTGCTAAGTCTCGAAAGTAGTTGATATATTGTTGATTCATTATATGTTCAATATCTACATTATCCATTTGTGAAAGTTGTATCTAAGACTAGATTCATCGTATATTCTCCTTAAAGTTATATGTTTTTGGTCTTTCTACTATGGTTGTTCGAGGACGAAACACAGTCTAAGTTTGGGGGGTAGGGTGGTTTGATCATTCCATACTTTACATGGTTTTTAGCCACATAGATGATCTCAGGGTATATTTTACATTTTATATGTTCTTTTAGATTTTATAGCGCGATCTTTTAATATGGGGTTTTATGCATTTTCCTTTTCATAGTTTAAGGTTATTTATAAGTTTGTGTGTCCATTGAATTGATTTCTTGTTATCCTGGATTATGAGGCTTGTCATTGTGTTTCAATTAAGTAAGAGTTAGTGTCAGCATGATTATTTAGGCAGATGCCAAACTTGTTCTACATTTCATGTAGAATATGATATATTACCGCTATAATTTGTGCATTTCAAGTAAGTTTCATGGTTTCCAGAGTTGGTGGGTTTGATGTACACTATGATGCGACTACTAAGACATTATATATGACCTTGAATATTCTTTTAATTTTGGTTGCTGAAAATGTGCAAAAAATGTGGAGGCTAAATCTATAAGTGGAGTAATTATGAATTTCGGTACAAATCAAGTAATGAGAGGGTCTAAATAGAAGAATACAAGTGGTTGGGTTAAAAGGATATGTGGAGTAAACTGCACAAATGTTGGAGAATGAGCATAACATTTGATGTAAGAGTCAAAATCGCTCGATTCATAATTCCTTGGAAAGATACGAGAGAGGGCTACAAGTTCTATGTTTGACAACATTGTTCAATTCCTTCTCAAAAAAAAAAAAAAAAAAAAAAACAGAAATTACAAAGAAGGTCGAAGTTGCTTAGAAGTGTTGTAGTTGGTGACATGACATACCTCTAGTATTTAGGTCATACCTTGGGTTATACAAGTCCAGTTGCAGTAGAACCAGTAACATTGAAGATTTAATTCAATTATATACAACTGTGTCAGAAATAACAAATGCCAAATTAGGATCGAAAGACCTCTAAACATATCTTCAAAGTTGTGCAGTGCAATTAGCATTAATTTGCTCGATCGAGCAGCCTCACTTTGCTCAGTCGTACACTCTGTGCTTAAGAAAATTAAGTGAAATCGATGAGCATTAGCTCGACCGAGCAGCCTTGCTTTGCTAGGTAGTGCAGAATGGCGAGTTTTCTCTCAGATGACGCATTTTCATGGGTTTTTATCCAATTTAAGCCTGGTCCGAACCTACTGTTGTGTGCTCCTATAGATACCCGCCCTTAGGAATTATTGGGGGGAAGAGTTTTATCAATTTTTTTTACCATTCTAAAAGTTTCAAGCCTTAGAGTAGAAAGCAAGAAACATCCAGAGACGAAGATCAGAGCAAGAGCCAGAGTTTATTCGAGACAATTCCGGGATTATTTGTTCTTCGTTTTTGTATTTTAGCACTGAATGATTGTCTTTAAATATTTGGTTTTTCTATTTGCGAAAATGATTGACTAAGTTTTCATTGTATTCTATGGCTAGAAAGTAGGTTATGATAACTCTATGTTTTGATTGTTTGATTTATTTAGACTCCGTTCCAAATTTTTATCCATGTGTTTTGTTTATTCTTGAATTTGTCAATTTGGCCAATTTTTAGATTCAACTAGCTTAGTTGTTTGTCGCTAGAGATGGGAGGATTATTAATAGGCTTATGACACATAGCATAGGTATTCAATATCGACCGAGAGGTGTGGGATATCTATGTATGCATTGATCCTGTAATATGTTAGGAGTCATGTAGATAATAGTTAGTCGGAGATAGTAATTATTTATACGTAATCTACACATTAACATCGTCCAAGAGGAAAGTTAACTAGATAAGTGATAACCTAATAAAAACTGGAATTCCGTTTAAAAGTCTAGATAATTAGGACAATATGGCATAGAGAATTCGTAAGTGAAATTGAATCTGATGATATGCCTTTTAATCTGATTCATTCTTCGCAGTATTGCTTGCTATTTAAGTGTTTCATTAATTCTTCTACGATTTTAGTTATAAACGAACTTGTTCACATTCGAGAGTCTAGATAGAGTTGAACTATTTGAATTAGGGTATTTAATTGACATAGTGATATAGTCTCCGCGGGAACAACTTTGCTTACCGCTGTCTACAGTTAAATCGTGTAATTACGATCGTACTAGGGTTCAGTTTTAGTATCTAAAAAATGTGTAAAAATCGTTGCGGATTTCTTGATAGTTTAAAACCATTGTCACAATCCATGTACTAGTGACTTCTTATGTTGTATACGTTCAGTCATATGACAGTTGGAAAAATGATAGAACTTCTTGGTAGCAAAGCTGGAGTTTCTTGTGGCAGGTTTTCTTATGGCAGTGCCTTTGGAGAACCAAGTGGCCATGCCGATAAAGTTGAGGTTATAAGGTGCCAATTTATGCTTCTCATACATCTTCCATTTCCCTTGTCCCTAGACGTATGGTTTGCATTTCCATTCATAAATCTCTTGTTTTCATCAAAACTTTTGTTTATCAGCAAACCCTTGTAAAGCATGGTTTTACTTATGATGGCAAGGACTTCATCTATCAGGTAATTTTTTGTAACTTTCTCTTGTTTAGTATTATAAAATAACTTCGAGAACAAGCCAATAAACTCTATCTTGCTCCTCCATATATCGTACTCTGGATTTGTTTTTATAGCATCCTAGAAGAAATTGGCGAAACTATATCACTATGCATGTTTGATGAACTTATTTTGGTAATCACGAACATGCATGCATCCTAGAAATGTATCTGTAAGACACGCCTCAAATGGTGCTACGTACTTTTCTACAGATGTTAGAAGGATACCCCTACATAATATTAAGGTAGGAGTGTCTAAAAAGGGGCAACACACGTTGGCCCCAAAAGTTCCCCTATTCAATTCATTATTTTCCTTATCTTTTTTTGGCTTTTTTTTAAGGATTAAAATATATTTTCTTTTTATTTAGAAGATTAATATTATTTACTTTAATTTTGCCTTTTGTATTTATTAATGTTAGATTGTTTGAATTATTTTGTTTTATTGAAAATCTGATAAAAATAACACAAACTTGTTAGTTTAAGCATGCATTTCAGTGGAAAAACTTAAATATATTAGTTAAATTGGTTAGTTTTTTTTTTTTTTTTTTTGGTGAAAAGAAAATTATATTACCTACAAAAATAATAAGGCGATGCTCGTCCATGTAGGTTCCTATGCTCATCTTTTCAACCCCCGTTTCTTGCTATGCTCGTCCATGTAGGTTCCTATACCATTAAAAACACTAAAAACATAAGCAAACTATAACATAATAAATAATACAAAACTTTAACAAAATATAAACAAAACGGTAAACTTTGGGTTGCCTTCTGACAAATGCTAAATTTTACGTCTTTTGCCCGACGATCCTTTTGGTCCTAGTTCAGCTTCTTCAACCACACTTTCTTCCTAACTACTTCTCTCATCATTGGGTTTAGTTGTAGATGCTTTGGTAATAGTTTAGAGTCTGAGCAACCTTTAATCTCTCTTAGTGCCTTCTCAACTATTTTTTTCATTTTACTCCCATTGGTTGAAATCCTTTTTGGAGTTTCCTGCAAGTTAGTAGAATCATGGTGATTAAGAGTAAATGTAGAATCAACAAAGCACACTTCAGGGGTATCACAATCACTAGGTGAGATTAAGTTCTTATTTAATGTGACATCTAAACACTGTATAGAGCCACATGCTTCAATGTGATTTACTCTCTCACTATCGTGTTGTTTTTTAGCTTCATATATCGAAAACGTGACTTTCTCCTCATCTACCCTCAAAGTTAACTCCCCTTTTTAAACGTCTATAAGTGACTTACCCGTTGCTAGGAACGGGCGACCTAAGATCAAGAGGACTTCCTTGTCTTCTACCATATCTAGGACTATAAAGTCAACAGATATTTAAAAACTTACCAACTTTTAATAAAACATCCTCTACAATGCCCCCTGGCCAAGTTATAGAGCAGTCGGCCATTTGGAGGGCGATTTTAGTGGGTTTTATTGTGCTTATTCCTAATTTTCCAAATATAGACAGAGGCATCAAGTTGATACTAGCTCCTAGATCACACAATGCTTCACCAAAAGTTAGATGATCCATTTTGCATTCAAGAGTAAAACTACCTGGATCTTTGCGCTTCACTGGTAGTTTCCTTTGGATCACTGCATTACATTCTTCCGTCAAATTCAGTGTCTCGTAGTCCTCCTATTTTCTCTTTTGAGCAATCACCTCTTTCAAGAATTTCACATAATTTGGCATCTGCTGTAGTGCTTCAACAAACGGAATGTTGATTTAGATTTTCTTTAGTATCTCCAAAAACTTTGTGAACTGCTCATCGATCTTCTTCTTTCTTAAAACTTGTGGGAATGGAATTGGAGGGTCATATTCTGGTAAATTGGCTTTTTGCCTCGTTTCTTTTCCTTGTGCCCCTCTTTCCTCTAAGTGTTCTTTCTGTACTACCTTCTTTTATCAACCGACAACTTTGGACCTTCATATATACTCAATGTCACTTCTCACTCAAATTGCGTGACACTGTTCTCTCGGATTCACCATTGTGTCACTCGGAAATTGCCCTTGTTTATGCTGGGCTCCGACTATCTTTATTAGCTGACTCATATTGGTAGAGATTCCATTGATACTGGTCTTGAGTCGCTTGATGTCTACTCCTTGACTAGTTGGTACACGTGAAAATGCATGCATTATAGGTCGCTTTAAGTGTCGTTTTAATGATATTTTAATGCACATTTGATCGTGTATCTTGCATATTTGTATTATTGGGCCATTTAATGTGTTGAGCTCGTTTCAGGACAAAACAGGTGAATTAAGGCCGAAAAATGAGCATCGAAGAAGTCCGGAATGAAGAACGAGCCAAGGATGGAACAAGGGGAGGAGTTTCGAACGACAAGTCGTGACCGCGAGCGGATGTCACGGCCGCGACCGTTCAAAGAGCCAGAGCACGGTTCGCACCCGCGACCCAGAGTCGCGTCCGCGACCGTGCCCACGAACCAAATTCACCAAAGCAAAATTGAAGGGTTCGCGGCTGCGACTTTGGTTCACGGCCGCGACCCGATGCCCTGTTTTTAATCCTGAAACACGTTTTTGCCCAATTTTTTAGCCCAACACTTTCTCCTTTATATATATAAGGTCATTTTCGAATTTGACCTAACCTAGAACCCATCCCCCACACATAATCAGCCACTTTTCTCCATTGGAAGCAAATGAATGGAAGGGGGTTGAATATCTTGATCTTCAACCTTAACTTTTGGTTCTTTCTATCCTATTTTCATGTTTTCTTTAATTTTCTGTTATTTTATCTTTGTATTAGGTAAAATGGGTGGCTAGCACCCTTTTGTTCACTCTTGATTATTGTGGAACCTTGAGTTCAAGACATTTATGTGATTATTACGGTTAATGTTACCGAAAATATTGTGTATTCAAGTGTTTTGTGTTATTTGCTGTTATTGAGTCACATTTATGAATTGATTATTGGATTGATCACCCTTTAAGGGATTTGTGAATGTTTTGCTAGAATAGGAAATTACTATCCGTAATTGTAGGATTTTCGATTCCCGTGTAGCAAACAATAGATTTATTTATTGGTGATAACACAAAGTTCAACCACTAAAAACGAGCTTGCGAGTTTTATGTTGAATTTATCTTGTTGTCCTAGTGTTTAATGCATTTGGTTATTGAATCTAAGAGAGCTTGTTCGAGGATTCGATTAAATTGAATAGGGTTAGTCAAAGAGCTTGTTTTGATTAACTAAGATTAAGGGATAACAAGGCTATTAGAGCTTGTTAATAGCCTTGAGATAAGGGCTAGAATCACAATTGAATAGGGCATTATCAATAGTTGCATCAATGGTCTAAGACCAAGGGGAAGCATGATCAAGGGTGGCTTGTTTTACTATTTAAAAACAAAAAAAACCAAAACAAATCTCTTTATTTGTCATTGTTTACTTAGGTGTTAGTTGTTATTTCATTAAAATCCCCCCACTTCTTTATTGTTTTCTAGCTTATTTACTTTATGTTTCTTGATCATAATAGCTTAATACAATGAAGCAAAATTGTTCGACCGTTCCTCGTGGGATCGACCCTTGCCATAGAGTAGTAGGATAAGGTTAAGTGTATATTTTTACACATTAATTTGGTAGCAAGAAACGACGCTACCAAATTTTGGCGCCGTTGCCGGGGAATGGTGTAGAACGATTTTGTTTTATGTGTTAAGCGTTAGTTTTATTTACATAGATAGTGTTTCTTTTGTTCATTTAAAGAGTATCCGTAGAGCCAACGACGTTAAACAAAGGCGCTTGTCGGGAGGCAACTCGATGTTTATTGTTTTTTGTTTGTTAAATTTCGTAGTTTAGATTGTTCATTTGTCCATTTTCTTTAATTGTGTCTTAGAAATTTTATTTTAAATGTGTAGGGATAAACACACAACCAATCTAACCTTTCAATGCAAGAAAATAGCACAAAATGGGAGAGGACATCACCTCGGCCGAGGCCCATACTGATCTCGGCCGAGGCCAATTTGGAGAAAAAACAGGGGTCAGCTTCGAACAGGCTCTCGCGCCCGCGAGTGGTGAAGAAGGGAAACCTTCGAACAGTCGTTCGTGGCCGCGAATAATTTTCGCGCCCGCGTTTCCTTGTCGCGCCCGCGACCATCTGGGCAGAATAAAAGAGAAGTTCGCGAAAATAGGGTTATTTCTCCCCTCTCCTTCGAATTTCTGCGCGCACACACACAAATCTCCCAAATTTTCTTGATTCTTCACTTCTAAATTTCATTCAAAACACACACCACTCACTACCCATTCCATTGCACACACATTCACCCAATTAATTTTGGATTTGGAGCAAATTTCTGGTCGGTTCACAAAAGGGCGCGAAAATCACCAATTCAAATTTCTTCGTCTAAACTCGACCGGTAAGTACGACTATCTCATTATTTTGACCCATTATTGCGTATTATTGAATCCATTGTTGAGATTGGGGGTTAATTTTATGTTTAATTGCATTTTTATTGAAATTGGTTATACATACAACTAGTTGTATTGAATTTTTTTGCCAATTGCCATATGTTTATGCATTTGAACGATAGAATTACATGATAGCTCGTATAATTGCTTGATGATTGAGTGGGTAGATTATTGAGTAAAGTTTTGTGAGTTTTGGGAGGATAAATTCATTGTGGCAATTCATCGAACATGTGATATGCGTTAAATTGTTGTGCCTAAGTTAGCCAATTTAGACTATTTTATCTATTTTTAAGCCCAATTGTTGATATTATAGTAATGTATAACTTCATTTGAATGTGAATTGGTTGTCATTGCATAGTTGATACACTTTGACTTATTTTTGTTGGATATATAGTCGAATTTAAGTAAACTTAGGCACCTCATACTTGAACTTTAATTCATTATATTGCCACTAGTTTTAAAGATTGACTGTGTTGATTGTAGGATTCAATGGCACCTCCAAAAGCCACCATGAGCAAACGCAAAGGAAAAGGGAAGGCGCCTGTTCAAGAGCCCGAGATTGAGCCACCTCAAGTCCCGACATCCACCCTCCCTCATATTGATAGTCGGGCATTTGACATTGTATTGAGAGACCCCACACATCAGGACCGGTTTGACAAGCTCTTTCATCCAACCATCATGCCCACCCGATATGGCCAAAACGATATCCTTTAGGCCATGGGCATTTTCGAGAATGTCAATACCTTGTTGAAGAAGGTATGCCTCCAGAAATTCATGGAACCGAAGCCTACATACAAACGCCTTGTGTGGGAATTCTTCAGCACCTTTGAGGTTCGGGCCAACTCCGAAAAGTGTGGTGCCAAACCGTACAACATCACATTTCAGCTGATGGGACATTCACATACCCTCAGGATGAAGGACTTGCGCACCGCATATGGCTTCCCTGAGTGCATTTCTTCAGCCGCAGCAGCAGAGCTCGAGACCTTTGATGTCCGTACTTTTTGGGGGTAAATCACTGCAGCCCCCGATTTAGTCGAGCCTCAGGTTTTCTCAACCAAGAATTCAAAGGTGACTTGGATTAGGAATCCAGTCGTCAAGTACATCCAGCGGCTCCTTGCACTAACCATGTTTGGAAGATCAGAAACAGGAGCCTGCCGTGTCAATGAGTTGGACGTGCAATGATCAATATTGAGAGGCATCCCGAGGCATTATGAAGATATCCTCGTTGCTCAGTTCGAGAATGTACGGAAGCGTCAGCACGAGCATATCTTCATTGGGGGCCTAATCACCCATATAGCCGAACATCTCGGTATCCCGCTGACAGATTTAACTCCAGTATCCACATCGTATCATCTCACTTGGGAGGATATGGAGAATATGCGCATTGTTGCATTGGGGTATAGAGATGGGGTACCCCGGAGTCGGGAGAACAAGACGGTACCCTACGTGATCCAAAATAGGGGCCCATTCCTCCGGTTGCCCAACGCACAGTTGACACGGATTGACAGCCTTCGGAGCACTGAAAACCTGAGCATGAGCTCCTCAGCGCACATGGCAGCATCTAGGGATCCGGACGCCACAGAGTTGAGAAAATACCAAATAGGAAGGGGTCCGGCACCCGAGGAAGAAGAAGTGGAAACAGAAGCAGAAGGTAGCCGGCGGACGAGCAGACCACAGAGGAAGAGGCCCACTGCAGCTATCCAATTCCAGTGGGACTTCCAGACGGATGTGCATAACCGCCTCACTTCCATCGAGGAGCAGCAACAGACCATTCTCGATGCTTTTGCTGCTCGGAGTGAGACAGAGGACATCCGTTGGGCCCAAATGGAGACTTTCATGGCACAAATGCGTTCGCATTGGGGCCTCGGTGATCCTCATCATCCACCACCGCCTCAGTAGCCCTTTGTGAGTTGGAGCACCAAAGCGTACCACTTTCTCTCCCACAAACTCTGGTTTTCAACGAAGTTTAGGGAAGGGGGTGGTAGTGGGACGTCTTGGTCGCTCGGTGTTTCAATTCGATTCTCGCATTTTTCCTACTTTGTGCTTCTATTCTTGTTGATTTGTTTTGCCTTTGATGTTGACCTGTGTGCCTTTTTATTGTGAAATCGGAGGGTGGATTTGAATTGATTATTTATTTGTGGATTGGCCTGTGTGCCCTTTTCTTATGTTTTTATTGGCTAGTTTGATGTTCTTAAATGATTTTGGTTGTGATTAGTCCTTATACACTGTAGTTTTTTTTTTTTTTTTTTTTTTTTTTTTTTTTTTTTTTTATATTTAGTAGTTAGTATTACTTGGTCTAGTTTACTTTGTTGAATCGAATCGAAAGATTGGGTTGGATGATTTCCTCTTCTAGAGCACCAATTCGTACCCCTTTCATTCCCACAAACTTTGGTTTTTCAACCAAGTTTGGGGAATGGGGTGATAGGTGTACATATTGGCTCTCGATTGTGTTGGGATTGACATTGGGCAAATGGTTGATGATGAGGCGATTTTTGCATAAATTTTGAAAAAAATGGCAAGTGGTAGAGCATGATAGGCACTTGAGGTGAAATTAAGCTTGTACTCAAAACTTTTGATCAAGAAAATTTTGCCTTGTGAGTGTTTGAGCTTCAATTGTACTCCCAATTTTGGAGTAATTTAAACTTTCTTTCGGTGTGAAATTCATTGAATGCATTTAGTTGTCTCTAGAACTTGCCTTGGTTCTCTATTTTGAATGATTCGGTGTGTGGCTTAGAAAATGATCTTAGGCAATTCTTGAATTTTTTTTAGCCTATTTGTAAACTTGAAAATGTCACACCTTTTCACCAAAAAATTGGAAAATTGCCCCTAGTTACCCCCTTGAGCTTTTAGCCTCTTGTTTGACAACCCAACTCTACAAGCCAAGTACCTTTCAATTTAGCCTTTGACCTTAATTGGACTATTTGAGTATGAGGGAGGCGGTTGGAAGGTAGTTGGGTAAATTTGGGATTGAAAGGGGTGAACTATTGGGAATATTGAAGGGTGAAAGGAATTGAAACAATAGGAAAAGAATCGAGAATACTAGTCCTCTCCAATTTTCGTTTGTGTTAAAAAAAAAAAAAAAGAAAAAGAAAAAGTTGAAAATCGAAAAAAGTCCAAAAATAAGAAAAACAAAAGAAGAAGTTAGTTGTATATACTCAATTGTTGCTTTTGATTTGGAGAAGCTAGTAATGTAAATGCCTTTTGATAGATGTTCTCAAAGTTGTAGAAATTCAAAAGAAAATACACTTCAAGGGAGAATTGAGAAAGCATTTAGGTTGTAGACTTTGTGGTAAGGTGAAGAAATCAATTTTTGGGATTGGTTTACTAAGGAAGTAAAAAGTGAGGTGGAGTGATTGTTGTTTGAGGGGTAAATGAGATTAAATAACTCATTTAGTCCATTTTATAGTCACTTCTACCCAAAATTATCCCACCTTACCCCAAACCAACATTACAACCCGTTAAAGACCTTTTTGATTCTTTGACACACATGTCGGGTATACTTCGAAGTTTAGATGATTGGCAAGCCTATGGTAGGCATTTTATGCATTTCAATGTGAGCGTATACACTATCCATTTGACACACTTGAGAGTCGAGAGATACACTCACCCGGTGAGGATCTTTAGTTGAGAGTTTTTCAAGTCTCAAAAGTAGCTGAAATTGTTATATCATATATGCTCATCTTATCATGATTGCCTTGTTTTTTAAAACGTCGTCTGAAACTGAATTCACCACTTAGATCTTCCCTAACACGTGTACTACCTTCTTTTTCTTTGCTTCGCTCTGTTCGGGACGAACAGAGGTTTAAGTTTGGGGAGATATGGTACACGTGAAAATGCATGCATTTTAGGTCGCTTTAAGTGTCGTTTTAATGATATTTTAATGCACATTTGATCGTGTATCTTGCATATTTGTATTATTGGGCCATTTAATGTGTTGAGCTCATTTCAGGATAAAACAGGTGAATTAAGGCCGAAAAATGAGCATCGAAGAAGTCCGGAACGAAGAACGAGCCAAGGATGGAACAAGGGGAGGAGTTTCGAACGACAAGTCGCGACCGCGAGCGGATGTCACGGCCGCGACCGTTCAAAGAGCCAGGGCACGGTTCGCACCCGCGACCCAGAGTCGCGCCCGTGACCGTGCCCACGAACCAAATTCACCAAAGCAAAATTGAAGGGTTCGCGGCCGCGACTTTGGTTCACGGCCGCTACCCGATGCCCTGTTTTTAATCCTGAAACACATTTTTGCCCAATTTTTCAGCCCAACACTTTCTCCTTTATATATATAAGGTCATTTTCGAATTTGACCTAACCTAGAACCCATCCCCCACACATAATCAGCCACTTTTCTCCATTGGAAGCAAAGGAATGGAAGGGGGTTGAAGATCTTGATCTTCAACCCTAACTTTTGGTTCTTTCTATCCTATTTTCATGTTTTCTTTAATTTTCTGTTATTTTATCTTTGTATTAGGTAAAATGAGTGGCTAGCACCCTTTTGTTCACTCTTGATTATTGTGGAACCTTGAGTTCAAGACATTTATGTGATTATTACGGTTAATGTTACCGAAAATATTGTGTATTCAAGTGTATTGTGTTATTTGCTGTTATTGAGTCACATTTATGAATTGATTATTGGATTGATCACCCTTTAAGGGATTTGTGAATGTGTTGCTAGAATAGGAAATTACTATCCGTAATTGTAGGATTTCCGATTCCCGTGTAGCAAACAATAGATTTATTTATTGGTGATAACACAAAGTTCAACCACTAAAACCGAGCTTGCGAGTTTTATGTTGAATTTATCTTGTTGTCCTAGTGTTTAATGCATTTGGTTATTGAATCTAAGAGAGCTTGTTCGAGGATTCGATTAAATTGAATAGGGTTAGTCGAAGAGCTTGTTTTGATTAACTAAGATTAAGGGATAACAAGGCTATTAGAGCTTGTTAATAGCCTTGAGATAAGGGCTAGAATCACAATTGAATAGGGCATTAACAATAGTTGCATCAATGGTCTAAGACCAAGGGGAAGCATGATCAAGGGTGGCTTGTTTTACTATTTAAAAACCAAAAAAATCAAAACAAATCTCTTTATTTGTCTTTGTTTACTTAGGTGTTAGTTGTTATTTCATTAAAATCCCGCCACTTCTTTATTGTTTTCTAGCTTATTTACTTTATGTTTCTTGATCATAATAGCTTAATACAATGAAGCAAAATTGTTCGACCGTTCCTCGTGGGATCGACCCTTACTTGCCACTCTACTAGTTAGAGTAGTAGGATAAGGTTAAGTGTATATTTTTACACATTAATTTGGTAGCAAGAAACGACGCTACCACTAGTCATTTGATTGTTTAACTCAATAAACTTTCCGTCCATCTTTCTCTTCAATTGAGATAACTTTTCGTCATACTTAGCAAATTGTGACTGCACTATCTCCTCTTGTGTTGGCTCCTTACCATCATGAATCATATTATTCGTCACAGCGAATCCGGGTGGCGGATTAAGTGAATTCTTCGTGTTGCCAAAAGAAAAGTTTTGGTGATTCCGGTTAGGTGGGTACTGATTGTACCATGACTGATTATTCTGGAAGTTGTTGAAGTTCTCCTCCTGGCCTACTAACTGCTGCGATGAAGTGTCATTATGCTGTGCTAATGTCAGACTAGTTAGCAAACTTACTTGATTCGTCAGAGCTGTCAACTGAGATGTAAGATTTTCAATCGGTTCATTCTTGACGGGCTCTGCTTCTTTGACACTAGCCACTCTTGGATGATTTCTTTCGTTAGGCCACTGATAACTTGTTCTAGCCATCGCATCCAAAATCAAGAATGCGGTCCTCACGTTTTTCTCCATTAAACTTCCACTTGCGGCAGTATCTACATGATCTCGTGCTGGAGCAAGTAAACCATTATAAAATTTGCACACCAGTTGCTTCTTTGAGAACCCATGTTGGGGACAACTCCGGATAAGGTCCCGGAATCGTTCCCAAGCCTCACCGAATGGTTCTTGATCCATCTGCTTAAATTAATTTATTTTGTTCTGTAGATCTAGCATCTTACTCGGTGGAAAGTACTTTAGAAGGAATCTCGTGCTCAGGTCTTCCCACTCTGTGACATCATCTAATGAATTATACCACTGCAATGCTTTGTTTTTCAGAGAGAATGGGAACAACCTCATCTTCACTTGCTCGTGTGGCACATGGTTCATCTTTATAGTCTCAGGTAATCTGTGGAACTTGTTTAGATGCACATTCGGGTCTTCTAGTATGCTACCACAAAACTGGTTTTGTTGAACAATATTAATCAGAGCAGCCTTCAATTTGAAGCTATTAGCATTCAATGGTGGTGGTTGCACTCCTCCCATTGGTTGATTTAGCATGGGACAAAGACAATCACTTATGGGTGTGATGTCCTCGTCTGTGTCATCGTGTACAATCTGAGCTTGTCTCCGCTGCTGTGGTGGCTGTTGCTGCTGCAGATTAGTAACTCTGTCATCCAGACTGGCTAAGGCCCCCAATATCTGATTGAGCTGATCCTCTTGATTCTGGTTCTGTGGAACGTGATCCATCTCGACTGTGGAATTTCTTCTCGTTCAGTATCTGCGGGCAGTTGCTTTAATTTCAAGATCAAAGGAACAAGACGTTCTTTCCCTTTTAACCTCGTTTGCATGTGAAACCAGAAAACACCGCCAAAAAGAAATACCATGTAACACTAAAATAAACGAAATAAATAAAAACAAAAATTAAATGACAAAATTAAAATTGCAGAAAAATAAAATCTAGTTTAATATCCTCATATTACTCAGGATAAAAACTAAGACGCTTAACCTATTCCCCGACAACAACACCAAAAGCTTGACAGACTTTTTTATTCTTACCCTTAATTACTGCAAGTATACGGGTGTAGATGTAAATAGCAGAAGTCAAGGTCGATCTACAGAGAACAAGTTAATGCAATTTAATACCCTAATTATCTAGGATTACCCTAACTAGACACTCGAATTGTTGAATGATTTATATTAGACAAAATTGCATGTATTAATAAACTAAATTAATCAAACGAGAATTTCCAATTAACAAGAATGTATTTTAAGGCATCGACTTCAGGAATTAATTTGATAATGATTAAGTTCTAACTTATATACTTTTAAACCAATTTCTCTATCTATTAGGCGACACCTAAATAACTTAGCCCTTCTCTCGACGCGACTAAATCGTGGATTGATTAGAACAATTACTTTCTCGAGTCAATTAATCCTAAAAACTCCCAAAAGACCCGTAACCTTTGCCTACGCAGTCATAGACAACTACGTTTTATGTTGTACGTCTATTAACAACTCCCTTCTCTCGAAGTGGATTGTTAAACGGGTCAGCTAAGCCTAAGTGATCAATTTATGCTCAGTTATAAAAAATAAGAACAAGCACATAGATAGATAACAAAAATTGGAGTCTATAAATCAAAAGCTTAAATCAAAATCATCATAAAATTCTACTCTCTAATCCTAGGACACGAGTAGTTTAGCTACTCATGCCTAGTATCAATTCCATACAACTATTCAATGAATAAATCATAAAGAAAAGAAAACTAAATAAGAAGTAAATAGACCCGATTGTTCGGCTCGTCGATCTTCATCTTCTCGCTCTCGAGTTTCTACTCCAATGTAAAAGGATGAGCTCGTATTATAAGTGATGTTCTTCTCCCTAAAAAACAAGCTCTTATGTCTTTTTATAGGCTTCGGGACGAAACCTGGGGTCTTCAGAATTCAATTCCTATTAAATAGAAATTTCTTCAAAATGCGACTTTTTGTTGCGCCGCTTTGCCTTCCTCTCGTGGGTCATGTCTACCCCCAGGAATGGCTAATCCCCCTCTTCGCGGGTCGACTCTTTCCTATCACGACGACGGATCTATTGAATAGCTTTTGAGGTGGGCACAACGGTGGTACCCTCATCGCCAGAAGGAGCTTCTTCAATCTTGTGACGCTGTGAACGGGGTTCGGTCTCGGTGTTCTAAGGTGGCTTCCTCCTTTCTTGCAAAATCAAGCTCGATTCACGAATAGATATGCCACCTAATTTACGCGGTGGGGTCTCGGAAGCTCCTTTTCTCCCCTTAGATGAAGTCCTCTTGGGTTTTGAGGCTGCTTTGGCTACGACCTTGGCAGCCATTTGCCTTATGGCCTCCGCTTGGCGTTCGACAAGGGGTCTCTCAATTTTGGGACTCTCAGAAGATGAGGGAGGTCCGGATAGAGGTCGTGAAGTTGGCCCGACTCCTTCAGCTAATGCACAAAGATACATAAAAGTCAAGCACCCAAAACAAAGCTTTAAGTAGAGAACTCCTCTCTCCAGGTCGTACCGAGCTGATCGGGTACCCCAGTGTGATGGATTGGAATGCAAACCGTAGTACAAAAGGCTGTACTTTTTGAGTGGGATCCTTCAGTCTCGGTCTTTCTCACGGATGGCATGCAAGGCCATCAATCAATCGACGACCTCAACAGATAGCCTGCGTGATCTCTGTCCCGATGCTGAAAAGAAAAATAAAATAAATGTTAGTTGAACACGGAAGAGAGTGAAGGCAAGAAAGATACCTACTTCGGGGCTCAAGCAGTAAAGTCTGTCAGGATCGGGATGCAGTCTAAGGGGTCGGCATTCTTCGAGCGGTGTGGGAAGGAGAACATCCAGTCTCCCTGAAAAAACACCATTTATCCCTCCACCTCGACACAGACTCAAGGATCCTCTCCACCAACCTACCACCAGTATTGGTCTGAGTATAGATATACACATAGCTCGATGCTCGTCCACTTTCACCTTGAGGTCCCACATTGGTGTTTAGACTAAAAAGGACATTGATCTCGAAAACGTCAGGGGCTGCCCAACTACAAGATCTACAAAAAAACTATGGTACCCAATAGTGCTTTCCACCCGATCGAGTGAATCTATGTTAGGGCCACTCTAACTTGCCATAAGTAAGTAGTGAAGATCCAAGGAATTTGGAGGTGGGATCCCGACCAGAACATCTTGGTCGTAACATCCACACAACCCATTGAGGATGGGGTCCATTTGCTCTCGGATGTCGGGTAGGAGCAACTTAACATTATGGGGGACTCTGAACTCCCAGGCTCAGTTCTCCATGTCATCACTAGAGCCCGTGTAAAAGCGAGTTGCTGAGGTCGATGATTGCATAACATGGCGAACATGAGGACTCGATGCAAGGTCGAGTACATAAGGACGACTTTTAATTGAGGCTGCTTCCTCGGGAGAGAGAAGATTCCCATTAAATCGGATGCTGGTGGGCTCTCCTTCAAGTTCAATGAAGTAAGGAAACTCCTCCTCCCACCTTGCTGCCAATTTGGGCCCACTTTTTCGACTAGGTAATGGCCCCACTGCGTATGTGGCAGCCGGAACATAGTCTTCAATCATCATCTAGTGAGCCACGTCACTATCCACTTCATCCATGTCAAACCTTTGGTGATGTGGAAAGAAAAGGCCCAATAAAAGAAAATGATATTTTTGCAAAACAAGACAATTTTTAGGGTAAGTTTGAGGAATAAACTGCTTCTTTTCATATAGATTTGGACTGGTTGGTACATATGGGTTTGAAGCCCTTCAAGTCTAGTTTCTAACGGTCTAAACAGTAAAGCGATTGGGCTTTTCTAGAAGGAGTTATGGCTGTTCTACAAAGGTGTGACAGATGATGGCGGGAGTCTGTCAAGTTCATGAATCTTGAGTTTTATGTCCTTCCAACTATGTTTGGGCATTCATTTCAAAATTCATTGAACATTATCTGATTCTAAAGTCTTATTCATGTATCTAAGTTGGTCAAAATGCTAATATTTATGAGTCTTGAGTCTAGTAAGTTGTGAAGTCAAGTTATTACTACATTATCAAGAATTATGTAATGGCTCCTATAAATTGAGCCTTCTCCTTTGTATTCGCAGTAGCAAATTCAGAATTTATAAACTATATTTGAGAGTCTCTTGACTTGTTTAGAAGAAGGAGTTCTTCTATTTTAGCTCCTAGCCTTTTTGGTGGATTCCTCAAGGCGACGAGTTGTTCCAAACTTGTGGTGGATTCCCTTAAGTGATGAGTTGTATTTGAGCGTTTACTTGTGTTACCTCCTAAATCTCCCTTTCCGGTATCACTTGGAACAAGTCATCATCACCCCCACCAAATTTTGGCTAGGCATGATATACGTATTGTATGAATGCATTTAGGTCAATTTATACGAGTATTTTGGTAGTGTTTGCATATAAATTTGGTGGTTTTGTGTTATACTTGATTATCTTGAGCCGAATGACGTTTTTGCTCATTTTATAGCGAAAAATGTGATTTTAGAGTCAAAAGTACATTAGGATGAATTTTGAAGAAGAAACAAGCAAGAAAAGAGGTGAACCGGTGAAAAGAGCGGAATGCAACGTCAAATCCTATCCTGACACATCTTCAGTATTTTGCTCATATCTTGAGATCTACTAGTCTGATTAAGGTGAAATGGGCGGCATTGGAAAGATAATTTAAAGAGCTAATAACTTTTTAACGAAGAGTCAAAGCCTAATTTGGATCGAAAGCCTCCAAAAATGACTTTGAATTTGGACAAGCAGTGCAGTTTCGACCACTAGTCCAAAAACGCATTTTTGGGCGAGTTTTCCTATTCCAATTAGATTTTGTCCCCCTTTATCCTAGCTAAGTACTCCTATAAATACCCATTAAAAGATGAATCTTTTATCATTGGAAACCCTTGGATTGGAGAGCAAGGAAAGCGAGAAGACGAAGATCAAGATTCAAGATTTCGGGTTTTATCGTTATTGTTTATTTTTATTATTCAATAATATTTGTCTATGAATATTTTTGGGGTTTATTTGTGAACATGAGTAGCTAGTTCACTTGTGTTCTAGGGTTAGAGAGTAGATTACATGTTGAATATGTTTTTATTTTGTTTTGTTTATTCTAGACGTCGTTCTTGTGATTTATCTATATGTTTGTTCTTATTTTATGAATTAGTTGATCTGTCCAATTGATTATATTCTACTTGCTTAATAACTCAACATTTGAGTGGAGAGGGTTCTTAATAAGCATACGACCTATAACATAGGTAACAATAGTCACCCGAGAAGAGTGAGAAATCTATGTAAGCATTGATTTTAGGATTCCTTTGGAGTTACGTATGTGATAGTAGCCCAAGATGGTAATTATTCATACATAATTAACACGTTAACATCGTCTTAAAGGAGGGGTAATTAAGAGTAGTTCCGCCTAATAAACAATATAATTTGTTTAAACGTCTAGAATAATAGAATAATCGAACATAGGAAATTGTAATTGAAATAGAAGCCCTAAGATATGTTTCTTATCTTATTTGAATATCTTGTTATTACTTGTTTCTTTTTATTCAAGTATCTGCTTATTTTAGTTATTTAATCAAACCAATTACATTTTCGAGAGTCTAGATGGGGAAGAACTATGGTACACGTATTTATGCACGAATAATAGGTCAAATTAAGTGTTCATTTTAGTGACATTTGCATGCGTAATTGACCGTGTATTACTCGTATTTGCATTATTGGACAATTTGATGTTTGTGACTTGTTTTGAAGTAATTTGGGTGAATTTAGACCAAAAAGTCGAACTCGACTAAAGATGGATGTTGAAAATAAGTTCCACAAGTAAAACATCGAGAAAAATCGAGCCAAAGCTTCAGGAAATTGAGCTCGGCCGAGACAGTAAGGGCTCGCCGAGATAGAAGATCAGAGAAACCAAGATTTTTGGCTGAAAAAGAATCTCGGCCGAGACAGATGATTCTCGGCCGAGAATTGTATACATGATTCTCTCCCGAGACTGTTCAGTCTCGGCCAAGACTGATGTATAGTCAGAATAGGATTTGCTCGAAAAATACATTTTCAAGCCTAATCCAAGCCTAATTCATCCCCAACTATAAAAGGAAGATCCCAAGTCTGAAAATATAACTTTTACATTGATTTTGGAGCATTGAATTGGGGATTTCCGACGAGCACGAAGAATCAGGATTCGGCATCTCGGGTTTTCTAGTTTTATGTTTTCATTATTAGTTTGTTCTTAGCAATCACTATAATCGGCTGAGCCTTTATTTTCCGTCTTTAACTAAGTTAAACCCTAGAATGATGTTTTTGTAATTATTCCGGAAATTGTTTGATTTAACTATGTTTTGAGATTATTTATGTTATTTGCTTTCTTCATATCTTTTATATGTGTGTTATTTGGACTGATCACCCAGGTAGTAGGGATAAAAATGTTGCGAGATCATACATTCATAATTCGTAATTGTTATGCTTTTATGTCTAAAAGTATCGAATAGTGAATTATTCGCTAGGATAACATAAGTCGCGGTCACTTGTACCGAGCTTGCGAGTACAACACCGTACCTACTCCGTTGCCTTAGTTCTCTATGCATTTGATTAATGGTGCTCTAGCGATTGTATCATAGGACTACTTAATTGGATATGATTAATTACTAAGCAAACCTGTGATTAATTATACTTAAGGGGTAACAAGGATTAGCTAAGCGTACCAGTTAATTCTTGGAGTAGGGGTCTCAAAACTAGTTTGTCAAACGGTTGCAATAGTTACGAGAATAATTCGGACTAGGGTGATATTGGGTTATAGGGGGGAATAACTTTTATTCATGTCATAATTCATCTTAGTTGTTAGTTTAGTTGTTAGTTGCTTAGTTAATTTACTCGAACAATTCCCCCCATATTATATTTATATTATTATAATTAGTTATATAAAGTGGTTTAATACGATAATTCGATTAGTTTCACTGTTCTCTATGGGATCGACCCTGACTTACTCTACCTACTTTTAGGAAGGAAGTTAGGAAAACAATAACTAATTTCTTACCACCAAATTACACGCATATATATGAGAATATGTATACGCGATACCTAGCCTACGACTCTAACGAGTAGAGTGGTAAGTAAGGGTCGATCCCACAGAGAACAGTGGATTAGTGTTGTTCGGATATTACAAGCAACTAATGATTTATAATGGATAGGGTAATAAACTTAAACAAGTAAACGAGGGGGGTTTTGGATTGAGTTAACAACTAAATGCTAACAAGTGATCAAATAAAATTCTAGATAAGCAATAAATATTTTTGAAATTTTATATGAAACAAAGAAAGACAAATAACAAATGTTTTTCGGGTTTAGAATATGATAAAACGTCTACCCTCGATCTAGTATCCCCTTGAATCCGACTACCTAATGATTATCGTTGATGCCCCAAATTCAATGCGATTTAAACCCTTATCCCACAATCGAAGGTACGCTTATCGATTTATCCCTCTCCAAATCAATTAGTGATCCAAACAAGCTCTTTTCACACTAATTGATATTGGGTGGTCACGAGCTAGAACAACGGGATAAATAAAGCATAAACCTCGACACGATCGGGTTTAGAGGCCAAACTCTATAATGCCATCAATGATATCAAGCATTGTTCGCTACTAAGGGAGATTGAAGCTTCAACAATCACGGAAAGTGAAGTTCAATCTCTAGCAACATACAATAAATGCCTCCCAAAGGGCGATCAATCCTAAAACAAGCATCTAGGCATGAGACAATCCAGTCAAGCATTATAGAACATTTAAATTGCATAAATAAGGTAACATCAAGAGTCAATAATCACATTCTCATCATCAATCAAGGTTCAACATGATCAAGGGTATAATTTAGGGTGCTAGCAACCCGTTACACCTAATACAATCAAGAAATTACAGAAAATACAAGAATTCATAAAGATAGAGTGATAAAACCCAAGGATGATCAATAGGGAAGATGATGTGACTTCTTCTTGCCCTTCTCTCCTCCTTGGATGTGATGGTGGCTGAATAGTGCTTCCAAAAGTATAAAAAAGGTAGGTCAAATTCGAATGGGATGATATATATATAAGGGGAGAAAGTGCTAGTAAAAAATAGGCAAAATCGCATTCAGGATTTTAAAACAGGGTAAAGAATCTCGGCCGAGATGCAAGTGTGTCTCGGCCGAGATGTGAAAAAAAGATTTTTCAGTTGGTGGGTCGAAGGCTGATCTCGGCCGAGATTCAACTTCATCTCGGCCGAGACATGAGAAGGGGAAATTGGGGCTAGCTAGGGTTTGACTCATCTCAGCCGAGATTGAATTTCATCTCGGCCGAGATCTTGGTCTTTTGAAAATCCTGAAATCCTCTGGAAACTCATCTCGGCCGAGATGCGTTGCTTGTCTCGGCCGAGATCTTCAGTTCTGCAAATCTTCATGTTTACCCTGGAGACTCATCTTGGCCGAGATTTTCATCATGTCTCGGCCGAGATCTTCAGTTAGCCCTTCCTTTGGTTGCCTCGATCGATCCTCGACTCCGCGATTGTTTGATGTTCTTTTTCGATCCTTTTTCACCTGTCTTAACACAAAAACAACACAAACACATTATTTTTCCCATGAGAGTACAAAAGCACTAAATACACGTGATTATGCACATTATTGACACTAAAATGACACTAAAAGTGCCTTAAAGTGCGTGCACGGGACACGTGTACCAAATCTCCCCAAACTTAAAACTTGTTCCTCCCGAATAATAATGAGAATGACAAAAGGACACGTGTTTAGGGCAGATTTTAGTGGCATTTGATTTCAGAAAGTTTCCATAAAAAAAATGAAGCAAGCATGATAAAAGCGAGCATATGTGATAGACTAGATCCACTACTCTCGAGACATAACACTCTCAACTTAAGATCCTCACCGGGTGAGTGTATCTCTCTTTCTCGAGTGCATTAAAAAGGGTAGTGTTTAAACTCACATTGAAATGCACACAATGCCTACTATAAGCTTGCCAGTCATCTAAACCTGAAATAGTACTTGACATGTGTGACAATGAATCAATTAGGTCTTTATGTGGGTTGTAATGTAGCTAGGGGTAAGGTGGGATAAAATTTTAGGTAAAAGTGACTATAAAATGGACTAAATGATTCGTGAACTACCCATCTACCCCTCAAACAATGGTCACTCAACCTCACTCTTTTAATTCTCAATCAAGTCGAACTTAACATTCGACTTCTTCACCTTATTCCTACCTATATTTCCCATATTTATCAATCCTTTCAATAATTATGCTTCTTAAGAGTTTTCTAAACAAGGGATTGTAATCACAAAATGATGTGATTTTCATTAACCTCTCCAAAAGAATGGTATATACACTTCCTCTTTCTTTCGTTTTTCTGGTTTTTCTGATTTTTTTTTGGAGAGGTTAATATTCTCGATTACAACCTATTTCGCGTTTTTTCTTTCACCCTTCTTTGTTTTCCCACTAGTTTACCCAATTTAATCCCATTTTCTAAACTAACTACCTTCCAACCGCCTCCCTCATACTCAACAGTCCGTTTGGGTATCAAAGACTAAATGAAAAGTAAATTTGCTTGTAGTGTTGGATATCAAACAAAAAGGCATAAGCCTAAAGGGGCTTAACTAGAGGCATTGTCAAATTTGGTAAAAATGAAATATTTTCAAGCTTTTGAAATTGGTTTTGATCAAGAATTGTCTAATATCATTTTCAAAGCCACAACATGTATTGACTTATTCAAAAGTAGAGAATTGGGGCAAGTTCTAGAGGAAAATGCATGCATTCAATGAATTTTCACACCGAAAGGAAATTTAATTTCACTCCAAAAATGGGAGTACGCATTAGGCTCAAAGACTCACTTGTTGTAATTTTGATCAAAAGTTTTGAGTGTATGTTCAATTTTGTTTCAACAAGTATATCATGCTCTACCATGTGCTTCTTTCAAAAATATTTGTTAAAATTTTTCATCATTAATCAATGCCACATTTTTCCTTCCTAAACTCATCCAATTGCTTTCTCAAGCTGCCGACTTGTACGAATCCCACCCCCTCCCCAAACTTAGTTGCAAACTAAGTTTGTGGAAAAAGAAGAGTACAAGTCGGTGCTCGTCGAAATCAACCAATTATTAACCAACTAACTAACTTAACAAAAATAATCATGCTCCTAAAAATATGCAAGGTATCAAAATTTAATAAAGACAATATCAACATAACCAAAATAAACAAAAGATAACAATTGGCTCACAGTGGGTCTCGGTCGAGATGCACACGCATCTCGACCGAGATATCATTCCAGAGATGTTTGCCAGTTTGGGCTCTCCTGAGTCTCGGCCGAGACGCCGTATGTTTCTCGGCCGAGATGTGCTTCCAGGGAATTTCCCTGTTGCGCCTTCACAACGTCTCAGCCGAGATTCCTGGTGCGTCTCAGCCGAGATGGCCTCAACTGCATTTTTCCTTCATTTTGCTCCCCTTCACCCCCACTTCATGCTATCTCTCGATTATTCTAATTTATACCTGCATATTTCTCAACAAAAACATCAAATATGCCACAAGGCATTTATTAAGCAACTAACTAGGAAATTAGAAAAAACCGCAAATATTGAAAGATACCGTCGGGGTGCCTCCCGGCAAGCGCCTTTATTTAACGTCGTTGGCTCGAAGGACCTTGCTTAGTGCAGTGGTGGGTCTTCCACGTGCTTCTCTTCTCCGGGTGTGTCATGAAAATGCTCTAGATAAGGCTTGAGAAGATGCCCGTTGACTTTGAAGATTTTACCGATTTTGCCACTTTCAATCTCGATGGCATCATGATCGAACACCTTAGTGACAACAAAGGGTCCTATCCACCTTGAGCGGAGCTTCACCGGAAATAACTTCAACCAAGAGTGATATAATAGCACTTTCTCCCCAACCACAAACGTTTTCCGGGTAATTCTCGAGTCATGAAAAACTTTCGTTTTCTCCTTGTAGATCATGGCGTTTTCAAAAGCTTCATTTAGAATTTCTTCAAGCTCTTGAAATTGGAGCTTTCGGTGTACACCGGCTTCATCGAGGTTCATATTGCATCTCCGAATAGCCCAATAGCTCTATGTTCAAGTTCAACCGGGAGATGGCATGACTTTCCATAAATAAGTCGAAAGGGAGATATACCAATTGGAGTTTTATAGGCGGTCCTATACGCCCATAATGCATCATTGAGCCTCAAACTCCAATCCTTGCGATTTGGTTGAACGGTCTTCTCCAATATCGACTTGATTTCTCGATTCGAAGTTTCGGCTTGCCCATTGGTTTGTGGATGATAGGGTGTCGAAACCTTGTGAAATATAACATATTTCTTCAGCAATGCGTCGATTGTTCGGTTGCAAAAGTGTGTGCCTCTATCACTTATAATGGCTTTTGGTATCCCAAACCGAGCAAAAATGTTGGATTGGACGAACTCGGCCACAACCTTGGAGTCATTGGTTCGGGTTGCTTTCGCCTCCACCCACTTGGACACATAGTCAACGGCAAGTAAAATGTACAAATTCCCATAAGACGAAGGGAATGGTCCCATGAAGTCCATACCCCAAACATAAAAAATTTCACAAATTACAATCGGGTTTTGGGGCATTTGATTTCTTTGAGAGACATTGCCCGTCTTTTGGTAGTTGTCACATGACTTGCAAAAAGCGAGGGCATCTCTAAATATGGTAGGCCAAAACAGTCCACTCTCAAAAACTTTGTATGCCATCTTCTTCGGCCCAAAGTGGCCTCCACAAGCGTATGAGTGGCAAAAATTCAACACCAACTGCACTTCGTCTTCGGGGATGCATCTCCTGATTACTTGATCTGAACCATATTTCCAAAGGTATGGATCATCCCAAACAAAATGCTTCGACTCACTCTTCAACCTGTCCCTCTGAGGTTTACTCATCCTAATAGGAAACCTCTTGGACACCAAGTAATTCACCATGTTGGCATACCAAGGAACCTTCGCGTCTGTCATTGATAGTAGTTGCTCGTCCGGAAAGCTTTCCCGGAGAGACAAGTTCATTTCCTATTGGGTTATTCTGCTGAGATGATCTGCAACACCATTTTCTGATCCTTTCTTATCTTTGATCTCTAGGTCAAATTCTTGGAGAAGTAATATCCAGCGAATAAGCCTAGGCTTCGTCTCCTTTTTAGCCATGAGGTGCCTCAATGCTGTGTGGTCGGTATATATGATGATCCTTGTCCCAACAAGGTAAGACCGAAACTTCTCTAACGCAAACACAACAACCAGCAGCTCCTTTTCTGTGGTAGTATAGTTCATCTGAGTTGGATTCAAAGTACGTGAGGCATAGTAGATGACGTGGGCCACCTTCCCTCTTTTCTGTCCTAAAACTGCCCCCAAGGCTTGTTCACTAGCATCGCACATTAGCTCAAAAGGCAATTCCTAATCTGGCGGTTGAATAATCGGAGGAATAACCAATCTCTTCTTCAACTCATCAAATGCCAACTTGCATTCCTTGCTCATATAAAAATCCACATCTTTTTGTAGCAACCGACACAACGAAGCAGCGATCTTCGAAAAATCTTTAATAAACCTCCTGTAAAATCCTGCATGGCCCAGAAAAGAACACACTTCCCGCACATTTATGGGGTAAGGGAGAGAAGAAATAATATCAATTTTTGCCTTATCTACTTCTATTCCCTTACTAGAAACTACATGGCCAAGCACAATACCTTGTTCCACCATGAAGTGGCACTTCTCCCAATTTAGCAAAGCATTTTTCTCAATGCATCGTTGCAAGATTTTTACCAAGTTATCAAGACAATTTTCAAAAGATGTACCGTGGACGCTAAAGTCGTCCATGAAAACTTCTATGAAATGATCAATAAACTCAGAAAAGATACTAACCATGCATCTTTGAAATGTCGCACGGGCGTTGCATAGTCTGTGAGGTAATGTTCAATTTCATCAAGTGAGCCTATACTTTATAATATGGTGTGTTGGGAATGTGGAACCGGAGTTAGGGAGTGGAGAACCGACTGCTTAGACCGGGGTTTATCATCAAGAAGACAAACTGGTCATGAGCAAACCGGGTTCGAGTTAGGTAAATAACAACCGTTTGTGACGAAGCAGTTGCAGTCAGTGACGAAGCAAAACCGTCACATTTGTCCTGTAGCTCAGCGTAACTTCTTGCGGTTATAACTTCCTATCCAGTTGCATTCGAGCTTCAATCCATATATCATTGTAAAGCTCTCATTGAGGAGAAGATAACCATCTAGCATTATCTCCTGTACTTTAGATTAGAGAGAGTATTTAGAGATAGAGTGTGCGTGCCCTAATTCGGATTCAGATTTGGGCATTTCATTTCTTGAGTTAATTCTCTGTAATTGATTGGAGTTCTTAGTGGATTGAGGTGTGCCTTGCCTCCGTGGATGTAGTTCATCTTGAACGAACCACATTAAAACTGTGTTTGATTCATTTCTATTTCCTGTTCTGCGTAAGCTCAATTCGGCCACAACTCTGGCCGAACTGAGGGTGTGAATTCGAAGTGTTTTCTTCGTACAATTTCCAGATTCTTTGGTGTTGTGTGTTGTTGAGTTATTTTCACTAACATAGTCCAAAGGGCATGCGGCTCCACGCGAATGTTCCGAACGGGCATGTGAAAGTTATCTTTTCTTGGTCTTCGGGTGTTATTGGCACTTGAAAGTACCCCGAGAATGCATCCAAGAAATAGTAGAAAGGATGCTCTGCTAGCCTTTCAAGCATCTGGTCGATGAAGGGTAGAGGGAAGTGATCTTTCCTTGTTACTAAGTTCAACTTCCTATAGTTTGTGCATACCCTCCAACCTGTCTGTAGGCGTGTAGGCATCATTTCACCATCCTTCCCTTCTATCACTGTCACTCCAGACTTCTTCGGGACCACCTGGGTCGGGCTCACGAACTTATTGTCGAATATGGGGTAGATGATCCCCACATCCAATAGTTTGATCACTTCTTTCTTGACGACCTCCATCATTGGCGGGTTGAGTCATCGTTGAGGCTCCCGGCTAGGCTTGACGTTATCCTCAAGCAATATTCGATGCATGCATAGGGCCAGACTAATGCCTTTGATATCGGCAATGGTCCATCCTATAGCTTCCTTGTTCACCTTAAAAACCCCGATCAATACTTGTTCTTGAGTGGGTGTGAGCTTTGATTTAGGTTTAGTTTAGTTTAGTTTAGTTTAGTTTAGTTTAGTTTAGAGAAGGGGGGGGGGGGGGAAGAGGGTTTTGAGCTCAAGGGTTGGTGCCTTGATGGTAAAGGGTAGCACTTTTTCTTGAGATTCCGGCAATGGTATGACTTGGGAAAGGACTTGGTTCGAAATGGCTTGGAGAATTGTGATTGTTCCACTGTCCCAACCAACTCTTCCTTGGTGTCCATTGGCTCTGTCTTCTCTAGATTATTCTCCAATTAAATTGTTTCTTGGTCCCTGCAATAATACTCGAGCACTTCCTCTACAAAGGGATCAATAGCATCAATAACATCAATAGAATGCACACTATGCAAATCCTCAGGATACTTCATCGATTCAAAGATGTTGAATTGCACCACTTGGCCATCAAATTCCATGCTAAGAGTTCCCTCTCGCACGTTAATCTTTGTTTGGGAGGTGTTCAAGAACGGCCTCCCAAGCAATATTGGAGTGGAATTTGACGAATCTCCATGCATATCCAGTACATAGAAACCCGCTGGAAATATGAGGTTATCCACCTCAACTATCACGTCCTCAATCACCCCGTCTAGAAACGAGGTGCTTCGATCGGCTAGTTGGATGACTACCCTCGTATCCTTCAGTGGACCCAAGTTTAAGCTATCGAAAATGGAACGGGGCATCACATTAATCAATGCCCCTAGATCCAACATGACTTTCTCTATTCTAGTGTTACCAATTTTGCACGGAATGACGAGCATTCCCGGATCCTTGCACTTATGTGGCATCTTTTTTCTGGAAAACCGCCGAAACACTTTCTCCCATTAGGACCTTCTCATTCCATTGTAGCCGCCTTTTGTTAGTGCACAAGTCTTTCAGAAACTTTGCATATCGAGGAATCTGTTTTACGGCCTCCACCAAGGGGATACTGATTTCAACCTTCCTGGGTACCTCAATTGTCTCCTTGTCTCTATTTCTGTCTGGAATCCTCTTCATTTGACTCGGAAACGGAAGTGGTGGAATTTTAGGATTTCATTGGGATTTCTAAGAATCTTGGCCGAGATTGTCTTGTGTCTCGACCGAGACAAGTGTGCAGGGGGTTTCCTCTTCTGGACGAGGTGGGCCATCTCGGCCGAGATCTTGATGTATCTCGGCCGAGATTTCATTCTCAGCAGACTCCTTTTCACTTTCGACTCTCCTTTCTCCATCTCTCGACTTCCCCTTTTCAAGGACCTTCCCGCTTCTCAAGACTCCCACGCTGACATTTTCAATTTAGCCTTGTGGAGAGTATTTCTTGGTAGGAAAAGGCAGTAGGTGATCGGGAAAGCATGCAGCTAATGCCTTATTTTGTTTTCGCAACTCCTTAGCAATCTTCCACTTAGGTGTCCGAATTTTAACTTCAGCCACATGGGGAGTTGATGTCTCTTCTTTCCTCGAACTATCATCCAATTCCTCAGTCTTTCCCTGTGAAGTATACCCGGGCTTTTCAGGCTCTCCAAGTAACTCCTCATTCATAACAACAACGACACTCACATTTTTCAAATTGACTTCCGGTTGAGCCGGTAACCTTCCTCCTTGTGCATTTTCTAATCGAGATACCGCTGATGCTATTTGACTGACTTGATTCTCAATACTCTGAAACCTAGAACTTGATTCCTTCTGCAATTGAAGCGTACTAGTGGCTAGGCTTTTCACTATGTCGGAAAGTGATGGATCAGAGGGTACCTGCTCGGGTGGTTGTCGCTGTTGGAACATCCCCTTAGGGTAAGGGGGTCGGTTGTGCCCACTTTGATCACCCTGTTGATGCATGTTTGGATTCTGGTTCCCATATTTGAAATTTGGATGATCCCTCCATCCCGGGTTATATGATTGCGAATAAGGATCATATTTCCTCCCGGTAGAGTTAGGATTGAAGTTGTGAACTGCATTTACATGGGCCTCCATCTCTTCTCCGAGAATAGGGCAAGTGTTAGTGAGTTCTCGGTTACTTGGCAGATTCTGCAAGGTTTTGTAGTAGGAGTGCCAACCGAAATCACTTTCTTCACCAAGTCGGCAAGCTGATCCAACCTCTTTTCAACACTTGAATCGATAACATCCTTGACTCGTCTCACAGGCTCTGTACATCCGAACTGTTGAGTGTTGGCAGCCATCTTGGAGATCAATGCTCGGGCCTCAGTAGGTGTCTTATCAACAAGAGCCCCTTCGCTCGCCGAATCAATCATGTTTCGATCTGTTAGACACAACCCCTCATACCAATACTGGATTAACAACTGTGGAGTGATTTGATGTGGCGGGCAACTTCCTACAAGCTTCTTAAATCGTTCCCAGTACTCATACAATGTTTCCCCCTGCATTTGCCTCACTCCACTAATTTCTTTCCGGATGTTGGTGGTTCGAGAAGTTGGGAAATACTTTTCAAGAAACTGTGTTTCCATGTGATCCCAAGTGGTGATTGATCCGGATGGCAAGTAGTACAACCAATCCCTAGCAAGATCTTTAAATGAGAACAGAAATGATCGAAGCTTAATTTGCTCTTCAGTCACCCTCGATTGTTTCATGCTCGAACATACCACATGGAATTCTTTTAGGTGTTTATGCTGGTCCTCCCCGGATAGCCCATGGAACGATGGTAGGAGGTGTATGAGCCCCGATTTAAGCTCAAAAGCAGTATCATTTCCTATTGCTGGGAATGTAATACACAAGGGTTCTTGAGCAACCCTTGTGTTGGCAAGTTCCTTCATGGTCCTTTCCTGACCCTAATCCTCGGCCATTTTTCCCAATCCGACGGTCTCTTCACTCTCTAAGTTCAAATCTTCAAATCCTCCTCGGACTTGTTCCAAATTCCGGGCTCTTCTTCTCAACTCTCGTTCACGTTCCACAATATCCGGTTCAAATAACAATCCTCTTTCTCCTTGTGAACGCAAGAACATCTACTATACTAAACAAAAACGAGAAAACAAGAGAATATCAAACTACTAGATAAACAAGAAGTAGATAAACAACTAATAAACTAAACATAATGCTTGAACAAATAAAACATCACTATTCTTATCACCGTTCCCCGGCAACGGCACCAAAATTTGGTAGTGGTCATTCCTTACCACCAAATTAAACGTATATATAAGAATATGTATACGCGATACCTAGCCTACGACTCTAACGAGTAGAGTGGTAAGTAAGGGTCGATCCCACAGAGAACGGTGGATTAGTGTTGTTCGGATATTACAAGAAACTAATGATTTACGATGGATAGAGTAATAAACTTAAACAAGTAAACGAGGGGGGGTTTTGGATTGAGTTAACAACTAAATGCTAACAAGCGATCAACTAAAATTCTAGATAAGCAATAAATATTTTTGGTATTTTATATGAAACAAAGAAAGACAAATAACAAATGTTTTTCAGGTTTAGAATATGATAAAAGGTCTACCCTTGATCTAGTATCCCCTTGAATCCGACTACCTAATGATTATCGTTGATGTCCCAAATTCAATGCGATTTAAACCTTTATCCCACAATCTACAAGGTCCGCTTATGTAGACCGTGTTGTCCCTTAATTGTGGATAAATCGAAGGTACGCTTATCGATTTATCCCTACCCAAATCAATTAGTGATCCAGACAAGCTCTTTTCACACTAATTGATATTGGGTGGTCATGAGCTAGAACAACGGGATAAATAAAGCATAAACCTCGACACGATCGGGTTTAGAGGCCAAACTCTATAATGCCACCAATAATATCAATCATTGTTTGATACTAAGGGAGATTGAAGCTTCAACAATCACAGAAAGTGAAGTTCAATCTCTAGCAACATACAATAAATGCCTCCCAAAGGGCGATCAATCCTAAAACAAGCATCTAGGCATGAGACAATCCAATCAAGCATTATAAAACATTTAAATTGCGTGAATAGGGTAACATCAAGAGTCAATAATCACATTCTCATCATCAATCAAGGTTCAACATGATCAAGGGTAGAATTTAGGGTGCTAGCCACCCATTACACCTAATACAATCAAGAAATTACAGAAAATACAAGAATTCATAAAGATAGAGTGATAAAACCCAAGGATGATCAATGGGGGAAGATGATGTGACTTCTTCTTGTCCTTCTCTCCTCCTTGGATGTGATGGTGGCTGAATAGTGCTTCCAAAAGTATAAAAAAGGTAGGTCAAATTCGAATGGGATGATATATATAAAGGGAGAAAGTGCTAGTAAAAAATAGGCAAAATTGCATTCAGGATTTTAAAACAGGGTAAGGAATCTCGGCCGAGATGCAAGTGTGTCTTGGCCGAGACGTGAAAAAAAGATTTTTCAGCTGGTGGGTCGAAGGCTGATCTCGGCCGAGATTCAACTTCATCTCGGCCGAGACGTGAAAAGGGGAAATTGGGGCTGGCTAGGGTTTGACTCATCTCGGCCGAGATTGGATTTCATCTCGGCCGAGATCTTGGTCTTTTGAAAATCCTGAAATCCTCTGGAAACTCATCTCGGCCGAGATGCGTTGCTTGTCTCGACTGAGATCTTCAGTTCTGCAAATCTTCATGTTTACCCTGGAGGCTCATCTCGGCCGAGATTTTCATCCTGTCTCGGCCGAGATCTTCAGTTAGCCCTTCCTTTTGTTGCCTCGATCGATCCCTCGACTCCGCGATTGTTTGATGTTCTTTTTCGATCCTTTTTCACATGTCTTAACACAAAAACAACACAAACGCATTATTTTGCCCATGAGAGTACAAAAGCACTAAATATACGTGATTATGCACATTATTGACACTAAAATGAAACTAAAAGTGCCCTAAAGTGCGTGCACGGGACACGTGTACCAATAACCATTCCTTTTAGCCTTTGTCCCTTAACTTGGACTACTTGAGTGTGAGGGAGATGGATAAAAATGTAGAGTTGAGAGAAAAGCACAAGGTTTTGAGTGGAACAAATAGTAGGAATTGTTTGGTGGAAAGAATAAATTGTGATGGGCAAAAGATTATAATAATTGACCCCTCCTGATTTATATTCGTGTTATTTTCATTTTTTGTCAAAAAAAAAAAGAGGACAAAAAAAAGAAAAAGAACAAGAGTCTTGTTTATTTCAATTTTGTTGTTTAGGAAGGGTTAATTAGAAAAGTGCTTAATATGCCTAAAGATTTGAAATATGAGTAGTCCCAAAGAGTTACTCAATTACTGTTGGCATTTAGAAGTAATTGGTTGATGTAGTACCTTGATTGGTTATATGGGGTGAAGAACCATATTTTTGGCTTCATGAGATTTGAAAAGTGAGGGAAATAGTGAACATCAATTGAACAATAATTGAGAGTAGCTAACTCGATTAGTCCAAGAATGAGTCACTTTTATCCTTATTTATCCCACCTTATCTTAATCCTACATTATAACCAAAACAAAGACCTTTCAGATTCTTTGTTCACACGTGTCAAGTACGAAGCATATGTTAGACAACAGGCAAGCATATGGTAGATTGCACATGTGATTCAACTTGAGCGTAAACACTTTCCATATTATACAGTTGAGAGAAGAGTGATACACTTACTCGGTGAGGATCATCTATTTTAAGTGTCGTGTTTCGAAAGTAGTTGATATGTGTCATGTCGAATATGCTCAATTGTTTATGTTGTCTTTTCTCGAAAATATTATGAGGCTAGATTCGTCGCCTAAATCGCCCTAATGCCTGAGTTCTTGCTTTTGTCTGCTTTGTTGTTCGGGGACGAACAATAGTCTAAGTTTGTGGGATTTTGATATACGTATTGTATGCATACATTTCGGTTTGCATAGTGTTAGCATATAAATTTGATGGATTTGTGTTATATTTTATTATCTTGAGTGAAATGATGTGTTTGCTTGTTTTGTAGAGAAACGTGTGATTTTAAGGTCAAAAGTACATTACGATGAAGTTTGAAGAAGAAACGAGCAAGAAAAATAGTGAAACGATGAAAAGAGCGGAATGAAACGTCAAATCCTATCCTGACACATCTTCAGTATTTCGCTAATATCTTGGTACTATTGTATTTAGGGTTAATAAAAGAAATCAATCTGTACTAGTCGCGTTTTGACACTTTGGAACCTAAACTTTTTTTTTTTTGACCGATTGCAACCTGTACTTTACGTTTTTCAACTTCCGATAATATTTTCTGGCGAGAAAATTAAAAAATATATTAAAAATATATTTTTAAACCATAAAATTATGTAAAAAAATATGAAATTATTTCTAAAACTATAAAATTTCATTTAAAATATCTTAAAATCGATTTGAAATGATGGGATTATCTTTAAAATTTCTAATTTTATTTAAAAAATTTAAAATAATTTTTAAAAAATATAAAATAATTTAACTTTCCGGATAGAAAATAATTTTTTTTATTAAAAATATTTAAAATCACAAAATTATATAAAAAACTGAAATTATTGCTCAAATATAAAAAAATATCTAAAATATCTTAAAATTAACTTGAAATGGTTGAATTATTTTTAAAATTTTCAATTTATTTAAAAGTTTAGAATAATTCATAAATTAGCTAACTTTTTAATAACCTAGAAATTAACTAATCATACTAACTGAAATTATTCTAGGTTGTGTAAATTAGTTTGATTAGTTTTTGTCACAATGTATTATATTTTTTTCAAAAGTTATCGGTGAAGCTACTATAATTCTTCAACCTCAATATAAAATTTTGAAACGCACTAGGAAATGTTAAATTTAAACAAACAATTATATAAATTAAATAGTATAATTTTTACTTTTATAAAAATTATTTGATATTTTTTTGTAGCTCAAACTTATATAAGAAATTACCCCACTATCTATTTAAAATTGATACGTATAACGAAATTAAAACAAATTATTCAATACATTAATAATTGTATTCCATGTTTTGGAAACCGAAGACCTCACATTTATGTTCCAAACATTTAAATAGGTCTTTATTTTTATTTTGTTCGAAGACAAAATCCTTGAATAAAAGCCGTATATATATAGAAAACCCAAAAACTAATTTACACAACCTGGAAATTATAAATTATTTTAATTTTTTTAAATAAAATTGAAAATTTTAAAAGTAATTCCACCATTTCAAGTTAATTTTAAGATATACTAGATGAATTTTTGTTTTATGAATAATTTCAGATTATTTAAAAATAATTTTATAATTTTTAAATATTTTTTAAATTTTTTAGCCAGAAAATTAAATTACTTTTAAATTTAAATTACTTTTTTTTATAAGTTATTTTATTTTATTTTTAAATAAAATTAAAAAATAATTCCACCATTTCAAATTAATTTTAAGATATTTTAAATGAATTTTTATAGTTCTGCAAATAATTTCATAATTTTTTAAATAATTTTATAATTTTTTAAATAATTTTTAATTTTCTCGTTGGAAAATATTTCCGGAATTTAAAAAACGTAAAGTACAGGTTGCAATCGGTTAAAAAAAAAAAATTAGGTTCCAAAGTGTCAAAACGCAAATAATACAAGTTGGTTTCTGTTATTGACCATTTAATTTATTTATTTATTTATCTTCTACTTATAAATTATATATTTATTGTATTCTTTTCATGGGCCAAACGAATTCTTATAGCCATTTATTTTTCGAGCCCATCTTATTTTGTACAACATCTAAGCCCATAAAACCCTACGTAGTTGTTAAAGCCCATCCGGATTCTATTAATTCCTACACAAATTAGGACGCTCTCTCAAACCCTAATAATAAGTACCTATAAATAAAACTTCCTCATTCAGCCACTTTGAATTTCTTCGAACTTTCAGAAATAAGGTACGCAACTATATTCTAGTCTCATATTTTTTTTCATCCTATCGTGATTGATATTCCCTTGCCAGTCGGTAACGCCATTGTCATTATGCAATTGCTTTGTATATCTACATATGTGATGACATGAATAAGTTAATAAATAGATAAATTATCGGTATAAGCTTTGCTTGATTTAAAATTCTGGAAATGGAATAGGTTATATAATTATTATATGATATGAATTCGAGTTCGAGTCGTTATGTTGTGTCAAATAAAAAATAAGAATTTACAGTGCTGTTATGTGCGACTTCCTCATGGAGTGGGAAATTGCAGTTGTGAATGTGTATGTATTTATGTATTTTATAGAAGTAACGATTGTGTCTGAATTGATGTGTTGATTGTATGTTTTATATGCATACATGTATTATTGATTCTGCGCGCATGTGTATTTATAAAATAATGATAACGTGTGTGTATAAGAAAAGGAATGAGATTAGTGATACAGTGATGAGTGTTGTATGTAGTGCATGCGTGTGACATGTTTCACATATATGTGTGACTTGCCTGTATGCGTGTTTGTATATGTATATGTGTTTATAACTTGCATGTGGGGGTTTGTATGTATGTAGTTTTGTGACATCAATTATTAGTTATGGAGAATGCTATCAGTTGTGTCATCAGTTCCACAATTGTGTTTCAATTTCCATTATAATTTAGAAAAAAATCATATGCTTTTCAGACTGTTATTCCAAACCCAAATTTATTCTTTTGAGCCTTAATATTAGTTTTTATAATTGCTATGATAAGATGACGAGACAAGCAAAATCTAAGGACTATAGGACATCTGCAACTACATTACACCTTCTGCTTATTCCAGGTGGAGATTTCTAAAATATGGGTTGTTTATCTTTTTTAAAGGGTCAATTACCAAAAACAACCTGTATTATGAGTCTTTTTCAGTTTTGCAACCTAAATTTTTTAGTTTTTCCGATGACAACCTGTATTAATTATTTTTTTTCAATTTGCAACCTCCGGCTATATTTCCGCCTATATAGGCCATGTGACTTGCACATGTTCTTTTTTGGACCAATAAGATGGCGACACGTGGCGGCTAATAAAATATTTAAAAAAATATTAATAAATATTTTAAAAATTTCAGAAATTTCATTAATAAATCTAGAAAATTAAAAAAAAAAAATCTGAAATTCTTTTAGAAATTCTAAAAATTTATTTAAAATTTAAAAAATTTATTTATAATCGAAAAAATAAAATAAAATAATTTTGTAATTAATTAAAAATTTCTGAAAATTCATTAATAAATCTAGAAAACTAAAAAAAAATCTGAAATTCTTTTAGAAATTCTAAAAATTTATTTAAAATTTAAAAAAAATATTCAAAATTTAAAAAAATTATTTATAATCGAAAAATAAAATAAAATAATTTTGTAATTAATTAAAAATTTCAGAAATTTCATTATAAATTCTGAAAAAAATAATTTTAAAAACAGAAAATAAAAAATAATAAAAATTTATTTAATATTGTAGAAAATTAGTATAAAAGAGAGGGAACTTCGTATATTCCGGTATAAATAAATTTAAGAAGTGCACTTCTTAAAAATTAAATACATAAAATGCACTTCTTATTGATTTATTCTATCAGGCTGAAAAAAATATGTCTACATTGATTTATTCTTTATACTACACCAAAAACTGTCAGATCAATCGCAACCCATCACACCATAAGCGGGATTGTAGATAGTGTTGGGCTAAAATTTCTATTGTCCCTTCCGTCTAAAATATCGCAAGCTAACATGTTTGACCTGAACGATTTTACCTCCTCTAATTCTAAATATCAGTTCACAAGTAGTGATTTTTGGACTTCTTCTTTGCAATTGAGTTTGGTGGATTTTGAACTTTTTCTTTGCAACCAAGTTTGGTAGCTAACCGGTGATCATTGTATGCTTAGTATGTGTATGAAGATTAAATAGCTAGCCTTTCCTCTTTTATAAACATGTCAAGTGCATGGTGAAAACTATACAATTCGGTAACATATATTTACCTATCACTTTTCGGGAAAGGAGAACAGGCTAGGCAGATGCATTAACTGAGGGTATGCTTGGTTACAAATCACCGATGACAATAATAATGAGTATAAATGATGAGTCAATCATACTATGAAATCATGTGGGAAGAATCGGCAATAGAATGAGGTATTGATTAACTTATTCATTATATACCAAGCACCATAAATAAAAATGGGTCTCATTTATCCTCATTCTCTATTCTTAAATCTCTCAACAAAACGGGCCCTGAATTGTTTTTAGCTTTGACAAATCTTGACTGGGCAAACAAACGTGACACAAATTATTGAAGAAACAAGAAAATGATTTACTAGAATCTAAAATATTTTATCAATTTACTGGACGCAAATATTCTTTTATAACCCATGTGCTCTATATACTGGTATTATAAAATTTAGATCATAATATTAATTATCGCAAAAGGTGCATGCATGTAGAATTATACATGGGTAATCGTACTGGACTCTCATATGTACCAGTTGCACGATACAATTTGGATTGAATATTATTATTTATGCTTAAAGGTATTATATGTCATGGATAAATCGTAATATATTTTCAACATGATACATTTACCTATCAAATATAATACAATTAGACATAAATAATAATATCTTTTGACACATGATATGAATTGTACGGATATAAAATTCGTGTAACTGATACACAAGAGACCTCCCATCAAACTAATGCAAGTAGAAGCATACATTACATGCAAGTAATCTAAGTGATGCACGTAGAAGCGTGGAAAAATATCAGTTTATGGTGCTTGGTATATAATGAATAAGTTAATCGATACCTCATTTCATTAACAACTCATCTCATCTTATTACGTTGTATGATTAACCTTCATTCATACAAATTACAATTGTCACTCATGATTTGTAACTAAGCGGATCCTAAATAATCGGCTATAGACTAATTAGAATAAAACATGTTTTCGATTTAAAATATCAAACGAACTACTTAAACAAATAATGAAAATATTTATTTATACTATTAAAATAACTTAGCCCCACGAAACTAATAGTACACCTAATATGAAATAAATCCAAAAATATCCTAAAAGACAACTTTAACATCTATCTAACTATTAAAATATATACAACAAAATTATATTGTCATAAAAAATATGAAAATTTATAAAATCTACACCACAATGAGTCATGACAAATGGCTTCTCATGGAAAATATCGAAATTAATAAGATCAATATCACAAACAATGAGGGGATTATTGGACAGGGATGAGTTTATCTGGATATGGGATGCCTATTCATAAACAATTTCACTTTAAACGGATGTGTCTCATCCACCCAAATTCCACCCTATAAAGTTATCACATTTATCAATCAATCAATCATTACCCACATCATCTATCATAATATTTTAATATTATCAATCAGGGTGGTACAGTATGGTATCAGAGCGATTTTCTTGCTGACCTGTTGTAGTTTCAATTTCCATGTAAGAAAAGTCAAAGCATTAATTTTTGGTAAACGAGTCTAATTTTGAACAAAAGTCTGTCTACTAACTATGATCATCCACCTCTACCATGCTCACCAGCTCCATCAACATGTAGGCTATTTTACTATTCAACAACTAATCAATGACTACAGTTTAATATTTTTGCAAATTCTCAATTGTGCATGCATATAGACTATGCTAGCCTTGGTCATCGTTACTATGTACTCAATTTATTCAATAAGCTATAGGTTCGTCTTTGGACTATAGTCTATTATTTTTTTGTAAACAAAATGCAATGAAAAAAAGTAAAGGACAACCACGTTTGCCTATAGATAATTGCCCAAAACCAAGGACAAGGTCGAGGACGTGGCCAACAAGCCCAAAACCAAGCTCATGGTCCTACCATCCCACCACAGGCTCAAGCTGTTCCTGGGAATGCCAGACATAACATGTTCAATAACTTCATGGATGCCTTTCAAAACGCTCAGTACCACGGGAACAATCAAGCTTAAATGGTGAAGCTATTCCGCAGTTATGCTCCACCACAGTTCAATGGAAGGGAAGACCTTGCATTTGTTGAGGATTGGCTACGCTCACTCGAACACACATTTGTTTAAGATGTACTGATGCTCAGAGGGTTATTTGTGCTGATTATCAACACGTTGACGATGCAGACCACTTGTGGGTTGATCACTAGAAGGGAAGACCTATTGAAGAACGTGCAAATCTAACTTGGAATGGTTTCAAGAATTAGTGATGAAGAAGTAATATCCCAAATCCTACCATGATCAAAAGGAAAACGAGTTTCTAAGTTTGACCCAGGAGAGGATGACCGTGATAGAGTACGAAAGAAGATTTAACCAGTTATGTCGATTTGCGTCACACCTAGTTGACACTGATTTGAAGAAGGCGGATCGATTTAAAAGGGCTTACGACCGAATATACGCAAAATTCTGGCTGGACATGATGACCTTAAGTATGGTCAGACGCTAACCCGGGCATAAAAGATAACTCCTAGTCAAGATTTGGGCATTCAGAGTAGAAAACAAGCTGAGGGCTCAAGAAAGAGAAAATGAGAAGAACAAAACAAAAAATACAAATGGTAATAGTAATAAGCAAATAAGGATCGAGGGTAAAAACAGTTCAAGTGCTCAAACTGCAAAGCGATTATATATCTCTTGTGGGCGTAATCATCATGGAGAATGCGAGTAGTGGTACAATGATGAACGTAGTATGTAGTGCATATGTGTGACATGTTTCACATATATGTGTGTCTTGTCTGTATGCGTGTTTGTATATGTATATGTGTTTATAACATGAATGTGGGGGTTTGTATGTGTGTAGTAATGTGACAGCAATTATTAGTTATGGAGAATTCTATCAGTTATGTCATCAGTTCCACAATTGTAATTCATTTTCCAATATAATTCAGAAAAAAAAATCATATTCTTTTTGGACCGGTCTTCCAAACCCAAATTTATTCTTTTGAGCCCTAATATTTATATTGATTATTATTTTACATATATTTATATTTCAAAGCTATATCTCTAAAGTGATTGTAATTGCAATGACAAGGTGACGAGGCAAGCAAAGGCTAAGGACTATAGGACATCAGCATCTACATTACACTTTCTGCTTATTCCAGGTGAGGATTTCTAAATTATGGGTTGTTTGTCTTCTTTAAATGCTATAATGTTATTTTCATGTCTAAGCACAACATTCCATAGGCTATAGTCAACATGCTATATACTATGCTATGCTATGCTATGCTATGTGTTGTGCTATGCTAGTCAACAGGTAAAATGTTTTCTATGTTGATCAACATCTATTTTACAGTATATTCATTGAATATTTAATCTATGGTATTTAAAGTCAACAAACTTATTCCTTCTGAGCCTGTGACTTGCTCACTCCATTTACATTTCAGTCTCCACAGGTTATAACTTGGAGCTTGCTGATGGTACTTGAATGCAAGTAAAGTCAAGATTCTCAGTCTACTTATCTTTTAGTAGTTGTATTTAATTCAACAATTTTATTAGGAAAAGTAGATTTTTGCAGATACTTGGATTTTGGGTTATTTTGTTAGTTCCTTGGAATGGATTAAGAAGTCTAGATTTTTATTAATCGAAAGCTTAGTGTGGTGAATCAAATTTATTTTTATAATTTCTAACCTTTATGTACAAGTTATTTATGCTTCCACTTAGTTAAAGGGTAAATTTATTTTAATTTACCTATAAATTGCGATTGAAAATTTAAGTTTTTCCACCAAATAGTGTCCAATAATACTTTAGAAAAATCGGGGTGTTACAACAATAGAATTGGTTTAAATATCTAGAATAATAGAATAATCAAACATAGAAAATTGTAATTGAAATCGAAGCCCTTGGATACGTTTCTTATCTTATTTGAATCTATTGTTATTACTTGTTTCCTTTTATTCAAGTATTTATTTATTTTAGTTATTTAATCAAACCTGTTACCTTTTCGAGAGTCTAGATAAAAAAGAACTATTAGGATTAGAGTAACAAATTGAACATAGGGCATGTGGGATCGACCTTGTTTGCTACTAACTACAGTAGCACCGTACACTTGCTAGCTGTAACACTAGGTTAGAAATAGTGCATCAAGGCCCCTCCCGAACCATTCTACTAGATGCCTCTTCACCAATTTCCTTCTCATAAATTGAACGGAGGGTTCCTCCTCGCCGGTTGGATTCTATAGCCCCCGGGCAGTAATATCGTCACTTAGGAACGGAGTAAACGCATGGGTAGTCATATAAAAAAAAGAAAGGGAAAGAGATAAAGCCTTGAAAGGGAAATCTTAGAAAAAGCCGATGGAAGTACTGTAAAAATTCGGGAAAAGTGAAAGTTAAACTGAAAATATGGGAAAGTAAAATGGTAAAACTTCAAAGGGAGGTATTTATAGGAGAAGGAGAGGGAAGGTGGTACGTAGAAACATGTGCATGAATTTAGTTGTCAAGATTGTAATTTTATGAATATTTTAGTTATTATGCTTTGTATTTTTCTACCTATCTCGTTTTTAATCCGATTTACTTTGATTGCTCTTTAATTGTTTATTTTAGAGAATTTGGAGTACTTTTGGATCAATAGAGATGAGCACGTATCGAAATGGGCCCACACTGGGTGACACAATGTCAAGCCCATAACTTGATTTTATTTCCATCACTTACTGGACGACCCATTAGCAATTTACTGCGCCCATGAGTCAAAGATCTTAACATAAGTCAAAGGCCCACAAAAGAGGGCCTAACATAAGTTGGTGTATAAAAATCATCCAGGAAGAGAAAGAAAAAGGGATTGGACGTTGATGAACGTAAAAATTATCGTTTTTCTTGCACTTTTCACGTTCATATTTTGTAAGAAATTACATGTAATTGATATGTTCATGTGTGATTTTTGAAATTTAGTGCATTTCCGAGTTGAATTTCCTTTTTTATATGATTTGATGCGCTTTCGGGTGTTTTTGAGTCTTATTTTGAAGGTTGAAAAGTTCGGAGGAATTTGAAGAGTGTTCGAATCCATTTTTGCACTCCGGCCCAAATCCTGAGGCCTAAACAAGCCCAAAATAGATCGGGGACGGGCCCAACTTAATGATCATCAAGCCATGAAGAAAGTTCGTGAAGAACTCGGCCGAGAAAATGGATAGAAAAGCTCTGAATTAAAGAAGGAAGAAGACAAGGACAATCGCACATGCTCCGTGTTCAAGTCACGAACAAAAGTCGTGAAGGGGTCGGATCTAGAAAACGAGAGGAAGAGGTCCGAAACGGCGAAGGAAGACAGAGGTGTAAAACAAGGAAAAGGGGTACTACCGGACTGGCTGCGGGACCGGCAGGACCACTGGTAGTCGGTCCAGAGAATTGCCCAACCATCCGCTGCTGTCACGACCGGCCCGGCTGCCGGACCGGCAGTTGGCCCTGTAGGTCGCGGCCGGTCCCCTGTTGCGCGCCCTATTTATTTTTTGGCCATGACTTCTTCGTCCGAGCTCCGATTTGAGTGATTCAAGTGATTACGCATAGCCAAGACACATATCTACAACTTTTGTGTTTTATCCAAGAGCCAATTCCGAGTCAATTCTTCCTAGAATTCGCGCAAAGTTCGAGTCGAGCGCACGAAGGAGGGTCCGACCAACAACTTACAATCCCTTGTATTCCAATTTGCTTTGGAGTATTTTACCCGTACTTTTAGGGGACTTTTCAGCTGATTTCCTACCTCTGTATGTTTGGAAAGTGGGTGTCTATAAATACCCCTTCCCTCTTTTATTCCAAACACATGTTACTTAGACTTAGTCAATTTGCACTCTAGAATTCTCTATTTTCATTTTCAGAATTTCAATTAGGGTTTCTTCTCTCTTAAAGAGAACTAGGGTTCTTGAGAAAATTGTAAGGATTGCTCCAAGGGGGTGACAACCTAGAAGTTTTATCGAAGATTCCTCGATTTCTATCATCAATAGCGTTTCTTATCCTTATCTCCCTCTATTTTACTTTATTTCATTTTCTTGCTTGATGATGATATTTATTGGGTTATTCTTGATGATTCATGATTAGTTCTTCTTGTTTCCCGAAGCAAGGGAGTAACCTGAGCTTCGGGGTTGATGTCCATGTTATTTTGATGGTTGATTTGATTTGGGATTAGTAACCTAGGGTTTGGATCTAATTTATTTGTGTGATTTCTATACGAAATTAGGCTTTATTATAGGTTTGACTCGGTGGCTTGAGCCCTCGATAATTTAGCCTTCTTTTATATAATTGTGCAGTTAGGAAATAATTATTTAGACCTTAGGCTAGGGTTTGCCACCCTCTCGAGGGAATTCAATTTCACCTTAAGTGAGCTTAGGATTAGATTTTGTGTCTTAGATTGATAAGGAAAGAAATCTAATTTGCGAACTCAAATCAATTAAAACTCGATTTATAGGACGGAGACCTATGAAGGAGAAGACCTATAAAAAGAGAGAATAGAGCCTATGGAGTCTCGATTGGGATACACAACGATATTCTAGGATGTGCGTGTAGAGAAATCTCACCCCTACATCGGTTTATAACGTAGGAGAAGCCACAATAGTTTATTTAGGTCCGGGGTTGATTTTGTTTGCTATTTATTTAGGTATTCTTTATAGAACCCCGTTTATTCTCCAACACTAGGGGGATATGGCACCTAAACCATATCCCGAGATTTCTATCTATTGGGATGCTATTTAGGTAGGAGTTCAACCAATTGTTCCCTCTTTATCTTGACTTAATGGTGTTTGGACATTAACCCCTCAAAAAATTGGGTGAAACCGAAATTCGGGAAACATTTTCCCTTATTTATGTCTTTCTATCTTTTTATTCCATTTAGTACAAATAAACTCTGAACTCCTATCGCTAAACTTAGGAAATCATGATCCGGGTAGTTCACACGGATGTCCTCTCTGTGGATCGATATAATACTACCTCTGTTTGAATCTTATACGCTTGAAAGACCGAAAAGTTATTCAAAATAATCATTTTTGAACGACTTTTCGGAACAAGTTTAGACGTACTTGGAGGTGTGGATACTGGATGCGCGATGATGCTTGTGAGACACATGAGATAACTTTGCATTCAAGAGTTTGTTAGACTTTACATTATTCAGTGTTTGCTTTTGCTATTTTGGACATGGATTTTAACTGCGTAATGTGCGGTTAGACTTTTAATTTAGTTCTTAATCTATGTTTGAACCCTAGTATGATTACCTTATAATTCTTACCGTGACGATTTCTCAAATTTTGTTCTGGGATTATTTATGTTATCCGGTTTAATTATTTGTATATGTGGGTAATTGATTTAGATTAATCATCTATTTAGATCCGCCATATACTTTTTGCTAGGGTATTATCGTAATCTGTAATTGTTATGAATTAATGCTTGTTGGTAGAAATTAGTGAATTAGTTCACTTGGATAACATAAAATACGCTTAATAGGATCGAGCTTGTGAGTCCAACACTGTGTTTATCTAATTATCCTAGTACCCTGTACATTTAACCAATTAAATTTAGAGAGCTTGTTCTAGGTTGTTCGAGTAAATAGATTAATCAGAGAGTTTTGATTAGTTTCAATTAAGGGATAATTCGAATCAGCAGAGCTTGTTGTTAATTTAGGGGTAGAAATTCTAAGATGAATTTAAGAGAAGTCGCATTAATTTTAAGGGTTAATCAGACTAGAAGGATAACTAGATTGAGGGTCGAAATCTTATAGTTATTTATTTTAATTATTTTTACCGCTTACGTCCAATTTATTTCCTAGTTTATTAGTTTATCAGATAAATTCCAATTAAGTCCCCACTTTTTGTCTTTCTATTTATTTAATACGTAAAGCACAAATAAATCGGACTGCTTCTTGTGGGATCGACCCTAACTAACCACTACTATCAATTAGTAGAGGAAAATGAAGGTGATTAATTTTGTGTGTCTTGACAACACGGTTAGAAAGTGAAAGGATAAATAGATGTTAATCGTCGATAAAGCTTCCTCGAGAAGCTTAAAAGGCAGACTCACGGATGGACGACACGTGGCTCGGCGTTTGCGGCAAGTGTCAATCGCACAGCAAAGGCGTGGGAAACTTAACTATCCCTTCGGAATTTTTTGCATTCGGGACCTGCTACTCGCATCTTGTAAACTCAAGGGGTAATTATGGACATCATTGCCACAACGGCCCTTCAAAATGGACAGCAAGGAGTACACTTGTCATCTACAAGAAGAACGAGCTCAAGAGATTTCAGAAGATTGGCCACGTGTGCAGTAATGCAAGTATTCTGAAGCGGTCTCCACGAGCTGATAGGTCCTCGCCATGGGGGAACTACGGTCTACGAACCCGTGCCGAGCAAATTATTGGTAAGAGGACATCATCTCGAGAGTGGAGTACGCTCCCAGCGACCTCCTTCGTGTTCTCCATCGCGAGCTCGATGAAATTTGCAGACAAAGACAGGTGCATCTGGTACAAGCCATGCATGCATGACACATGACAAGCATGCCTTCTCATACGACATGAATGAGACATTTATGATTTAAAGGGACAATGATGTTGTTTCCCACAAATAATCACCATTATAAATAAGAGAGTCCTTCACAGCACATACACATGCGATATAGAGAGAGAAACAAAGAAACAAAGAAAAAAGAGAGAGAAATTAGTATTTGGAGGGAAGCAACCTGAATACATGTTGCGTTTGTTAGAATAAATTATAAATTAAAGTGTGGTTAAGGCACTTTAATGCTATAATTAAGTGGTCGGAAGTTTATTTTTTAGGAATTAAATTTCACACGATTAATCTACGCATGTAGTAGATAATTGTAGGTTTTTTAATTTGTCAAAACCGAATTTTGGTGAGTGAGAAATTAATACATAAAGTAACCACTTAGTTATATATTAATATTGGATTAAATAACTAAAGAGTTATTATCCCACATTGAAACTTGAGCTACTTAATTTCAACTATAAATATAAGAGCATATGATTAAAGGCATATCAAGTATGCTTGTGAGAGAATCCAATTGGAAGCCCACATGCGCTCGCTCGGCTAGGCCACAACCACGCCTCGTCTTGGACCTTGGGAAGGCCTCGGCCGCGGCCCATGGGCTTTAGGCCTTGGACTGCTAATTATCTTTCTGTAAGCCCAAATAATTGGGTTTGCCGGATGAGCTCAGAAGCCCAAACGTCGGGCTTGAGGATCTGCATTCTATAAGCTCCAGTTTAGAGTTGGGCTTGAGGATCTGCATTCTATAAGCTCCAGTTTAGACGAACATTCTTAATACTTCAATCCGTGAGTACTAGCCGGGAAGTATTTTGTTCTAAGGACAGTGGACATTCCACGACTCAATTAACGTTCCAATTTCTTCTTCTTTCTTTCACAATCTTTTTTTTCAGAAATTCCATCACAGTGTATTAACAGCGTTGTAAGAAAAACAACTTCTGGCCTTGTAATCATAATACAAAATTGTCACAGAGATTTTGATTAACTATGTTTGGTGAAATATTTATTTTCTATTCGCTCGCTATTGCGCTAGTTTGTAGTACTTGTCATTTGCCATTTTTGAGAAGTATTCACAGGTGTAGAAATCTGGTTGTGGTGACGATGTGGGGCTCTATCCGTCTGGACAGCCACATCCACAAATTTGCCATGACATTTCCACACTCGTCACATGACCAATAATTAATTAATTAATTAATTACTCATTAGTGAGATTAAGATGTGATAAAATTTATCACTAATATCAGGAGAAAATCTTAAGTAACATGGCGAACAAGAACACTTATATTAATCACCACTAGTCATATAAAATAAATATCCATGGATCATGCCTATGAAGTCTCTTAAAGAGACTCAATTTTATAACTAGTGTAGCATGTAATTATTAAAAAATTAAATTAGAAAGTTCATATGTGGTGATCACGTGTTCTATCAACGCGCCAAATCCCATTTTTGGCGGATTCGTAATCACAGAAACCGATAAATCACTAAAATGTGGTACGAGATATGTTTACTTATCACTCGACCCAATTATGATTTGTGGAACCGGATCGGATCGGCCGGATCGGACGATTCGACCGGGAAACGGACCCGGAACCGGTCCGATAGAGTTAAAAAACCGGAAAATGTAAAAAAACGTTGAAAACCGGTCAAAACCGGTGAGAACCGGTTCAACCGCCGAACCGTCGAACCGGATTATATTCAATTTTTTATTTTTTTTTAAATAAAGTTGTGTTTTGGCATGTTTTAAGGTAAAAAAAGGGATTTTCACCTTTATCTTCATTTGCCCTTATTATTCTCATCTTATTTTAAATTTGGCACTAGGATGTTATTAAAAAAATTAGAGTTAGAAGTATCTTTCGATTAATTGATATTGAAATATGTTTGAATTTTTTTTTACAAGTTAAACTCTAGTATCTAATTAGATTGTATTACACATAAGTAACTATTGAAATCCAAAAGTCAACAAATTGTCTTTGACCGGTTGAACCGGTCGAACCTTGAACCGGTGGCTTGTCCGGTTCGATCACCGGTCCGGTCCCACAAACACTGGACCCAATCATTAATGAGTGGGCTAATCAGACTGTATTTTTTTAAGGATTGCTTACCATAATCATTTTTGAGTGAATCTTGTGTGTGAACGGTCACACGTGTGACGAAATACACTTTTACCGAAAAACATTGATACTTTTACAAGAAAAAGTGATACTTTTACCACATTGATACTTTTACAGATAAATGTGATAAAACGTGATACTTTTACAGATAAATGTGATACTTTTGCTACAAAACGTGATACTTTGTTTTGTTAAAAAATGTGATACTTTTTCCCGTCACACCGTGTGACGGTCACATACGAGTTTTTGCCATCATTTTTTACACTAAAAATTTTAGTCAATCTCCAACCGACAAAATCAAATACCCATCTACTTATCCTAGGGTAGTTTCAATTAAGTTTAGATTTCATTGTTTACCTTAGATTTTTGAAATTTTTAATCTCACTTTTATTTAACAAATTATTTAGTATATCTTTGTTTTAAATACAACATTATATCTATAATACTCCTTCCGTTTCAAAATAAGTGACGTTTTAGATTGTTAATGATTTTTCAAATTAAGTGTCGTTTTAGATATATTTCACGATTTCTTCCAACTTTATTATTGTAAGGTGATTTTAGGAATAATAAACTTTTAAGATTTTATATATAGTTTTTCAAATTATTTAAAAATTATCAAATTTAGTTATGATCTTTATAGTTTTATTTTTTCCTCTATTTCATAATAATTGACGTTTTAAAACAAAAGGGAAGAATTAAGAATTAAATAACTTACAAATATATTCTCAACTAATATATGTAATATACTCCCTCCGTCCCGCCTTAACCTGCCTAGGTTGATCGGGCACGGGGATTAAGAAAAAACAGATTTTATTGAATCTTTGACTTTTTTAAAGGTGGAGATTGTGAGAGAAATTTGCTATTTATGGGGCTGACAGGTTAAGTTGGGACAAACTAAAATGACAAGTAGGCAGGTTAAGTTGGGACAAAGGTAGTATGTTTTAGGGGATAAAAATTTGACAGTTATGTGATAGATTAAAAAGTAGAGATATTTTAAGATTGTGCCCATCGAAAAAAATGGTAGAAATTGTGAAAAATATTATACGTTAATTAATTGAAAAAAAGAATAAGTAGCTAAAACGTAGTGAGTATTAGTTTTGAAATTTTATCATTAATTTATATATATATATATATGTATATATGTGATATTTATATTTGGTTTTTTTTTTCAGATTTTAGAAAAAAATTAATCATATAAAATTTTCCTTTTCCAAATTTTCTAATTTTTTAAGATAATAGTTAATAATGTGGCACAAAATTTCACCAAAAACTTTAAAAAGTCCGCGACAATCGCCATGTAAGCAAGGTTGGTTGCAAATGATAGAATTGGGATGTCACGTGACTCTCTTATGTGAATTTTTGGTAAAAAACTTGACACAAATTAAGCTCCAAATATACTCGATGGACAAATGAAAATAGTAGCTGGCAGCAGATGAAGAGTGATGGTGAAAATTTTGAGGAAGAAAATTGTGAGAGACATTTTTTTCTTAAGAATGTATAAATTAATGTGAGACATAGAAATAAAGAAAGTGTGTAAATTTTGGTGGGATGGATTGAGTATTTATTTTTATTTCTTTTTTAGAAAACATCCTAGACATATTTGCAAATTTCGGTAAAGGTCCAGCTGTATGGGCCTATAAAATAGAACAGTTTGACACATTAAATCAGCTACAAACGACTCCCCTAACCCCGCGCTGCAAATCAGCTTTCAACGTCCTGATGAAGCCCGAAGCTGATGGCGGCGATGACTCATCCATCGTAATACCATTGTTGGACGGCAATGGTGATAATCGGGCTGATTCTGCTCCTCAACAGCACTCCGTTTCGGGCTCTACGTCTTTCTTCAAAACCTGCTTCAACGGCCTCAATGCTTTATCAGGTTCTATTCTCTCTCTCTTTTTTTTAAATAATAATTCCTAGATATTGTCACGAAGTTGTTGTTATTTGTTTTCGTGGAGGAATCTTCTACTCAAATCTTCCAATTTGCTTGAATGCCGGAGTTTGTTATCTTCCTATTCTGTTTCAAAACTCAAACCACACATTCACAGTGCAATTATAATAGTATAATTCAAGACTTTTTTTTTTTCATCCTGAAATTCAAATTTCGGGCTTAATCTCAATAATTGGAGTCCAAAATCGACGACCGAAAAAATATTAAAACGTGCTACGTAATATATGCTACATGGAGTAAATAATAATTGACCAAAAACTTAGAAATTTTATGGTAATTAGACCTATAAATTATTAATAAGCTAATAAATACAGTACTGTAGACTAATGTTTAATCTATCGAGCTTGAGCGTTGTATTAGAATTCAATAAAATTGAAATTGAAGAAGCTTTAGTCGAATGATTTTTCCACATATATTTTAGTAGACAATCTTTGATAGAGTATCAGGTCAGTTTGGTTTGAATCTTAAAAGAATAGACGGCTGCAAAGAATTTTGCATACTGAACATTCTTATCCTCTTCTGTTGCTTATCCACTCCAGTTATATGAGTTTTGTTTTTTCAATTCAATGACAAAAAAACAAAACAAACATAGGTACCTACTTTTGAATAACAAATATATAATGTTAGGAATAAAAAAATATTTTAAGTTTTAGGATGTCTTAAATTAAGATTAGCTAAAAGAGAAACTTACCGAAGATAAATACAAGCGACAAAGATGACTAGTTTTCGTACATTAATTAATGAACAAAGTAACTACTTTTCTATAGACAGTTGCCAAATTCTGTTTTACCTCTGCACACGTTGGATCTAAGTGATTTGATTGAGATCAAATGGTGTCATTATCAGTTATTAATAAGCACTTATTTGCCCTCCACTTAAAAATATTTGTAAGAAAAAGACAACCTTGATCATTTTTTTTTTTCAAATATCTCGTGTATTTTGGTGAAGCAACAGTGATAGAAAATGTAAAAAAGTAAAGTGTTTGCTTTACTTTTGGCAAGTGTTATAAAATAGCCCACCAGATCTAACAACATTGCATAAAAACACACACGTTCATATGCTATTGACCTTCACTTATCTTCTACTCCCTCCGTCCCGCTCAGTTTTGCACACTTTCCTTTTTGGTCCGTCCCATTCAGTTTTGCACACCCTTAAAAAGGAAATTTCTCTTACAATCTCCACCCTCAAAATCTCCACCCTCAATCTCCACCTTTAAAAAAGTCAACCAAAAGCAAAAAGCAGTTTTTTTTTAATATATGTGTCCGTCCCTACGTGCAAAACTGAGCGGGACGGAAGGAGTATTTGATATTGCCTAAATAATTCAGATATAGTTGAAGTAATGAGAATGTGTCAGATCGATAATATATATGGATATATGTTAATTGTTGGTTGTATGGACAGTGGGACCAACTTAAGATACATATGTTTAAAGCAATAACAATCTAATCTCGCTACAACAAAAAAGTTTTTGATCATGCATTTTTTAGACCATAGTTATTCTCATAATAAGTTTTTACAACGAATTGTAGTCATAAAAACACTCTACCAATTATCACAGTTTATTTTTAAACTAACTAATAATTTCAAAAGTCATTAAGATGATGTTGTATCAGTGGCAATTATGGAAAAAAATCCCTTTTTGGTTCGGTATGTTAAGATTTGTTTAGAAAAAATCTGTATGTTCCGAAATTTCAATTTTAGATCACTATGTTTTGAAAATATTCAATTTGAGGACACTAGACGCCGACGATCAGTAATTGTGCCGCATATGATCCTAAATTGGGGGATTTTTGGTCAAATAGTGGGTCACGTGCACATATTCTGGCACAATTAGTGGTCGCCGGCGTATGGTGTCCTTAAATTGGATATTTTTCGAAATATAGTGGACTAAAATTGAAATTTTAAAACATACAGAAATTTTTTCTAGACAAATTCTAACATTTAGTACTAAAAATTGATTTTTCCCTCTCTATTAATATAGTCGTTACAAATATTATTGAGTTCATCTCAAAAGAACAATTTGTGTTAGTAGCAAATCCTTCTTAAGAGATAGTAGGAGAATAATTTATGTATGCATATAGATCAAGATAAAAAATAAATGTAATTACTAATTTTTGGTTTATTAGGTGTGGGAATATTGTCAATACCCTATGCACTCTCTTCAGGAGGCTGGTTAAGCTTGGTAGTTTTCTTCCTGATTGCGGGGTGTACTTATTATACGGGCCTGCTAATTCAAAGATGCATGGACATCGATCCCAACACAAGAAGCTATCCTGATATAGGTTATCAAGCATTCGGCCCCAAAGGAAGGGCACTCATATCCATAGCAATGAACATTGAACTATATCTGGTAGCAACAGGTTTCTTGATTCTGGAGGGAGATAATTTACACAACTTGTTTCCGGATTTGGAATATGAAATCGGAGGGGTCGTTATAGGAGGAAGACAAGGCTTTGTGTTCATCTTTGGGCTCATTATACTGCCTACTGTGTGGCTAGATAATATGAGCATTCTCTCTTACATCTCAGCCACTGGAGTTATTGCTTCTTTTATACTCATCGGTTCCATCTGTTGGGCTAGTGTATTCGATGATATCGGGTTTCATGACAAAGGCACTCTGCTGAACTATAAAGGGATTCCTACTGCAATTAGCTTGTATGCCTTCTGTTATTGTGCTCATCCGGTTTTCCCCACGTTATATACTTCAATGAGGAACCAAAAGAAGTTCTCTAAGGTAATATTACGATGGTGAAATCCAATGCATTTTGAAACACTTAACTCTAGCTTTTGATTTTGCCCAAGTTATACCTGGTTTCATCTAAATTTCAAAAAACTTGCCTGAAATCGCTGATGTGACATTTCTAATTTCACTGGCCTAATAGGCAGCCCGACCAATATACCAGTTGTTTCTAGTGAATTTTTTAATTTCCAGCAATAACCAAAGTTAGAGGTAGTTAACAGAAGTTACAAGTCAGTTAACATCAGTTTCTAGTGAATTTTTGAATAGGGATAAACTTATATAGCTTAGATTAGCTCCTAAACTTTTACTCATTTAATCCTCAAAAGTCCTCAATGTGGAAAAAATTAAAAGTTCAAGGGTCCAACATAAGTATGCTATAGCTCGATCAATAGAACAAAACACCAATATTTTGGGGCTTAAAAAATCATTTGCCTGTAAAGGAACATAAGAGTGTAGCTAATGTTGATTAAAGCTATCTCAAATAATTGCAGGTGTTGCTGGTCTGCTTTACCCTCTGTACGTTGAGCTATGCATCAGTGGCAATCTTAGGATATCTGATGTTCGGTTCAAAGGTACAATCTCAAATAACGTTGAATTTTCCAACTCATAAAATCAGCTCGAAAGTGGCTATCTACACTACGCTCGTGAATCCATTAGCTAAATATGCGTTGATGCTGACACCAATCGTCAATACTCTTGAAAAGCGCTTGTTATCGCGCCCCAATAGAGGGCTGAGCATATTGATCAGGACAATTCTAGTATTAAGCACCATCGTTGTGGCCTTATCCATTCCGTTTTTCGGATATCTGATGTCGCTCGTTGGAGCATTTCTGAGTGTGACAGCTTCGATCATTCTTCCTTGCTTGTGCTACTGTAAGATTTCAGGAATTTATCGAAGATTTGGGGTGGAATTGATCTTCATATGGGCTATTGTATTTATAGGTGGTGTTGTTCTTGTAGTTGGTACTTATACAGCTTTGCTGGAGATTTTTTATCATTTAGTTAGATAGGTTTTATTTATAATTTTTTTCTTTCTTTTGGAAACGTTTAATTATGTAGATTTGAGACTATTCACTGTAAGAGTTATGTTCTTGAAACACTAAGGGTATGTTTGCTTAATGTTTGACTCAGTAAATTTAGGGGATCAAATCTCAATAAAATATACTCATTAACTCCTTCAATTAAATTTGACTCAGCGCTCCCCGACCTTATGCAAATACACCCTAATAATTTCATCCAACCTGACCATTTAAAAATATTAATTCTGTAATATCGTCAGCGTTCTAATAAAAAATATCAGTTCGCGAACCTTTAAAAAACTCTAATACCATATTAAATTAAGATAAATATATCATAAATCATGACAAACGAAGATAAAGTTTAACTTAAGAAAGAGGTGTAAAACGACATTTTCTGAAAATGACAAAACACTTGGTTGAACTTGAACGTGTCAAAACTATTATGGTATGATCTGTATGGAATGTTTATATTACTTCACTAAATGGGGGAATCTTGTGCTGGCGATTAAATCACCAAACCAGAGGCTCCAGAACAATAATTTGAAGGCAAAATTTTGGGTGCATATGATGCACAATAGTGCTTAATGTACAATTAAATTTAAATTTGTGCGCAGGTCGCGATTTTTATTTTTTTTTGTATTCTTACAGTAGACTTATTATGTTCTTGTAGTATAGTAATTTTGTATTTAAAGTATACTTATTGTGTTCTTCAGTAGACTTATCGTGGTCTTGCAGTATAGTTATTTTGTGTTCAGAGTAGACTTATTGTGTTCTTGCAGTAGAATTTTTTAAAAGCATAAGGTGTGTTCCGCGCGCTGACCCAGTTTACGGACGCGAACTTTCTATAAGTTATATTTCAGCGATTTTTTGGAGTCCATGTGTTAAATTATAGTAATGTACAATAAACCTATTCTACATCACATGCACACAATTGTTACTCTAATTTGAATTATTTGACCCCTCAACCTTCGCATGGTGAGCCTATCAGCCGTCATTTGTCCTTTTCAGTTTACCACCTGGCTCTAATACTGCTTGTTGCGTTCACATTTCTATATTAAAACTAATTAAAGACACGTACATTGCACGTGATCTATAGAATCCACTCAAAGTTACTATTAAATTTTTTATTTTACATAATCTTAAAAATTGTATAGTATGTCAAGATAAAATTACTTCTTTTCACTTAGGTTTCTAATGATTAAATATACTCATTAATACGTATGAATCTTGTATCAATGCGTTGTATAATCTGATTGAGTACTTTAAACGCTTAATTTTAGTTAAAAAAAAAAAAAAAGTACATTAAGTGAAAATTAAAATTCAAAGAGATTTTTTTAATAAAGTGAAACAATGATATTGTTTATAATAACCCTATATGTTCCTTAAATTAAAAAGAAAGTCATTTTTTTAAATTTTATGGTGTGTCCCGAAAAAAGAGTCCAGTTTCAAGATGTCTATGTACTGTTTTATTGTAAAAATATTAAAATTTTAATTTTATAAATAAGTTAATATTATTGAATAAGTCAAACAAAAAAATATAATTCAAATATCTTATCAAAATTCACAGTTATAGAAAGTAGTACATTAATCTAATTGACAAAAAAAAAATTAAAAAGTTATTGTAAAAAATAACTCTTTTTGAAGATAGAGGAGTATACATTATTAGTCTTTTTTTTTTTTTTGTTTTTTACTTTTGTTAAAAGGTATGATATATTTAGATATGTATAAGGATCAAATGTTCGCACTTCTCACATATGCTTACGTCATGTATACAATTCATTTTCTCTTTCAATGATTTTGAATAAAATATATATATATATATTAGATCTACAGATACAACTACAGATAATAATCATTAGATCTTCTCTTTTAGTCTTGATTCCGTAAAAAATGGAAAGTTTGAACTCTAGTAGATTTGAAGAGGTGCGTGTATATCTTTTAGAGGAATTAGGGGTGTGTATTTAGGTGGAATCATGAAGAATAGAATTGAATAATAGTGGGACCTACTTTTTTTATGTTCATAGTAAGACCTACTTTACTAAATTAAAAATTTTAGTATTACCTGCTAATACCTGCAATAATAAGTTAAAATAAGGTTGTATCAATATAATGGTTGTACCGTAGCATTACTATATATATGTATTTCAAATTATCTCATTAGCAATCATATAAATTGCACCACATCACCTTTAAACTTAAGGTTATTTAATGTAACTCACATATTATTTTAATGTTCACAAAAATTACATCAATCTTGTAATGCAAAAAGGGAAATAATCATTTTTAGTCCTGTATGTTCCGAAATTTCAATTTTAGTCCACTATGTTTCGGAAAATGTTTAATTTAAGGACACTAGATGCTGATGACCCCTAATTGTGTCGCATGTGACCCCATAAATTGAGGGTTTTACTGGTCAAATGACTAATGTGGCAGGTTTGAGGTATATGTAATTAATTAAATAAATCCAAAACGGGGAGTTATTTTTCTCCAGGAAGTCTAACACTGATGTGGATTTAGATCTTGTATTTTTGAATTGGTGTGTTGACTTAATTATTTGGCATGCACAGTTGGATTCACAACTGTCATGTTGACTTTTTGACCTGAAACGCCCAATTTATTAGGTCACATGCAGCATAATTAGTGGCCGTCGACGTCTGGTATCCTTAAATTGAACATTTTTTCGAAACATAATGGACTAGAATTGAAATTTCGAAATATACAGGATTTTTTCTGGACAAGCCCCAAAATACAGAACTATAAATGATTTTTCCCCTAATGCAAAATATATATTATTAAATATATATACATGAGAATGTAAATTATATCTCTTTCTATTTTCTACACTTTTCAAGTAATTATATATCAATAATTAGTGATGGCGTTAGTTAACTTTAATATTTGAGATGTATATCAAATGGAAATATACTTATGCATTATTTTTTCATGAATCAATAAGGATGTTTCATAAAGACCGAGTTAAATTACTTTACTTTCTGAATTTATTATCTCTTCTAAAGTTTGAGCTCTAGTAAAAATTAAAAAAGTATAATTGAGGAAGATTTTAAACTTCTTGCCTCCTCTCTAGGTAAAACCAACTCTTTTAAAAGGAGCTAGTTAGCCGTTTGAACTAACTTTTGTCTACTTTATTGTTAACAATTACTATTCACATATTAAGAGAAAATAGATAAGTAAAACTTAGTTATTAATTTATATTACTTATTATAAACAAATTAATATACATCAAGAATATTCTCACTTGAGTTTGACATTTCTCTTTTAAAAATACAAACAAAGATTGGGTATGTAAATAAGTTATGCATTATTTGCATGGTTAAATAATAAATTTAGATCCAGGAAATATGTTATAAAAAGATATTTAAATTAGTAATGAAACATAATTATGAGTAAATGGCTAAAGGCTACTCTTATATACAAAAAAATTAGTTTATAAGGTAACTCTATAATTTCTTCTCATGACTTTGTTAAAGTATTCTGGATTTTAAATTATTTTATAAATCGTGTACTATATTTTTAATTTGTTTCTACATAATTATTCATATTCACATTTTTTACCAATATTATATATGTGATAAAAAAAGATATGCTAAAAATTTAAATTAAACTAATACTAAATTATATAGGTCGTGAAATGTCATTGGATAAAATCATCGTTTGATAAGAATTCGAATTTTACATAATAATTCTCTTATTCTGATTTTTACGGACGTTTGATGTATTGGTTATCTTAAAATTATTTTTTAATTATTTAGCATAAAAAATATAATGCATGTTATTTTTTCTTTGCATCGTAAGTATATATTTTTTCATCAGAAATATTATATTAGAATTACCTTGTGATTTATCCTAAAAGTTATATCTATACTCATCTTATGGTAATTTTCTCCCAAATTACTTCATATGATATATTGAATTGCATATAATTTTTTCTAAACTTTTTCTCGTCAAATAATATATTAAAGCTAAATATATATTATGAAACATTAATAAATCTCCCCCCGCGGTCACATTCAGATTTGCACGTAGGACCAGAACGTATATTAAAAAAAAAACTATTTTTTATTTTTTGATTGACTTTTTCAAAGGTGAAGATTTTAAGGGTGAATATTGTAAGAGAAAATTCATTTTTAAGGGAATGCAAATTGGTTAGGGACGTACCGAAAAGAAAAATGTGCAAATCTGAGTGAGACGGAGGAGTATGAAGTTTATACTACCTTACACAAGTTTAATTGATTCTATATCTAAAAAATCGGGTAATGGTACAAATTTGCCCCTGACTTTATACATGAGGTTCAAATTAGCACCATGACTATTTTTTCGTCCAAATAGACACTTGAACTTTTTAAATAGAACGAATACAGTCCTGAACTCTTATATTCATGACACACAGACCTTCTAAAATATTAAAATAACTAAATAAATTTTAAAATATTTAATAAATTAAGAAGATAACAAATTAAATGAAAAAGAATATTCATAAAAAGGTAAGAAATTAACAACGTAGAATTCACAATCTATTTAATAACTTACGATGAATATAAATAATTTAATATATTCAGAAACTATATAATAACTTAGGAATTTGGCTTTATTTTTTCCTATACATTGCGTAAATAATTTCCTATAATTCTATTAAATGAATTTTAACATTTTCTTGATTTTCATATACATTTTTTATTTAATATATTACTTTAGACTTATTAAATATTTTTTCAAATTTATTTAGTTATTTTAATATTTAAAAAGATTCTATTTGTATCGAATTTAAAAGCTCATCGGCCTATTTGACCTATTTAAAAAGTTCCAGCGCCTACTTGAACAAAAAATTAATTTAGTGTTCAATATGAATCTGTGATATAGATTGAGGGATAAGTATGTACCTTTTTCCCAAAAAAAATAAAATATAAACTTATTGCATTTGATTAGAAGTTTTAGATCGATTTTAAAACCAATACAAATAAATATAAAACTAAATGGGGGATGATATTAATAATTCTTTGCAATGAATACATATTAAAACTATGATAAATTACGTAGTTGTCCTTGCACATTTTCTCATAAATAATGTATGGTAGAAAACATTTTTGGCACTATATTATTTTGTAAGAAACACCCATACTTTTTAAGGTAGGGAGATAATATTATCCGCTTACAACTAGGTCCTCAGTTTCTTTTCGACTTTCTTCCTGAAATACGTTATATCAATAGAGTTTCATCTTTCTTATATGCTCATGATTATTTCAAAGGGAGTTCTCTTGTGCACAATCCGTGCAATTCGGGTCATGGGTCAAATGGTATTACTATTTGAACCTAAATGTATCACATGTGATGGGTAAAAGTAACAAGGTGAAAATGTATCACAATTCTGCTTAAATGTATTACATGTTTTGAATAAAAATATTATAATACATTTACACAGAACATGTAATACTTTTAAGCATGAATCGTGACATCCAATTCAAATTGCACCGTGAAACTGATGATATAAAGTTTGTCCTAACTCAAGATTAGTATCTCGTCGTAACATACATTGCTCCAACACTGAAGGTAGGCGTAGTTTTATGATAGCAATTAGGACCACGTAGAATTGTAGACGGTTGAATCACGCAAGTCTGACTGCAAAAGTATGTGGGAATTTGGAAATGGAAGGTGTCAAAAATCGGAGTCGTGAAAGCCATTCCATTATTTTGGACACCAGTGTCATTTTGGCGGAACATGTGGGTATCAAAGTATTGGGATAGTATGCCAATATACATTTCACAATATATTAGTCTTCTTCTTGGATTAAAATAATCTAATAAAAACTGTAATATTATCCTTTTAGGGCAACCTCCTTTACGTTTAGGATAATGACTAATATCCCTAAAAGGTTTACTTTTATTCTTTCCAAGAAAAAGTCGGAAATTCGTCCGTCCCAAAAAAAATTGTAGATCTAACAATGTTCATTGATGTCCCTGCGCAGAGGGTCATCTGTATATTTGGAATAAAGAAAAAGATAAATGCTAAAACTGTTGATGACCTTTTACAACCGGGTTGTGGAATAGGTTGGTCCACAACTCAATCCTATTCCACAACCTGTCACATGTTACTATCTCATTGGTCGTATTAAATTATTTATTAGATATAATTTAGTTAATAAATAAGTAAAATAATTTTTATTTAAAAGAAAATTAATTTTTTTTAGAGATTCTTATATTTTTTTTTCTACAAGTAGAGCCTAATATTGATATTAGGGTTGTGCATGGAGCTTGAAGATTTCCGAAATTGAATTGAAACCCGGACTGAATTTGTTCCGAATCGAAAATATCCATCGACTATTTGACATTTATGAACCGAACTGAACCGATTATTTTCTTGTTACGGAATTGGATATTTCTTAATTTTTCGAACCGACAACTGTACTGGACCATACCGTATCGTACAATACCGAACAAGTTATAAATTTATATGTATATTCTCCCTGAAATATTAATTTAAATAAGAATTGAAAACATTGAGAAAGAGATTTAGATCATATAAGATGTAGTCGAGCGATTTTTATTTAGAGTGGAGTAGTTTTTATTTACAAAATAACCGTCCGATAAATTTAACTTTTAAATTAAATTTACATCAGCCAAAAAAAATATTTTAAATAACTACATGTCCCAAGCGGTCCTTTTAGTATAGTAAAGATTTTAATTGCATTAAAAAAATCACCTTATTGTAATTGTGGAATTAAAATCATTTTTTTCCTTGAAATATATTAGAAAAAGCGCTAAAAATAATATGCAATTATTAAACCGTAGCAAAATTATTAATTTTATTGGGAAATAAGTTATGTATTTGGATAAAAGAAATTGATATTTATTAAAATGTTGGGTTGTATTGGATAATTGATAAAATATAAAAATATATTTTTTATGTTGTGAAGTAGATTGTGTATATGAATGAAAAAAAAAATATATTTTATTGATAAATTGGAGTGTAGAGGTTGCGAATAAACATGGTAACAAAGTGCACTGTTTAGCATTAAAACCATGACCATTTGCCCGCCTTAACCCCTGGGACGAAATCAATCCCTAGGTTGTATATATACTATGGCAATGTGAAGCCCTCTAATCCAACGCTTCAATCGTATGCCCTTGCTTTTAAGCGGCTAAACCACAACCAGCACCGGAATTACCTTTAATTCAAACAAAACAAATCAATTTTGGCCATGCAAAATTGGGGTGGCCCCATTTTTGGTCGCATGGTGCAATTTGAGTCACGGGCCAATAAGTATTAATATTTATACCTAAAAGTATTACATAATATGTGTAAATGAAAATGTATAATAAATTATGCTTATATCTTTAAGTATAAATCGTGATATTTATCCTTAATTGCACCATGTAATTGATGCACATGAGACTTTGTCTTTTAAATAATCGTCGATTAATAACTTTTGGGCCCCTCATTAAAGATATAATAGAATAAAAAAAAATTTCCATTAAATTTTTAATGTTAAATTAATTTATGTATTTTATATTTTTTATTTTTTTTACTTATTTTAAATTTTTAAAAAATGTAAAAATAATTTATGAAAACATACAAAAATAAAATTAATGAAGAGAAAACAATAAAAATCTTAAAAAAACATCCAACCCCCTCTCACCGGATCCATATCCACCCAGAGTCGATTTTTTATCTAGTCTTTTTTTTTTTAAGCTTCTTTCAATACCACCTTACCTCTAGGTTAATTTTTTTTTTTTTCAATTTCGTTTTTAGTTTGCTTTTCTTTTAATATCACCTTGCCCCACCTCCAAGTTCCACTGTCGCGACTCCTTTCCCCCATCCCAAAGTGAAAAAGAATTGATCCGAGGGGTGTGCAGGGTTGGGGCATTAAGAAAAATTAATTCCTGGGCTAAGAAAGCTAGTACTAGGCCTAGACATATCCAAACGGTTCGAGAAACCAACCCGGTTTGAAACATTTGTTAATGGTTCCAAGACCGTTCACTTGATTCTGGCTCAGAATCGCTGGTTCCTAATAACTATTATTATTTTAATTTTGAAGTAGGCCACATGTACCACCAGGATCATCTAGTCTTTTGTAAGGACGGCGGAAATAATGTGGTCATTATGGCGAATCCGCGGCTCAAAATAGAAACCGCCAATTTTGGTGAACCCCAGGTTCAAGCATGGATATTTTTTGTTATTTTAAAAATCTAGATGGCCGGGATCATGTGGCTGTTGAAAATCAACGATCATGATCAACTAAACGTTATAATCCCCGCGGGCTAGGGGAGTATTTTGTATTTTTTCTACCTTAAAAATAAACCTATAAATATTTCCTATTTCCATCGAATTTCTCACGCCTTACTATCAACCTCACTCAATTAAGAAGCCAAATTAGCAGCAAATTGGTTCTCTTTTTTTAATATTTACTATGATTCTCAATTTCTTTATAGTACTGATTTTTATAGCAATTTAGTTTTATCACTCTCAACCATTTTTTTTTTTTTTTTTAATAAAAAAAGGTGCAATTCGAAGGAGTGCTTTTTCAAGTTCTTCATCTTGGCCTCAAGGTGAAAAAGGAAAGGTTTGGATGACCGGTTCTTCCTGATCACTACCGCCACTTCCTCCTTTGGCCTACTTCAACTTCAATGATGATGAAAATATCGGCTTGGATAATATTCCAATCGATTTGAATATTAATGACATTGTGGCTTGTTTAGGTAATTTTTTATATTTTGTACTTCATATTTTAATGTTCAATTAATCAATTTCTCAAATTTTTAAACTTTAAAAGTTTCCTAATTATATTTTGTTCTAATTTTTATTTGTAGGGGAAAATGATACCGCTGTCTTTGCCGAACAAGAGTCCCAAGATGAGGAATGTCCAGTTGAACTTGTCGCGAAAGTCACTCTAAATCACAAGGATTGGAACAACCTTCTTAAATCGCAAGCATACAATTGTGACATAAGTAGTATAAAAGAATCGAATCCACAAGGAGGTTTTTCCTTGAGAATCGACTTTAGCATTTTCGAATCAAATAAATAAAGCAAGGAGAAACCGATCGATGAGGAGATATTTCCGATGCTCGATTTCACACAAGCAAGATGGAATTAATATTTAGAAGTGATTATGAGACATTTTTGTGTGTTATATGTGGTTAACCTAATCCTTAAATCTCTATCCCAAGAGAATATTTCCTAGGGAGCGAGGCCCTAGGACATTCTTCAAGATCCATGAATTCTAAGAAAAAGATAGAAATGCTCCTAATACCATAGAATTGGTGAGTAATCGGGATTCAATGTAGACTACCTACATGAATAAAAAATTATAATCCAACCCTGGGCCCTGGGATTGTGGTTACATAAGACTGGAATAGGATTGCCCGATACGCTAATGATCGACGTAAGGGTGTGACTAAACCTAATTTCGTCCATCTCAACCAACGCCCCTAGATTCTACTCCCCCGCTTGGTAGAGCTTCTCCTCCATAGATAGCCCTTCTATTGATTTGGTTTTTGGTTAATCTAATTATCCAAGGTTAACTTTCCACCCGAATACACTAAGGTGTAGCAATTAACCTCTAAACTCAATTAAAATCTAGTCTACACAATCCTCGAAAGGGTATCTATCCCTACCCTAGGAGGGTCAAATATCATCTTTTAATTGTACGATTAATTAAAGTAATCCTAAGCCACCGAAAGCCGGATCTACCGTGAAGCAAGCATGTGGTCGAAGGCTCAATATCAACTAACCATTATTACAAATTAACCAAATCCTAACCCTAGGTACCACAACTCACAACAAATCCAATAATCAATCAACTAATCATCAACCTTGAAGCTTGAGCTACTCCCGGGATTTGGGAAACACGGAAATCACTCACAAATCATCAAAGAAATAAAAGACATCATCAACATCAAGCAATAAAAATAATAAAAATTGAAAATAAAGAGAAGAAATAGAAAATGCTTAATGTATTGAAGAAACCCTCCAAATCCTTTGGTGAAATAGTCGGGTGTCACAAGTCCGTGAGCAATCCCCGAGTTCTCCTCAAAGATGGCTTCCGCCTTGAAGAGGAGGAAGAAAAACCTAGCTAAGAATTATGAAAATATGAAAATGAAGAATAAAAAGAGAGAAAAGTGTTGGGGAAGATTTCAAATTGAGGCAAGAGTTGAATTCTTATAAATGAGAGGAGAAGGGATATATAGGTCCCCCAACCCCAAAATCTGCTGAAAAGCCCCTTAAGTAAGGGTAAAAGTGTAAAAATACAAAAGAGAGTGCTTGGTCCTTTAAGTTGTTGAGTCGAGCCCCTCGTGCGCGCTTGACTCATTCTTCTCGTGATTTCTGGTAAACATCCATCCAGAATCAGCCTTTGACTTCAACTACGAAGTTGTAGATATTTGTCTTGGCTACATGTGGCAACTTGAATCACTTGAATCAATGCTTGGACGAGGAAGTTATGACTGAAATACAAAGACATCACGCTAAAAAATAGGGGTGCGCGGTTCGCGGACTGCCGAATTGCTTCCGGACCTGCAGATGTGGTGGCTGCAACTGGGGGCGGTTATGTACTAACTGCCGGAACCAGTGCCGGTCTAGCAGCCGGTACGGTAGGTGCGGCAGCGGTTGGTGCAATTCAGCCCCTCTTTGCTCCTTCATCTTCCGTCGCCATTTTGGAGCCATTTCTATCATCTTCTCGACTCGATCCTTCACCCCTTTTATTTGCGACTCGACAAACTTTGATTTGGGCTCTTGCTGGGTCTAATTTGAATCTGTTTGAGCCTCGATTCGCAGGCTGGAACGTGGAGTATGTGCGATTGACCTCTTCTTCTTTCTTTCTCCAATTTGAGGCCTTTTTATCAATTTTCTTGGACCGACTCCTTCATGATTTTTACTCTTGATTTGATGATCTTCAATTCGGGCCTGACTCCCACTTATTTTAGACCCATTTAGGCCTCGATATGGGGGCAGGAGTGAGAAAACGGATGCAAACGATCTTCTTTAATCTTCCGAGTTTCTTAAACTTCAAAATATGACTAAAAAACATCCAAAAGCACATCAAATCATATCAAAAAGGAAAATCAACTTGAAAATACAAAAAGTATGACATCACCCTTGGACATGTTAAATACTCGCAATTCTCATCAAAATATGGACGTAAAATATGCAAGAAAAACGACATTTTTCACGTTCATCATCAAACAAGAGAATCAAAGTCGCAGGCAAAGTGGAAGAAGCGGTGGGTCGTGCCCGTGGGAGGTGACGTGGAGATAGAGTAGGCGGTTCACAACCACAAGGTTCACAACCAGCTTTTAAATCTACTAATTTTAGTATACACTTTACAAAGATGCTGAACCAGAGATTTAATACATTATCACTTGCAACTGTTGTGGAAAAAGATTATCAAGTTAGGCACGACGGTAGGTATGGAACCTTTAGAAAGCACATCAACAACGTACATCCTGACACATTGTCCATGGAAAGTGGTCAAACACAAATGGATAGATTTACCAAAGGTATGGATTCTAACTCTGTCCCTTTCTTTATATGTAGTAAAGCCAATACTAGGAGGAATTTAGATAATTTGCCGCATTCAAACATCTTCGCTTTAACTTTTACCAATGATGAATTTTATGAGGATTTTAATAGACTTAGTTTTGGTCCACAATGCAGGAAAGTATCACGAAACACACTTACACGTAATATTTCAAAAGTAGTTGGTGAGTTTAAACTTGTTTTAATCGACATGTTTGCTGCATCAAAATAAAAAGTTTGAATTGTTATCCACATTCCAATAATTTAAAATTCTAGTGAATTCCCTAAGGCCGATAGGGTTTACGTGCTTCTCTTCCTAGAGGCTATGGTCGAGCGTCCAATGGTGTGTATGTGTTTCACACGGAATCTCCAAGTTTTTCTTCATGTCATATGGTTGACTTGCATCTGTTAATTGGTTTTTCTTTTCTCTCTATACCATCTTTTTTTTTTTTTTTCAATTTGTTTCTACACCTAGGGTTTATTGAGATTGCATTGATATAAGGCTATTTTCTTCTGAATTTGTACTGGTTATTGTTGGGTCTTCGGCTTGTTTCATGGTAGTTGCATTGTGTTTCTTGCAGGGCAAGATCTATAATCTCAAATGACGACAAACTTGAATGAACGGGGGGCTGATAATGATGAGTTGCCGATTAGGGTTGATGAGGGCGAAGCCAGTGATCAGGGGGGACGAACCATGTGTCTGATTGGAATGGTATGGACAGACAAATCTTTCAATGGGCATGGCTTACTTGAACAGATGAGGAAGCATGGCGTCTTTCGAAGGGCATGACAACCACTGATGTTGGAACAAACCTATCGTTCTAGTTTAACAATGGAAGAGAAATTGACAGTGTTATGGAGATGGTGTTGTGGCATTATGGAAAGAATCCGCTTGTTTTAAAAGATTTGGGGCTCGATGAACGTCTGTCAAATGTGGTATTAACTCACTCACCCTTCTGGGTGAGGATTTATGATATCTCGACACGAGCTTGAAATGACAGGACAGTTAAAGTAATTGGCGGTAGAGTGGGTAAAGTGTTGGAAGTTGATGAATAATCGTTTATAGGAATGAATCGTAGCATTAGATTGAAGGTTGATATTGATCTCACAAAGCCACTTCGAAGGGGTACACATATAGCTCTAAAGCGGCAAACCATGTAGACCCCATTTCGATATGAAAGGCTACTAATTTTTTGTATTATTTGTGGATGTCTGGGCCATGTCCGAAGGGAATGCAATTTGGTAGATGAACGTGATGAATTTCTAGGACTTGAGGAGGAACAATTACCATACACGGAGGATATCAAAGCCTCTCCATCGAAACACATGAAAGTTGTGGTGGACAAGGAAATAATATCCTCAACTGTTGAGGTGAGGAGACAGTTCTTCAATGTTTTCAAGATGCATAATCAGAAGTTATAATAGAGTTATTAACATTTTAATAAGTTTATTATTTCAAATGATCAAGTTGAATTATTTTATTAGATTTTCTTAAAAAAATTTGGTAATTCTTTTTTCTTTTTTTTTTGGGGGGAGGGGGGGAGGGAAAGAGGGGAGGGGACATACCTCTTACAATGAATAGTCTCATATCTATATAACTAAATAATTCCAAATTTATTTAAAAAACTATCTACCAAACTTACTGTTGACGTCATTTATCGGACGTGTGTCCGGGGTCAACAATTTTGAGCCACGTCGGTTGACAAAAGCACAAAAATTAAATATGAGATAGGCAAGGAATTTGAGTTAAGTAAGACGAGGTAAGTAAAACGAGCTAAGTGATATTAGCCTTGTCATTTTATTGCTATTTTCTGGTGTGTCAATTCAGGTTGGGCATTTCGCCTGTGTTACATTTGCTACAGTCATTGTTCTAATGATAGTGGGATAAATCAGAAAAAATGGATCCCTTATGAGCATTGAGAGCTCTTATTTATACTAGATAGGTCTACTCCTAGCTCGCCTGGGTAGACCTTAGGTATAATGATTACATCTGACCCATATCTTTCTCCCTATCTGGGATACAAGATCCCAGAATTTATGGGATTCTTGACACATGGCATTCTGAGAGGATTTCAGGGGATCTGGTCGGCCACGTCACGTCTGTACGATCTGATTTGATCATACCTGGAGTATGTCTGAGCTGATTCCATGTAGTAAATGAATCTCGAACCTGGCTTAGCCGGATCATCTGAGTTCTCCTGGTCTTTGCTAGCGTGGACAGAAGTTTCAGGTTGATCGTACCCGGGTCAGGTGGGAATATAATCAGGTCGACCATCTTCAGGTAGGTCATCTTCTTGGCACCTTTTGGATAGAAGTCAGGTCGGACAGTCCAGGTAGGACAATTCCAGGTAAGGCATATTCCCGACATCGCTACAAACAAAATATTCAGGTAGGTCAATTCCAGATCGGCCAAGTGGGGGAGCCACGCCATAGCTGAGCCATCTGGCAGGCCGAATCCAGCTTGGCCTCATGGTGAGGTGCCACGTTAATTTGGTATGCACAGACTTGATGATATGGGCATCTGAGCTGGCGGGGATGTTCCACGTCAGCTAGGGGCACAACAATAGCCCCCAAGTTCGGGTGCCATAATCTCTGATGTCTGGCGCGCGGACTTCAGACCAGGTAAGCCAACGAATTTCCAAGCCGGCCTAGGTAATAATAATAATAATAATAATAATAATAATAATAATAATAATAATAATAATAATAATAATAATAATAATAATAATAATAATAATAATAATAATAATAATAATAATAATAATAATAATAATAATAATAATAATAATAATAATAATAATAATAATAATAATAATAATAATAATAAATATCATTATTATTAATATTTTTTGAATTGGGCCTATATCAGCCCAACTCGTTCGTTTGGGTCAGGTCCAATTGCCGACCTTGAAATATGGGCCAAGATTTTTCTTCCTACACAAGCTTCCCTTCTACTATATATATACCCCTTCACTTATATCCTCCATTCTTCAATTGCTGTCTAGAAACCCTCTCAATTTTACCCACCTGAATCTCCATAGGCGGTTTTCCTTAGGCGAATCCATCAAGCCGACGGTGTTCGAGATTATACAACTTCGCTCCAGGTACGCCTATTTTTCAAGTTTCGATCTGTTATGCTTCTTTGACCCGAACGGGTATGGCCGACCTGATTTAGTCGTACCCGGGTTTGTCCGACCCGATGTTGAACTTTCTCGTCGGAGTTTCCGCCGAGCTGATATAAATTCAACCTGAATTTTTTTTTTTCTTTTTTTTTTATATACCCACCTGGATATATCAGACCTGATTTTATACTTATGTATTCTGTCAATCTGAATTTATTCGACCCGACGTCGATCTAAACCGAATTTACCAACCAGGGTATCTCAACCCGAATTAGACTCGGATATGACCGACCCGAATTGTTTTTTGCTCGGCTGGATATAAAATTAATCGGATTAATTATTTACCCCTGCCGACCTGAATTAATATGCTTTAATTTCAAGACATGGATATCAGGCTAGGGATGTTCACCGGTTTGAAACCGAACCGAATTTACAAAACCGAAAACTGAAATCTTAGGGTGAATAGTTGGTGACGAATCAGGGCAGTGGGCCTGAATTCGCGTTTTTGAAAGCTGTGGAAGTGTGACACGGCCGTGTCGTAATGTGACACGGCCGTGTTGAGTTGGAATCGAACCTGTGTTTCTGGGGCACTTTTGACGCGGCCGTGTTCGGTATGCAACACGGCCGTGTTGCATTTCAGTGCGTTATGACTGTCTGAGCCCTCTTTTGACACGGCCGTGTTAAGAATGTGACACGGCCGTGTTGGTTTTGAACCAAAATTGAATTCCTGAAGCGTTTTTGACACGGCCGTGTTCCTTATGTAACACGGCCGTGTTGAATTTCAGTGTCTTATGACTGTCTGAGCCCTCTTTTGACACGGCCGTGTTAAGAATGTGACACGGCCGTGTTGGTTTTGAACCAAAATTGAATTCCTGAAGCGTTTTTTACACGGCCGTGTTCCTTATGTAACACGGCCGTGTTGAATTTCAGTGTCCTACCTGGCATTTTGGCCGTGTTCCTTATGTACAGCATATCTCTTGTTAAATAGAATTTATGTTAAATAGAATTCATGTCTTACCTGGCCTGAGTTTTTCCCGAATTTCCCGACCTGAGTTTTTTCGATCCGAGCATGTCGGACCTGGATAGTCCGACCTGAAAATACCGGACCTGAATAGTCCCACTTGACTCCAGCTATACCTCATCTTGTATATGGCTCGGCAAAAATTTACTTCAGGGTTCTAACCTGATTTTTGCCTCTTGATGTGCAGACGTGCTCCACTTGTGTGTGCTAATTTCCGGCTCCGCCATACATCCAGTCCACCTCAGGTAATAATTCCTTTTGTGATGAGCTCTGAAAGTTCATATTCTGGGGGGGGGGGGGGGGGAAATGAGTGGTAATGGCGATCGGGATTCTATTGAGTTGAGTATGGAAGCTGATATGATGGATGTAGAAGGATCTGATCAGGTTGGAATTTCAAATTATGAGGTTGGGTCTAAACAAAACGAACATGAAAGTGTTGAGACCTCCTCCGAGTCAACTGATGGCGGAAGTGAAGAGACTATTTCTGGTCAGATGAGTGACGAAGATAGTGAGGGTGGGGTTGAGCATACTGAAGCTATCTTGGATGCGGTTCCGTTAGAGATTAGGTTTCCTCACTTCATTCGTATAGACGGGGATGATCCTGCCAATCGAGGGCCTTTTAGTGGGATGCCAGCGGCTGCTCCAATCTATAGACCACCAGTCCTTCCACATCAGTCCACGTCGGAGGCAGGCGAGTATGCAAGTAAAGTAAAGGAGTCTCGAATGCAGGGATGGCGAAATCAATACAATGTGCTGAACACTGTTAGATTCTACCTGCCTGACCCTCGTGAAAGAGCTGATTGTCCAGTATATAGATGTGACGCCATAAACCTGCGCTCCCTCCAGGCTGGTCTCAGGTTTCCTCTTCCCCCCATCATAACTGATTATCTCAATTATTGGGGAGCAGCACCTCAACAGATTAACCCCAACGGTTGGGCATCTTTGCTCGGCACATTAATTCTCTTCTGGAAAAAAGGGTTTCCACCTCCGACCCCGATAGAGATGACTTATTTACTTCACTTCCGAAGGACTCCAAAGCCCAGGTCTATCAAGAACACTGCTCCTGCCTATTTCTATCTGATGATTCGACCCCACCTGAGGCCCCTAGTGGACATTTCGGGTATCTCTGTTAAGGAATGGAAAAAATTGTGGTTTTGGGTTGGGGGTAACTGGATGAGTTTGGCCCGAGGTGGCGATGAGGAAATATGGACTCCTTGTCCCACCACCTTTGCTAGAAGCCTACGTGAGTATCTCTTCTTATTTATCTAATTATAATTTTCCTGATAGTGATACCTCATTCTTTATATGCAGATTTCGACATCCCCGAGGTTAGCGACGAATTTCTGACCCGACTTGAAAAGCTCTATGAAAGTGATATAAGTGAGAGAGTTGCAAAGGCTTTGGTGACCGAGAAGAACCTCCAAGGGGCCGGGTTGATCTACCCTCATTTGTCTACTCCTTACGTTGAAGAAGGTAAGTCTAACCCGACCCGAATTTTTATTGGCTCCAACCTATTTTTGATTTTTTGGTGTATCTTTCAGTGCCTTCATCGCCTTCGTCGGAAGATATGGCCGGAGATGGAAAATCCGCAGCTGAGAGAATGGCTGAGAGAAGAGCCCAGCTGGCTGCAAAGAAAGCGAAGACCACGGCTCCCTCCTCCAGCCAGGTAGGGATGGGACGGAAAAGAAAAGTACACGAGTCTGCTACCGTGGCTATACCAGCAGCCACGATCTCACGTCAGCCAGGCGATGAAGTCATACCTGAGACACTCGATGCACAAAACGTCAGTCATCCTCATCGTTCCCGAGATATAATTGACCTGACTGCTGATGATACCTTTGTCGGCTTGGACGCCTCCCAGGTTGAGATTGCTCAATCCCTGGTGGGCAAACTGCCTGATTTTCTACTCGAGTACCACAAGACCAATCAAATCGTGTTTGATGCCTTGAAGAACTTTCCTCGAGCCGTTCAAAATGCAGCTGAAGCTCCTGCTCGGGCATGGACCCGATCATATGATGTGGTTTCTAAAAAGATGTCGGCCTCTGATTTGGCTATGGCATCATGTGCTCTTCAGGCCTTGTCTTCCAACTTCAGCTGGCTTTCTAAAGAGAAAGCTGTGGAAGAGGAGGAGCACCTTGCAGGTTGGAAATTTAGGGCAAGGGAAAACAGGAAGGAACTTGCGAAACAGGCTGAGGTGATCGAAGAACTCAGAACAGAGTTGGATGAGGCGAAGAAGAAAGCTGATAACTTGGCCTTGGAGTTGGGGACGGCTAGGAAAGCCGCTGCTGAACTGGCCGCGGAGAAGATTGCTAGGGCGGAACTAGAGAAAGAGCTTGAGGCTGCTCGAAACCCCTCAAGTGTTGTGACCCAACAAGTCATCGAGGATTATAAGAAATCAGCTGTGTATAAGGGGGAAACTGATCTGATCTACATCATGGCCTATAAGGACTTGATCAAGAAGGCCAAAGCCGCTCAACCTGACCTGGATTTGAGCTTCTGTGAGGCGGCTCTCAAGGACTACAAGGAGAAGAACCCCCTCCCAGCCGAGTTAGAAGGCATGGACGAGTCTGATGATGAGGCGGCGGTGGATCATTCAGCTGACCCCGGCAGAGATACCTCCGTTTAGACTAGTCTTTCATTGTTGCTTTATTTATTTTTTGCTATGGTAGGAGTATGAGGCATGCCTCCGGACTTATGTTTTGGGTGGATTTAATATTTCACTTTCTGCTTGGATGCTTTTGTTATTTATTCTCACCTAGGATTTATGATTTACTTCCTCGTTTGCACTTTATTCAGCTCGGCTCTGCCCTTTGATAAATATTACTGACCCGATCCAGGTCGGCAACTGACCTATGTGAAATGAAATTTATATACCGACCTGATTCAGGTCAACCAAATCAGATTTGTATTGGTTGGCCTGGTTCAGGTTGGGCAGTTAACTTAATAGTACCTATTTATATGCATTTGAAATTTCCTCATTGGGCCAGGTCAGCTATTTATATTATTCTCTCGGGTAAAACCCGCACTCTGGATTTTTATCAAGGGCGTGGTGTTGCCTTGTCCCTTGCCGACCTGGTCTAAGACTTATTAGCCTGGCCAGGTCGGTCATTTATATTATCCTCTCGGGTAAGACCCGCACTCTGGATTTTTATCAAGGGCGTGGTGTTGCCTTGTCCCTTGCCAACCTAGTCTAAGACTTATTAGCCTGGCCAGGTCGGTCATTTATATTATCCTCTCGGGTAAGACCCGCACTCTGGATTTTTATCAAGGGCGTGGTGTTGCCTTGTCCCTTGCCGACCTGGTCTAAGACTTATTAGCCTGGCCAGGTCGGTCATTTATATTATCCTCTCGGGTAAGACCCGCACTCTGGATTTTTATCAAGGGCGTGGTGTTGCCTTGTCCCTTGCCGACCTGGTCTAAGACTTATTAGCCTGGCCAGGTCGGTTTAACACTTCATCATATTGAGACCAGCTTTGAGTCGGTTTATGCTTATGAGATTAATAACAAAATACTTACATCTGAAGAAGTTCGAACAGAAACTGATTTCTAACTTGAGCTCGTTATACAAAAGGTGAGCTCATTAACATGTAGAAAAGAGGAAAAATGCCAAAATAATGTCTTCTGTTCGGCTTTACTGGTAATACTTCTTCAGATGTTCCGCATTCCATGGGTGAGGTAGTATCTTTCCCTGAACGGTCTCCAGCTCATATGCTCCATTAATCAGTGACCTGGTTACTTTATAGGGGCCTTCCCAAGTGGGACCAAGTGTCCCGGCATTCGACTCTTAGTGTTTTGAAGAACTTTTTTCAATACAAAGTCCCCCACCTGAAACCTTCGAACCTTCACCCGAGCATTGAAATACCGGGCGCTTCTCTGTTTGTATATTGCATTCTTCAGCTCTGAATCTCTCCGTTTTTCGTCCAACAAATCCAGGTCGGCTCGGATAGATTTCTCATTCATCTCCTCGGAGTAGTTCACCACTCTCCAGGTAGGGATGCCGACCTCAACTGGAATCATTGCTTCAGCTCCATATGCCAAGGAGAACGGTGTTTCGCCCGTGGCAGACCGGGTTGTGGTCCTATATGACCAGAGCACACCTGGCAGCTCTTCTGCCCATGCTCCTTTCAGTTCTTCCAAGCGAGTTTTTAGGGTATGCTTTATGATTTTGTTCACTGCCTCGACTTGGCCATTTGCTTGGGGGTGATGTGGAGTGGAGAAATGCTTCTTAATTTTCAGGTCGTCACAGAACGACCTGAACCTCTGGTTGTCAAATTGTCTGCCGTTATCAGTGATGATGGAATGTGGGATTCCAAACCTGCAAATTATGGATTTCCAAACAAAATCTGTTATCTTCCCTTCAGTGATCTTGGCTAAAGGTTCCGCTTCAGCCCATTTGGTAAAGTAGTCCACGGCTACCACAGCAAATTTCACTCCTCCTTTCCCGGTGGGCAATGGTCCAATCAGGTCTATTCCCCATTTGGCGAATGGCCAAGGGCTCATGACTGATGTCAGCTCTTCAGGTGGGTTTTTTATCAGGGGAGCATTCCTTTGGCACCTATCACATCTTCTTACAAAGTTGATGGCATCTTTTTTCAGGTTGGGCCAAAAATAACCTTGTCTGATAATCTTAAAGGCTAATGCTTGGCCTCCAGCGTGGTTTCCACATATGCCTTCATGAACTTCCCTCAGGGTGTATTCGGCTTCCTGGTCGGTCAAGCACCTAAGCAGTGGAACAGAAAATCCCCTTTCGTAGAGAATACCATCTACTAAAGTATACCTAGCCGACCTGACTCTTAACTTGCGTGCCTCGGCATGGTCCGAGGGCACTACTCCCCCTTCTAAGTACTGGATGATAGGGGTCATCCAGGTCGGCTGAAGCTCTTCTATAGTGTTAATTTGTTGATTTTCCAAAGCTGAGTTCTTGACCATCCCAATATTCACTGACCCGATGCGAGCTGCCCCTTCGCTGGTGGCTAACCTGGCTAGTGCATCTGCCTGGGTGTTCTTAGTTCTCGGAATTTGATTCACTCTAACTTCTTTGAACTCTTTCAAGGCGACTTCAACTGACCTCAGGTAGGCTAGCATTTTTTCGTCTCTGGCGGTGTAATCCCCGTGTATTTGATTTACGACCAGCTGTGAATCACTATGCAATATCAGGTGGGTAACCCCCATCTGTTTTGCCATGTCCAAACCAGCTAGGACTGCTTCATACTCTGCCTCGTTGTTGGTGGCTGGGAACTCGAACCTTAGCGCCGAGCAGAAATATTGGTGTTCCGGGCTGATTAGGACAACTCCTGCTCCTGCGCATTCCGAGGTGGATGACCCATCAACAAACAACTCCCACGGGTCTGACTGATGCTCATTTAGTTCCACACCTGGTGTGAACTCAACAACAAAGTCGGCTAAGGCTTGACCTTTGATCGAGGTTCTAGGAGAGTACAAAATGTCATATTGGCCCAGCTCGACCGCCCATTTCAACAGCCTACCTGATGCATCTGGTCTTTGGAGAGCTTGCCTGACTGGAAAGTTTGTCAGGACTTCTACTTGATGGGCCAGAAAATACGGCCGGAGTTTCCTAGCCGACACAGTTAGAGCGTACGCTAGTTTCTCCATGGGTGGATATCTCAGCTCAGCATCATGTAGGGATTGACTAACATAGTAAACTGGGTGTTGGACCTGGTCCTCAGTTCTGACCAGGACGGCACTGACAGCACTATCCGAGATGGCTAAATATAAGTTCAGCTTTTCTCCCGGGATCGGCTTTGACAGTACGGGCGGGCTTACCAGGAATTTTTTGAGCTCCTCCAATGCTTTCTGGCAGCTTTCATTCCACTCAAACTTCTTATTCTTTTTAATGGCTTCAAAGAATGGCTTGCATTTATCAGTTGACCTGGATACAAATCTGTTCAGGGCGGCCACCTTTCCGGTCAAGCTTTGAACTTCTTTCACCCTCCTGGGTGACCTCAGGTCGGCTATGGCCTGAATTTTTTCTGGATTGGCTTCAATTCCTCTTTGACTAACCATGTAGCCTAAGAACTTGCCCGAGCCGACCCCAAACGTGCACTTTTTTGGATTCAGCTTCATCTTGTAGGATCTCAAAATGCCAAACATCTCAGCTAAGTGTTTAACATGCCATGATGCTTTTTTGCTCTTGACAAGCATGTCATCAACATATACTTCCATCGTCTTACCAATCTGATCAAAGAACATTCTGTTTACCAATCTTTGGTAGGTCGCCCCCGCATTTTTCAGCCCGAAAGGCATCATAGTGAAACAATAAAGGCCCCTATTTGTCATAAAAGAAGTATGATCCTGGTCGTCTAGATCCATCGGGATTTGGTGGTACCCGGAGTATGCATCCATGAAGCTCATCAGCTCGTGTCCGGTTGTGGCATCAACTAGCTGGTCAATATTTGGGAGCGGGTAGCTATCCTTTGGGCAGGCCTTATTCAGATCGGTAAAGTCAACACATAACCTCCATGAACCATTGCTCTTACGAACCAGAACCGGGTTAGCGACCCAGGTCGGATAATGTGCCTCCCTTATGAACTTGTTCCCAAGCAGTTTTGTCACTTCCAAGGCCAGAGCATCGTACCTTTCTGGGCTGAGTCTTCTTCGTTTCTGCTTTACGGGTTTGGCACTCGCCTCAATGTTGAGATGGTGGCAGGCGTGTTTCGGGTCTATTCCTTCCATGTCTTCGTGGGTCCAAGCAAACACATCCAGGTTTGCTTTCAAGAAGTTTATCAACACAGAACGGTGCGGTTCCTGTAACTCCTTGCCAATCCGAAGCTCAATCTCAGGTCTGTGGTCATCCATCTTAACCAAATCCACTTCTTCTACGGGTGCAGCTCTTTTCTTTGAGTTCTCCTTGCGTGGGTCCAAAGTTTCCCACTCATCAATTGGTTCTTCTTGAGGTTCGGCCGCAGCTGGGACATGACCTCCATCCATATGCTCCTCTAGCTCAGGTGCTTGTGGTGCTAGATGATCAATCTGATCGGGTATAATCCCCATATTAGCATCACCCTGGTCATAGATGACATCATTCTGAACTTCTCGGTTGAGATGTTCGAGCTGGTTCATACTTGCCTCTTCTTGAATATTCTGGTCGGGAAGTCCGACCTGGTCGAGATTTGTATTCATGTGAACATCCAGGTCGGGCAGTTCGACCTGGTTGAGATTTGTGTTCATGTGAACATCCAGGTCGGGCAGTTCGACCTGGTTGAGATTTGTGTTCATGTGAACATCCAGGTCGGGCAGTTCGACCTGGTTGAGATTTGTGTTCATGTGAACATCCAGGTCGGGCAGTCCGACCTGGTTGGAAATCGGATCCTCATTCTTCTGATCTGAAAGTCCGACCTGGTTGGGGTCAGTATTCTTGTGAACATCCTGACCGGAAAGACCGACCTGGTTGGCATTATCGAATATATTTTCCACCTCTACTCCACCATCTTCGATCACGTTCAACTCTCGAGGTTGGAGGCCCAAATCGCATTCTCTAGCAGTTCTCTGATTTCCCCTTATCACCATCACACCAACCGGTGTGGGAAATTTCATACATAGGTGGTACATTGAGGTCACAGCTTTAAGTTGCATCAAGAGTGGTCTGCCTAGGATAGCATTATACTTGGATGGGTTGTTGACCACCTTGAACTCCGTTATGACTTCCATCTTGACATTGTCACACTCGAACTTGACTTTCAGGTCTATTTCCCCAAGTGGTGTGGAGGCTTGCCCATCAAAACCGACTATTCTATCATTGGTAGGACGTAGGAGGCTTATGTTCATTCCCATCCTGGAATAGGTGTTGTAGAATAAAACATTTGCATAGCTTCCAGTATCCACCAAGATTCGGTGTACCAGGACATCGGACACGGTCATGGATATGACCAGCGGATCATTATGAGGCTGGACTACTCCTTGTGCATCCATCTCAGAGAATATGATTGGTACATCTTGCTGTCCTTGATCCATGACATGGCATACCTGATAACTGTTGTTCGCCGCCCGGATCATCTCCTTCCTGGCTCGCTTCGATACTCGAGGTTCACTTGCGTTTGAATTGACCAGGGTATGGATTTCTCTACCGACCTGATTGGGAGGGGGTGGTAGCTGGGCCATCTGAGGTTGCTGATTTTCTGGCCGACCCGGACTGGGTTGTCCGGGTTGAGGTTGGTTCTTCACAAATCTCCTCAGGTGCCCCTGGTCAATCAGTTTTAGGAGCTCAATCATCAGGTCCCTACACTCACCTGTGTCATGACCAGCTGACTTGTGGTAACGACAGTACCTTGTCTGATTCAGTTTGGCCGCCTCTTGCCGTATTGGCCTCGGTTCAGGTAGGATGTTAGAGTTCTGAATTTGGGCATAAACATTCTCAGGACTAGTATTTAGCAAAGCCCTGACTTGTAGTACCTGAGCTGGTTCTTGGAAGGTCCTGAAATTCCCAGGTGGCTTGAAAGAGTTGTTCACCACCCCCGGTTTCTTAAGTTCTTTCTTCTCATCTTTTTGTCCGTCGTTCGAGCTGGCGGTCGCCTCCTCTGCTCCGATGTACCTTTCTGCTCTTTGCAAAAAATCCTGGTAGGTCCTTGGCCCCGATTCATGAACGGACCACCAGAAACGTGTCTGGGGCCTCAGACCCGACATGACGGCCATGAGCATTGCGTCATCTGAAATCCTCTCCATCTCCATCACCAGCTTATTAAACCTATCCAGGTATTGCTTTAATGACTCCGTACCCCCTTGTTTCACAGTTACCCGCCTTTCTTTCGGGGTGGTTCGTGCCTTTGCTCCGATGAAGTGTGTGAGAAATTGGGAGGTCAACTCATCCCAACCAGTAATAGAGTGTTGAGGGAGTAACCGAAACCACTTCTGAGCTCGATCCCCAAGGGTCAAGGGAAATGCTTTGCACATGATCGCCTCTCCAGCTCCTTGTAACTCCATCCAGGACGCGTATTTGTCAAGGTGGGAGGCCGGGTCAGTATCCCCGTTATAAGGGCTGATTTGTGGAACCTTGAACTTTGGTGGTTGGGGTTCGAGCAGAATTTCTGGGATGAACGGGGAGGGTCTCTTGAAGATGTATTCATCCGGAGCCGACCGAGAATCCCTTTTCTCCAGCTCAGCTAGGCGCTTTTTTAAGTTCCGTATCTCAGCATCCCCATTTCGGGTCGGGTCGGCAACCTGTGTCCGACCTCGGTTCGGGTTGTGCGTGTGGTCGGAAACTTTCTGTGTATGTCCCCCTCCTAGGCGGGAATGTACTGACCTGACCTGGACATGTCCATCGTTGACCCCCTCCCGAGCTCTTCGGTTGTTTCCCAGCCTAGAAAAAACACTTGCCTCCCTCTCGACTGCTGCAGGTGGCCGCCTAGATGGGTGTGGGTTGTCCCCTACCTGACTACGTGCAGGTCCTTGTATATCTGCCACCTTTCGTTTTCCTCTTAGGCCACCCCTAGTTTGTCTTTGGGAGTGAGCTTCTTCATCTATTGGGCCTTCCTGCTCGGCTGGCAACTTATCGCCTCCCTCAAACACATCTAATTCGTACTGGAGGTACTTCATGAGCTTGCGAAGATTTTCCGCAGTTTTCTTGACCTGGGGAGATGACGTTCCTGCTTGATTGATCTGATCGGCTGGTGCTCGATTGTGTTGCAATGGGGTGTCTTTTCGTACTTGGCTCCCCACCCTTGACCTAGATCCTGCTTGGGAATGATTCTAGTCATCCATTGTGGAATGTCAGGCAAGAATGATGTTGCTGTCAATGACAAAAGACCAAGCCGGTAGCCCCGCCCTCCTTCTAGCGCCATTTTGTTGACGTCATTTATCGGACGTGTGTCCGGGTCAACAATTTTGAGCCACGTCGGTTGACAAAAGCACAAAAATTAAATATGAGATAGGCAAGGAATTTGAGTTAAGTAAGACGAGGTAAGTAAAACGAGCTAAGTGATATTAGCCTTGTCATTTTATTGCTATTTTCTGGTGTGTCAATTCAGGTTGGGCATTTCGCCTGTGTTACATTTGCTACAGTCATTGTTCTAATGATAGTGGGATAAATCAGAAAAAATGGATCCCTTATGAGCATTGAGAGCTCTTATTTATACTAGATAGGTCTACTCCTAGCTCGCCTGGGTAGACCTTAGGTATAATGATTACATCTGACCCATATCTTTCTCCCTATCTGGGATACAAGATCCCAGAATTTATGGGATTCTTGACACATGGCATTCTGAGAGAATTTCAGGGGATCTGGTCGGCCACGTCACGTCTGTACGATCTGATTTGATCATACCTGGAGTATGTCTGAGCTGATTCCATGTAGTAAATGAATCTCGAACCTGGCTTAGCCGGATCATCTGAGTTCTCCTGGTCTTTGCTAGCGTGGACAGAAGTTTCAGGTTGATCGTACCCGGGTCAGGTGGGAATATAATCAGGTCGACCATCTTCAGGTAGGTCATCTTCTTGGCACCTTTTGGATAGAAGTCAGGTCGGACAGTCCAGGTAGGACAATTCCAGGTAAGGCATATTCCCGACATCGCTACAAACAAAATATTCAGGTAGGTCAATTCCAGATCGGCCAAGTGGGGGAGCCACGCCATAGCTGAGCCATCTGGCAGGCCGAATCCAGCTTGGCCTCATGGTGAGGTGCCACGTTAATTTGGTATGCACAGACTTGATGATATGGGCATCTGAGCTGGCGGGGATGTTCCACGTCAGCTAGGGGCACAACACTTACTATAATATAAATAGCAGGAAAATTGACCATTGACAAATGGGGTTTTTGGTTATGCTAACACGCTTAGAATAAGAATTTTATCGTATATTTGTGTATTCTAAGCTCTCATTTGTCATATATTTTGTATTTTCTTTCTCCCATCAGAAAGATCTATTTTTTAGCATTTTACAGGTAAAATATATCAAAAGGATGACGGGTGGAAATAAGTCGAAAAATGGGCGTGAAAGAGGCGAAAATGCAGAGTTCCAAACTGACATACCTTATGTATTTTGAGCATATCTTAAGATATACATATCCAATCGAGATGAAATTAGAAGCATTCAAAAGCCAACTCAAAGGACTACAACTTTGTTAGAAAAGAGCTAGAGCCAAAATGGGACTCGGGACCTCAAAAAATGGCTTTAAAGTTGAACTACAGGTGCAATTTTTGCTTCACACGACCTGGTTGTGTGGCCTAGTGAAAATCCACACACCTCATATGGGAGTCTTGAAAAAATCCTAAATTTTGGGTTAGACACGATCCAGTCATGTGGCCCAGTTATAAGGCACACGACCCATGTCAAAATGTAGTGAAAAAATGGGCTTCAGGCTCTAAACTTTCCTATTTTGGCCCATTACTCCTTAAAAGCCCTCAAATGTGTATAAAAACCTTACTGCCTTCAGTTTTCATATCATTTATCATTTGTATAGTTTCTAGAGAGAAAAATTCGAGAGTAAAAGAAGGGGGATTCATTCAACTTGAAGATCAAGATCAACATTAAATTATGTTTTCTAATACATAGCATTCGGTTTAAAGGTTAAATTGACCGGTATAATAATTGTTAACTACCCTTAATTGAAATCTAATCCTAGATTACCTTTATTAATTATTTAATCCCTATAATTTAATCTATAATCTATCTTATTAGCTTTAATTACTTATCTATTTGATTAGTTCTAGAGTATCAAAACTCAACCACTCGATCGTCTAGTTAGCCACTTGATGTTTATTGCAATTTTCTCATCCGATATTGATATCAATCCTCATGGGATCGATCTTGTACTCACCTAGTGCTATAGTAACACCGTACACTTGCGGTTGTAGCATTAGTATCTAATCTAGTGTGTGTGAACCAAACATCCCGTAACTTTACCCATTTGCATAAGATATCCTTTAACTTATTCACTTACTTAAAATATCCTACAACTTGTAAAAAGTTGTCCGCTTTATTCTTTGACTTGTTATACCCTAAATGCCATCGGTAAACAGTCCAGATGGCACTTTTTTTACATATGGCGGTTGATTTTTTATTTTTTTTACGTAAACCCTTAATTAACCACATGTTGCAGTTTTTTTTCTTCGTTTTCCTTACGTATTCACTTAATTAAACAAAATTAAATTAAATAAACAATTGAAAAATGAGAGAAAACCTATTCTCCCAAAGTCGGTGCGTGAAAACAAAAGACTCCAAACTTCTTCCCCTAAATCTTCACTTTAGGTTTAAACACCATTGCTCCAAAATTGAAATTGACCATTGAAGATCGAATTATCTGGAATATGAGGTTCCGAGATCTAGCTAGAAATTGGGAACTCCCACCGAATTATGGTATGTTATTTTTTAAGCTTTTTGAACATCGAATTTGAAATCTAGAATATGATTTGTGTTCTCAAGATGGAAAAGTGTAAAAAGAAAAGGAAAAAATAGAATTGAGATACTTGAATCATCTTGATCTTCTGCAAAGCCCAAACTTTGAATTCAAGTAATCCCCCATGGGAGCATCCCTCAAACTCCTCCTTTGGATCTTCTGCAAAGCCTAATGACTAGGCCCAACTATTTCGGGCTCTATTCATCCTCATAAGATTGCTTCAATGGAATCAATACCATAAAATTGGACCTTCTGTAGGCTATGATTTTTCGGTTCTGCATATGTATTGGTCACTCTGAACTCTCCAATGTTTTAACGGTCAATGTTTTATAAGAAAAAATAACACATTGTGTGATGATTTATGTTTCTAGAGTGGGGAAGGTTGAGAGTTAATTAGACTTCAAAAGGGAGATGTGTGTGTTTCAGAAATGGGAGGGGAGTCGACAACTCATTTCCCTCCAAAAAACTATATGGTAAGTTTAGGGCCGGATATGAAAGCACTACAAACACATATGGGTCAAATAGCACAAGCTTTAGGATCTTAACATCATAAGGGGCAATTCCCCAGTGACACCATGTTAACCTAAAGGAATAGTGTCAAGCTATTCGTCTGAGGACTGACACCGAATATGAAGGACCCAAACTGCCAGTAGATAAAGAGGAAGCTAAAGAGAAAGAGCACTTAATGTTCCTCAAGAGAAAGAGCAAGAGGCGCAGGAAAGTCAGAAGAACGCTGCAAAGCCGAGGTCCATTATTATTGAAGATGACCCAAAATACATACCTCCACTTCCCTTCCCTCATCTTTGTCGGAGGAAGAAAGTTGACGAACAATTTGTGAAGTTTTTGGAGATCTTCAAGAAGATTCATATCAACATTCCTTTTGTTGATGCATTACAGTTAGAGCTGTCAAAATGGTCGGGCCGGGCCAGCCCAGCCCAGCTTAGTCGGGCCAGCAAATAAAATCGGGCCGGGCTGGGCCAAATTTTTTCGGGCCGAGCACAGCCCATCTTCGGGCCATCGGGTTGTCGGGCCAGTTTTGGCCCGCTGCACTTTATACATTTTTTCTAAGAAAATTTGGTCAATACCAAATTCCCACACACAAATTAAAATCATTAAAAATTCAAATACGCTTATATAATAAAGAAATAAGACGAGTATTATGAACTATAATTAAAATATTTTTATGGACAAGTAGTCACTTTATTTTGATTTTTTAATTGCTTGAAAGAGAAATTAAAGTATCGCTCAGTGGTGGATTAGGAAACATATGAGACAATTAATTAGTTATAGAAAGACTTTACTTGTTTTGAAATTCACATCAATCCATAATAGAACTTATGAGGTAAGTTTTCCTCTCAATTTTACTGGTTACTTTAGTTTGGATGAATAAATTTGATATCAAATTAGCCCAATGGAAAACTATTTGAAGAACATGCATCAATTACACAAACTAAACCTATTAAAATTCAAAACTTACAAATTCACCGTACATGAAATAAAAAACACTTAGAAAGTTAGAACTTCAAGTTCTACAAAACACAAAATAAAAAATATTAAAAGTAAACACACAAATTTCCACTCTTTGAATAGATGATAGATCCCAGGCACATTCATGATGATTCATTTGTGGCATTCGAATCTTCTTTAGACAACTGTATCACCTTTGAATCTTGAAATTCTGTAATTAAAAACAGATAAGTCGATAGTTTAATATCTATGCACATTGCAACTAAAAAGAAGGATCATTGATATAATATTACCTGAAGGTCCAATTTCTTTGAAACCATGTAACCAATTACGTGTACAAATGAGAGATTGTACATTTTCTGGTAGCAAACAACTTCTGTACTTATGCAAGATCCGACCACCAATGCTAAATGATGATTCTGAAGCAACCGTAGTGACTGGAATGCTTAAAACATCACAACCCATAATTGAAAGTTGAGGAAAACGTTGCTTGTTAACCTTCCAATATTCAAGGACATCAACATCATTCCCAACAATGCACACTTCTTCCAAGTATATATCGATTTCTGACTTGCCATCATTTGATGTCATTTGCCTCAATTCTTGATGATATTCCTAAAATAATACAAATGTATTAACATTACCAAAACAAAAAAGCTAGAATAGGAAATAAATTAATATAACAAAAAAATAACTACATCATTTAAACTTACATCAAGCATGGATGTAGGCATAGTTGGTGGGCCTATTTCACTTGCCATTGAATGTTGATACCCACGAGATTGACCAACTCTTGATGAGATTGATGAAATCTCATATTCACTAAAGAGTTTATACAAAGCTTCCCTCACTTTTATTCACCTTCTCTTGATAATTATTTGGATAAAGCTTTTTATAACAAAAGTTAAAAAATCGCAACTTTGCCTTTGGGTCAAGAACACATCCAAGTGCAAGAATGATAGAATAATCACTCCAATACTTATCAAATTTGACCTTCATTGTTGATGCCATATCTTTGAGATCCGCATCATCACCAAGCAAAGTTTCATTGAGCTTCATTTCTATGCTTGCAACTTGAATGAAATACAAGTTGGAGGTAGGATACGACGACCCGGATATCAAGTTTGTAATTTGGTAAACGGGCCAAGAATGCACATATTTTCTCCGCCTTTTCCCACTCTTCATTCGTTGGACAAAGTCTATAACTTGTATCATTATAGGTCAAACTAGTAAATGCACGACGATATCTAATAGCACTTTAAAGCATCAAATAGGTCGCATTCCATCTAGTCCACACATCCAACCTCAAGAAACCACCACTAACATTGGTTAAGTGTACTTCCTCAACGCATTTATGAAATTGCTTCAATCTCCCTTCACTTGCCTTCACATACTTCACACTTTCTCTAATTTTATGCAAAACACCAACCACTCTCTTCAACCCATCTTGAACCATAATATTCAATATGTGCACAACACCTTATATGAAAAAATTCACCTTTATATAACAGCCCATTTTGCAAATTAAGTCTCTCTTTCAAAATTCTTACCATGCTATCATGGTTAGATGCATTATCCAAGGTAAGAGAAAAAAAATTAGAGTCAATCCCCCAATCTTTAAGCACTCCAACCATTTTTCCTGATAATTCTAATCCAGTATGTGGACTCTCCACATCACAAAATGCAAGCAACTTACTATTTAACTTCCAATTAACATCAACATAATAAGCAGTCACAGTCATATAACCTTGAATGGTCACAGCAGTCTATACATCCGAGGTTAAACAGATTCTACCAGGAATAGCAGCTAACAAACTTTTTAGCTTTGCCTTTTCAATTAAAAAAACATAACCACAATCAGCTCTAGCAGTGTTTCTAGAAATGGATTTGTATTCAGGATTCAAGATTTTGTTCACATCATTAACCCCTTCGTATTCAACATATGTAAAGGAAGATCATGCATAATTATTGCTTTAGCAACTCCATCTCGATAAGCCTTACTATCAAAATGACACTGATTACCCGGCATGCCCCCCACATTCTGACTAGGAGTCAATGGACAAAGAGGAATATGGCGTGTCTTGTGACTGATACCCAATGTACTTTTACAACAATATTGTTTACCACAAGCACTACATTCACTTTTTTCTACCCCATCTACGAGACCAAGCTTCCGAAAAAAACCCCACACTTTAGATGCATTAGGATTTGTACTATCATCATTAGACTTACCTTTCTTAGCCCCTCCCGCGCCTCCACCATCATCCTTGTCATTTTGAGTCCTATCCTTCTTAGCCTTTTTAGTACTGCATGCTAACGTAAAAACAAGAGAAGTACTAGTGGTGCTTGCGATACTTGGAGTTGGAGTAGAAGCATGAGGAGAAGTTGCTAACAATTTCAACTCATCATCCACCATAACACCCACAAAATTGGGAGGAGGATCCATTCTGTAAACAAAAAATAAAATAAACAAATCTTGTGAGGTTGTTAAATATACAAGAAACAACTTGTAAGAAAAATGAATTTAATTTTACAAAGGTCTTGCTATTGTTGTTCAATACAATTTAGAATTTATGATTTAATTAAGAGACATAAAAAGCACAATGATTTTCATTTCCCCCACAAAGAGAAATGTCTAGCAATAGAAATAGAAAATATAAAAAAAGAACTAGTTAAGTCATGGAATCAGCATTCTTTAATCTTTCCCACAATGTGTATTTTATGATTCCTATCTACAATTTTATCACCAACATCTTCAATATTAAGGCACGAAAAATAATAGGAAAGTTTCAGCTTATATAATTGTTTAATCAATCATTCTAATTAACTAATAGATTAATTAAGCTTAACAGTTTGATCCATCATTCTGTAGTTTACTTGTTTATACTTTAAAGTGTTTCAATACAATTTGTTTAGTCTCTTCAAAAGTCTAAAGTAGTTAGGGGTGTTTTCTTTTGCTTAATTTTTTAAGAAGTGTTTAAAAGTAGAGGTTGTAGTAAAATTGCTTAAAATTAAAAGTAGGTAGTATTTGAGAATTAAAGTGATTTTGGTCAAATATAAAAGTTGGGGTGTTTGATAATTAAGCAATTTTTAGCTTATAAGTTATAAATTTAAAGTGAGAGGAAAAACTTTTATTTATTTACCAAAATATCATAAAAAATAACTATTTTCTACTTTGAGCTTTTGGTCTAAAATCACTTAAAGTTGTTTTACCAAACACTCCAAAATAATTTTTCTCAAGTTATAAGCTAAAAAGCACTTGGAATAAGCAATATCAAACATACCCTTAATTTTAATAACTTATCATTAAACAACATTTTCGTATTGCAATTACTAAGATAAATAAAGTAATAAATATAATAAATTTAAAGGATTGCTTTCTTACTTCATCATAATTGTCAGTTCGTCACATTAAAGTAGGTGAGCAGGCATTAAAATCATGAATGGGATATTTAATTAAAAAAAAAAAAAACACTTTTCATCTTTTGAAATAAGGTTTCAACTGTTCTATTTGAAATTCAATTAAAATAGAACATATCTTCATCAATCATCATACAACAGCAGTAACAGGCTAACATCATACAAATAGCAGTAACAGGCTAACATCATACAAATATATAATGATAATGGTGAAAAAAGAAATATCTGACCTGATAAAAAAATGGAGATTTTTCTTATGCGCAGCTACGCAGCAAGAGGATGAGAAAGAAAAGAACGAAGGAGAGACGCGATCAGGTCTTTCCCTAAATTTACGGACAATTAATTTTGTTTTTTACTAAAATTTTAAATGACATTATTGTTGAACATTTGGGCTCTTAAAATAAAAACTGAAGTTGTTATTAAAAAGGCTCACTCAAAAAATATGGAGGGGGTTTTCCCTCTAAAAATTAATTAGAGAAAAAATAATAAAAATAATAAAAAAAAGAGAAAAAATAAAGTTGGGCTGAGCCCATCTGGCCCGTCAGGCTGCTCGGGTCGGGTCACGTAGGCCCAACTTTTTTCCGGCCAGAAAAACTCTGACCAACCCAATTTTTTTTCGTGTTGGTCGGGCTGACCCATCGGGTCGGGCTCATTTTGACAGCTCTAATTACAGTAGATGTCAAACTACATAAAGTTCCTAAAGGAGGTGATACCAAGGAAGCGGAAGCTTGATGACTATGTAATAGTCAAGTTGACAGAAAAATGCAGCGTTGTGATCCAAAGAAAGTTGCCTCTAAAGTGTAAGGATCCAGGTAGTTTTACTATTACTTGTACGATAGGTAATGAGATCTTTAAGAGAACATTGTATGATTTAGGAGCTCGCATAAATCTGATGCCTTTATCTATATTTGAAAAATTAGGAATAGACACAATAAAATCCACTACAATCGCCCTACAAATGATTGATCGGTCTTTAACTTATCCAAGGGGCATTGTAGAGGATGTTTTATTAAAAGTTGGCAAGTTCATAATTTCGGCAAATTTCGTAGTATTAGATATATTAGAAGATAAGGAGGTTTCCCTAATTTTAGGTCTTCCGTTTTTAGCAACAGGCAAGGCACTAATAAATATTCAAAAGGGTGAATTATCCCTACGGGTAAATGATGAAGAAATAACATTTTTCATATTTAAGGCTATGGAATACCACGACAGGGAAGAAGCAAACCAAATTGAGATGTGTAGTTCTATTCAGTGTCTAGATGTTGCATTACATAGAGAGCTTATTTCCCCTATTGAGGATAATTCGTTAGAAGTTTGCTTATCTAATTCTGAATTTGCTATTCATAACATTGATGCTACTAATCTTGATCTTGTGGAAAGTGTTACTGCATTAAATCATCTGCAAGAGGTACCAAAGGATAGCACTAAGAATGAGGATATAAGCAAGAAGACAGTGCAAGCAGTGCACCTGGACCCGAACTGAAGTCGTTACCGGATCATCTACTGTATGAATTTCTGGATGATGAGAAAAAAAATCCAGTAATAATTTCTTACTTGACTGATGCCGAATGTGAAAAATTGTTAAGGGTGTTAAAGAAATATAAGTCGGTTATAGGATGTACAATATATGATCTAAAAAGGAATAGCCCGACTGTATGCATGCATAAGATATTAATGGAGGAAGTATATAAGCCAAAGTGTCCAAAATCAACGTAGATTAAACCTAATGATGCAAGAAGTAGTTACAGAAGTACTTAAGTGGTTAGATGCGGGTATTGTATTTCCTATCAATGACAGTAAATGAGTGAGTCCTACTCAAGTGGTTCCTAAGAAGGGGGAATGACAATAGTTAAAAGCAACGCTAAATGAATCATCGCTACTAGGTTAGTTACGGGTTGGCAGGTATGTATTGATTATAGGAAATTAAATGCAAACACTTGTAAGACCACTTCCCCCCTCCCTTTTTAGAGCAAGTGCTTAATAGATTAGCAGGTTATGAGTTTTAATGCTTTCTAGATGGTTATTCGGGGTACAATCAAATTATGATTGCCCCGGAAGACCAAGAGAAGATTGCATTTGTGTGCCCTTATCGGATATATGCTTTTCGTAGAATGTCATTCGGAGTTATGTAATACACCTGCTACATTTTAACGTTGCATGATGACCATATTTAATGGGCTAATAGAAAACATAATGGAGGTTTTTATGAATGACTTTTCTATTTTTTGGGTCTTCTAACGACCATTGTTTACATAACCTTTCTCTAGTGTTGCAGCGGTGTGAACACACTGACTTGGTCTTAAACTGGGAAAACTGCCACTTCATGGTACGAGATGGCATAGTGCTAGGCCATAAAATTTTTGCTGCAGGTTTGGAGGTTGATAGAGCAAAGGTAGGTGTTATAGAGAAGTTACCTCCTCCAGTGAATGAAAATGAGGTACAAAGCTTTCTCGGACAGGCAGGATTTTAAGGTTTATTCATGATTTCTGAAAAAATTGTAAACCTTTATTTTGTCTTTTGAAAAAAGATATTGCTTTTCGTTTCGATGATGCATGTGTGCAGGCGTTTGAGACCTTGAAGAAGGCATTGGTGTCCGCTCTAATATTGATCACATCGAATTGGTCCCAACCGTTAGAGCTAATGTGTGATGCAAACGATATGGCTGTAGGGGCAGCCTTGGGCCAAAAGAGGGACAAGATATTTCGAGTCATCTATTATTTTAGCAAGACTCTTGATCCGACCCAAGCCAATTATACCACTATGGAGAAGGAGATGTTAGCAATTGTCTATGCCTTTGATAAATTTCGATCTTATTTAATTGGAGCTAAGACCATAGTCTACACCGATCATGCAGCGATTCGATACTTGGTCAATAAGAAGGACTTCAAGTCGATACTGATCAAATGGATTCTTTTACTTCAAAAGTTCGATTCGGAGATTTAACACCGGAAGGGGTATGAGAACGTGGTTGTTGACCATCTATCCAGAATTACAAATGAAACTGATAAGGAAAGGCAAAGGGAAGCAATCAAAGAGACATTCCCCACTAAGTACATCTTGACAGTGGAAGATATTCCATGGTACAGTGACATGGTCATTTCTTGACTTGTGGAGTTCTACCTCATGATTTGACATCCGATCAAAAGAAGAAGTTTTTTCATGATGCAAAGGTCTACATATGGGATGACCCATACCTTTATCGGAGGTGTGCTGATACGATCATGCGAAGATGTGTTCCTCGTTCTGAAGTGGGGGGACATCATTAGGTAGCGTCATTCGTCTCCATGTGGAGGTCATTTTGCTTCAGCAAGAACAACTTTGAAAGTGTTACAAAGTGGGTTCTACTGGTCGTCGATCTTCAATGATTACCATGATTTTATAATGCAATATGATCGATGCCAAAAAAATAAGGGGAATTTTGAGGAAACATGAGATGCCTCTCACGAGTATCATCGAAGTGGAATTGTTTGACATGTGGAGCATTGATTTCATGGGGCCCTTTCTATCATCAAAAGGGTTTCAATACATCTTATTAGCAGTGATTACATCTCAAGATAGGTGGAAGCTGTTCCGATCCAAACCAACGGTTCTAAGGTGGTATTGAAGTTTTCCACAAGAACATCATCACAACATATGGGGCTCCAAAGGCCTTAGCGATGGAGGTTCTCATTTTTGTGACAAATGGTTTGCGGCTCTTCTAGCCAAATATGGAGTGAAGCATCCAATGACCAGCCCATACCATCCTCAAGCCAATGGTCAAGGAGAATTAGCTAATCGGGAGATTAAACAAATACTCGAGAAATTGGTAAATGAGAATAGGAAGGATTGGTCCATGAAGTTGGATAATGCCTTATGGGCATATAGGACAGCATACAAGACTCCTTTGGGGATGTTGCCATATCAGCTCTCAGAGGTTATTTTTACATCTTATAAATTGTTTAACATCTTATTTTGGCAAACACATTTCAAATCCTAATAAGCTCTCAAACATCTTTTATGATGTTTTGAGCAGCTTATAACCTTAGTCAATGATACACGTTGTATATACATGCATTTGAGGTCGATCTGGGAATAGATTTTCTATCATTTGCATATGTACTTGGTCATAATGTGCTCGCATCTGCTATATTGGGTTAGATGACGTGTGTGTACTTGTTTTTATATTAATCAGGTAATTATATGCCAAAAAAGTCCGTTTGGACGAAGTTTGGATAAGAGAAGAGCAAGATGATGGAAAGAAACGAAGAAAAGATGAACTAGAGACAGCATGAGCTGACTCGGTCGAGTCGAAATATGTGATTTTCTGAGCATTGGACAAAATAGGCCAACTCAGTCGGGCCCAAGGTATGACTCTATTGAGCCCAAGTTCAGCAAAAAATAGTCCAAGGGTAGAATGACTCAACTGGGGCGAGGCGATTTAGTGACTCGGTCGAGTCCGGCTTAATTTTTATTACATGCATTTTGGCTTATTTTGAGTCTGTTTCAACTCTGATCTTCCACAACTTATAAATACAAGTCTTCTAGTCCGACATTATCAGACTTTCATCATAGAAGAACACTTTGGAGGCGAGATCGAAGAGCAAGGAACAACGAGAAGAAGATCGAGATCAAGAATTGAGTTTTTACTCTGTTTTCTTATAGTTATTTACCAATTATGTTTGTCTATGAAATGCATTGGTTTTTAACTTTAGACATGGGCAGCTAAATATCTTGTGTTCTAGGGTTAGAAAGTAAGTTATGAAAATACTATGTTTTGATTTATTCATTTTAATTCTAGACTCCATTATTATCGTTTATCTATGTGTTTATTTTATTCATATGAAACTATAGAATTGATCACTTGATTATTATCTATTAGTTTAACGATTTAACATCCGAGAGGAGAGTTTCATTAATAGACTTACAACACATACCGTAAATATCAATATTCTTCCGAGATGAGTGACGTGTTCACGTAGACATTGGTTTAGATACCTTTGGGAGTCTTTATGTTTAGCTAGCCCGAGAGGGTGATTATTTCTAATTGATCAACATATTAGAATCGTCCGAGAGGAGGGTTAATTAATATATGTGCCGTCTAATAAACGACATGATTGGTTTAAAAGTCTAGAATTTGGCAATCATACATATATAGGAAGTCGTATTTGAAATCAAAGCTCTAGAATACGTCTTAATCTCATCTGAATTTCCCTTGCTATTTGATTTCTTGTTTGCCAAGTAATTCTTATTTAGTTAAGTATTTTATGCAATTTAGTTTTAGAATATATTGAACACAATCACTTATTCGAGAGTCTAGATAGGGTAGAAGTATTAAAATTAGGATATTAAGCTATACATACTAAACAGTAACTGTGGGATCGACCTTGTTTGACACTAGCTACACTAAAACCATACACACTTGTGGTTTACTAGATTAAAAATTAGTGCATCAGTCGAGCATTCCCTAAATGATCAATAATCTCCAACAAAGCTGTATAAGTACCAAGTACAAGAACAACACCACCTATAAATATAATAACCCATATGAAGATCAATTCCACCCCAATTCTTCGATAAATTCCTGAGATCTTGCAGTAACACAAGCAAGGAAGAATGATCGAAGCTGTCATATTGAAAAATGCTCCAACGAGTGCCATTAGATATCCGAAAAACGGAACGAATACGGCCACAACAATGGTACTCAATACTAGAATTGTCCTGATTAATATGCTCCCTTTTTTGGGGCGCAATAACAAGCGTTCCTCAAGAGCATTCACAACTGGTGTTAGCATCAATGCGTATTTAGTTAATGGATTCACAAGCGCAGTGTAGATAGCCACTTTCGAGCTGATTTTATGGGTTGGAAGATTCAACGTTATTTGAGACTGTACCTTTGAACCGAACATCAGATATCCTAAGATTGCCACCGATGCATAGCTGATTGTACAGAGTATAAAACAGATCAGCAAAACCTGCAGTTAATTGAGCCAACTTTAATCACCATTAGCTAGACTTATATGCTACTTTATAGGCAGAATTAAATTGCTGATGTGTTGGTGAGCTACCTATGTGGCAAGTGAAATCAGAAGTGTCAACGTTAGCAATTTCGGGGAAGTTTTTGAAATTTAGATGTAATTGTTTTTAAAAGTTGGGCAAAACGAAAAGCTAGAATAAGTGCCTCAAATGCATTCGGTTTTGCCATTGTAAGCATTACCTTAGAGAACTTCTTTTTGTTCCCCATTGAAGTATATAACGTGGGGAAAACTGGATGAGCACCATAACAGAATGCATACAGGCTAACTGCAGTAGGAATTCCTTTATAGTTTAGCAGAGTGCCTTTTTCATGAAACCCCATATTATCGAATACGTGAGCCCAACTGATGGAACCGATGAGTATAAAAGTGGCTATAACTCCACTTGCTGAGATGTAAGAGAGAATGCTCATATTATCTAGCCACACAGTAGGCAGCATAATGAGGCCGAAGATGAAGATAAAGCCTTGTCTTCCGCCTATAACGACCCCTCCGATTTCATATTCCAAATCCGGAAATAAGTTGTACAAATTATCCCCCTCAAGAATCAAGAAACCTGTAGCTACCAGATATAGTTCAAAGTTTATTGCTATGGACACGAGTGTCCTTCCTTTGGGCCCGAATGCTTGATAGCCTATATCCGGATAGCTTCTTGTGTTGGGATCCATATCCATGCATCTTTGGATCAGCAGGCCCGTATAGTAAGTACAGCCCGCAATCAGGAATAAAAGTGTCAAGCTTAACCAGCCTCCTGAGGAGAGCGCATAGGACATTGACAATATTCCAACACCTAATTAATAAACCAAAAATTAGTGATCAGGTATTTTTAATATTAAACTATATGCATGTTGCAACTATTCTCCTTGAGAAGAAAATGCCAGTGCATAAACTAGATTGTTAATATCTTAAACGCAGTGCTGATTTAAATTTGGGGTAATATCTGGAACTACATTTGGCACCATCTGTCCATTAAGGGATGTAATCAAATGAGCAGAGCAAAATAGCTCTGAGTTTGGGTTTGACTTACAAGCTTAATTAGCACAAACAAATTCAATAAATAAAAATGTGTGGCTGAAATTATCTGGTGCGTGGGTTAGCATCTAATTGGCCCTATGTATAGAAAGGGAGTGGCTTTAATGACGATCCATCTGGAAATTCGGGAAAATAAGTTGATTCGATCTCATATTTAACTACTTTTTCAATTTAGTCTCGTATCTCTTATAATTATTTTATTTTGGATCAATTTTGATCAACTCGTCGGAAAATGCCACGTGACTCCCACGTGCCGGCGCCCATCAAGGAGTTCCGGCAACTAATGTCACGTGGCCGGGGAAAATAGTTGATTTGATCCCATAACTTTTTAACTTTTCTGATTTGGTCTCATATTTAACTATTTTTTCAATTTAGTCATGTATCTCTATCAATTGCTCAATTTTATACTAATTTTGACTTAATTTTCACCAACTCACCGGGAAAGGTCACATGTCTCCCACGTGTCGGCACTAATTAAAGAGTTTCGGCAACTTATGTCACGTGGCGCCGCATTTGTGAGGTGACTTTTGTCTTTTTCTTCATGTTAGAAAATTTTCACCTGAACAAATGATTTAATAAAATAAACAACAAAAACTCAAAACTTGTGTTACAAAACAAAAGAAAAAATTAAATCAAACAGACCCTAAAAGAATCGAATTTTTTTTCTCTTCTCACTTTCAACGCTTCTCGTCATCATCTTTATTTTTATTTTGGTTTGCTACTGCCATGCGTCTCTTTCATGTGGGAGCTTATGCAATTCTCTTCGGAGAGGGATTAGAGTAGCGGTGTAGTAGGCGTTGAAGAGAAACAATTTTCGATTCTTTTAGGATCGTTTGATTTAATTTTTCCTTTCATTTTGTAACATAGATTTTGGATTTTTATTGTTTATTTTATTAAATGATTTGTTGAGTTAGAAATTTTCTCACCTGAGGTGTAAATTGATGTATAAAAGAAAAAGACAAAAATCACCTCATGGTAGGTAAGGCCCAAGTTGCCTAAGGTCGCAGGCCGGCCCAAGTTGTTTATAGTTGGAAGCCCAAGATTTGGCCCAAATATGGATTTGATAATTGGGTTGTAACGGCAGCGCAAGAGGCCTCAATTGCGTGGCCCACGATTTCCTCCCAATCACGATTTCTTCCCAATCACGAAGGCAAGTTTCGTGGCCTTAATTGTAGGAGTATCGTTAGGGCCCTCAATTGTAGGAATAAAGTTAGGAATGTAATTTGAATGATATAAATAGTAGAATTAGAGAGAGAAGAGGGGTTGGAACTTTTGAAAAGAAAGAACGCTTGTAAACGATAACAAGGAAAGAGAAAGAAAAGGAGCCCGGTAGGGACGCTATTTTCCCGTGGACGTAGATCTTCGGATCGAACCACGTAAACCTTGTGTCTTATTGCTTGGTTATTTTCTTGTTTAGTGCTTTTCGTAAACATTTTGGTGATAGCGGATTGCGCTTTATCAATTGGCGCCGTCTGTGGGAACGTAGAAACGATTGGATTCTTAATATTGATATTGCACTTGAAACCATGGTAACTACTCGCTTGAATCACTCTCGCCAAGGTGATCAAGTTAATCAAGATCCACCCGTGGATCAAACCTTACCAACGAGGCAATCGATAATACGGGATGCCTCTCACCACCAGGGCAACCAAGATCCGGCTGCGAATCCAGGTGACGGATCCTTACCTCTACCTCCACAAGATGTACAAAACCCTGGTCCTGCTACTGCACAACCACGAGTTAATATCCAGATGACTCCGGAACTACTTCAGGCCTTCTTACAAGAACATGCTCATGTTCTCCAAGACTGGGCAATCAACCGGTTAAACCCTGATGGCCCTGTTGGACATAACATCAACCCCGTAGTGCAACCCCCTCGTCAGAATCTGTCCAACCACCAAAATCCAGTGCACCATGAGAGACAGGATCGCCGACGAGAACGATCCGGCCCTCCCGAGGACCATGGGAGTTCTAACGGATCGAGACAGCGCAATGACGAACTTGTTGATGTTGATCGTCGCCGTCCGCTTAACGCAACTAAGAAAGCTCGTTATACCGATCCCTATACTCCAGATCTTCATGAGTATGAGAGAGTACAGCGGAATGCTGAATTAGACAGAATTTTAGGCCTTGACGCCAATGGAGACATTATCACCCTATTCTCCCAAGAAATTCTGGCTACGTCTCTTCCTGAAGGGTTCAAAAGGCCCGCCATACCACCTTATGATGGCACTGGAGACCCGGCCAATTTTCTTGGAGCTTTCAGGCATAACATGCTCAGTAGAGATCACACCGCATCTCTTCACTATTGCAAGATCTTCCCTGAGTACCTCCAGGATGAGGCACGAGTTTGGTTTGACTCTCTTCCTCGCAATAGCATATCCTCTTTCCGAGAACTTGCTGAACACTTTTGGGCACGTTTTGAAGCACGTGCAAAGCCTATGTCCACTTTAGCCGACCTGATGAACGTCGAACAAAAAGAAGGAGAAACCATCTCTCAATTCCTGGAACGTTTTACAACTGAAAGTTTGAAGGTAGGCAATTAGCCAGATAATATCATTGTCACAGCTTTCATGAATGGATTACGGGCCGGACCACTATACACCGAGCTAGTCCGTAATACTCCCGTCACTACCCGAGCTCTTTATCATGTGGTTGGACGGTTTGCTAAGGTAGACGAGCAGACCCGACGTAAGAGGGAAAAATCTGTTGCCAAGAGACAATTAGATAAAGGACCATCTGGGTCTAACACCCGTACCAGTGCCTTTAACCGACTGGGCGGAGGTCGACCCGATACTCGTCACGATCTGCCCCAACTAACACCTTTAAATCGGTCCCGAACCGAAATACATGCCATTCACAAGGCTGATCTAAAGCCTTGTCCTCGTATGACAGCCCCGGCTGATAAACGAAACCGTACCAAGTAGTGTGAATACCATTATGACCACGGGCATGATACTGAAGAGTGCCGAGAACTTAGCAAAGAAATCGAAGAGTGTATAAAGCAGGGTTATTTCCGTCAATATGTTGCTCAATCAGACAATAGACCACAGCACCGAGGTGGAAACCAACACCAGAACCGAGCTGGCAATAATAGTCGTGGCTTCCAACAAGGTCGGTCACCATGGCCGAATAACCGCTCCGGGAACAACCATTACCCAAAACAAGATCAGGGAAGCAGACGCAATGCTCAACAGCAACAACCTCGCTTATTGCCTGCTCCTCCTCCCCAAGAAGAAGGGACCAATCCCTCAGCTCGCGTTGTTAATAGTGTTATCCATATGATCTACGGTACACAGCCAGCAGGAGTGTCCCGCAAAGCTCTTATTGCAGAAGCTCGCAGACCTCCTCCCGAGGAACCCCGTCACAAACGTTTCCACAATACTGAGACAGTAAGTTTTACTGAGGACGACCCCGTACCCGAACGCACGCCTCACACTGATGCTATAATCATTGATATGATTGTGGCGAATATTATAATCAAACGGGTGTACGTTGATAATGGTGCAGCTGTAAGTGTTATTTTCTCAGATTGTTTCCAAAAAATGGGCATATCTCGAGATTTGCTTCGGCCTGCCCCAGGACCTTTGCAGACATTCACACAAGGGGAAGTTCGCGCAGAGGGGATTATTAATCTACCAGCCTCGGTAGGTACTCATCCTGCAATCAAAACAGTTTTTGTCGACTTTTATGTGGTGTCATCTACGTCTCCTTATAATATGATTCTTGGACGGGACTGGCTTACTCCTGCCCAAGCCATATGTTCCACATTTCATTTAACAATGAAATGTCCTTCACCCTACGGAACCATAGCCATCCGTGGCGATCAGAAGATGGCTAAGCAATGTATGCTTGTTGCACTCAAACCACGAACTACACAGACAGTTCAACCGCAGTTTCAAATAGATACCCCCGGGCTTGAATCAATACCAATTCAACCTCTTGGTGAAGAGGTAGTAGAAGTCCCTCTTGATCCAAATGTGCCCGAGCAAACTGTTAAGGTCTGGGACTTCTTCTGGGAATCTGGACTCCAGTACACCGGCTTTCTTCAAAACATTCACACCCTTAGGTTCCCCTGCCGGGGCACTATCTACTACCTCTAACATTTGCCACTTGGGCAACACTGCTTTCTGCCTAACATAGATAAACTTCCCTCTCCATCGTTCAATTTTACTCGGATTCTTAACCTTAAATCTCTTACCCGGCCTGGGGTTAAGGTAATACCAACCTTTATTTTTCCCCATCGTTTTCAATTGAAAGAAATATCTAAATAAACTAATACTGGGCACTAATCCCCCCTTACTGCACTCCACTAAAAAATCTACCACCTGCCTTACAGCATTAGGTCCTAATTGTCCTAAAGCTATCCCATAATAATCCAACAATTTTATTAAAAAATCCCACAGAGGAAACCTCAATCCTACGGCCAGTTGATTTATGTACACGGATATGAATCCTTTGGGAGGGCAACAGGCTTTGTCATTATCTTCGGGAATAATGAATTCCAAGTCAAAGGGTAAGAAAAAATTTGGCACCCATCGCCTAATTTGAGTCTCAGTTACGGTGGGTCTTACCCCTGCTACCTCGAATCCCTCTATTTCCTCTTCACACCGGGGAAAACTTACTGCCTCTACTCTTATTTCACTAAGATCACCGCGATGGATTTGTCTACTTTCGCTGTTCACAAGGAAGATCACTCGTATAGGAGGTGCTTTAAAAGGCACCCCTTATGTGCCTACCTCTTCCACCTTAGATGAAGACGAAGATGAGATAGACATACTTACTTGTTTTCTTTGGTTGGTTGGTGAGAGATATTCTATCGTCAGAAGTTGGCACAATGGAGGATTTCTCTAACACACGATTCAGATAACTGCAAAAGAAGAAGGTGAAGGGTTTTTGATTTCCCTCCTTTTCTTATACATTCAGCAACGGTAACGATTTGATGGTTTAAAATCAACGGTCCTGATCTTCACGTGCCACACACGCGCCTCGAAACCAGCAATATGCGCCGTTTCACACGCGCTTACTCGAATACCGTGTACAGCTGTTGGTCACGCGCCTCAGTTGTGCTCATCACTCGTGTTGAAGAAGCTTCTCAACCCCGGTTAAAAGACCTCGGGGTTTACTTTTTCACAACTCCGGTTGAAGGACTTCGGGGTTTTACTTTTTATCAACCCCGATTGAAGGACTTCGGGGTTTTTACTTTTTCTTAACCCCGGTTGAAGGACCTTGGGGTTTTACTTTTTCTCAACCCCGTTTGAGGGACCTCAGGATTTACTTTTCTCGACTCCGGCCCCCCCTGGTTTACTTTATCTACTTTACAAAGCCGAATCCTTCTGCTTCAGCTTCTTTGGGGGAGGGGCATCTGGTAGGTAAGGCCCAAGTTGCCTAAGGTCGCAGGCCGGCCCAAGTTGTTTATAGTTGGAAGCCCAAGATTTGGCCCAAATATGGATTTGATAATTGGGTTGTAACGGCAGCGCAAGAGGCCTCAATTGCGTGGCCCACGATTTCCTCCCAATCACGATTTCTTCCCAATCACGAAGGCAAGTTTCGTGGCCTTAATTGCAGGAGTATAGTTAGGGCCCTCAATTGTAGGAATATAGTTAGGAATGTAATTTAAATGATATAAATAGTAGAATTAGAGAGAGAAGAGGGGTTGGAACTTTTGAAAAGAAAGAACGCTTGTAAACGATAACAAGGAAAGAGAAAGAAAAGGAGCCCGGTAGGGACGCTATTTTCCCGTGGACGTAGATCTCCAGATCGAACCACGTAAACCTTGTGTCTTATTGCTTGGTTATTTTCTTGTTTAGTGCTTTTCGTAAATATTTTGGTGATAGCGGATTGCGCTTTATCACCTCACAAATGAGGCGTCACAGTGGCATAAGTCGCCGGAACTCTTTAACTGGTGCCGGCAAGTGAGAGGCACGTGACCTTTCCCGGTGAATTGGTGAAAATTGGGTGAAAATGTGGTCAAAATTGAGCAATTGATAGAGGTACATGACTAAATTGAAAAAATAGTTAAATATGAGACCAAATAAAAAAAAGTTAAAAAGTTATAGGACCAAATCAACTATTTTTCCCTGCCACGTGGCATAAGTCGCCGAACTGCCTGATTGCGCCGGCACGTGGGAGACACGTGACGTTTTCCGGCGAGTTGGTCAAAATTGGGTCAAAATTGGTCCAAAAGCAATTGATAGAGATACGGGACTAAATTGAAAAAGTAATTAAATATGAGACCAAATCAGAAAAATTAAAAAGTTATGGAACCAAATCAATTAATTTTTTTCCCGGAAACCTTCTCAATACTTCCACTACAAGAAAAATGGTATTTCCCATTATATTTTTTTGTAACTACAAGAGTGGTTATTAAAAAACTTCTTTTGTAACTATTAGTAGTTACATAAGATATTTTATACATTTTTTTACTAAAAATTGCTACAATGTGACAAGCTCTTTTGCAAATACTTATAGTTATAAATACATTAACAATTACGAAGTGGTTGCAAAAAAAACATTTTACATCTTACGATAAATGACTACTCTATTGTAATCACATGAAGAAATGTGATTACTGAAAATATTGTTGTGACCACTCTCTCGTTTTTATAACTACATTTTTATAATTGCAAAAGCAAATCAAGTAGTGCTCAAACATATCTAGAATAGGAAATATGGAATTATGCAGGCAATATTACATAGAAGCTAAACGGAAGTGAATAGCTTATGAATGTGTTTGTCGTTCTTTGGAAAAATGTATTTTTTGCTTCCTGTACTTTTAAATGTTTTTTTTTTTACTTTCTTGTTTGTATTTTATTTACTACTTCCTCCGTCTCGAATGAACTTGCACTGACCTCCCGACATACATATTAAGAAAAGTTGTTTTTTTATAAATGTTGACTTAGTCAAATCTATTTTTACCTTTATGTGATGACAGATTTATAATTATGTGATTAATGTAGGGTAGAGATATAAAGTTTTATATCCTGAAATCGAAAGTGCGCAAAAGGGATGGGATACCCCGATTAGGGAAGTATGCAAGTTCATTCGGGACGGAGGGAGTATGTTTTATCTCCTTATACTTTCATTTATCTTATTATTTCTCTCTTACTACCAGAGCATGTTAACGCCGTTAACGATTAAAATTAGAAAAACGTATTTTATGCTTACTTTCACTTAATATATATATACTTTTCTCCTCTATACTTTGTTTACTATGTTTTATCTCCTTATACTTTCATTTATCTTATTAAAAGAGCGTGTTAACGCCGTTAACAATTAAAATTGTCATGTTTTCTTTCTCCTTGTATTTTCTTTTTTTTTACGATTACCCCTTGTACTTTATTAATTCTTTTAATTTTCACCATGTATTGTTTTACTTTATTTATTTATTTATTTCCTATACAATTTCCTTTTATTTTGCTCATAATTTTTATTTCAAATAAATGTCATCGTTTATATTTTTGGAAGATACTAATCAATTGACCGTTATTTTAACTTAATCCCCGTCTAGGTGGGCTCCAATTGACTGGCTATGTTTCTTTTCCGATTCCTCCCTGTCTAACCATGCCTACACCCCGATCAATCCTATTTAGGCCCCGACTAATGCTAGGTCCCACTATATCGCTGAACTAGCACTTAATGACTTCTACAATTTAGATGTAAATATATAGTTTAAAAGTCCGACTTGTACTTGATAGCGCCCTGAATAGCCCAAAAACCAGTGGAGTTAGGATTAAGCTCACGATATTGTAACAAACCCGTTAAAATGATCCCCAATCACAACTCAATTAGCTTGAAAATCATTAGGGCTAACTCGTTTAACATTCATATATACTCCATCCGTCCCACTTAAATTTGCATACTTTAATTTTCTGTCCGTTCCATTTAACTTTGCACATCCTTAAAAAAGAAATTTCTCTTACAATCTCCACCCTCAAAATCTCCACCCCCAATCTCCACCTTTGAAAAAGTCAAAGATACCCCAAAATCTGTTTTTTCTTAACATCCGTGTCCGGTCAATCGTGCAAAATTAGCTGGGACGGAGGGAGTATGATCTTATTTAAAAATTGGTTGATTTTTTTATTTTTTTTATATTTTATATTTAATTTTTTTCAATGAAGTTGATTAAACTCGGAGTTGTCTATGATAAACATCAGTTTAAATATTTGATGTTATGCTACCAAAATGAAGAAAAGGAAAAGGAAAAAGAAATAGAGAAAAAGAGAAAAATAAACGATGGCATTTATATGAAAAAAAAAAAATTAGAAACAAATTAAAAGGAAATTGTATAGATAAAAACTAAATATAAAAAAGTAACAATAAGAATGAAAATTTAAAAAATTAATAAAATATAAAAGGTAACCGTTAGAATAATATATGGAGAAAGAAAATATGGTGATTTAATCGTTAATGGTGTTAATATGCTTTATTAGTAAGGATGAGAATAATAAGATAAACGGAAATATATAAGAGGATAAAATACGCTACCTCCGACCCAGCTAATTTTGCACACTTTCTGTTTTCGTTCGTCCCAGCTAATTTTGCACATCCTTAAAAAGGAAAGTTATAACATGATCTCCACCCTCAATCTACCTTTGAAAAGTCAACAAATACTTGAAAAACAACTTTTCTTAATACTTGTGTCAACCTCCCTTGTGCAAGATTAGCCGGGACAGAGGTAGTAATATACAAGGAAGAAAAGTTAAAAGAAAAAAAAGTAAAAGTACAAAGGGGGAAATAGGTACGTTTTTTCTTGTTCTTTTATGCGACAGTGTTTAGGCATGTCAAAATCGATTCGTCCCGTCCTGATCCGCTTCGATCCGAGGCCTTTGGGATGGGGCAAAATCCGTCCCGATGGAGAACGGGGCACGCCCCACCCCGCACCGTCCACGGGGCGGGTCGGGTTCGGGTCATGTCCCCCGCCCCGCTCCCTCCCCCTATATATATATATAATTTGTTTTTAAATATATATTATGTAGATATATATACACACACATAAATATTAAATATGTGTATATATGTATTTATATTATCAAATTTTATATATGATATGTTATACATATGTCATCCTAATACATTAAATTATGATTAGAGTAAATTTAAATAATCAAATTTTATTTTCTAATAATTAATTTTACAAAATATAAAAAATGTTAAAACAAAACTAATGTAAAGTTAAAAATTAAAACCGACCTATCGACTTCAATTATAAAAAAACAAAGTTCTTAATTAAAAAAAAAAACAGTTTTAAAATAAAATAATAAAAAAAGGCGGGGCAGGGCAGACCCACCTCGTGCGGGACAGATCATGGAGCGTATATTTTGCTCCGTAATGAGCTACGGGACGGAGCGGGGTAGGGTGGGGCAGGTAAAAAAATTCCAGAAATCTGCCCCGTCCTGCTCCGTTGACATGGCTAATAGTGTTGGATCTCGTCTACTAATTTGTTAACACTTTGCCCAGAATATGTGATGACTCTATATTCTATGTGTTCCACAGTTCACTACTGTTGCTTCACTAAAATGCACGTGTTAGTTATTTAAATTGTCTTTTTCTTACGAATCAATTCAGGTGGAGAATTAGCCATTGGTGCTTATAATAGACTAGACCATTAATAATTGATACTGACACCATTTTGATCTCCGTCTCATCACTAACAGGTAACTGAAAGACCACGTGCTATTAAATTAAATTATTTATTGTTTTCACGATATTTTTATAATTTATATACATAATGTTCTCAATAACTTTTGATCAGTTTATATCTCATAAGAAAACAAAGTTGCATCATTTCTACCCATTAATCACATACAATGCTCTCTTCTAAAAGAAAGGTCAACAAGGAGAAACCATTTTCTTTCATTAATAAATTTTTTTTGCATAAAAAATGAAGAATTATTCCATCAAGAAATCAATCATAATGCCATAAGATTAGTGTCCTAATATTCTTTTTTATTAAAAGTTATAAAATTTATATTTAGTTTTATAATCTTGATTATGTATACGCAAGATTGTACAAATCACTAGGCGCTAGTTAGGGATAGACTGAGCCTAAGAATTAGTCGAGTTTAGGCGAAATTGAGATAATTGAAAAATAAAGATGGGCTACTAATAGAAGCCCAGTAATTATATGGGGATTGATCGAAGTTAGTTGAACATATTTAACTACAATAGAGGCTACGTGATTATATTTGAGGAAAGACCCAGATGAAGAACCCAATTTGGTAAGTGACAACAGAAAAGCCCTTCATTTTTAAACAATTTTTATTACAAACTTTTTCCTTTTTTTTATTTAGCTTTTTTTTGTCATTAAACAAAACAAAACAAAAAAAAAAAAAAAAAGGAAAAGTAGACTTATCGATGAGAACTCGTAACTAGAGTAGACTAGTAGCAGAAGAAGATAAGAATATTCAGTGCCCAATTTTTTTGCAACCATCTGTTCTATGATTGATAGCAAATAGACCTATACTCTACTCTAATAAATGTGAAAGAAAAAGAAAATTATTTAAATAAAGCTCGTTCAAACTTTATTTTGTTTGAATCTACTATGTTCGCTCAAGATCGATTATACTATATACTAATCTACAGTATTGTGTTTACTGCCTTAGTAATATTTTGTAGGTTTAATTAGATGAAAATTCATAATTTTGTAGTCAATTATCATTTATAACATGTATTTCGCATCACGTTTTAATATGTTTTCGAATAATATCCAAGAGTTAGTTTAGGACTCCAATTACTGAGGTAAAACTCTGAAATTTGAATTTTGAAAAGAAGGTCATGAATTATACAATTATATTTGCACTACAAATCTGTCGTTTGAGTTTTGAGTCAAATGTATTTTAAAACAGAATAGTTTTAGACTCTGGAAAGAAGTAATAACAAGCTCTGGCATTGGATGATCCGTCAATAGAAACAGATTATAAGAACTTTGGCGGAACAGTTGTGAATATTATCAACGAATATGAAGATAGAAGAGAACCTAATAAAGCATTGAGGCCGTTGAAGCAGGTTTTGAAGAAAGACGTAGAGCCCGAAACGGCGTGCTGTTGAGGAGCAGATCCGGCCCGATTATCATCCAACAATGGTATTGCGGTGGATGAGTGATCGCCGCCGTCTGCGTCGGGCTTCATCATCAAAGATAGCCAGCTCGTAGTTGGGGGAGGGGTGTTGTGTCTTTTTATAGATCAATTTATTGTGTAATTTCCCCTTAATACTATTCTATCAGATGATTCTGTTCTAAATTGGAACACAAATTGTCTTATGGAGCTATAGACAGGGCCCTTTTCAAATTTCACGAATTTTTTGTGTATGAAATATATTTATGAATTATTTCCATTGTTCTATTTTGGAAACCTTGAGCGAATAGTTCATTAATTCTATTGGCTTAAAAATAGTCCACTAGATAAATTGATGTAGTTATTTTATTGTAAGTATTTCCTTATTCACTATAAAAAGGGTCTTTTGACAACAAGAAATGTCATAAATAATGAGTATTTGTCATAACTTTATTATAGAGACAACATGTTGTCACTAATTAGTCGTTTCAATAACTTGGACGCAAATAATATATTTGTGACAAAAAAAGTTGTCTCAAATGTGTCGAAATGCGACAACTATCATCTCTGAAAGTAGTCTTAAAAGTTGTCACAAGAAACTTGAGTGTGTTTGCTGAAGGCTGGGGAGTGCTGTCCAAACTTGACTGAGAGAGTTAATGTGTGTGTTTTATTGGGATTTGGTCCCCTCAACCCACTGAAGGAAACTATAAGAAAACACACCTAGGTGTGCACACCTAAGAAAAATCTATTTTTTGCTTTATCGTTGACATTTTAAAGGTGGAGATTAAGGGTGGAAATTTTGAGGGTGAAAATTGTGAGATAAATTTTCTTTTTAAGGGTGTACAAATTATTATTGGACGTATCGAAAAAGAAAACTGTACAATTTCACGTGAGACGGAAAGAGTATAAAAGACTTCTTTTGTGGTAGTGATCATTTATCTTATTCACGCTTCCCGAGTTTATTTATAAACCTAATCATATTGTCATGTATTATGCTTATTTGTTTGATAGAATTGTGATGGATAAATGAGATTTAATTGTAGAACATGAGAATGCATGACATATTTAGTTGCTAACTTGGGAGGTTGGTAATAGACCTCTAGGAAATATGATCATTAAATTTTATGGAGTTAAACTGAAGCAACGCAGGGATACGAACTTTAATAGATCAATACATGGATTAACTTGTCCAGGAGATTGGTTAATCTATATATTTGTGATTACTTTAAACGAAGAATATTTAGGAAAACTTGTATGATTGAATTAATTATTTCATATGCTAGATAAAATCATTGTTCTTGCTCTTGTTCAACTCTTGCTTAATTTTTTTATTTGCTTTAGTAGTTCATCATTCTGGATCAATTTACGATTATCTAGATAAAAGCAAGATATTAAATATGATAATACTTACTACCGCTAATCCACGTGAATACTAAATTCTTGTTCAGCGCTACAATATAACAGATCATACACTTACAATTTAGCATTAAAATATTATATGAACAAATTCCCACATCTTGCGCCAAAATGACAAGATATTGTAAACATATATATGGAGTATAAAACGTTTATGATGAGATATTCTAAACATATACACGACCATATGGAGTTCAAAGATTTGGTTTAAGTTTAAGTGTGTCCAAGAAAATCATGCCTTTGAAATTCTAGAATTAAGAAATAAAAGTAAATAGTGAAATTGTACCAAATTCTAGAATTAAGAAATAAAAGTAAATAGTAAAATTGTATGTTTGTTTTAAGATTGTATTATTAAATTAATAATAAGAGAGATCAACGATATAATTATACTATAGATATGTGAATAAGTTTGTTTTTCCGAGATGAGAAGCTATGTCCCTAAGTCGACAGGGTTTCGTTCTTCCACCATGAGGAAGCGATCAACGTGTTGGATTGTTTCAGATGATCTCATTTTCACTTTCTATATCTCGTCGTCATTGATTTTTTACTTTCCAGTTCCTTTTCACGTAACTAGGGCTAGGGTTTTACACATCTTCGTAAACCCTTTTTTTTTTTTTTTTTTTTTTTTTTTGTATAATTTTGTTTCCTTACTCGTTGTTTTCTGTTGTTTTCCTTCTGGGTAGGAAAGCCGTCTACTGGGGTGTTCTACGTTGGGTGCTATGCATGAAGACTCGAAAATCCTTCCAACAGATCGGCGCAGCCTGATCCTCGCAAACTGGTACAATTTTCTTTCTGATTTGTCTGTGCTAATCGATTTCCATATTGTGATTTATGGCGGGGGAGAAGGGTAAGGCTAAGATGGGGGAGCCAGTAGACCTTGATGATATATTGAGTCAAGGAACATCGGCGGGGGTAGTCAATCAATTATGCTTAAGGGGTACGGTGTGTAGAAAGAAATACTGCAATCCTAAAGGTTGGGAGGGGGGGACGGGGGGGATTGATGTCTAATGCATGGAAGGGTGCGCAGGGTGTAGTGGCAACATAATGGGGGCCAAAACTGGTTCTCTTTCCCTTCTCAAACGAATTTGATTTATAAAATGTCATTAAGAATCAACGGTGGCATTTTGAGTGTTTGTTAGACGCGATCAAACGTTTGTTGGGGTTGGAATAGCCATCAGAAGTGGTCATTAACCAGGCAGTTTTATGGATACGCATATACGATCTCCCTCCGGCGTGTATGTTGACCTGTATAGCTGAAATTCTATCTGGACAATTGGGTCTCTTGATAGGTTCGACTCTATGCATGAGAAGAGGATCAGGAAGTTCTTAAGGATGAAGGTGTATGTGGACATCACGAAGCCTCTCGTCCAAGGTTTGTCTATAAGACTGAAAGGGAAATCAGATGGTTGGCTATCAAATATGAATCGCTGCCGTTATATTGTTTTTTTGTTGTGGTCTAATAGAGCATGTGGTTAAGAATTGCGTTGAATATGATCGGAATGAGTGCCTGGATATCGGGGACCTCCCGATTGGTCCTCATTTGCGAGCTTCACCGCTCAGGCGGAATAAACCACCAAATGGGAGAGCTGTTCGCCGGTTAGTTGAAGAGGAGAGGGAGAACACAAAAATTGTTGCTCCAGCAAAGAAGATTGAAAGCAAGAATATGGATAATATGTATAGACAACTGGATGCTCCCCCTGAGTGTAGGGTACGTTCGTTGGCAAATGAGATTGTGCAGAAATTATCAGTGGTAGGCCCTGAGCTCAATCAGCCTACTAAACAAATCTCACCACAGATCTAAACCATACATAGCCAAAAAAACCCAGCCAAATATCACTCATACAATCAACCCACACCTTCGAGCAAAAATATCCTCCAAGTTTAAAAATTCCCCCTCCAACTCACCACCTAAAACTACTACCAAGTTCTTGTTATCAAAGTCCCTATTAACCAGTTCACCCTCGAAACTTAAACACACTCATCCTATAAAACCCACACAACAATCGTCGAACCATCTGGACAAAAACCTGTTCAGTCATGTTGATATCACACCACTAGCTACAATGATAAAAATGACAAAAACCTCCATATCTGCCCGAGCTATTGCCACTGCCTCAAAACCAAAGAGAACGACGTGGAAACATAAAAAAATGGCCATAACTGCACCAAAAATCGAGCATACTGAGAAGCTGACAAGGGGAAAGCGAAAAGTAGCATCCCAGGTTGACGATGAATAAGCTGACGGAATGGATAGTGACAGGATATGAGGAAGGGAAAAGTGGAGATAGTGAAGGGTGGCAACAGAACTCACATATCGGCGGAGGCTGCTGACGAGCAGTCCTGTCGGGACCAATGAGTTGTCTAGGATGGAACTATCGGGGGCTTGGGAACCCACCAAAAATTAATGTGCTAAAACGGGTCGTAAACTCTAAAGATCCCAACCTTATTTTCTTGATGGAAACAAGGCTTTTCCGACCAGAAATTGATAAGTTAGCATCTACATTGGGATACATCATTGTGGCAGTGGTTGATTGTTGTGATTCGAGAGGAGGTTGAAGTTAGGGGGAGCGGGGTGTGTGTCTCATGCGAAAGGATGTGGATAGGGTGACCGTGAGGACAACTCATTTACCTTGTATTGATTATGTGATAGAGGAGAATGATGGTACGAAGTGGAGATGGACAGGAATTTACGATTGGCTGGATGATTCTTCGGAGGCTCTCACATAGGCTATGTTGAGGGAGCTATCAACTTAGTCGCAAGTGCCATGGGTCTGCATGGGCGATTGGAATGAAATAATGTATGGGCATGAAAAGATAGGGGGACGGAACCGACCCTAGCAGAATGGAAGCGTTCCAAGATGCCTTATATGATTCAGGACTAGAGGATTTGGGATATGAAGGTTTTAGTTTTACTTAGATGAATGGACATAAAAGGTGTAGATAATATCCAAGAAATATTGGATCGGTGTGTCAGTTACGGGGAGTGGAAGAAATTGTTTCCTAAGCATAAGATCGAACACTTGCTTAGGACAAAATAAGACCACTGCTCGATTTTATTAAGCTGAAAATGGAAACAGACTGGAAAATAGAAGAAAAAAGGGCGACGTGTGAAGCATTTTGAGGCCATGCAGAAGACGATGGTGCGTCCTTTCACAAAGGAGGAAGTCATTTTGGCGTTAACACAAATGCACCCGACAAAGGCCCTTGACCAGACGGTATGCCTGCACTTTTTATTAGAAGTCTTGATCAATTGTTTCCTCAGATGTCATTCTAGTTGTTCGTGATGTTCTGAATGGCTAAACTAGTCCTACCTCCCTGAATCATACTTATATCGTACTTATTCTTAAGAAAAAATGTCCTCAACTTGTTACTGATTTTAGACTTATTAGTTTATGTAATGTGATTTTTAAATTAATTACAAAAACCATTCCTAATAGATTGAAATTATTTCTGTCCGATATCATTCCATGAACCAATCTGCTTTTGTCCCGGGTCGTCTCATAACTGATAATGAGGTGGCTACTTTTGAGATTTTCCATTTCATGAACAATAACAGTGCACAAAAGAAAGACACTTTTGCCTTCAAATTAGGTATGAGTAAAACTTATGATAGAGTAGATTGACTTTTTCTTAAGAGATTGATGTTGTGCACGGGTTTGAATTGGAATTTCGTTAGTTTGACCATGATGTGTGTGAACTTGGTTTCTTTTTCGATTCTTCTTAATATTTGCCTGGGAAACTCCTTTAACCCCTCCCAGGGACTGCGTCAGAGGGATCCGCTATCCCCCACTTTGTTTTTATTTTGTGCAGAAGCTTTTTCTGCTCTGATTAGGAAAGCGGAGATCAGAGGTGCTCTTCATGGAGCTAAAATTTGCAGACGAGCTAACTCAGTTTCACATCTATTTTTTGCGGATGATAGCATTATATTTGGTCGAGCAACATCAAATGAAATTGATGAGATTGGGCGGATGGAGGCTATTTTCAGTTCTGTTGTTGCTAGAGTGGATAAAAAACTAAAGAATTGGAAGACTATTTGCTTGTCAAATGCAGGAAATTGACTTTGATTAAGCCAGTGGCACAATCAATTCCGACCTATGTTATGAAATGTTTTTAGATTACCATAATTGGTTAACAGGCAAATTAAATAGATGTGTTCATCTTTTTGGTGGGGTAAAAAATCTTCAGAAAGAAGAATCCATTGAGAGGCGTGGGAGAAGCTGTGTAGGAGGAAAGAGGAAGATGGATTAGGATTAAGGGCTTTAGAGGCATTCAATTTGGCCATTTAAGCAAAGCAGGGGTGGCAGCTTATGGGCGATGAGAGCTCTTTTCTATCCAAATTTCTGAAGGCTCGTTATTACCCAAGTAGGAGTTTCCTTGATGCACCAATTGAATAATCCAAGTTATACATAGAGAAGCATCTTGGCAAGGAGGGAAGTCTAGAAGGGCGGCCTTATTTGGAGGGTAGGTAACCAATCTAATGTGGATGTATGGACGGACCCGTGGTTACCAAATAATGTTAGTTTTAAAGTAGGTAGCACCAAACTAGTGGTGTGTGGGGTAGAGAAAGTTAAGGGATTTGGTGGACGCCTCGAACCGACAATAGCGAGATGATTTAATTGGTTCGTTATTTAGATCGGAAGATGCAACTCAAATTCGGGCTATTCCACTCTTCCAAGGGCAAGGGCAGAACCAAATCTTTTGGAAATTTTTCTAAAACTTGGAAATATGATGTGAAATCGGGTTACTACGTGGCCACGGAGAGGATGGGGGAGTAATTGGCCAAGTTCATCTTCAACGATGATGATAAAGAAGTTGTGGAAATTTGTGTTGGAAATGGATGTTTCCCCTAAGGTGAGGTGTTTTCAATGGAAAACCATTAGATGTTACTTCCTGGTTGCATGGAGCTTATGGAGACGAGGTATGGATGTCGACGGGGATTGTCAACGGTGTGGAGATACGGAGGAAACAATTGAGCATGCTCTGAGGGATTGCTCATGGACTAAGGCTTTTTGGCAGACGTCGCCTTTTCGAATAGGTAATGGATAACTTGACTCGAGCGCCTCAATTGCTGATTGGATTGAGAAGGTGGCGGAGCAGTGGGGGCGATGAGTTTCAAAGGATGTTTGGTTCACTGTTGTGGATGGTATGGAGGGCAAGGAACGTGTTGTGTTTTGATAATAAACAACTTCACCAGCAGGAGTGCTACCATGTCGCTGCACATATGGTGAGGGACTATGCGGCTGCTAAGCGACCAGTTTTTGCAGAAAATCTGCAGACGATGAGAATCAGCTGGTTGATGCACTATTTTTAAACCCTAGTATTCTGTAAGTGTACAGTTCTAAAGTAGCTAGTGGCAGACAATGTCAATTCCACAAGGACTTCATTGTGTAAACTTAGTACCCTAATTATAATACCTCCACTCTATCTAAACTTTCGAATAAAAGGATGAATTTGATATTTTCTAAACCTAATTGCATATAAATAATTAAATATCGAAGATTTTCTTGGAAAATAAGTAATCAAATAGCAAGATAGATAAAGATGTATTCTAAGGAATATATTTCAATTATGAACTCCTATGTAAGTTTAACATAAAACTCTAGACTTTTAAACCAATTGTGTTGTTTATTAGATGATACTTATATTAACTAACCTTTCTCTCGAAGCGGCTAAACTGTTGATCAATTAGAACTACTCACCCTCTCGAGTCGACCAATCCCAAAGACTTCCAAAAGCCCCTATACTAATGCCTACATAATTATCTTACTTCTCTCGGATAATATTGATAACTACGCTATGTATTGTATGTTTATTAACGATTCTCTTCTCTCGAAGCGAAATCGTTAAACGTGTAGATATTATTCAAATGATGAGTTTCAATAGAAAATAAACACATAAACTGGAGTCTAGAATTAAAGATAAAATCAAAACATACTTGTTCACAATCTACTTTCTACCGCTAGAACACAATAGGTATTTAACTAGTCATAATCAAAGTAAAAAACCAAATATATTTAACGACAAACATGGTTGGAATAATTAACTAAAGACAAAAAATAGAAAAATCTGAATCTCGTTCTCCGATCGTCGTCTCGTCACCTCCTTGCTCTTTGATCTGACTTCCAAACTCTTCTCCGATGATGATTGTGTTCTATTTTAGTCTTGAAAATCTCTATTTATGAGTCTTGGATCTTGTGGTAGGAATTAGAGTCGAATTAGGAGAAAAATGTGTATAACTTAAATTAAACTGCCCTACGGACGCAGCTGTTCCGGCTGACGCGGTTGTTCGTCTGATCCAACCGCGTTACCTGATGTGGCCGTTTTCACTTCACAGTGCTCACAGGCTTAACCAAGCCACTTTTGATGCAGCCGCGTCAGTTCCGATTAAAATCCGGTTCAAGACCGGTATTACTCTTCTGGACCGTTCCATGGCCCTTTTCATCCGTTTTTGCTCGTTCGTTACCCGTTTCTTCTCCCGACTTCGTCCAAATGTCTTTGTTTTTGCATATATTTACCTTTTACTCCAAAACACTCACAAACATGTTAAAACGCTTAATATGAGGAATATTACATATTTCGACCATTTATACATGCAAATGTCATAAAATATCTATCTAAAACGACCTAAAATGCATGTATACCCAACGTGTATCATTGGTCACTACAGGCAGAAGGCATACGGAAGCTTAATTCTGATGCATTGGTTCAAAAGGAGGCTGGGAGGACAGGTTTCGGCAGTGTGCTTTGCGACAGCTTGGGCCGTGTGGTACAGTCGGAGGTGGCATTGGTAGAGGGAGGAATTGACGTCGATGTGGCCGAAGCTTTGAGTTGTCACGAGGGGATGCACATGGCGGCAGGATGTTGATATCAAAGGATTGAGATTGAAGGGGATAACTCTGTCTATAACATGCTCCGAACACGAAGAACTGATCCAACCTATTGTGGATCATTTATGCAGTCTATTTTGCTATTGTTCGCTGATTTTAGTTTTGTTTGTTTTAGTCTTGTTAGGCGCTCTGCTAATACTATTGTGCACAATTTATCGCGTTTTACATTTTTCTTTTGATACTGCTAAACCAATCCTGTACCGACATCCATTGAACCTTTTGTTTCCGCCGAGGCGATTACTTAATTTTATTGATTGGGGTTTTGTTATAAAAAAAGTTGTATTATAAATAGCAGATACAATATTATATACATTTTTTTTTTCTTTATAACAAAAACCTTATTAACTAATGCACGAAGCAGTCAAAACTGAATCACAAAGGAAATCTAGAGGTGAATGCCACTGCACAGAGTCGAGATTACAGATTTTTTGCAATCTCTAATTAGTGACGGTTTGTTGTCTCTAATAATAAGACAGTGATAAATACTCATTATTTGAGTGGTTGTCTATTTTCTGAAAAGACATTTTTTTTCTAGTGTATACAATATTATTACATGGTTTGTTTCCTTGAAACGAAGACTTGATTAACTATTGCTTGCAGAATGAAAAAGAAAATCCGGAGACGAATGCCACTAAATAAAGTCGAGAATTGCAAAGTTAAAGATGTACAGTATTCGGAGTTTAGATCTCAAAATAAATAGGAATCTGAGTATTTTGTTCGTATGCAAAACAAACACCCCCTTCAGTAACTTTCGCAGTCGAGTTGCGTGCCTTAATCGTCCAGAATTGTACAACAAACTAGCACTCATAATATACGACAAAATTTCCTGAAAAGGGAAAATTATAACTTACTGGGACTACGAATATTGGACCAATTTATGTTATCTCTAAATTTCTTCAAGACTCCGGATAATTCATATGCAAATTAATAATTATTGCCTACCTAGTTAATTGTTTCAATTGAATTACAATTCTTATTTACATACATGTCTACATGTTTTCCGTAATTACAAAAATTGGGTTCGGGTATAATTCGGCAACGTCAATCATCTTCTGTTTAGGTATTATACGCAAATAGAATAGATAAAATCTCACAAATAATTTTGGATCAATCAAATCCGCAAACTATTCCGAAATAATTTTGATGTAATACATTCAAAAATCTTAATTATCTTGCTTATTTTATTATTTGTTTTATGTCTAATTTCTGTTTTTTTAAATTCTTCTTAAATTTATCAATTAATGTAATGTCATTTGATTACTGTACTTTTATACTATTCATTTTAGATTCATTCGATCCCAAACATAATTTAGAATTTTTTATAATTATTAGTGTTTATTATTAGAATGCGTAAAACTGGATGTTTACTAGAGATCACCGTTCTATATATCTTACGAATTATGTTCTCTCTTTTTTAAAAAATATTTTGAGTCTGGCAATCACATAATTTCTGTTGATTTTTATGTATCATTATTAATAAAACATACACTTTAAGATTTAGTTAAAACTCATTTTATTTGATAAATTTATAATTCTAATTAAATTGTAACCGTATTTTTATGAATTTTAAAATATATGATTGAAACAAAAAAATTTGCAAGAATATATATAAAGAATAAAAGTAAAATTACGTACAATGACAGTTTTAGAGTCATGAACTATATTTGGGCTGAAATTAGTTTTGGTCTCGTACAATTTCGGTCCCAAGAAAAAGTTAAATATTCAATTTAATCCAAGTAACTTTGTAATTTGTTCAGATTTAGCCCTTTTTATGCCGTCGATGATCAATTTGGTCGGAAAAATCGCACGTGTCAGTCACTTGACTCATTTTTTCGGCCAAATTTTCAATACCTGCACTGAGGAGTGACAAAAAATTAAAAATTAAAAATTAAAAAACAAAAGTGGATTTTTTATTTTAATTCATTGTCACTCGCCGGTGCCATGCATTTAAAAATTGACCGGAAAAATGAGTCATGTGAACGATACGTGCGATTTCTAGCTAAATTGGTCATTGGTGGAGAGAAAAACACTAAATTCGAAACAATTCCAAAATTATAGGATCAAATTGAATTTTTGACTCTTCTGGGACCAGAATGTACGAGTGAAAATTACGAGACAAAAAATGATTTTAGCCCAATATTTGTTAATCTAGGATTTATGATTTTGAAAGTAGCTTCTTTAAAAAGTTTATTTTTTAAAACTTCCTTTTTCAGATTTTTTTTTTAAAAATGTTTTTCAGAAAGGTTTAGAGGCACTATATTTAACAGTGATATATACTTTGTTAACATATGGTATCATTTTAAAATTGAACATATTTACATAACCAGAAAAAAGTGTTTAGCTGCTATATTAGATTAATACAAAGTGCAACATTTATGGATGGTCTTTTACATTTTAATTGTATTTGAGAGTTTGGTAAGTGATGCATTTCCTTTTATAAGAAAAAACAAGAAGTAAGAGTCAACCAAGAAAAAACCAAAAACTATAATGATTAGATGAGTCGCATTTTGCATCACCACTCCAAAAATTGACGATAACAAACCAGGCCGCCTTCTAGTCATGGATCAAAATCACACGTCAAATGCTTTCTATAAATATATATTTCAATTGGAAACTGCAGAAACTTTTCAAAGAATTTTATTTTATTGTTGAAGTTGGATGAAAATCGAAAGCTTGATGATGTCACTAAAATGCTAAGATTTAGGATACTACATGGATTTTTCAAATGCTTCCAAAGAAACACCACTGTTCAGATCATACGAATAATTTAATTATGTGAAAGTTCACGACATTTTGATTAATTGTTATTTGTATCAGTACTTTTCAAACAATACATAAAAACACTACATTTGTAATTTTTTTCAATTCGATGCACCCGAGCAAGTGTTGAGCTCCAATCATTGACATGAAACCCAAAATTGGGACTTTAGTCATCTTGACTGCAGATGTGTGTTGGTCATATGATGGTTTTAGACCTTACCTAGGGTATGTTTGTTTATGGATGGAGGGCGCATGATGAAATGAAATTTTTTGTTGTATGAATTCAAGATGTAGTGTTTGTTTTGAAAAAAAAAAAAGAAATGTGGTTAAATTTATAAGATATTTTCAATTTAACTTTAAAAATTTATCAAAATGTACTAAATACTCAGGCGATAATTAATATAATATAATAATTGAAATGACATAGGTATGTCCACCATCCGGGTAGATTAGTGCATAAACAAACATAACCTTAACTTAATAAGAGAGTCCACCTTCAATGCATGTGAGGTACCGGTGCGTCTGAACTATTAATTACCATAAGATTATACTCGCTAGTTATATATGCTATCGAATTCCACCTCTAGATATTAATTAACAAATAATTACATTATTATTCTAATTAATATCGGACTTGTTCATCATAATATTATCTCCCAAAACTAAATCATCTCCTTCTTCTTCTTTATCTTTCATTGTTATGGAGAAACACAAATCATCTTCCTCTTATTTAATGAACAAATTCTTCATATCTTTTCTTCAAGAAACAAATCTTCTTCTTCTTATAAATATACTGATCGAACTCAATCTTTTTCTTTTTATTCTCTCAAAAACTATATGATCTTCTTCCTAATTTAAATATCAACGAAAAATTGCGTATTTACAGGTAAAAATTAAAAAAAAAAAAAATTGAGATTCATCTTCCTGTTTATTGGTTCGAATTCTTAGGGGCTAACATAATTTGTACAATTACATGCAATTCTGCAACTATGCATTAAAATTCTAATTTCGAGTTCTACATCATCAATTAGAATAAACAAAATATTCAGGTGTATTGAATTGGTCAAAATTATAAAAGTAATATATTTTTATGTTATAGTTACAAGGTACACTACAGTAAAAGAGGTTTTTTGTATAAGACTTTTTGACACCATAATTGTGGTCACTAATAATAAGTTATTTGTGACCACTTGTTGTCACAAATCTCTCTACAAATTATTTGAGATAACTTTAAGAATATTTTTAGAGACAACTAGTTGTTGCAAAAAATATTTGAGACCACTTTTGTGGTCACAAATATATTATTTACGACCGAGTTATTGAGACGACAATAAAGTTGTGACAAATACTCATTAGTTACAAATATATTAGTAACTACAAAGTAGTTGCAAAACATAGTTACAAATATATTAGTAACTACAAAGTAGTTACAAAAAAACTTTTTGCAACTTATTATAAGTGACTACCCTATAGTAACTACTTTTAGATATTTAGTTACTAAAAATATTTTTGTAACTACTCTCTATCTTTTGTAGCTACATTTTGTAGTGGCAAAAAGCCTTATTTTTAGTAGTGTCTGGGGTTGTGTCTTTTTCCAAAGGGAAAAAGTATGATCTATATATGGAGGACTTTCTAGTAATTTTAACTTTTCTGTATAAATTATTAGGTCATAATTGATAAGTTTCTGTCACTTTTAGTAAATTCATGGTTTTCTTTTAATTTTTAAAATATAAATATTCTTTTTCAATTTTAATTCGTTTTTATGCATAATTTATCAAATTATTCATATTTTCACAATTCTTAATTTGACATTCAGATCACATATCTTATAATAAAATATTTAATTTATTTGTTGGTTAATAATTTGTGCTAGAGTATTTATTGTGAATGGTACTATAGTGTGGAGTGTAGGCTACAACTATTTATTGGTAAAATAGTTTACTTACAAAAAATATTTATTGAGTTTGTTTGTTTTTAAATACAACTAATCAGTTCATTTTATTTTACATGTGACTATTTTATTATTTAAGCTACGTCCTGGAGAAAATCGTTGTTTAAATGACACTCAAGAGAACTGAGGTTTTGGTCTCACATGATACAAGGTTGTTTTATTTTTGTCTCAATACTTGCACTTTTGATCCTCAGAAGATACAAATCGTTCAATTTTCTCATATTAGAACCAAAATGAAACAACCTATGTCCCACGGGACTCAAATCATAATCTTCTCAATGAGACTCGTACTTTATTAACTAAATGCAAAACGTTAGTATTCAATTTTATAATCAATTTATTTAATCTTAAATCTGTTAGATATGTGTATATACATATATAATAGCCACATTGGGACAATTATGTAATCAATATTTTTCTGCCTAATATTTTGGTCCATAAGTGGGAGGTTGTTGTCATATTGGTAAGAAACAAACGTTGTTAGAATCTTTTACAATGCAAATAATGTTTTCTAAGATATATTTTAATGTAATTTTATAAAATTAATCATCTTTTTAAATCTTTAGTTTAACATCCACATCACATATATCATAATGAGATATTCAATTTCAAATATTATATTGTTTGTTCGTTGATACTTTGAGTTAGATTTAAATGTTTATTGTGTATTGTACTATAATCTATAGTGTGAATTTAGAATGCAACTAAAAAATAATTAAATAGTACTCTCTGAAAATTTATTTTACTTGATTATTTTATTAAATGCATAACTAACTAGTATATTTTATTTCACGTAATTTTTTCTTCATTTATTATGCCGAGCGAAAAATAATTGTTTAAAATGATTGAATGCATACTTTATTAAGTTAAAATAAAAACTTAATATTTAATTTAATAATCAGCTTTTAGATTTTTATAATTTTTAACATTTATTTGTTATAATAATAACAACAACAACAACAACAACAACAACAACAACAACAACAACAACAACAACAACAACAACAACAACAACAACAATAATAATAATAATAATAATAATAATAATAATAATAATAATAATAATAATAATAATAATAATAATAATAATAATAATAATAATAATAATAATTTTATTTGATTAATTATAGGGCTACAACTTTTGCGCACATGCTTATATTTTATATGTTAATTAATCTTAAAATCATTACTATTATTTATTTTATATTTTTTAATGTAATTTTCTATAAACATTACACTTTGCAATCTAAACTACGAAATTTTATACACATTGTCATCCCTATTAACCAACCTGTGAACTATTTAATATTTTAGATTTCGCAACCTAAATAAGACTATCATATTAACCAACCCCGACTATATTTATTTTTCACATTTTGCAAGAAAATCAGTTTTTATATTAGTCATTTTGTATCTTTAAATAAAGATATTATCTAATAAAAAATGTAAAATTTATTGGAATAAATTTCAATATATATATATAAAAATATTCAGATATATTGAATATCTCATATGTCTTATTTTATCATTCCACATACTGAATAACTTTTGCATTTCAATTTGTTAATATCTTGATTTATTGAAAATTTCAAAAGTATTTTATTGTACCTGAAGTCACCAAATAAAATATTAAAAAATTGTAAATGAGACTTTTTCAAATTTAAATAGTTATAGTTAGAATTTAAAAAAATATTTAGATAAATTAAATATAAAATAATATGGAAAAGAATAAAGAAGAAACTAATTTTCTTATAACGTTATTCAATTTATTTTATTTAATATATTTTGATGAATTGTGTGAAATTCGATATTTGTATATGTTTGAATATTCATAATTAATTAAGCTATTTGTACGGGTGTGCATATATGTCAAAAGGATATAGTCACACTAAATGTGTGTTTGAGTTTAAAAAATGAGAGATGGTTATTTTTTGGGTTTTTATCGGTCAAAGACCCGAAAGATAGGTCAACTATCAATTCAAGTCCTGAAAGATAATTTCTATCAATCCAGGGCTTAAAAGATTTAAAACTATCAATGGAAGACTCATATATTCAAAATCATTATAGGGTCTGTTTGAAAAATTGCAAAACCCAAAAAATAAATTCATCTCGAAGTGATAAGTAAGGAAAATACGTCAAAAGTCTTTCACTACATTTTTTTTTAAAAACAAAAAATTATCGTGATATATCTAAAATAATTAAATATTTACAATATTTTTTAAAATATTACAAATTAACAAAAAAAGTATTTACATAATAAAAAATACATTTTAGTGAAATATGTTTACATGAATTTAAATATTATGAACTCAAAAAGAAATTACAGACTTTTTTTTAAAAAAACTAATTTTTTTCCCCACGTATGACTTAAAAAAGAAATTAAAGATGTTTAAAAAAATAAATTAAAAAAACTAACAATTTCAAATATGAAATTACAGAAAATTCAAAAAATAATAAATTTTAAAAATTATCATGAAAGACTTTTGACATAAATTTCCACTGCTTGTTACTTTGAGACAATTTTATTTTGAGGATTTTTATTTTGTGGGTTGTGCAATTTTCCAAACAGGCCCTCCAATGATTTTAGACTTATGGGTCTTCTATTGGTAGTTACAAATCTTTTGGGTCCTGAATTGATAGAAATTATCTTTCAGGACCTGAATTGATAGTTGACCTATCTTTCGGGTCCTTGACCGATAAAAACCCTTTTTTTTTTTAAAATAGATACACTTTATTTTGATAATGAATATTAAACTATAAAATATTAAGTTATTTTAAATTTATATATCGTATGAGAGAAACTGATATTTACATACTCACAATTTATCCATGGTTAACTTAAAATTTCTAAATATTTATTTCATTAATTAGGATACAACGGCTACCACACTTTTAAATATTAGATTATATGATATTTAGTGTAATTGCATTAATACTTTATAAATATATTTATGTACTTCCCACGAGAGTAACACTAGTATTAGATAACGTAAATCGATCTATTCGTTTGATTTTTTTATTGTTGAGGTCGAACACAAAAATCGTGAAAAATGAAGCCTGATTCAAATAACTATATTTACAACGAAATAATTACTCCTTGCAACCATCCAAATCTTAATTCTCGATTAGGCCCTTAACTTTCAAAACATGATAATCCATTTATTCTTTTTTACAACCCTGTTTTTCTTTAAATAGCCGTCATCATCATTCTCAATTCATAATCCTTTGCACTATGGTTGCGACAAAGAGAATTTGCTTTTGATGTTGTGGTAATTCGAAGATCAAATACTTCTTTAAAAAAAAAAAAAAATATGAAGGAAGAAATTGCAACAAAGATCGAAAATTGTTTTGGATTTGTAGGGTTGAGAATTTTGTTGCCCATAGTTTGGCTAATTTTTCTAATACATGTATTTCGGACTTTATGGTGTGGCACTCGCCACCTCCTTTTTGTTTTTATAATCGGTACTGGTTGTTTCAAGCAATAGTTGAATGAAAGTTTGTTTTCATTTTCAAAAAAATTGCAACAAAAGATCCATTTCATCCAAAAACAGAGGCAAGTATGCTTATGTTACTGAGAAAGTGATGGAATGTTACGTTAACGAATGTACAAACAAATTAACAAAGGGAAAGAAAAATCATATTTGGTCCTGTAAAATTCCTACTTTTTCGCTTTTGGTTTTATAATTAGTTTTTTTTTTTTTTAAATTTAGTCCTATAACTCGTTAAATTGCTAATTTTGACTCAATTTTTGTCGAAGATTGATAATTAGGCCGGAAAAAATTACGTGATCGGTACGTGCCGGTACAAATTAATGACGTGACGAGAATCTGCTTATGTTGAATGTGTTTTTAACATTTTTTAAAACTAAATCTACACATCATAAAAATAACAATAAAAAAGGAAAAAAACACATCATAGTTCACAATTAGCCCAAATTACAGTTTGTACAATTTCAGTTTTCTTTTTCTAATTTTTCAGTTTCACGTTAAGTTTTTCTCTTTTTAATTTCCCTAAATTCCAAACCCTAATTCCTCTTTACATGCTTTCTTCTTCTCATCAAGTTTTGCATGCCTTTACATCTTTTCTTCTCATCACGATTTCTCCAGACCCTAAGATATCTTATTTTGCCACCTAGGAGTGCCGCCATCTCGGAACGTTTATCATAGACTCCTAACATCATATAGTTTATAGTGGTAAAACAGTTTTATAAGATTCAAATGGGCTAATTTTTTTAAAATCATTTTGTAAGACCAAAATTGACCAAATCTAGACTAAAATCACCTTGTCTTGTAAAATTCATTAAAAATCATACTTAATAAAACATCCTCAAATTTTAACCATAAACTCATTAACCATGTACATTAACATAATAAAACAGTTTTTGAAAATATTGAGTAAATATTTTTGTATAATTTTTCAAAATCGCATATAGAACATGAATTTTGACAAACAACACATTCAAGTAAAGTTCACGTATTAGATAATATAATCTCTATCTTATAACACCTAGAATCATATAAACTCATGAATCAAGTATAAAAATATCTAAAGGTATATAACACTTTTAATTAGCATACGTGTACCGATTTTGCATCAGGTAGCAAAATTGGTAAATTGACGATCAACCATATTACTCGTAATTCATATATACTACCAACAAACAATATTCATAAACCTAAAACTAAAGGGAATCACCTTTAGTCAATAAAATGATATAACAAATTAAACCCTAAACACACATATAAAATACCGGTTAAGAATTACGTAATTTTATTTCGCCTTCAAGTAAACTTTTTCTTCTCCCACGTTTGCCCACTGCGGGAGTGTTCTTGATATACTTTCCCTTCCTATTTATTGATTATAAGGCTGCTAGTATAGTCTATTTAGAGAGGTAGATACGTTTTGAATGATAAACAGGTCACGTAGATTGAAGGAAGGAAGATTAGTGGCACTTGCTTATGGCGAGAAAGAGAGAGAGAGAGAATAACTAAGTACATGGAGGTGGATTTTGAAACCTTTTATAAACAGACCCTGCATATATATCTTTAATTTCAATCGGTTGCATGAGACAACACATGGACAAATTCCATGTGTGTGTACGTGGAGTAATAAGAAATAGCTAGGTTAGTGTAGCATTAGGTGTTATAGAATTTAGGTGTACATGTGTTCTTATTAGTTATTTAAATAATTAAGTTACCTATATCTATACATATACAATGTACTCCCTCCGTCCCGGTTAACTTGTCACAGTTGACCGGGCACGGATGTTAAGAAAAAAACAGATTTTGTGGAATCTTTTACTTTTTTAAAGGTGTAGATTGAATGTGGATATTTTGAGGGTGGAGATTGTTGCCTTTAATTGCCATTTATGGGTGTGACAAGTTAAGTGGGACAGACCGAAATAGAAAGTAGGACAAGTTAACTGGGACGGAGGGAGTATATGAGTGCGTGTGGTAGTATTACTCTTCAAATAATAATAATAATAATTATACATACTAACAAAATATTTGTTTGGTAATATTAGTATTAGAATGTAATTTGTTTGTGAAGAAAATGACAGTGGCTCTATTTTTCGTTCAAAAAATCTTGTTTAAATGTGTTGTATTGCTTATGAGATAATATTACAATTAGGTAATAAAATCAAATTCAACTATCAAGTAGGGTAATAACTAAATAGCACAATTCCTTTATCCGTATGTTCCAAAAATTATACTAAAAAATAGGGTAAGGATATTAAAAATATTTTAGTTACATTATAAATATGTAGAAATTCATATAAATTCATATAAATAATTGATCATACCTCGTATTAAAATTATATACATGATTTCTAACACAAATTCTAAATGTATTCTAAATAAATTAGAAATAACATTTAGTATCTCTTATTTACGTACCTTTCTTTTATATACAAGATGAGTGTACGAGTGAGCTCGGTCCCCTTGATAGCTTCCCCTATAAAATTAAGAAAATCACTTTGTTTTCGAAAACTCATTAGTCTCAACATTTGAATAGATACATAATTTGACTTTAAAGATTTTAAAATAAAATAAAATAAAATTTAAAACAACTCTTTTTAGAAATGATTAAAACGCAAGCAGGCTAGTCAGCTGCTTTTGGTTTTGGGGTATTACAATCCCCCCTCTTAAAAATTTCGTCCCAGGAATTGGCATATACTAGGGGTGTGATCTAAGCAATGGAAAACTGTGACTGTTGATTCATTCTTTGGTGTTCTTTTCCTAGTACCTCAAGTCAACAATTGTGTTTAGCTTCTTTGGCGTACTAAATCTAAGTTGACCAATCAGACCCTAACATGCAACTATACCACACTTCGCTGCACTACTCTGGTACTTCCTTGTTCCTAGTGTCACCAAATCTTCGACGAGTTCTGATCATAGGATCTTAAGGTCCCATTTTTGTTTAGTACAATAAACTATAACCTCTTTCTTTACTCATCCAATCCATTCTTAAGAGGTTATTAAAATATTTTGTTCCTATAATTCGTTAGCCAAGCTCAAATTCGTTCTCATTTAGGTCCATCTTAACATTTCCTTCAAGTTCTCAGGTAATGTACAAAGGTACTTAACTTCTACTTTTACTTTGCTATTGCATTCTAAGCCCAATTCCTTTCCAGGTTTCTTTTTTTGTACATTTTTTTACCTCAACATGTTTTTTAGCTTATATCAGTTGCAAAAGGCAAAGTCCTTAGTTTACTCCTACGTGTTTTTATCTTGATTCAACTTAATCAACATCTACTAATATACAATACATTTCCAGATTCAACAATACCTAGCAATTCATGGGGAGATGAATTATAATGAAATGTTTTCCATCATCAGTTAAACCAACAAACAATCTTATATATATTTTTTCGAGAAAAGTAAATAGATAAACCATTAACTTGAAAATATACTTTGTAAAAGTTTTATACTCACTCGTACCACTCGGTCGGATAGATCGAAAGGAAGGTACAATAAATAATAAATATTAAAAGGTATTTTAATTTCTTTAGTATACGAGTATAATTTATTTTAGAAATATCGGGTAGAGGTGAATCATTGTATACATATAAAGTGATTTAAATATCTTTATTACCTTTACCCTAATAATAGGATTAGAACACAAGAAGAAAGAGAACACACAAAGTATTTACCATCCAACTTGATGTATATTATTTAAATGGATGTTACATTATATTCTTAACAATATATATATCGTGTGTTTGCTTAAGGCTGATAAGTGCTGAGCCGAACTTGGCTGAGTGAGTTAATGAGTGTGCTTATTGGGCTGGTCTCCTCTATGGACTAAAGGAAACCATAAGCAAACACACCAATAGTATTACGTGGTTGGCATATAAGTAATATTTATTACTCCCTCCATCCCCGGGAGTTTTCACATTTGATCGAGCACATATATTAAGAAAAAAAGATTTTCTACTTTTTGGTTGACTTTTTCAAAGTTGGAGATTGATGGTGGAGATTTTGAGGGTGAAGATTGTGAGAGAAAATTCATTTTTTAAGGGTGTAAAAATTGATGTGGGATGTACAAAAAGAAAAATGTGTAAATTTGAGTGGATCGAAGTTAGTAATATATAGGTAATTCCTTATAACTATAAAAAAAATATAACAAGTCTAGCTAGAAAAGGCATTGTAAACAAGAAGAGAAATGAGCTCGAAAACTGTGTTTGCTTTTTGTATTACTTGATGGATAATAGAATACAGTAATGACTTCTATATATAGGCCTAGCTAGACATACCTATCTCTACATAAAATCAACTGATACAATAGGAGCTCAAATATCATGAAATCTTAACCATAGGATCAATCTTTGATCCACTGGTTTTGCAACGGTAAAGCTGCAGCAATATTTGTCTTCATCTTTACTTTTCCAGCTGGTTCTTCATCCTCATTAATGAGTGCAACAATGGCTTTGACTTGCTGCAAGGGAATTCTTGGAGAACAAGTTCTCCCATGTGGCTGTTGACTGGACTGCAAGCTGGGATATGCTGTTGCCACATGTGCAGATGCCACGAGGGCAATAGATGGAGTAGCTGCATGGTTGCTAATATCCCCCCTCAATTCGAGCTGGGTCGAAGGGGCAATGTAGAATTTGTTCTTGAGCCTAGTGAAGAAGTGTTTGCTAAGCGGCTTTGTGAGAAGGTCAGCAATCTGACCTTGAGAAGGGACATGTGATACTTGTAAACGGCCTTTAGATACTTCATATCGAACAAAATGAAGATCAAGTTCAACATGTTTAGTTCGGGCATGTAAGACGGGATTTGAAGCCAAAGCGATGGTACTAAGGTTGTCAACCCAAGTTGTGGAAGTAGGAGATGTGGGAATTTTGAGTTCATGAAGAAATGAACGAAGCCACGTAAGTTCAGCAGCGAGATGTGCTAGACTCCTATATTCAGCTTTAGTGCTAGATCGCGACACACTATGCTATTTCTTTGATTTCCATGAAACAAGATTACATCCCAAAAATACACAAAAACCTGTTACAGGCTTTCGATCGTCGATATCAATGGCCCAATCAAAGTCACTAAATCCAGCCATATTCTAATATTTAGAAGCTTGAATATGTAATCCATAATCTGGAGTTCTTATTAGGTATCTTAAAATGCATTTAACAGCTCACCAATGGGAATCAAGAGGGGCAGCCATGTATTGGCTTACTTTGTTAACAACAAAGAGAAAACCATCAAAGAAGGGATCACCTACTGTTTTGGATAAAGGTCGAGTTGTAATCATGGGCGTTGGCAGAGCTTTAGCTTCAAGCATATCAACTTCTTGGAGCAGTTCTTTTAAGTATTTGCCTTGGCTAAGATGAAGGCCTGCTTTGGTTTGTACTACTTCAATTCCTAAGAAGTGTTGGATTGGGCCCATGTCCTTGAGAGAAATCTGATTCCCGAGCTTCTGGATTACTAAAGAAATTTATGTTAGATTATTGCCTGTAATCAGAATATCATCAACATAGATTAGAATGTAGAGAGTACAAGATCCATGGATGTGATAGAATAAGGAATTATCAACTATGGAAGTTGTAAAACCACAGCCTAACAATATGCTTTTAAGTTTAAGATACCAACTGCATGAAGCTTGTTTAAGCCCATAAAGAGCTTTGGAGAGCTTGCATACAAGAGCACTATTTGTGTAGGTCTGTTGCTCGAAGCAGGGGGTTATTTCATGTAAATTTCCTCTTGCAAATCACCATTGAGGAAGGCATTGTCGACATCTAAGTATTTAACTGACCAACCCGTTGAGACAACAACAGATAGAATGACTCTGATGGTAGTTTGTTTAACAACTGGACTAAAGGTCTCATAAAAATCTAATCCAGCTGCTTGAGAAAAATCTTGTGCTACGAGTCTCGCTTTATACCTTGCAATGGTACCATCATAATTTCTTTTTATCTTGAAGAAACACTTATTGCCTGCCAAATTCTTTCCAGGGGCCAGTGTGGTAAGTGTCCAAGTTCTGTTCCTTATGAGAGCTTCATATTCAATCTTCATGGCCTTTCTCCAGCGTTCATCAACAACAACTTCTTTAAACCTTTTTTGTTCCTTTTCAGCTGTTAATGTAGCTACATAGGTTCCTAGTGATCATGGGATGGCCAGTAGGTTGAGGAGTAGGTGCATTAGAGGAGTCATCAAAATCATCAATGTTGGAATCATGAGTGTTTGTAGGGGAATGATGGGAGACTTCAGAATCTGTGTTGTTATGGTCATTTAGTGGAGCTGATGTATCAGGATGGGCTGTATTGATAGTACATTAAGGAGGGCTATAAGTAGTTGGAGGGTGTGGTAAGATACCTTGGTAGTGAGTGGGTATGGGGAGAGGGTTGAGCTGTTTGGCAGCATATTGGAATTTATGTTCATCAAAATTGATATCCCTAGTACTTTATACCCTTTATATTGGTTGGTGTAACCAAGGAAAGTGGCTGGTACAGATCTAAATTCAAGTTTACGCTTGTTTAATGGTCTGATATGGGGGTAACAAAGGCATCCAAATACCTTTAGTCTATGATAATCAGGTTTCTTTTTGTGAAGGGCTTCCAAGGGGCTTTTGTATTGTAGAGATTTCGTCGGTATTCTGTTTATGATGTAGACGGCTGAGGTAAAAGCATCGTGCCAAAAATGGATAGGTAAGTGAGATCGAGCAATTAAGGATAACCCCATCTCCACTGTGTGCCTATGGTTTCTTTCGGCAACACCATTTTGCTGCGGTGTATAGGGATAATACATTCTATGTTCTATCCCATTTTCTTGTAAAATTCTTTTCAGACCAATGAACTCTCCCCCTCCATCAGCCTGTAAACACTTGGGCTTAGTGCTAAACTGATTTTGCACCATCTTCAAAAAATTATCAAACACAACAGTAACATCACTTTTTTAGTTTTAACTAGTATATCCAAGTGAATTTAGTGAAGTGGTCAATGAAGCTAACATAGTAAACAAAGCCGTTTCTTGATCTAGTGGGAGCTGGTCCCCACATATCACTGTGAACTAGCTGGAATGGGGCAGAATATGTAGTAGAGGAATCATAGAAAGGGGCTTTGTGACTTTTGGCAAGAATGCAGGATTGACAAATAAAATCAGTGGACTCTTTGATTGAAAAAGGAACATTACAACTTTGTAAAGCCTTCTTGACAATTTCATAGCTACTATGACCCTTTCTTTGGTGCCATATCTCTAAAACAAGGCCTTTACTTTAGGAAACAAAAAATACATCGGAATTTAAAAAAGAACTAGTAGACTTGGAGTTTGAAGCTGGAACATGGTTGAAAGTGGTATTGAATGTCTTTGGCTTGAAAGGTTGTACGCTGAAGTGGTAGAGGCCATCTTTAAGTGTCCCTTGGAGTAAGACATCTTGTGTTGTTTGGTCCTTGACAAAGCAAACAGTGGGATGAAATTCAAAAAAGACATGATTATCCAAGGTAAATTGAGAGACACTTAATAGTTTTTTTGTGATATTAGGAACATGAAGGAGATTTTTTTAGGATAAAAGCTCTAGAATGATCAGAGGTAAGAAGAGTGTTACCAATATGAGTAATATTCTCACCTGCCCCATTTCCCATCTGCACATCGGAACTTCCATGATATTCATTTAAGCTGCTAAGGTTGAGATTGTTGAAATCATTGGCAACATGGTTGGATGCACCGGTGTTTAGGTACCAGCTTGCCTTAAAGCCATTTTCAGTGCCATAATTTGGAATTTGCACCATATTGAGAGAGGGATTACTGGGATTTTGTTGATTCTGCAATTGAGATTGTTACCTCCTCCATTGTAACTAAAATCAGCCCTGTACCAGCATTTGTCAGCAGTATGACCTTGTACATAGCATATGTGTCATGTTACTTTTCCTTGAACATATCTTCCTCCACGTCCTCTAAATCCACATCTAGGATTTGAGTTTCTGCCCCCATTGTTACCATTCCTTCCTCCAGTAAAGTTGGTTGTTCTGCCCCTTCCTTGGGATGGTTGAAATTTGCCTTTGGTCTATGTTACAAAATTCACAGTCATTTGTGAAGCTTCAGTATTAATGAGAGCATATTGGCTAGTCTCCAATCTGGATTCGAAGCTGAGCAGCAGTACTTGCAATTCTGGGACAGAGATAGGATCAGTTCTTGAGGCAATAGTGACCATGACTGAATCATATCTAGCCCTCCAAGAATGTATAGAATCTAGTCTGGCTCACGTATGGCTTGGCCAGCCGAAGCTAGGATATCGAAGCACACTTTCATTTTGTTCAAGAATTCTCTCATCGGAATGCCACTCTTCTTGAGGTTGTGCAACTGGAGCTTATGTTGCATAATTTTGGCCTTGTTTTGACTGGAAAAGTTGACTTGTAGAGTTTCCCAGATCTGTTTGGAGGTGTGAAGTCCAACCATGAGTGTGAGGATGCTATCCGAGAGAGATGATAGGATCCAAGAGGCCAAGAGCTGATCTTGTTTGTGCCATATAACATAAGCTGGGTTTGGTTGATCACCATCAGTAGAAGTTTTTGGTGGTGCTTCTTGTTCGAGTATATAGTTTTCCAGTCCAAAACCCTGACTGGCTGTGAGGACTTGTTTTTCCCATATGAGATAGTTTGTCTCATCTAAATTGAGAGAGATCGGTTGGCTTTGGAGTTGGACGATTGGAGGAACTGAGCTGCTAGAGGAAAAGTTGGCAGCTTCAGTGGCAGCGGGTGTTTGTGTGGTAGACATGGTGATTTAAGATGGCAGGTTAAAGGAGTAGATAAGAAGAGAAGACATATGCAGAGACAGGCCCTAGGACCTGCTCTGATACCATATAAAAAATATAACAAGTCTAGCTAGGAAAGGCATTGTAAACAAGAAGATAAATGAGATCGAAAACTGTATTTTCTTTTTGTATTACTTGATGGATAATAGAATACAGTAATGACTTCTATATATAGGCCTAGCTAGACATACCTATCTATACATTAAATCAACTGATATAATAGGAGCTCAAATATCATGAAATCTCAACCATAGGATCAGTCTTTAATCTACTGGTTTTGCAATGGTAAAGTTGCAACAATATTTGTCTTCATCTTTACTTTTCCAGCTGGTACTTCATCCTTATTAATGAGTGCAACAATGGCTTTGCTTTGCTGCAAGGGAATACTTGGAGAACAAGTTCTTCCATGTGGCTGTTGACTGGATTGCAAGCTGGGATATGTTGTTGCCACATGTGCAGATGCCACGAGGGCAGTAGATGGAGTAGTTGCATGGTTGCTGGCTGCTACATGGTTGCTAATAATAACAAAGTTAAAGGATCGAATTCGGCAATTTAATACCCTATTGGCACTTGGTATACTTCCTTATGACCACATATTGAAATTAGTTAATGTGCTAATCAATCACTTAGTTGTTCTTACTAACTAGTGTGATATATATAAATCGGCCACCAAATACATGGAAATCAAGAGATAGGTACACCTCATGACACATACTCACCTAACGCTAACTTCTCTCTACCTTTTCCACGTACACGCAACCATGTAGCCGCCATATATTTCTTAATGATAAAGGCAAGCATCTTCATTTTGTGCATGCCCCTTCCAAACTCTCAGCCACCTTTCCAATCACATAAACACATCAATGCTTTTACCTCCTTATATCAAGAAGAAGCAGCAACCGCCACACCTTCCCCTAGTATCATCGCCTCCAAAGTTTTAGCATAAAATAAGGCAACTACATAATCCTTAACGGGTATATTATACTTAATTTATTCAATTAATCAAATGGTAATTCCTTTTATTTCCAGGTTTGAGGATATTGCTTGATTGGTAGTATACGTAATTTAGGGGTTTAATGTGGTTGATCGTCAATTTACTGATTTTGCTATGTGGTGTAAAATCGGTATACGTACGTTAGCTAAAACTATTTCGTGCCTTTAGATATTTTTATTATTGATTTTTTATGAGATTTATAAGTTTTATATAAGTAGAGATTATATTATCAAAATATGTAAATTTTACTTGAACACGTTATTTGTCAAAATTCATGTTATACATGCGATTTTGAGAAAAATATATAAAATTATTTACTTGAAAATTATGAGTCTATGGTTAAATTTTGAAGGCATTTCATTGATCCTATGATTTTTAATGAATTTTACAAGATAAGCTTATTTGAGGTTTAAATTTGGTCATTTTTATCCTAGATTCGTTTAGCCTATTAGTTAGTTTCAAGGTTTTATTATAATTTTATATAGTTCTACTTTTGTTACCGAACTATTTTGTGAGTGAAAATTATGTCGTTATCGTAACTCTAGGTCTGTTTATTCATATGTATTTCAAAATGATCTTGGTTTGGTTAATCAAAGTTGATCATTTTTTGTTGTGCTAAAGATGCTCTTTTGGTCAGTTTGTATCTTGATATTATTTTCCCTATGTATCTTTTTATCACAAATTATGAGGTAAATCATAGGTCATTTTATATCTATACAAAAAAAAAAAAAAAAGTAATAATAATAATAACGTCTTAAGTTTAAAGTATTTTGGTGACAATTTTGCAAATTGTAATTTTGAAACGGGGCGTTACAACTACAAATAATTTTCATTTACAAGAGAGTTATTCAGGAATATGTTTGAAAAAAAATTAAGTTTAGATGTTTTGGGGATGAATAAAAAAGTAATATTTTATTTTTAGATTAAAAAAATAATACGTATAATTAGTTAAAATAATGTATATTGATTTTTAAAATCCTTATCAAGTTTATTTCTTATCTTATTATTGAGAAATTAAAAATGAATGTTTTTCATTTAAGTTTTATAATTATAATATCTTTATACGCATTCCACAAACTACAACAAAAATATTGACAAGAAAGTTATAGTGTCATATATAAGATTTTTTAATTGACCACTTTATGTAAAAAAAAATATAATATAAAAATGACTTAACACTAAAGTAAATATTTGATTAAAATTTATAATTATTTTAACATGCAATAATAGTTTAACATAATTTAGGTATTGTGAAGTTTCATTTCTTTGTTATGATAACAAATACAAGACTCTTATTTGGAGGAGAAGAAGTAATAAACTTTATTTATTATTGTTATCTCTCGCTACTGAAGGTGTATAGCCAAAGATGAAATAAATGCAGACTCTTATAAATAAAGTCAAGGCTAGAGTTTGACTCTATGTCCATTAGACAATATTGCCACGTACACAGGTGCAATACGTATCAAAGCAATTGCCTCTAAGATACAACCACTACTAGAAAAAATGCTTTTTGCCACTACAAAATGTAGTTACAAAAAATGGAGAGTAGTTACAAAAATATTTTTAGTAACTAAATTTCTAAAAGTAGTTACTATAGGGTAGTCACTTATAATAAGATGCAAAAAGTTTTTTTGCAACTACTTTTTAGTTACTAATGTACTTGTAACTATTTTTTGCAACTACTATGTAGTTACTAATATATTTGTAACTACAAGTAGTTGCAAAAGAGTTAGTAATATTGTAGGCTTTGTATTGGTTAAAATTGTATGAAATATTTTATGTAACTACTAGTAGTTACAAAAGGGGTTATTTTTAATAATTACTTTGTAGTTGCAAAAAACTAGTGGCAAATGTCATTTTTTCTTGTAGTGAACGACTTTTAAAACTTCAAACCGTTGCACTACGAATCAGAAGCTATCGACGAACGGACTTAGATCTTTGGAACTTTCTTGACAACTAATGCAGAATTAGAATGCTTTTAAATCTGTATAGAACTTGTGAATTTGAAGTGAAGTGAATGCAAACTGGAGGAGTCTATTTATATATATTGAAGAGTTGTGGTACCTTTTCAGAAAGACACCTTTTAACCCTTGGTGGCACCAGTTCCGCCAAGCTCGAACCGGTTCGGACCTGGACCCACCAGTTCGCTGGGCGGTCGTACCCGCAGGTTGACTCGTGCCCCGTCGGGCGACGGGTCGCACTGGTTTGGTCCGAGCTCGTATCCGCCCGCTCTACGTTGGTCGCTAACGGGTCGATCCGACCCGATTCGGCGCGCTTCTGTTTCGATCCGTGTTGGTGTGTCACATCACGGCACCCAACTCGAACCGTCGCGAATCCGCGAGCCACCCGTTCGGACCATCTAGCCAAAATTTTAAGGCTCCTCCAGACGACGCGTACGTGTGAAGCGCAAAGTGCGCCTCTAAAGCGACATGTACAACGTGCGCGTGCAGGCCCGGGCTCGACTGGTGCTTCCCACCATCCTCGGGTCCATTTGGCCAAAGGCTAAAATTCCACTAGAATCCAACATAAGGTCCACCATACACACTTGATAACTCCTTATCAAGTGCTCTACTAAATAAGGAGTATCAAAATACTCCTACTTTTCTATGTGGGATAAGTGAATCACATTCCCCCTTCCCCCCACCAAGTATCTCTTAAATTGCTAACTTTGATAACTAATATCTCATTCACTCGAAATTATTTTGAGCATATTAATACATCAAATTTATTTACACCAAACGTAGATTAAGAATTTGCAACTTATGTTCATTTTTCACAAATGGATTAAAATAGTAAAATTGATCAATTTTGGGTTAAAACCCAGAATTCCAAACTAATTTTCAACAAGTATTGGATATAATATATGCATTAATTACAAATCTATAGTTTTATATTGTTTGTATTTATATTATTATGTCTAGACAACCTTTTATATTATAATAATATGTTTTATCTGTGTACAATATTACAAGCTCTTATCATTAGATCTAAATTTAAAAAAAAAAAAAAATTATTCAAAATAGTAAAATAAAAGGAAGAAAATTATTTTACTAAAATTATAACAATATCTTCAAATTCAATACTTGAGAAGAAGAATGTTGTAAAGTAGCACTATTTTTCATGAATGTTCTGCATCATAATTTTATTTTGGTTAAAGTCATAAATGTTAACTAAATATTTTTGCATACAATATGAAGAAATTATAAATAACATCATTACGCTGTGTTTTATTTTGTCGGTGTAACAATTTAGAGTTGTTCAAGACATGTTTTGGTAACGATATGTGACTTATTTATCTAAAATACAAACATTTTGTGATTTATTACACTTTTAGTATGTGTATCATATTATATTTTATATAACTCATCAAAATTATTTGATAAATATTTTGATTAGGTAACTTTTTCATAAGCATTTAATTATTAATTTTACTAAAGAAAATAATTATAATAATATATCTAATTATATTATCAATTTACACAGTTGCTTTAATACTATATATTAACCATAACATACAAATTAATTAAAGTACTTTTAAGTGATTTGTTTGTTAAATTGTAGAAACAACTAATAGATAAATTTCCATGATGATCTTAACTTATCTTCATGTTAAAAAAATAATATAAATTCAAACAAAAATAGAATATTTAATACTTCGGGCAAGTTTTATATGATATAAGTGTAGCTCATTTCTATAAGATTATTTGGCAAAAACTAATGTTCTTTTTTTCCTACGAATAAAGTTATCAAAACTTGAAATTTGAATTTAGTTCTATACCCAGATTTTTTTAACTTCAAATATATAAAAAAATGGAATAAATAAGATTATTAGTTGTTAAGTTTTATTATAAATAGTAGCACTAAAACACAAAGATATTGCAACAAATCAATCATACATAAACTCTAAGTGAAAAAATAAGATGAAACAATTAAATGTTTCTATTTACTTTAAATTTTATTCCTTCTACGCTTTATATACAATAGACACGAGATAATATATAATAGTGAATATATATTTAAAAAAATGAAAAATAAGTTAGCTGGTTTTAGGTATTTTATTATGATATCCTCAACACATAAAAAATCTATAGAATAAATTTATACTGAATATCAAACAAGAAAAAAAAAAACCTTAAAATTCGTCATTACTATTATGTTTCCCAGAAATATATTATCACTTTGATTTTGACTATTAAATATTTCTTTTAGAATTTAAATTCGACTAATTCTTGCATGTCGTAAATATGTCTTTTACTTGATTAATTGGGTTACATAAGTATCGATTATGTATACGACCAACTATTATTACATTATATCATGCTTCATTTCTCAATAAGTGTTATTAGAGTTAGTAAAAGCAGGAAATTTAGGGGTCATAAGTAACTAATACTCCCTCCGTCCCGGCCTAATTTGCACGCTTGTTCCGGCGTGTATATTAAGAAAAGGTTATTTTTTATGTTTTCTGCTGATTAATCAACGAAGATTAAGCTGAAAATGAGGAGATTAGTGTACTAATACACTAATATTTCCCTCATTTTTTCAGAAAATAAAACCTGCTACATAAATTTCAAATTTTAAATAACCAAAATTAATCATATCACAATAATCCAAATTCACCAACCAAAAACATTTGGGCAGAAAAATTCAAATTTCATTAAACTGAATCTGGAAATAAATCTCCTCCAACCACAACAAATTTTAGGATTACATCAAAATTTCCTCTAAATCTAAAACCCAATTCCAATTCAATTCCCCCCCCCCCCCCCCCAGAAATATCAAAATCAACCCCCAAATCTGCTCTATAAAAGCTATTACTACAACATTTAATACAACATTAATGAGCATCCGGATTTTGAACAGAAAAACAATTATGCCTAACAATCGAAAACAACCTCATATCGCTCCATCAGACAGGACCATGATTGTGCAGTATTTGTTGACCAACAACATGGACGAGGTCGTCAACTATGGCAAGAATAGGTCAACGGCTACATCATATGGACAGTTCACTACACATGGGAATCTGCAAAGAAACAAATGGCCGAAGGATCACCAGTTATATTTTTTGATAAAAAAAATGGACTATATATCGAGGAATTCAAAAGAATCTCATTCTGTGAAAGGGGCAGTATTAGAAGGTTAGCAAAAGAATTGAAGGTGAGTAAAAGCTAAGTTGGAAGGTGAAGACAGGGGTGATAAAACCCCATACAAACGCAATCAATCCAACATTTACCGAAGCAAACATGTTACAGAGGCTAAAATTCAACTTAATTAAGCTACTTGCATCTAGATACACAACTGAAAAAAATCAGGTACAAGTCGATGCACAACATTGTTCATATAGATGAAAAATGGTTCTACATGCAAAGAGCAACTGAGAGAGCATATAAATTAGAGGAAGGAAATGATACATATAGGTCATGTAAAAGCAAACGGTTTAAACAGTCCACATGTCTAAAAGGCAACCTTAAACTACCATGAAGCAAGTTCAGTAGCTAGTTTAAGTTGCCAGCTTCAATTATAGAAATTCAGCACACCATACCAAATACTCAACAAAGGCAACATTAAAACATCAGAAAAAAATACATCATTTATTTTAAGCTACCATTTGTTTGATTATATCACCCGTAAAATGTACAAACATCATGTTGTTCAACCGACACCAACATATGCACAACATCAGGTAAATTAACCCACACAGGGGCATTTCTAGGTCAATCAAAACCCACACAGGGGTATAATCATGCAGAATTTCAAATCAGATTAGCCAAACAGACAAATCAACATCCACGCAAGGGCATTTCCAGTTCAATCAAAACCCACACAGGGGTACACTAAGATCAGCAACTCAGAGCAGATTGACCATGCAGACAAATCAAAACCCACACATGGGTATTTCTAGATCAATCAAAACCCACACATGGGTATAAGCATGCAGAAACTCAGATCGGATAAACGAAACAAACCAATTTAAACCCACAAGGGGGCAGTTTCAGCAAAACCAAACATGAAATTATGGGAAGTTTTAGCATATCCCACACATGGACATATTAAGATCAACAAAATCTGGATCTGGGCTAAAATAAACAGCAAAAGAAGAGAAAAATTTACATCGACCTTTAAAATGGTAGGAACCCATATTGCAAGGCAAATCCGGTAATGATCTTGGAGTTCCTTGGTACTGAGCAACTCGTTCCACAGAGCCGGAAGATCTTGAATAGAAAGCGAACACACCTCTTCGACCTCAAACTTAGTCGCTTCAGTTTCCTGCTTTAGCGCTGCTCCGGTAACTGAGTATCAGCGACGAATGATTGCTCGGAATCGTAAGCGATTTCATCAAATTCAGGATAACCGTCCATGAAAATTCTGAAATGAATAGATCCGAAACTTAGGAAAATAACCAGATCTAACAGATCTAGTAGGAGAGAAGAACTTCAAGACTCAATCGACCACCATTTAGATAGATCGACGAGAGAGATGAAGAAACCCTAATTTGATTTCAACAGCCAAGACGAGAAAATAGGGTTTCAAAGAGAAAGAGAGAGGATAGAGAGAGTATGATCCAGAAAATAAGACTGAATATGGGCTGGATTTGTTAACAATGGGTTGGGTTTTGGATTAATGAGAGTTGGGTTTGGGGTAGTTTAATTAAGTTAGGTTTAGTGTTAATGAAATTCAGTTTAGTTAATTAACAAAACGTAATGACATTATTGTAAATAAATGTGTGATGACTTATGAGGGCATTGTGGGAGAGATTTCTTTCCATATTGGGGATGTCCAAAATAGGGTGGAACGGTCGAAAAAAGAAAGTGTGCAAATTAGGACGGGACTGATGGAGTAGTAGTTAAGTCATTTGAAGTTAATAAATGGCGACATGTTGATTTTAATAGAACGACACAGAGTATTACTTAATTCTAATTTATTTTTTGCAATAATTATAATAAAAAAAATTACCGACCACGTATAATTCACGTGCTTGTTTCTAATTTATTAAATTGATGAGTTGCATTTATAGATTTAGTGAACTATAATTAGCCATATATAATATATATATTGTAATTGTACAATAAAAGCTACAGTAGGTTGTAAGTATAAACTGTGAAGTAAAAAACGAACATAACCACGTTACCACAATAAACATGAGGATTTTGTTCCCTCACCTGGAACCTTATCCTCATTCTCCAGGGGTGATGGCTACCATCAGCAAACAACGTTTTCGAAAATTCAGTCAACAACTTTCTTCCATGTGCAAATGAAAATGTGGACAAAAATGAATTTATCACAGTGGACAATTAATTTCTTATATCATACTATACACGTGCGATACAGTGATGGAGCTGGGCCTAGGGTAATGATGTATTTATAACCATAATATACTAATGATTATAGTACTATTGTCCGGACAGATTTTTTTTCTTACAAAAATTAATCTTTCTTTGAAGACGGTAATTAATGTGAACAATGAGACCTCATCTTTTTAGATCCCTAAATCTTGTTATTGATAATAATAATAATAAAAAAAATTATTCTTATTCTAGACGTGATTGTAATATATTTGTGATCACTTCGCTACAAATTACTTATTTGAGACTATTTGTACACTATTTTTAGAGACTAATTGTTGCAAAAAATATTTGAGACACATTTTAGAACACTTTTGTTATCACAAATATATAATTATTTGCGTCTGAGTTATTGAAAAGATAATAAAATTGTAATAAATATTTATTATTTGAGACGACTTTTTATAAGTAGTAATAAATACTCATTATTTGAGATCAATTTTTATGATCTCAAAAGATATTGTTTTGTAGTTGCACACGAATATGCCTTATTGACTACATAGTAAAATTGTTAGAGAGCCCCAATTCTTGAGGCCACGAGTGCGCCAAGTGCGAAATGTCCGTGAATTAAATAGCCTCCGGTGAGATATGTCCTTAAATTTGACAAACTTCTAAACTTATAAAACTAAAATAAAAAAAAAAAAAAAAAAAAAAAAAAAAAAATTCTAACCTACATGATTCATTTTATACAAGTCCTAAGTTACATAGCTAAAAAGAAAAATTTCCCCTATGACGTATCATGCACAGATACAAAAATGTTGCATCAATTTCAGTAAGAAAAAAAATCTGAATTGGGATATATGGTTATGCAATTATATGTGAATTTTGAATAGTTCTCTTGCACACCGGTTGCACGAATCTTAGATCCAACTTTCGAGCAATGGAAGGATCCGTGCGGTGATCAGATTTTTTCGTAAAAAATATATTAGAGTTTATGTTGAAATATATTACTTGTTCTAAATAAAAGTAAAAAATTATAGAACTCGTGGATCTATGTTATTATCGGAATTGTAGGGATATAAAATATATGAATAAAGGATTCGTTTGGTTGCAAATCATCAATGACAGTGATAATGAGTATGAATGAGGGGTCAATCATATTGTGAAATGAAATAGAGAAATTGATAATAAAATGAGGTAATGATTAACTTATTTATTATGTACCAAACACCATAAATGAGAATGAGTCCCAAACCAAGCGGGCCCAAAATATATGAATGTGGTGTTTGTGAAAATTTGAACAGTTTTTTCGGGGCTTCACAACTCACAAGTACTTCTCAACTTGGGAAGCGCATGGGTCGGCGACATGGAAAACGTGGAAACATAATTAATTGCTAATAAAATAGGTGATTGCCCATGATTTGCAAGTTGCAACGACTTATTAAGGGAGACCTTTATTACTTGAAAAAGAAAAGTGAGAAAGAAGAAAAGTAAAAAAACAAAGTAGTGAGTGAGCGGGGGCTTCTATCCGCCTTTGACTGAACTAAATATAAGAATAACGCGCTCCTCGTATCCTATATACATCATATATGTCCGGATATATGGGAATTAAGAGTCATTAAACACAGGAACAAAAGTAGAAGAAGGAATCAAAGATAGCATCTTAAACAGAAAACAAATCTTGTTCATCTCCTTTGCGCTTCAAATTTTAGTAATGGAGGGCAAACAACATGATGGAGATTCTGTAACAATTCCCTTTTTAGTAGATTATTACAATAACAGACAGGAATGTAGTGATCTTGAAAAGGCTAAAGGAACTGAGGCTAATGATCTTGGAACGACTTCGTTTTTCAAGACTATTTTCAATGGCTTAAACGCCTTGTCAGGTCTGTTCTGTACTAACACAGTTTCTCTTGTTCTTGCGTTCTTCCATATCCTAATTAAATGTCGTGTTTGCAGGTGTCGGAATATTGTCGGTTCCATACGCCTTGTCTTCCGGTGGCTGGTTAAGCCTGACACTCTTGTTCGTCATTGCGAGCATCACTTTCTATACTGGATTGCTGATCCAAAGATGCATGGAATTCGATCCGGACATAAGAAGCTATCCCGATATTGGCGAAAAGGCTTTTGGTACTAAAGGAAGAATAATTGTCTCTGTTTTCATGAATGTTGAACTTTACCTAGTTGCCACGGGTTTTCTCATAATGGCTGGTGATAATTTGCACAGTTTGTTACCAAATGTGGAACTCTACATTTATGGTAATCTCGTACTTGGAGGACAACAGACATTTGTTCTTATTGTTGCCCTAGTTATGATGCCTACTGTCTGGATAAATAATCTGACAACGCTGTCATATGTATCTGCTACTGGAGTTGTTGCTTCTGTCGTCATACTGGGTTCAGTTTTGTGGTCGGGGCTAGCCGATGATATAGGATTTCATCAGAAAGGAGAGCTCTTGAATTGGAATGGACTTCCAACTGCTATAAGCTTGTACACATTTTGTTACTGTGCTCATCCGGTGTTCCCTACGTTATACACTTCTATGAAAAATCAAAGACAATTTTCATCGGTAAGTTATTTATATTAACATGTGCTCACGGTGGGTAGGGGAGCAGGATTGTTTATACTATTGAAAAAATTATAGACAAATGCTACATGAGTTCAAAAATTGATTCTCTCTCTCCGTGCAGGTTCTGTTGGTATGTTTCTTGTTCTGTACAATCACATATGCATCGATGGCGATTTTGGGATATCTTATGTTTGGTTCTGAGCTACAATCCCAGATAACACTGAACCTCCCTACGAACAAACTAGCATCTAAAGTGGCTATATATACAGCTCTAGTCAATCCGATAGCCAAATACGCGTTGATGTTAAGGCCGGTTTTTGATGCAATTGAAAGCCGTTTTAGTGAGAAGAATAAGCACAGACTAGTCACAAGAAGTACGCTGCTCGTGAGCAGTGTCTTTGTAGCTCTAGTGCTACCATTTTACGGGTACCTAATGTCTCTCGTTGGGGCATTTTTGAGTGTCACAGCTTCGATCTTGCTTCCATGCTTATGCTACATGAAAATTTCTGGAGCTTATAGGAAGTTTGATTTGATGTCTGTGGTAATCGGCTTCACGGTTTTGATAGGGCTTGTGATCCTTGTAATTGGTACTTACACGTCTTTGGAGCAAATATGGCAAAATCTATAGTTCTTTTCATTACAAGTCTAATTGAGTAGACTTAGCAACATTGATTTAGCATGTGGATAACACATAAAACATACAGATATCAGATTTTAGTATATAAAATCTCAATGACCGGCTGTGGCTTGTACTTTAAAACAAAAGTAGATAATGTAATTAAAAAAAAGTAAATAATTAATATTTTGTTATGTTCGATTCTCGATTTTTTTAATTTAAAGATTGAATTATGCCTAAAATAATAATCACAATATATATACACACATGTACATATACATATACAAGTTACTATAAACCGATGACCGATGATTTCGTCTTCTGTAACGCCTATATAGCGGGATGTGGATCCTCGCAATCTCATTCATGTAAATCTATTGTAAAGTTAGAAGAGAGAAAGAAACACAAAATAAATTAAATAAATAAGTACTACCTCCGTCTCGGCCTAATTGTCCTACTTGCCTTATTTGTTTGTCCCAAACTAATTGTCCTACTCCATAAATGGCAAATTCTCCCACAATCTCCACAATCAAAATCTCCACATTCAATCTCCACCTTTGAAAAGGTCAAAGATTCCACAAAATCTGCTTTTTCTTAGTCTCCGTGCCAACCCAAGGTAGGACAATTAACTTGGGACGGAGGGAGTATGAGATAATAAACATTATTTAATTTTGTGCGTCTTTCTTTTTCCTAACTTCGCAAGAAATATACAGAAATGAAATGGAGAGGATCTACATCCATAATAGCCGTTCTAGTTATAGTACTTTAGGAGGTGTGCCAGACAATCTTAATTTAAGAGGGATGGTCAAATAATTAGACTCTTAATTATATAATATCAATTTGATCAATGTAGGGAAAAATGAGGCCGATGACTTTGAAATATAATAAATCGAGGCCTATGTTTAATACAGTGTTAAAACTAATTCGTCCTTTGTTCACTGGTGCTAAGAGAATTATCGGATGCTAGTTTTTTAGGATACAACGAGTTCAACAGAAACTGTAGCACACAGTTTCGGCTATACAACGAACTGGAAAAGTGTCTGAATGGTATCACCAAGCAAAAGGGCCAAGGATAAACTGGAAGAGAGGAATAGCAATTACAGGATGTGTTTTCAAAACTGTGTAAAGTGAACTAGAAAGAGCCATTACAAATAGGCTGAAATTAAATATTGGTTGAGCCATTTTAAAAATCTACTATTTCAGAATTCATATTCAAAATTAACTTTAGACATGACAATAATTAAGACCACTAAAGGTAAAATGTGCAGAAGTCCAAAAAGCAAGAGGTTTAAAGGCCAAACAAATTGGAAAAAAAAAAAAAAAAAAAAAAAAAAAAAAGGCTCACGGGGCCGCGTCCTCAACCAGACCGATATTTGTGTACGCAGGTCAAGCTCGCACACAAGTCCCTTGGTCCTGGGCTCAAATCGGGCCACGATTTGTGCGCCCCCTGCGTCTGGATGCGCGAGAGAGATACTCCGTGCTAACACATTCATATACTCCTTAGAAGGAGAATTATATATATTCTAGCCAATTTTTGTCCAAATTTCCAATATGGGACAAAGTCCTAAAACCAACTTCAAGTGTTTCATTTTGAGCTTCAATTTCTCATTCACCCATTAGCTGTTTTGACCAAATGATATATTGTCTCGAACATCTTCTGGAGGAGAGTATGATGCCAACTTAAGATTCCACGTTTTATTACCGAGTCCCACTTTAAATTTGACCCGAACAGGGTTGCCCGAAAGGGCAATTTTTCCAACAATCCCCAACATAAATGGAAATTGACACAGACTTAAATTGCTCAGTGGACAAATCAACAGTTGAATCTTGCATAGGACAGGTAGGTGTTACCCTTTGAACCTTCCCTTGAAAAAACACATTTATTTTACTAGCTAACAGTAGACATGATGTACTTGAACTGAACTGTCATTTATGTAAATGATGATATGCTTCACAAGATTCTCCCTAACACATTTCAGTTCTCATGGTTATGTTTGTTTTGGCCATGAACATCTTCCTGGTTCTGCAAGAGTTTCCAGAAATGCGCCTTTCAACATTTCATTTGAAGCGGCCCCACTTCTCTCTCACGTTAGTGATTCTTCATGAAGAGTAACCCACAATACCCCACTCTTTGCAATGCGTAATGACCGCGCTGTTGGGTGCAGTCAAATTATTTCTATTCTATTACCTAACTTTCCTAATAGCAGATAGAGCAAGTCAGGGTCGATCCCACAAAGAACAGGGAAATTAATCGAATTATTGTATTTAACCACTTTTATCTAAATAACTATAATATAATAAATATAAATATAATATGGGGGGACGTTGTTTGATGCAAATTAACTAAGCAATTATTAAATAAACTAACAAGCTAAGATGAATTAAAGTATGAGTAGAAGATATTCCCGCCTTTAACCCAGTATTCCCCTAGTCTGAATATCCATGTAACTAATGCAGTTGCTTGACCAATCAGGTCTGAAATCCTACTTCAAGAATTAACAATTACGCTTAACTAACCTTAATTACCCCTTAATTATAATTAATTACAGGTTCGCTTAGTAATTAATCATATCCAATTAAATAGTCCTAGGATACGATTGCTAGAACATCATTAATCGAATGCTTAAAGAACTAAGGCAACGGAGTAGGTATGGTGTTGTACTCGCAAGCTCGGTACAAGTGACCGCGACTTATGTTGTCCTAGCGAATAATCACTATTTGCTACTTTTAGACACAAACGCATAATAATTACGGATTATGAATTTATGACCTAGCAACATTTATAAGCCTATTATCCAGTTGATCATTCCAAATAACAAACATATAAGAGATATGAAGAAATCCAATAACATAATAATTTCAGAACATAATTAAATCAAACAATCACCGTACTATTTATATGAAATTCATTCTAAGGTTCAACTTAGTCAAAACCGAGAAATAGAAAACTTAGCCAATCATATTGATGGCTAAGAACAAATTACAAATTAAAGACATAAACTAAGAAAATCCGAATTGCCGAATCTTGAATCTTCATGTTCTTCAGAATTCCCAAGTCCGTGCTCTTCAAATCCAAGTAAAAGTTAGCCGGGGATAAATTTGGGTCAATTTGGGCTGGAAAAAGGATTAATCCGGGCACAAAATCTTACTGGGCTGCCTTATGTCTCGGCCGATACTCACTAGCTCGGCCGAGCTCCATGTATTGCTGTCTCGGTCAACACTCAGTGGCTCGGGCCGAGAACCTTCTCCAGCCAAAACTCTAGATTCCCTGACCTCCTGGGTCGGCTGAGCCCTCCTTGTCTCGGCCGAGACTAGTCTTCTGCAGCTCTGGCTCGATTTGTCTCGATTTTTGACTTGCAGGACATGTTTTCACATCCATCCTAAGTCAAGTTCGACTTTTTGGTCTAATTTCACCCAAATAACTTTAAAACAAGTCACAAAAATAAAATCATCCAATAATGCAAATATGAGAATTACACGGCCAATTACGCATGCAAATATTATTAAATAGACACTTAACTCGCCCTAATATGCATGCATAATTACGTATACCACGTAAGAATCATTAAAAGCCTCAAGCTTAACCTTATACACACGGGCATCACAGTTTCATCCTAGGAATGGGCTTGGGACTGAACCACAGTGATCTCAGAGTTTTAACAATTAGGTTGTCCTATTGAACGTAGATCTTGAGATCTCTAGTCAACTAGGTTGGGTTGCCATTGCCTCAACTCTTTCTTTCAAAGGCTATAGCCTCATTCTCCCTGATTTCACATCTAACTCTCTATTTAACTCTTTGGTTGATGGATCCACTATATTATCTTTATACTTGACATAATCAATTGAGATTACGACGATCGAGAGTAGTTGTCTCACGATTTTATGTCTACGGTGTATATGCCTAGACTTACAATTGTACATGTTGCTATGTGCTCTCCCAATAGACGATTAGCTATCATAATGTATACAAATTGTGGGTACATGCTTAGGCGACATTAGAATATCTTCTAAGAATTGTCAAAGCCATTCAGCTTATCCTTCACATTTGTCTAGAGCAATAAATTTTGATTCCATTGAGGACCTTGCAATTACCGTTTGCTTAGAAGACTTCCATGATACTACTGCACCACCAAAAGTGAAGACGTATCCACTCGTTGACTTTTAGTCCTTCATATTTTATATCACGGTTGCATCACTATAGCCTTCAACTACAGTCGGATATCTAGTATAGTGCAATCCATAATCACGAATATATCTCAAGTATCTGAGTACTCTACAATTGCTTTCTAGTGATCGTCTCATGTATTACTTGTGTATTTACTCAACTTGCTCACAACGAATGTTATGTCTGGTCTTATACAGCTCATGAGGTACATTAGACTCCTAATTATTCTCGACTACTCGACTTGAGAAATACTTTCTCCTCTATTTTTTGATAGATGTTAACTTATATCTATCGGGGTTCTAGCATAGAAAGTATCATCCTTGTTGAACTTCTCAAGGATTTATCAATGTAATGAGACTGACTCCAAATAAGTCCTTCAATTGATCTATGAATTTTGATTCCAAGAATCACATTGGCTAGACCCATATCTTTCAAATTAAATCTTGAATTCAACATATCTTTCGTGGATTTGATCCTCGTATTTAAGATATCAAGTATCCATTAATTAATTAAAGTCTCTAACAGCTTAGATTAATTAATTTCTTATTTATTTCTTAAGTAGTACCACTCAACCTTATTATTGTACCTGAACTTAATCAACCTGCAGGGTTTAGTACAATAAACCTTTTGAGCTCCTTAAGGGGATATCATTATCCTAAACGAATACGGTTACCTAAATACAAATTACCAATTATTATATGCAAGTTGCTGTCACCCAAAATACATAGTATAAAAGTTATAACTTAACTCTTGCCCATGGTAAATCAAAGTGACACACAAACAAGCATTCATAACTGTAATCTTATTTAGGCTTTAGATTATTATAAGTCACCGAGATCTCTAGTTCTTCACTTAGGTCAGGCAGAAGAACTTATCTCATTGTGATCCTATCAATACGTAAATACGTACTGGTATAAGTAAATAGTTAAGATAAAATATTCCTACTTAATACTGCAGCCTAAACCAACAACTCGTCCTCAAGTTGTCTGAGCTGTGATTTACATTTTATATCTCATTAAGTTTAACCAATCATATGATCTTCTGTGATCTACAACACACCATATGATCTACTTATTTGCAAGAGATATGGGGACACATACATAGTGAAAGTGCAAATATAATTAGATAGGAGATAAATATTGTATAACTAGAAACATTGTACATAAAGGTTTTTGCTTTCAGTATACAAATCCAACATATATCTTCAAAATCCATCCCTAGTACGCAGGATAAGTGCGTAAGACCTGTAACGGTGGTAGAGGATAAGTTTTATGGCCTTTTATGGCCTCGAAATACCTCAAGGAAGGTAGAGTAGTACATGATACTCGATAAAGAAGTCACCTATATAAGTATGAAGTAAAGGGCCGCTTCAAATGAAACACCTATGAATCCAAAGAGGGTCCATGGCCGAAACGGACCAAAACGTGAGACAAGGATGTTCTGGTTAGTATTGTTTAAACATTGTTGACTAGGTGCACATTAAGGGGGATTGGTTCAAGGATTAAATATCTACCAAACATTGTTGACTAGACTGGAGATTGCATTCATGCATGCATTAATTTTCACTTATGTGGGAGATTGTTAGAATTAATAATAAATTAAAGTGTGAATAAAACACTTTAATGCTATAATTAAGTGGTCGTAAGTTTAATTTTGTAGGAATTAAGCTTCACACGATTAATCTACTCACAGAGTAGATAAACGTAGGTTTTTTAATTTCACAAAACCGAATTTTGGCGAGTGAGAAATTAATACATAAAGTAACCACTTAACTATGTATTAATGTAGGATAAAATAACTAGAGTAGTTGTTATCCCACATTTGAATTAGAGCTCCTTAAATTCAGGTATATATATGAAAGCTCATCATTAAAGGCATATCAAGTATACTTGTGAGGGAGTCCAATTGGAAGTCCACACGCGCTCGCTCGGCTCGGCACGGCCACGCCTCGCCTCAGGCTTGGGCCTAGGCTTTGAACTTGGACTTGGACTTTGGGAATGCCTTGGCCGAGAACCAATTATCTTTTTGAAAGCCCAAAATAATTGTGCTTTGATGGATGAGCTTCAGAAGCCCAACAGTGGATGGGTTTGAATATAAAATTCAAACCTGTAACATCCACAATAATGGGCTGATTAAAGAGGGAGTTATGTGGGTTGTTACTTAGCCTGTAACAATCAGTATAATGACTGAATTTAATTCGTCGGTTTCCCCAGAGGCCTTATAATTTTCACCTGAAAGCATTTTCTCTGCATAAACTCCAGTTTAGACGAACGTCCTTAGTTCGCTGATGCCTTTTCTGATAGCGGTGCTACTTCAGAAAATGACGAAATCATTTTATCTTTGGGGTCAAATACTTCAATCCGTGAGCACTAGCCGGAAAGTATTTTGTCCTAAGGACAATGAACTTCCACGACTCAATTTAATATTCTGCTCCAATTTTTTTTCCTTCTCCTCCTGATTTTATTTTCCAGAATACCAACACCCTGCAATAACATGTTTGTCATTGCCCGAGTCCTCCATTTACAATTACTAGCTAGAAAAGTATAGTCGGCAAAGAAGATGATAAATTGTTTATCTCGACTCTTTTGCCTCATAAACTCTTGATGATTATGTAGAGGATCGAAGGTTAGCCACACAATTAAACATTCAATTCAAAATAGAGGAGGGCATATGGATAAATCACTTAAAAAATACTATAAATTATGTATAACTAATGGGTGGATGGCTAACAACCCCCACCAATATTACATATATATCTCGTCTAACTCTATAACAGCACACGAGTAACACATAACATAGTTACATAATGCACATTCAAATCCAGCCTCCTTGTACCGATATTTCTGACAAACATCGCATCTCAACTTGAGAGCAATTGGCTTGAATGTAAGAGGGTGAGAATGAACTCGATGGTAATCAAACTCAACCTGACGACCACATTTCAAATTTCTAAAGCTACCAGAGTTGGTCGGTAGGCAATCAGGGTGGAAAGAACGATCGCAATCGCGACAATGATACATCCATTTCTTGGGATTCATTTCTTCTTCACAAACTTCGCAATAAAAATCAGTGGGATGGTCAAAAGAAGCATTATACATCAACAACAAAGGGTGCTTGTCCCATTCATGTTGTATACGCTGTCGGAGCATAACACATTTCATGTCCAGTACAAAAGTACACCCATTACTTGTGCAGTAAAATGCGAAACATTCATCATCTCCGAATATATGCCCACAAGCAGTACAAAACACCACGCCAATGTGTTGTGGCTCTACTTTTTTCATCTCTAGTTTATGATGTGGATGAGAAGCATGTTTTATTGTAGTTGGAAGAGCAGCACATTTGACATCTATCACCAACTTGCAGTCCTCACATGCGTAAACCCTTCCATTACAATCATAATCACAAATATTGCATTTCACGGAATGCATATTATCCATTTCAGATCCTGTAGATAGTGAAAATTTATGGTTTTCATCGGTTTTTGAGCAATCACCATATAGTTGCAGAAGGTTGGAACATGACAATTTTTCAGGTAACAAGTAGCAAGTGGTGTGGACAAAATAATTATTACATGTGGGACAGTTGTAATATGGTGGAGAGTATACGGGTGTGACACACACATCACATAATTCATCAACATCATTCCTTGTTGCTTCCTCCAAAACCAAACTCAAAGGATGCTTATGATAATTGAAAAGTAGTGAAAAACTTGTCGTCGTCACTGGCATAGTTATGGATGTTGGCATGTCTTTTATATCTGGGATATTGTCGAGGCCATCATTTTTTCTAGTTCTGATGATAAAAGGTGTTATTAACTTCTCCGAGAAGTCATCAATTGGTAGATGAATCAGATCACCATTTCTGAAATCAAGAACAAACTAATTTTATGATATATATATAACATAAGAATCAAATTAAGTATCTATATATGTATATGTGTGCGTGTGAAATTAATGTATTTTTGAGGTCATACAAATTAGAAGAAGACTCTGCGAGGATGATCTCGGTGTTGGTCTCAACTTGCATTGCACATTTGACATGAGAAGAATACCTGCAAATACTGCAATAATAGACCCAACATGTGATAGGTAGCACCTTGAAACAAACCTCACAATAGTTATAACATTTTCGAAAATCAATTGGTAAACTGAAGGCTAGGGAAAGCTGGTGGTGGTGGCGTTTTGTTTCTAGAGTCTGGGGAAAGGTTGCGCATGTCTTGTGTATCCAAAATTCACATATGCTGCATATGTACGCCATGTCGGAATCATCAGTACCACAAGCATCACAGTTGAATACAAAGGGGGCAGGCCTTCTCATTAGCGTCAAAGGATGGTAGTGACTTGGGTGTTGCAACCTCTTTTTCTCATATAACTCGTAAATGAAACCAATTTTTGGGCATGATAAATCAAAGCTAAAGTTACAAATAGAACACGAGTAACCTAGCACGTCTTCTATTTCGACACGACAAAAATGACAACACCATACCCAATACGTACTTTTTCGAAAATCAAATAGGTCAAGACAATGCATAGGGTGTGACCAATGAGAAATTTTTGTAGGTAATTCAGCACATGTTTTGTGAAGGCTGAATTTACTAAGACAATATTGTTGGGTGCACAAGTATGCCAATTCTGAAACTATTGGCCTGCGACATCCATAACATAAAATCTCCTTATTCTCCACATATTTCGTGAGAATTAAAGGATGTTCATGGCAGAAATGGCTAATAATATTCTCTGCCATTGATAAATCTCTGTCTCTCTTGATTTTTTGTTTGTCTCACTCTCTCAATATAACAATTTACCAATGTAAAACAAAGAAGTTTATACGAATGTATGACATTAATGTCATCTCAGTTATATACTTGAAAACTATTGTACCACAATAGAGTGACAAAAAAGAAAAGAACATAATGTTTCCCAATATTAAAGTAACACATATATGCTCTTGGAAAAATATTTTGTGGGTTAATATGAGGAGTCAACAAATCGTGTTTTTAAGTATAAATTATTAACAAATTAAGAATCAAATATTGGTTAGGTGGGTTAATGTTAGGAGGGTTAAATATAATCATATTTAAGGGAGGGAATAGATTTACAGAGCTTTAGCAAAATGTAGAGTTCGTGTATTTCAAAATTATTGTCAGGATTTGTGTAGAAGCTAGGAAGATGGAGAATACTGTTAGGCCTTGTTGCTTTCATGTTCATAATTATCTCAAGAGATTAATTAGACCTAGTACCTACATATACTATTGTAACTTGTAAGAAACAGATGGGGAAAATGGACTCAAATTTCCTTTAACTTTGCTTACTTGATTAATATGTCCTTTTAAGCGTATCATTGTAGTTTGTAGTTTCAGAGCCCCTTAAAATATTAATATATGCTTTCGAAAATAATTTCTCATCTATTAGATAATATATAAAAAAGCAAAAAATATAGAGCGTGTTTGTTTGAGGTTGGAGAGTGTTGAAGTATTGTTGGCTAAGGTAAATTAATTGGTGAAAAATAGGTGAAAATGTGGATTTTAGTCTTCCTCAATATATTGGAGAAAACCTTAAACTAATACACTCATAACTTGTAATTAGAAAAATATAAAATAAACAATCGCAACAAAGCAAAAGTTTTCTTGACCTACCATTTACACTACACTATAAATTAACATAATATTACATTTCACAAATATATATTATTACAATATATATTATATGAAAACAAAAAAATCGATAGCCCAGCGAGGGAACCGGTGCGACTGTGCCGTCTTGATCGCCCCTGGCAACTGGTAGTTGCTTATCTAACATTTTAAATGGCAATTTGACGTTTCTGATTCGAATTTGACACAAACAAATATATTATTGACAAATAAAGGCAAATAACTTAAAATTTAAATAAAAATAATATTTTAATAGTAAATTCTAAAGAGTTGAAGAGATTAATTTGACACTCAAAAAATTGGAAATAAATTACAAAATTAATAAGAAAATTTCTAAATAATAATTACATTAAATTATATATATAGAACTACATAAATACTTGACAGTAAATAAAATTTAAAATATTATTTAAATTAATATAATAAAATAAGAAACGTAATTTAAAAAGTAGAAAAATACTACATTACAAATTCTAGAAATAAATAAACATTGAATATTATTAATGATAAATTGCTAAAGTTGAGAGCATGTTTGAAAAGTTAGAAAAGAATTTAGCAATTACCAAAAAAAAAAACAAAAAAAACAAAAACCACTGTAAAAGTTACAAGTAAATTAAAAAATTTAAATCAGTTCCAAAAATTGCAAATAAAATCATAAAATTAGAATCTGGACCCTGAAAATGTAAAATGAACTGTAAAAATTATGATTTAACAAGAAAAATATTTAAGTTATTACAAATTCCAAAATGTACAATAAGTTCTTAAATTACACATCAATTCTGAAAAATACAAATAAATATTTGAAGTTATAAATAAATCATTGAGTCTTGAATTCATTTCTTTTAAATTCTTAGGACTTATTCGCAATTTTTTCTGAATTCATTTCTAATTTTGTGGAATTATTCCGAATTCAGTAATTAGTTTTGAATTCCCATTTCTTTTAAATTCTTAGGACTTATTACATATTAATTGTTATTTTGTTTTTCATTTATCAATGATTAATTGATTTTGCCAAATCGGCATTAAATAATGCTAAATAGGGGTGATGATAAAAATTGTAATACTGCCCAAACCGACCACACCTCACCGCACCAAACCGTTTTCATAAAATAATTGTATAAAACCATGGTTTGATTTATTTTGGCAAAACCGTACCACATTAGATGGTTTGGTTACGATTTTCTGTTGAAACTACACCAAACCGCACCGCTTATATAATACACATATTTTATGTCGTTTCTACTGAGAATTTTCAAGATATTTTACAAAAATAATCTTATTATTTTTTAGTAATTCTTTCAAAATATAATATTTAAAATAAGTATTTGGCATGTTATTTTACTTAAAGAAAAAATAGACATTACTAAATACAAATTATAATACTAATTACTAATGTAATTAATATGTAGGACTAAAATTGATAATTCAAAACTTGCAGAATTTTTTCTGAACCGATCCTAAGTTACAGGACAAAAAACAATATTTTTCCTTTCTATTTTAGAATGTATGACAAAAAATAAAAGCCTATTTTTCTAATTCGACTCTTTGGATGAAAAAAATAGAGTTTCTATTTCTTAACTCGATTCAAAGCTCTAAATTTTAGAATCTGCCTTATGTATCAGTATAGATATTTTAGAAGCCTCATTTCATTGGTGATTGGATGCGAAATTCCAATCTAGCAAATTTCTCTCATTATTGAGGGAGTCCCTTCTAACGTCATCTTATTGTAAGACAATCTATTCAAATGGGCCAATGAGTCACATTACTTTGAGGGTGTTTGCCAAAATGTGTTTAAAATAACTTATGTGCTCTAACATCTTAATACATGTTTTAATTGCTTACAATATTAAAAATAAGATGTTGGGCTGTTTGGTTAAAATAAGATAATGTAGCTTACAAGATGTTAGTTATGATGATTTTTTATTAGAAAACTTAAATTTTAAGTAGTTAATTTTAACTAGATCTTATTTAAGATAAATCGAACATATATATATATATATATGTATTTTTAAGGAAAAACTACAAAAATTCTCCATTAATTATAGGGAGTGATACATTTATACCCTTTATGTTTATCTATGACAATTTATACTCATCATGTACCAAAATTGTGCAATTTTTGCCCATTTCTCACCGGAAATTACTAAATCCGCGTGATTAGCACGTGCACGACCATTTTAAAAAATTCGTCGAGAAATCCTTCATGGTTGTCTAAGTAGATCCCACATGTATTTTGGGCGGTGCTAAATGGGACATGTTAAGGGCATCATCAATGCATACACAATTTGTATCTGTCACATCGAAAGTTAATACTCATTACATTTGTATCTATTTCTCCCACATCCTCCTAGATACAAATGACATTATTTGGGTTCCCACGTACAAACCACCCATATTATTTTCACATCTGCAATTTATTAAAATCTTATTTACAATTTTCACATATACAATTAATTTAATTAATATTCATATTTTTTTTATTAAAATTGAATTTTCGTAAAAGAAATTAATTTTTTTCTTTTTAAAAAATGTAACTAATTTATTTTTCTAATTTTGTAACAAGAATAAAAAAATTAAGTCACTTTTTTTTTTTTTTTTACATATTACTATTAAAAAGGATGAAATTTATAGCAAAAAAAAAAAATTCAATGCAACTTGCGATCGAAATTACATATAATAATTGTGCTTATTTAATCCTGAAGAGGGGGGCATCCGGGCATGCATAAAATTAAAATAATTATTGCTAAACATTAATTAAAAATTTTGAAATCTATTTAAAATTTAGAAAATTAAATTAAAATAAAAATAGGAAATTAAATTTATTTAATATCCACAAAGTTAAAAAATTATTTCAAGAAAATTATTTTGAAAATTCTGAAATTTATTTAAAATTTAAAAAACTTAAAAAATCATTTTGGGAAAAGATTTTAAAAATTCTAATATTTGTTTAAAATTAGAAAACTTTAAAAAATTTGAAAATCATTTTAAAAATTATAAAATTTATTTAAAATTCAGGAAATCAAAAGAAAAATTATTTTTGAAAATTAAAGACCTACTTGTCGTCATCAAACCATTAAATTTACCTATGCCACCATCCACCATAGATTACTGACGCCATAATCAACCCCAAATCTGAAAAATTATTTTTTGTGATTTTTTAAATATTTTTTATTTATGTTATATTTATATTTTTATATGTTGCATGCTATATGTTATATTATTTTTATTTATTTTTATTGGAAAACTATTTTTTTGTTTGTTAAATTTATTTTTAAATTTTCTGAATTTTAAATAAATTTTTATATAATTTTTAATATTTTTTATAATTTTCTGAAATAATTTATAATTTTCAGAAATAATATTTTTTATTTTCTGAATTTTAAATAAATTTTAGAATTTTGAAAATAATTTTCATAAATATTTTTTGAATTTCTGGATTTTAATTTAATTTTATAAATATTGAATAATTTTTAGCATTGTCGATATAATTTTCGGAAATAATTTTTTTTAATTTTCTCAATATTAAATAAATTTTACAAATTTAAAATAATTTTTCAAATTTAATATTTATTTTCTGACTTTTTAATTTGTTTATATTATTTGAATAAAATTATTTAGAATTTGCAAAAGTTGTCCAATAACTTATCCTAGTTGGCACCTCTAAAATACATGTTCAATCCACCTAGGCAGTCGTGTAAGATTTTTTTCGTGGAAATCGCCGTACACGTGCTGCTCACGTGCATTTTAGTTATTTTTGTGAGAAATGAATATAAATTGCGCAATTTTGATATAGGATGGACTTAAATTGTTATAGCTTAACGTTACGTGTATAAAATGTGTCATCCCTTATAATTGATGGATAACTTTTATAATTTTTCATATTTTTAATAATATTTTATAAGTTGCTAACATCTTATTTTGATGAAGTACGATCTTATCTATGACCACAATACTAAAATAAATTACTCCCTCCGTCCCGTCCTAATTTGCACATTTTCATTTTTCGGTCGTTCCACCTTATTTTGCACATCTCTAAAATGAAAAGGAATCTTACCATCTCCACCCTTTAAATTTCCACATTCAATTTTCATCCTTAAAAAAATCAACTAAAAAGTAAAAAATAATTTTTTTTAATATACACACCGAAGTAAATGTGCAAATTAAGTCGGAACGAAGGGGGTACGTTAATCTTTACATTATGCCTCATTTTGAAATGCATCTTGTACTAAATACATTATTAAAAAAGTGCATGTGTTTGGATCCATGCTTAGTGAAGTGATATATATTCTTTAATAAAGAATGCAAGTAAGAATTTATACTTGAATTAAGGGAAAGGTCATACATATTCCTTTCTAAAGAATGCATGTTTGAATTCGGTGACGAACCCAGAAATTTTGTCGAGGGAGATTCATTTATAGATAAATTTAGGTATTCGTTGTATCGGGATAATATTTTTAATTATATCTAAGATTTGAAGGCAAATTTTATACTAAACAGGTGACTCACTTTGAAAAGACTAGAAAATAAAATCTCATACATTATACTCTAAATTTAATATTTAGTTAAATTACATTTAAAACGAAAGTTTTAGAAAATCTAAAAGGGACGGGTCGTCTCTAAATTTGTCCACGAGCTTCAACAATATTCAACTATATATACAAAACTAAAAAATACTAATGATATTGATAAGAATAATAAATTGATTCAATTATTAAAAAAAGATAATCAAGATTTAGTGTTTATAAACATTTCATTCTATTATTAAATCATATTCAAGTCAAACAATATAATTATTTATTTAATGTAATTACATTGTATTAAAATAAACAAAAATACACTTATATAGTCGCACACTTCGACCCAGGTCAGAGGAATCCAGTGCCTTCTTTTGTCCCCATATAGGTCCATCAGTGTTGAAATCTATGCTTAAATTTAAGGCAAGGGGATATATATTCCTTAATGAATAATATTCCTTTGGAGCTAGGGCTTTTTAACGTAATGTGGGTAAGGAATCAAAACAAATTAATTTTTTTTTTGGTGTGATGTACAATTCTTCTTGGTGACACACAATTTAATTTAAGGCTCGTAGAGAAATGGTACTCCTAAAACTGTAATGAAAATGTCACCTTTTATCATAAAAGTTGCACCATATCGGAAAAGCAGTGATATATTTGAAAATAACTTTAAAATAACGGAACTGTTAAGTCGAGGAACGAGTTGAACTCAGTTTTCGTAAAATGATATTGCTCTGTATACTAGTGCTCATAATCTACAGAGATTGTCCCCAAGATACGACTGTTAACTGTAAGATTGCAACACAATGAAGCTAAAGTTTTCAGCGAACGAGTCAATACTCATAAATTTCTTGAGGACTCGAAGATAAGAAGACCACAATCTACTTCTATTATAAAAGTGTGAGTTGTTTCTTACAAAATTTGATTTGTCTATTATATCCTTAATGAATTTTAATTTTTAAGGTTAGTTTGGTAACTATATCTTTAAAGTTTTATTTATAAACTATATCTTTGAATTTATGTTTATATGGTTAGACAAATTTCAATTGGCTATTATATCATTAATGAATTTTAGTTTTTAAGGTTAGTTTATTAATTATATTCTCAAAGTTTTATTTATTTGATTAGAGCCCTATATAATTCATCTAATGGCATAAGCTGAACCTACGTATTAATCATATTTATTTTTAATTATATACATAATATTATTATTTTAATTTTAATTTCTTTTGAAATTTTTTATCTCTTTTATAATGAGATTCTTTTATATAAGTTTCAAAAAAGAAAACTGTAGAAAAAGAAAAAAAAAACCATCAATTAGTAAACTTTTAAGGCTAATTTAGTAACTTTGTTTTTTATAGTTTTATTTATTTAGTAAGATTCATTTTATAATTGAGATTTATCTCTCAAGTCTCAACTTATGAAATTTTCTATCACATTTCATATAATATATAGTTCAACTGATGACGTAAGCTAAACCTAAATATTCATAATATCTTATATTATTATTCCTTTGTATGAAATATATTATATTATTCTTTTTATTTTTTTATATTTTATTAGATTCTTCATAAATTTCTAATAATTTTTCTAATTGGTTTCTTCTATAATTGAAGAGAAAAGAGAAAGACCGATAAGCACAAATGTAATTAATTACAATAAGTAAAATCTAAGAATAAAATGATTTGCATGTGAAATCACTAAGATTATATTTTAAAATTTAACTTTTGAGTGAGTAAAAAGACATGTTAGAAAATTGTATTTTTTTTTTTTTTTTTTTGTGTACCACTTTATTAAGTCCAACAATAGAAAATAATGTCAAAACAATTGAATAAGAACTATATGATGATAAAATGAATAGAAGTGAGAAAATGCATTGTGAAGAAAGATAACATAAACTTATGAATAGACTTTATTATTAGTAGTATAATAATTTTATTAACATAATGAACAAAATTATAAAAAAACTAACGTAAAAATTATAAATATTAAAGGGTCTAAGTGAATTTTCATTATAAAAAAAATTATAATAGACGAGTCTAGGTAATATAATAGAAAAATCAAAGAATAAATTAATGTGAAAGTGTCAGATATATTATACTATGAGAAAAGAATACAAAAAAAAAATATATATATATATCTATATTGTAGTTAAATGTACATACAAGTTAATTATACAATGTAGTATTTCAAAATTTGGATTAAACTAGGCATACATTTAGCCTTACTGTTTAAATTTAGATTAGACTAGCAATGTATATGTTTACACGCTAAATTTCTTTGTATGAGCATTATTAAGTAAATATAAATTGAACTATTATGCTTGTACGAAATGAGATTATATATTATATGTATTTTCAATGATTTAGAAGAATGAAATCGATATACTTCATAAGTAACATTTATAAACATTACAACAAGATAAAATAATAATTGATTTACGAATTTTATTGAATTCAAAATATATACGATAAAGTCATTTATATATACATACATATATATATATATATATATATATATATATATTTAAGATGAAAAAGATGGAGGAAAACGGTAAAAGTAGCTTATATATGAAATTATTAAAAGATATATCTGAAGATATAAAAACTATAAATGCATCAGTAGTGATAATTTGTAAATTTAAATACTATTGGTCTATTCAATCGATCGATTTTATTCAAATAAATCTATAGATTGAACATCATTTTTAATCACATACCTTATACACCTACACAAATATACTCACTAATGTAATACTTTTAATAGGTGATGTAATTTTAGTACACTAAGGAAAAAACTGTTATGTTAGAAAATTAGAGAGACATAAAAATCACAAGGTTTATAATAATTGGAGTTTAGATCAAGGTATGAAATTTTATTGTACTAATAATAGAAATAATAAAATGGCAAACGTAAAAATTAGTGGACATGAATAGTTGCACCAGATTCTTTTAAATATTTAAGATCTAACATTAAACAAATTATTAAATTAATAAAAATATTATATATATATATATATTTTAAGCATATGTAATAACTTGATAAATGAATTTACTATGCGATATAAATTACAGGGTACAATAAAGAATAAAAAAGAACTAACAAGAAAAAATGAACTAAGTTGTACTGTGAATGATTAAAAAATTGTACTATGTGAATGAGTATCACATAATTAAATTAAAACATGCTGAAATAAAGACAGTGAAATGTGAATCTTAATATTAACTTGACAATAGATTAGATAAAAAATAATTACGTGGGATAGAGTACCATATAGTCTAAATAAAAAATAAAATGAGAGGAATAAAATCGGAATGCGTGGTTTAAACTTGTATATATAAGACTTTTAAATGAATGTGCAATGTTTGAAAAGTTAGGAGTATTTCACTATAACTAAATAAGGAATTAAAGACATTACAAATTAGTTAAAACATTTATTATATTTTATATAAATTATAGCATGCGTCTTGATTGAAGATTGTGAGACACTATGTATATAATCACCTTCCACAGAAAATATTATTTATTTTGTAATTATACTATAGTAAAATTTTTATGTTAAATAACGCATAATTTTTAAATTTCGACGTTGCATTGAGAAAATAATTAAGGAAAATTGAAATAAGCAATCTTAAATCGATAAGTAAATTATATTAAAGAGGGTTATACTTAATAATAATAATAATAATAATAATAATAATAATAATAATAATAATAATAATAATAATAATAATAATAATAATAATAATAATAATAATAATAATAATAATAATAATAATAATAATAATAATAATAATAATAATAATAATTAGAAAATAACTTTCATAACTAAAGTTGGATGTTGGACCTTGAAACTAAGTTGCTGGAAGTTTTTCCTTACACTAAAATATGTAAATAATTTCATGTGCAAATGTATGTTGAAATCGAAATTATTTATGAGAAAATTATAGAAAAGTACGTTAGGCCTAATATTTTCTGTGTTATATAACAAATAATTAACTTATGAATGTCAGTTGATGATGTAACGAGACAATTAAAAATATGTTTTTCTTCAAATGCCAGTGATTTGGTGCAAAACATAAAAATATATGTCTTATCATTACGTATAGGGCTCATTTATATGTCTCATGATTATTTCACGTGCATAGTGCTAGTTATAGAAAGAAGTCGAGTTTTTGGTGATTGAAAATACATATGCTATAGCGTATTTATAGACTTCTCAACGTCATTTCATGAACGAGTGTACCTTTTCGGCTTGATCAATCACAAGTGTTAGATTGTACCTCTTGACCAAAAATCACGATATGATGGTTCGATTCCATCATTCTTCGAGCATCCACGTCCTTTCATCCGTATCTGTTCTACTTGAACAAACCCAACTTTTCAGGACACATTTTCTTCTAACAGACACGTCTCCACTCACACCCCAAGATTCAACAATCCCGCATGAATGGAAAAAGTCGTCGACAAGGAATTCAAAGTTAGAATTTCTCAAAAATTGGTCAATACCAACCTTCCAAAATAATTTTTTAACAAACCCCCGTATAAATGACAGTTAATGCATGTATTCTATGCAAACACACAAGAAAGTCCCGATGAACTTCCATTGCATCGAGACAAGTAGCTTTCGACTTTGAACCTTTCACATTATTGAATGAATTAATTTTTATTACATTGAATAATCTACGAAATTATGTATATATATTACAGTGATCACAATGTACAATTATTTTATGTTCAAATTAAATTTTTTTTATTAAATAATAGTAAAAAATTATACCCACGTGCAACGCACGTGCGTAGTGCTAGTATGATAAAACATCAAACAAATACCCCCTTCTAAACCCTAACCCATTTTATATACAAAAGCTCCGAAAACACCCCAAATTCCATCGTCTCACTCAAATGTTTGGAGGGATCTTATGGGTCGAGAGTCGGGGATATGTCGGGATGCTATTGCGCTCGCTGTCGTTCATGCTTATGCGGTCTTCGGGCAATTGTAAGAGCGTCGAAGACGCCGGAGAACTACGGGAAGAAATTTTACGGATGCATAAATTATAATGTAAGTGTAGTAGTTATTGTTGAAATGTCTTTATAGCTCGTATCGTGCTTAGTTGTAGATTTTCTGAAAAGTTTGAGTTTTTAGTAAACCCAATTGCACACAAAATTGTGAAACTCAGTGAGATATAGTAAAAATTGAGTGATTATGGCGTTTATCAGTGAAATTTGTGAATTTATTTGTGTAATTTGGGGGTGTTTTCGGAGCTTTTGTGTATGAAATGGGTTAGGGTTTAGAAGGAGGATATTTGTTCATGTTTTAAGAGAGAGAAGGGATGTTTGATGTTTTATCATGTACAAATGAGTTTTTTTAGTTCTAATGTGTAAATAGGATTTTTTTTTCCTTTTTTTTTTATTAAATGATGTGGCAGGCCACGTGATCAAATTTAAGCCACGTCGACGCCCTCGCCGGAAAGCCTCAATTTTGAGGCTCACGTGCGCGACACGTGCAAGATTTCAGCGAATTTAGACACCGGAGACGAGCAGTGTCCTTAAATTGGACAATTTTTCAAACATATAGGACCAAAATTGATACTTCCTCCGTCCCAAATGAACATGCATAGGGGGTCGGCACAAATATTAAGAAAAGTTGATTTTTTGGGATTTTGTTAACTTTTCAAAGGTGGATTGAGGGTGGAAATTTTGAGGGTAGAGATTGTGTTATAACTATCCTTATTAGGAAGTGTGCAAGTTTCCTTGGGACGGCCGAATTCGAAAAGTGTACAAATTCATTCAGGACGGAGGGAGTATTACCTAACATGGAAGACTTTTACTGGACACGGCCTAACATATAGGACTAATATTGATTTTTTTCCGTTAAAATTTGAGATGTTTAAAAACCGCCTTTACTTATTTGGCTATTAGATCTTAGTCAAAACCAATCAAATTGCACCATGAACACCCCTACCTCCTTGAAATCAGATCCTGTTTTGGGACGGATGGGGTATAAATTATTTGGCAGTATTAGCTGAAGCTGACTTGAGTTTGAACCTAATCGGTAGGCAGTGTAGATAGCATGAAATGCTACAGACAATATATGCCCAAATTGCTTTTCAAGTTGCACTTGTTCGCAAACCCTGAACCCCTCTCTTGTTTAATTCTATCAACCTTCACATTGCAATATATTTGTTCTACGTAGCAAGAGTTTGGCAACAACTACTGATCGACACGGAAAGTAAAATAAACAAGAAATGCAATGAAATATCCTTTCAATGTGTTTTATTTTTGTTTCCCTCCCTTTAGGTGATAAAAGAACACCGAAGTTGAACAACCATTTGCAACGATATGATGCAAATTGAATTTGTGGGTGAGTTTATACAATACTATTTCCTTTTCTAGATTCAACAAGCACCTATAAGAGATGAAAGAACACCGAAATGGAAGACAGTGACAAGAAATTCACATGAATGTTGGGACCTTCTTTCGTTACGGTTAAAATGTAACCATTTGTTTATTGTTTCTTTTAAGGAAAAGGATAAAACAAAAATATGACCTCTTGCATATTTCAAATCAGGTTTGAAATACCGATATTTCATTGAAGTTTCTTTTCCAGGGGATCGAAATGAAACACGGGCAGCAAGTTGTTTATGTCATGATATCGCCAATACATCGAAGATATATGGACTTTTTCAGTTTCAATGCATATGATGTGTTTTCTATTGAATTATCGCAGATATATCGTCGATATCGATAATTTTTTGGGTAAAAAAATTAGCAGGAAATGGTGTAAAGCCTGATTTTGGTTGGGTTGATCCATACTATTAGATCCATGGTATAATCAGTGGAAGAGACAGAATGATAAATACGATTGTCATCTACATAACTTTCATCATAAAATTACTCTCATGTGATGAGCTAGTACAGTATTGCTTAGATAAAGATGACATGTCATGTGTTTCATTTTAGCCTCATAGGTCATCATTTTGGTACTAATAAGTAGTTATATTGTATGAAAAAACTTCTGAATGTATATCATATTGTCGGACATTGTTTATATAGTTTAATATTTACAAATTAATTGTAAACATGCCATTTTGTTTAAAATTTTAAGATAAATATTTGCATTTAAGTTAGTTATAACTTATACTTCCTCCGTCCCAAAAAGATAGACTTACATGTTTTTTTCACACAGACCAAGAAATAAGAAGTTATTATAGTTAGGCCATTAAATTTTAACTTTATTTAGTAACAAGATACATTAAATATGGGTAAAGATGGAAATGAGAAATTAATGATGTGCTAAATATAGTAACAAGCCTATCTTTATGGGAGGGACGAAAATAGAAGGAAGTCTTATCTTTGTGGGATGGATGGAGTAACATTCTGTAAAATATCGTGTTACATTTCTAGATTTTTTAAACAATTTTCAGCATTTCTTTTAAAAATTTACCGATATTTCCACCAATACTGATATATCTTCCGACCTTCTGTGAATTGAAGCACCGATATTTCCATAAAAACCAATATTTTCGTTATTGGTTACAATTTATCAACTATATAAGAAAGGGGCACCAGGTCTAAGATACTCACACTTGTGATGAAAAAGAAAGATAAAACTAAAACTATCTTGCCCTTAATTTTTAGTGAGAAACATAAAAATGGAGGTCAAAGACGGCCGTTCAGTTGGTCATGATTTTACAGGGACCACCTCATTTTTCAAGACAACTTTCAATGGTCTAAACATCCTTACAGGTCTACTCTCTCTTCTGCTATCTCTCGCAGTTCCTTCTTATTTCTCTATGTTGGAGATCTACATTTGGAAATATTAAATCTAACAAAAGCTTATGCAATGTCGGGATATTAGGGGTCGGGATTATGTCAATTCCATATGCATTATCATCTGGAGGATGGTTAAGCTTGATACTTCTGATCATCATTGCAAGTGTGACCTTGTACACAGGCTTGTTAGTCGAAAGATGCATGAAAGTAGACTCGAAGATAAGAAGTTATCCTGATGTTGGTGATAAGGCTTTTGGTACAAAAGGAAGAATACTCATCTCCAGTTTTATATATCTTGAACTCTACCTGATTGCAACAGGTTTTCTAATTTTAGCTGGTGACAACTTACACAAATTATTACCATATTTAAAAACCAACATCCATGGTATCCCAATTGGAGGACCAAAAATGTTTGTGTTACTCGTCGCCCTCATTGTACTACCTACTATATGGATAGATAAGATGGCCACTCTTTCATACATATCTGCAACTGGAGTTGTAGCTTCTATGGTCATATTAGGATCGGTTTTATGGTCTGCCATATTTGATGGTATCGGATTTCATCAAAAAGGAGAGCTCTTGAATTGGAGTGGACTACCTACAGCTTGCAGCTTATACACCATCGGTTATCATGCTCATTCAGTCTTTCCCACACTGTATACTTCAATGAGAAATCGAGGACAATTCTCCTTGGTAATAAACTAATTTCTTGAAAACATTAGATCAGTCAAACTTGTTACGTTCAAGATTTTAATCAAGGCTTCTTTTTCTTTTTCTTTTTCTGGGACAGGTATTGCTCGTTTGCTTTCTGTGCTGTACAATCATCTACATGTCAACGGCAGTTATAGGATACCTAATGTTCGGTTCACAGCTACAATCTCAGATAACATTGAACCTTCCAACAGACAGTTTTAGCACTAAAGTGGCCATTGTCACTGCCCTAATCAATCCTATAGCCAAATATCCTCTGCTATTAAAGCCCATAGTCGATGCAATTGAAAGTTGCTATGAATCTTATTTAAAGAGAAGATTATACAAGCTATTGCTAAGAACTGCTTTGGTTGGAACCAGTGTCCTTGTAGCTGTGGCCCTACCATTTTACGGGTATCTTATGTCATTTGTTGGAGCATTTTTTAGTGTCATAGCTTCAATATTGCTTCCATGCTTGTGCTACTTGAAGATCTCTAGATTATATAGGAAGCTCGGTTTTGAATTAGTTATTATAGGCCACATCATGTTAATGGGGCTTATTATACTTGTATTTGGTACTTATATTGCTTTGTTGCAAATAATACGAAGCCTTTAAATCATAACTCAGTCTGTATTTGATATAAAAATTAGTATATGCTTTCCTCATGAATCACAAGACTTCACTATTTACTTGATAACTTGTGCTCCTAATTAAACATATATTTTAACAGCACTAGTAAAAGGAACCTGGCTTTGCATGTCATTTGTCAAAAGGATATTTATGTTTTTAATGGCATACTTTTCATTTTGGATAGGATCTAGCTGAGCCAAGATCAGTTATAAAAAAGTAGGTCTTATTTCCTTGTATCAAAAAGAACTATAACCATCAAAGAATCGCACAAAACGAACACTACCATTGCACATGTAACTGATCACACAAATTTCAAATCTTGTGACCCACTTTATTCAAATTTAATCATCTCCATATGCAAATTTAGTGTTTTCAGCAACAAAAATATATCCACGCATCCAACACAAGAAGAGTCTCCAGATAGGAATCTAAAAGTAGTACCTGCTATCTCTAGACAACTCTCTCCAGCTATCTTCTTCAACCCCTTGCCTCTCATTTTGCTCCTCAAGTCCTCTGCTTTGTCCCACAATCCCACTACGGCGTAATTGTTAGTAAGCATCACCAGATTTCCGCTTCTCTTTGGTTCCAACTCAATGAGCCTCTGCCTTACATTCTTACCCACCCCAGTGTAGTCATTAACATCATGAATGCTGCAAGAACTGAGCAATGCCCTCCAGACAACACCATCAGGTTCGATGGGCATTTTCATTACAAAATCATAAGCTTCTTTCAGACGGCCAGCCCGGCCCAAAATATCAACCATAGCACCATAGTGTACCATCATGGGCTTGATCCGATACACTTGCTCCATCTCGTCAAAATATCTTTGCCCTTCCTCCACCAGTCCTACATGGCTGCAAGCACAAAGAACGCCAAGATATGTCACATGATTAGGATTGATTGAATGATTTCTCATCTGCCGAAACACATCGAGGGCGTTTCTAACGAATCCGTGCTGTGCAAACCCAAGAATCATAGAACTCCAAGTCCAGACATTTCGATTAACCATCCCACTGAAAACTAGGTTAGCATAATTAACATCTCCACATTTCCCATACATGTCAACAAGAGCAGTACCTAGCTGACAATTCACAACCATACCTTTCTCAATCACTTGAGAATGTACCCACTTCCCTAGACTCAAATTTCCAAGTTCTGCACAAGCAGAAATCATGATCACCATTGTAGTTTCATCCGGCTCAAACTCACTGTTTCTCATCTCAACAAAAAGACCAACCGACTCATAAAACCAAGAACACTCCACATTAGCCGAGATTATAGAGTTCCAGGAAACAACAGTTATGTACGTCATTTCATCGAACACCTTGTACGAATCCATTAGCTTCTTACATGAGCCATAAAAGTGAATAAGGGTATTCTGAACATACAAATTGAAATGGTAACCGTGCTTCACTGCATCTCCGTGAATCTGCCTCCCCTCGTTTAATCCCACGAACGAAGCACACGATTTGAAGATGAAAGGGAAAGTATACTCGTTCGGCTTAACTCCCGAACGCCGCATATTAAGAAAAACATTTATGGCTTCTCTCTGCAAGTTTGGATTGGAAGTAGCGTAGGCCTTTATCACACTGTTCCATGAACAAGATTCTAAGGTTTGAGAGAAATTAACAACCCGGTAACCGTGATTTATACAACCAATTGAATTTTTTGCCCTGATTAAATTAGAAGTACAAAATTTGATCATTTTGTCAGTAATATCGGAATTGCAATGGAAACCTGAAATTATGATCTGGGCATGAATCTGGAACTGATGTTTTAAGGAAAAGCAAGACTTTAAGAGGGAGAAACATCGTTGCAGTCTGATGAAATTTGAATTACATGTGCGGGTGAATTTCGGAGACCGAAAGGGACCATCACTTTCACATGATGAATGGTTTGTAATAGGGGTGTATATTTATCTATTATCTATCTATTACTAATATAAAAGTATGAATTGTTTCGTTTGATTTTTTGTTTTGTCTTTTCTTGTGATGTTTATAATATTCTTACTAAGTATTAAATATAAGGTAGTTAAGTAATTGAAAATATGAGAGTTTAAAGACGGCAATTGTTGGACATGTGGTGCCAAAGACCACATATCAACAGACTGTCCAAACAATGAAAAATGAGGAATCAGAAAGTTTGAGGCAACTCCAGAAATAGAAGAAGATGTATCCTTTCAGGATCTAATTCACGTATATCAGTTCGAATGAATTCCTTCAGATGAGAGCATATACGAAGCCGAAGATTACAGCGAGGATGAGTCTTCAGAATCAGAATCAGACTGAAGAAAATGATGTCTTCCAACAGGAGATACAAGAAGATCTCTCTAGATTCTTCTCACAAATGTCAATTTCTCATAAGACTCTTGTGAAAAATAAGAGAGAAGACCCAAAACTCCAAATCTATGATGGGTTTTTCGTTGGGAGATTGGACAAGACTTTGGGATATTTCCTAAAGAAGCGGAAGCATCATATCATTTACAAAGTCACAGCAGGGGAAATTGCCATTCGCATGGAGCTGACAAGTAATGTGATGGAGATGCAGCTAGTTCCGATGAGAAATTAGAAAGGAACTCAGCAGAATGAATACAGAGATTGGTTAGAAGATGCAGTGGATTCATATCGGAGCCATCAGAATTCTAATCAAATCAACATTCAAAGAAGGATTTGATTCTCCGATTGATATTGCTACCTTCGACAAAAAGAATCAAGAATTTGCGAGATGCAAGTCTGGGAGGAATCTCAGGCAATCTATATGCTGGGAAATTGGTGTCCTACATTTGTCCAAGGATTGCCTATAACTTGGCAGATCACGATTTTAATAGAGTTCTAAACCTTCATCAGGATTACAAGAACAAGGAGTTGATGAAAGAAGGGAATAGACCATACTCTATTACCTATAGTATTTCGTTTGCACTATCCAATACCCACCATTCAGAACTGTTAGTGGGAAAGGAGTTCATCAAAATACCATATATCTTCGAGCAGGTGGCACATGCAGTCCGTCCGGAGATTATGGAGTTGCCACCAATACATGAGATGGATATGCGGATCGCGGATCAACCTATTATGACTAGAGCTACAAGTTAGAGGTTTGAGCTAAGAAGAGTGTCCTTTCATGATAGTATAATCATGAGTCGGAGCTAGGAAAAGAGACCTATCTCACAAGAGAATCTGGAGCCAGAAAAATTCACAACCAAAGGTGAATAAAAATGTCCAGAAGGATGGAGAGAAGTGGAGATAGTATTCGATATCACTCAAAAGGATAACATGTTTCCTTGTGATGTTTTGTATTATCTACGACAACCTTCATTGAGGAGATTTGAAGGACTTCTCCAGCTAGGAGAAAACGAGTTGATAATCCACGTAATAGTAGGGCGAGAAAAGGGGCGTCTTATTCTTGGATTGTAATTTCTCGAGGAGCACAAACCTTGCGAACGATAGCCAGATAGGGTGGTCTTCACAGTGGCTCATAGAAAATATCAGGTTCTATGATAATGTTGAAGAAATAGGCTAGCTATTAATGGCTACTAGTCCATTCTCAATATACATCTCTATGGGGATGCTATATGATATTGAGCAAAATATTTCGCGGCCTACATTGACTCAGGCGCAGGAATATGCACAACCAAGCCAGAAATCTTTCCTACAGGATTATGAGAAGTTCTGCCAGCTATTGCAGGAAGAGATTTCTCAAAGAGGATTCTTATTCACAAACGAGGAATTAAGCAAGAGGAAATCATGATTGGCGGAGCAGGAGATACCCCATGGTACAAAATTAAGACTCCACCAATTTATTTCCATGATACAGGGGCAGATATTCTGTTAGGAAACAATTTCCTACAGACATTCAAGCGGTTTACTCAAGAGAATGAAATAAGAAGACTTATTTTCACGATCCTATGTGATCATAAGATTATTGTTCAGAGATTAAGGGACACATTTCATCGAAAAATGGCCCTTAATTTTCGCAGCAAGCGTGGTGATGAAGGAAAACTGAGTCACCCAAAGATGATGGATCATCGAAGATATGGAGATGCACTCCTTCAATATCGTGCCGAAACACTAGGAGGAGACAAGGATGAGAGATTGTCAAAAGAGACAATCCAATTCCTCAAGGTGTCAATGGAAGCAAGTCCGCAACTTGATATCACCATTGAAGAATAAATATCTTTAGAAGATGTCAAGAAGAGGATAAAGCGGAATTTTAATGAAGATCCTCTAGCATGGTGGAACAAAAATGAACTCAAGGCAACTTTGAAGGTGAACGCCGAAAAAGAAAATGAGTTTGTTCAGTACAAACCAATCCTTATGAATCAAGTAGATCGTGAGGATATGAAGAAAATACTTAAGGAACATTTACCTTAAGTTGATATCAGAAGGAATCTCTCCATACAACAGCCTAGGACTCCTGGTGAGAAACCATGGAGAAATGAAGAGAGGAAAGCCAAGATTAGTGATCAATTACAAAGGGATCAATAACATCTTGGAATTCGACGGATATTATATCCCAAGTGGAGAACACTTGGTGAACTGCATCAAGGATGCGAAGGTATTCTCTAAATTTGATTGTAAATTTGGTTTCTATCAGATTAAGATGGAAGATGCCAGCAAGAAGTATTCGGCGTTTTCTACACCACAAGGACATTATATCTTGAACATACTGCCAATGGGATTAGCAAATGCCCCCTAGATATATCAAAGGAAGATGGATAATCTTTTTATGGATTATTTTAAATTCATGTTCGTATATGTTGATGATATACTCATTGCCTCAAGGAATATGAAGGAACACAGAGAACATCTGGAAGATCGAGTTTCTTGGGATCGAGATCGATGAGTCCAGAATCATCCTTCAGAAACATATAGTAGAGAAGGCAGGGATTTTCGGAGGACCTCAAAGACAAGAAGCAACTTCAAAGTTTGCTTGGAGTTGTTAATTTTGCCGGGATGTTTATTAAAAATCTGGCAAAATACAAGAAGGTGTTCAGCCCATTGTTAAAAAGAGATGCCAATTTCAAATGGGGAAAAGAACATCCAGAATCAGTATTATAGCTTAAAAAGATCTATAAAGATCTTTCAAAGCTTGCAATACCAAATGACGAAGATGAATTGGTACTCTACACAGATGCCAGTGATCATTGGTGGGCAGCAGTGTTAACCAAAGCTACCCGTAATGGAGAAGTGCCATGCCGATATTGCAGCGGTCTCTTTGCAGAAAACGAAGCAGCAAGATGGCACATCAACGAGAAATAATTCTTTGCAGTGCGAAAGACTTTCAGAAAATGGTCGTTATTCCTACTGCCAAAGAAATTCATTCTTAAAATTGACAACACGAGTGTCAAAGCTTTCTTAACAAAAAAGATTGAATCTAAACCTGAGAAAGCTAGATTACTTAGATGGCAAGTTGATTGTCAATATTTTGATTATGAAGTTGTCATTGTAAAGTCTCACGAAAATGTTCCTGCCGACTTTCTAACGAGAGATGGAGTCCAGTGAAGCCTACTCCATCCTAACAGAATACAGGCATCTCCAGGAATTAGAGGAGCTTGATAAGAGGATCAACAACCTGGATATTCAAGCCAAGGTCGTAGGTCGAGTACAATAGGAGGACTTGTCAAAAGTCCGAAGCGCTCTGAAGGCTACCAAACTTGCAAGTAATTGCCTTTGGGATAGCCTAATTATTCCTATCTGACCGGAAGCTTTTTCAGTAAAGCAAAAGGTCGAGTTCGAGAAGGGGTCTCTAACCCGGTCGCCACAGATTCAAGTACTGTGGGCTCGAGTTCTAAGTTGGATCCCTACACAGATCTAACTGAAGAAACAATTGAGCAAACGGAGGATACTCCTCCTGATGTCTCAAGCCAACCCAGCACCCCTGGGGTAAAAGAGGGAGAGATCAATCTTAGGCCAATGGTTGGCACCTCTAAGATTGATATTAACGATCTTAAAGTTTCTCCGTTTCAGGTTTATCAACGAACATGGGAGAAAATTCTTACAGGGACTGGAATTAACCCAGCAAAATGCCAGATTGATCGATCTAATAAATATCCAAGAATGTGGACGAACCTAGGAGCCAATCCACATGAAATAAAAAAAGGGTATGATTTTGGAGCTTTAACTTCGGTTCATATTGTGGCACCAAGTTTCCCGGAATCTCAAAACTTCCGGGATGGATATATAATGTTGTGTTTGAGACATGGGAGAACAATAATCATCTCGAACGTGGAGATATTCTGGAGCTAAAGTTTATATCGGCAGCACCGGAACCATACAAGAATGGGTCTTACCCAACTTTTATTTTATAAAGCTACAAAGACCTGATCCCAAACAGGCAAACTAAAATATGTCTGCCCCAGATCACAAGATCCTCTTAATATCAACCTTTATGGAGGATGATATTAATATAAGAAGAGCTTGGGGCAGATTGTCTCATAGAAATGAGAAAGATCAAAGGGAGCTTCAAAGTCTTTCACAAGACGGCGAATGGATCACTTTTGATCAACACCATGACATCCAAAACCTCTCCATACGCAGAGACTATCTTTGAACAGAAGATAGAGATGTTATGGAAGAACGAGCTGCCGGCAAGTTCAGAAACCGCCAGAAAGTATTGCAATATGGCTCATAATGGACGGTGGACGAGCTAGATTTGTCCCAGGTGCCCAGAACAGGAAAAGGTACTATTCGGGTAATCGTTCCCTATCATAAATGACAAAGGGAAGAGAAACGAGAAAGAACCATCGAGAAAGCAAAAGATGCTAAGGAGACCACCCAGAAAAAATTAATAAAGGGATCTCCGACAAGCAGCGATGGTTTGAGTCACGAGAATTGTATCCACAAAAAAGGGCAAAAGGTGGAAGCATTCACAACAGAATAATTAAAATATGCATGTGAGGCAAGGGTCCACACCATGTGAACCATGTGAAGGATGGACCACATCAATGTGATCCGGATAAGAGAGGCATCCAGAAAATCCGTGAGACCAATGAAAGGTTTATAACTGGACGCAATAATTCAAGGATAGAGGGTCTCAAACCTCTATAAATACAGGGTAGAAGGAAGCAGAAGGCATCGACGATTCCCCTCTATTTTACAAAATAAACTTTGTAATAGTTCGTTTGTAGTTTTCATTCATTCTGGTTTTCATTCAAGTGTATGTGTGCTGAGAACATAGCTACCATGGGTAGCTAAACAAGTCGTCTCCTCCCAAAAGGAGATGTACAGATGTAATAAATAAGTTCTTGATTTCTTAATAAAAGTTAGGCTTTTGTTCATCATCTTCCTAAAGTTTTATTTATGTTCATCAACCAAGAAAGTATTGTACGCCTCGAGGTAGGAAACGAAATGAGGTTGTGCTGGTTGCTGTTAAAGGAATCTACGTCTGGAACCATCTGCAGCGATCGAGTGGTTGGGCTGTGAGGAGATACGACCCGATGACAATTCGGTCAAAGGTATAAAACTTGGTTTATGTTTCAAGAATTTAATCGACGGGAGCATGATGAACCTGATATGGTCGTAATGGACTATTTCCAAAATTATGTTGAAGATCAATTTTGCATGATAAATTTTAATTAGGGGCCAATTTATAATTAAGAAAATATAAGACAAAATTCTAAATCGCTCAAAACCTATAAATCAAAGCAAACGTTGAGCCATTTTAGGAAAAGAGGTTATCAGGGGCATACTGATCATTTTGGGTATATTTGCAATTTAGAAGTCAAAGTGACAAAAAAAAAAAAAAAAAAAGTTGTACTCTTCACAGGGGTACAGTGAATTTTCTCCCCAGAATCATCCCTCTCAGAAAAAGGTAAAGGGTCATCAAACATACACATTAAAATTAAATAACAATGCCACACTCCAAAATGAAACATGAATAGGAAATGGTAATGCGGAATGCCTTGCCAGAATTTTCCTTTTACTGAAAGCAAACACAAATAAAGTCCAAAAGCAACCATATATATTGAGTCATTTAAAATGTAATGTCGCAGTACAACAAGAGTGGCAGAGAATAAGCAAACATTTCAAAGGACAACGGAAGCTTTTTTTTTTCATGGCATTGAAGATTTGACGATATATCTCAATAGCTGAGAACGTCAAAGCCAGAGCAAAACATCCTCATCATCATCGTCATCATTAGACGATCTCTCTTCATGGTGGTGAAGATCTGACGTGCTTCTTTATGCCAGTGAAGGCGGAGGGTTGAGCTAGTACCATCATCATCCTCATCATTATCACCACCATCATCGAACCTGTCACACACACCAAACACATGCATACAATGTTATATTTAGTTGAGTTATCATTTAAATTCGATGAAAAAAAATTATTATTGGAAATGTTGTATATTGAAACCTTTAAGACTTGGAAATTAACCTTACATGATACAAAGTGTAATCACTAATATGTCAGAGGTTGTACCTCTTGGTTATATGTAGTTCGAATTACAAGATTTTTTTTTTAAAATAATTATTTAATATAAAAGAATACAGAGACTTGTATGGAGCGAATTTAACTCACATTCTTAATTTCTCCTTTAATTGATCTCATGGGTTATACATCTTGATTTGAACGAATGATTTACATAGAGTTCCAAACAAAAAGGGACTTTCATTGTGGGACGTAAAAGGACTATCATTGTGGGATGTAGAGAGTATAATATATGATGATATGCAATGCATGATATGTGTGACCATAGACTTTAACGACGACAAAGGTAAGGTTTTTTTCAGATTTCTTTTCCTTTTTTTACTTAGGGCAAGATGAGAAATCTATCAATTCCAAATTAGTTTGCATGATACAAAATCTTGTGCCCATTTTTTTAATATAATAAATTTGAAATAGAATTAAATACAATAAATTACTAATTCTTGTATAGTCGCAGAATTTGTCCTCATGCTAATTTATGCCTATGCTACTGGAATTCGAATTACTTTGAACAAAGATATAGAGGAAATATATTCTATCAAAATATATTTATATTGCATTCTTTTAATGCTATATTCGAACCAGAGAATAGGTTTTCTCTAATTAGAGAATAAATTAGAGAATAGGTTGTAGCATTATATGTATTTGGAGAAATCTTCCCCTGTACTCTTTTCTTTTGAATTCCTTCATCTAAGGCAGGTATGATTATGATCTTTTTTATTTGGATTGTGAATTAGAGTTGTGTTATTATTTTCTTTACATAGTTTTCTGAAATTATCTTGATTTGGAAATTTCTATTTGTTGATTCTTGATGTTTGATATAGAAGTAGTACTAGGAGAAATTTTCTTGCTTGTTGTCTTTAACTTGAATTAGTATGTGAAGCTTTGTGCTTTGTTCTAAAATTAGATCTCCTTCTAACTCCGACTAGGTCCCTCTTAGGCGTTGTCTACGTTTTTTTCTCTCTGACTCCCGATTAATCCAACCTAGACCATGTTTAACCCCGCCTCACGACTAGGCTCTAGACGTTAGTCTGCTCGGTAGAACATATTGTGAATAACTGAGATTGGTTCTACTTATTGGCTATCAATTGGAACACTTACAGCAGATTGTGCACTTACAATAAATTCAAAAGTGAAAAAAATTAAAATTTTGGAGGATTACATCATCAGAGTACTTCAGGAAAATAAAACAATACAATAAAGAGAAATTTCGCGATGCTTTGTTTTGTTGGATATTTATTTCATTAAAGTGTTTATTTAATTAAAGTGAGTGAGTAGTCACTTTAATGAAATAATTAAGTGGTGGGAAGTTTAATTTTGTAGGAATTAAACTTTATATGATTAATCTACGTATGAAGTAGATAATTGTCGGATTTTGAGTTTCTCAAAACCGACTTTCGGTGAGTGAGAAATTAATTCATAAAGTTAACCGCTTGATTATGGATTAATGTGGGAGGGAAGATTAAATACATTTAATATCCCACATTGGAACTTGAGTATATTGATTATCACTATAAATGTAAGAGCATCTAGAAGCATATTGATTATGCTTGTGAAGGAGTCCCATTGGAAGCCCATACACGTTCACGCGCGCCCGGCTCGGCTCGGCCACGGGCCAGGGACTCGGCTTGGGCTTGGGCGTTGGTCCTTGGGAAGACCTCGGCCTTGGACCTTGGGTCTTGGGCCTGGGACTCTTATCTTTTTGGAAGCCCAAAACGGCTGTGCTTGCCGGATGGGCTCTAGTATAAACATGATGGGTTTAAATTTAAAAATTTAAACCTGTAACATCCACAATTAACAGCCAGTTAATGGCAGAATTATGGTGGTATTCAATTGGTCTGTTACTCAGCCTGTAACAGCCATCATTATGGCTAGTTAAAGCCAATAAACAAGGTTGTCCCCTGCATGCCTATATATAGCTGCTCCCTAAATCATATGAAACCTCTCCTCTCTCTCTCCCTTATTCTCTGCATTTTTAGTCTTAAGGGATTTCCAGTCCAGATGAATATACTTAGTTCACCGGAACTTTTCTGATAGTGGTGCTACTTTAGAAAAGACGTAAATCGTTTTACCTTTGGAGTCATTTACATCATTCCGAGAGCACCAGATGGGACGTAATCTGTCTTAAGAGGAGTGATTTTTCCACGACTCGATTTTGTATCTTAAAGCTCGTTGGTGTCTACATTGTCCAGATTGTACTCTTATAATCAACATATTTTTCTTAGAGGTAGGCTCCACCAGGCAGCCTTTGTATAGAATTATTGTGCTTTGCATTGGACGTGGGAGCAATCCACCAGGCACCCTGTCAGTAATTTTTCATCGTTGGCAGTTTTGGAACGTTGATGAAGTGAGCAACCAAGATTGAAATAGTACGACAGAGAACTTGAAACAATACTTTTATGAAGTATGTGTGCTTGTGCACAACCATTGTAGGTAACATAGGTTGAAGTTAGGCTTGCCCTTGCAGCGCGAAACGCATTGGCTTATGTAGCTTCTAATGCATCAGTTTACTGCATAGAGATATTGATACATACAAAAATTACAACCAACAACAAGTTTCCTATAATATAGAAACATCAAATCCAAAATGATCTAAGTTTCCTTTCGATCGTATACCAACCAACACTCCATTCACAGATGACACTAAAACAATTAAAACTTCAAACAAAAAAGAACTAAATTATTAGGTGAAAGGTTTACTGTGCACTCACATTTTTCCGGACCAGATTCTCAATAGGTTTCACTATTACTTGTTGAATAGTAATAAGCCATATCAAGATGAACAATAATGTAATTTGAAACCTTATTAAGATGAACAAGAAAGAAAATTAAGATAAATATAATTCCAGCAATGATAACCAACAAGTAGAACCAATCTCAGTTATTCACAATATGTTCTACCAGGCAGACTAGTGTCTAGAGCCTAGTCGGGAGGTGGGGTTAAACATGGTCTAGGTTGGATTAATCGGGAGTCAAAGAGAAAAACGTAGACAATCGAGGATAATGTAGGGCCTAAGAGGGACCTAGTCAGAGTTAGAAGGAGATTTAATTTTAGAACAGAGCTTTGCATACTAAATCAAGCTAAAGACAACAAGCAAGAAAATTTCTCCTAGCACTACTTCTATATCAAACATCAAGAATCAATAAATAGAAATTTCCAAATCAAGATAATTTCAGAAAAACTATGTAAAGCAAATAAGTAACACAACTCTACACAATCCAAATAATAAAGATCATAATCATACCTGCCTTAGATGAAGGAATTCAAAAGAAAAGAGTATAGGGAAGATTTCTCCAAATACATATAATGCTACAACCTATTCTCTAATTTATTCTGTAATTAGAGAAAACCTATTCTCTGATTCGAATATAGCATTAAAAGAATGCAATATACATATATTTTGATAGAATATATTTCTTCTATAGCTCTGTTCAAAGTAATTCGAAGTCCAACAGCATAGGCATAAATTAACGCATGAGGATAGATTCTGCGACTATACCAGAATTTGTAATTTATTATACTTAAATTCTATTTAAATTTTATTATATTAAAAAAATGGGTACAAGATTCTGTATCACACAAACTAATATGGAATTGGTAGGGTTTCTCATCTTGCCCTAAGTAAAAAAAAATGAAAAGAAATTTGAAAAAACCTTACCTTTGGCGTCGTCGGAGACGGGGGCAGAAATGGTGATGGAGTTAGCGGTGGCGGATGCCGGTGAAGATGGGCGGCGGTTGTAAAAACTACTCGTGAGTATTGCTCAATTTTAAGAGAGAGATAGAGTTATGGAGTGTCTGCTATTGAATATTATGTTGACTAAATTTCCTTTTTTTTCTTTCCTTTTTTTATTTTTTTATTTTACAGTCATAAGAAAGGATACCATGTGGCGAGGTTGGACTCTCAAATGTGTTGTGGAAAATCAGGGTATATTAGGTGGGACCTGATCAAAACTGATACCTAAACATGATCTAAGAGAGATAATTATGACAGACAACTAACATATCCATATCTTATCAATAAGCGAAATTGCTATTCAATACAAGTATGGTCTGTACATAATATGAAGGGTTAATTGCAGCAATCCCACCAAACTATCAACAGTTTTGCACATAAACCACTAAACTATTTTTTTGTGGCATCGATACATATAAACTATACGGGCTTTGCAGATAAACTACCAAACTTATTTTTTGATCGGCAGATAAACCAACAAAATTATTTTTCTATCATTTCCGTTAGAATTCCGCACGTGACTTGTTCATGATAAACTTTTAATGTTTTTTTTTGTATAAACAACCTTTTTTAGTATGCCAAAAGTATGAAATTCTTTCTCTTTCACACCTTTCTTTTCCAATTTCTTTGAATCATCAATAGTTCTCTCTCTCAATATCTAGAACCTCCATTATTGAAGATGAGCGGCTCCTCTACCTACTAGAAAGCGTGTTTGGACAATAAAAAATCCTTAAATTTTATATCGCGCAAGTCACATGTGGGATTCCGGCGAAAAATGATTCGAAAAAAAGTTTGGTGGTGTATCTACCAAAACTCGTATAGGTGCCACAAAAAAAGTCTAGTGATTTATGGGCAAAACCGTTAATAGTTTGGTATGGTTGTTGTAATTAACCCTAATATGAATATGGATATGATTGCAAAATATTCAAACTTTCAAAAAAAAAATTTCCGAAACAACAATAAGTGTTTTGCATTGGGATTGAATCTTATACAACAAAAATGTTATGCTAATTAGAGGTGAGCACGGTTCAGAGCGGTTTGGAAATATGAAAATCTCCATAACCGAATTAAAGCTCGAAAATATTTAGAGATTTCTAAAATAAAATCTACAGAACTGCTACGTTGATCAGTTCAGTTCCTTCCTGAGATTGAATCTGTTTAGTTCGATTATTCAGAGCTTTTTCGAAGTTTTTTCGTTTAATCTTATTAACAAAATGCTCGAAAAAATTATAGTGTTGTCTTTACAATAATACCATATTCTTAAGAAAAAATGTAACATTAAACAGCTTATAGGATATATATTAAGACAAGTACTTTCAAATACTAACTTATAAAACAATTACAAGCTACTAAGTAGGTGTCTTGTCTAAAAGAAGATAGTAGTAAATTGTAAAGTTATCAGCTATCGATAACTTATTTGGACATTTTATCAATTATTTTTCATCTATAAAGCTCTATACAGTTTCAATAAGATATGTCACATACACATGTCTCTCTTTGTTTTTTTTTTTTTTTAAAAACAATTGCAAACAATGTCTGGAGGATAGACTATGAAAGTGAAAATGCCAGATTAATATGACTAACTACAGTGAATCGAAATTGACTTCAAGAAAAAAACGTGAATGCACAAGAAAAATGGAGGATCAAAGAAGAAGAGAACAAACAAAGAGTCACTACTAGGATCTATTTTGGGTTTTCACTTCGGAGCGTTTCGGTTTTATAACCAAAAAAAATAAAATGGATTGGTTCGGTTCTAATAAAGTCAAATAGTCAACATATCGATTTATCAGTTCGGGGTTCGATGCAGCGAATTATCTCCGAGATCCATGCTCACCCCTAATGCTATTTGCCAAGATTTTCCATATTTCTGAAGACTGCCCTTCAATATAAACGCGATTGATCCTTTCCCTATTTTCATGCGATTTGATTGTGGCGAGTCTTCTCATTTTTTCTGTGAATTGGCTTGTAATAAATAAATTAATGAGATATATGGAAAGTGAATAAATAGTGACTGATCATTTCCTTATCTTACGGGACTTGACCGGGTAATTAATACTGGAAACATAATTTTGCTAACATCGGTAAAGATTATGGTACAAAATATATACACGCGTTTTTACTATTAAGCCACATTTTCCAAAAAATAATAACCTTATGTGAGCAGGAAATAACTAAAGTCGTTATTTTGGATGATTTTGTTATTATATTAAGAGGATGTTTGACTAAACTTATTTAAAACATCTTATAAGCTCTAACATCTTATAAGATGGTTTTAGAGCCTTATAGGATATTAAATCTTATTTCATAAATAGGTTGTTGAAGTGTTTGATTATAATAAGATGATAGAGCCTATAAGATGTTAGTAATGACATTTTTGTAATTAAAATATTAAGAATTGAAGTAGTAAATCAAAATAAGATCCTATTTGAGAAATAATTTGGACCCTCCTTACTTTAAAAAAAAAAAACAGTTTATAAGTTGTTAGCAACTTACATTGAAATGAATAAGATCTTATTTAAAAAATATTGCCAAACACAACGAATGAACTTATAAGCTCTTGAAATTTTATAAGATGTTTTGAACAACTTATAAGCTCAGTCAAACACCCTCTAAGAAAGATAAGATAAGTTGGAGATATTTTATCCTTTCTCCATACAATCACAATTCTCAATATTTTAATCAATCAATTTTATATATTTTACATGTATCCCATTACCTTTTTCAATTATATATTATTAACAAACTTACTGTTGAATGATAAACAGAGTTAGTGTATCTTCGACAAAAGTAATTGATAAAGGACAGTTTAGGTATTCACTAAATATTATGTAATTGTGATATCCTTGTATTTGACACCCTATATAAAGGGGGACTGATGAATAAGAGAACCCTGACTATTCCGTGTCTATCTTTCTTCTTTACTTTTCCGCTTCCCCTACAACACATTATCAGCACGAAGCCCTACCAAAACAAATTATCGATCGTGACCTCTTAATATGGAATCGTCACAAAGGTAAAAAAAATCGATGAAAGCGGACGATCCCATAATTTACATATAAACATAAACAGTCAAATAAAGGTGTCTGTCTAACCTCAATCTCGCACTGAAAAGTGAAGGATAATTTTTTAATCAGCGGTATGTAATTACATATTAAATGTTTTACATTAGTGTTTGAAAAAACCTTAATCACATTAAATTCACGAACTTTGCCTTAATTTTTATTTACAAAATGAACTTTAAAACATAACAAAATAATTCATCAACTTAATTTTCTTTGCAAATTGATACATGGAGTTTAAAATCGGGCTCCAATTACTGACGTGGAGCCCGATCTTCCAAGATAACATCTTACGTGTAAAACAAAAAAGGACTCCTCATATACACGTAACTAAAAATGATGTGTCTCTCAAACTCAACCAAAAACTTTAGGAAAAGTGAGAAACCAAATAAGAGAAAACATATGACACATAAAAAACGAAATATGACATACTAATCAAATCCGTTGGTTTTTAAACAAAGAGCCCTAATTAATGAGCTCTTCTTGCCATCCATGCCTCCTTTTGAAAAAAAAAAGAATCAGCTCTTTTCGAACTATTCAGTCCCTGTGAAGTTGAACGCCTGTAAGAGCTTCTTGTTGAATAATTATGGCCATTTTGATTGCGGGAGGAATTTAAAAGTTTACTTTTTCAGCAAATTTACGTTTTGGGTCAATTGAATAACTCGTGTTTTGTATCTAATATAATTTGAAGCTTTAATTCTCCGTTTCCTGCCAACATATTCAATACTCTTGTTATGCACATATGTGTGTGAGTTCTCAATAGCTTGAACAACTTTTATGTTTGAATGGTGAATTAGAGCTGTGAAAATTTCACCTGAATTTGTTGGCATGTTTTGGAATTAAATTTAAGATAGCACGTCATTCTTGATGATGTGTGCCTTTTCTTTAATTTTATTACGTTTCAAATGTATCGGACTCCACGTCAGCAATTGGAGTCCGATTCAAATTTGACATATCAATTTGCAAAGAATATCAAGTTGATGAATTGTTTTATTATGTTTTAGAGTTCATGTTATAAATAAAAATTAAGGCAAAGTTCATGAATTTTTATGTAATTAACCCTTTGAAAAAAAATCATATGTCACAATTCATGGTAAAGCATTGGCGGTGGAAAGCACTAGGGGCTATGAGTAATTTACTTTTCTTTATTAATAATAATAATTTACTCGCTAATGTCTTTTGATATGTATCATGATGTTTTGTATGTTGTGTGTGTAAACTTGTTTTTCTTGTTCTTTTAGAGACATTAACCTTTCTGGAATTCAACGAATACTAAAAATTTCCTATTTGGGTCTAATCATTATAGTAGAAAAAGCTTTTCAATTTAAACATTATTTCTATCGGGTCTAATGTTCAGTTAATTTTTATTGTTTCAATTTCATTGTCGTTAATGCCCAGTTAATCTTTTTTAATTTGTATTATTATTTGTATTATTATCTATTTTCTTTCGCATGGATTGTAATTGTATTTGAGAGCATCAACTTATTTTTGTCGGCGTGGAGGTTGGACTGGATAGCACATACGTAGTTCCTAAAGCCTCAATCATTCTTCGCAACATGTTCGCAAAATTCGCGAAGTGTCATTGGAAAGAATCGTATCTTTCCAGCAAGGTATATTGATTTACCCTATTTTGTGACTGTGAACTCTCAATAGTTAATATCTACTTATAGTGACATGATCTGTATTTGTCTATAAATAATGCAATTTTTTATATACTTGATGACTTAAATATTCTTGTCAAGTAAGCATAAGAAATCACATGAGTACATATTCCTCCTATGACATACAACAATAGTTCTTGAAAATTTGAAATATATTTATATGTGCACATGAATATTATTGTGTATAATTTTTGGCAATGATGAAATTGTGCTTGGTTTTAAATGATACTCATGGAGGCCTCTAGTGTTTTGGTCCGATTAAAGCCTTTCTTATGACATTGAAAATTGCGACTTGAAATATTTGCTCCTAAAGATTTGATAATTATCAATCGATAGTAAACTTATTTGCATGATTATGATGAAATTTGATTGTTGCTTTGAATATTATTTTAGCCATGTTCAATAAATTATATATTTACATGATAATGAAAATTCGTGGGCATTACCAATCATACAAATAGATTGCGTGATAAAGTATTTTCACGAAATATCAACAAAAAATAAATATGTGACATATGATCTCAAAATTTTATTAAGAAGGAAATGATTAAACCAATTCGGTCCAAATTTGAATTATTAGACTAAAAAAATGAGTCACCACAATTGATATTCCTAATAGGAAACTACTTTCATGAAAAATAACTACATCCTACAAGAACTACTCTCCCGATCATATCATCAACTGACCCCAAATGACAAAGCACTGTCCAACAAAGTAAAAGTCACAGTCAACGCTCTAATGAATTTGAGGCTGTGATTTCATCCTAACTTACTCTGGAAGCATCCTTTAATTGAGATACATGATGAACCGTGGGATTCCACAAAGAAATTTGAAAAACATAAAAACTCTCTACTTCCAAAATTAACTAGCTAGTGGAATGATATCTACTTACTAGACTACAAAAAGGGGTCAATAACTTCAATAAAGGCATGTTGTGCCTAAAAATACATTTTATTTCCTGCGAAAAGAAAATCACAGAAGATGATATGATACATAAAAATCTTTCCGTTTTCCACTTCAACACTTATACTAGCAAACCAGTATAGGTTGGAGTAAGAAAATAAAAGAATTTTCATATTCAATAAGCTAATCAACCAATCAAGTAGTTGAGAGGCATATTAGTTTCTTCAAGAAAAATAACACCAAACACATTGGGATAAAGAAAATTCTCTAGCCTAATTATGGTGAACTAAATGGTGAAAATAACCCTAAACTAAAGGGAACATGATGTGTTTATCCTTATAGACGTGGTAATGATACACGAGAAGGCAAGGGATGTAGGAGTCGTAGAGGCTTTCCAATGTGTCTGCCCAAAATGGAAATAGTGGTCATAACACCAAGGTGCGGATGACTCCTTAGAAACCTACAAATAAAACAAAGAATAGAGACTCACTATAAAAGACGGAGATCTTTATGTCTATCTCATGATTGTGGTTTCAAATGGCAATAAGCATTTTGCTTAATTTATGAAAATACATTTCTTAATGTTTCAAGAATGTTGTGAACTACACATATTCATCTGTGAGTATAATGATTAGACCATCATTGCATCATAAGTACTAAAAGGGCGAGGAACTGTCAAATTCTAAATGCCTAATGGCATAATGGTTAAAGTCACAAAAGCTTTATATGCATCAAGAGCTATCTGAATTTTGTTAAATAAGACATTTTTGTAAGATTATGACTTATAAACTAACAATGAGAATGAAATTGAGCATATTATGATACTCATAATGTATGTGGAAGGAAGCACATTTTAGAGAAATTAATGAGTCAATCTACTTAAAGTATGCCACTACTACTCTGATTGTTTGATCAAATATTGTCATCAAAATGTACTTTGGAACACAGAATCATATATTGCTCAAAATGGACTTTAGGACACAAACTAATATGTTGTCACCCACAATGAACCTTGGGGTGCGGACTCATATGTTATTACCAACAATGGACTTTGAGATAGTGACTTATATAGGCTTTGGCACAAGTTTTAGACCTTCAAGTCATGACATGGCGATTCGAATTTAAGAAATTATACGGGCATTATTTTCTTTCGAGTGAACTACAAAAGGGATACAAATCTGATATAATGTATAGTGTCAGTGATAATTTATTATAATGCAAACAATGTTTTCTAAAGTACTAGAAGCACGATCAACACCCCACTCTGCCAGAATAACTATTTAAAGCACAACACCTATTTTGCCAAACCTATGATTTAATTAAAAAAAAAAGTAGTATTGAGGTGTTCCTATGCCAAATATATAAGCAAGACAGTACATTTTTACAAAGAACATATTACGATGTATGTGGACCTATCAAATCAGAAAGCGGGTCATTAAAGTATTTATGGTTCTGGTAAATGCTTTGACACGCTAACTGGTTATCATATTATTGTCCACAACAAATGTTTCATTTGAAAAGCTCCTAGAAAAGATTATATAAGGGCTCATCACTCCCACTCCCACTCCATAAAGTCTATCAGACTTATTAACTCTAGAGAGTTTCCATCATATATAAGGATTTGCTGATTATTGCATATCTATCAGGATAAATGTAGAGCATCATTTAACCCATGCGCATACACAAAAAAGTCTCAGATATGCCACCATCAAAAGGATATAGATGGAGGATTAGGCATTGAAATGCGCACTAAAATACTTATCAGATATGGGGTTATGCAATATCGTTGTAACTTTACTTTATTTGTCTCAGACACACTGCTAATCAATAATTTTTACGTACTAGTTGGTAACTGGATTTAGCCTGATATTTTTACATTTACACATATTTGGTTATGCAGTATATGTGTCTATTGCGCCACCACAATGCACCAAAATGAAGCTTTAAAGACGATTAAGTATTTATGTAGGATATGGATTCCCAATTATAACCCGCTATTTGGAACCTTTAACATGCGAGATCTTTTTACCGCGAGATTGACAGATTATCACTTTAATTAATAGTCTTCCCGTCGTTGGGGGGAGATAAGAAAAATAATTTTCTAAGGAATGATAAGAAGCATTTGCCAATATGTCTCATTAGGATCCCCACACTTCATAATGTAAAAAGAAGTAAAATAAATTATCGATCTTCAAAGTATGGAAGATTTGATTGCTGATGCATTTGCTAAAATTGCTTAAGTAACAAGATCATATATACCAACAAATGTGTCTAAAATTAGAAGTCCCCAGTAAGAGACACAACACAACAGATAAAGGTGTTGCAACTACACTTAGTGGAGGTGTGGTTGAGGCCATGGCTCCCAAAAGGAAATGGGGGATGCCACGTGGTTCGATAAACACTTGACAATGAAGGTGGCAGGTATGACACCATTTGAATCATCAATAAAAAGAACTACTCTAGAATTATCTCTAATTAATTATGTCCATGAATCATCACTGGGGGACGCTCCGAAGTTTAATATGATTCTAGAGATAATGAGAGTGCATGTGAGTTAATGAAAAAATCTTTCACGTACATTGGTGATGTATATATTGTTACTCAATAAATTATAGACCACAATATTGAACCACACTATATTGTAAGATATCAACAAAGAGCATATTGGTCTATATAGAATCAATCCAGGTGCAATTTGATTCTATGACAAAACAATAGGTATTTGATTTGGTAGTTCTAGCCTCACCAAGTGTAAAGCTTGTAGGACATAAAATATGTTTTATCAGTAAGCGTAGTGAGAAGAATGAAGTCCTAAGATACAAAACTTACCTTAAAGAACAATGTTTTCTCACAAAGTCCTGAAATTGACTACGAGAAGACATATTCTCCCACAACAGACGTCATAACGTCTTATTGATAAGTTTCCGAAGGATTTGAAATGCAGCATATCAATGTAGTTACAATATATCTCTTTGGGAATCTTGTTATTAAGATATGTGAAAGTGTCAGATGGACTTGCATTGCCCAACTCAAGTGACTCTAGACCACGATGTGCATTTACAATATTAGATTGAAATGCTCACTTAAGTTGAAATAAATTTGGACGGAAATGATATACCTGTCTAAGTGACCACTTGATTGGGAAAGGAAAGAACAAGTAATATTGCCCCTATGCATTTATAAAGAAAGCAAGTTCTATATTTGCAACTATAACAACTTATCTCGATGTCAAGGACATAATAGGTACTCTTAAAAAAATAAAGAAACAATGATGTATTTGAAATTAGAATTGAGATAAAGGATCATGGGAAAGCTAAGAATTGTCTATGCCTTGTAAAAATAAAGACCGAGTTTGTGGAATATTAATAACTCAGTTTGCATATATCCAAAAGATTATCAGGCGAATTAACATGGAAAAGTGCAATCTGTTAGCACTCCTATGATTGGTTGAAGTGTGGACATAAGGAAATATCCATTTGAGTCTAAAGGAAATGACGAGAGAGCTATCGGGAGATGAAATTCCCTACTTAATTGAAATGTGCACATTATTGTACAAAAAGTTTAATGCACTCAACCATGTATTACTTTCTCAAAGAACATGTTGGCTATAGTTTACTCAGGACAATGTTATATCAGTAGAATGATATCAAATAGTATTTTGACTTTTGAAAGAAACCATTGACACATATTTGTTCTTCACATATTAGAAACAAGAGAGAATCCAAATCAAATTGTAAACTCTAAAGAAAATGTCAAATGCTCTCATATAGAGAGATAAAAAGATTACCAAAGAATATGTAACTCCTAAATAAATCTTGAAACTACCCCCTACTAGGAAATACTAAATATTATTTTGGTTGGTTTAGATGTTGATTATCTTATTGGCCAATGTAAAAGTCATTATCAAACTGGTTATGTATTACCATGAGAAACATGACGAAATCTTGAAAATCAACCAATCACAACAACTCTAGCTACTTCATCACATCACTCATGGATGATATCTCAAGAAGTTCATTAACCTATATGGTCAAAGTATTAGTGACTTGAGCTATAACACTGAAGAGTCTACCCGAAGTTACGAGGATGAAGTTATTTGCAACAAGCAGATGGATTATGCTACACATCAAAGGTGCTGAGACCAAGCATGCACCGCCAACGCTTTTCTATAACCACCAACCACATAATATCCTCATGATTTATGTAAAATTGAGGATGAAAAGATTTTCGAAACTCTTTTGGTAGAAGTAAGTGTCAAGGAGAGATGTAGACTTCAGGGGGAGTCTCAATAAAAGTGCATTGCACTCTTTTTCCCTTCAACCAAGGATTATTTGTTTCCACTGGGTTTTGTTACTTGGCAAGGTTTTTAACGAAGTAATAAATTATACACCAGTTCCCTTTGACTTGGGACACAGGGGAATGTTGAAGGAAAAACACAATTAGTGTGCATTCGTCAAAAATAATTGATGAAAAATAATTTAGGTATTCACTAAATATTATTTAACTGTGAAATCCTTGTATTTGATACCTCTATATAAAGGGAATTTGATGAATAAGAAAATCATGATTATTCCTCGTCTATTTTTCTTCTACTTTTCTGTTCCCCAACAACATTTCCAACTTTTTTCTACAATCAAGATAATCAAACACAAATTTTATCACTAGCCATAAAAAAACGGGTAATTCTGTTGTGCAATGGTTGCATAAGTGCAATCATGGGGCATTTTTGTCTTTTGGCATATATAGTAGGACCTCCTTCATTTTTAATATTGTTTTACTTATTTTGTTTAATGAGAAATATTATTTTGTCGTTTTATGTTGAAGTTGAATGATTTTTCTTTCCCTACCATTATTCTCTCTCTTCACTCTTCATCACTGTTTTCCTTTCTTCAAGTTCTCCATTTTTTTTACCTTTCTCTTCAAGCTCTCAAGCTCTCAATCTCTTCATCTGTTCTTAGCATAAAGTTTATAAAAAAAAAAATCATTTCCGTATATATCAGGTACATATATTCAATTGACGCCTCACGGTTGTGGAACTTTTAAATGCTACAATAAACATTATTTTCGTAGTTGTGCTGCCTACTGAATAGGTTTAGCCTTTCGAGATTTAATGAACCAGGAGACTTCCAAACGTTATCAACTGTTTGCTTTTTTAATTTAAATGATGAAGAACGACATGGATCCTCTGGAATTGCCGATGGTGAAGTTAGGTAAATTTGGCAGAATCCCCACCATCCATTTGGATTATTGGATCTTGGTGTGCCACATAATCGGATGTAGAGCCTCTGGAGTTTCATTTCGGTGGAGTTCATGAATTTCACTCTGGCATTTCTTCCCAAAAAATATGATACTTTAGCAAAAACTCAAATAAGTACTGAAAATTAAAAACCTTCTCCAAATCTCAAACACACTAGATTAAAGACAAAATCAAGATCTAATTTCAAAAATAGAAAGGATAGCAAGGCATAGTAAATCGTATGACACAATTGATGAAAACTTCACCCAGGAAGAAGAAGGAAAATTAATGAAAAACTCCACCAAGGAAAAATAAGGGAAAAATATATCTAGAAAGAAAAAGATGTAAGATTGGAAGAATTTGGTTGAATTCCGATCATAACTTCCGTTTTTTTTTCGAAGAAATTTAATACCACTATTTCCTTTTCACTGCCATGTTTCTGCTAATTCCAACAATTTCGATGGAGAAGAAAGTGAGATTTGCAGGAATTTATTTTTTGGTAAGTGATGCCTTATTCAGGTAATTGATGTGGCAGCTTTACATTCATTGGATCAAATTGTTGGTTGTGATCCTCCGAAATTTACAAACTCCACCGAAGTGAAATTCCAGAGGATCCTCATCCTTTATAGGAAGAGGAAATAGTAAATATCATTTATACCCTTTCTATTTTTTTAATATTTTTAAATGAACTAGTGATCAGGATTGTATTTCATAAGATCTAACGATCGAAAACTGTTGGTTGTACCGGTGCAATCGTTGCACCGAAGTTGGACTCTAAAAAAACACCCCCTGAATAAGATAACACGTGTAAAACAAAAGCCATATCACAGGATAGATATATCCCATCCAAACACATTACCCACGTGCCAAATCCGGGATCTTGTTTGTGGTGACTGATGAACTGAACATTAACTAGAAGCTGAATTTTCTGGTTTGCAATCTAATTAGCTTGCCCGGTCAATCTCAGCCGCAAACTGATCTCGGTACATCTATGATTTTTTTTTTCGTTTCTGGGTCCTACTTCATACCAGCCACTGTAACAGAGACATCCTGCTCCATTGTCCATCGTTTCCCTTATTTTTCATTCACACGCGCACACGCAGTTATAGTGACACCATCTTTGGGCAGTAATGTGTCTTGAGTACAAGTATAATTGATTCGATTTCTTTATTTTCCTAATTTTCTCAATTGGGCTTGCTTCATTTTCCGCTGGGTAGCTTGCTTTGCTGAAATCTTGGAAATTCCTCTTTTCTGTGAGGCAAATAGTCGAACACTTAAATGGGGTCGATGGGTTCCTTCCCTACTGGAGTCGACAGCTCTATACTTGTTCACGGTGCTAGTCATCACCGACCTATTACTTCTACTCCAGCATTCAGGCCTAGAAAGTATGTGGTAGTTGCCGGAATTACAGATTGTAATTTATCTGGGTTTTCTGCCAATACGACGGTGGATCTTTTCCGCTGCGGTGGATGTGGCAGCGCCAGACGGCGGAGTTGGAAGACCCAGCATGTGAAAGCCACGACGGAGGGAAGTGGGCAAGGCAAGACGGGTGATGAGTCGGAGGAGGCTTTACAGGCCACAATTGAAAAGAGCAAGAAGGCTCTTGCAGTACAAAGAGAGCTTTTGCAACAGGTTTTTGTATCCTTTTATCTTAATCATTTTCAGAAATCCCTTTTTTTTTTTTTTCTTTATCTGAAAAAGTAATAATGCTTCTCTTAAATTATTTTGAGGCTTTGTGTATTCTGATAAAATAATCCAGAATTTGCGAAGGAACTGAAACAGGATAATTTCTTGCTCCCTTTTAAATTTATTTGAATCTTCATATGCTAGCTGCATTTGATTTAGCATTTATAAGCTAACCGAATCAACTGATTTGATTGACATTGAGATTGGGGCCCATATAGAAATGATGCGAACTATTTGTCCAAAGAGATTTTTTGCAGTTTTTGCATTTTCTCTCCTTTTGGGGCTGTAATAAACGATTGTCTGCAAAAAGCTGCATCGTTACTTGCATTTTAATAAGTTCTGAGGATTTTATAAATTAATAAGATGCTTATATCACAAAAACTTATTCCAACTTTTGCATTAGCCATTAAGCTGCATAATACTTGAATTTTACTCAGTTCTGTTGGATTTGTGAATTGATGAGCTTATATCTCACAGTTTTCGGTTGGTATATGTGCAAAATTTATCTTGACATTATCAATGTGCAATGATCTTGATTATCCTCTCTTGATCACTTATATTACTTTTTTCGTTCAGCTGAAGCATGGAGTATTCTATTGGATGTATTATCCCCTACTTTTACTTTCTTTTTCTCTTTTTCGCGTCTTATTAAAAGCTCAGCAAGTGATATTTTCTTGTGATGTTGCTTATCAGATTGCCGAAAGAAGAAAAATAGTCTCATCAATTAAAAATAGCATCATTGATACAGAAGGCAGTGATCAGCCTAATACGGAGAGTATCCCTGGAAAAACCCAAGGTAGTGATATAAATCTGGGCCATAAGCTCGAATTTTTCTCAATTAGCATTGTCGATTCTGCAAGATGAGATGAACAAATATTCAGCTTCACATTAAATATTTCGTTGCAGAATCTGGAAAAAACCTTGCTGGTAATGGAACTCCGTTTGCTGCCAGTACTCGAAATGATTCCAAGGAAGTACCATCTGTGTCTTTGAAATCCACTGTGGGACCTAGTTCAGAGCCTTCTTCGGAAAATGTGTCCAAGGAGCTGAACACTAAAGAGGTGATATCATCTGCTTCAAAGAGATCCACTGAAGACGAGCCATATAAAATTTTGAAGGATACTACTTTAAAGACTGGAACTCTACTCTATAAAAGGCCTGGCAAGGAAGAAAATCCAGGTGGAAAGTTAAAAGATACTACTGTAAAGACGGCAGTTTTGCATGATAGGCCTTATAGCAAGGAAGAAGAGAAACATGAAAATGTAATGGAACGAAAAACAGAGTATGCAAATTTTAACATTCAAGATCCCACGAATGAAGACATGCAACCCCCTCCACTGGCTGGGGCCAACGTGATGAACATAATAATAGTTGCTGCAGAATGTGCTCCTTGGAGTAAAACAGGTTTGATATCATCTTATATTCTCGAGATATAAGGACACGTATTCTGCATTTCTTTCTCGTCCGGAACTGCATGTACAGTAATTTTCAGTTGCGAAACCATCAAGTTTTGTTTTTCCTAGCCACTTTTACGATGTTTATACGGGTTGTCTTCTGTAATTTGTTATGTATATTGTTCCTCAGGTGGGCTTGGAGATGTTGCTGGGGCTTTACCTAAGGCTTTGGCTCGGCGTGGACACAGAGTCATGGTAACTTCTTATAGAAAATGTTGTGTACTATACCTTAATTCATATGTCGTCTATGTGCCATTTTTGTATTCTAGCCATGTCTTATATTCAGGATAGTCTGGCACTCTGGTGAGCTCTTCCACACCTGATCTTTTCCACGTTTTTTTTTTTTTGGTAACTGATAGGTGGTTGTTCCTCGCTATGGTAATTATGCTGATGCTCAAGATTCAGGTGTTAGAAAGAGATATACAGTAGATGGTCAGGTAAATAAAGATTGTGTGACTTAAATTCTTTCGAACAGTTTTGTAACATCATATGATATTATGCAGGATTTTGAGGTCAATTACTTCCATGCCTACATTGACGGTGTAGATTTTGTTTTTATTGATAGTCCTAGCTTTCGGCATATAGAGAACAATATATATGGAGGAAACCGTAGGGTAAGTACGTTTATGATTTTTACTTTAAATGTCCTACTTTTTATACTTCTACTAGTCAGGTTCTGAAAGAGTTGTATAAACAACTACAGAGGTTTTTAACATGCTCGTTCTCTCTCTTGTGCTTATTCGTGCAGGATATTCTAAAGCGCATGGTCTTGTTCTGTAAAGCCGCTGTAGAGGTATAATTAGAAGTCTGATAATTCTAATTTGTACTTAGTATACTTTCATAAATAATTAAATATACAACTAATCACCATGAATGATACATTCTTGTAAAGGAGACAGCTCCAGGGCATGTTCGATTTGCGTGTGTGTCTGTGTGTCTGAACATGATATGATTTCGGAAATATTGGTGACTACAGGTTCCCTGGTACGTTCCATGTGGTGGCGTCTGCTATGGAGATGGAAATTTAGCTTTCATTGCTAATGATTGGCACACCGCCTTATTGCCAGTCTATCTCAAGGCATACTATCGAGACAATGGGTTAATGAAATATGCGAGATCAATCCTTGTGATTCACAACATAGCTCATCAGGTTTGTTCCTCGTAAACTGTATCTCTGTTATAGCTTCCTAGACTCTGACTTGTATGGTAAAAGATTAGCCGGAAAATGACGTGTTTAGCATAAAATGCACATTCGTTTTGATGACACTGAATCATCAGTAGCTGATCTTGCTTGAATATACATGGAAGCTTCTGGAAGACTAGATGTTGTCTGTCTGTCATATTGCTCGTTAATGTGAATTATCATTTGTGGCCCATCATGGATTCCATTTCGTATTCATCTTTTGTTCAGTTATTTTTTCCAAATCTTTTACGAACCAGGGTCGTGGTCCTCTGGATGATTTCAACTACGTGGATCTTCCACCTCACTATTTCAACCACTTCAAGATGTACGATCCTGTCGGAGGTGACCACTTCAACATCTTCGCGGCTGGTCTAAAAGCCGCGGACCGCATAGTCACGGTTAGTCATGGGTACGCTTGGGAGCTAAAAACCACCGAAGGCGGGTGGGGCCTACACGGGATCATAAACGAGAATGACTGGAAATTCCGAGGCATTGTCAATGGAATCGACACAAAAGACTGGAGCCCGGAGCTGGACGTCCACCTAAAATCCGATGGTTATGTTAACTACTCCCTCGAAACCCTACACAGAGGCAAACCTCAGTGCAAGGCTGCTCTCCAAAGGGAGCTTGGCTTGCCCGTACGCGAAGACGTCCCGTTAATCGGATTCATTGGGAGACTGGACAACCAAAAAGGCGTTGATCTAATAGCAGAAGCCGTCCCGTGGATGATGGACCAGGACGTGCAGCTGGTGATGCTGGGAACGGGTCGGCCAGATCTTGAAGAGTTGCTTAGAAGATTCGAGGGACAGTACAATGACAGAGCCCGAGGATGGGTAGGGTTCTCTGTCAAGACAGCCCACCGCATAACTGCTGGTGCTGACATAATTCTGATGCCATCGAGGTTTGAGCCGTGTGGGCTGAACCAGCTGTATGCAATGCGGTATGGGACAATCCCGGTTGTTCATGCTGTTGGGGGTCTGAGAGATACGGTGAAGCCTTTTAACCCGTTTGAGGAGTCAGGGCTTGGGTGGACTTTCGGTAGGGCAGAGGCGAATGAGCTGATAAATGCTTTGGGGAACTGTTTATTGACTTATCGACAGTATAAGGAGAGTTGGGTGGGGCTACAGAGACGAGGGATGACGCAGGATCTGAGTTGGGACAACGCGGCCCAGAATTACGAAGAGGTTCTTGTGGCTGCCAAGTATCAGTGGTAATATCGGGGTTTTGCTTCATGTTATATATGGGTGGATGCACTTCGTTTCATCTATACTTGAAGTGTTGTTAGTGATTAGTTGTTTGGCAAAATAGAAATGTCTGAAGCATAGAGTTTTATGGATAAAGAGGGTGATTTCTTGTCCTTGAGATTTTGTCATCACCATTGACACCGCAAAGAGTGTCTTCTGACTCTTTGTACTGACTTTTAATAATTTATAATTTTACATTTTTACTTTTGGGCATGAAGTGTTTGCTTATGATTTATAAATGCCATTACAAACAGAACTTAACCTTTCAAATTTTTGACAATTGTATATCATAATATATATGGGAAATTCTATAGTACACTCTTTATTGATACAATTACAATTTTAACTTGTTATTGCAGGTTGTAATAGGTAATATTTTTTTTTTATTTAGCAAAGTAGGTCCCACACTTAATTAATTCTCCTATTCTATCACTCTCATTATTTTCTATTGGGTTAATTACAGAATGCAGCCTGTACTTTCGACGATTTTTCACTTTGCAACCTAAAGTAATTATTTTTTCCGATCATAACCTGTATAATGCGGAATTTTACTTTTGCAACCTCCGGCTATATATTTCAGCCTATATAGGCCATATGTAAGCATATGTCAAGAAGGCTCGATAAAAATACGACACGTGGCCAACTTAATTAAATAATTAACATAATTTATTAAATAATATAAAAAAATATTTAAATCTAAATAATTTTATATAAAATATGAGAAATATTAAAAATTTCAGAAAATAAATATAAAATTCAGAAAATAAAAAAAATCTAAATTTTTTTTGAAAATTTTAAAATTCATTTAAAAATCTGAAAATTAAAAAAATATCCGAAAATTATTTTAAAAATTCAAAAAAACTTCAGAAAATAAATATTAAAAAAAATATATCTAAAAATTATTTTGAAAACTTTTAAATTCATTTAAAATTCAGAAAATTAAAAAAAAATCAGAAAATTATTTTAAAAATTGAAAAAAACTTCAGAAAATAAATATAAATTCAAAAAATTTAAATTTTATTTCTGAAAATTATTTTAAAAAATTTAAGATTATTAAAAACTTCAAAAAATTAAAAAATATGTTCTGATAATTCTAATATTCATTAAAAATTAAAGAAACTAAAAAAATAATTTTTGAAAGTTATTTAAACAAATTTAAAGTTCAAAAAATTAAAAAAATTATTTCACAAAATTATTTTCGAAGCGAAATATATTTCTAAAAAAATACTACATATCACAGTGAGTGTTGCAGCTGATTTTTTGATAGATTTGGAGGGCAGAGTCGTCGTGCGATAGAGGGGCTAGATTTTGAGAAATTTGGTTTAAAAGGGGGAAAAATCATGATGAGTTTGGAGGTAGGAGATCTTATTATTTTTTTTAGAAAATATATTTTTATTTTATAATTAAATCGTTTGGAAATATATCTCGCTTCGAAAATAATTTTATGAAATAAACCTTTTAATTTTCTGAATTTTAAAAATTATAATTTTAGTTTTTTTAATTTTAAATGAATATTAGAATTTTTAAAATAATTTTTTAATATTCTGAAAAGTTTAAATAATTTTCAGAAATAAAAATTTTAATTTTCTGAATTTATATTTATTTTCTGAATTTTTTTGAATTTTTAAAATAATTTTAGGATTTTTAAATGAATTTTAAAATTTTTAAAATAATTTTAGAATTTTTTTTTAATTTTCTGAATTATATATTTATTTTCTGAATTTTTTAATATTTCTTATATTTTGTATAAATTATTTAGAATTTAAATCTTTTTTTATATTATTTAATAAATTATTTTAATTTTTTTAATTAAGATGGTCACGTGTCGCATTCCTATTGGACCTTTTTGGCATGTGCTAAGCACGTGGCCTATACATGCCGGAGGTTGTGACACGTCGGTTTCTAACCTAGTGTTCCGCAAGTGTACGGATGTAGGTGTAGTACTATTGTCAAGGTTAGGGATGGCAATTTCGACCTGGCCCGCCCTGATCTGCCCTGGCCCGAGGCATATGGGGCGGCCCGCCCTGTGACCCGTGGCGGAGCGGGGCGGGCATGGGTCATGCCCTCGCCCCGTCATGCCCCGCCCCGCCCTGCCCCGCAGTAATGTGTGTGTGTGTGTATATATATATATATATGTAGTGTTATTCACATAATGAATCAATTTAATATATACTAATAGTATTCAATAATCATGCAATATTTATAATAATAACATATATCAAATAATACCATATAAAAAACGTAAAAATTATTAATTAAGTTTAGACACATAAATAAATATTACAAAATAGGATTATAAATGTATTAAAGCATTTACTATTTTTTTTTGTAGTTTACGATGACTCTTTCAAATAATATTTGTATAGAATGTATTAAGTCAACATTTATTTTAAATTATAATAACTAAATTTTAATTATTTTTCAAAAATAATGGGTCGACCTGCCCCCGACCTGTGACCCGCAGCGGGTCGCCCCGCCCCGCCCCGTTTGAAGGATGGGGCGGGCATGGGTATTTAAGTACCCGCCCCGACCTGCCCCATTGCCATCCCTAGTCAAGGTCGATCCCACAAGGAATAGTTTTAGGTAGTTTGATACCTTAATACTTTAGGATTGTCCTAACTAGATACTAAGTTGCAAAAGTTGATTTTAACAAGACTAAGAAATTCAACAAATAATTGGCAAACAAATAGAACTAACAATCAATGAGAAAATGTATCCTAGGGCTTCGATTTCAGGATATTAATTCAATGTTGAATATGATTAACCTATTAATTTACCAATTCTAGTGTTTATTAGGCGGCACGACAATAATCTAATCCTTCTCTCGAAGCGATTAAACCGTTGATTAATTAAGCTAATTACCCTCTCGAGTCAATTAAACCTAATAACTCCCAAACGATCCTAAGCCACAGCCTACACAGTCATAGACAACTGTGCTCTATGTTCTAAGTCTGATAACGATTCCCTCCTCTCGAAGCGGAATTGTTAAACTAAATTACTAAATCTAGGTGATCAAGCTAAATTCAGTTTTAAGCACAAACATAGAGATAAAACACATAAATAACGGAATTAAATAGATTAAATCATAATTAAACCATTGTCATAAAAATCCGTACTTTCTAACCCTAGGACACGAATAGCTTAGCTACTCATGCCTAGCAATAATCCAATACAAAATTCTAATAAAAACATTGTAAAGAATTAAAACTAAGAAAAGAATAATTAAACCCGGATGACTCCGTCTCGATGATCTTCGTCTTCTTTGTCCTCCAAGATGTCTTCTAGGTAGAATAATGTAATTGATGTTCTTCTCTGATTGATTCCTCCTTTTTCCTAGAGCTTGGGGTCCTTTTTATAGAGTTGGGAACGAATCTTGGGGAAGATAGGCTAAAAATCCTATTAGAAATAGGAAATTCTCCAGAAAAACCCCTCTGACACGGCCGTGTTGCTTAAGTGACACGGCCGTGTTGCTACACAAATTTCCCTTTTCCAGCAACAATTTGACACGGCCGTGTTGCTTTGTGACACGGCCGTGTTCTATTCCAGAACCAACAGCGCGTTGCAAGCCACTTTTGACACGGCCGTGTTACAAGTCTGACGCGGCCGTGTCGGTTCTTGCGTTATTTTGCTACTGGACCGGTTCAAGCCGGTTCGGACCGGTTTGGACCGGTTCTTGGACGGTTTTCACTCTTTTGGGCCGGTTTTAATTCTTTTTGACTTGTTTCTCCTTCGAACTTCATCCAAATGGAATAAAAATACCTAATTAATTTCAAAACAAGTCGAAACACGTCAAATGACCCAAATATTATAAATATCAATAAGTGCTGGTCAAATATACACGTATATGCTATAAAATATGATCCTAAATCGACCTAAATACATGCATAAGTAACGTGTTATCAAACTCCCCCAAACTTAAACTGTTGTTCGTCCCGAACATCATACAAAAAGACTCAAAGAATACAAGTGACTATGCATTTGTTTAGGCCGATTAGACGATGAATTCAGTTTCAGTCTGATTTTTCTTAAAACAACTAGGCAACACAATTCACTTGAGCATATGTGATAACGCGTAAATCAACTAATCTCGAGACTTTGAACTTTCGAATTATTCAACCCTCACCGGGTAAGTGTTTCACTCATCTCTCAAGTGTTTAGGCTAAAATAATTTTCACTCATATTGACTTACATGCAAAGTCTACCATATGCTTGCCAATCGTCTAAACTAGATCTCGTACTTGATACGTGTGACAAAGGATCAAATAGGTCTTTCTTTTGGTTGTAATGTGGGCTTAAGGTAAGGTGGGATACATTTGGATATAAGTGACTATTCATTGGACTAATCAAGTTACGTCTAACCCGACTACCCCTCAATACAATCACTCAGTCTTACTCTTCAAATTTCAGCAAATCACCTTGCAATGTGACTTCTTCACCTTCAAAAGTCCATATACTTAAGTGCTTTTCATTTCTGTGGGCACCACATCTTTGGGACTACCCGACTGTTCTAATCAAATTCACAATTTAAGCACTTCATTTCCCAGCCTCTCCTAATAATAACAACTTTTCTCTTTTTTTCTTTTTTCCTTTTTTTTTTTTTTTTTTTAGGAGAGGCCATTCTTCGTTTTTCACCTATCACTTTTCTCTTATTTCCTTCATCTTTTGAAAATATCCCTACTTCCCATTCCTTCCCACACATTGTTCACCCAAAAATTCCTTCCAATTCTCCTCCCTCTAACTTGATTAATCCAATTAGGGCCAAAAGAGACAAATCAAAAGGTTTCGGCTGACATTGTTAGGTTATGAATAAATAAAGCTATAAGGCTCAATTGAGCTAACTAGGGACAATTTTTTTCATTATGGGTCAAAGGCCATTTTCATGGTTCAAATAAATAGGCTTAAACAAAAAGTTGCCTAAGATCATTTCCTAAATCACAACATATACTTGACACATTCTTAGTAAAGACTCAAGGCAAGTTCTAGAGACTAGTACATATATTCAATCAAATTCACACCGAAAGAAAGTATATGACTCCAAAAATTGGAGTATAATTAGGCTCAAATTCTCACAAGGTTAATTTTGATTGAATATTCTAAGTTCAAGCTCAATTTCGTCTCAAAACACCTCTCATGCTCTATTATGTGCCATTTTTTCATCTACTTCTCAAAATCATTTCATCATTAACTATTCATCATCCATCTTTCCCTATTATTCTCTTTTTATTTTTTTTTCACTTGTTACCTATTTCCGGGTTTTATCCTTCTTATGACTCTAAAAACTGAAACACTAATAAGACTCTAAACTTCTAAACTCAACATGGAAACGATATGCAATCAACTTGGGCTCACAGACCCGATAACACCAATAGAAACAATAAAACTCAGCACAATGGGCACACAGACCCACAATTACCAGCAAAAGACTCGACCGATCAACTAAAAAAAAATAAATCAAAACTAGAAATATAGCTGCCAAGACGTCCCACGGCCTACCCCCTCCCCCAAACTTGGCTGAAAGCCAATGTTTGGAGGAAAAACGTGGTACGCCTTGGTGCTAACTTACAAATCGTTTCGACGACGGCGGCGTTTTGAAACCCCTACAAGCTCCGAAATCTTGCCATTTTGCTCCTACTGAATCTTGGTTCGGCCGTCTCCGCATCGCGCTCTGAATTTTTGCATTTTTTTTTCTCTGCTGAGGTAATGACACGGCCGTGTTGAAGGTTGTGACACGGCCGTGTTACATTTGAGCCAAAGTTGATGATTCTGGGCCGATTTTGACACGGCCGTTTCGTTTGTGTGACACGGCCGTGTTGCATTCCAGTGTGGATACGTGGTTGGAAAGGGATTTTGACGCGGCCGTGTTGTTAGACTGACGCGGCCGTGTTGCTGTTGAACCAAAAATTGGTTTCTAGGCGTGATTTTGACGCGGCCGTGTCATTTTTGTGACACGGCCATGTTGCATTTGAGCTGCTTTGGACACGGCCGTGTTGATTTGGTGACACGGCCGTGTTGCTTTCCAGAATATCCCACACGTTTGACGCCAGTTTTGACACGGCCGTGTTGCCAAGTGACACGGCCGTGTTACTCTGATTTCCTTCTTCATGCCATTTTTCGTCTTTTCGACCCCCGTTTCTTGCAACAATCATCCATGTTGATTCCTAACAACATAAAACACTAAAACACACGTAAAACATAAAATTAACACAATAAAAAAATAAACATAAAACGATAAACATCGGGTTGCCTCCTGACAAGCGCTTTGTTTTACGTCTTCAGCCGGACGTCCTTTTCCTATCAACCTTTTTCTAGCCACCCCGAGTTGGATGTTTTCTGCACACTTAAAGAGTTATTTGGGACACGAGGATTTTCTACAGCAACTTGGGTAGTGTAAACAATGCTACAATTGTGTCTACCCCTTAGACCCGACTTATGTATTTTTAGTGTGATTATTTCGTTTTGAAACCGAAAAATCAACTCCCCTTTAGGTACATCTATTAGTGCTTGGCTAGTCGCCAAGAAGGGTCTTCCTAAGATAAAAGGAAATTCATCATTCCCTTTCATGTCGACAACTAAAAAATCACTAGGGAATTCAAAATTTAGCACTCTCACCACTACATCCTCTGCTACTCCCAACGGCGTTAATGAAGATCCATCCGCCAATTTGATAGTAGTAAAGGACCTTTTAATTTCCCTTAATCCTAATTGTCTATACTGTTTAAGAGACATCAAATTTATGCTAGACCCTAAATCACACATGACATTATGAAACTCATGACTACCAATTGAGCAAGAAATAGTAAAACTCCCTGGATCTTTTGCTTTTGTTGCTCTTCTCGGTTTCATGCTTGTGGTTGCGTTCTTTTTGGGCCTGCTCGGTTTCTTCTTCGTCGTCTCTTTTCCATCCTTCCACTCCTTTGTTTCCTCTTTATCTTGGATTCTCTCCTTTAGTGGTTCCTGTTTCACAACAATAGCTCTAGATTGCTCTAAAAGATCAAGGTTAGCAAAGAACGAATTTTTAAAACAAAAATCAAAAGACTCATCAAGAATAGGAGATGGAATTTTCTTATCTATGATTGTATTGACCTCCTCCTTCTCCATGTTTTTTACTTTCTCGCTTGATTCCTTCGCTTCTTGGTCCTTCATGCTCTCTTCATGCTCCTCTAGCTCCACAATATTGCAGTGCTCCTTCGGGTTAACCACTGTATCACTCGGGTATTGGCCTTGCTTGTGTTGAGCTCCTACTATCTTTATCAGTTGGCTCATATTTGATGACAATTCACCAATGCTTGCTTGAATCTGCACCAATGTGTTCTCGAGCCTCTTGATGTCTGCCCCTTGCCCAGTGATATGCTTGTTTAGCTCCATAAATTTTCCATCTACTTTCTTCTCCAACTGAGCTAACTTTTCATCATACTTTTCAAATTGTGACTGCGCAATTTCTTCTTGTGATGGCTTCTTACCGTCATGGATCATGCCATTTGTAACAGCAAATCCGGGTGGCGGATTAAGTGTATTTTGTGCGTTCCCATATGAAAACTTCTGATGGTTCTGATTCTGAGGGTACTGATTGTACCGAGGCTGATTGTTCTGGAAATTGTTGAAGTTTCGTTGATTCACAAATTTGACTTCTTCAACTTCTTCCGGACCCCCTGGCTGTTGTGCTAACGTTAGATTAGTTAGCAAATTCACCTGGCTCGTCAATGCTGTTACTTGTGCTGTGAGCTTTTCAATTGGCTCATTATTGACGGGCTCGACTTTTTTGGCACTTGCTACCCTCTTTGGCATGTTTCTCTCATTCGACCATTGGTAGCTCGTTCTAGCCATCGCATCCAGGATTGAGAATGCCATCCTCACTGACTTCTCCATCAAACTTCCCCCCGCAGCTGCATCCACTTGGTTTCTAGTCGGAGCAAGTAGACCATTGTAGAACTTGCGTACTTGCTGCTTCTTGGTGAACCCATGTTGAGGGCAACTCCGGATAAGATCCCGGAATCGCTCCCAAGCCTCTCCGAATGGCTCTTGGTCCAATTGCTTGAACTGGTTGATCTGGTTCTGCAGATCGAGCATCTTGCTTGGTGGAAAGTACTTCAACAGAAAAGAAGTACTTAAGTCTTCCCAATCTCTGATATCTTCTAGCGAATTGAACCATTGTAGTGCTCTGTCCTTCAGTGAGAAAGGGAACAGTCTCATCTTGACCTGCTCGTGCGGCACATGATTGATCTTGATTGTGTCGGCCAGTCTGCGAAACTTGATCAGATGCGCATTCGGATCCTCCAAAGCACTTCCCCCATACTGGTTTTGCTGCACTATGTTGATTAGTGCAGGCTTTAGCTCGAAGTTGTTGGCATTGAGTGGTAGAGGTTGTACTCCTCCTGCCTGCTGATTTGGACTGGGCTTCAAGCAGTCGCTGATAGGCGTGTCATCTTCATCGCCTGCAGCTGGGTCTATCTGAATTGGGCTGTACTGCTGTTGTAGCTGTGGCCCTTGTGGAGGTAGCTGCTGCTGTATATTCGTGACACGATCATCCAAACGTGCCAGAGCTGTCAGTACTCTGTTAAGTGTGTCATCCTGATTCGGATGATGTGGTGGGTTCTCCATCTCAGATGCGAAGTTTCTTCTAGTTCGGTGTCTGCGAGCTGTCGCTTCAATTTCTGGATCGAAAGGAAGAAGGGTTTCTTTCCCTTTTGATCTGGTGAGCATACGAAGCCTGAAAACACCAAAAACAAGAACTACCACGTAATACCAAAATTAACCCAAAAATAAAAACGAAAATTAAAATTAAAATTACGAAAAAATAAAATCTAGTCTAGTTTCCTCCTATTTTTCAAGATAAAAACTAAGCGCTAAATCCTATTCCCCCGCAACGGCGCCAAAAACTTGACACGTTAGTTTCTAACCTAGTGTTCCGCAAGTGTACGGATGTAGGTGTAGTACTATTGTCAAGGTCGATCCCACAAGGAATAGTTTTAGGTAGTTTGATACCTTAATACTTTAGGATTGTCCTAACTAGATACTAAGTTGCAAAAGTTGATTTTAACAAGACTAAGAAATTCAACAAATAATTGGCAAACAAATAGAACTAACAATCAATGAGAAAAGGTATCCTAGGGCTTCGATTTCAGGATATTAATTCAATGTTGAATATGATTAACCTATTAATTTACCAATTCTAGTGTTTATTAGGCGGCACGACAATAATCTAATCCTTCTCTCGAAGCGATTAAACCGTTGATTAATTAAGCTAATTACCCTCTCGAGTCAATTAAACCTAATAACTCCCAAACGATCCTAAGCCACAACCTACACAGTCATAGACAACTGCGCTCTATGTTCTAAGTCTGATAACGATTCCCTCCTCTCGAAGCGGAATTGTTAAACTAAATTACTAAATCTAGGTGATCAAGCTAAATTCAGTTTTAAGCACAAACATAGAGATAAAACACATAAAGAACGGAATTAAATAGATTAAATCATAATTAAACCATTGTCATAAAAATCCCTACTTTCTAACCCTAGGACACGAATAGCTTAGCTACTCATGCCTAGCAATAATCCAATACAAAATTCTAATAAAAACATTGTAAAGAATTAAAACTAAGAAAAGAATAATTAAACCCGGATGACTCCGTCTCGATGATCTTCGTCTTCTTTGTCCTCCAAGATGTCTTCTAGGTAGAATAATGTAATTGATGTTCTTCTCTGATTGATTCCTCCTTTTTCCTAGAGCTTGGGGTCCTTTTTATAGAGTTGGGAACGAATCTTGGGGAAGATAGGCTAAAAATCCTATTAGAAATAGGAAATTCTCGCAGAAAAACCCTTCTGACACGGCCGTGTTGCTTAAGTGACACGGCCGTGTTGCTACACAAATTTCCCTTTTCCAGCAATAATTTGAAACGGCCGTGTTGCTTTGTGACACGGCCGTGTTCTATTCCAGAACCAACAGCGCGTTGCAAGCCACTTTTGACACGGCCGTGTTACAAGTCTGACGCGGCCGTGTCGGTTCTTGCGTTATTTTGCTACTGGACCGGTTCAAGCCGGTTCGGACCGGTTTGGACCGGTTCTTGGACGGTTTTCACTCTTTTGGGCCGGTTTTAATTCTTTTTGACTTGTTTCTCCTTCGAACTTCATCCAAATGGAAAAAAATACCTAATTAATTTCAAAACAAGTCGAAACACGTCAAATGACCCAAATATTATAAATATCAATAAGTGCTGGTCAAATATACACGTATATGCTATAAAATATGATCCTAAATCGACCTAAATACATGCATAAGTAACGTGTTATCAGGTTGCAAAAGTAAAATTCCGCATTATACAGGTTGTGATCGGAAAAAATAATTACTTTAGGTTGCAGACTGAAAAATCGTCGAAAGTACAGACTGCATTATGTAATTAACCATTTTCTATTAAAAGAAGTTACTCACACATACCGTCAACCAAATAAAGACCCAATGTTTTTCTTAATTTGTTTTTTCTTGTTTTTTTTTTCTTTTCTTTATTTCGGAACAAGCCTGAGTAGAGTATGAAGTTCAAATACTTTTTTTTTTTTTTTTTTTTTTTTTTTTTTTTTTTTAATTTTTATGAATCCAAAATCAAATATAAATATTATTTTCATGTTAATACTCCTCTCATTTGTAAAATAAGAGGTCTGACAAAAATATCACCACATAATCTATTTTTATTATCTTAATTTCCACTTTAGGTAGAGTGAATAGGAGATGAAATATGATCAATTTACAAATAGAGATAATAAATAAATTAGATAATGATAATATTATGAGATTTGTAGAATTTATTTAAGGGGGATTTTAGAAGAAGATGGAAATTTTACTAGAATGACTTATTTTTTTGTTAAAAATATCTCTAAAATGACACTTTTTTTTTTTTTTGGTGAACGGAGAGAGTTATTATTACTCCCTCCGTCCCGGCCCAATTTGCCTACCTTGGCCGAGCACGGAGGTTAATAAAAAGTAGATTTTGTGGAATCTTTGACTTTTTCAAAGGTGGAGATTGAATGTGGAGATTTTGAGGGTGGAGATTGTGAGAGAAATTTGCTATTTATGGGTTGGCAAATTAAATTGGGACAAACCAAAAAGGAAAGTAGGCAAATTAGAGCGGGACGAAGGGAGTAGATTTCGTTTACTTCTTTATATATCCTAGTATTTCTCACATGAAAAATTATTAATTACTTAAAAAAATTGATTGATTACTTTTAAAAACTTAAATTCACCCTATGATGGAACTGCGTCATGTTTATTACCTATGTGAACAAGGACAAATGATTCAATTAATTACAAGTATTCAAACAAACACATATCTAAATAACACATAATACGTCAAAAAAAATATTAATATAAAATAATTACTAAAATATATTGATTAATTTCATTGTATTTTTTCCCTTTATTCACATAAGCTCATATTTTTTATTAAGAAGAAAAGTAATTGATTATATACTCTACAACATAGGTTCACCATAAATTGTCTTATCCATCAATTATCAAATCTAACAAAAATATTCATTTTTTTTTTAATAATTATTACCCCCTCTATATATATTTTATTTAGAATATATAAAGATTCATTGAACGATCTCGTGTAATTATAGATGATTTTCCTATTTTTTGTATATAGATATAGATAGATGTATTAAATATAAATATAATTATTCTTTAGAATGTTTTAATTTAACATCACAAATTAGTTTTAACTTTTTCAAATAAATTATATTCAGTTATATATTTCTCAACTTTTAGGTGCATAATTTTTATATATATATATATATATATATATATATATAATTAGAATTGATAACAAATATTCATTATTTTACGGATAATTTATAGGTTATAAAAAGTTACATTTTTTTTGTGTCAATATTATCATGAATAACTATTTATAATTAAGAAATTCCAAATGTGATGTGGAATATTGGTATTAAATTAATTATTTTTAAAAAATAATTAATATGATATGTTATGTGTTAAGAATGGACTAGAAATTAGCTAAATGTATGTTTGTAAAATTATTAACTGTGAAAAATCAATGAAAAAGCTTGTCAGCCTTGTAGCTATTTTTAGGAGGAAATTTTATTGCTTTTTTTAATATGGCATAGGTCCTACCTTTATTTTCTAAATTAATATTTTATCATATGTATATATATATTTATAAAAATTATTTTAATTAAAATTCTAATTAATCTAAAGTTTTTAATGTAAATGAATAAGAGTAGGAATAAAAATAAAAAGGAAAAATGAAGTGTTGGTTACAAGTTTAGCAAGTAGCAAGTCACCTTATTCAATGACCAAAATTAAAAGAACATAATCTAATGACTACTATTATAGATTGTATCAATACAATAATTGTATTGTAGAAGGACCTTTTATATATATATATATATATATATATATATATATATATATTAAGGGCATCTCCAGCAGTTTGCAGTACTTTCCAGCAGCTTTTGCTCTACTTTACAGCAAAAGCTGCACCCCTTCTCCAGCAGTTTGCACTACTTTTAGCACTAAAAAAGAATATCCTTAAAATTTATTTTTTCACAATTAATTATATTACTTTACTTATAAATTATATTATGCATGCAATATTATTACATATAAAATGTTATATTTATATTTTTACTTTTAGAGTTTCTTGGACGATCAATGTTAATTGAACATTCAAAATAAATTAAAATTCATAACAATATTACGACCAAACAAACATTACACTGCTTAAAACGAAGAACTACCTAGTCGAGCCCATAAATGATCAACTAATGCATTTCGAAGTTTATAATGAGCTTCTGCATTTCTAATTTCTCTAAAACGACCAAAAAAACTCTGAAAATGTGCATGATCATTTTCAGCAAATTCAATGTCTGGAGTTGGCACTTCCCTTGTTTCGTCAATCGGAGCATTGAGTTCTCTTTCATTATCTATTATCATGTTATGCATTATTATGCACGTAGTCATAATATCTTTCAAATCATTCTTGCTCCAAAAACGAGCTGGATTTGCTAGAATCGCAAATCGGCTTTGGAGGACTCCAAACGCGCGTTCCACATCTTTTCTGCACGCTTCCTGTCTTTTTGCAAAATATTCTTTTTTTGGACCAGTTGGTTCATGTATAGCACAATAGTTGCCCATTTCGGATATATCCCATCTGCCAAGTAGTAGCCCATGTTGAACTCTTGTCCCTGGATGACATAATTGGCAGGAGGAGCAATACCTCTTGCAAGGTTTGAGAAAATATGGGACGATTCAATCACGTTAATGTCATTGTTGGATCCTGGCATTCCGAAATGAGCATGCCATATCCATAGATCATAATTTGCAACTGCCTCAAGGATGATTGTTGGATGTCCACTACGGCCAGAATATCGTCCTGCCCATGCTGTTGGGCAATTTTTCCACCTCCAATGCATGCAATCCAGACTTTAAATCTCTAAAACTTTAGATCTTAGCCCTACAATTAAAGTAGAAAGCACAAGAGTATCAATTATAAAGCATTGCTAGATAACAAAAGTGATGCTCCATCTTTATTTTAAAGCATTGCTGGAGTTGCTCTAAGAGAACGACTACCTCGACGTACCAAAAGAGTATCAATTATATCCTATCAGAAATTTGAGTGTCCACTAAGAGAATGACTTATGGTTTAAAAAAAAAAAAAAAAAAAATATCACTTGTATTCTTTAAAATAACCAAAACTACTGCCCATTCTTCAACATAATTAGTAGTATTTCCGTGTGATGCACGATTTGTAAATGTAAATAAATAATTAATAAGAATTTTATATATTTTTATAATTTTAATATAATAAAATATTAAAATCAATATATAATAAGAGATAAAAAGTATATATTAATAAAAGAAGAGTCAATCAAATGAATCAGTGTATATATATATTTATAATTTCATGATAAACGCTTATATTTATTCAAAGTATCTGATTTTTTTTTTTTTTTTCAAATATAATGTTCAAGAAATTTTCAAAACCTTTTAGTGAGTATCAATAACCCTATATTCTAATTTTATTATTATTATTAATTTTTTTTTTTTTTTTTTTGTAGCACAAGCACACTAATAATTAATCCACATAATCAACCAACAAACAATTATTTGTCTTTAATTCAATTTAATTTATTTATACAATATGGTGTCAAACTATAAATTGATAATAGATGACTAATTTAATTTATTATATAGGAAATTACATTAGAAATGAAAAAAAGAGATTTTTTAGTAAAAAACTTAGATTGTTTTTTGAAAAAAAATAAAATGTTGAAATTATAAACTGAAATTATAAAATATTTACTAAATAATTCAATTTTGTATTTTTACATGATTAAAAGAACTTAATAAGAAAAAATAATTAATAAAAAATGGAACAAAATTCAAATTAACATTAAATATAAAAATGACCATTAAGGGTTTATTTAAAATCGTACTAAATCTATTTTTTAGTTTTAATTCTTTCTTTATTAATTTGTTTTCCCTTTCTAGTTATGAGTATAATTGACTATAATTTTTTTATACACATAATTGATAAGATACAAATTAAAGGACACATTAAGTGAAAGTAAAATTAAATAGAACAAGAATTGGTACAGTAAACATAATACATATGATTTTGGAAACAAAAAAACAGTAATTTTGCTTTTATGGACAAACTTACTCCCAACTCATTCCCTTCCCCACATTTTAGCCCCCTCCCCCATTTAGATTCTAGTTAATTATGTTGATTTCTCTAACACAATTTCGGTCACGCTCTCTCTCACACTCTCACAATGTCGGTCTCTCTTTGTTACTCTGGTGGATGGTGATATCGACTCACTTCTCCCTCAGCTACTTTTGATCTCTTAATCTTCACAACAGCAAAAAATTATATAAAGAACAAACACAATTATTTAAAGAAGAATAAAATTAATGTCGACTACAATTAAAAAATCAATTGATTGCGCGGAACAGATTTTGTGAGATATGGGTTCAGGTCTTTTTTGGAAGGTTGCGTGAGTGTATCCTTTTATAGACTTGGACAAATTAAGTTGATTGTGAAGGACTTGCTAATAATTTGAGATAATGGTGCCTAAATATATTTTAGGCAAATATATGTCGATTTATCACCAAATAAAATGTTTTATATAAAAAATAACGTTTTACATAAATGGCAAGGAAATTTGAGCAGAAAAATTGTTAAGTTACTATTTTGGATGAATTATATTATTATTAGATATAAATACCGATTAGGGGAATAATATGAAATAGCTATTTTTTTATAACCATTACTACAATTCTGTCACATTTTTATAACTATAACATTATTTAAGTTTTTTAGTATCACTGTAACCCTCCTGGACATATTTGTCCTTCTTACAATTATGGTACAATTGTCATGATATTGACTTGTCATGAATCGTGACACAGATATCAAGAAACTAATTAATCATGAAATAGTTTGTCATAAAACTATTTCTACGAAATACAATTAGATATTGACATTAACATTATCTATTTGTTAAGATAAAATAAAATAATTTTCCATGGAAACTACTTAATTTTCCATGGAAATATAATATAATTTGTTATGAATATATTACCACGAAAATTGTTCCAATCAAGAAAATTGAAACTTTTTAGTGTGACCTTCTACTGGGGGATAGTGAGGGTGGGAAAAACTTGCTCGAAAAAACAATTCATTGGGTGGTGGCAGAGAAAATACATGGAGAAAAATATATTAGGAAAATGAGATATAAAGAAGTAAGGGATGACAAAAATATCAATTACCATTATTTTTTAACAAAGTAATATTAAAATTAATATATATACTTTTCTAAGTAACAAAATTATAATATAAATTACAAAAAACAACTATTTAAACCATATTCACTTAAATATATTTAATATAAGAAATACTAAATTATTCAAGACAAGATTAGATAGGAGCTAAATAGAGGTCACTAGCTTATAAATATCTGTTCTTTTTTTAATAACCAACAACACTACAAGAAAAAGTGTATTTTGAGACCACAAAAAAGTGGTCTCAAATAATGAGTATTTGCCACAACTTAAGCAAAGTGGTCTTAAATAATGATCATTTGTCACAACTTATGAGTATTTGTCACAACTTTATTGTCGTCTCAATAACTCCGTCGCAAATAATATATTTGTGACCACAAAAGTGGTCTCAAATGCGTCTCAAATATTTTTTGCAACAACTAGTTGTCTCTAAAAGTAGTCTTAAAGTTGTCTCAAATAATTTGTAGAGAGATTTGTGACAACAAGTGGTCACAAATAACTTATTATTAGTGATCACAATTGTGGTGTCAAAAAGTTTTATGCAAAAGACTTCTTTTGTTGCAGTGCAAATAGCACATGTGACACATGTGATAAATATATGTATATATATATATGTATGTATGTATATTCAAAGTTAATAATTGAAATTGATTTAAAAGGAAAACTCAATAGTGTTATTTTAACAAAAGAAGTTAAATTTTGAAGTTACTAGAATCCTATTAAACTGTAAAAAAATTAACTTTCTATAAAATCATTATAAAATTCTATAATTAATATTATGTCCTTAATTAATACTCCCTCCATTTCATATTAAATTCATTTTAGAAAAAGAAATTAAAGAATTTTTTTTTTTTTGAACCCAACAAATCTTATAATTAATTCATGTCCGTAATTACAAGACTTTGTAGCCAAAAAGGCACATCCGATCCCATCCATACTGAAGGAGTGAGCGATGTAAAAGAAAAATTAGCCAAAGAATGCGCAACACGATTGCACTTCCTAGGCATATAGAAAATACAATCCCTATTAATATAAGCCCATATCTCGTCCACGATCATACCGCAGTAATCAAATGAACCTCCTGCCCCGTAACTGCTTGCACGGCTAACAAAGAGTCCGAATAAACCAAAAGTCCCTCATAACCACATTCCACACAGAAACGAACTCCATATAATATAGCTTCCAATTCCGCAGCTTTAACTGATAATGGCCTGTCAATTGCATGCGAACCCGCCAGCACCACCCCTCCCTGGTGATCACGTAACACAAAACCAATTCCATATTTTCCCCTCGCCTCATTCACCGCCGCGTCTACATCAAGCCTGAGAAAGTCTCCCGGTGGGGGAGTCCATCTAATTTCTGAGTTTGCCAGAGATTGGGAGGAAGGAGCATTGAACACATTCGATATCCTGTCATATTGCACAAGATACTCCTCAACAGCTATCCAATTAGGACACTTCCAAATACTATCTCTATTATGCCGTACATCACAGATAGCCCTCCAAATATATGACGCCGCCAGCATAAAAAGTCGGAATAAATCATTACCAAACAAGTTATAAACCATCATCCCAACATCTATAAAAGAGGTATCACGCATCCTCTTAAGAGAAACCCAAAAACAACTATGTTTCCAAAATTCCTTCACTCGATCACAAAAAAACAAACCATGTAAAGTAGATGCAGAAGAAAAACCACAAAATGAACACGAAGCCAACATAGGAATGTGATGTCGAACCAAATTCAAAGGGAAAGCAAGAAAATCAGAAGAAGCTTGCCATATAAAAACTCTAACCTTTGGCGGCAATGAGAGGGCCCAAATGAATTTCCACCAATCAAGAGCCATAGAAACCGAATTAGGTGGGGGAGAGAAACCACCAATTGCCACACGATATCCTGATTTCACCGAATACTTACCACTTGACTCATACTTCCAATATCGTGTATCAGGTCTCTCTATATTACCCAATGGAATTTGCAAAATCAATTCCACCTCAAAAGGCAGGAAAACCTGACGTAAACGCAACTCATTCCATCTTCGTCCTACCGAAATAAAATGTGCGAGTCTCACTCCCGATGTAGCCAATCGAGACATAATACGCCCTGAAGACAAGCCCGGGACCCACCTATCTTTGAAGGGTGCAATACTTTGTCCATCCCCTACACGCCAAATCACACCCTCATCCAAAATATCCCTACTCCAACAGAGAGAGCGCCAAATATATGAAGGATTAGATCCAAGGTCGGCCTCCATAATATCACAATGCTTATAGTATCGCCCCTTAAAGAGGCGTGCCACCAAAGATTGAGGGTTAGATAACATTCTCCACACCTGTTTAGCCAACAACGCCTTATTAAAAGATACAAAATCACGAAATCCAAGACCACCTTCAAGCTTCGGTCGACATAATTTCGACCAAGAGGCCCAATGTAATCCCTTATTCTCAGAATCAGCTCCCCACCAAAAATTCGCACACACCTGTTCCAGCTGATGGCAAATAGAAGCCGGCACACGAAAACAAGACATAACATAAGTCGGTATCGCTTGCAACACAGATTTGATCAAGACCTCCTTACCCCCTCTAGAAAACATTTTGCTACTCCAGCAATTTATCCTTTTCAACAGCTTTTCTCTCAAAAACCGAAACTGTAGCTTCTTATCCCGTAAAGAGAAACTTGGCAAACCCAGATAAAGCTCATGCCCTTGAACCACCGAAATCTCCAAAACCTGCTTCACCTCCAAGACAATGGACCCAGGCACCTTAGGACTAAACGTCAAAGCTGATTTATCATAATTCACCACTTGACCAGAGGCGTGTGCATATATCCTAAGACACTCCCGCACATTAGTGGCTTCCGTAGCCGTTGCACGAAAAAACAAAAGACTATCATCAGCGAAGAAAAGATGGGAGATGATGGGACAGTTCGGTGCAATACGCACTCCCCTTATCGCACCACGTTCCTGAGCCGCCGCGAGCAAAAACGAGAGCCCCTGCGAACATAAAGCAAACAACAGGGGGGACAACGGATCCCCCTGACGCAACCCCCTAGTAGGAGTAACCGCCCCAACAATTTCACCATTAAGATTAAAGGAATATGACACAGAAGACATACACCTCCGGATCAAATCAATCAAAGATTGCTCAAACCCCAATTTAGCCATAAGCGCACACAGGAAATCCCATTCCACCCTATCATACGCTTTACTCATATCCAGCTTAAGAGCACAATACCCCGATCTCTTCTTCTTGTTCTGCCGAATCCAGTGCATACATTCAAAACCAATTAACACATTATCAGTAATTAATCGGCCTGGAATAAAGGCACTCTGCTGCTGATCCACCACCAGATCCATAATTCCACCTAACCGGTTAGACAGCACACGAGACACCACTTTTGCAATTGTGTTACATAAGCTAATCGGGCGAAAATCTCTCAGAGTTCTAGGCTCATGAGTCTTCGGAATTAAAGTCACCAACGTTCTATTCCATTCAGATAATTCCTCATTCTCATTTAATATACCTAGCACAGTCTTCACAACATCTTGGCCTGTGAATTCCCATGACTTCTGGAAAAATAAAGCTGTGAAACCATCTATACCCGGAGCCTTAGAGGGGTGCATATCAAATAAGGCCTTTTTAACCTCTGCAGCTGAAAATGGTCGAGCGATAAAAGCACTCTGAGCTACAGACAATCGCGGTTGGACCCCTTCCAGCACACAGTCAAGATCCGACTGTGAGGGCCGAGAAGAGGCAAAAAGCTCATCATAATACCCGACAATAATTTCTGTTAAAGCCTGTGAAGACGTACACCAATCACCATGTCTACTCATAAGCCCCGCAATCATGTTCCTTCGTCGACGCTCAGTAGCAGTAGCGTGGAAAAAAGAAGTATTTCTATCACCCTGCTGTAACCAATTTACTCTCGCCCGTTGTTGCCAATACATATCCTCCTTTGCCTCTAACAAATCCAATTTCCCCTGAATTCGCCGAACACTCCGAGAGTCCACATACCCATGTCGTGGTCGAAGAGCCATATCAAGCTCCTTACGCATACGTTTAATCTGTCGTGGACGAGCCCCGAAGCGGTGCGTAGACCAACTCCTCAAAAAAGATTGTAACCTCATCAATTTACAATTAAGGGTCATCAAATCAGACAAACCACTCCAGAATGTTCCCACGATATCCAAGAAATCCTCCTCCAACATCCATTTATGTTCAAAGAAGAAACGACTTTGACTACGAACACACAAAGAAGGATTCATAGAGTGTAAGGTAATACAGACAGGGCGATGATCAGAACCATAGAAATCAAGATTACACACCCTAGCCAAAGGGAAAAGATTACGCCATTCCAAATTAGCCACATATCGATCTAAACGTTCCAGAATACATTGACCATTATTACGCTTAGCAAACCACGTAAAAAATTCCCCACTACAACCAATGTCCTGAACACCAATCTCAGTCAAAACATTCGAAAACACATTCATCTGAGATACAGACCGAAGAGCACCACCACATTTTTCCGAATCAAATAATATCTCATTAAAATCTCCGCCTATAATCCATGGTAATTGGCGCAATTCCGCAATTTCATGTAATCGTCTTAATAATGCCCATGATTGACTACGCAACTGAGTACAGGGATTACCATAAAAGCCCGTAAAACGCCAACAATAACTCAAAAAAGACACTCGACAATCTATATGACCCTTTGAATACGAACAAATATCAAGATTAACACTATCCTTCCAAAACAAAAGCAAACCACCACTCCGACCCTCCGGGTCAACACAGAACATACCATGGAAATTAAGTAAAGTACGTAATCTAGAACAAGAAAAATTAGACAGCTTTGACTCACAAATAAATAAAACATCGGGATCTTTATCCGCCACCAATTGACGAAGATTACGGAATGCACTGCGGTTCCCAAGCCCCCGAGCATTCCACACAATGCAACTCATGGGGAGGGGCGGTGCTGGTTAGAGCCAGTCACCGCCGAATCGTCATGGACAACCATCGCCATCTTGTTCATTTTCGCCCGTTTATCCCCGCCCAGCTGGACGTCTTCCTCCTCCAAAACCCGTTTCTTACCCTTAATCTGCCCCAAAACCATACTCGCATCAGATGATACACGTTGTACCTTGCGACTACCACGCGGACGACCACGCCGTCCCACCACCCGGGTTCGGCCACCTGCCCCTTCCAAACCCCGTGTAATACTCGTAAAAACAGTCTGAAGAGGCACAACCGCATTCTCACTTTGTTCCACGACAACCCCATCAGCATTTATTTTGCATGCATGCAAATTATTCTTCTCCATATAAGAACAATTTTTAACCAGTCTTATGGCATTCTGATGATCCACCAAAGACGCACTCTCCAAAGCTACCTGCTGCGGATTTGAAACGGCATCATCACCACTTCCTCCAACTAAATCGGACCCATTTGGACCAGCCATCCCCAACCCACCAGAAGCTGCTGCCGTAAGCTTAATTTCCGATCCCTTCGCGTCTCCAACCAAATCAGACGCAGCTGAAATAACTCCATAAAATTTCGTCCCTGATCCTGGTGCAGCGGAGGTGGTTTCCGGCTCTGCAGAGTGAGCCGCCAATATCCCCTTACTCATCCCAATGGCCTCCACCTCAGAATTCAGACCTCGTTGTATCGCTTCTGTATTCGCACCCACTTGCACTTTACGAGCACCTGAACCAAATAACCCCTCGACGGTCCCCATCGTCGACAAACTCAGCCCATCAGCCCTTAACCACGGCCCGAAAGGTGATCCTGTTCCACCCCCTGATCCCACCTCACGTGACAGTAACGAGCAATCCCTCTGAACATGCGTAAGCATCCCACATGAATAGCAAAATTCTGAGAGCTTCTCATAGCGACAAAGGACCACATCCTTCGCCCCGTCAAACGACACAGGGATACCCCTCACAAGAGGTTTGGATATATCAATCAAAATTCTAAGCCGTAGATATTTACCAATAACGCGTGGTGTCTGAACCTCCGTCACCTCACCAAGCTTATTTCCAATTGACCGTCCCACCGATTCAGTCATATGCCGAAACTGCAATCCATGTAGTTGGACCCAAAACGGTACCACCGTGATCGATAGATCCTCCAATTTTGTATCCTCCTTCAGTTTCGCTAGACCAAGCAATGCCCCATTGAAGTTCCATGGCTGATTATTCAGCACCCGCATACATTCTGACTCCACCCCAAACTGAAAAGCATATAAGCCCTTCCCCATTGAATCAATCTCCAGGGACCCGTCAATATGCCAAATGCGGTGCAAAGCCATTTTCAGATCACGTATCCCAATTACCTTCTTCATAGCAAACCTGCCGTATAGAATATTCTGTGCAACCGCATCTCCGCTTGACTCAACGATCACCTCCGTGGCTTCTGCTTCCGATAATTGAAGAGCAGACCACATGTTAGTTAGCGAGGACATATCATGCGAAGCCATCTCAGAAGCAAAAGGAAGACACCTTCAATAAACCCTAGTTTCAAACCAAACCCTAGGTATCCAAACTCCTCTGCCAAATCAGTCTCCAATTCCAAGTGATGTGAAAAACAGTCAATAAATCTCAAGAAAACCAAAGAAAAACAGTCAATATCTAATATAAATATATATTTAATATTAATTCCAAATTAATATAAAATATATGTCAATTATTATTATTCATTCACGAACCACCTGATTGAGCCTAGGATCTGCCATGTGTCTATCCAAATAACTCAATCACTTTTCTCGTCTTTATTATATGACATATACGATCATATTCAATTACTTTAATTGAATACATCTTTTGCATTGGCCAATGACTTTATTGTCAAATAATATAGAGAAACATGAGTGTTCTCTCGAGTTTCAATCGAGGAATGAATCCCATTCTTGGCTCATCTACCATTTCCATTTGCCTCATGATGAACCCAACACAAGACGTGTCTTATCCTCCTTTGGGAGGCAAGCGTTGTACTTGGTCAAAGTTCATCACTTAACAAACAAAATGAGTATTGACCTCAGGTCAAAGGATCATTACATACTCCACACACTAATAAACCGTAGACACTGAAAACAAACGGTTTAATAGTAGGGTATACCAATACTCTCCAAAGTACCCATGTGTCCATCACGGATATCTAATATCTCGTAGTCGTGAGACCTACTACATTCTCTAAGAATGTGATGCAGACCACATGTTAACCTATCGCGTGTCATCAATATCCCATTCTTGATGACCATCGGTTATGGCAATTTTAGAATCATACTATATCATTTATGTCTCACACCATAAATAACAGTCATGATTCAAGGGAACAGTTATAAGAATAATAACAAACCATCAAAATAATTATTCTAATAAATGCTTAAGCCCATAAGATAAACATATTATCATAGAATGTGATCAGGTTTTGAATGTCTTCACAAAAAGGTTTCTAAGACATTCAAACTATAAACTCCCACTGAATCAAAGCCAACTACTAACATGTCTAACACCTAAGCTCTCAAAGTGCTTGTTATGTTTTGCTATACACAACGGCTTGGTGAAAGGATCAGCCAAGTTGTCATCAGTAGGTACTCTATCTAATTTTACTTCTCCCCTATCTATTATTTCTCTAATCAAATGATATCTCCGGGGAACGTGTTTGTTTCTGTTCGTGGCTCTGGGTTCCTTTTCTTGCGCAACCGCACCAGTGTTGTCACAATACAGCGGTATTGCACTGCTGGCACTTGGAACGATACCTAGTTCTTTTACGAACTCTAACAAAGCAACAGCCTCCTTGGCAGCTTCAGATGCAGCAATATATTCAGCTTCAGTGGTAGAATCGGCAGTTGTGCTCTGTTTGGAACTATTCCAACTCACTGCACCACCATTGAGGATGAAAACATATCCTGACTGAGACTTGAAGTCATCGTGGTCTGTTTGGAAGCTAGCATCAGTATACCCAGTAACTGATAACTCTGGCTGCCCACCATAGACTTAGAAATATTCTTTAGTCCTTCTAAGGTACTTAAGAATAGTCTTGACAGTTCTCCAGTGAATCTCACCGGGATTTTGCTGAAATCTGCCTGTCATGCTGAGTGCATAAGCCACATCTGGCCTAGTACATATCATGGCATACATAATAGATCCTATAGCTGAAGCGTACGAGATCTTCTTCATGTAACTCATTTCTTTGTCATTAGAAGGGCAACCTTTCTTAGACAATATAATGCCATGTCCCATAGGAAGAAATCCTTTCTTAGAATTTTCCATTGAGAAGCGTCTCAGCAATTTGTCTATGTAAGTAGACTGAGACAATCCCAACATCCTATTAGGTCTATCTCGATAGATCCTAATTCCAAGGATGTAGGAAGCCTCACCCAGATCCTTCATCATGAAGGAGCTAGACAACCAATCTTTCACGGATTGCAACATGGAACGATCGCTTCCCATTATCAGTATATCGTCAACATATATGATAAGGAATACAACATTTCCATTCTTGCGTTTACTATAAACGCATGGATCCTCTTTGCTTCTGACAAAATCAAACAATTTGATAGCTCTGTCAAAGCAAATATTCCAACTCCTAGATGCTTGCTTGAGTCCATAAATGGACTTCTTTAACTTGCATACTCCATTCGGCTTTTCTATGGATATAAAACCTTCAGGCTGTGACATATACACAGTTCCTTCGAGTTCTCCATTGAGAAACGCGGTTTTAACATCCATTTGCCAAATGTCAAAGTCATAGTATGCAGCTATTGCAAGTAATATCCTAATGGACTTGATCTTGGCGACTGGCGAAAAGGTTTCATCATAATCAATGCCCTCGCGTTGACTATAACCCTTTGCCACCAACCTAGCCTTGTAGGTTTGTACCTTGCCATCTGCATCTCTCTTCTTTTTGAAGATCCATTTGCAGCCTATGGGGCGAGCCCCATCTGGAAAATCGACTAGTTCCCAGACTAGATTGAGGTACATCGAGTCCATTTCAGATGTTAAGGCAGCCAGCCACATCTTCGAATCGATGTCTGACACCGCTTCGATATAGGTCTTAGATTCATCGTCTTCTGAATCAACTTCATCATCTTGGTTCTCAACCAATAGATTTAGTCTTTCAGGTGCACGACGATTCCTTTGAGGCCTATTGAGTTGGTTTTGCATTGGTTCATTCGATTTATTCTGATCGTGAGTTGGTTTTCAACATTTTAGAATATTCTCAAGAATTTCACTATGATTCTCTTGAGGTGGGACTGATACAATATCTTGTCTTTGATGCATCTTATTGTCTTGAAGTGACCCTCTAAGAGTTGTTTTCCCTCCCAACAGATCATCATAACTCCCACTGAGTTCTTGTCCACTCCATTGGACAAGACCTCATTCTCTATGTTATCTTGCGGGTTTGATACAATATCTTGTTTTGATGCATCTCATTGTCTTTTGGTGACCCTCTAAGAGTCATTTCCCCTCCCAATAGATCATCGAAAACTCCCACTGAGTTCTTGTCCACTCCATTGGACAAGATCTCATCCTCTATGTTATTTTTGTGGTTCTTGAATCTTTTCAAGATCTACCTTGTTGTGACCTTGTTCCTCGAAGATATAAATATCTTCAAGAAACGCCACATTCTTGGAACTATCACCTGGTGATCTTCAAGGTAGAATTCATATCCATAGTTTCCTGAGGATATCCACAAAATAACATTTCTCACTTTTAGTCTCCAATTTATCAGTCGTCATCTTCTTAACAAAACAGGACAACCCCAGGTCCACATATGGTTAAGACTCGACTTCTTGCCACACCATAACTTATATGGTGTTTGCGTGACCGATTTAAGAGGAACTCTATTCAGAACATAACCATCGGTTAGTAAGACATAACCCCAAAGGAATAAGGAAAGACTGGTGAAACTCATCATGGATCGAACCATATCTAATGAAGTTCGATTTCTCCTTTCGGATACTCCATTCATCTGTGGTGTACTCGGAGGTGTCCAGTCTGACTGGATTCCATGTGATTTCAAGTAATCAAGAAAATCTCGTCTTAAGTATTCCCCTCCTCGATCTGATCGGAGAGTCTCAATACTTTTCCAAGTTGTTTCTCAACTTCTAACTTAAACTCCTTAAATTTCTCGAAGGCCTCAGATTTGTGTTTCATGAGATACACATACCTATACCTTGAAAAATCATCAGTGAAAGTTATGAAGTACGAATATTCGCCTATTGCTTAAGTTGGAACGGTCCGCACACCGCTGTGCGGACCAGCTTGAGCACAACCTTGGCACGTAACCCTTTTCCCAGAAAGTGGTTAACTTGTCATCTTTCCTTTGAGACAAGATTCGCATGATTCGAAATCAAATAATGTGAGATAGTCTAACTTTCTCAATCTTGATATTCTTTTCTCATTGATATGACCAAGTCTACAGTGCCACAGGTAGGTTTTATTATCCGTATTACTTAGCTTAGGTCGTTTGTTCTTGTACATTGAAAATATTTTGTTCATATTCAAGCATATAGAATCCATTCGAACGAAAGACATTTCCTTAAAACAATCCATTAAGCAAAACAAGCATCTACTGTTTGCAAAATAGAAAGAAAAAGTCATAAATGTCTAATATTAGAATGGAGATAATATTCTTTGAAATCTCTAGAACAAAATATCAATTATATAAATCTAATTTATATCCCGAAGAAAGATCTAATCTAGTCTAATTTCAATGTACAAAATAAACTACTTAAGCTCTCATCCAATGCACCATGTGCTTTGAACTTCGGGCAGTCTCTCTTCCAGTGCTCCATCTCATTGCAGAATAGACACTCATCCTTTGGTATTCTCGGCTTCTTTTGAATCCCTCCACTCTTAGGCTTCAAGGCCACATCGCTAGATGCTTTCTTCTTCTTCTTTTGCTTATTCTTCCTTTTGGAAGAGTTCGCAGAAGAGCTCACCATGAGCACAGATTTGCCTTTAGAAGTGGAAGACTCATAGGTCTTAAGCATGTTGTGAAGCTCAGGCAATGTCACCTTCGTGTTGTTCATGTTGAAGTTCACTATGAAGTTTTCAAAAGAACTAGGAAGTGACTGCAAGATCAGATTAGTTGAGACACTTGAGGGTAACACCGTTCCAATCGATGTCAACTTCTCAATTAATCCAATCATCTTCAGTACATGCTCAGAAACCTGGGCCCCATTATGAAGTTTACACTTAAAGAGGTCACTGAGTATCTCATACTCCATTGTCTGAGCTTGTGAGGCGTACAGACTCTCCAAGTGTTTTATCATCTCATAAGGGAGCATGTGTTCATGTTGCCTATGCAGTTCGATACTCATCGAAGACAACATGACACACTGAGCCGACGTGGCATCCTCAACATGCTTCTTATGAGCATCTGCGTCAAACTTAGCATACTCAGGAGAAGTTTTGTCGGGGATGACACCGATTGGTTCGTCCAAGACGTACTCAACCTTTTCTTGCCTTAGCACCAAGCGCAAGCAACGGAGCCAATCCGTAAAGTTAGACCCAGTCAACTTGTTTGATTCCATCAAACATTTATAAGCCAAATTCGACATTTTATCTGATCAGAAAATAATGAAACGGAAAACGTAAATTAGAATAAAGTAAATAAAGATCACACTCATATCACTAATCAAAACAAGGGTTTGTTGGAATGATTAGCTCCCACTAATTTTAACATATTTTGCGTCCCCAAACACAAAATACGGATTTATAACAATTATAAATCTTAGTGGTCCAAGATCCAAGTCTATATTACTGTAGCCTCTGCTTTGGCTGATGACTACAATAATATCACTAGGTAGGCCTCTAAGCCAATTGCAACAACAATTTTGCAATTCTTGGTTAATTAATCCAATTAATTTCGCGTCCTCAAGCTATTTTGGTCGCTTTGGCGTCACAAAATAATTTAAGCAAGTCAATTCCATCACGCGATGCCAACCATGCATCTATGTATGAGCCCCGACCTCGTTGTTTTAGAGTAAACACTTTGGTGTAAAACTCGTGGACGAAGAGATCAAGAATTTCATACAATTATGATGGACGACGCTTTTATTTCTAAATAAGACTTGGTTTTATTTGGGGATTTTTATATGTGATACTAATTGTTAAATTTAATATCTGCGATAAGTTAAAAAATAGAGATATTCTAGGATTGAGTTTAGGGAGAAAATTGATACAATTCGTAAAAAATATATAAAACATCAATTAATTGAAAAAATGAAGAAATAGCTGGAACGATAATTAATATGGAACAGAGAAAATATATTACAAGAATTGTATATAAATTGGTAAGTTAAATAATATATATGATATACAATATAATTATCATGCCAATCTTTTTTGTTGTAGTAATTAGTGGAAGTACAAAGATAACATAGCTCATAAAAATCTTTTTAAGAAAAGCCAAACAGAAAATAATTTTTTTTTTCCTGAAATGAGAGGTGAGAAATAAAACAAATAAGGTCTTTGAATATCAATATATCTTGTTCTAAATTTTAATTATATGTTGATTTATGTCAATCTTAAAACCCCATTAGTACTTTTTATTCACCATTAAACCACCTAAATTTAATACTCCCTCCGTGTAATAAAGAATGTCATTTTAGACACTCTGAAAAATTTCACAGTAAGTATCACTTTACAAAAAAAAACTATAATTCTTCCAATATTATCTTAAACAACCTACTTAATTTAGTTGATTATTTCCTTATTTCACAAAACATACCAATTAAATACCAATCCTTAATTTCTCCAAAAATATCTAAAATGACATTCTTTTATGAAACGGAGGAAGTAGTTCTTCAAACAAAATTAATACATAAATATATATTTTGTAAATAATGATTATTTAATATTTTGATAACTTTTTCTTACATTATTATTATTATTATTATTATTTTTTTTTGCTAATTGTTTTTTCTCCTCTCTCTATAAATATAAAGAATCTAATAATAATAAATATAAGAAAGTTATGAAGATTCAAAGGAAAAAAGAAAAAAAGAATAATATAAAGTGTTTTACTGAAAAAGAATAATAATATAAATGTTGTGAATATTTAGGTTCAAGTTACGTCATTATGTGAATTAAATATCATATAAAATGCAATAAAATATTTCATGAATAAGTAGATAAGTTTTGAACTGTAAAAGAACTCTTACCAAATGAATAAAACTTCATAAATAAGTTACTAACTTAATCTTGAAATTTTCAATAATTATAGTGATAAAAATAATTATGAAGAACCTTTAAAATAAAAGTAAATTAAAAGAAAGATGTATATTACAAAGAAAAGAAGAGAAATATAAAATATTGCGAATATTTAAGTTAAAGTTATGTCATTAGGTGAATTAAATATCATACTTCATGAAATAAATTTTCACAAATTAATACTCCCTCCGTCTAAAAAAGAATGTCATTTTAGCTACTTTTTGACAAATTAAGAATTGGTATTTAATTGGTATGTTTTGTGAAATAAGAAAATAATCAACTAAATTAAGTAGGTAATTTAAGATAATATTGAAAGAATTGTAATTTTTTGGGTAAAGTGCCATTTATTGTGAAAGTTTTTAAAGTGTCCAAAATGATTTTTTTTGTTTTAAACAAAGGGAATAGATTAGATTTGAATTATAAGGGGCTCTTACCAGATAAAAAACTTCAAAAATATAATTACTAAAGTAACCTTAAAAATTAGAACATATTAAGATTACAATAGGCAAATCAAATTTTGTAGGAAAGTAGTTATTTTTATAATAGTAGTAATAGATTGGTAGCCTTGATTGTATTAATACAAATCTGTTTGATTTGAAAATAAAAAATTAGAAAGCAACAAGAGAAATAAAACACTTGGCATTACTGATGATGGCTTTACTATTTTACAATTTGTATTTCTTCATATAAACGGTGTTTTGGTGGAGACATAGCAATTAGTGGTTATTGGAGTAGTAATAATCGTTAATCTCAATCTGATCACTTAATTAGATGAAACAACAAAAGTAGTTTATTTATTAATGCACGGAAACTGCTCAGCTGCTTGTGTAATTTTGTGTAACTTATCCGACGCTCGCTCTCAATCACTTCTTAATCAAGTGTCGGGAATCATGGGGAGAGAGATCATATAAAGGTGAAGGATTCTTAATTGTGTTTTATAAAGTGTAAAACGACTACAAATTAGAATCGGAGGTAGTATTAATTTAAGGCGTCCAGATAAATGTGAAAAATGGAACTCATACTCCATTAAAGATTATTAAAATAAATGTGAAAAATCATTCGTTCGTTTAAACTAGATTCAGTTGAACACAAGTGTTAAAATAGAAGGTGTGGCAAACACATTCAGATGTTTTATGATGCTTAAAAGTTCAAGAAAAGCTGTTAAAAAGTTTGTCGAAGCAGAAGCTTTCAAGCAGTTGTGCAACGGTTTAAGCTAAGTCTTTGACAACGATTTTTGGCAATTAAATCTGTTAAACGTCTTGTCGTTTTAACTCAGAACTGTTGGCGTTATGATTAGTGCGTTTTGATTAAGTTCCTAACAATACTAGTAGTCAGTTTTATCAATCCTAAAGTGAGAAACACCTAAGAAGCTTAGAATCAAGAGAGAGAAAGATACGTTAGTATCTTGAGTGCTCAAGTTAATTTGAATTCTTGTCTTATAATTCGAAGATTGAAGGTGACAGTGGAACCCCCAACCCCCGTGGATGTACGTTATTCAAACCGAAATAATTCAATTGTGCATTGTTATTTTCTGTTTTGGTTTGGTCACAAGCACACTTACACTCTGAGTGTTTGTGAAATTGTTTCTTGGAGTTTTGTGGTGTGATTTGGGTATTCTTGGGTGTTTATTTGCCAACAATCAGTATGTTTGTTGAAGCTCAAATCGATTAAATACTATATTTTGGGTTTAATTTATTAAGTGGACTAGAGTAGAATGTGTACTACCTTGTGATATTTTATAAGTTTAATTATATGAAAATTTAAAATTCTTTTATCAATTGTTATCAACATATTATTTTAAAATGTGACAATTATACCACTTTTTAATTCGAATATAGGTGCTCCAACTATTAATGTGGATCCCAAAATTGATACTAGTTATATTTAATGGGTATAAGGAATGAGCAGTGTGATTTCATATTCTTAAATCACATGTCTAAAGATATGGTTGACGGACACGTCTTTCGGCAGATATTTGAATCAATCAACGTGAATTAAGTTTCAATTAATGACAAATACGTCTGCTAGAAATGATGCAATTAATTCAAGTGAATTTCCAACCAAAAAGTCGTGTTATTTTGTGAGAAGAATTGTATTTATTTAACAAACCCCACAAACTTATATAATTGGAGAATGCAGCTTCTCCAAAACACTTTTTGAATTGGATAAGACTAAAATTAAAATATTTCACAATCTGAATTTGAGAGAAGCACATAAAATTACAAAGTTCAAACTTCTTAAATTCTAGAGTGCGGAATTTGAAGAAGAATACACAGTTGAATCCTGAAAACAGAACATCAGTAGTTTTTAGAGTTGGATCGATAAATCAGAAGATAATATTATTAATTATATTGTTTCTATAATGCTGATTAAATTAAGAGTGCATTCTTTATATTCTTTTAGTAGAATATAATATAATTACTAAATTAATATGATAAGTAGAGAGTTGATCGGCTCATATTTAATTTATTGGTGTTTAATTTAATTAAGTCCAACTAGGTCCCTTCGTTGGCACAATATGAACTGGAACAAATTATAAGGATCCTAATTTATTACTACAATAGTTGAATTATGATATTATGATATTATAGAAGATGGAGTATCTAGTGCTCCTATACTTATCAGGATATATTATATATATCGGATAAATATTCAGTTCTCCTACACCAAGTAACACACGCGCATATCATACGAAAAGAAAATGTCCATTCATGTGAACATCGGAGGAACCGGAGAAGACTTGGAGGTTTGGAGTGTGCTAAACACAAAGTTAATTGATAAAACACGCTACAAAGGTATTCCATAAACCCTTCTTGTATAATTAGTTAATTGTAGAATATATAGTAATACATCGATCCTACGACGATGTATCCGATTGTCAATATCTAATTTTGTGGTCAGGATTGAAATCGTGGTTCTAACATATGGTATCAGAGCGTATGTTTTGATATTATCGTATGTTTTCAATTAACTAATTTAATTATGCATGTGTAGGTGATTGAGCGGTGTTACTGTTTGTAATTTTATTATTATTATGATTGAATGTGATTTTAATCGATCAACAATTGATGGCACTAGTTTGTTTTATGGAATTACAAATGTAATTGTATTTCGAGTTAGTAAATGAGAGGGTGGATTACGACTCCATGATTCATCTTTTAGATTTGAAATAGTTTGCGAAAATTGTAATACATATGTATGTTCACTGTAATTCTCGCTCGGGGATATCTACCAGTTTTTTTTTGGAAAATTTCGGGTCAAGTTGTGATAAGTCAAACGTTGGCGAAAGAAAAAAATAGGGTTTATTACAAAAATCAACCTGTTGTATAACACTTTTTCCACTTGCGATCTAACGTTCAAAAAGTTTCCCATTACAACCCCTAGTAATCGGAATTTTTCGATAACAACCTATTCTCGTTTTTTTTTTTTTTTATTTCTTTTTTCAGCCACTTAACTGCCACGTGACTTGCACGCATGAATTTGATGGCAAACTTGTAAATTTCACGAAGTTAATGATACAACAGTTGTAATTAAAGTTCTCAAAGGTAACATTCCAAATTGGAGGTAAAAATTAGGGGTTAGGGTTCTTTTCACTTCTACAAGAACTTAGACGAAGTCAAGGACACTGCAGCCGTGGAGCATTGTTGCCATTGTGGAAGAATTGCCATTGATAGAACTTCTTGGACTGATAACAACCTAGGCCGATGATACATTGCATGCGATGACTACCAGGTAATCTTTTAAATTTTGGAAAGAAGTACGAACTAAATTGATTGGGGACGAATTAATGTTACTTTGTTATCGTTGTTGTACTCGTTTAATTTGAGTTGGGAGATGAATTTTTTGCATACGAGTTTATACTTGTGCGACCCTCTATTTCTTGCATAGGGTCCTCAAGGGTGCATCTACTTTGTGTGGATTGACCTACTAGAGAAGCGAATACTGGTCAAAATCCCCTACAACACCAGCCTTCAGAACTAGGATACTTCAAATCACGCCCCTCAAGTGTTGAGTGATACTTAAGGTGCTTCCTAAATTCATGATTGTCCATAAAGGATTTTCCAACATAGAATTCTGGTTATCAAACAACACCCTCCGCGGACCAGATCGTACCTTAGCCTTTCCATTATCTTTACTCCTTGTTCTACTAGAGCAAGGTTAATCCTCTACTGGTTCGGTTGCAGGTAAACCAACCCATTCTACTTCAGCATCCACAAATTCCTTAAATAGATGGACATCATCACTCACCTCAAACTCACTCTCACCCATTTTCTCAGACAATACTTCATCCTCCTCTATGCTTTGTGCATCATCACTACCATCAGTATCACTCTTTTCCACCCAATAACTATTCTGAAAGGCTTCAGTATACCCAATGCCACCTTCATCAGCTTCAGCACCATCATCATCCATATTTTTAGTTTCTACATCATCATTCACAGTGTATGGAATAGACTGTGAACCTCCAGCCCCTTCAGTGTTTCATACTTGACTACTTTCCCCGCTTTCATCGGGAGAATGCTCTGTGAACACTCCAACAGTGATGTTTTCATCCACATAACTTGCTAGATTCATGACATCAAAATCAGTAACAATAGGGATTAAATCATTGCGCTTATTTACACCACTCTGACTGTAGAATATGGTGACTACATTATCCAACCCTAAATCTGAGATCATCTCCTTCAGCTCGATCAGTGACATTTCATCCGGGTGCAAAAATCAATAAAGCTTGTCTTATTACCTAAGTAACAAGGAAATCCTAATTCTTGAAGAATTTACCGGAATGATGCATTTTAATAGTAAAGAACTCAGCAGTAGAACCAGGCCTTGATGTATACAGAAACAAAACAAAAACAAATGCCACTATGCATATACACTTGCAATAAAGACAACACATGTCACCAGGATACAACCAATAAAAAATGCAATAAAGAAGAACAGGTCCCCACAAAAAAAAAAAAAAGAAAAGAAAAAAAAAGACATTTTAAATGCACCCAACCACCAAGAATACCCACAAACTGGTATCAGAGCCAGCGGGAGTAGTATATAAATATATTGTTTCATATCTAACCATTTTTTATCTTTGTCTTTCCCTGGTTGCTGAGTTATTTTTCTTGTAGTGTCTGAGGTTTTAGTCCTTTTAAGGCATCCATCCTCTGTAGACACTCAAGGTTGTAGGCAACTAGAGCAAGATAAAAATAAATTACATTGGATAATGGATACGATATTTTGTAGAACTACTTCTACTGGATCTGCATCCAGTTCTTCCCAAGAATCTTCTAAGAAGATTGTAAACACAGAAGAAATAATATTTGAAGACTTCGATAGATCTCTTGATGATTGGAAAATTCCTAAAGTAAACAAAAACCAAATTTATGAATCTTCTAGATTTCTTAGTTTCAAATCTGATTTTACGATAAAAACTGAGGAACGAGATATTCAACTTTCAAAACCATTTGAAACCATTCAACTGCTCTCTTCTAACTCACTACAAAAACACCGAAACAAGTCATACAAATACATCCATATTGGATTGATTCAAGTCGGCATCAAACCACTCACAAAAGAGGGTCTTAACACCTCTATCCTTGCTGTCCTTAGAGATACTAGATTTTTAAATTTTGAGGATTCTCTTTTAAGTTCTGTTGAGTCTAGCCTTTGTACAGGTCCAATTTCTTTTGTTTGTTGGCCAAATTTCTCCATTTCATTAAATGATCCTAATATTTTAATCTCTTGTCCTTCAAATAAAAACCCATAATTATAAGATGCTAGAAGGATCTATTCCAGTGGCAATAGTCTTTCGTGTCCATTACAAAGCTATGATCTCTGCCTTTTCTACAAAAGTCAGATTTCACAGTAAAAAAGGAGAAACCCTCCTCTTACAAACAGATCTCTCTAGATCCAATGCGGTTATCACTAGATCTATTCAATGGAATGATATAACTCTTCCAGAAGAGTGGATTTTAGATAATATTGTCCAAAAACAACCCATTGAGATACCAAAACCAAACTCTCAACTCAAAAATATCACCCAATACACTGACGGTAGAGTCAAACTCTCTTTTGAAAGAAGAGTCAGTACTAGTTCAAGATCTGAGGATTTATTTTCTATCCCAGATACTATTGATCTAGGAAGAGTTTCACAAATCCCCTCCGTTATTAATTCTTTTCAACCCCGATTTTCAACTTCGGACATTCCCCACAATTTTCGGAATGTCAATTACTCTTCACCTATTCCAAAGCCTGTCTATGAACATCCAACAGACCAACAAACAGAACAAAGCCCTTCTAGTCCGTCGTTTTCTGCAATAACTGAAAATATGGTTAATGAATTAAATGTTATTGAAAAAGAATTTACTGTTAATAAAAACCTTCTTCATAATGATTTTTATTCAACTAATAATTCTCAGAAACGAGATTGGTTTTTCAAAAACTTTCTTGATCAAAGGAGTGATATTCAAAATCAATATTATAACTTTGTTATTAATAACAAAGTACATATTCTCTTTTTTGATTGGTTTGAAATCTACTCTACAGATAATGATATTTGTTATCCTTTTTCCAAAACCCTTTGTCCTATCACAATTCGTTCTAAAAATACTGAATGGGAAACTCTTGTTGATTCTAAAAAAATCCAATCTACTCATCCTCCTTTTCAAGGTATTAAGCTTCATATACAAAATCAATCTATTGAAGCTACTCCCCTAAAAACTCCAGGAGAAGATGACAAAAGAAATATAAAAAACATTATTCTCCAAAATAATTATACTAATACTAATATCAATACCATTGGCAAACAATTAGATAGACTTGAAAAACATATCCAGAAACAACCATTTGTTTCTATTGATAATTCAGCATCCTCTACAAATACAAAGATCTTGAAAAATCCTATTTTCAAACCATACCAAATCTCTACTTCTTCTGTTACAAATATCCAAAATACAAAAACTGATTTTATTAAAGAACTTCAAAATCAGTTACAACAAGTAACAACTAGTTCTTCCGCAGAAAATAGAGTTGTTCCTGATTCTCCGGGGACAATTTCAAATTTATATGTTAATACCATTGATCAAAATTTTGATTCTGATACTTATCCGGAACCGTCTCATATACCAAACATCAATAAGATTTATTGGAATCCCAGACCCATACAAACTATTCCTCCTGATATCGTTCCTGCTGAACCGCAAACACAAACTCGTTTTAATGCCTCATCCGTTTATAATTGGAATCTTGACGGTATGAATGAATACCAAATTCTTTCTCTTCTCCAACAAATGACTATGGCCGCTAATGCTTATAAAACGCAAAATGGAGTTCATGACAAAACTATCTCAGAACTTCTTATTGCGGGATTTTCCGGCCAATTAAAAGGATGGTGGGATTATTATCTCACCCCTGACCAACAAAATGAAATTTTGAATTCTTTCAAAACTGATGATGAGAATAATCTTATATTAGATGAAGACGGGAATCCACAACAAGATTCCGTTTCAATTCTCATCCTTACCATTTCTCTCCATTTTATTGGAGACCCCTCCCATATTAAAGATAAAAACACTGAACTTCTTTCAAATCTTCGCTGTAAAAAACTGAGTGATATCCAAGTCTATAAAAATACTTTTCTTACAAGAGTTATGCTTCGCGATGACTCAAATCAACCATTTTGGAAAGAAAAATTTCTTGCTGGTCTTCCTACATTATTAGGAGAAAAAGTTCGTAATAAAATTCGTGAACTTTCTGGAAAACAAATTATACCATATGATTTCTACACTTATGGTCAATTAGTTAGTATAATCCAACAAGAAGGATTAAAAATTTGCCAAGATTTAAAACTTCAAAAACATCTCAAGTGGGAAATGAAGAAAACCCATCTTGAACTCGGTTCTTTTTGCCAACAATTTGATATAAACCCTAGTAAACCTTCTTCTTCTTCTTGTAGTAACTGCACCAAAACTCATAACAAACAAAGATCCTTTTCCCGTAATAACTATCGAAAACCTTATAAATCTTCTCGTGAACCTTATTACAACTCCCGTAATAACAAAAATAATAACAATACCCATACAAAATCCTACAAAAAAGTTGATAAAAAATCTTTTAGAGATATCAAATGTTACAGATGTCAAAAAACAGGCCATATGGCTAGATTTTGCAAATTAAAAAGAAAGATAAACGAATTAAATCTTGAAGGGGATATTCTCAATAAAATCTCTAATCTTTTTGTCGACTCTTCAGATGAAAACTCTGAAGGATATTATTCTTTACATGATGAAGACAATAACATCCTCCAAATTGATGATACTCAGGTTTCTTCGACAGATTCTGAGGTTTCTGATACTCTCACTATTAATGTTATTTCCAAAGAACAACAGATCATTATTGATGTTTTAAAATAAATTGATAACCCTGATTTACAAAAACAGTATCTTGAAAAATTATTAGATTCTTTTACCACAAAACATACTAAGGATACTATCCTTCCAACTACTTCAAAAAACACTTACGACTTAACCAATATTCTTACAAAAAATAAAAAGAATAACACCAAAGATATTACTATCCAAGAACTCCAAAAAGAAATAAAAGAAGTCAAAGGTGAACTAAAAGAGTTAAAGGAAAAACAAAAACAAGACTCCGAAGCTATTAAACAAATTATTAATGTTCTTAAAAACAATCATGAAGAAACCCATGAAGAAGAAACTGATAATGAGGAAGATACACATGGACTCCAAAATATTGCTAATTTACAAAATGTCCCTGGTGATTTCCTTTTTGTCCTAAAAGAAATTACTTCACGAAAATACATTATAAAAATCACTCTTCAGTTTTCTGACAACTTCAAATTAGATACCATTGCGCTCTTTGATACGGGAGCAGATCTCAATTGTATTAAAACAGGTTTTGTTCCTCATAGGTTTCAAGAAAAAACTCATGAAAAAATTTCTGCCGCTAATAACTCTAAATTGACTATCTCTTCTAAGGTTGATGCATCCATTATTAATAATGGAACTCTTCTAAAAACTTCTTTTGTCGTTGTCAAAGAAATTCACCATACTGTTATTCTTGGCACACCTTTTATCAACTTGATCACTCCTTACACCGTGGGTACTGAATCTATATTTTTTAAACATAATAAGAAAAAACTTCATTTTTCTTTCCTCGAAAGACCTAGAACCCGCAATTTAAACCTTTTAAAAGCATGCTCTATTCATGAAAATGTTGTTAATAATATTATACTTGTAAAAAACTTTTACCTTTCTGAATTACAAAAAGATGTTTTCTTACAAAGAATCAATAAACAACTTATTAATACAACTATACAACAGCAAATCTCAAAAATATCTGATTTATTTAAATCTAAAGTTTGTTCTGATCTTCCTAATGCTTTTTGGAATCGCAAAAAACATATTGTTGATCTTCCTTATGAAAAAACTTTTAATGAAAAAGACATCCCAACAAAAGCTAGACCTATCCAAATGAATAATGAACTTGAGCAATACTGTCGACAAGAAATCCAGGATCTTGAGCGAAAAAATCTCATTTCTAAAACAAGGTCTCCCTGGAGTTGTTCAGCTTTTTATGTCAATAAAGCTTCTGAAATCGAGCGAGGTGTCCCAAGGCTCGTTATTAATTATAAACCCCTCAATAAAGCTCTCCAATGGATTAGATATCCGATTCCTAATAAAAAAGACCTTCTTAATAAGCTCCATAAGGCTTTTATATTTTCAAAATTCGATATGAAATCAGGTTTTTGGCAAATACAGATAGCTCCTAATGATCGTTACAAAACTGTCTTTACTGTTCCTTTTGGACAGTATCAGTGGAATGTAATGCCATTTGGATTAAAAAATGCTCCTTCAGAATTTCAAAGAATCATGAATGATATATTCAATGATTATTCAAAATTCTGTATTGTTTACATTGATGACGTCCTTATTTTTTCCCAAACCATTGATGAACATTTCAAACACCTCAAGACTTTCTTATACATTATCCAACAAAATGGTTTAGTTATTTCTGAACCGAAGATGGTCCTTTTTCAAACTAAAATAAGGTTTCTTGGTCATTATATTTCTCAAGGAACTATTACCCCTATTGAAAGATCCCTTCAGTTTACCAATAAATTCCCTGATAAAATCTGTGATAAAAAACAACTTCAAAGATTTCTAGGTTGTTTAAATTACATTCTTGATTTTTATCCTAATATCAATCGACTTGCCAAACCCTTACATGAGAGGCTTAAGAACAACCCTTCTCCCTGGACCAATACCCATACCTCTATTGTCCAACAAATAAAGAAACAAGTTCTAGAAATTCCTTGTCTTCATCTTGCCGACCCTCACCTACAAAAGATTGTTGAAACAGACGCCTCAGATATTGGCTATGGAGGCATCCTTAAACAAAAACAAAATCATAAAGAATTGATTGTTCAATTTACTTCTGCTCATTGGAACGACACTCAAAGAAAATATTCCACTATAAAAAAAGAAATCTTGAGCATTGTTTTATGCATACAAAAATTTCAAAGTGATTTACTTAATCAAAGTTTTTTATTACGCATAGATTGTAAAAGTGCTAAAGAAGTTTTACAAAAGGATGTTCAAAACCTTGCATCAAAACAAATTTTTGCCCGGTGGCAAGCCATTTTAAGTATTTTTTATTTTGATATTGAATTTATCAAAGGAGATGCAAATTCTGTCCCAGATTTCCTTACAAGAGAGTTTCTTCAAAACAGGTGCAAGGATGCCGCCGAAAATTGACAAAGGCAAAGCCATTGTTTCAGTTACAAAAACTACAGATACAAAAACTACAACACCCTCAGAAACAAAAAAGCCCGCCTCTTGGTATGAAGCTGTTATGCTAGAAGAAACAGCTCAGACTGAACCCCAAATTCCAGATTTTACAAACCTTGCAACCCAAAATATCATATCAGCCCTCTTGAAATCTTCCACAGAAATTCAGAAAGTTTTTTCCCAAACCCTTGATACGACTGAATCATCGACCTCTAACACATCTAAACCCTTATTACCTTCTAAAGCAGCCACATTATTACCTCCAAAGCCAGAAACGTCCGTCACTTCAACTTCAACTTCTTTTAAATCCTTTTCAAAACCAGACTCCTCAAACAACCAAACCCCCTTAACCCAAATTTCTGAAATTCGCTTAGATTATTTTATAAAATCCAGCTACCAAAATATCGTCACACTTGAAAAAGGGTTTCTACATAATGATCCCTTCCAAGCCATCCAAAAATATTTTGGTTCGGGATGGTTCTATAAACCATGGGATATACAAAAAACTCCGCTTTTTTATCAAGCTATCTTAGAAGCAACCGGATCCGCTACATTTAGTCACAAATACCTCCAACAAAATCATACTGAACCAGCTTTCTCTACCTGCAAAATCCATACTTTTATTGCCCCAGCCAATTGGTATGGCAATCTTACAGACCCAATGGCTTTTCCTGAACAATTTAAATCCTTTCCTTTTTATACCACCACCTTTAATTACTGGGATTACCAACAAGCCTGGTACAACTCTTTCCTTATCCAAAATCCAAAAAACCAACATACATGGCTATTTCATTTTGATACCAGAGAAACAAATATCTCCAATTACCCTTCATGGTGGGGTCATTGGTGGGACACCTTCGGTTCTCTACCGGAAATTCAAAAACCCGTCGTTCTCAAATCTTACCAAATATTCAAGTCCAAGTATAAACCATCCCCGGAAGAAAGAAGATTCTCTGCGTTTGCAAATTTCTGTACAAAGTTCTATGTGCCATGGATTATGGCATGGTTTCTTGACATTTCAGAACACCACAATCCTGTTATTATGAGAAAATACAAAATCAAATGGTGGGACAAATGTAACATTGTCAAAAGTGTCATTCCACAAAGTGTTGAAGCTTGGGTAACAAAAAATCCTGGATTACCACAAGTACCGTTTCAGTCCAAAGAACAAACCGAGTTTTTAGCACACAAGTCTCAAATAGCAGCAATCCTGGCCGCAGCAAAATCCCCTGAAGAGATAGAGAAAATTCTAACAAAATTCTGTCCTACAAAGACCGATACCGATACACCAGCCGGCTCAAAGACCAATTCCCCAGCAGGCTCAGAAAATTCTTTCAACCTTGAAGACGATGATCTGTTTGGACATAGTGGATATTAAAAGAATGTCACCCCAATTGTTGTCCAAATAAAATCACTCAAGTCCTGTTCATTTCTGACAAAGTAGAAGACATGATATGACACCACTAACTAGTGGAAATACTGTTGAAGATTCCGGCTACTGTACAAATACTGCTGAAGATGTCATCCAGAAGTCTATAAATACCAGTCCATTTCCTACTTGAAGGACACCACATATTTTAGAGAGGAATAGAGAGTACGAGTTTTGAGCACCAAACACCTGCACCAGTCAATTGTAATAGTTTAGTGTGTGAAAAAAAAAAAAAAAAAAAAAAAAAAAAAAGAGAGAAGGAGTCATTCCTTCTTCCGGTAGCCAGAAATTGTATCTCCAATCCTGTATTACAAATTCAGTATCAAATTCTATAAAAGGTTTGTTTTAAAAATATTTATTTAAATTATTTATTTACGTTCATATGATCAGTGGAGGCCCTTGCAAAAGTATGCCTTGACAGAAACTGGGGGAACCACGATCTTAAATTCTGCCTTTTAAATTCTGCATATTTAAATTTTTATTCTTCTACTGCATACATCACATCATACATTACATAAATTCATATATTATCATCTTTCTCTGATTACAATCTCTCTCCCGCTGATCCTAGGGACACTCCTTGGTATCAGAGCACATGACTAAAAAATCAATCTTTATGCACAAAAAACAAAATAAGCTAAAGCCCACCATCCACCCATCATCTTGCAAGCACATAAAATAGGCACATACAACACCACACTCATTACTAATACTTAAATAAAGACATAACAAACAATAAAATCGTCTATTTCAAAACTAACATAAACAATAATTAAAATTTTCAACTGTAGTAAGGGGAATACCATAGTCAGGGGCTTCATGTGCGCCTTCGTGTAGTCTAACTCTCCACCCATAATAGCTCCTAAGATTTCGAAAAGCCCTAATTTGATCTTTGATTTTTTGAGTGAATGAGGGAGAGAACAACGGCTGCTTCGCGTTTCAGAAATTCGCAGAACTGGATTTGTTGTAATTAGGGTTACACTATCCCTAATTAGTTTAGTTTAGTTTAGTTTAGTTTAAAACTAAACTAAACTAAACTGAACTGAACTGAACTGATAATATCCGCATGTGGCCCTCACGTGGGTAGTATCAGGTAGGAGTCTTCACGAAATTTACAAGTTTGCCATCAAATTCACGCGTGCAAGTCACGTGGCGGTTAAGTGGCCGAAAAAAATAAAAAAAATAAAAAAATAGACCGATTACTAAGGGTTGCAATGGGAAACTTTTTGAATGTTGGGTTGCAAGTGGAAAAAAGTGCTATACTATAGGTTGATTTTGGTAATAAACCCAAAAAAATTGGGGTTGTCTGCATCTTCGCTAAATTTGAATGGCTTGTCTGCAAATCATCAAATATCCACCATTGTTAGTGTTATGAAGCTCCAAAAGTTGACTAGTAAACAATATTAGAGGGGATTCAAAGAGTCAAAGAGCAGCGTTGTTTTTCCGTCGCCGCTAGGCCACGCTTGTGGATCAGGAGACGGGGCGATGTGTTCGTTCCAATGGATCCGTGTGCAGTTGACATTGTTTGTGGCGGTTCATTTTGGCTATGCCGTCGGTCTGCGTCAACGGCTCGTATTTCCAGCAAACTTGCGTGAGGAAGATATGGGCGGCAATGTTTCTGAGTTAAGGTTCAGGGGACGGGTCAGCTGGGTTGTAAGCCAGGTCGAGGCTGGGTTCTGGTACCAAATCTATGTTTCGACAAAATGACTCAACTCGATCGAGATCGAGTTAGGCAGAAAAGAGTTTTTGGGCAGAACACCCCAACTCGGTCGAGGCGAAATGTGCCTCGGTCTAGTCAGCCTGACTCGATCGATGCAAAATGTGCCTCGATCAAGGTAGTTTGCGGCCCAATTTTATTACACGAGTTTTGGCTTATTTCAAGCCCATTTCAACCCTAATCTTCCCCCAACTTATAAATACATGCTTCCCAGTCCGAATTTAGGACATTATCATCATTGGAGAGCACCTTGTAGGCAAGATTGAAGAGCAAGGAAGTGACGAGACGATGGTCGGAGATCAAGTCGGGTTTTATTGTCTCTTCTCTTTTAGTTATTTTTCCAATTATGTTTGTCTACGAATTTAATGGGTTTCTTATTGTAGTTATGAGTAGCTAAATACCCTTGTGTTCTAGGGCTAGAGAGTAGGTTATTCACCAACTATGTTTTGATTGCTTTTCTTTAATTCTAGATGTCATTCTTATGTGATTGTTTATATGTTTTGTTCTTATTTTATGAATTATTTAATTTGGCTAGTTGAGTAATTCTACTTGCTTAACAATTCAGCTTCGAGAGAAAGGGATTGTTAATAGGTATACGAGCATATAAAGTAAGTACCAATATTCGTCCGAGAGGAGTGAGGACTTGCGTAGGCATCGACTTAGGGAACTCTTGGGAGTCTCTTATGTGATAGTTGACTTGAGAGGGTGACTATCCTTAATTGATCTACACGATTAGAGAGGAGGTCTAATTAAGAGTAGCGCCGCTTAATAACAATAAGAATTGATTTAGAAGTCTAGAATAATAGAATAATCAAACAGAGGAGGTAATAACTTAAATCGAATCCCCAGAATGCATCTTTATCCATCTGAGTCTACCTTGATATTTGATTACTTGTTTTCTAAGGAATTTTTCGTTGTTTTGTTATTTATATGCAATTAGGTTTAGAAAATACAAAATCCATCCATTTATTCGAAAGTATCGATAGAGTAGAGGTATTATAATTAGGGTATTAAGTTGCCATAATACAGTCTTTGTGGATCGACCTTGATTGTCACTAGTTACAGTAGCACCGTACATTTGCGGCAACACTAAGGTTAGAATTTAGTACATCAGTTCACTGATTGGCTTGAAAACAAAATTAATTAATGAGATGCATGAATTGTACTGTAAGCATGCTCGTGATGTGGGTTTTTGTATTTGAAAGTCAACAAATATATGCTTACTAAAAAGATAAATCAGAGAAAGATATTTTTGTGTTCTAATATTGGACAAAAAAAAAAAAAAAAAAAAGGGAAGCAAGCAGTAATTCAGATTAATTAGGAACAAAGAGAAAAAAGAGACAAATTACAAGGACAAATTGTGAAGCTTCATTGAAACTTCAAAGAATGAAGAGGGACTTTCTAGGTTGTGAAGGATAATTTGCTAAATAATCATGAATAAACTAGGGCATAATGGAATCATTTACACTGTTCAGATAGGCAAGTCACAAATAAAAAGGGGGAAGCAATTACAAATATGATTACTTGTGGAATAAAGCCAATGAATTGTTATAGGTACACGAAGCTGGGGGGTGAAGAAAATGTTGGTCACATTGAGAAAGACCACATGAACTTCATAATCCGTAAGATAATGGAAACAATTGAAAAAGGAAATGCGGAATCACCAATAGACATGATACAACATGGAAATAAAGAAAATGATAGTTTTTTCTACAAGGTAAAAAAAAAAGGATGGGAGCATGTGTAATAATTTCTTAAGGGACTCAATGATGATGGAAATTTTTTATGTATATAGTGATATTATGGTATTCGACACAACATATAGAACGAACATGTACAATTTGATATGTGCTCCTTTCGTCAGCATAAATAACCATTGCAGAAATGTCCTACTTGAATGCCCTCTAGAAGATGAGAAAGTAGAGTCATTTGAGTGGCTTTTTACAGCATTCAAAAAATCAATGAGAGGAAAAACTCTCATAACATTGTTCATAGACCAAGACTTTGCAATTGCAAAGGTAATTGAAAAGGTACATAAATATTTCTGCAGTAGTAATATTCAAATAATACTATTGCGTGCTTAAAGATATACTATATGATATATATATATATATATATTTATATTACATCTTTTGTATAATACTATTGCATAGTTCAACATATACTTTTCGATTTCAATTCAAATAACACTATTATATTGTTGCATGGTTCAATATATATGGTATGTAAATTTGTACTGTATCTTTTGTATCTTCTGTATAAAATTTCTAAAAAGAAATTGAGAAGTTGTCAAGAGCGTTGTAGCTCAATGGCATCACTCTTGGTTATGAACCAAGATGTCTAGGGATCTATTCTCATTTCCACCCTTACATCACATAGTACAAAAAAAAAAAAAGAAAAAAAAAAGAAAAAAATTGAGATGTTGCAGGAATGTTCACCCAGTAGTAATCTTCAAATCATACTATTATACTTTACAATGTATACAATATGATATTAAAATTATTTTGCAGCTTCTGCGAAGCAATTAAAAAAAATGAAAATATGCAGCAATTCTTTCTGCATCAATAATATCCGTAAAACTATCTCATGTCTAGACATATACGATACTATATGAATATTTATATTGTGTGTTTCGTATAATAATACTTTTCGATTTAAATTACAGGTTTTCTTTGATACAAAACACAGTCGTTGGCAATGGCATCTTCAACAGCATGCAATCACAAGATTTGCAAATCTGAAAAGTAACATGCATTCAAGGATGAATTCAATTAGCGTTATCATGTTGTATTGATGAAAATGAATTCAAAAATTGTTGGGAGAAATATGATAACATCTTGCATTTTTGAAAATGATATAATGAGCGATTCAAGAGATTGTACGAACTAAATGACAAATGGTGTATTGCATTGAGCAAAGATTTCTTTTCAGTTGGAGTACGATCTTCTCAAAGAAGTGAAAGCACAAGCCATGCAATATCATTTAATGCGAAGAAGACCACAAGCTTAACAGATTTTATGGGACCTTCAAAGAAACAATAAAGCATTGGCGGAGCAAAGAAAAACACAATGAGTTCAGGTGCTCAAGATCAAAGCTAGATTCAAATTTGCCAATGACAGGGATCATAAAACAAGCTTCACAGGTTTACACTATAAGAATTTTCAAAGATTTTGAAGAAGAGTTTCGGAAATGCATATCAAGTTATTCTATTCTTGTTGGTTGTGAAGGTACTACCATGATATATAATGTTTCATTAAGTATGAATGAAGGTACACGAAGCATAATATATAGTAGCAATATGAACCTAGCTTCATGTACATGTAAGAAATATGATGAGTGTGGAATATTATGTTACCATTGTTTAAAAGTATTGCACTTAAATTATGTGCAAAGGATACCAGAATTTTACATCAAGAAAAGATGGAAAAATTGGCAATTCAGAAGTTCGTGTGAAATTAAGCAAGTCAAAGCAAAAACCAAAGGTCATTAAATTACCATTCATTGGAGCATCAACTAATATGTAACTATTATAACTTGATATTAAAAAGCCAACAATATGAAGAATCAAGAAGAGTGCTGGAAGAAGGGTATGAAAGAGATAACAAAGTTGTTGATTCAATCTTAAAAGCGTCAAATCCACTTGATCGCTTAGAGGCAAGTAATACCATTCTTGATCCAGCTCGATCAGTTACAAAAGGGCGAAAATCGCCAAAAGGACAAAATTTCAACTTGAAAGAAGAAGGAAGAAGAAAGAAAAGAGAATAAATTCAAATCAAAACAATGAATTTGGTTCAAAAACACCAAATTTCCACATAATTTGGTATTATTGAGTAAATGTATGTGCTCATTGAACTTTGTATGAGATTTTATAACATTGTTATTCAGTTTTAGTTTATGCATGAACAAGATAACTATTATAAATAAACAATATAACTCGTATTATTTAACAGTATAAGTTTACTGCTCAAACAATATAATATATATATATATATATATATATATATATATATATATTATCATTATTTTATTTATAAAATGTTATTCAGTTTGAAAGAACAAAATTGTTTATGCATGCTCAGATAAACAATATAACTAGTATTATGTAATTGTATAACTTAACTGCTCAACAATATAATATATATCATTTCTAAATAGTATATGTTTAATGCTAAACTTATTATAGATAAACAATATAAATCGTCTTATTTAATAGTATAAGTTTAACAATGAGACATTATTATTTAAATGACAAAACATTATGAACCAATTGATTAACAATATACATTTTAATTTATTTTGAGAGAACAATATAATTTTTATTTTAGAATAGTATAAAATGAATACAAAAACGTTTCAACAAAAAATATTTATTACCTATTAACAAAAAATAATAATGTATTCAACACCATTTCTTTTTCTTAATATCAATACCAATACCATAAAATGTATTCGCTACACTAATTCTTATTCTTCACATGAACACAAAAAATCTTCCTTGTATAAACTCTCTATTTCTGCTCATTTTTTTTATGAGCTTATTCAAATGCAACTTGAGCTTTTCCAAAAGCAGGAGCTTGAGCTTGAGCTTTTTGCAAGAGCACCAGCAACTTGAGTATCTTGAGATTTTTTCCGGCATCTGCAGATGGATTTATAAAAAGTCAGCATAACAAACTATACTAATATGCCGAAATGGACATAAATTATTCAATTTCATGCTACTTTTTGATGCATCAAACAATGTGTAGAATCCAAAAATCACGAAGTACTGTGAGACTCTAAATTGAGACAAACCTATCCCCTTTCCTCTTGAATAATTATTAAGGGCAACCTCTAAGAAAAAAAAGAATTATGAAACCAAAATACACAAACTACATAGCAAACAACACCGTAACATATTTCAAAAAATAAACCACAACAAAACGGAGTAATACAAATCAACCTGAAAAAATCAAAATTCATATTACACTAAGGTTCAGAAATTATGCGTTTTCTACCGGCATCTATAAACAAATGAAAGAAAAAATCAGTGGGAACGAAAAGTAAAGCCAAAAAAATAGCGAAAAACAACAAACCCTTATCGTACGAAAAAGAGAGAGAGAGCACGAAGAAGACACAAGGTTGCACAAAAGAGATGGACAAGAGGCATGCCACGAGAGAGAAAGAAAGAAAGAAGAGGAAAAACAGTCACGAGCTAAGGAATAACTTGGAGAAAAAGAAAAAATTCCAAAAAAAAAAAAGGTAAAAACTGAAACCTAATTAAAGGTTCGTTTCAGCCGCGCTGAACCCACCTGAACCAACCTGATGCACACTAAGGTTATTGTGACACATAAGTATATGTGCTCAAAGAAAGCCTATACTATCTCTGTTCAGTTATAGATTTAGATAAGAAAATCAAGAAACAGAGAAAATGTACAAATAAACCCTCAGCTGAAATTTTTAAATCCATAGAGTGTTCCCCTATCTTCCCTTTATATTGCTTCATTTTTTTAGTTTATCGTATTGTATATAGTATGTTATAAAATTCGATGAAATCTCAAGACAGTAATAGGAGTAATGTTGGAAAAAATAAAGAAAAAGAAGTGAAAAGACATCCACTATAAACATTTCACAAAATCTAAAACTACATTAAAAAAACGGAGATAGTACTATATTAGAATAAAGAAATTTATTGAGAGGTGCACGGGTGTGTCGATCAGCTCCGCCCATTTCCTATTTTCTTTTTACGGACGATAGTCTGATTTTTGGACGGACAACGAAAGTGAAGATCATGAAGGTGAAGGAGATTATTAAAAAAATCGGAGAATGCTTTGGGACAAATGATAAATTTTGATAAATCGGAGTTGGCCTTTAGTGAAGGGGTGTGGGGGGATAGGAGAAACGTGTTGGCAAACTGGTTAGGAGTTAACGTTGTGGATAAACATCATACATATTTAGGTTTGCCGGCGGTTATAGGGAGGTCGAAGAAGGAGGTTTTTTGGCAGGATTGTGGATCGAGTGATGAAGAAACTGAAGGGTTGGAAGGAGAGAACTCTATATGTGGCTGGTAAAATGATCTTAATTAAGGCAGTGACACAATCCATACCAACATATATCATGGGACGTTTTCTTCTCCCCAAATCGATTTGTAAAATCCTTACGTCTGTTTCGTCATTTTGGTGGGGACAAAAAGCGGATGAGAGGAAGATTCATTGGGTATCTTGGGCGAAACTTTGTCGACCGAAATATGAAGGTGGACTAAGATTTCGGGACTTTGGGGCTTTTAACAAGGCCATGTGATAAAACAAGCAAAGAGCAAAGCAGAGCTGTGCAAAGCAGAAAAGCAGAGCTGTGCAAAGCAGAGCTGTGACAAAGAAATTGGGAGCAGCTTCTAGAAGTTATCCCCAAAATATGCATGCATGAAAAGTCACGTGGGAAATAGAGTTGTAGAGTTCATAGGGACAGCTGTCATGGGCAGTAGAGTTGTAGGACAGCTATCATAGTGTGTTGTTGTTTTGTGATTGGTCCATTTACTTGTCACATGGATCACCAAGATGTATTAGTTGTAGAAGACACCAAAACAGACTTCTATAAATAGGAAGAAGCACAATAGCTTCCATGACTTTCTTACAAAAAAATATTCTGTGAATATTAAAAGCTCCTTAGCAGAGCACTGTTCTTCCATAGAAGCTTTCATAACAGAAAGCTAGATTGCTATATTTTGATACATTTTACGTGGTATCCAGAGCAGCAATTTAAAGCACACATCAATGGCGCGAATGCAAGCATGGCAAGTGAAGGAAGATTGGCCTGCGTTAACATCCAACACGGAAGGATCTGGTTCTGGAAATAGACAAGTAATAATCACTGAAAATAAGGAGAGCAATCCAATGGCATTGTACGGCTCAGATCACCCAGGAATGGTGATAGTCTCTAATCCACTCAATGGAACGAACTTCTTACCCTGGAGTAGGTCAATGAAGATAGCATTATCGGCTAAGAATAAGCTAGGATTCATCAAAGGAGAAATAACACCACCAACAGATGACAATGATGCTTTCAACCACTGGAAAAGAGTGGATTGTATGGTGGTAGCATGGATCCTAAACTCAATCTCAAAAGAAATTGTTGATGCTTTCTTATATACAGACTCAGCAAAGGAGTTATGGGAGGACCTAACACAACGCTTTGGTGAGTGTAATGGACCACAGCTGTATCAGTTACAAAGAGATATCAGTAGCATGAGCCAAGGGAATGATTCCGTAATGGTTTATTTCACAAAACTCAAAAAACTATGGGATGAGTATGCCATTCTGATGCCAATTCCTAGTTGTTCATGTGGCGCATCAAAGGCTATGAGTGATTTTGAAATGAATACAAAACTGCTGCAATTTCTGATGGGATTAAATGAGAGTTATGATGCAGCAAGGAATCAAATACTGATATCTGATCCTCTGCCTACTGTAAATAAAGCATACTCTATGGTGCTTAGGGTTGAGAAGCAGAGGAGTGTACATCAGACTTATCCTGAGACAAATCAAGCACCTGCATTCTTCTCTAAAGCTGGAGGAAACTCCATGGGAAGGGGTTATACCAGCAAAAATCAAGCCACCTATGGTAACACAAATACTGGCAAAGGAAAACAATTTCAGAGGAAGACAAAAGAAGAAAAAGCATTATTAAAGTGTACCTATTGCAATGCTCCAGGGCATGAAATTCAGAACTGTTTCCAGCTAATTGGATATCCTGAATGGTACAAAGGCAACAAAATAGAGAGAGGGAAGCCTGCTGCAAATCTTGTGGATTTAAGCCAACATAATGCCAACTATGAACAACAGAGAACTGTTTTTGACTCTCCTGAAATAGCAGACTTCATACAAAAGGAAGTAACCAAGTGCCTAGCTCATGGGAAGGGAAGTCAAACTGAAACAGGTCCATCCTTTGCTCATCTTGCAGAATACGCAGGTACAACTACACACTATGCTCTAACTGTTTTTGAGAATGTAGAGCAAGGGTCATGGATTTTAGACACAGGAGCTAGCAGACATATGTGTAATAATTTGAGAATGCTGTCAGAAATTCAACCTGCTCTAGAAGAGATACATGTTTATCTTCCTGATGGAACAAAAAAACCGGTCACGCACACAGGAATAGTGCATTTGACAGCAGGATTAACACTCTTTGATGTCCTCTATGTTCCATGTTTTAAATACAACCTTCTTTCCATTGCTCAATTTACCCAAAACTCCTATCTAAGAGCTGTTTTTTTCCCAACCTACTGTGTATTGCAGGACCTGCAGAGTGACAAGTCCTTGGCTATTGGCACACTGAGAGGACGGTTGTACGTTTACAAGCCAGAAATTACACCAGTAGGTTCAGTTGTATCTTCACAAGCTTCTACGGAATCCGTTGTTTCTTGTAATGTCACGTATGATACTTGGCACAGTAGGTTAGGACATGCTTCCTATTCTACTCTTTCCCATATTAAGCCATTGAAGATTCAAAATGGTTCTGATGTAAGTAGTAAGAATAAAGCTTGTGATGTTTGTTAATTTGCCAAGCAAAGCAGAATTCATTTTCAACTAAGTGAGATTCATACTAAGAGTATTTTTGAACTAATTCATGTCGACATTTGGGGACCATGTCATGATCCATCTGTTACCAATACTCCTTATTTCCTGACCATCGTAGATGACTTTAGCAGAGGAGTATGGATTTACCTGATGAGTCACAACTCACAGAGTGTAAAACTGTTGCAGGATTTCTTCATTATTATGCAAAATCAGTTCAAAACTACTGTTAAAACAATAAGAACTGATAATGGGACAGAATTTACTAGCCGTAGTTGTCAACATTTGCTGCAAAAATTTGGAATTTTGCATCAAAAGGCTTGTGTCTATACCCCACAACAAAATGGGGTAGTAGAGAGAAAACATAGACACATCTTGAACACAGCCCGGGCACTTATGTTCCAATCCAAAATACCTTCTGTTTACTGGCCATTTTATGTCCTAACTGCAACATATCTTATAAATAGACTCCCTTCTGCAGTATTGAAATGGAGAACACCTTATGAAATCCTATACCATGAGCTTCCAGACTACAACAAACTGAAAATTTTTGGGTGTTTAGTCTTTGCTACTAATGTCACTCCTCACAAGTCCAAATTCACTCCACGAGCTTCCAAGTGTGCTTTCCTGGGATATGTCAGTGGACAAAAAGCCTATAGACTACTTGATATAGAGAAAGGAGAAATTTTCACATCAAGAGATGTGGTGTTCTTTGAAAACCAATTTCCTTATCACCAACAAGGCTTCACCACCGATCATATGCCTCTGCCTAATATTTCTTCTACAGATCTTGATGATGAGGATATAACAGTCAATATGAACCGTAATACTGAACCAGATCAACAAGACATGCCACAAAGGAAAAGTCAGCGGATAAAGGCACCGCCATTATGGCTGGCAGACTACTACACTGAAGCAGAATTGCAGGACTTGCCAATAGCTAGGGATCTTGCTTACTCTTGCAGTGTCACTACAGGTTTGTCTAAACCTCCTCCTACAATTCCTTTCATTTCTAACCCAAAGATCAACTTGTCTTATGCTGGTTTCTTAGCTAATCTAAATAGCTTCAAGGATCCATATACCTATGAACAAGCAAGAGGATTACCACATTGGGAGGAAGCTATGGCCAAAGAAATTATGGCCCTCGAGCAAAACAAGACTTGGGAATTGACCACATTACTGCAAGGCAAGAAGGCTATAGGATGTCGCTGGGTATACAAAACAAAATTGAAAGCTGATGGGAGTGTCGAGCGACATAAGGCAAGGCTTGTCGCCAAGGGTTATCACCAAATTCAAGGGATAGACTACTTGGACAGCTTCTCACCAGTTGCTAAACCGGTCACAGTTCGAATGCTTATTGTACTCGCAACTAAGCGACAATGGCCCTTATGTCAATTAGACATCAACAACGCCTTTCTTCACGGTTTTCTTAATGAAGAAGTATACATGACACCCCCGGCAGGATATTCAGTCGCTAAGCCAGGACAAGTTTGCCGCCTTCTTAGAAGCTTATAAGGCCTCAAGCAAGCTTCGAGGCAATGGAACACCGAGTTCTGCAGCAAGCTAATTGCATATGGATTCATGCAGTCCTCCCATGATCATTGCCTATTCACATGGACCAAGCAATCTCAATTCATGGCGCTATTGGTCTATGTAGACGATGTTTTGATTACTGGTTCAGATATGGATATCATTGATAGCCTAAAGCATTATTTAGATAAAGCTTTTACCATCAAAGATCTTGGACCTGCAAAATATTTCTTGGGACTTGAAATCTCAAGAACCTCAGCGGGAACATATGTTAATCAGAGAAAATATGTGCTTGATATTTTACAAGACACTCAGTGTCTTGAATGCAAACCTGCCAGCACACCTCTACCCTCTGGTCTCAAGCTCACCTCTGCAGGTATTTCACATCCTCATCCAGAAACCTACAGGCGTCTCATTGGTCGGTTGCTCTACCTCAATTTTTCACGACCAGATATTACATTTGCAGTTCAGCAGCTGAGCCAATTCGTGGCCTCACCGACCACTGAACATTGGGATGCAGCCTTGCATTTAGTACGCTATCTCAAAGGTTGCCCCTCACTTGGACTTTTCTATTCCTCTACACCAGATTTCACTATCACAGGCTATAGTGATTCCGATTGGGGCTCTTGCCTCGATACTCGCCGCTCTCTTACTGGGTATTGTCTCTACTTAGGAGATTCCTTGGTTTCGTGGAAAACCAAGAAGCAGAATACGGTTTCACGCTCTTCAGCCGAAGCCGAATATCGAGCCTTAGCCTCTACCATCTGTGAGTTGCTTTGGACTTCTTACATTGCTTCTGATTTCTGTCTATCAGTCCAACGACCACTGACTCTTTGGTGCGATAACAGGGCTGCCATACATATCACTGAGAACCCCGTTTTTCATGAACGCACCAAGCACCTCGAAATCGATTGTCACCTGGTGCGTCTCCATTATAAATCTGGTTTTGTTCGTCTGTCTCATATCTCTTCTGCTCACCAGCTGGCTGACTTATTTACCAAAGCTTTGGGCCCTTCTCAGTTTCTTTCGCTACGTGGCAAGTTGGGCTTGCATGATCCACACGCCCAACTTGAGGGGGGGATGATAAAACAAGCAAAGAGCAAAGCAGAGCTGTGCAAAGCAGAAAAGCAGAGTTGTGCAAAGCAGAGCTGTGACAAAGAAATTGGGAGCAACTTCTAGAAGTTATCCCCAAAATATGCATGCATGAAAAGTCACGTGGGAAATAGAGTTGTAGAGTTCATAGGGACAGCTGTCATGGGCAGTAGAGTTGTAGGACAGCTGTCATAGTGTGTTGTTGTTTTGTGATTAGTCCATTTACTTGTCACATGGATCACCAAGATGTATTAGTTGTAGAAGACACCAAAACAGACTTCTATAAATAGGAAGAAGCACAATAGCTTCCATGACTTTCTTACAAAAAAATATTCTGTGAATATTAAAAGCTCCTTAGCAGAGCACTGTTCTTCCATAGAAGCTTTCATAACAGAAAGCTAGATTGCTATATTTTGATACTTTTTACACCATGCTAGCCAAACAAGGTTAGCGGATTTTAACTAACGGGAACATGCTATTGGCTCGAACGTTGAAAGCTAGATATTTTCCTCGAACGTCATTCTTAGAGGTGAAATTGGGTCACAATCCAAGCTACTCATGGCGTAGCATATTGGCGGGCAGAGACGTGTTAGCGAGCGGTCTAAGATGGACAGTAGGAGATGGAAGAGATATTTCTGTCTGGAATGATGCTTGGCTACCGACTGGACCAACTTTCGGGTAAGATCGAATAGGGAAAATTGGCCAACGGAAATGCGAGTTTGTGACTTGATTGAGGTTGATAGGGGAGAGTGGGATTATGAGAAGATTGACATCATGTTTCGACCTGACGAGGTCCAGCAGATTCTCGCTATTCCACTAGCTCGAAACCAATCGAAGGATAGGCTAGGCTGGCATTATATGAAGGATGGGGTATACTCCGTCAGACCAAGTTATAAATGTGCTATGCTGACTTAAGATGAAGAGAGATCAGCTGCATCTCTTTCGAATAGAGGACAAAAGTTTTGGAAATGGCTTTGGGATCTCAACATACCCCCCAAAGTTATTATTTTCATTTGGCAGATCATTAAAGGGGCTCTTATGCACTAGTAAGAAGTGGTGTTCAGGTTGATGAGAAGTGCCCACGTTGTGGAGATGAACGGGAAACATTGCAGCATGCACTGAGGGACTATTGTTGGAGCCAAATTTTCTGGGCTACTGCTCCTTTACGTATTTGACAGTAGGCGTGCATGGAGCGGTCGAAAATGGAGGACTGGTTGTATGATATATCTGGCAGCAAGGAGGAGATGTAATGACTGTTTTGTTCTCTACTATATGGTACGTGGTGGAACATAAATAAGCTCATTTTTAAGGGAGGGAAGGAAACGCAGGAGAGCTGCGCAAGAGAGCTGCGTATCAAAGTCAGTCGAGCTTCTTGCAGAATACTATCGTCTCAAGAAAGGACCCGATGCCAAACAGTGTACAACAAAGCAATTCGAGTATATGGTGTTGTCCCGATACCAACTCGGTCAAGTTAAACACATATGCGTCAATTGTGAAGACGGTGGGGACGAGTCTTGGTGGAATTCTTCGAGACTGTAGAGGAGTAATACGCGCTAGGATTGAATGGCTGAATGATGTCCATCCTATAGAAGTTGGAGAAGCACTTGCGTGTAGCGAGGGGATGTACATGGCATTGGACTTAGGTGTACAACAACTGGTTGTTGAAGGAGATCGCAAGCAGCTCTTCCAGCGCATATCTACAAGGAAGAATGATTTTTCAGAGGTGGGCTTCATTTTACAAGAGATTTTAGAGGTAGTGCAACGGTTTTAGCCAGTCTCATTTTCTTGCATATGTAGAGATGCAATCTCTCTAGCGCATCACTTGGCGCAATTTGCTTTTTCGTTTTTCATCCTTGTTTTTCCTCTGGTCCAATCCCAGATGTTTTATCTTTTATTGTAGATAATGAGGCATTAGCCATGGTTTAATGAAATTTGTGTTTCACCCCTCAAAAAAGAATAAAGAAATATGCACGTATAATTTTATCATATTTTCTAAAATAATATTGAAACAAAAGGATCAAAAGACCCAAGCCTATAGGTGACTACTCGATTATGTACTTCAAACAAAATAATAGATTTATTGATTTCAACATTCTCAAACCAGATCCAAGCCAAATCAAAACGCTGCAATGGAGGCTCAAATATATGGTGTGCATATCCACAAACTAGGGCAAACAAACGGCTTTACTGAAGCCCGATTCGTACAATCTAAGTATACGAGACTCTTCTATCATGGTCGAACTTCAAACACGATGGGCCAGAGAGAAGCCCAGCAAAGCCCTTGGACAGACAGCCTTCGACCGAACAGGGAGACTTGGCGCTATCCAATGGGCTACTCTGTTTTACTATTCCGATGCAATCATCTTCGTTCTGGCTCCACTTACCTGAGTTCCCGAACAAATGAATGTGCCTTTTTTTAGTATTCACACAAGAGCTTGGGCCCAACTTCCTCTTGGAACCGGGTATATTTGTCAAACCTGAGGTGCCACTAGTTTTAGAAGAGATTTGATTTTCATAGAAGCAAATATTAATGTAATCTCCAGTTTCAGCATACCAAACGGTGTGTTCTCCCCTTGTTGGGGGTCTGAGTCGGCACAATAGCAGAATGAATTAGAATGTGATCCTCTAACTCTGCACGCACAGTGTATATATGTCAACACAAATGAAGAAGTAGTACGGTATTAGAGAGAGATTATTTATGTTGAATTGGCATAAAAAAGTGTTCTCATAGCAGGAAGGCTGACTAGGGCCTATAATGCCTAGGCTGGGCCAATTTGTGGGGAAAAAAGTGGGAGGCATATCGGGGCACAGCATTCAGATTGGCGCTAGGATGGGTAGGGTTATAACCACATATAAAATCGAACTCCAATTGTTTGACTGGTTCACACAAGCTTTTATAACTTCCAAGCCATTCCATGTTCTTGTCATATCATATTCATATATAAAACTTGGTGCGTCAAGCAAACTATTCTTGTGAGGAAACAATTCAGCTATATTTTGTATTTTGCTAAGTGGAAGATAATATATATGTGTGGGTCTGTGTGCATATTAATTTCATTGATAAGAAACAAATGTGCCTATTTATTTCAGTCACTGAAATTATATATACCTGTACATGTACTCGACAAACTCGTCAATCAGAACAGGCCACGCTCCTGCTAAAAATAATCAAAAGTCAGATGACGAGAAACGGTACACATTGTAACCTATGTACATAGTAATCTACAGAACTACATTAGACTGATTTTGTTCTAGTGCGACGAACAATTTCTGGAAATAAATTCTATAAACAAATCCAATATCCACTATGTGCTGTCAGCTATAAATATCTTACCATTATGTTCAGTCGGGACACATTCTCATTTATAGTATAAATATGTTTCTTCTGTTTGGATGGAGGGATTTGAAATGCATGGATTTAGAATCAATGGATTTGAAATTCACTCATGATAGAGGGGACTTGAAATGCCTTCAAAAAATAGCTCAAAAATGAAATCATGGATTTCCAAATCAATGGTAATACCAAACATCAATAATTTAAGATATGAATACTAATCCATCCTCAAATCATTCCATCCAAATGCAACCTAAGTTCATTTGAAGTCTTTTTAGATTCCCTTTCATGTTGTAATAGTGATTCTCTACTTTCTAACTATGGAGTATCTATCTGGATTCTGGAGGTCTCCTAAGAATATATGGCCAAACCATCTTAAGCGCGTCTCTATGATTTCCTCGTTCATTGGAGATACCTCATTCTGTCCTGTGATAATAATTATTTAACCTGATTGAATGTTGCGCACATCCGTCCAACAATTCTTGCAACCCTTTTCCATTTCTAAGGTTCAAATTTAGTTGCAGACACTGATATAATGGGCTTTACATCCACCTTTGACAGTTAGACCATATCCAAAATTAAGAGAGCAACATGAAATTTGCTTCTAACAAAACCACCTAGCTGTCAAGCAATGCAAACGACATGAAGAAAAATCCACCAACAGCAAGCAAGTTATAAATGTGGATACCAGTAAAATGTAACTACAGACACAAGAAGTATAAACCAAAAGAACATGAATAAACATGATCTCAGAAGAGAGAACACGCATCCACAATCCACGGCAACATTCAAAACCTATATCTAACATCTTATTTTCTTTTTAGGAAGACACAAGTTAGTTTCATCGCACGAAGCCTGAATCAACCACTTCAATAAATCAGATAATCTACATGCTTGTATGATGTTTTAGCCACCCCACCCTTTCAAGCTGGAAAATAACAGGATTATTGAAAACCGATCTTGGGATATGCATAGATCTACTCACTAGCCATATATGCAACAGAAGACAGAAGAAAGTAATACCTTCAGGATCATAGCCTTCAAGATTTTCGTGTACACATCGACTAAAGGCTAAAACTTGTCGCCATGTATCCTCAGAAATGTTATACCGCTGGTATTTCTGGAGAATAAGAGTGACCCAAAAGATAAGGGTACACACAGATGATAAATGCTATGAGCAAATATGAAAGCAAGGACGTTTACTCAATAAACCATATCTTTAGACAGAATGGTTTTTTCAACAACAGATCACATATCTCAATCTGTTAAGTAAGATAAAGGAGGGAGAGGGGGCGAGGGGCAGAGGGTAGTCATGTTTGTGTTTATTTGCATGTAAGTGCAAGCATCTCGCAGAACTCGATGCATATCCCAATCCCTTTACCTTTTGAGCAACTCAGAGTAGAACTAGATGCATATTCAGATTTCTTCCCTTAAATTCATTAAGAACTCTCACCATTATCTGCATTTTCTAGAATTATGTTCACTCTGTCAAAAAATAAAAAAAATCTGTATCACCAATTCTAGTTCTGGGTAGCACCACACATGTGCTATAGCGACAGAGGGATCTAACATAATTATGATCATAAGGTTACTATGTCAAATGTTGAAAAGGTTAAAACCTCCAACCCATTGTTATTTATTATGTATCCCCACGTGTTTGAGAAAAAGGTCCAATAAAAAGATTTCTCTTGCAAGAACATTAATTTAACTATACTATTATTTTGTATCCATACACCTAGAAGTTTTAACAATCATGGGGGAGAAGCTCATGTTTGTTGACGACAATAAAGTTATATAGCCATTAAACATAACTGTTGGATACTTACCTCTACAAAGTTGCACCATTGATTAAGCAATCGAAATCTTCCAGACAAGATTAATCTCCAGGCCATAACAGCCTTGCTGACAGCTGGAAAACATCAATGTGATATATGTTATTAAAGTATATTTATGTGGCAGTCTTATCAAAAGGATACATGCATAAGATGCTGAAACTAGTAAACCAACTTACTGATATTCTTTTGACCATTCTCCCGGCAAATGAAGAAAACAAAATCATAAAAGCGCGAGAACTCCATATACTCTGCCTACAACATTAAGAAGCCTTGAAATGGACACATCCAGAAATCATACATCCCAGGGCCAGATGTAACTAACGACGGCAGCTTACCAAGTCTAGTCTTGACATCAGCTTGGCAACTTCGTCAATAACTGAAACACTGCAGCAGAATATCACACTTCTCATTTTTCTTTAAAGTGGTCCACTAGAATATGAAGTACTTGTAAAATAAAAGATTTTAAATAGGGACATGGTGTGATGGTAAAGAACCAAGAGAACATCTAGTTAACAGTACTAACATTGGCTGAAATATAAAATCTTAAAACTCCATTTCCAAACTGTCGAGTTATTATTACATGTGGAGTAACGGCGCATCAAAATCTCAACTATTTTCGTAAAATATTTTCCTTAAGATGCAACATTCATGCCAGCTCTTTCAGAATAAGTATAGAGAATCCCAGATTTTCGGTGCCAGCAATTTAACCACATACTACTGCAAACAGAAAATCAGACATTACTTTTCTTTTTCTTTTTTCTTTTTTCCCTTGCAAAATAGCTACCTTGGACTGACTCTTGACTCCACCAATTTCCATAACTGTGCTAATGCCTCTCTTGCGTTGCTCGCATTCTGCATCTCATCATCCGGGCTATAACCGTCCCACTGCTTCCCAATCGCCCTCGACGTAATATCTGCAATAAAATTCAAATTTTCAGGATTTGGAAACCAGAACACTCAATTGCAAATGGAAAGCAGAAAACTAATAAGTGCAGAACACTATACACGATAGGGCACAATTCTCCATTGAAACACCTCAATTGTTTCTCCCCTAAAAACACATATAACTAATTTCAGGCTTCAAGAAAGGAGTTTACAGAAAATAAAAACCTTGATGATGAATTCTGCACTACTAATCCATATTAGACCAATTTAAAAGTTCTCGACAATATCCAAAAAAGAAGGAATCGGAAATAATCGAATTAAAAAACAAATACAAATTCACATACAAATACAATCTAAAAGGAAGAGGGATGAAATTGTACCGCAAAATTGGCGGTAGATTTGGAAAATATCGGAAGAAAATTCCATCGCGATTGGGGGATTCCGTACAAACGAAACCCCAGGTAGAAAATCACCGACGGTAGAGTGGTGGCAGCTGTCACTATCCTTCTCTCTGGGTTATGCCTATGCTGTATTCCGAGATGAGAAATAGAAGTTGGGTGTCAAACGTGCGTGTCTATACATATATTTCCATTCTGTAGCCGTGTAGATATTACGAGATACTAGTAAATCACCCGCGCGTTGCACGACTTTTATTTTTAAAAAATATGATTATATATATACATTATTCGAATGAATTTTAATTAAAGCCCTAAACATCTCATTTGTTGTTGAAATATGTAAAAGAAAGAAATAGAACAAAAACATATAAATACATAAAACATAAGGGTTTTAGAATTTTTTTTTTACAAAATTGCAAAATGATGCAAGATTTCCTATTTAAGCAAATGTAAAAGATCTAGACATTTCTAAAAACCTCTTTGTACACAACATTTTGGGTTTTGCTAGAACTTTTATTTTCACTATCACAAATCAATATCTTGAGTCCTCGACGATTCGTGACGCGTGAAACCGCAACGTACAGTTGACCATGACTGAATACGGGCTTTTGTAGAAACAATCCAACATGAGACAGAGATTGGCCTTGACTCTTATTAATTGTCATTGCATATGAGACAATTAGAGGAAATTGTCTACGTTGGAATTTGAAAGGCAACGTCGGGTCGGATGGTGTCAGTGACATTCTTGGGATTAAGACCAAATGACCAGCATTGCTTCCTGTCAAAACTTTTCCTTCGAGAACATGCAATCCAAGTTTTGTAATGACCAGTCTTGTACCGTTACAAAGACCAATTGAAGGATCGATGTTCCTTAAGAGCATGACGGGAGTTCCAACTTTCAAAGTCAACTCATGATTCGGAGTTCCAGAACATCTTATTTTGTTTAAGAATTCTGGAGTATGCACTTCAGCCATCACATCTCCGTTCGAGTCGGACTTGCATGCACTGTCGGAGCTGTAATATATTCTTTCAGCATTTGCATTTTTTTTTTATCATATGACTATTTACAGTGCTCACTAAGTCAAGAGTTGGGCACAAAATGGCTCTTTCTTGCATATATACAACATCATCCAATCTGTTGCAGAAATCTGGGTAAGTGCTCTGTACAATATCCTCAACTGGATCATCATGAAACTTCACCAAAAGATCATCTGGTATTTCGATATTGGAACATCCGTGATGTGCGCCACCAATTGTACCATCACCTATGCTTGCAACCCACTCGGAGAATTGTTTAAGCTCTTCATCCTCATTACCAGATTGTCGATTTAGAAGTCTCATATTTTTCGTTAGTCTAAGAACAGTGCAATGGTCCCATATTTCGGAAGAGTTGATCGTTGCACGAACTACATCTTGCCTAGTTCCTTTCGGAACAACTGGCAATATCTGCCTAAAATCACCTCCAAAAACAATGGTCTTCCCACCAAATGGAGCAGTTTTATTCAATGGATCCTTTAGTTGCATAATGTCCTTCAATGACTTGTCGAGTGCTTCAAAACAGTGTCTATGCATCATAGGAGCTTCGTCCCAAATAATGAGCTTGCACTTGAGTATCAAATCGGCAAGCTCTGTTCCCTGAAAGATATTGCACGTACTGTTCTCCTTCACACGAATTGGTATAGCAAATCGAGAATGTGCAGTTCTTCCGCCAGGCAAAAGTAGGGATGCAATGCCACTTGATGCAACATTTAAGACAATATCACCCCTAGACCTTATCGATGCGGAAAGAGTTTTCCACAAATAAGTTTTGCCTGTACCCCCGTAACCATAAACAAAAAATACTCCACCTCTACTCGAATCAACAGAAGCCATTATTGTGTCGTAAACACTCCGTTGTTCACCAGTCAAATTCGGTAACAACTGTTGCAGTTCTCTAAATAAATCATCTCTATTATAGCTCATTTCTCTAGCAACGAAGTTGTTCACCTGCATGCTCGACGCATCCATCCTTGCGGTTGGCATTCCATCTAAATTGGTTAAGTTTTTTCCGAGGTTGCGCAACATTTTCCCAATCTCAATCAATGCACAATTTTTAATTTCATCTTGAGAAAGTTGCAAATCTGCAAAACATTTTGTTGACATTATCCAAATCAAACTTTATAAATAAGAGTTTTTTTGGTAAAATTATTTATTAGCCTAATAAGTTCTTTTTACTTAATAAGGAATATTTAAATAAATTATGTTACCTGCAATCTGAGTGAGAGATCGTTGTCTGTACAAAACATCTTCTGCCAAATACTGCCAACACTTGTCCCAAACAACTTCAGGACGGCTCATACAATTCTCCGATAATAAAGCTACAAAGAGGTTTCTCATTGAATGAGCAGTCGACCAACGACTTGCTTCCTCAAAAGCATCAATATACTCTTTGTCATCCTCCAACAATCCCCTTGCATAGCAAGCATCTCGGAATGTCTGGTACTGAACTTTATCGTAGTACATGAGATCAGCATAACATGTGGCACCGCGTACCTCGTTCAGAAGTAGTCTAAGGTAATACACATCCCCACATCCAGGAGGTATATAATTTAAGCGTGCAACTGCAAAACCCCTTTCCCTTGGCTTCCACTTCCTTTGCTTCCTATCCCATACGAAATGTTGCGGGAACTCAGCATATAACAACTTTTTTTCACCAGCGTACTCCTTATTTGCTTCAAACCATCCCAAAAACATGCTCTCCCTTACAGATGGACGCTGAAGAACGGATTCAATGTCATCGTCGTCCCCAAACACGACCAACTGTTCGTTTGGCAGATGGAAACTAAGACGCTCAACAGGGGGAGTTTTGAACTGGATATCATATCCAAATATTCTCCATATAGCTTCACACGGAGACACATATCTACAATCATAATACATTCCAATCTCATCCACCACTTTTCCTGTCTGCTCGTCACGAGAGCTCCGATAAAAAGATGCAGTGACACGATCATGTCCTTTGTTGACATACTTGAATAAGTACTTGATAGCGCGAGATTGATTGCACCACTCGGTATTTATATGACCTCCGTATTTCATGAGAAGGTACCGATTATGAGGTACAATATATCTATTATCAAGCTCAACACCATTCTTCACAACAGTACGACCAGTATCCCTACGCCTGTAAATCGGGTAACCATCGTCATCAAAAGAGGTACTGTCTGAGAATTTCTTCGGAAAGTGCTTGGAACATTTATTGTTGACCATGCATGGAGATTGGGACCTAGCTAGACCACACGGACCATGGATCATGAAATTCTCTACAACTTTGTAGTACGGTTCATCGGTCTCCTTATCAGGAATTTCGGCAGATATAATTCTGTCTATGTTTTCAGGTGTCGATCGTCTCAATTCCGTAGATAAAAACAACAGTATGTGTGCATGGGGCAACCCATGTTTCTGGAATTCAACTGTATATATAACTGAACAAATTGTTTATTTTTATTTTAGCAATTATTCATACCATAAAGAAATACGAAATAGTTTAACATAAATTTTGCTACTGATACATTTATACATATAATATCAACATATTTTACTACATAACAAAAAAATATTTCTTTACCTGATTTAAGCTTCCCGAAAATCTCCCTTTGTCGAAAGTCTTGAATCAAATTATCCAGCTTCATTTTAAATACACGACAAATTATATCAGGTCTATCTTCAGGATTAAGTCTCCTATTCTGGAGAAACCTTGTGATTTCAGGCCACTTAGGGTTACAGGTGAATGTGATGAACAAAGTCGGATACCCAGCCCAATCACATATTGCCATAGAGTCCTGGTAGTTCTGGATCATATATCTGGCCCCACCTGTGAATGTTTGTGGTAAAACTATACGTTTCCCCTGCGCACGTGGATCCGCCTCTCCACGAAACAAAGCTTTGGACAAACCTCTATACATTTTTGCCCTCAACTCCTTCTGATGGTTACGAATATAGCACAACCTCCCAGATTCTACTATCGTATAACCGTCAACCGTTATTTGTTGAAACAATCGTCTAGCCAACAACATAATTGACATAATATGTCTTCTCTCTTGGAATCGGTAGGCGAAGTATTCCCTAACATTGGCCCTTCTTCTCCCACCAGTAACTTGTAAACGGGCTTCCGAGTATGGGATGTCGTCCCTATAGCCATCCTCTCCATATGGAAAAAGCAACGGATATTGTAATCCTAAATAGGATGGATTTAGCTCGCTAACACGCTTCAACAACCCAGATTTAGTTTCGACCATAATATCGCTACTTTCGATAGCAACGTCAAAGTCACCAACTATTAGTGCCGCAACTTCAGAAGCAGTTGGGAGATTGTATCGCCTTGCATCGCCACCTCTTTTGCCTATTAATTGCAGTCGTACATTTGGGAGACCTTCTTTAATCTTTTGCCCAGCCATCCTAAATATTTTTGCAAATATGTTGTTCATATCCAAAATGTCCTTCATCTCAGCGACTATTTGTGCATGCAAATTATTTACCTCGTTCCTCCTTCTGATATTACAAAATGTAGAGATATAGTTAGTAATATTACACTGTTAATTTCAATAATAAGTAATAAAAGAACATGACTATAAGCACAAATCAATATAACATGTATAAAGTACCTGACTAAAAAAATTCGATTGTCAATCTCATTTTCAGTGTCATAAATATAAAGTTGGGAAAATTTTGGAGTGCCTCCCTTAACTGGCAAAAGACTTCCCAGCAAATGGTAGTTCTGTCCATTCAATTTAAAAATTGGAGGTGAACTACCATTATTAACGCTTCTGTCAACCTTTCCACCCAGTGACGTAAAAGCAAACATATTATTGTATGAACGAATATTCTCGAGGAAATGCTTGCTCTTCGCGCTATCTCCGGAATATAAATGGAGCAACGACTGCGGTGGTACTTTCATTTCGGGTAGCTGTACCTTTCCTTTCATACAACACAAAGAGAACTTCGGTGATTTGGACTTGTAGTCAGATCGCAAGCGCTCTTCATACCAAAAAATAGCACCGCACCACTCACACGTGAAAGTAGGTTCCCCAACATCCCAATATTCATCAGCTAAAACGTATAAATAAAAATTAAACATGAAATGATTTTGGAAATTATTTCAAACAATTAAAGAAGTATAGAAACTTACAAACAACATATCCTTCTCCTTGACATGTTTCATCAAATTCGTCATATACATCATCATCATCAGAGTTGTCTTCAGTATATGGGGGTTCTGCTCTTTCACGCTGTTGTTCAGTTAAGTCAACAACTTCAGGTAAATGTATATCCACGGAAGATGATGGGTCCCGAGTATTAATATTTGAAGGTCCAGCACTATAAACATCTCTGGCAGTGTGTCTGGATTGGTCACTGACTTCATTAAAGGAGTACATAAATGGGTTTTTGTATTAATAACGGGGACAAAATGTATAGTATGGTATAGAATAAAAGATACATTTTAGTGGTCGACTAATAATAAACCGTACCATTCGTCATGTTAATATGTGATATGTCGGGTTCATCTCTAGTCAAGTCAATAACTTCAGATATACATATATTAACGGATGATGAGGTCGGCCGAATATCATTACGTGAAGGGGTATATTTGGAAACATTCATGGCGGTGGTCCTTGATTGCCCAACAACTATATTGAATCAGAAAATAAACAGGGAAATTAAGTGAGAACAATATCTAATGTATATAATATTTTTACACAAATAAAGATGTGATTGTACTTTACATCTAACAATATATCGTACCATTGGTGGCGTCACTAAGCGGACTCATAAATCGGGAACTGGAATCGGACTGTGCAACTCTGTTGGAGAGTACATGTTGAACCTTCGTCTTATAGTTTACTCGGAAAATTTTGTTAGTATCTAAAAGGAAAATAAATGTCAATTCAATTACTCACGCTAAAATAGTTGTTGGTTAATATTAATCAATTTGGGATATTTATTATACATCAATAATAATAAGTTCCAAATACAATATAACTAATTTCAGTATATTTCACTCAATCTAAAAGAAACATATAAATATGACAAATTAGTCGGACGATGCTACATCGTATGATGTGGTCCAAAATTCTTAAATAAAATCGGAATGCTAAACTATGCTAACTGTGGAGAAGTTACTCTGATATATCAACGAAAAATAATATTTAGAAACTGAAGAATAGTAAATATTTCACACCATAATAGAAATAAGTAAAATATAATTACATCAAGATATATTCAAATTTTAGAATTTTATATTTTGAGCATTGCCATTATAACCGGACTGGTAATCAAATCGGTATCAAAATTGGGCAGGGGTTCAATCGGTTGAATTTAGTTGACCAGTGGTTCAATCGGTAGAAAATAAATCATTAATTTTCCATATATTTTTACATTACTAATAAAAGAGAAACATATACAAAAAAAAGTTAGTAATATTTTCCCGATCATTTCAGCTACTGTAAATAGGTACTTCGATCAATACTAATACTAATATATATATTAAAAGTCGGCGACTATTCACAGCCCACAAAATTACTTAACGCAACCCATTTCTTAATGCAGCCCATTATTATTTAAAATTCTATATAAATATATTAATACATCCCAGAGGATATCGATTATACCCTTTTTAGATTAAATATTTTTAAATTAAAATTTATAATTAAAATAATAAAATAAAAAATAAAAAAAATAAAAAGAAAAAAGGAAAGAAAAAGAGCAACGAAACATTTCCAATCAAAATTTATACTTTTTTAAGCTTAATCATTTATGTCTATTTTTTTCATTAAGGATAATTTAGGAGTTGGTATATGGTAGAAGGAAGATTTTTACTGTTATTCGCCATGGATGCATTTATCAATCTTCAAGCTTTGATAATCGGCGTGTCAATGTTACTGGCGGAATCACTTTATTTTTTACAACTTATGATTTTTATTTTGAGATTAAAATACGGTCAATTTACCCTCTGTTGATGAAAATTGAAAAGTTAGGGTTTATTGAGTTTTGGATAAAAAGATATACCCTGTTGAAGATGACACAAAATAAAGATAAATTTTACTTTTTTATATGTATTTTTCTTATCCCTTTTTTATTTACATATTTATATATTAAATTAATTGATTATGTTATTTTTTATTCATTAAGGATGTTGTAGTTTTTTAGCCTTTTTCTAAAGAAGATTTCTAATTTAGTAAATTAGTGGGCTACATTAATAAATTTAGTGGGATGCGAATAGCCGCCGCCTTAGTAAAATAATTTGAAAATGAGTCTTTTAATATTGGATCTTTTTCCAATTAACTTATTAATTGATTTTTATAAAAAAAAAAAGAAAGAATAAAGAAAAATATGTTATAAAAAGATGAATACAAAAAGTATTATGTTAGAATTTTTTTTATAGTATAATATATGGTTTTTTTTTTTTTCTGTGATCTTTATTTTAAATCTAATTCGCATATTTTAAAATTAGTCGGTTCAGTTCACTGGGGCCTAGCGCCTAGACGACGCCTAGGCGGCACCATCTTAGACGAATAATTTAATTATTTGATAAATAAATAATACATACAAAAAATATTAAAAATAATAAAATAAACACCACCAACTTCAAATTTTAAAAGAGTTAATAGTGGGTGGAGGGGAAATTACTAAATTAGGGGTGTGAAAATAAATTAAAATTTTAAAAGGGCTCACCTAAAGTTAAATACACTAGCAAGATAACAAAAGTATGTAATGTTTAAAATAAAAGTTGAGATTATGGTAAAATTGGTTAAAATTATGGTAAAATTGAGATTATTAAAAGTTGAGATTATGGTAAAATTGGTTAAAATTAAAAGTATGTAATGTTTAAAATAAAAGTGATTCTGGTGAAATATAAAAATTGAAGTCTTTGACACTTAAGCACATTTTAGCTTATGACAGAGAAAAAAACTTTTACTTATTTATCAAAATACAAAAAAATAGAAAAAAACTCTATTTTCTACTCTCAGCTATTAGCCTACAATCATTTCTATTAAATCTACAGTTATTTGTCAGAAACTCCAGCATAGAACACTTAGAAAAAAACTATTACAAACACCCCAAAGCCATGAGATGGAAGAACCATTCAAAATATCAAATCCCAATATTTAGTGTGATACCAGCAATGAATATCTTTATAATAAAACCCTAGTATTTAAAAAATAATAATCCTTCCGTCCCGACTTAATTTGCACACCCCTTCCGGCGTGTATATCAAGATTTTTTTTTTTTTTTTGTTTCTTTTTTGCTTTTTAGTTGACTTTTACTGAGGTGGAGATTTTAAAGGTGAAGATTGTAAGATTCCACTCCATTTTGAGATTGTACAAAATAGGGTGACACGACCGATAAAAAAAAAATGTGCAAATTAGGGCGGGACGAAGAAAGAATTTTGTTTGTTTGTTTTTTTTTTAAAAATTTAGGAATGAAACTTAATTTTTGTTTTACGTTAGTCACTTTATTAAATTCAAGGTTGTACATAGTAATAGATTAAGTAACTTTTTTGTAATAAAATATATGGTTTAAATCTTTCATCATAAATCTTTCATCAATTCTATCTTATACACACGCAAGTCATGATTACCCATCTATGTCTGTCTTTTGTAAATAATAAAACGCACCCTGTTTACCATCAAAATCGCTTTTGGTTGTACACAGATTTTTAGATCTATATTTATACACTTCAGCAATTAGAGAGAGAGGGGGATGTAATTCTAAGTTTCGCCCAGTAAGGTGAACATGGGAAGAGCAACCACTCTTTTTTGTAGGCTGAAGGGGCGGGTTTGAGCATCGTCAGTGCCGACCCAACGTAAAGCCCGATAAGATGTCTACTGGAGAGAGGTTGTAACTATGAGTTTCTATCACTAATGTCAACATGGGAAGAGCAAGCACCATCCTTTGAAGGCGGAAGCTGCGGGTCCGAGCGGCTTCGAGCCGCGTCAGTCCCGACCCAACTGAAAGCGCGATAGTCATCCTAAACCGGGCCTGCATATCGACTGGAGATGCATACTCCTAACCATCTTCTCCGTCAAATTTCCTCCTGCTCCACCACATAATTTCTCTCTTGTTTCTCCGTAAAAAATCCTAATTAAAAATTCTTGATATTATCAGATTTATTTAGTCTTACCTTGATTAATAAGATTGGATAAATTTCTCTGTTTAATAAAACATATGGAGTTAGTACAATAATTTCAGTTTTTTCACAACGCGTGGGTCACTAACTTTGGGTTGTTTATTAATTAACAGTATTTCACGTAGAAGTTTATATGTATAGTCTTTAAAAAAAAGCAATTTTTAAATGTATATACGTTAGTTTATAATTGTAGGTATTAGCATAGTAAAGTAATTACGTAAGAGAAACGCAGAGAAGTTTGTGTGTATAAGCATGGAAAAGCAGGTAGTTTATACCTGTATGTTATTTTAAATGTAAGTATCAATTAAGGGGTAAATGGAATGATTTAAAAAGTCTCGGCGGCAAAAAATTATTGAGATCACAAACTGTAGTTAGGGTTTGTTGCGATTACGTATCAGTTATAATAATTGATTAAATTTAAAAATTATATACATAAAAAAAAGAACTTCTAATAAAAAGCATGGAGTGTATATAATAATAATTTAATTTTATATGGTAAGAAATTGCATTATCTTATCTTAATAATTGATTAAATTTAGAGATTATAAATTAATTTTTTACATAAAAAGTACAGAGTGTATAGAGTAATAATTTATTTTTATATGGTAAGAAGTTGTATTGTTTAGGGTATCAGTAATTAAGTATAATTTTGTATGCATAAGCAGTCTAATTCAGTCACATGTTTATCTATATGTTAGAACTATAGGTAACAATTAAGGAGTAGATGGACACTTATAATAGGTCACAACATGGAAAATCTAAGTGGTAGTTGGAATGGTAATATAAGTCTCCATGGCGAGAAATAGTTGATAACAAACTCTTTAAGAGTCAACCTAAAATGTGGTCTTGAAAACATATGATTCTTCCAACTGTACGTATGAATTGAGGTGAGAATGTAGTGCACTACAAAAGTAGTTACTTATTTAGAGAATGTTGATAACTTCAATATACCATGATTATTTTGGAAGTTTTTCTCTCTAATTCTTTTTTGTTGTCTCCGTTTTCGGCTAATTGTAGGTACCTAATCACAAAGAATATTTGTGGGATGGTCAGATATGACTATTGCTAACATAAGCTTTGCAAGGGATGTTAGTAGTACTACTCCGGACCATAGAGATAGTAAAAGTACAACTCAACATATAGATGTGAAAGAGTTCTTTAAACATGTAAGTCAAATGCTATAGTTGAAAAAATTTCCACCTAGAGAGAACAGGAAATAAGATCTTACGATTTGTTTGTTGCAGCACTTGGATGTTTCACCCAAAGAGGAGAGCCAGTCCTTTCTTACCTTTGTTATTCCCCATGAAAAAGAGAAGCTACTGGAGGTAAAAAAAAACACTGTTTCTATGCAACTATCTTCTTATAAACTGGGATTAAGTTAAATGATGATTGTTATTCTTGCAATATAACACTGCTTATGATGTGAATAGAGAGTGTTTGCATGTGTAATTTTTTATCTTAACTTGAAATAGTTACATTTGTAAGCCAACTTATTACTCCAGGTATCAATTTATCTTCTGGTTTCGTGAAAGTGTACATGGAGTAACTAGCAGTTATTGAAAGTGTACATGGATTATATGACTTATGTACCACTACTTAAATATATTCTCTCACCAAAATTGTTGTCCTGTATCCAGAATTTTTTTGCGGAGCTCCAAGAGAAAGAAGAAGAGTTCGGAATTGCAGATATTCAGCTCGGCCTAACAACACCGGAAGAAGTTTTCTTGAATGTAGCAAAGCAGGCAGAACTAGAAACTGCGGAAGCTGAAGGAACTTTTGCATATCTCTCACTCTTAACTCTGGAATATCCCTTCAAGTAAGTGATACACTATATTTATATACCTCTCTTTCTATATATATAGATACATAAGAAGGGGTGGTTGACATGGAGCCCAATGGTCGCTGCTTAAGGAGCCACTAACCTGCCTATTTGGCAAATCATATATTTATCTCACATGGTGCAAATAGATGCCTCTTTCTGTGTATACACACACACACACACACACACACACATATATATATATTTACCTTTATATGTTCCTTTAAAATGTGCAGGTTCCTATAGGGGCTATTTGGACCATCTAACAAATTGACATTAAATACCTTAGTTTTTGTTGTATGTGGAGTGTTTTTTCCTCATCTATGAACTTGACGATTGGCTTCAAAAGTTGCTCAAAGAGGAGTCGGTGTATATCTTCTTATTATCCCCCCACCCCCCAACCCCAACCTCCCAATATACATGTATATGATGCTTATTGCATCTCTATACTAGAACTAACCAACCATCTTACAGTTCAAATTTCTTGCTTCAGAGAGTTGCTTCTCAATCCTTTTGACGAGGTCAAACTTGCTGCAGGTTGCCGCCAAGAAATTGACCCTTCAAAATGTCACACACTACATTCCTGATCTGATCTATTTCCTCTGTGCTGAATAAAAATTTAACTTATGCACATTCCATTTGCAGGTTCAACAGCTCATTGCAGAACTGAATGAGATTTTGGCCCATGAAGCTGTTGATGAAACTGGTGGCTGGAAAAAAAAACTGACCCCTCAGTCTCTTAATCTTCTTTTATACATTCAAATGCAAGCCTTGGAGTTCAGGGTCAAGGTTCATTGAATTTGAGAGGGCCGGGAGGTTTGTTTGAAGCTCATCACTTAGTTCTGTCATTGTTTTATAGTGTCAATGTAAGTCATAAAATCTGTGTTTACGTGTTCCTTCTCAGCCTGAAGTCATCTTTTCAGTTTTTCACTTTCGTATGTTTCCAACCTAAGTCTCCTTTTCCTCCTCAAACTTTGCCAATGTTTTTTTCAGTTGTTGCTGAGTTTGTGGTGACCTTTACAGCTGACTTTATATAAAATTTATTTCTCAGAAACAGAGAGCTACAGTCTTGATTAGATTTCTGATGTTTTTTCATGTAACGATAATTTTCAATAATAACTCCGCATAATTTTAATAACAAATCGTAACAATATATGGTTAAATTGTGGCAGTAGTTGGTTAAAAAAGGTGGGAATGTAAGTGTCGGAAACCTAAAATTATACTACAAATATAGGGATGACTAAAATTATACTGATTTCTTTTCCACACATCTCACGCAAAAGAAGCTAAAATAGCGAACTTACGGAGTTCCTCTAAGGGTAAGCAAAGCAAATATTTTATCAGCAAATACTTTTTCTAGTCTTCATTGTTCTGAAACCTGTTTGTATGTCCCATTCAGGTTATTGAGAAGACTTCAGGTCTTGAAAACCTCTCAAAAGAATCTTTTGTTGAGGCTAAACATAAATTTGCAGAACTAGACAAGAAGGATGCAGAAAGGAGAAGAACATCTGAATTAAAAAATAACCTTAAAGCATACATATATTCTACGAAAGACAAGGTAAGGAGTTTACTTTTGTCTATGTACGACATTGAGCCTGAATGGAATATTTGCTAAAGTTATCCACTGCAGGTGGAAGATTGGTAATATACTGATGGCAAAGATGCATCTGCCGCTGAATTTCAAGAACACCTTGATATGTTAAAAGCTATTGGCGACCCAATGTCATTTAGGTTTGATTGGAGAGGATTGACGTCACTTTATCGATGTTCTTGTGAGAAGATAATTGGATAAGGAGAGTTTTTTTTTGTAGAATTTCTTAAATTTTCCTTCTGAGTTGCTGATGTTGCTCTTGTTGTTGCTATACCCAAATTTTTGAATATTTTGTGTGTGAAAATGACGGGATTTTAGTGTAGTTTGACTATTAAAATAATTGTTGGTTTATTTACGTTTTTTTCCTTTTATCTGATGTATTTTATTGAATTATTTATTATTTAAAAATATTAAAAAAATTAAAACAGGAAAATAATACATAATAACAGGCACCAAAAACATCTATTATAAAGATTAAACGACAACGGTCAAAAATCGTTGTCTTTACATTGTTGTAAAAAATAAAATCACAACAGTCAAAAACCCTTGTAATGTCTGTTGTTGTAAAGGTCCAAACGACAACGGTCAATAACTGTTGTTAACAATAAGCCTTGTGTTACATATGACAACGGTTAAGCTGCGTTGTCATGGCGTTGTTGTAAATGTCAATTACAACGGTCAAACACCGTTGTGGTATAGGTCTTCGACAACAGTCAAAAACCGTTGTGGTAGGTAGGAGTCTACTACAACGCCAGGTACGACAACGGTCATTTATCGCAAACGACAACGGTTTTTGCAGAATTGTTGTAGTGAGAAGTGAAATCAAATCGGCACATGCAACCGATTGTTGAGGAAATAAAACAATGTTATTCATTGCGTGGTGTTGAAAAAATTCACATAAAGCCTCTCAAAATGAATAAGAATCGTTTAACATTTTGTAAGTAGAGTTCCAATGAAGAGGCACATCATATAAAAGAATTTTGGGATGAATCCCCTTTTGTTTATAAATTTTACCCACTTTATGATCAAAGAAGAATGTCTAATAATGCAAGAAATAGCCTCCCCAGTAGGAGCAACTTGAGTTTTGAAATTAGTCAAACCATCTTGAACACACAAATTTAAACAATGACACATACATCTAATATGAAATAGTCTCCCACCACTAGAAGGTTGGCAATAGTTAATGAGGGAGGAAAGAGGCTTTTTTAGCACTAGCATTATCAAAAGAAATGGGGAATACTTTTCTGACCAAACCATATTCTTGAAGAATTGTGATAAATTTTTGACAAATGTTTTGTGCATTGTGCTCGGTATCAAATTCACTATATCCAATCAAACGTTTTTGGATTGTCCATGAATCATCAATCTAATGACAAGTAATGCCCGTGTAATGATGATATTGCCAATGATCACCCCAAATGCCCGCACAAATTGAAATTTTTTGTGATAGTGAAGCAAACACATTTTGCAAAATAATTTTGTCAACTATTTTTGCAATATCACGTGCTAGTGTGCTTCGTGAAATTTCTTGAGATTGAGGATTGAAACTTAATCTAGTGAAATCTTCATAAAATTCATCGTCCGCACAGTTAAATGGGAGATGTTTAACACAAACAAATTTTACCAAATGGAGTCGTGTGTTTGCTTCACTATAGTGGAAAAAAGAGTCAGGATCCGTACCTTGCGAGGACCTGGACCTCAAATGTCCTCGAATTTTGGTTTGGGAAGTTTTCACCCCATTTTGTCGCGGTGCTTTGTGATAAAATGCTTGGAATAGGTGCCATAGCCACCATCATGTTGTATTGTGTAATCTTTGCCACAATAGTTGCAAACCACCTTGTAAAGCCAAGGGTTTTCTGAATATTCAATGTAGGTCCTCATAAAGTGAATGACGAATATTGGGCTCTTAGAAGCCGCTTGACCCCCTTGAGGCAGACCATGACCTCTCCCAGCACCTCGTCCCCTAGAGCCGGTAGATTGAGACTGACCTCTGCCTCCTTGTAGGCTCTCTTGAGATGACCGCTCTTCGCCAAGGACGGCATAAGCGGCGGCGACATTCGTTCCTTTGATATTAATACACAAACATTATTAGATTTTTTAAAATTAAAAATACAATTAAATTATCTTACTTAAAATTTGTAAAATGTAACAATAAAATATTAAATACAAGCTACCAATAATATAAAGTATGATAGTAAATATAATATAAACATTACTACTAGTATACTACTACTAATAGTATACTACTACCAACCTATGCTAAAAAAATATTGATTACTAGTCCAAAAAAATTAACTACTAATACAACACAATTAAAGTGTCAAATTTACAACCACAATTTCAAGTAAAGAACAAAAGTTAAAAATACCTAAAACAGTCGCAATATCCAAATCGATTGAAATGTCGTCCAAGTTAATGTCTTCCTCATCCACAAGGTTGAAGAAGCTCAGAGGAGGAAATAAAGAAAATATATCACGATTCTTCCCTTAATCCCGAAGAGAAGATGATGATCTGGCTCTACCACTTGACATCTTTTTTTTCTTTTCTTTTCTTTTTTGTTGAAGTAAAAACTATTTGGAGGTAAGAGATTGAGGAGAGATTAGAGATTGAGAGTGATAGTGTGACAAAATTGAGAGTGTATTGTTGGGATGATGTTCCACATCATCTCCATGATACTATCTTGTTGGAAGCTTCAACCATTTAATCTAATACTCCCTTCGTTTCATAAAAAATGTCATTTTAGCTATTTTTGGAGAAATTAAGGATTGATATTTATTTGGTATGTTTTGTGAAATAAGGAAATAATTAACTAAATTAAGTAGATTATTTAAGATAATATTGAAAATTTATAGTTCTTTTGGTAAAGTGACATTTATTGTGAAATTTTTTAGAGTGTCTAAAATGACATTCTTTATGAAACGGAGAGAGTATTTTTTCCCTTTATGAGTTATATATTCCCACATATATAAGTTTTCGTGTTTAAATAAAATTATATATGCGTCATGTTTCTGATATATATCCATATTTTCTTGAGCTTGATACGTATCCGTATTGAAATTGAAATAGGTAAAACGAAAGCTTTGCATGGCTAACTTAATATCATATGTGTACGTGAGACGCAACACATGTTTGGCTCATGGCCAAACCTCATCCTCACTTAATGCACATCAAATTAAAATCTTTCTTCTGCCCGAAGAAAATGCCCTCACGAAAAAAATTACAAATACTGTTGTAGATTTTTTCTTTTTTATTTTATATGATGAGAATAATTATTTAGGGAGAACAGGTAAAAGTAAAAGTCTTAAAGATTGTGTTATAATTCGGTATGTGATTGTATAGACGAAGATGTAAAAATTCAGACAAAGTCGAGGTTAGAGTTTGACTTTATATCCGTAAGACGAAATTGTCACGTACTCTGGTGCAATACGTTTAGTAGCAAAACGCCTCCAAGATACAACGACTTTAAAACTTCAGACCGCTGCACTACGAGTCGGAAGTTATCGGCGAACGTACTCGGATATTTGGAACTTTCGGACTCTACTAATGCAGAATTAAGAAAGCTTTTGAATTGCAAAGAACTTGTGAATTCGAATGAATGAAATGAAATGTGGAGGGGTCTATTTATATATGTTGAAGAGACACCTCTTCACCCCTTGGTTGTACCATTTGGACTGGACCCATCAGTTCGCTGGGCGGTCGCACCCGCAGGCTGACCCGCGCCCTGGTAGGTCGGTCCGACCCGGTTCGACCCACCGCCCAATCCGGTCCGGTTCGAGCCGCCTACCCGGTTCCTGACCGGTCCACATCACCGCACCATCTGACTCGAACCACCACGAACCCGCGAGCCATCCGTCTGGACCACCTAGCCAAAACTTTAAGGCTCCTCCAGCTCCTCGCGACGACGCGTACGTGCGAAGTGCAAAGTGCGCCTCTAAAGCGACTCAATGCGACATGTGCGACGTGCGCGTGCGGACCCGGGCTCGGACTCGGGCTCTGATGGTGCGAAGCACCATCCTCGGGTCCATTTTAGCCAAAGGCTAAAATCCCACTAGGATCCACCATAAGGTCCACCATAGGGGAGCACACTTGATAACTACTTATCAAGTGCTCTACTAAATAAGGAGTATCCACTTACTCCAATTTTTCTATGTGCGACAAGTTCCCATATGTTTCCTTCATAAACTCTTCAATTTCCATGTTTAAGTTGCAACCTTTGACAATTAATATCTCATTCACCCGAAATTGGTTTTGAGCATATTAATACATTAAATTCATCTACTCGAAGTGTAGATTATGAATTTGCAACTTGTTTCCATTTTTAACAAATGGATTGAATTAATTAAATTGGTCAATTTTGAGTTAAAACCCAAAATCCCAAATCAATTTCCAACAATCCCCCACATGAATGATATTAATGCAATGCACACCTAAGAAAGTCCCAAGGAGCCGTCCCTTCATCAGGATAGGTAGCTTCAGGCTTTGAACCTTCCCTAGTGAGATGCCATCGGATTTACTCGTTGCTCAGTGAACATGATGTCTTGAACTGATCAGCTTTTGTGTAAATCAAGTACAATGACAACCACAAAGTAACGACTCTAATATCCTTTTGGTTCTCACGTTGTTGTCCATTTTGGCCATGGACCTTATCTCGGATTCATAAGTGTGTACTGAAAATATTACATTTGTCAGTTTGAAGCGGCCCCACTTCACACTTATATAGGTGATCTCCTATTAAAGGTACCCTGAAATACCTTACCACGAAGGTATAGGAATCATTAAAAGCTGTAAAGCTTACCCTTACCACACGTCATCAAGTTTTGTACCAAATAGGTACAATTGGCACTTGAGCGGAATCGAGAATGAGCTTGAAATTTGTTTTCAAGTGCAAAACTGAGTGCTTCAAAGCTTAGTTGTCTCGTTGAACCAAGTTCTTGGGATCCTCCAGTCATCATGGACGAGTTACCACTATGAACACTCTTTAGTGTGTGGGTTTTAGCCCCATTCCCCTTACCGCGCTATACATTTGATCTCGACCAATGCCTTTAGTTAGTGGATCCGCAATGTTGTCTTTTGACTTTACGTAGTCAATGGAGATTACCCCACTTGAGATCACATGTCTAACGGTATTGTGTCTCCTCCGGATGTGTCGAGACTTACCATTATACATGTGACTTTGTGCCCTCCCTATAGCAGACATTCTATCACAGTGTATCATCACGGGAGGCACTGGTTTGCACCAACCAAGAATATCCTCTAAGAAGTTCCGAAGCCATTCTGCCTCTTCACCAGCTTTGTCTAAAGTAATGAACTCCGATTCCATTGTGGAACGAGCTATGCAAGTTTGTTTAGAGGATTTCCAAGCCACAGCTCCTCCACCTATAGTGAATACATAACCACTGGTGGATTTTGAATCTTTTGTATCAGATATCCAGTTTGCATCTGTGTATCCTTCCAATACGGCTGGATATCTTGTATACAAAATTCCATGATTCATGGTATGTTTTAAATACCTTAAAACTCTCATCAGAGCTTTCCAGTGATCCTTGTTAGGATTACTTGTAAATCTACTAAGTTTGCTAACTGAATATGCTATATCCGGACGCGTACCATTTGTCAAGTACATCAGGCTTCCGATAATTCTTGCATATTTCAGTTGCAGCACTGGGTCTCCTCTATTTTTGGCTAAGTGTAGATTAACATCTACAGGAGTGTTAGCCGGGGGTACGTTATAAGCATCAAATTTTCTCAACACATTCTCAACGTAATGAGTTTGTGATAGGAAAGTTCCATCAGAAGTTCTAGAGATTTTCATCCCTAGAATGACGTCAGCCAGACCCATGTCTTTCATGTCAAAATTTCGTTTTAACATGTTTTTAATAAATAAGCATGTCATCGACGTATAGACACACTATCACATAATCTTCTGGAGTGCCCTTTATATAAAAACACTAATCGCTCTCATTGATTTTGAAACCATTAGAGAGCACACATTATCAAATTTTTCATGCCATTTAAGAGGTGCTTGTTTGAGTCCGTACAAAGATCTAACAAGTTTACACACCTTCTTTTCTTGGCCAGACACTACAAACCCTAAAGGTTGTTCCAAATATATCTCCTCCTCCAATTCCCCATTTAAGAAGGCAGTCTTCACATCCATTTGATGTATCTCAAGGTTATGTAGAGCTGCAATAGCAATGAGAACTCTAATGGAAGTGATCCTCATAACTGGGGAATACGTATCAAAGAAGTCGTATCCTTCTCTTTGTTTGAACCCTTTGGCTACCAATCTAGCCTTATACTTATCAATTGATCCATCGGCTTTATACTTCCTCTTTAGGATCCACTTGCATCCAAGTGGTTTACAGCCTGGTGGTAGATCTACAATCTCCCACGTGTGATTTTGCATGATGGACTCGATTTCACTGTTTATTGCTTCTTTCCAGAGAGGAGCATCTGGACTGGACAATGCCTCATGTATTGTCCTGGGTTCACTTTCCATCATGTATGATAGAAAATCCGGCCCAAAGGACTTTTCCTTTCTGGCCCTTTTACTTCGTCTCGGTTCATCATTACCCTCAGGTTCTTTATTAACCTCAACAGGGGAACCATTTGTAATTGCATCAGTTCTTTTACGAGAACTTACTTCTGTGTTTTCCTTCTTAGGAAATATGTTCTCAAAGAACACCACGTTCCTTGACTCAATAGTCATCCCCACGTTTATTTCAGGAATGTCTGATTTGTGCACCAGAAATCGATATGCACTACTGTTATGCGCATATCCAATGAAAATGCAATCAACAGTTTTGGGTCCTATTCTCACTTGTTTTGGCTTAGATACTTCAACCTTAGCTAGGCACCCCCACACTTTAAGGTAATGGTAGGAAGGTTTTCTTCCTTTCCACAACTCGTACGGAGTTTTGTCCCTTTTCTTATGTGGCAATTTGTTAAGAATGTAGTTGGCAGACAAGATTGCTTCCCCCCACATGTTCTGGGGTAAGCCCGAACTTATCAACATAGCATTCATCATTTCTTTTAGAGTTCGGTTCTTGCGTTCTGCAACGCCATTTGATTGAGGTGAATATGGAGCTGTATTTTGATGAATAATACCATTTTGTTGGCAAAATTCTTCAAATGGAGCTACATATTCTCCTCCTCTATCACTACGAATCACTTTGATTCTTTTGCTAAGTTGATTTTCAGTTTCATTCTTATAATTTTTGAATGCCTCAATAGCTTCATCTTTGCTTTTCAAAAGATATACATAACAGTATCTTGTGCAATCATCAATAAAAGTAATGAAGTAATTCTTACCACCTCTAGTTTGCACAAACTTTAAATCACACACATCAGTATGAACAAGTTCTAGAGGTGAAGTATTTCTATCAACTGAATGGAATGCTGTTTTGGCCAATTTTGCCTCCACACAGATCTCACACTTTTGTGAATCAAATTCCATTCTAGGAAGTAAATCTAAATTCACTAAACGTTGAAGTGTATTTTGATTTACATGTCCTAATCTATCATGCCATAAATTAGAACACTCAAGCAAGTAATTAACTTCACTTATATTAATATTGCACTTAATGTCGCGCTTTACAGTCATTACATTCATTTTGAAAAGGCTCTTCTCGAGATAGCCTTCCCCAATAAATTGACCACATTTGGTCAGTACAAAATTATTTGCTTCAAGAACCAATCTAAATCCGGCCTTACTTAATAAAGAACCGGAGACTAAATTCTTGCGAATGTCTGGGACATGCAGCACATCCACGAGAGTTAGTTCTTTTCCCGACGTCATCTTCAACACGAATTTTCCCAATCCTACCACCGGAGACGTTGCAGAGTTTCCCATGAAGAGCTTTCTGCCATTGATCTCTTGGTAAGTGGAGAACATTTCCTTGTCTGAACAGATATGACGGGTAGCCCCAGTGTCGATCCACCACTCCCTTGGATTATCTACCAAGTTGGCCCCGAACACGACGGCGGACAGATCTAATTCAGACAGTTCTTCTGGCAAGGATTTGTGCTCGGCAAGGTTGGCCTGATTCTTTTGGCCTTGATTTGCCTTCTTTGGCTGTCGACATTCACTCGACTTGTGTCCGGGCATATCACAGTTATAACAGTTACCTTTGAATCTTTTGTTCGAGGTCTTCTGTTGCTTATTAGAGCCAGCACCGCATTTTCTCTTCTTGCCACTTCTGGACTCAGCCAAATTCACACGTGCCTCTCCACGGTTCTTGTCGCTTTTGACTTCAGATTTTCGGTTGTCTTCCTCGATCCGTAGTCTCACGATCAAGTCCTCAAACCCCATTTCCTTGCGTTTGTGCTTGAGATAATTTTTGAAATCCTTCCATTGAGGCGGTAGCTTCTCTATGAATGCGGCTACTTGAAAGGATTCAGATAGTTGCATACCTTCAGCATGAATCTCATGGAGGATCAACTGGAACTCTCGAACTTGGTCCATGATCGTCTTTGAGTCCACCATTTTGAAGTCGAGGAACCGTTCGACAATGAATTTCTTCATTCCGGCATCCTCCGTTTTGTACTTTTTCTCCAAAGATAACCATAATTCTTTTGCGGTTTTAAAAATGGAGTAGACATTGTAAAGTTAGTCGTCTAATCCATTCAGAATGTAATTTCGACACAGGAAGTCAGTGTGGTTCCAGGCGTCCAAAGCAGTCATTCCCTCTTTATCCCCTGTTTCAACAGTAGGAGGATCTTCCCTCAAGAATCGGGCAAGACTGAGAGTTGTCAAGTAGAACAACATTTTCTGCTGCCATCTCTTGAATCATTTCCGGCAAATTTAGCCAGTTTTTCGGCGTAAGCAGCAGGGATGGAAGGAGTAGAAACAGTTGAAGACATCTCCGAATATACAAAAAAAAATTCGTCTTACGCTGTTATAATTCGGTATGTGATTGTATAGACGAAGATGTAAAAATTACTTGGATCCCCAGTGCCGTTGTATACGGCCACTGGGGGAAGCTTGAATCCATCAGGGAGTGGGACAGCAAGAATCTCGTCAGAGAATGGGGTGATGATCTCCCCGTCGGCATCAAGACCCAAAACCTTGTCAAGCTCCGCGGCAAATTGGGCTTGCTCTTGTTCTATGGGATCCAGCACACGGGATTGATCTAAGTGAGCACGCTTCGGGGCGTCCGCAGGTCTTCGGCGATGTACGCCTTCGTGGACGTCTCGGGGCCTCGACCCATTAGAACTGCGGTTATCCACCGGAGAAGCTGTCCTCCGTCGTCGACGCTCAAGCCTCGCTCGATGAGGGGGATCTTCGTCCAAGTCACGTGACAAATCACGGGGGGGATTTCTCACGTGCACCGCGCCATTGTTGGCACGCTCACCGGAGTAGGCGCGCTGGTTGTTCCACTCTTGGAACAAAGCGGCGTGTACCTGAAGAAAGGCCCACTGCACCTGCGACAGCTCGGGGGCTGGCGGGGGATTAACTTGCGCCGGATCATCAGCAGGGGGATGATTCGGCATGTTAGCATGCTCCGCGGGCGGATCTTGGTTTCGTTGACGGGGCTGCGGATTCTGGTCCACAGGAGGATCACGACGGGACCGAGTAGGATTAGCGGACCTACGAGTATTCACCATAGCTATTGCGATGAAGAACTAGGGTTTTCTTGCCAATCGTTTCCGCAGACGGCGCCAATTGATAGGGCGCAATCCGGTTATCAAATGAACTCCGAGCGAAAATCAGTTTGTAACGTAAATCAATGCGAAAAACTTAAAGAACACAGGATGTACGTGGTTCGATCCGGAGATCTACGTCCACGGGCTTAAAATATCACCTGCCGAGGTATTTTTTCACTATCCTTTTCAAGCTTACACATAGTAGTTTAGGAGTACAAAGTGCGAACCCTAATTCTGCGTACAATTCTACTATTTATACTACTCAATTCCAAACCCTAACTAAATCCCTACAATTACGCCTATCATCTCTGCATGGGAGTTGGAAGAAGATCGTGGGGATCTTACTTTCCAAATATGCCGTGATTGGGCTGTTCCAGGTTCATGCGCGCTTCTGGGCCGGTTGTTGAGCTTGCTTTCCTGGGCTCAGTTGCTTCGGGTCGGGTTGATCCAGCTCGGAGTGTTGACCCGACCCGGAGTTGCTGGGCCATACCTATCAGATGCCCCCCACCAGCCGGAGTGAGGGAGGAACTGCGGTTATAAATAGGGTGAGGTGTAACAGGTGATGAGGTTGATCGAGGCAACGAAGTGGTGAGCAAAAAGGGATGCTGTCATTGGCGAGCCGAAGTACCCCTAAGGTCTGAGAATCGGCTGGAGCCGGATAATACACCCCCGAAGTGATGGGATCCGCGAGGACCAAATCGGACCAAACTGAATTACCCCGAGGTGAAGGAGTCGACCTAATCCATAGTGAAGCATTCCCGGGGGGAGGGAGTCGACCGGACCCGAACTGGAGTACCCCTAGGGCAATAAGGTTTAGCGGAAGCGAACTGTAATTTGTCCGAGGTGAAGGAGACACCGGAGTGAGCCCCAAAACTTCCTGGCCAAGAATGAGGTTGATGTGACTGGCGGCGCCATCATGAGAGAGAGGGATGTGAAGTGACGCGTTTTGAGATTTCCAAGGAGCGTGTCTCCCACGCGCCTTGGTAACTGTAAAGCGCGTGACCATCACACACGAATCTGAGACGCGATTTGCAAGTTACAGAAAGCGGGAAAAAAGGAGATTCATCTGTGCATTTGTGATCCATCTCAAACTAAGACCAAGTAAGTATGTCTTCTTCTTCGTCTTCATCTTCACTTAGGGAGGTAGGAACCGATAAAGTCCCATTGAATGTACAACCCATACGCTTTATTATTCCAGAAAGACGAGCGAATAGGATGGTATATAGGGCAGATTTTATGGAATCCAGCACCCGGGCAGTAGGATTTGGGGAATGTCTGGAGGAGGAATTCGAAGTGTCGGTGGTACCACTGCGGATAACACGGGTGCAAATAGAAGCCCTGATCCCCTCATTTTACTTTCCGTTTAACTTAGAGTACATAGTGCCGGAGCCCGGCGACAGGGCTTGTTGCCCGCCGAAGGGCTTCATTAGCGTATATATAGATCATCTGAAGATAGGAAAGATTCCCGCTGTGGGACACCGTGGTGCAGTTGCTTAGGTACTATAACATTGCCCTGAGTCAATTAGCGCCCAACGCCGTGAGGCAAGTAGTTGGGTTTACCGTGGTATGCAAAAATGTCGGGGTAGAACCTAGTGTAGAGCTGTTTAGGTTTTTCTTCTAGTTGAAGGCCTTCGGGAAATCAAAGGGCTGGTATTCCTTCAGCCCCCGGGCCCGAGGCGGTTTCAAAGTACGAAACCCGAGCAAGGTGGAGGGGTGGAAGGAGAAATTTATATATGTAAAGACGAGGCTGGCCCTCCCGAGGTGGAGGAGGGAGGAGGTGTCGGACAATACCCCAGTGACGGAGCCAGAGCCGGAGGTAGTGAGGAAATTTCGGGCGGTAGGTACATTCAAGACCCTCTGCACTGAGGAGGAGCTGAAGGAGGTAGGATTAAGCCCATATTACTCCGGCGATGCAGAGGGGGTCTCTCCCCGGGGGCCGGAGCCGGAAGCCGGGGCTGCCGAGGAGGGTAGGAACTCTGAAAACTGGTGATATTGGTATTTTGTGCAGGACTAACCTCAAAATTGTTTGTGCAGTGGGACGCTTTGGAAAGGAGTCTGCTGGAAGCCCCGCGGTACCCGTGGCAGCCAAGAAAAAGGGGATAGCGACCGAAGTGTCCCCCCGAGGGAGGGCGTCGCCCAGTCCGAGGCCATCAGCGGGGTCGAAGGAGCGGGTGGTGGAAACGGGGTCAACCCCCGAAACGAAAAGGAGGTCGGAACCATCTGTGACACCTCCGGGGGCGGCCAAAAGACTCCGCACGGAGGAGAGCGCTGAGGTAAAGCAAGCATAAGCTTCTGCTGAGGTGAAAACCTGTTTAATGTTTTCTGTACATTGTGGACGTTGATTCTGGTATTTGCTTTGTTGAAGGGGCACGGGCCCATAAGTGTATTGGGCTTGGAGGGAGCGGATGTCGAGGAGCTGCTGCGCTTGGCGCGGGGAATTATGGAGCTTGGCCGAAGGAGTGAGAGGGAGGCCAAAGAGGAGCTGGCCGAGGTGGCAAGGGAGCTGCGCGCGCGTAACGACAGATTAACGCATGATCTGTCCGAGGCGCGCAAGAGAGCCGCCCTGGTGGAGAAGGAGGTCGCGCGGCTGCGCGAAGTGGAGGCGGAGGCTGGGAAACTTCGTGGTGAAACGGCCGAACTGCGGGCGGAGATAAAGGCCCGGGAAGCGGCTGTGGTGGACGGGCAAGAGGCGGTGCTGAGGGCGTTTGCCGAGAAGCTGTTCCAGACGAGCACTTTCCTCGATTTTCAGACCAACTTCGTCAGAGTTGGAGATGCGGCCACCCGATCAGTGCTGCTGGAGAAATCAAGGAAGTCTATCCGAACGTGGACGTCTACCGTCCAGAGTTCGGGTATGACTTCAAACGCCGTGGGAGGGGTAGAGGAGGCGTATTACGAGGCCCTGGCTCGTGTCCCGGAGTGGCCCCTCGTGAAGGCACTGGCGGAAAAGAAGAAGGTCTTAAGTGCCGAGGAGATCTCAAACTGCGAGGTGGACCAAGATCAAGAGTTCTTGGCATTTCGTCGTGGTGAGTTCGTCCCAGAACCCCGGAACAAAGATCCACCTCCACGCATGGAGATCGCCGCGGAGGCCGAGGGAAATGAGGTAGGGGTGATCGGAGAGCTGCAGGAGGTGGAGCACGAGGTGGATGAGGAGGATGGGGGGTGCCGGAGGCAGTTGAAGGAACCGAAGAGGGGGAGGTCAGTCGTTCCCCGCAATTTTGATGCCCTGTCTAAATATAGTAAATGATAGAAATAATTGTAATTCTATTGTAAAAACCTTTGACAATGTATGCTCGTCTTTTTGAATATAAAGTTGATTTGTCCATATGATGGAGTAATTGCCCAGCGATGTGCTGAGTTTTATCTTTTGCACTGATTGTGTTGTCCGATCAGGAGAATACCGAGGAGCTGCATAAAACAATAAAGAAACTCATGCAGTCCTTAGACTGGTTCCGCGGGGAGAAGGATAACCTGCAAAAGCAAGTGGTTCCTCGGTTGGAGAGAAGGCTGGCCATAGCGGAGAGAAGGGCCAAAGAGGCCGAGGAGGCAAGAGCCAAGGCCGCGGAGAAGGCTAGAGACCAGGAACTGAAGTACTTGTCGACGGTGGCCGAACTTGACCGTGCCATTATCCATCAAAGGGAGTATGACCGGATACTAACAGAATACGGCCTGCTGACTTTCGAAGAGGTTGAGGAGCGGATCACCGAGATTCAAGGCGAAATCTCATCGCTGATGACGACTGGTCATGCGGAGTCCTCGGAGCTTATAAGAAAGCGGGAGGTGCTGGAGTACTCCTGAATATGTACGAAGGTCTGAGAGGACGCGGCAGGTGGCGGCACACTGCCGAAGAGTATATCGCGAGCTCCAGCCGGGGCCAAGAGATTGCGAAAGTGCCTCGGAAGGGTAAAAAGAAACCGGCAGGAAAAGGCAAAGGGATAGTAATCCAAGAGCCGGCCCCGGTAACCGCAGTCGAGGAAGTCCCCGTAGTTGTTGCGGAAGAGGAGGTCGAGAAGCTGGCTGAGGAGATCGAGGTGATGGACCCCGCGGAATGGGCCAAGACTTCGAGACCAGCGCCTCAGCCGAGTCCTCGGGGCAGGGCAAGGGGCGATGCTCCAAGACAAGTGCCAAGGATGAGTCCGCGGCGCAGAGGGAGCCGTAGTAGGGAAAGAGCCGGGGCTCAAAGCCGAGAAGTCTCGGGATCCCGGAGGACACCGAGAAGTTCCCGAGACGGGTCTCAACGCCGGAGTGCCGAATATTGGCTCGGAGGCCGAAAATAGGGCTTACTTTTGTAGCATTGTATGCAGTAAGTAAAGAAATTTTTGTGGAGGATAAAAATGGTAGAAACATTTTGGTATGTAATGATATGTATTTTGAAAGAAAAGTAATGAACTTTTAATCAGAATGCATGCATAATTACTTTAACAGGTACTCGGGAGCACCATATGTACATGATGCCTGTTAGAAAAACAAGGCAAAGAATCTCCCCGGACGGAGGGGGGGGGGGAGAGTTGAGGACCTCTCCGGTTAAACGGGCGAGAGGGAATATAAGTCCGGGGACCAAATGTTAATCTCCCCGGATGAATCGGGCGAGAGATCAAACCGTCCAGAGACGGATAATAATAGTAAGTCGAAGCTAGGGCGTCCCCGTAGCGTAGAAGAAAGTACAGTAAGATTCGTAAAGTAAAAACTTTATTCAAAGTAATTGTCGGAACAATTAAAAAATACAAAGGGAACTCATAATCAAGAATACGCGACAGTATGGGAATTAAAAAATAACGTACAAGGAATGTAAAGGTAGAAACGATACTTGACCCTTGGTGCTCATAGATAGAAACGCCTTAGGTTGGTAACATGCCAGGTTCGGGGAATCGGAGTTCCATCAAAATGCGCTAACTGGTAGCACCCGGGGTCATGCGCGACAATGACGCGATAAGGACCTTCCCAGGCGGCAGGCAATTTACCCTCGGGGGCAGCCTTGCTGGCGGAGTTGAGCCGGAGTACCAAGTCTCCGACATTAAACTGAGTACCCCGAACCCGTTGGTGGTGATACTGAGCTGCGCGTTGCTTACACTTGGCTTGGTGGATGAAAGATTGATCACGACGATATTCGAGCTCGTCTAAGTTAGCACAGATGGCTTCATTATTAGCTTCGAGATCCAAAGTAACGAGGCGGGGACTAGGCACGCCGATTTCCGCAGGAATGATGGCCTCGGAACCGTAAGTGAGGCTATAGGGGGTTTCTCCGGTTGAGGTGTGCGGTGTGGTGCGATAGGCCCAAAGAACCTACGGAAGATTCTCGGCCCAAAGACCCTTAGCTTGATCTAAGCGTTTCTTCAGACCCGTAAGGAGTGTGCGATTGGTGACTTCGACCTGACCATTGGCTTGAGGATGAGCGACCGAGGTGAAAATTTGCTTAATGTGGAGCTCCTCGCACCATGACCGGAAGGGGTCATTGGCGAACTGTTTGCCGTTGTCTGAGATAATGGTGCTCGGGATGTCGAAGCGGCATATGATATTACGCCAGAAAAACTTCAAAATGTTCTGACCAGTAATGGCGGTGAGAGGTTCGGCTTCAACCCATTTGGTGAAGTAATCAACAGCGACCACAAGAAATTTGAGTCCACCCGGAGTGACTGGAAACGGGCCCACAATATCAATTCCCCATTGGATAAATGGCCAGGCGCTTTATATGCCAGTGAGCTCGGTTTGTGGTAGATGCTTTATGCGAGAGTGTCGCTGACACTTGTCGCACTTGGCCACCAAATCATGGGCATCGTTAAACAATGTGGGCCAGTAATTGTTACGTCTTGGCCGCTTTTATTTTTTTATGTTGTTATTTCATTCGGTGTTATTGAGGTCGTAATTGGTCTTGGTTGTGTTTAGTATTTTATATCTTGCTTGTTTTAGTTGGTAAAGGGTCTGTGAGCCCTATTGAGTATTGAGTAGTGTCGGGTCTGTGTGCCCGAATAGCTGATTTGATTGATCCGTCGTATTAGTTAGTGCTATTTTATGTTTTGCATTTTAATTGTGATTTTAGGTTAATTTTAATTTTCGTTGTTTAGAAGTCGTCAACTTGGTTCTTGATAAGCATAAAAAGGCCATTAGATGATAATTTGTCAATGATGAAATTTGTTTTTTGGAAGTAAATGAGGATAGAACACATAACAGAGCATGATAGGCAGTTGGAGACAAAATTGAGCTTAGACTTGAACAATAATCACAAATTAACCTGTGAGGTTTTGAGCTTTATATGTACTCTTATCTATAGAGTAATTTTATCATTCTTTCGGTGTGAAGTGATTGATCACATAGTATTTAGTCTAGAACTTGCCTTGCGTCTTTATAGGAATGTGTCGAGTACATGTTGTGGCATAGAAAATGATATTAGGCATTCTTTTGCTAAAAGTCCTATTTTTTAGCCTTTAAAAATAATCTTTTGTACCCAAGAAGTTGAAAAATCCCTAGTCAGCCATTTTGAGCTTTAAAACCTTATTTTTCAAAGCCATACATTACAAGCTTATACCTTTCTTTTAGCTTTGGCCCGAGTAATTGGACTAATTGAGTAAGAGGGAGGTGTATTGGAAGGTAGAGGGGTAAAAGTATCAAGGTGGAGTGGATGTTTGGGATGATGTGGTAAAGAGATTCGGGGAAAAAAAAAAAGAGAGAAAGAAGAGAAAAATTTCCTCCTAGAGAAAAAAAAACAAAACAAAACAAAACAAAAGAAAAAAAGGAAAAAAAAAAAAAAAGAAAAGAAAAGGAAAAAACTTGGAAAAGAGAAAGTTGGAGGAGGGGTTAATAATGAGAATATACATATGCCTATGTGTGTTTGAAGGTGAAAGAAGAACGAGTAGTCCCAAATGTGGTACTCGATCGGGTAGTCCCAAAGTGGTACCTGAGTGAAAGTGGCATAAATAATCTTGGTTGATGCATAAATTTTGTGGTAAGGTGAAGAAGCCATATTAATTGGTTTTTCTGAGAATTAAAGATTGAGATTGAGTGAACAAAGTTGAGGGGTAGTCGGGTTAGGAATAGCTTGATTAGTCCAATGCATAGTCACTTATATCTAAATGTATCCCACCTTACCATAAGCCAACATTACATCCAAAAATAAAGACCTATTGATTCTTTGTCACACATGTCAAGTATGAGGTCTAATTTAGACAATAGGCAAGCATATGGTAGACGATGCATGTGATTCAATGTGAGCACAAATACTTTCCATATCATACACTTGAGAGATGAGCGATACACTTATCCGGTGAGGATTGCTGTTTTAAGTTTAATGTCTCGAGAGTAGTTGAAACCTGTCATGTCATTAATGCTCAAATGTTATGTAGTATAGTGGTAAGTATTCCCGCCTGTCACGCGGGTGACCCGGGTTCGATCCCCGGCAACGGCGCCAAAAACTTGTTCGCCTATTTTATAACCTAACGCTCCGCAAATGTACGGGTGCAAGTGTATATAACGGCAAGCAAGGTCGATCCCACAAGGACTGACTTAATGACTAGTTTGATACTCTAAATATCCTGAAACACTCCTAACTAGGCTCTAAATTGGGTTGATTTTAATATTGAACTCATCTTACTAAATTATTACTAAACACTTAAATTCAAGTATAAGAAAACAATTTATCAAATTTGCAAGATTGGAAGATATATTCTAGAGAATTGATTTCAGAATTAACTAAGTTTGACAATCTAATTATTCTAAACTAGCAATGATTACTATCGTTATTAGACGGCACTCATATATGTTAACTCTCCTTTCGAAGCAATTAACTTGTAGATTCATTACCCCTAGCCACCCTTTCAAGTCGACTAGACCTAATGAACTCCCAATCGATCTTAGACCTATGCCTACGCATTTATCTCACCTCCTTTCAGAGCGCTCAACAACTACGCTATATGTTGTATTTCCATTCACAAATTCCTCCTTTCAAAGCCAACTTATGAATTATGTAGAAGTAGCTAAGTGATCAAATTAACCATTCATGAAAATAAATCACAACATATAGATAACGAATAACAATCATTAACTGGAATAGAAAACTTCGATTAATCAAACATCGTTAAAACCTACTTTCAAAACCCTAGAATAATAAAGAACTACTCACTCATGTTCATATTCATAACACAAATATGTTCATAGACAAACATGATTTGAAGTAAAGAAATGAGATAATGAATAAGAACCCTAATCGTCGTCTTTATCTCGATTCTTCGATGTTGCTTTCCTCTTCAAAGTATCTTCTAATGAGCTCTCCCCTTTATTTTTAGAGTTTGGGACTTCCTTATATAGTATTAGGTCAAATTTGGGGCCAAAATGGGCTTTAAAACGCGCAGACTCTGTTTTGGACCCGGGAAGCTGACTCGACAAAGTCAGAATCGGCCTCGACCGAGTTGGGTAAACTCGACCGAGTTGTAATCGGCCTCGACCGAGTTGGAGTCTCTGACCAATTTTCACGTTTCTCTTCATTTCTCCCTCGACCGAGTTGTTAAACAACTCGACCGAGTCATACTTTCTGACCATGCTTCAACATCTTCTTGCTATTTCCGACTTTTCTTGCTCGTTTTCCACCCGAACCTTGCCCAAACGGACTTTTTGGCCTTTTTATACCTGAATAACACCACAACAAGCAGAAACACGTCATCTAGCTCAAGAGATGGAATTTAATCACTTTTCGCCCAAATACACATGCATATGTCCCATATTACGACCTTTAATTGACCTAAAATACATGTAAAACTAGCATGTATCAGTAATACCCCCACCGAAGAATTTTCTTGGCCAATGTCCGTGAACCAATATGGCTGGCACAGCCCCCCTCGTGAAATTCCCGAAGATTATGATCAGCCTGGGCAGGAGCAAGGCATCGAAGACTCGGTTGTAAGTACGACCGGCGGTACAGAATCCCATCGTGGAGTGCATACTTAGGTGCTTTAAGAACTATCATCCGAGCTTGCAATTTGTCAGTTGGCAACGTACCATCCCGGAGATAATGGATGATCGGGGTCATCCAATTGGGACTGCTTTCAGTCAATACGGAAACTGTGGCCTCATAAATTGCTGGATGAAGGGCATTTTTGACTATGATGTCCGGAGACATGTTGGTAAGGACCGCGGAGGCAATTTTGCTGAGAGCATCAGCTTGAACATTCTGTTTACGAGGTACCTGCTGGATATCAACCGAAGCAAAAGTTGACAAAAGTTTGAGTGTCAAAGCGAGGTACCTTCTTAGCATTTCATCCTTGGCCGTGTAGGTGCCTTTGATTTGATTAGAGACAACCTCGGAATCCGTGAAGAGCTGAAGATGGGAGGCTGCAAAGGAATGAGCGAGACGGAGCCCCGCAAGGACTGCCTCATACTCCGCTTCATTATTAGTCACCTTGAATTTAAACCGTAGGACATATTTGATTTCAACGCCCTCGGGGCCAATGAGAAGGACCCCAGCGCCACTTCCTCGAACCGCGGAGGCACCATCCACATAGAGTTTCCACTTACGGGTTGGAGCTTCGAGGGCAGCGGGGTTAGGACTGGCACCTCGGCCAAAAAATCCGCGAGGGCTTGATCCTTGATGGCTCGGCGTGGGAGAAATTGAATATCATATTCTTCCAGCTCGATAGCCCACTTAGCGAGGCGCCCTGACACATCGGGCTTGACAAGAATTTGACGAATGGGGTGATTAGTAAGAACCCTGATATCACGTCCTTGGAAATAAGGCCGCAGACGTCGGGCCGCAATGACGAGAGCCAACACTGTTTTCTCCATCACGGAGTACCGGGTTTCCGCCCCCTGGAGTGCTTGGCTCACAAAATATACGGGGTGCTGAGTTCCGTTAGCCTCGCGCACAAGAGCCGCGCTGATGGCTTCTCGGCGGAGGCTAAATATACATATAGAGGTTCTCCGGGGAGAGGAGCGGACATAGTGGGCAACTGCTTAATATGGTACTTTAGAGCCTCAAAAACTTTGGTGCACTGCGGGGTCCACTCAAATTGCTTTGCCTGCCGCAGAATTTTGAAAAATGGAAGCTGCCGTTCCGCGGCCTTAGACAGGAAACGATTTAAGGCCGCCAGACTACCAGTAAGGCGCTGAACTTCCTTTACCGTCTTCGGCGGTTGCAAATCCAATACATCTCGAATCTTGGCCGGATTGGCCTGGAGGCCGTGTTGTGAGACCACATAGCCTAGAAATTTTCCGGAGCCAACCCCGAAGGTGCATTTCGCCGGATTGAGACGTAAATTATAACGCCGCAAGGTGCTCAACGTTTCAGCAATATCTTGCACACATGCAGATTGAAAAGTACTTTTTATAACAAGATCGTCAACATATACCTCAACATTGCGACCAATTTGACCTCGGAAGACGTGATCCATAAGGCGCTGGTAGGTGGCCCCCGCATTCTTGAGCCCAAAAGGCATTTTCTTGAAGACAAAGCATCTGAAGTCAGTGATAAATGCCGTTTTGAGTGCGTCCCAGCGATCCATATGGATTTGGTGGTATCCCTTGTATAGATCCAAGAAGCAAAGTGCCTTGTGCCCAGTAATGGCTTCGGCTTTTTGGTCGATAGAGGGCAAATAATAACAATCTTTTGGACAGTGCTTGTTAAGATCAGAGAAATCTACGCACATTCTCCATGCCCCGCTGGACTTCGTTACCATCACCGGATTAGATAACCAAGATGGATAATGTACTTCAAACAGGATGTCTGCATCTAGAAGTTGTTGTACTTCAATTCGGATGGCTGCGTTCCACTCCGGAGCGAATTTCCTCCGTTTTTGTTGTATGGGCTTCACATTGGGGTCAATATTCAACTTGTGAGTTATGATATCCGGAGAGACCCCGGGCATGTCCAAAGGAGACCATGCGAAGACTTCAGAATATTCCCGCAAAGTATGGATGATGGCATTATATAACCACGGCACATCCACAGCGCCGACAGTTACAGTTTGCTCAGGCTTGGCTGGATCTAGCGGCACCTGAACAGTGTTGTCCCCTAGCGATGTAGAGGAATCAGATGTGAGAGCCGAGGTTGTTACCTGAAACTGTGGCTTAGGGGGAACCTTTGTTGCCTTTTTGAGCGCGACATACATGCACTCTTTAGAGACTCGCTGATTACCGCGGATAGCCACCTCGCCATGTGATGTAGAGAATTTCAGCGCGAGGTGGTATGTGGAGCAAACGGCTCTCGCCGGGGTAAGCCAGTCCCAACCCAAAATCTTGTTGTATGGGGACGGGGAATTAACCACATAGAAATCCACGAAGATGGTTTTTATAGCCGGATAAGTTCCAAGAGATGCGGGGAGGTTAATAACTCCTTCAGGTTGGATTTCACCCTGGGTGATGGTCTGTAGCGGCCCGGGGGCCGGTCGGAGCTGCTCACGAGGAATCCCCATTTTTTTAAAATAGTCGGTGAATATGACACTAACTGCAGCTCCATTATCGACAAAAACCCGCTTTATCGTAACATTAGCTACGGCCATGTCAATGACGATGGCGTCGGTATGTGGGGTGAGCTCGGGAGCAGGATCTTTGTCAGTAAAACTGACGGTTTCAGATTGGTGGAGGCATTTGTGATGCGGCTCCTCGGGAGGAGGCCGGCGTGCTTCCGCCTTCAAGGCACTTCGGGAAGCCCCCGGTGGGGATGGCTCCATAAATCACGTTTATGACATGAGTAGGCGGATTGTCTCCGGGTCCTCCCTGAGGAGGCGGTGGCGGCAAAAAGTGGGGTTGTTGACGATTTCCTTGGTCCTGCCACGCATAGTTGTTGTGCCCAGGCCTGTTATTCTGCCATTGCGGCCTGTTTTGACGTGAACCACGATCATTATAGCTTCCGCGGTTTTGTTGTGAACCTCCATTCTGGCTTGACCGAGGCATGTCGTCGGTCCGAGCAACATACTGCCGTAAGAAACCTTTCTTTAGACAATCTTTGATTTCTTTGCCGAGCTCTCTACACTCCTCTGTTTCATGTCCATGATCATGGTGGTACGCGCACCACTTGTCGCGGTTACGCTTTTCTGCCGGAGCAGTCATTCGCGGACACGGCCGCAGATCATTCTTGTGAATAGAAAGCGGCTCGTGATTTTGTAAGCGGAGTAAGTTGTGGGATATCTCCGCTAAGTTCCAAACGTCCTCGATTTAGACGGGAGAACGCACTAGGCCGAGTATTGGGCCCGGTTTGGGTTCTATCCGATTGCCTTTTACTAGCATGCTTCTCACGTTTGCGGCGAGTCTGCTCCTCAGCCTTGGCGTATCTGCATACAATGTTAAACAAGGCCCGGGTCGTAGCTGGAGGGTTCCTAACCAGCTCGGTATGAAGGCATTGATGATAACATCGTCTGACAGACTCCCCACCTTGAGACTTTCCGCCGTAAAGCGATCGAGAAATTGGGTAACAATTTCTCCATCCCGCTGTTCCATATTCATGAGGTCGGCCAAGGTGGCCATGGGCTTTGCCCGCGTATGAAAACACACCCAAAACTGTTCGCCGAGATCGCGAAAAGAAGTAACGCTACCCCGTGGTAGAGAATCAAACCAAAGTCTAGCCTCGTCCTGGAGATACTCAGGGAACACCTTACACAGGTGGTGAGGAGTGCAGTTGCGGTTGAACATAGCATACTTAAAGGCGTTCAAAAAATTACTTGGATCCCCAGTGCCGTTGTATACGGCCACTGGGGGAAGCTTGAATCCATCAGGGAGTGGGACAGCAAGAATCTCGTCAGAGAATGGGGTGATGATCTCCCCGTCGGCATCAAGACCCAAAACCTAGTCAAGCTCCGCGGTAAATTGGGTTGCTCTTGTTCTATGGGATCCAGCACACGGGATTGATCTAAGTGAGCACGCTTCGGGGGGTCCGCAGGTCTTTGGTGATGTACGCCTTCGTGGACGTCTCGGGGCCTCGACCCATTAGAACTGCTGTTATCCACCGGAGAAGCTGTCCTCCGTCGTCGACGCTCAAGCCTCGCTCGATGAGGGGGATCTTCGTCCAAGTCACGTGACAAATCACGGGGTAGATTTCTCACGTGCATCGCGCCATTGTTGGCACGCTCACCGGAGTGGGCGCGCCGGTTGTTCCATTCTTGGAACAAAGCGGCGTGTTCCTGAAGAAAGGCCCGCTGCACCTGCGACAGCTGGGGGGCTGGCCGGGGATTAACTTGCGCCGGATCATCAGCAGGGGATGATTCGGCATGTTAGCATGCTCCGCGGGCGGATCTTGGTTTCGTTGACGGGGCTGCGGGTTCTAGTCCACAGGAGGATCACGACGGGACCGAGTAGGATTAGCGGACCTACGAGTATTCACCATAGCGATTGCGATGAAGAACTAGGGTTTTCTTGCCAATCGTTCCCACAGACGGCGCCAATTGATAGGGCGCAATCCGGTTATCAAATGAACTCCGAGCGAAAATCAGTTTGTAACGTAAATCAATGCGAGAAACTTAAAGAACACAGGATGTACGTGGTTCGATCCGGAGATCTACGTCCACAGGCTTAAAATATCACTTGCCGAGGTATTTTTTCACTATCCTTTTCAAACTTACACGTAGTAGTTTAAGAGTACAAAGTGCGAACCCTAATTCTGCGTACAATTCTACTATTTATACTACTCAATTCCAAACCCTAACTAAATCCCTACAATTCCTATCATCTCTGCATGGGAGTTGGAAGAAGATCGTGGGAATCTTACTTTCCAAATATGCCGCGATTGGGCTGCTCCAGGTTCATGCGCGCTTCTGGGCCGGTTGTTGAGCTTGCTTTCCTGGGCTCAGTTGCTTCGAGTCGGTTGATTCGGCCCGGAGTGTTGACCCGACCCGGAGTTGCTGGGCCATACCTATCAGTTACAAAATTCTCTATAAATTATACGAGACAATTCTCAGATTACTTTTAGACACAACTAATTTTTGTAACAATACTTGAGAAGCAATATATTATTTTGTAAGTTTTTATTAGCAACGGAGTGGTGTCTCTAATAATAAAATTATGATAACTCCTCATTATTTAAATCAGTTTTTGTTATGTCAAAACCCTATTGTTCATGTGAGGTTTCTTTTTTGGAATGTAGTGTAGCGTGGATACTTACATAATTATATTTTGTAAGTTTTTATTGGGAAGAGAGAGCATGAGATAAGTATGAGTCACATGGTTAGATAGATAATATCAGTGAGAAGCAACACATGTTTGGCCCATGGCCAAACTCACGTTCACTAATAGAAATCAGTTCAGAATAATAATTATACACGAAATTAGAGGGCCCTCATATTTTATCTTAACTTCTTTTATTATTTTATATTTTTGAACTTTTAATATATTTATATAATATAATAATTTCTTATGTGTTACTGCCAAGGACTAAAATATCGCGAGATCTCGCCGAAATCTCGCCAAATCTGCTCTCCCGAGACGATTTTAGCATGTTATAGGTTTTTGTTGAAAAATCGTGCGCGAGATTTTCGCCGATATCTCGCGAAATCCTTTTTTTTTTTTTTTTTTTTTTCTTTTTTCTTATTTCAGCAAAATTTTTAAAAATTTGCCCAACCTTAGTTTCAAACCTGAGACCTCTAGAATGAGGTTCCAAACTTTAACCACCAGACCAAGTCAACAACATGTTATTATGTCTACATATTATTTATATAACCTATTTAGTAAAATTCTACTTACAATAATATATACCTTATGAAAATGAAAATTAGAAATAATTGACTATTTTTTGTCCATAATTAATTATCAAAATGAAAATAATTGGTTCATAATTAGTTATCAAAATGAAAATAGTTGGTCCATAATTAATTATCAAAATGAAAATTAAAAATATAAAAACTAAGTATAAAATAATAATTGGACATTTTTATAAATCTTTTGTTTTGTTTATAATTTTAAGATGAATTTATGTATTAAAGTTGGTTATAATATTTTTGAAATATTTTGTTAAACTTTCGAATTTTTAATATAATATTTCCGTACTAGTAATTAGTAATGTTATATGAAAAAGGTCAAAAAATGTTTTATATTGCCACTCATTGTTTATATTATTTTATATTTATAAATTAGTTGTAAATAAATCTATTTCTATCAAATTTAAGATGCCTATATGTATTTGAGTTTGTTATAATAATTGTAAATATATCATGTTAATGTTTTAAATTTTTAATATATTTCTCAGAAAATTGCACCGATATTCCGATATTAATCGATATCTCACCAATATCTCCGTAAATTGAAAGATCGATATCTCCGCGAATACCGATATTTTCGTCCTTGGTTACTGCCTTACAGGACTACAATAATTATTTGCTAATAACATAGGGTATGTTTACTTAAGGTTGGAGAGTGTTGGGCTGAATCTGACTGAAGGAGTTTATGAGTGTGCTTTATCGGGATTTGAGCCCTTAAATCTACTGAGTCAAGCCTTAAGTAAACATACCCATAATTTATACTATTCTAACTCTATTCTTTCAAACGAATAACTATATTTCAATAGATCAGTTAATTAAATTAGTTATATCTAATTCCACGACTAATTATATGTTTTTTTAGTAAATCAAATCAACAAATAAGAAAAATTGTATAAGTGATAATGTATTAATTTAAAAAGATTTGCACCTTAATTGAATTCACAATACATATTATATTAGACTCTTTAAATATAATATCAGACGTTAGGCTATTGCATTAAAAATATTGCAACATTTATCATAATATAATAGATCTAATTTGCTTTGAGTCGTCTAGTTTTCTACTTTTATTCATCTAAAAGGTTCTCTTTCTTTTTTTGAAAGTTTTAAAAGCTACACAATAATAAGTTTTAATGTTAGGAGTTGTAATTTAAATATTAAATTTGATTCCGGCTCAAGTTTAGATAGGTGTATGCAAAATTTATTCGAAATATATAATTATTATATTTTAAAATAAATTATTAATTTTAAATTAATATGAGTTAATCGTGTTTGTATTAAACTAGTTTTATATTTTTCTCTATAATTTTAAATCGGGTCGAGTTCGAACGTATGAATTAAGGGTTGCCAGAAAATGGAGTCACCTCTAATGAGCTGGTAAATTCGATCCGACTCAATGAACAAATATATTAAATTAGACTGGATTATAAAAATTTTAGTTTATTAAAAGTGCTAAATTAAGTCGGACTAAATAATTTTAGACCTGATTTAATATTAGTTCGACTCGACCTAATAAAAAATATAACGGCGATTTTGGGTCGACCGGCCATAAACGTTAGACTTTCCACCTCTGCGCCTCACCGACCCCGGAAGATGTAAATATCCACACATCCTTTTTCAAAATAAAAATACAGAAAGAAATTATAAGAATCTCTACCCGACTTCTAGATTCTTCCACCACCCTCTCACCGCCGTCCCACTCGTTACTATATAATACTGGCTGGCTCCACCTTCATCTCTCTATTTTCATTTACGATTAATACTCTTTCTTAGAAATTAATCAGCTTTAAAGTAAAGGATAGAGACGGATGGCTTCATCCAATCCCGATCCATCGCCGCCGTCGCTAGCCGACCTAAGTACCAGAGGCGTCACCGCGTTCCTCCTTCCCTGGATCCTCAGCATGGCGGACACTACTCCGCGCGAGATTGCAATCTTCGTGCACCCAGCAACTAGAGCAGTTACCCTAGTCGAAGGTTCACTCGACATCGAATCGCTCCTCCGTGAGTTTCCGTCCAAAGAAGGCCCCTTACCGGCGACAAAAGCTTCGATTGAGTCTCTGCCGCGACTGCAAGTAACGGAACCAGGGCAGGAGTGCGCGATCTGCTTGTCGGAGTGTGAGGTCAACAGTGAAGTGGAAGTCAAAGAGATGCCCTGTAGGCATAAGTTTCACTCAAATTGTATCGACAAATGGTTGGGCATTCGTGGATCTTGCCCGATTTGTCGGTTCGCTATGCCGGCGGAGGAAAAGGAAGCAAGCGATGAGAGGGATGGATGGAGGATTCATGTGTTCTTTTCTCGGGGAAGAGGCCCGAATCCGGATAGGAATATAGATCCGGATTCGAATATGGATATGGAAAGTGAACATGAAGAACATGATGAATCTCCGGAGATGGATATGATTGATTGATTTTATTTATTTTCTTTTTTTTTGCTTGCCTGTGTTAAATATTATGTAATTTGATTATGATTTTTTTTTAGTTTAATTACATGGTAATAGAAGAGGAATTTGTACATCATGTGTATATAAAAGAAGAATTGAAATGGATTAGCATTTGCAAATTTTAAAATGTATTTGTATTTGACAAAAGCGTGCACCGTAGGTTTACTGTACATTTGCTTTTATTTTTTATTCCTTTCTATGCTAATTTTTTAGTGGCAACGACCTACGGTGCCATGTTAGAAATTGTGAAATTTTTATTTGACTCGTTCGTTGATTTAAATAATGTAAGGATATGTTTACTTAAGGTTGAGAAGTGATGAACTAAATTTAGCTGAGGAAATTAATGAGTTTGTTTTATCGAGATTTGAACCTCTAAATTTACTGAATCAAGATTTAAGTAAACATATCTTAAGAATACCTAAATTTATTGGCTTACTATTATTAGGGCTTATTTGGTGTGAGTTATAAGGGCTCATTAATTTTTTTATACCCATAATCATAGTCCATCTAACATACTATCTTCGTTTTTTTAGTTATTATTATAACTTATTTGTTTTGTTTTTAATAGTTATCATTCTATCATTTTTACTACTTTTTCCAATACTAATTATATAATTATGGAAAATGTTAATAATAATAAAGAAAATGAAGAAAAAATCAAAGGATTTAGAGGAATTAGTTGAGGGCGTATTTGTCAACTTCTTAAGTTCCTAATTTTCTTATAGTATTAGCTATTTTGCTAAAATAATCTAATAATATCTTGTGATTGGAATAGTGTCCAAGATAACTATTTGTTTGCTACGCATTTTTTATGGATAAATTTTTTTAGCCTAATTTCCTGTGCAGTATGGCGATCATATGATTCTTTTGGATGGGATTCGGATTTACATTTGTATGTTCTAGAAGTCAATTGTGACTCTGGGTCTTTATTCAAAACAAACAACCATTTTTTAGTCAAAATCACTGTACTAGTTTATTGGGGCTGTTGATTTATATAGATTCTAGCTTTAATATCTTAGTAGTTTAAGATTAATAATTAATTTCCAATAATTATGCTCAATTTTTAATTTGTTATTATAACGTAATGCATGACTGTTAGGTGTACGCTTATTATATACTTACAACTAATGTATTAACTTTCAGATCATGATGATATTTGTTTTTTAATGCAGTGAATTGTTTGTCTCATGTATTACGCTTCTGCAGATTTGAGGCCTAATGTACCGCCCTCATCTAATTTTTTTCCTCTATTGCATGTGTTTTTGTAAGAGTGTTCCTAGAATATTTATCTATAATTGCAAATTGTAATTTGATATTTTTTATTAACTGACAAAGATGTCGCGACTTATGAGGAAAAAATGGTATTACTTAGGATTTGCTTGTTTATGGATTGAGTGGGGCGTGAAAAATCTGGATATAAATTTTTTGATGGCATGTTGAAAAAGAATGTAATGAAATTGATAAGATATTATGAAATGATCAATAAAAAGTTATCAAAGTGAATTAAAAATTCAGATAATAATTAGCAAAATTTGTTTGAATTAAATTGGCATGTCCACTATCTGGACATGAGAATCCATAAATAAGATACTCTTAATGCTTCAACATATTTTCAGGTTTTTTGGGAGGCAAAAATGTACATACACTGCACTATCCGAGTCTATCAGTAATATAATATGGGTCACCAAACACCTGATAAAAAATTATCATAACACCTTATACCCCCTACCAAATGAAAGACTTGTTATATTATACCCTCAAACCATGTTAAACAATCTCATGATAGCTTATACTCCCTTATCTAATACCTTCTATTAAATAAGCCCTTACTTTATTAAGGAGTAAAATAAGATTAACTACTTGTGACTCACAACCCCAGCTACAAGTCATGTCCAACATTTATATTATATCACGTGCACGTCGTGTGTGTAAGTCGTGTATGTCATGCGTGTACCGTGTTCATGTATGTTTATCGTGTGTGCATGTTGTTCATACCATGTGTGTGTCGTGTTCATGTCATGTGTGTCGTGAGGGTGAGGTTGGATAAGTTGCTAAGGTGAGTGTGAGAGTAGGGGTGTGTATCGATCGGTTCGCTCGGTTTTGACCAAAAAATTTACTAAACCAAATTAACCGAAAAAATAAAATATACTACCAAACCGAATTAATACGGTTTCGCTTTCGGTTATTTCGGTTTAACAAAGACAATTCAATATTTTTAATCATTATAATTTTGAGAGTGCTACTTTAAGCCATTAACTATATCAAAAGTAAAAGAGAATGTATAGAGACTGGATTTAAAACGATTTTGGCCTTATACATAATTACAAATTTCTAACAACAATATAAACTGGAATTGTGAGGCATTCAACTTGCAAAGCTTTAAGAAACTCCTTGCATCTTCAATCATTCATTTGTCTCCAGGCTACAATAACATCAAAAAGACAAAAAGAACAAAAAAAAAAAAAAAAAATTGCTTCTTTAAGCATTCTTGAGTCTCCAATCCCTAGCCACTAATGTGATATTTTAGATATGGTAATATATTTTTATACTCCTTCCGTCCAGCTCTAACTTTCCTACTTTCATTTTCGGTACGTTCCAACTTAACTTTCCAGCCCATATATGGCAAAAAAAGTCAAACATAAAAATCTTCACTTTTTACTCATATTACAAAAATGCCATTAAAAATTCTAATTTTAATTTTCCTAAACCTAAACTAAGTTCCCTAAATCTAAATTAACAAACCTAAACTAATAAACCCCCACCCCACCCAAAATTCAGTAGCCCAGCCCATAATTCATTACCCAACCCAACCCAACCCTCCCCATTTCGTTTCTGGAATTTTCTCTCAACCTCACAAACACTCTTTCTCACTCTACAAACTCTAATACAAATTGCGCCGTTTTTATCTTTCTCACTCCATCTCGCCGTTTCTACAGATCTGGGTTCTTCTTGCATGCCCTAGTCCCTATTTCATCCCTCTTGTTGGTGAATCGAGGATTTTTCTGAAAGCCCTAATTTCTGATCTGTGGCTTTTCAATATTCTGATATGTTTTTGGACACCCTAATTTCTGATTGTCGTATGATATGTTTCTGGAAACCCTAATTTGGGCTCGATTCTGATGGTTTTTTTTATGAAAGTCCTAAATTATGATTTGTGGTTGTTCAATATTCTGATCTGTTTCTGGACCCCCTAATTTGGGCATATGTTCAATATTATTGGCTATTTGGCATATATTCTGGTGTGAATTTGTTTGCAAGTCCTAATTTTTGGGTCAGTAATTTGATTAAGCTGGAATTTGAATAACTGCAGGTGGCTTATTCAAAATGATGTTTTTTTTTTAATTGTCCCTGATTGAATGTTGCTACCCAGTTTGAATTATGTGGTTGTCCAATGTGATCATATTGTTTAAGTGAATGAATTGTGCTATGTGAATGGTGATTTTGTTGATTTGGTAGCCATTCAAAACGATGTGGTGTATGTGCTGATTGAACTTGTAGCTGGCCAACATAATCTTTGTTATCCACTCCATACTTAGATTGGGTTGATAAGTTTAAGCTTGAAGTAGCTTAAAAGAGTCCATTAGGGCTAGTTTAATGCTGCCAGCTTAACCTAGTTGGTATAAGCTTAATCCCAGTGATAATAGTTTTCTGAGGAATAAAAATAAATCAACACAAAATGATGAATTTTCTAAAATATCATGTTTTCATAATGTTTGTAGTTTAAGCAAAATGAAGACTTCACATGTGTTTACACGGCAAACAATAAAACAAAAACATTGTCTTTCTAACATAGTTTCAAATGTACCCTAAATCTGACATAATCTCTTCTATGTCATAGTGTTCTGTTGCTTCTTCATTTGCAATCAAAAACTCAATAGTATTCCTTACAAGTTGCTCTTCAACTTCAATAACTGTCGGTAGTGTGTCTCTCCTTGCTAGGGCTGCCTTCCCTATGTGAGGCAGCTTATAATTGTTCCCATCCTTCACTTTCATGATTTCAACCATGCATGTTTGTATACTAAGAAATTTTTTGTTTAACTTTGCATGTTCAAGTTCTTCAAATGACAGAAGAACATTTGCTACCAAATCATAAACATTGTAGCTTCTTGTTTCCACTTGCAAGGACTGAATGGCTTTGAAGTAGCCTAAATCCAAAAAATTTGTGTCCGATGAATTAGGTGGTTGGCACATTAGCCTAATATCAAACCCATCTGATGTGGCAACCCTCCTGAAATCTACATCTATGTTGCTTAAATGTGGTTTTGCATTGTCATGCTGAATAATGATCTATTTTAAAATATTCGGATGATTTCAGGAGCCTTACTAACACCATTAACTAAATGATGAAAATTTTCTGATAGTTAATGAATTACCTTATCCAAAAGACAACTCTTAATCACTTTTTTGTTTATTGAATTGGTTGGTTTCTTAACCATCATTCCTCTTGATCTGTTTGCATTATTTCTAATGGCTGGCGCTTGTATTGTGAACGGGAAAATGCCAATTTTCCCATCAAAGAGGACATCCCTTCATCCGTGTATTGTGGCATTGCCACACCACACATGAACATAACTTTGGGGATGAACATCTTACTCTTACATGCCCTATATGGGTGGGTCATCTTCAGAATCTAGTTTGCATGCCCTTTCAGATGCTCTTTGCATATAGAACCACTTCTCATCTATGTGGATAACGTTATGCATGCTTACAAAATTGATTTTGTTGTTGATGTCTTGTTGCAAGTAGGAGAGATTATATTTCAGCCTGTGCAGTTTGTTTGAATCTGTTAATGCAGATTTGATTGCATTTGTGTGAGCTTTAATTCTTCTAGTTTTGACCCATCTTCCCACTTAGGATCTACTGACCTCTAGCTCTTTAGCTAATCGCCTAATTGTGCCTCTCTTGTTGTAAGGTATAGCCTTCATGGCTTCTTCATCCAAAATATGAACATGAGATGAAGGTGGTCGAGGTCTTACCTAGGGAAAAGAAACGGGCAACCCCTTTGAAATCTATTTTTTTTTGCAGCTTGCCATATGAACCGAACTGCCCGAGACGAAACTCCAAATGATGTTGCAATCTCCTTACTAATTTCGTTTTTCATAACACCATTGCTGTTTTTTAGGAGAAGGCGTTGAGCTATGTAGAGTCGTTGTGATGGAGACAGATTCTTCCCTTGTTTAGTCCCTTTAATGTTGTAACTTTTATTTCTGAATCTTTTGACAAATGTTGTTGAAAATGCATTCAATGCATTGTAAGGATTTTGAACATTTTTGGACTTGTAATCTCTTGGAATGTTCAGGTTACCAGTTTTGGGGAAAAAATTTATAATTATGTTTGATTTTTTTTTTTTAATTGTTTTTTGTACATATCAAATTAGGAAAATGGAGGGAAAGTTGATCACACTAATCCCTCTCCTAATTAAAAGGCTGAAAAAGCAAAAAGTCAGCAAAAAGTACTAGTCAACTGCTTTTTCTTAACCTTTGTGCCCGGTACCGAATTGTCGATAAATTCGGTGATTTCGGCCAATTGTCTGTAAATTCGGTGATTTCGGCCAATTGTATTAACTCCCGAACCGAATACCGACAACAAAATTTCAAAAAAAAATTACCGAACCTAACCGCCATGTAAAATTAACCGAACCTAATTGATCGAATAACGTCGATTCGATTCGGTATTTCTGTATTTTCAGCAATTTGCTCACCCCTAGGTAAGAGAATTAGATGAGGGATAAAATTGGAATCACAAACTAAATGTGGGTATATTTACATTTTAGAAGTCAAAGTGTCGAACAAAATTTTCAATATCCTAAATGGGCACAGTGTCTTTTACTCCCTTTTTTTAATTTTTGTTACTCATTTTCTTCCTCCACCTCGATCCTGATGTCCTCCTTCTTCACCCCGTTGAGGTCGACGGATATCTCATGCTCCGCAGGCATCTCCTGCCAGTGCCAGAGCCAGTGTGTTATCGTCTATACCACCTGGACGCGACAGCGAGCGGGAAGTGCTCCAAGATTTTGAAGGAGTCATCGGGGAGAAACATCATATCCCAAATCGAGCTTTATGTGTGTGTGTTTGCTACTTGTCTTGCTAATAGGTTGAAGGAGAGTAAGGGGTTTATAGGTCTGCTAATCGTTTGAGAGAGAGTTTAGGGATTTATAGGCTTTTCATGTTGTTTTCTCCTCTCTCTTCCTGAGGGAGCAATTTATCGCTCCTAATTTTGAAATTTGACAATTCTTGTTGATTGATTGCCAGAAAAATTAGCCAAAATAGCATACAGATAGGAGGCACAACCTACCGATGGCAGCGGCAGCTCAGATATTGCTCCGAACAAGATAATTTACATTAATAATCTCAATGAGAAAATCAAGTTCGATGGTATTTATCTAATGGCTATGTGATTTGTCGACGAAATGTTTGCAATTGCTCGAGCCTCAACTGGTTAACAGATAGGTCTCTGGTTTTGGTTCAGTTTATCTTTTTCATGAGCCAACTTATCTAACTCATCTCGTGATACATGGTTTCACCTTTAATTTTGTGAAAGTTCTTTTTTCTTGTCTTGGAAGAAATTTGTGTTTGGTTTGGTCCTGTTATTCTAAATTTGTCTGAATGAGGTCTTTATATATATATTTTTTTGTAAGCATTTTTGTTTGTCTACTAAGCACCCTAATTGTAATTCTCTCTCTAATATCATGCAGTTGTCTCAAATACCATATGGGGGTGCTAGAGCCGTCTCAGAGCCTCCTGCCCCACCAAACAACTTCTTGTCCATCCAGAATCTTCGCCACCAAACAGATCTGTTTCATAGAAATTTCGAGATGGATTAACGCAGTCTTCAAGCTAAATAGTGTTAGATCTTATGAGTAAAAAGAAGATCTGATTCATTGACCTCCTGGTAATGATTTACTTACTTATGAGTGAAAAGAAGATCTGATTTGTTGACCTTCTAGTAATGATTTACTTACTTGATGATCAATATCACTGTTATTAAAAAAGAATTTACCAGTCATAAAATAATTACTACTGAAAATAGCAATCGGGCGTACACAACTTATTAGTCATGGTAAGACATTTAGATGAGTCATGAGCATGAATGAACATCGAACTTTCTATTGCTAGTAGCCAAAATAAGTGTCTGAGGCCAAAAAGTTACATACCATCTCAATATGTTAGAACCGAAGTCTACTCAGATTCCGAATCATTTACTTTCGGTTTCACCAAGAAGTGCGACTCACAACCACACCATTTCCATCAGTCCCTTAAGTTTAATTTCATTTAATTGCACTTTGGCCCTTTGTTTTAGGCCATTTTCAGCTGAATATTCTTAGGCTATGTTTGTTTGGTTTTTGGGCCAAACCCAAAAAGTCGGCCCAAGCCCAAAATTATGTCTATTTGGTTGGTTGCGCCAAGCACCATCCAACCCCTTCTACTTTATTCAATCAATTACAGTCCTCATACTACTTTAATCATTAAATCAATCATCAATTAACAACCTCTTACACACATCACATCACCTTTTACAATTAAATAATATATCCACCACTATGACTACTTCCACAAACACCCAAACAAACACCAATTTTTTCACGTTCCCAACTAGTTACCGAGCAATTTTACTATAACCAAAAGTGGTCCAGCGTTCCCCAGACCTAAACAAACATTTTTTTAGCTTTATTTTCTAGTTTTAGTCTTTAAATTATCCTGTAAGTTTTCGTCTAAGGTTTGCTTCTCCTCAAAAGAAGTTGACCATTTTACCAAGGAAGAACTCGTGGATTGCTCGATTTGTAACACTGACCTTCATCGTCAAAATTGCTTCAGACAATCTCTATTGCTAAGCATTTTTTCCTCTTAATATCTTCTTTGATGATGTTGATGTTTTGCTTTACATTATCGATTATTGTTATTTCTTCGATGATGTGTGAGTAGTTCGTTTGTTTCCCAAAGTTAGGGAGTAACCCAGCCTCGACGTTGATGTATTGATGGTTTGAATATACGATTTTTTGTGGGGTTGATAGACTTAGGGTTTTTGGATCTATTTAGTGTGTTGTTCATGTTTATGTTAGGTGCTAGGTTTTATGAGCCTTGAATCAAGATTCCTAGTGTTTGACTTCCCTAAAACCCAATACTACATTATTTAGACTCTTCACAAGCGTAGGGAGAGCTACGGTTTTGAGAGGGATTATGTTTAGCTAGGATTACTTGAGAGACGCAATTGCCCTTGTTCTTAAATAGTTAATAATTCGAACACCAGCCTTTAGCGTGATAATTTATGGTGTATTTGCCTCTATGTGATAAGTGTTAGTAGCTTTGTGGGGTTTGATTCACGAGGAGTTGACGTCTCTCACCCATTAGTTCTACAATCAGTCATACACTCGCTTTGATAATGCATTAAATTTCTAGCCCTAGTGTGCTATGCTAGTGTAGCTAGTAGCAAAAAGGTTGATCCCACAGAGATTAGGTTTCTATGTTACCTAAATACCCCGATTATAACAGTTCTACTCTATCTAGACTCTCGAAAAGGAAGTGATGATTACGATTTAACTAAAACCCTAAATTGCAGACTAATTAAACTAATTAATCGCTTGATTAAAGGAAAGAAAATAACAAATAATGATTTATATGAGATTAAGATGTATCCTAGGGCTTCGATTTCAATCACGCTCTTCTATGTTTGATTAACCTAAATTCTAGACTTTTAGACCGATTTTATCGTTTATAGGCGGCACGACTATTGATTAGCCCTCTTCTTGGACGATGCTAACATGTAGATCGATTAAGGAAAATTACCCTCTCAGACAAACTATCACATAACGGCTCCCTAAAGACCCTAAACCAGTGCCTATGTAAACAACTCACTCTTCTCGGACTATTGTTGGTATGTACACAATATATTGTAAGTCCCTTCACAAAACTCTCCTCTTGGACGCCAAATGGTTAAACTTGTAAAATATACCAAGTGATCAATTTGATACAATCATGTGACTAAAACAGACATATAGATAAATGATGAAACTGAGTCTAGAATTATATAATTAAGTCGAAAACATAACTTAATTTTATAACCCTAAAACACAAAGAATTTAGCTACTCATGTCTAAATATACAAACCAAAAAGATTCGTAGGCAAACATTGTTGAAAGATTTAAAATAAAATAAGAAATAGCAAAACCCGGAATCTCGATCTCGATCGTTGCCTCTTGCATTCTTACTTGTCAATCCATGCTTCTGATGTTCTCCAATGATAAAAGTGTATTTTTCTCGAACTTGCAACCTTGTATTTACAGTTTGGGTTGATTGGAGTTGAAACGGGTTGAAAATAGGCCGAAACACGTCTAAAACGCGTGAACTGCCTTACTTGACTCAAATGAGTCACTAAAGGAGCTCGACCGAGTCGATGCTCAAAACTTTTTTCCTTGTCCAGCTCGGCCGAGTCACTTACTTCACTCGGCCAAGTCGCTCTTCACGTCCAATTATCTTCAAAAATCAAAACTTTGACTCGACGAAGTCACTAATGCGACTCGATCTAGTCGTTCTTCAAGGCCAAATTCATGCAATATCACGAAACATTAACTCGACCGAGTCAATCTCCTTGACCCAAAACCATGTTTCTCTTCGAAGTATTAATTCGACCTCGTCCATGTTGGACCTTGATGTCATTTTTCTTCTTTTCTTCATTTCTTCCCACTATCGTTGCTCGTTTCTTCTTCAAACTTCATCCAAATGGATTTTTGGCATAAAATCACCTAAATAACCTTAAAACAAGCACAAACATGTCATCCAACACTTTAACGAATATCAGCGCAAATCAACCAATTATGCATGCAAATGCTATCAAATACTCTTCTAAACCAACCAAAATGCATGCATACACGACGTTATCATTCTACACATTAGCGTCTTTGGTTCATGTGAAATCGATCCTTGAGAAACTCTTCCCATTAGTAACTTTTACTATTTTGTTGCTTGTTACTCGTACACTCATACACACACACACACTTAACTACCAATTTGCTAAACTTATGGTGTACAATTAATTTAGCTGGTTTACACAGAGGATCCTCGTGGATATGATAATCTTTTATACTACTTCTATCAAAGGTTATACGTTTACAACCTAGAATACAGAATAATTAGGACGTATTTCCCAATAAGTTCACTTTTATCTCTATCTTTGGAGATAAAATGACGAAGCATCATGCTGGACTTGCGTTTATGCAAACTAAAATCTCCCAAATATAGATTGAATGAGAAGATGATAGGGCTAAGTTGTACAATATTCAAACCCTATTGGAGATAAATACGGGTGTGAGTATTGATGATGTAAAAAAAGCTGAAGAAGAAGCAACGAAGAGGCTAGTTGAGCGTCAACAAAGAGAGGAAGAAGAAGCTTTTAATTGAGCAGCAGAGGCAAGATGAGAAGGCACGGGGAATGGAAAGCTTGGGAGCTGAAGGACCTTGATAAATCTTTTGTAGAATCTAATCGAAGACTGAAGACCAAACTAGCTCAATCTAATGCGAATCTGCATGAGATATTTCTTACCTCAGGTATTGTGCCTGGATACTTCTCTACTTGGGAGCAGCAGTCAACCCCTAGACGAATTGATGTCACTCTAACTCTCTCAATATTCGAGCACCATGCGAACTGTTCCAAAACGTCACTGATTCTGAACTTCAAACATTGATGGTTGCGTAGGTTCCTACTGACACGAATCCAACGAAGAAAGAGATTGACAATTGGAGATTGGCTGAAATCATTAGATACTTCAACCAACTACAAGCTGACGGTCACTACAGAATAGTTCAAAATGGAACTAAAATGCATCCTGGAAGCCTACAGAAAGGAAATGCATGTAGGGATACTTCCAACTCAAGTCAAGCTCAAAAGAAGGAAGATGTTTGGAAATAGTAAATCTCATTATGAAGAGCGGTGGCTAATGGAGGAAATGACTTCTAAAGTGCCGTATGAGTACATAAACTTTGAATAAGTAATGTACAGTCAGTGGTACAGATATACTAATGAGGATCCCGATCGATCAATAAGAAGAAGAATCATAATGAAGAGAGCATGAGAAGAAATGGATCTCGAGCAGCAGCAACAATCTCAATGAAGGAGGATATGGTAACTTACTACAAGAGAAAAACCGTTCACTATTTATATTTCCTTAAAACTCTTGTAAGATGTATTTCCTATTGGCCTGAGCTTGAATGATGTAACTGTAATATATAGAATCATCTAGTGAAAGCAATTTCTATCTTAACTGTCAAAGCATTACAACTTGTAATCTCACGTCATTTTGTTGCTATGCTGACCTTTTGATGATTAATTATTTTTATCTATCGGTTTGTTGTCATGTGACTTTAAGTTTCATTTTTCTTAGAGTTTTGACATCATCAAAAGAGAGAAATTGTTAGAAAATTTATTTATAGTCTTGATGATGCAAAACCACTATGTAAGGTAGGAACTATTGCCCCCACACTCCCCCCCCCCCCCCCCCCCCCCAAAAAAAAAAATTCTGTAATCATATGTAGTAGATAGGGCTAGTTCTACCTAAACAAGATTCACAACGTGAAGTAACAGCAAAGTCATCAATAACATATAATAAGGAAGTCCGCTATAAGAAGATATGATCATACACTGTAGAAAACAACAACGAAAACTTCTGTAGAAATTTATCACTGTAAGTTCTATTGTAAGAACCAATTTCTTACAGCTGACACTAACCTATTACCTACCTTTTAAAAAGATAATTAGCTAAAGGCTTGATGTTTATTCATCTCCTAATTAAACCTCTATCATATGGGACCAACACTCACTGTTCTGACCCTATACAGAAGGCTGTCAGTTTTTTCTCCGTCCATTAAGAACAAATTTTAATTAATCCGAACTACATTCGCTTTCGACAAGTAGCATCAATTTCAATGTTAATCGGTATAAGCTCTCTAGGCTTAGACCTTGTTTTCATCCACAACTGCACACAAAAAAATATGCTAATACACAACCGAATGCAAGATAAAAACAAAACAGACTAAGTAAACCCGAAACATGTACTAAACAGATGAAAAAAAATTAAATAGAGATTTTTTTTTTCAAAAATTAATAAATATTTCTAAATAAAAAATTCAGAAAACTTATTATTTTCAATTTAAAATGAAGAACATAAATTAAATAAATCAACAACAAAAAAATTAAAGACCTAGACTACACCTAGCATAATATCTAAGTAGCACCTAAAAACTAGTCATTCGCTACAATATCAAAAACTTGATCACTCCATTTTCTACTAGTTATGCCGCAAGTGCATGCACTGTGTAGTCAATAGCTTAGTGGCAAAAAAGGTTATATCCCAAGAAGACTAGTGAGATGACCTACCTAAAGTACTTACTGTTTCTAATCTTAGTATATCTAGGTGGATCGAAATTTAGATTGTTTGGGATGGTGTAGTTACTTTAATCTTGACCCAATATCAAAGGAATTGACAATTACAACAACTATCTAATAAGGACTAAATTCAGTACTAACTAACAAATTATCTTAGGATTGTAGATTCAGAATTAATTATGACATAACAATAATTACTAACACCTTAATTCATATTATCCTCATTACTATGAGGCGCGTCATGTGTGTATCTCAACTTTCCTCTCGGAGCGATTGAATTGTAGATTATATACAACAAACCAACCCCTCGGTTCTGCATGTGTATATGACTTCTAAAAGTTCCTAGGAAATACCATCATAACCATTATCAACCTCTCGGTCTATTGATTGGTTATGTTGTGTGCGGTTTGACCATCCATGTCCTTACCTCTAAGATCTTGAACATAGATTTGTGTGTGCTAGAACTGGTGATCAGGCTATTCGAACAGGAATCAAATAATCAACACAAAAACAATAATGTATGAAAAAAAATATAAATTAAAAACTTAAAATATTCATCGTCGACTTCATAAATAAAATCTACTTTCTAAAATCCTAAGATAATAAACAACTATTCCATGTCCGAATTGATAAAATAATACAATTAATCGAAAATATCATATGAAACCCTTAACTATAAATACTACTTTTCACCAAAGAATGTCGTCGCTCTGGTGGTGTGCTTCGTCAAGACACCTCGCTGCTACCCCTTCTTCACTCCCGACTCCTTCTGATTTCCTAAACTATGAAATTGCGAAAAGGTAAGAATCACCAAAATTATCAAAATCATCGGAATATGGCAGAGCCCGAGGTATATAGGAGTATATCAAGTAGGGCAAGAAAATGGAAGTAGTAGATATGGACTGGATAAAAATAACTAAAATGCGTAAACACGCGTAAAATGTTGTTACAATAACTCAACCGAGTCACTGCAACCCGGGTTAAGTCATGGATTCAGAGGCTTTTCCTTTGGTCATAGGGAGTCAACCGAGTCACTGCGACTCAAGGCGAATCGTTGTCCCCTTGCTCAACACATGGGCTCGGCCCATTTTGAGCTCGGTTGAGCCATTTCGTGTCCCTACTTTGTTTTTGGACCCTTTTAACTCCGTTTCGAGATGTTCAAAAGGTCTCTTCATGCCCAATCTCTTCTCTTCTTATTATCGGGCCTCTCCTTCACTTAGCTCCTTAAGCTAACATTATATTTTATCCAACTACACCTAACTATTGAACCAAAATGCTACAAAATCAACAAACTCATGAAATCCAATCAATATATAAAATATAAAGTCAACAAGTGTAATTTCATATGTTTTTATCATGTTTTAGCTATGATTTTATACATAAAATGCATGTAAAATTACTAGTTATCAGCTGCAAATGGCGTGGAAGGCCAGGAAGATCCCTAAAAAATGGAGATCGGAGGCTGCATAAGGTGTGGAAGGAGTCTAGAGATAGAAGCCACACAAGGCCTGAACATAATGTCAAGGTGAGGAAAAGTCTCACAAAGACAGACCTAAGTAGAGAAAAAAATAAACAAAACAAGATAATGTAAAAATCAAAATAAATAATCAATCACTGATAAGAAGTATTCCCACATCCTCGTATGATTAGAGGATATGTTTTTGTTTTTAAATATTGTCTATTGATTAATGTTATAATTATAACATACATTTTATCAAGAACTTATAATAATATACTTTTAGGGTATATAGAGTTTAGCAATGAATAGAAATATATAAATATACATATATATATATATGTATATATATACACATATATATATGTAGGTATGATATAAAGTGAATTATATTAGTAAATATATTTGATAAGTTCAACTAAATAACTTTCTAATATTATATTGAATAAGATTTTCAAAATTATATATTTTCACATTTGTTTACATCGAATTAGAAAATAAAAGTGAGGAAATTTATTAGGAAAAATATCTTCTTAAGAAGGATTCTATATGAAATATTTTATGAGTTTGACTATAAATATCTCCTATTAGCAATATATGTTTAAAATAAATATAGGAAATGATTTTTAATAATTGGAACAATTGAATCTTCATTGTTCTTATGAACTCATTAGCATAAATAAAGTTGGCATGTTTGTTTGTATTCAAAAGCTTCTGTTGAGTCTCCGTCGCGGACTCGGAGGAGCAAGTAACGAAATCAGGGTTAAAATGCGCAACCTGTTGTCAGAGTGAAAGGTCAAGAGTGAACCGGAAGTGAAGGAGATGGTGTGTAGACATAATTTTTTACCCAAACTGTATTGGTAGATGGTTGGGCCGCACTCAGTCGTGCCCAATTTGCCGGTTGAGTATGGCGGTGGAAGAAATTAAAGCAAGCAATGACAGAGATGGGTGGATGATTCATGTTTTTAGCTCGGGAGAGAGGGGATACAAATATAGATACGAGTACGAGTAGTTAAAATATGGAAATTGGACAAGATGATATTGATGCATCTCCAGCTTAGTTTGTATATGGACATAACTCATTGACTTATTCATTTTCTTGATAACATTTCATATTTGAGTTTTCATTTAAATTTTATTCATTTAGTTTAATTACGTGATGAATAAACAATTGGCATTTTCAAAAGAGCAATACCATTAACGTTCCATAACTCAACAATTACAATAGACCTCATTTATTTTGATATTTGTTGATATTAGTAATGCTGATCATAATTGTTTGGGTATTTAATTTGATATTAGCAATGCTAGATTGGTTTTGAGAAAATCTTGTAACCAAGGTAGGAGGGAAAAGAATAATAGAAGAAGCAAACGACCTGATAAAACGGAGACCCGAATATTAATTGAACCACGATTAAGACAATCTACCGGAATAATAAGAATAATAAGAATGTAAATAACTCAAGGATTTACGTGGTTCGATCACGGAGATCTACGTCCACCGGAAAGAGTAATCACTCTCCTTTTCTTTTACTATTCCAGTTCAGATACAAAAAATGGCATTAGTCCCTTACAATTAATTCTCCCCGGCCCTTAATCTATACAGATATTTCCTATTTCTCCGGAGGCCTGTTGTGAGCTATCCACTACTCTGGCGCCTACAATTGCGCATGGGAGGTTGAGGAGATCATGGGTCACGTCTGCATGGCGGTTGAGGAGATAATGATAGAACATTCATTTGACTTGTTCTTCCCTTCTTCGTGGGCTTGCGTTCCCAGGCCCAAATAACCCGGGTGGCGCTGTGGGCCGACCCAGGTAGGTTGGTCCATACCTATCAGATGCCCCCCCACCAGCCGGAGCAAGAGATGAGCTTCGGTTTGAAGTGTGTGTCGAGAAAGGTGTGGGTGTGGTTGTTGTTGTTGCAGAGGTAAATTGATGAATCAACCGGAATTGAAATATAATACCCCCCGGGGTGAGGTAATCAACCGGAGTTAAAATATCATATCCTCAGGGTGAGGTAATCAACCAGAGTTGAAATAAAATACCCCCGGGGTGAGATAATCAACCGGAGTTGAAATATAATACCCCCGAGGTGAGGTAGTCAACCAATGTTGACCAAAACCCCAAGGCGCGTGATTCCCCACGCGCATGGTTATCCAGAAAGCGCGTGAAAAACACGCGTGCATCACATGGTTATCTGGGCCGTTGATTTTTGGATATATATATATATATAAAGTGTGAACAGAAAGATTCACTTTACCATTTCATTTTCAAATCGCGACAAACAAAGAGCGGGAGAAAAGGAGAATCACCTTGCAATTTTCATAGCAACTTTCATTTGAAACAAGTAAGTATGTCTTCTTCTTCGTCATCGTCCTCTATTAGGGAAGTGGGAATGGCGGAACGGCCGATTGATGCGGCGCCGATACGAAGTATATTCCCTGAGAAGAGGGAAATTAGGACCGTATTCCGGGCGAATTTTAGGGAAATTTCAACCCGAACTGCCTCGAGGAGGATTTCGAGGTGGCCTTGGAGGCGCCTCGAATGACTCGGGTGCAGCTAGAAGCGCTGATTTCCTCGTTTTACTTTCCCTATAACTTAGAGTATATAATGCCAGAGCCCAGCGACCGAGTTTGTTGCCCGCCAAAGGGTTTTATTGGGGTGTATATAGACCAGCTGAAGGTGGGCTTAAGATTTCCCATGTGGAACTTCGTAGTACAACTGTTGAGGTACTACGGAATCGCCTTATGCCAGTTAGCGCCCAATGCCCTTAGGCAAGTAGTAGGTTTTTTGGTAGTCTGCAAGAGTGTCGGGGTAGAGCCCGACGTAGGTACATTTAGGTTCTTCTTCCAGCTAAAAGGTTTCGGGAAAGTAAAGGGGTGGTACTCATTTAGTCCGAGGCCCCGGGGTGGTTTTAGGGTAAAAAATCCTAGTAAAGTGGACAGCTGGAAGGAGAAATTTTGTTTGTTAAGGTAAAAGAAATTATCCCGAGGTGGAGACGGGATGAGATAGTAGATAGTGCCCCGGTAGCGAAGCCGGAGTCAGTAGAAGATTTCCGCACCGTGGGTGTTTTTAAACAAGTATGCACGGAGAAGGAGTTGGAGGAGGCTGGGTTGAGCCTCTACTACTCGGAGTTGCCGGAGGAAAATATGCCGACCCGGGGCCAGGGCTCGTCTGCTGAGGCTGCTAAGGAGGGTAGGACCTTTTATATTTTTGTGTGCGTGTATAATGTCAGAATTTTTACTTAGTTTATTATGCTCGCAGTGGGTCGATTCGGGAAAGACGTTTCTGGGAGCCCAAAAATGTCACCGGTTTTGAAAAGGAATCCGGTCGCTAAGGAGGTGGCATCAAAAGGAGGGGCGTCCCCGGGACATGTTCGGTCTCAAGGGATCGAAGAAGGTGTGGTCAAGGTTGCAGAAGTCGGAAATCGTTAGTCGGGCGGTCTCCAAGCGACTAGCGACTAGGCCGAGTAGTCGCCGACTACTCCCCCCGAGTTATTTTATTTTATTTTTTTTAATTTTTTTGGCATGACCTATATATAATTATATGTCCAGAAAAATCAGAAAAAGTGGAGAATACTCACAATATAATTATACTAGTCCCATCAATTCAAGCGACTACATACTAACGAAAAAATCTAAAATACATATCAAAAGTTCAAAACTAGTACATATTAATTACTATTTACTAATTAGCCAAGGAGACACCAAAACCACATAAATAAGTAATAATCAGTTTAACCACAAACTACCAAATAGGAAAATACTCAAATAGTCAAATAGTCCATGATACATAACATAATAAACCAAATATTCAAATACCCAAGTCATAAACACATTTTTTTTTATCCAAAATGACATCAAATTCATATTTCAAAAGTTATGGATTAAATTAGTAATGGTAGCAGTGACAAGTAGCAGCGACGGAGGGTATTCAACCCTAGTTTTCTTTTTTATAAGTTTTCCCCCTTTTTTTGTGTAGTCGACTACTCGGCCAAGTAGTCCGAGTTCTTCAACAGTGGGTGTGGTAACCGGCCTGACGCCGAGGTTAAGAAAGAGGCCGGAGCCATCCTTGACGCCACCCTCGCAGGTAAAGAGGATGCGCGCGGACGCTGCCCCCGAGGTATATACAATTGTGTATTTTCCGTTATATGTTGTGATAGACTGACGGACTATTTTTTCACAGGGGCAAATGAGCACTCTGGATTTGAAAGGACCACAGGCTGAGGAGCTGCTGCAGCTAGCTCGAGGAATAATGGAGCTCGGGCGAAGGAGCGAAAGGGAGGCGAAGGAGGAGCTAGTCGAGGCCTTGCGGGAGCTCCGTTCCCGTAATGACAAACTCTCCCACGACCTGACTGAGGCCCGGAAAAGGGTTGCCAAGGTAGAGAAGAAGGTCTCCCGATTTTGGGGTGTGGAGGCAGAGATGGGGTTGCTCCAGGGGGAGGTGGCGGAGCTCCGTGCTGAGCTTAAGGGCAAAGATGCGGCGATGATTGAGGGCCAAAGGGCGGCCCTACTGAACACGTTCGCCGAGAAGCTCTTCCAGACGGGCACGTTCCTGGACTGTCAGATGAGGTTCATGGCCATCGGTGACACTGCCACCCGCTCCGCGCTCCTGGAGAAGGTGAAGGACGTCTATCCGAACGTGGACGTGTATCGTCCAGAGTTCGGGTACGACTACAACTCCGTAGGCACCGTGGAGGAGGCCTACTACGAGGCCCTGGCCCAGGTCCCCGAATGGCCCTTGGTGGAGGCGCTGGCAAAGAAGGGCACTGTGCTGACTGCCGAGGAGGTTGCCAGCTGCGACGCCGACCAGGATGAGGAGTTCCTGGCATTCAGGAGGGGGCTATTTGTGCCGGAGCCACGAAAACGGGCCCCGCCTCCGAGGATGGAGCCTCAAGCAGAAGCGTCGGGGCAGAGCTCCGAGGACGGCCAGACTTTGCTGCAGGAGGGAGAGCAGCTAGCAGCAGCAGCAGCCGCCGAGGGGACATCAGCACCGACAACAGCGTCGGGGACCGAACCGGGGCAAGAGGAGGTCAGTCCCCCCCCCCCCCCCCCAATTTGTATAAACTGTAATTGATGTATAAAGTCGCATAGTACAACGGATGTATATACAATTGTGTTGATGTATTCGAACACCATGAATCTGTATTTTTTATTGAATTGTTGAAGCAAAAATGTGTAATGGATGATGAACAAATTTCTGATTTGACTGTGAGGCTACATTTGTGTTGTGTATTATCTGAATGTTTAATTGCTAACAGGAGAGTACTGAGGAGTTGCACAGTGTAATAAAGCAGCTTATGCGGTCTTTAGACTGGTTCCGGGGTGTGAGAGACAACCTGCAGAAGCACGTTGTACCCCGGCTAGAGAGAAAATTAGCTGTCGCCGAGAAGAATCTGGCCGAGGCAGAGAAAGCTCGCACTAAGGCTAAGGACAGTGCGCTGCACTACAAACTCAATGCGCTATCAAAAGACGTCGAAGTGGAGCAAATGTACGTGCATCACCGGGAATACGAGCGTATGTTGACAGAATTTGGCCTATTGACATTTGAGGACCTCGAGGCACGAATTGTTGAAGTCCAAGCTGAGATAAAAGAATTAATGGACCTCGGGGATCTGAACTCAGCCGAGGTGTATAGGAAGCATTTGGTATCGGAGCTTCTCCTCGGAATGTATCAAAACCTTGAAGGCCGGAGGAAATGGCGGCGCACTCCGGAAGAGAATGTTGCAAGCTGCAGCAGGGCAAGGGCCTCCAAAACGCGCAAAAAAAGGCCGATTCATATGGCGCGGGCCGGAGGAATCGTTATTCAAGAACCAAGCTCCGCTGTGGCAAGCAGGGCTAGCAAGGAGAGGTCAAAGCCCAAAAGAAAATCAGCAATGCAGCGAGATGCGGAGCCGGAGCGAAGCCTGGAGTCCACGGAACAAGTCCGGGAGTTTGCCCAAGAAGTCGAAGAAATGGCCCCGGCGGAGCGGGACCCAATAGAATGGGCAAATAAATCGGGGTCAGCCAAGAGGGCGAGCTAGCCGAGCCGTGGACGACAAAGCAGCCAGGGGGACCCAAGGAGCAGAGAAGTGCCCCGGGTGCTTCCAGGTCCCGAAGGAGTTCAGGCACAGAGCAAAGCTTGTCAGGGCGCCGGAGTGCCGAGTTTTGGCTAGGAGGCAAGACTAGATAGCATGATGTAAAAGAATAAAGATGTATAAGATTTGTAAAAGTTGAAATTGTATGTATGAAATCAACTTGTATAAAGGAGAAATTTTGATATATTTTTGGAACGAGAGTGTATGTGTTTGTAGAAATGTTTTTAAATGTGCTAGTATGCAATGTGATGTAGTTGTCCCAGTCCTCGGGAGGACGTAATATATGAGAACGCGTCCGGAGACAAGTTGAAAGACCTCCTCGGACGAATCAGGCAGGAGGCAAGTCTTGTCCGTAGACAAGGTTTGAGACCTCCCCGGACGGATCGGGCGAGAGGTAACTCTAGTCCGAAGACAAGTAGTAAATTAATACCATTAAGTGTATATTAGAGTGGGCCGGGGCATCCCCGCGGAGTGCAAAGGGAATAACACATGTGTAAAGGAAACATTGCATTAATATCCATTGTCGGGACACACAGGAATACAATGCAATCTAAAACTAAGAGACAATAGAATTAAGGTACTGCAGAAAAATAGAAAATATTGCAGGAAATAGAAAAGAGAAAGACATTGTAAAATGAAATAGGTTAGAGAAAAAAACGTCGTAAGTTGCTGGCATGCCATGTGCGGGGCACCGGAGTACCATTCGGATGTGCTAGCTGATAGCTCCCGGAGGTATAGGCAGCGGTAACACGATACGGTCCTTCCCAAGTGGCATGTAGCTTGCCCTCGGGGGCGGCTTTACTAGCAGAATTCAGCTGAAGCACCAAGTCTCCGACTCGAAATTGAGTCCCGCGAACTCGATTATTGTAATATCGGGCTGCTTGCTGCTTATATTTAGCTTGCCGGGCAAACGCTTGTTCATGGCGATGTTCAAGCGCGTCGAGGTTAGAGCGAAGGCTATCCTCATTGTCCTCGGTGTCATAGTTGAGAAGTCGGGGACTAGGTACGCCGATTTCAGTGGGAATGACCGCTTCGCAGCCATAGGTAAGGCTGTAAGGTGTTTCATTGGTTGAAGTATGAGGCGTTGTGCGGTAGGCCCAAAGAACCTGTGGAAGGTTCTCGGCCCAAAGACCCTTGGCCTAATCTAGCCGTTTCTTGAAGCCGTTGATGATAGTGCGGTTGGTTACTTAAACTTGGCCGTTGGCCTGAGGATGCGCCACCGAAGTGAAAATCTGTTTTATATGTAATTCGGCGCACCAGGAGCGAAAAGGGTCGTTGGCAAACTGCTTTCCATTGTCAGATATTATGGTGCTCAGAATGCCGAAGCGGCAAACTATGTTTCGCCAGACAAACTTGAGGATGTTCTGGCTAGTGATAACAGTAAGTGGTTCAGCTTCTACGCACTTGGTGAAATAGTCGACGGCGACAACCAGAAATTTAAGCCTACCCGGAGCGATGGGGAACGGACCAACGAGGTCAATGCCTCATTGGATGAACGGCCAGGTGCTTTGGATGCCAATGAGGTCGGTCTGTGGCAGATGTTTCACCCGAGAGTGGCGCTGACACTTATCGCACTACGACACAAGATTGTGTGCGTCATTAAACAGGGTAGGCCAATAGTAGCCCCACCGGAGTGCTTTTTTGGCGAGGGTACGAGATCCAATGTGACTTGAACATGGGCCTTCATGGTGTTCTCAGAGAACGTAGTCAGCCTGGGCCGGATCGAGACAACGGAGGCTCGGTTGCAAGTAGGAGCGACGGTATAGAACTCCATCGTGAAGTGTGTACTTAGGTGCCTTCAGTGTGATCTGACGAGCAAGCACCTTGTCAGCGGGCAAAATGCCATCCCGGAGGTATTGGATAATTGGGGTCATCCATGTTGGTTCAACATCGGTCACCACGAATATGACATGTTCCTGTATTGCCGGATGCACAACCTCTTCGACAAGTATATCAACAGAAATGTTGGACGACGCTGCGGAGGCTAGTTTGCTAAGCGTGTCAGCCTTAGTGTTTTCTCCTCGGGGAATCTGTAAAACTTCAATGGAGGCAAAAGTTAGCAAAAGTTGCTGAGTTAGGGCAAGATACCGTTTCATCATATCTTCTTTTGCGTTGTACGATCCTCTGATCTGGCTGGACACCACTTTGGAGTCGGTATACAAGCGTACATGTGTGGCTCCCAAGGCTTGGGCGAGTCGTAGCACGGCAATTACTGCTTCATACTCTGCTTCATTATTTGTCACTTTGAAATTGAAACGGAGAACATACTTGATATTCTCTCCGTCGGGTTTCGTGAGGAAAACCCCGGGGAGGAAAGGCTCCCCGGGGAGAGGTACCGACATGGTGGGTAGTTGCTTGAGATGCTGCTTCAAGGCTATGAAGGCCTCGTCGCATTGTGATGTCCACTGGAAGTTCTTGGCTTGGCGCAAAATTTTGAAGAAAGGGAGCTAGCGCTCTGCCGCCTTGGCTAGGAAGCGGTTTAGGGCGGCAAGGCCGCCAGTTAGACGTTGAACGTTTTATGTTCTTCGGCGTCTGGAGATCCATTACATCCCTGGCTTTTGCCGGGTTGGCCTGAAGGCCATGCTGGGATACCATGTACCCGAGGAATTTCCCCGAGCCAACACCGAAAGTGCACTTGGCGGGATTAAGCTGAAGGTTATGACGTCGTAATGCTCTAGCGTCTCAGCAAGGTCATGTATGCAAGAATCGAAGGAAAGACTTTTAACGACGAGGTCATCAACGTAGACCTCAACATTACGGCCTATTTGGTCTTGGAAGATGTAGCCCATGAGGCGTTGATATGTTACGCCAGCATTTTTTAGTCCAAAGGGCATCTTCTTGAATGCGAAAATGCCGAAGTCAGTAATGAAAGCGGTTTTAAGGGCATCCTGGCGATCCATGTAAACTTGATGATACCCTTTATATAAATCCAAGAAACTGAGGACCTTGTTCCCTGTGACAGCCTCGGCCTTCTTGTCAATTGGTGGAAGAGGGTAGCAGTCCTTCGGACAGTGCTTGTTGAGGTCGGAGAAGTCAACACACATTCTCCAAGCTCCAGTGAATTTCTTTACCATTACTGGGTTAGAGAGCCAAGACGGATAGTGGACTTCGAACAGGATATCCGCGTCCAAGAGCTGTTGGACTTCTCTTCGAATGGCTGCATTTCGCTCCGGGGCGAACTTCCTTTATTTTTGTTGTATGGGTTTCACAGCAGGATCCACATTCAGTTTGTGGGTAATGAGGTCTGGAGATACCCCTGGCATGTCCAGAGGAGACTAAGCGAGACATCGGAGTACTCCCGTAGGGTTTAAATGCTCGCTTCGTGTAGCGAGGGCACACAGACAGCGCCTACCTTGACAGTTTGTTGTGGCTTTGCAGGATCTAGTGGCACTTCGACCACATCAGTTCCAAGTGATTCGGAGGTGTTCGGAACGGATTCCGGGTAAGTGATTTGAAACTGAGGCTGTGGGGGAGCTGCAACTGTCGTTTTGAGTGCAACACGCATGCACTCGTTTGATACTTTCTGGTTCCCACGTACAGCTACTACCCCATAGGATGTAGGAAATTTCAATATCAGATGGTACGTGGAGCAAATGGCCTTGGCCGGAGTGAGCCAGTCTCGACCGAGGATCGTGTTGTAAGGAGATGAACTGGACACAACATAAAAGTCCACAAAGATGGTCTTTATCGCAGGATAGGTGCCGAGTGAAGCAGGAAGGGTGATAATTCCTTCAGGTTGGACCTCCCCTTGAGTGAAAGTCTAGAGTGGCCCCAGGGCAGGCCAGAGTCGTTCGTGAGATATGCCCATTTTGTGGAAGAAATCAGAAAAGATGATGCTAACCGCGGCGCCATTATCGACGTAGATGCACTTGATTGTGATATTGGCGACCACCATGTCAATAACAATGGCACCTGTTTGAGGAGTGATCTCTGGAACAGGGTCATCCTCAGTAAAAGTCACCGCTTCAGCCTTATGAAGACATTTATGACGAGGCTCCTCGGGAGGAGGCCTACGCGCTTCGGCCTTCAGGGCACTTCGGGAAGCCCCCAATGGCATGGCGCCATATATTACGTTAATTATGCCGTGAACGACATGATTTGGTGGATTCTCTCCGGGACCTCCACGAGGCGGTGGAGGTGGCAATAGCTGAGGTTGCGGTGGTAGGTTTGGCTGGCTTCTGCGTTGACCCTGCCGCGGGTAGTCGTTATGCCTAGGCCCATTGTTTCGCCATTGCGGTTGGGGGAGTTCCTGACCTCTGTTATTGTAACCTCCCCTTCCTCGGGAAAAAATCCCATCTCGAGTCTCCCGGGGACGTCTTCCGTCCTTGCGACATATTGGCGAAGAGATCCGCGCTTTAAACAATCTTCAATTTTCCTTAATAAGCTCTCGACACTCTTCGGTGTCATGTCCATGGTCATGGTGATAAGCACACCACTTGTCTCTATTTCATTTTTTAGCCGGGGTAGTCATCGGTGGGCATGGTCGCAGTTCGTTTTTGTGCACAGCGTATATTTCTGCCCTCGGTCGTGTGAGAGGTGTGAGTGGAGTCTGGTCACTCCGGGGCTCTATTATGCCCTTTCCTAGACGGTTAAAGGCGCTGGTCCGGGTGCTGGTCCCCGTTTGCGTCTTCTCTGGCTGTTTTTTAGCGTCGAGCTTCTCCCTTTTGCGTCGAGTTTGCTCATCTGCTTTAGCAAACTTGGCTACAATCCCGAAGAGGGCTCGGGCAGTGGCCGGAGGGTTCCGGGCAAGTTCAGTGTAAAGCGGTCCAACCCGGAGGCCGCTCATGAACGCAGTAACAATAACATCGTCTGACCGATTGCCCCATTTTAAGCTTTCCGCTGTGAAACGCTCAAGAAACTGAGAGATTGTCTACCCGTTCCTTTGTTCAATATTCATCAGATCGGCTAGGGTAGCCATAGGTTTCGCTCGCGTATAAAACCGAGTCCAAAACTGCCCAGCGAGGTCTCGGAAAGACAGTATATTGTTTCATCGCAAGACATCGAACCAAAGTCGGGCCTCATCTTGAAGATATTCGGGAAATACCTTGCACAAGTGCTTCTGGTTACCGCCCTGATTAACCATAGCGTACTTGAAAGCGTTCAGGAAGTTGCCGGGGTCCATAGTGCCGGTATATAAGGCAACAGGTGGAAGCTTGAACCCTGCAGGGAGCGGCGTGTTGGCACTCTCCGGAGAGAAAGGAGTGATGACAAATGGGGTGTTTAGGGTGAAAAATAGGCTTAGAGTGTGTGTTTTTAACATACATTTGTAGATTCTAAGCACCCATTTGTTATATTCTTCGCATTTCCTTTCTCTTGTCGAAAAACCTCATTTTCAAGCAATTTACAGGTAAAAAAGTGTACAAAGAGGCGACAAGTGGAAGAGAGTCGAAGAAAACGAGAAAAAAACCCGAAGAATAAAGAAACGGCCAAAATTGGGCCGTGCACGGTCATAGCCGTGCAAACCTTCACAAACCGTGCACGTGCGCGCAAAGGCAAGGGGCAGCCCATACATAGTCACACGGTCATGACCATGCGACCATGCATGGACCGTGCATGGTCTTTCAGAGAATACGCATTTTCAGGGGTTGTGCACGGTCCGTGCAGCCTTGCACGGGCACGACCGTACACGAACTCCGGAAATTGATTAATTTCAGCCCATTTATGTAATTTTTTAGCCCAATACTTTAAAAAAGCCCCAAATGGGGTGTATAGGACTCCAATTTTCATTTTTTGCTAGGGAGGACACTTTCATTATTCACATTTTAGAGAGAGAAAGCTTAGGAGAGCATTTGTGGGAGATTTACTTGGGGATCAAAAATTGTCTTCTCAATAGGTTTTATCCTTCCATTTTCATTTAAATTTTGAATGAACATGATTATGTCTATATATTTGTGTTTATTTCTTATTGTGATCATGGTTGGCTAATTTCCTTAATCTAGGTTTAGAAAGTAAATTATGGGTGTTTAGTTATTATTAGCCGATTAATTCAACTCCGTGTTATGCTATTGATTGATTAATTGTTTAAAAATATTGTTGAATGATTTGATCACTTATTTAACATTATTGAGGATTAAATTGCAACCGGGAGGTGAGATTTGATCCGAAATCACGTTAATCGACATGATTAAGCAATAAAACTGAGAGGTTTGAGCTAATTGTGGGAACTTAGATCTTAAAATCGATTAGGAGTTGTATTTGATTAATCGACCGGAGACGGTGATTATTATATACAATCAACACGTAAATTCGCTCCGAGAGGGGGTTTTACATACATTTGTGATCGTTCCTTGATACATAGCATTCGGTTAAAAGTTGGATTAAATTGGATTAATAGTGATTAGATACCCGTAATTGAAATCTAAGCCTAGATCATCTTTATTAATCGGTTAATCTCTATAATTCCCTAGTCTATCTTATTAGTTTTAATTGCTTTTTGATTTAAATTAGTTCTTAAAATATCAAAACCAACCACTCGATCGTCTAGTTAGCCATCTAAATGTTTATGTTCCTTCATTTTTCCGATATCGAGCCGATTCCTCATGGGATCGACCTTGTGCTCACTTAGTGCTACTATTGACGCCGTACACTTGCGGTGGTTCGATTTTAGTTACAAAAACTAAGAGTGTGTCAAGTTTTTGGCGCCGTTGCCGGGGAGTCGGTAACGATAGCCGGAAAGTGTTGTTCTAGGCATTTAGTGATACTCCAGACACTTTCTTTTTATTCGTAGTTTAGTTTATTTTAATTGTTGATTAGTTATTAATTGAGCTTACGGGATCTCTTTTTGATTGTTGTGCAAGGTGTTTATGCACTTGAGGTCACAAGGATTGGGAGGCTTGCTACCTATTGATCCGGAAATCGAGGCAACTTGTAGACACAATCAAGGGAGAAGGAATAGAGAAAGAAGCATGGTAGCCGGAGATAACGACCGAAGAGTTATCAATCAAGTTGAGAGGAATGCACCGGTTATTCCGCCCGATCAAGCAAACATCTATCACCAAATGATAGAGATGATGCGGAAACAGCAAGAAGAGGTGAATGCTCTCTGGAATTGGAAAGAGCAAGTGCTTAACCCGCCACCACAAGATACTATACAAGACTTTCTACGACCGGTAGCAAACCAGAATTTTGGTGGGATGGGTAGAGTACCCGTGAATGCAGTGAATTTCGAACTAAAGCCGGCACTCATTAACATCATTCAACAGAACCAGTTTGGAGGTCAAGCTAGTGAAGACCCGAATTTGCATTTGTCAACGTTCTTGGAAGTATGTGGGACAATTCAAAACAACCAAGTCCCACATGATAAAATCAAACTCCGTCTTTTCTCATTTTCATTGAGAGACAGGGCAAAGTTGCGGTACAACTCCCTCGCCAACGAAGATATCCGAACATGGGACGATCTCTATCAGAGGTTCCTTCAGAAGTACTTCCCGGTGAGTAAGACCATTAGATTGAGAGGAGAAATCACCCAATTCCGGCAGTTCGATTCTGAACCATTGTGGGAAGCTTGGGAGCGTTTTAAAGACCTACTCCGGAAGTGCCCCCAACACGGGTTGCAAGATAAGGAGCAAATTTGTTACTTCTATGACGGGTTATTCGGGCCTACAAGGGAAATCATAGATGCAGCCGCCGGTGGTTCATTGTTTGCAAGAACGACGAGAGATGCAACATCAATTATTGAGGATATGGCCACAAATTCGTATCAATGGCCAAACGAAAGGAACAAACCAAGGGTGGTTGCAAGTGTAGTGAAAAAGGAGGCAAACTCTTCACTATCGACTCAAATAGCGGCTTTATCGAAACAATTGGAGTCACTAACTAAAGCCGCCTCTTCAGTCCAAGCGGAGCAAAGTGCGAAGGCCGTTTTTGCACAAGAAGACCCCGAGGATTGTAACTTCATTCATCAAAGGGGTTATGGAAACCAAAGAGGACACCAATATCCATATTCGGGGTAAGGTCAACATTCGAACTACAATCACAACCAACACCAATCGGGTCACTACTAATCGGGGTCAAAGGGTCATCAAAATCTTTCCTATGGCAACCCCAACAATTCGATTCAACCACCAAGCTTAAAGGAACTCTTGACATCGTTCATTTCTAGGACGGACGAAAGAATGTCACAAATGGACAATTCTTTCGCAAAGTTTCAAGTTGATGTCAACAAGAGCATTGTGACGAATGGGGCAAAAGCTTGCAATTGCAAATGAGCCAGTTAGCCCAAGCCATTAGTCCCCAACACCAAAAGAGGTAGTTTCCGAGTGACACGGTGAAGAATCCAAAGGAACAATGCCAAGCAATTCGGCTAAGGAGCGGAACCGAGTATGAAGGACCAAAGCTACCGGTAGATGGTGACCAAGTGATTGAGAAAGAGCATTTAGAGGAGAAAATCAAACCCAAGGATCATGGAGAACCAAGTGAAAAAGGGGCGGTGAAGCCAAACTTCACTCCTAACTCTATTCCTCTTACTTATGTTCCTCCCCTCCCATTTCCACAAACTTATCAAAAGAAAAAGTTGGATAACCAATTTGCTACGTTTTTGGAAATCTTCAAAAAAATTCATATTAACATTCCTTTTATTGATGCTTTGCAACAAATGCCTAATTATGCTAAATTTTTTAAGGAGGTGATATCGAAGAAGAGGAGGTTGGAAGCATATGAGACGGTTAACTTAACTGAGGAGTGTGATACCGTGATTCAAAGAAGAATCCCTCAAAAGAGGAAGGATCCAGGTAGCTTTACAATTTCTTGTATTATTGGGGATAAAAAATTTGAAAAAGCATTATGTGATCTTGGGGCAAGCATTAATCTCATGCCACTTTCTATATTCAATAAATTGGAAATTGGAACAATCAAACCTACCACTATTGCCTTGCAAATGGCGGATAGGTCTTTGACCTATCCGAAAGGGATAAAGGAGGATGTGTTGATCAAAGTAGGTGCGTTCATAATTCCGGTGGATTTTGTAGTTTTGGGCATGAATGAGGACAAAAAAGTCCCCTTGATTTTGGGTCGCCCGTTTCTAGCAACGGGTGGAGCCCTCATTGATGTCCAAAAAGGAGAACTCACCTTACGAGTGAATGATGAAAAGGTTACTTTTTCAATTTATAAGGCAATGAGGTTTCACAATGTGGATGAGGTTAGTGTCATAGAAGAATGTAATGCTTTGGATTTTCTAGATACCAATGATACAAGAAATCTTCTAGCTTCGAGTGAAATTGACTCTTTGGAGATTTGTTTGCATGATTCTATTTTTGCATGTGCTAACCATGAAGCTAACGGTATTGATGTTTTGGATAGTGTTAGTGCATTGAATTCTTCGCAGGAGGTGCACAATGAGGAAATTTCTTGGTTGAAATTGGAGGATGAGGAGTCAACTGGACTAAATGAGTCTAAGGGCAAAGAAGAAGAAGAACCCAATGTTGAATTGAAACCTCTCCCCGACCACTTGAGGTATGAGTACCTCGATGAAGGTAAGAAATTTCGGTTATAATTTCCGCATATCTTAATGAGAGTGAGTGTGCGAAATTGATTGAAATCTTGAAAAGGCACAAGAGTGCTATTGGATGGTCCATCTCGGATCTTAAGGGGATTAGCCCCGCTATTTGCATGCATAAAATTCTAATGGAAGAGGACTACAAACCGAGTGTGCAGCGTAGGCTAAATCCAATTATGCAAGAGGTGGTGAGGAAAGAAATTTTGAAATGGCTTGATAATGGCATAGTCTTTCCTATATCCGATAGCAAGTGGGTAAGTCCTACCCAAGTAGTGCCTAAGAAAGGAGGAATAACGGTAGTTAAAGTGAGTGACTAAGAAGAAGTAGCCACTAGGTTGATAACCGCTTGGAGGCTTTGTATTGACTACCGGAAGTTGAATGCAGCTACTAGGAAAGATCATTTTCCCCTTTCATTTCTTGACCAAATGTTGGATACATTAACGGGTATGACTACTATTGTTTTTTGGATGGGTACTCCGGGTACAATCAAATTCTGATTGCCCCAGAGGATCAAGAAAAAACAGCTTTTGTATGCCCATATGGCATCTTTGCTTTTAGGAGAATGCCCTTTAGCTTATGTAATGCACCGGCTACTTTCCAACGGTGCATGATGGCTATTTTTAGTAGGTTGATCGAGAATGTGATGGAAGTATTCATGGATGATTTTTCTGTTTTCGGTTCATCATTTGATCATTGCTTGTTTAACTTATCTCTAGTCTTGCAGCGTTGTGAAGACACTAACCTTGTATTAAATTGGGAAAAATGCCACTTCATGGTAAGAGAAGGTATAGTGTTAGGGCATAAGGTTTCAGCTGCAGGGTTAGAGGTAGACCGAGCCAAGGTAGTTGCCATTGAAAGATTACCACCACCAATCAATGAGAAGGGAATCCGAAGCTTTTTAGGCCATGCTGGTTTTTACCGAAGGTTTATTCGTGATTTTTCGAAAATTGCTAAGCCTTTGTTTCACCTTTTGGAAAAAGATGCTGCTTATGTTTTCGATGATTCTTGTCTACAGGCATTCGAGGTATTGAAGAAAGCATTGGTTTCGGCACCAGTCTTGGTTCACCTGATTGAAACCAACCTTTTGAACTCATGTGTGATGCGAGTGATATAGCAGTCGGGGCAGTCTTAGGACAGAAGAAGGATAAAATCTTCCGAGTGATATATTACGCGAGTAAAAGCCTTGACCCGACCCAGTCAAACTATACAACAACAGAGAAGGAGATGCTAGCGGTGGTATATGGATTCGACAAATTTCGTGCCTATCTTGTGGGCACGAAAACGATTGTGTACACCAATCACGCAGCCATCCGGTACCTTTTCGATAAAAAGGATGCCAAGCCAAGACTCATCCGATGGATCCTACTTCTGCAAGAATTCGATTTAGAAATCAAGGATCGAAAAAGATGTGAAAATATTGTAGCCGACCATCTTTCGAGGATTGAGAATGAGGTGGACAAAAAAGGGCAACAAGAGGTGATCAAGGATACATTTCCCGATGAACACCTCATGATGGCAATTGCTCGGCTCCCGTGGTATGCTAACATTGTGAACTTCTTAGCTTGTGGAGCTCCCGTGGGATGATCCATACATTTTTCGAAGATGTGCTGACTCGATTATCCGGAGGTGTGTATCTGAGGAAGAGGGTCGAGAGATTATCGAACAATGTCACTCTTCACCAAGTGGGGGACACTTTGCAGTCAACAGAACAGCAGCTAAGGTCCTTCAAAGTGGATTCTGTTGGCCAACGATCTTTCAAGATTGCCACGACTTCATCAAGCAATGTGATCGATGCCAACGAACCGGTGGGATCTCGAAAAGATATGAAATGCCTCTTGCCAATTCTATTGAAGTTGAACTGTTTGACGTTTGGGGAATCGACTTCATGGGACCATTCCCATCATCTCAAGGCTATCAATACATTCTGTTGGCAGTGGATTATGTTTCCCGATGGGTTGAAACCATCCCTACATCAACCAATGACTCTAAGGTGGTACTAAGATTTCTTGTGAAGAATATCATCACTCGTTATGGAGCACCTAGAGCATTGCTTAGTGATGGAGGGTTGCATTTCTGTAACAAATGGCTCAATGGTTTATTGGCCCGGTACGGTGTGAAGCATAGGGTGACTACACCATATCACCCTCAAGTGAATGGTCAAGCCGAATTAGCTAACCGGGAAATCAAACAAGTCCTCGAGAAATCAGTAAGTGGAAACCGAAAGGACTGGGCTCTAAAGTTGGATGATGCATTGTGGGCGTATAGAACAGCTTACAAGACACCCCTTGGTATATCTCCTTATCAACTTGTTTTTGGAAAATCATGCCATTTGCCCATGGAGCTTGAACATCGTGCATATTGGGTGATAAAGAAGTTGAATTTCGACTTTCAATTAGCTGGGGCAAATAGGATGTTGCAATTGAACGAACTTGATGAGTTCCGAAATCAAGCTTTTGAGAATTCAAGGGTGTACAAGGAAAGAGTCAAGAGGTTTCATGACAAATTGATCATCAAGAGAGAGTTTTATCATGGAGACCAAGTCCTTTTGTTCAATTCTCATCTCCAACTTTTTCCCGGGAAGTTAAAATCAAAATGGTCGGGACCCTTCACAGTCAAGAGAGTGCTACCAAGCGAAGTTGTCGAGCTACTAAATACCGACGGGAGCACATTTATGGTGAATGGCCAAAGAGTGAAGAGGTACTTTGGCCAAGACAAGAAAGAGAATTTCACCAACTGACTTTGGTTGAACCGACTTGAATCGAAATAAACAGGCGTCCAGCTAAAGACGTTAAACTTAGCGCTTGTCGGGAGGCAACCCGGCGGTTCAATTTCTTTAATTTCGTCTTTTAATTAGTTAGATAGTTTAATTTAAGTGTTTTTAAATTCTTAGTGTTTAATAATGGCAGGAAAATGCAAGGAATGATAAGAGAAGTGGTGGGATGCAAAATGGATGAGCATAACTTCAAAAAGAAAAGGGTAAACTTTCAATTTTAGGCGTGCACGGTCCGTGGACAATTTTCCAGTGAAACGCCCAATTTTGGGACCGTGCATCATTTTCCCGAGAGGCGTCCATTTTTAGGTCGTGCACGGTCCGTGCACGACCTGGGCAGAACCAATTTTAAACGCGAAAAAACACCCCAATTTCATTTCTCCTCCTTTTCGCATACGCGAAAGAACACACAAAAACACACACACACACACACACACACACAATTTCGGCGCAATCCCTTGGAGAATCAACACATTCAAGTCCTCATCTCCCTAAATTCACAAGGTATGTCCATTGAATTTCAATTAAATTCGAATTTCTTGGCCAATTTTGTCAAACTAGGGTTTAGTTGAGTATTTTGCCTATAATTTCGAATTTCTTGATGATTTGTGGATAGATTGATTTGTTTTGTACATATTGTTGATGATTGAGCATAGGGAGTAGATAGAACTTGAAATTGTTCAATTCGGAGTTAGAACTTCATTGGAGTATTTTGTCGAACACTTTATGTGCAATTGATTTTGTGCTTGTTTGTTGATTCAAGGCCAATTGGTGCCTATTCTTATGAATTGTTCCGATTATATACTCCAATTAAATGAAGTATCGAATAAATTTGTGAACATTGAGGTGTAGAGAATGTGTAAGTGCAAGATATGCTATTTTCTTGATAAATTGATGATTTTTTATCCTCTTGCACTTCATGGGTATCATTCATTCACCTTAATAATCATTAGAATTGAACTCGTGTGCTTCAAACTAGTCGGGATTGTGGTGCATTACCATTTGTTTCATCTCAAGCACACAACACCAAACTAGTTTGAGGGTATGTGTTACTTGCTTGAAGTTGTTGATTGCGGTTGAATCAAACGAAATTGTAGTATGATGTATTGTAAGTGTTCTTAATCCCAAACACATACTACAAATTAGTTTGAATGAAGCACCAACGAATTACATTTGATTGCACAAGAATGGAAAGCATTGTGTGGAAATTGTGTGTTATGTGTGTTATTTGCTTGTGATCAAACTAGATATGAGGACTTATGTAATTAGGAATGCATTAATTTTTAACATATACCTCAAGTCTAGTTTGAGGGGGTTGATGAGAAATTGTCTCACTTGTTTTGGGTGATTGTAGGTCATATCTTCTCATACCGAACATGGGTCCAAAAAGAAAAGTTGCAAGGGTAGGAGAGTCGAGTTCAAGGGGCACACAAGAACCCGTAGAGCAAAGTGAACCCGAGCAAATAAGCCCGAGTGAGTATGGCATCGATTTTGGTAGGATGTGGGAGTCAGAAATGGTTCGGGAAAGATGGAATAAGTTGGCCAGGAGACGGATTATTCCAACCCTATACCCCGACCCACCAACTATGGACGAGTTGGGTATCCGGGGGGACGTAGAGACTCTGATCCGACGAATGGATTGGGGTCACTTTCTCTATGGATATTGCCAACCTACAAAGAACTGGTCTTGGAATTTTTCTCCACTCTCGATGTTGTCATGCATCGTGACTAAGCCTTGAGCATGACATTCCGACTGGGCAACCGACCTCGTGAGATGCATTCTACACGATTGGGAGAAATCTTCCGGTTTCACTCCCCTGGCGATTTCCCTCACCAAGAGGATTTCAATCCTCAGGAATTCTGGCCAAAAATCAGTTACCAACCAAACGCCACACCGTATCACCCCACCTACAATGCTAGCAGATCAAAGCCGATCGAAATTCGAAACTCAATATTCAGATATTTGGCTAAGATTATGCAGCATACTCTCTTCGCAAGGCATGAGGCAGGAGGTCTCCGGACGGACGAGCTCTACCGGTTGTGGTGTATGATGAAGCCTCACAAGGTGCGATCAGCACCTTATTTGATGGGCCAATTCAATTCAATAGCACATGAAACAAGTGTTATCCGAATTGGGGGGTTCATCACTGGCTTGGCGGTGCACTACAAGGTTAATCTCTCAAGATTTCAACCAATGCGCGGTGAATCCAGGATAACGACGGAAGTTCTTAAAACATCTCACTATATTAAGTTATCCAAGGAGAGAGTATGGTTGTGGCAGCAGCGTGGGGGTGGACCATTCCCCTTGCCCAACCCCACTCTGACCACAGTGATGAGGCGCGAGAATTAGTTGATGATGACCCCGGCCCATGCAGAATTAATTCAGAAGGGCTCAGCTGCAGTTCAACTTCTACCTAGACAAGTGGCAACTGAGGAGCAGATGGAAGAGGATCGAGAGATCCGAAACATCGAGGAGGAATTTCTTGGACAGCGAGGGGAGGAGTCTTCCTCCCGACAGCGCGAGGAATCCTCAACAGTCACAGAAAGGTTAAGAGTTGTGGAGGCAGCCCTCAATGAGCTTAAGGAGCAGCAACAAACACTCATAAACAACCAAGCTGATATGATGCAAACTCAGCGAAATTTGAAAGCGGGCCAAACCACAATCGTGAACGCTTTGTTGGAAATTATGGAAGCCCAAAAGGTCAGCTCGAAAGAAGAGAGGCGAATGCTCGAGGATTTAAACGTGCAAGCTGGTCACTATGATCCAACACCACCCTCCCCTTAGGGGGAGTTTGTAAGTTATTCGCAACATCTCTACTTTTTGAAACTATTTTGACGCATTTTGGAATTTAGTTTAAAATAGTTTGAGGGGGGGATGTATGTTGCGAAATTCGAAGGGTGGTTGTTTATCTTTCTTGCGTTTGTTTTGCCAAACTAGAATTATGTTTTGATGTTTTTGTAGTCTTTGTTTTGAACTGTTAGTTTTTAATTAATTTGTTAAGCTTTGTTGTCTTTAATTTTTGATAGCTTGTTAATTTGTTAATTCAAAAAAAAAAAAAAAAAAAGGAAGAAAATATTAGGTTAATGAGGTATTAGAAATGTTGTCAATGATGATATATAAAATAGTTTATGATTGAAAATATGATACATGCACACACTTGTTTTGGAACAAATGATAAATCACAATATATAAGCCGGTGAGCTTTTCAGCCAAAATGAGGAACCCTTACTTTTGGAGTTCAATATTTTCCTTGACTTGTGTGATGTTGATCATGTGCATAGCACCTAGAGAACTTTCCTTGCGTCTATTTGGAATCATGAGATATATTTATGAGCATCGAAAATGATTTTAGGCGATCTTTAAGTTCAACCCAATTTTTAGCCTTAAAAATCATCTTCCTACCCCTTTATATGAATTATCCCTAGTTAGCCAAGTTGAACTTGTAGCCTTTTTTTCTTGATAGCTATAATTACAAGCCATATCCATCTTTTTAGTCTTTTTCCCACACTTGGATCGAACGAGTTTGAGAGAAGGGATTGGAAGGTAGATTTGAGTGAGGGCTACAAAGATGATGAGAATGAGGTAACGAATATAGAGCGGGGAAGAAAAGAGAAAAACAAAAGGGAAAATCGAGCATTATTAAAAAAAAAATGTACATATCATTTCAGTTGAATGTTTATAGTTGAGGACCAATAAACGAGTCAAAGAATCCAATGACATGAGTAATTTTGGTTGAGTTAGGAGTCAAAATTTCTAACTCACATTTGTGAAAAAAGAGTTGGTTGTGGTTATTTGGATGATGTGAGGAAGTATAGAAATGTGAAAAGTGAGAGTGGGAGTAAAACTTATATGAGGGCTAGTTGAGTACAACTCAATCGATCCAAGTTAAGTCACTACACCTAAACATATCTCACCTAGTCCAAAACGCCTACATTACAACCAAAGCATAAGACCTTTCTGATTCTTTGCTCGTAGTTATCAAAAATGACGAAGAGATTAGACAATAGGCAAGCATATGGTAGGGCATGTATATGTATACAACTTGAGCGATACACAACCTTGTTATATATACTTGAGTGCTTGAGTGATACACTTGTTTGTGAGGATATTGTGATCATTCAGAAAGTCCTTAACTTGTGATGTTGCATAGATAGAATGTGTTCTTAGTCTAAGACATACATTTCTAAGTAAAACCGATGATACCTATATGTTTTCCTCCTACTGAGAAAGAAAATCTTCATTCTTTTGATATTATTTGCTCAGGGACGAGCAAGGGTTTAGTTTGAGGGGGTTGACAAATGGGGTGTTTAGGGTGAAAAACGGGCTTAGAGTATGTGTTTTTAACATACATTTGTAGATTCTAAGCACCCATTTGTTATATTCTTCGCATTTTCTTTCTCTTGTCGAAAGACCTCGTTTTCAAGCATTTTGCAGGTAAAAAAGTGTACAAAGAGGCGACAAGTGGAAGAGAATCGAAGAAAACGAGAAAAAAAATCCGAAGAATGAAGAAACGGACCAAAATTGGGCCGTGCGCGGTCATAGCCGTGCAAACCTTCACAAACCGTGCACGACCCGTGCGCGCAAAGGCAAGGAGCAGCCCATACACAGACGCACGGTCATGACCGTGCGACCATGCACGGACCGTGCATGGTCTTCTAGAGAATACGCATTTTCAGGGGTTGTGCACGGTCCGTGCAGCCTTGCACGGGCACGACCGTGCACGAACTCCGGAAATTGATTAATTTCAGCCCATTTATGTATTCTTTTAGCCCAATACTTTAAAAAAGCCCCAAATGGGGTGTATAGGACTCCAATTTTCAGCTTTTGCTAGGGAGGACACTTTCATTATTCACTTTTTAGAGAGAGAAAGCTTAGGAGAGCATTTGTGGGAGATTTACTTGGGGATCAAAAATTGTCTTCTTAATAGGTTTTATCCTTCCATTTTCATTTAAATTTTGAATGAACATGATTATGTCTATATATTTGTGTTTATTTCTTATTATGATCATGGTTGGCTAATTTCCTTAATCTAGGTTTAGAAAGTAAATTATGGGTGTTTAGTTATTATTAGCCGATTAATTCAACTACGTGTTATGCTATTGATTGATTAATTGTTTAAAAATGTTGTTGAATGATTTGATCACTTATTTAACATTATTGAGGATTAAATTGCAACCGAGATGGGAGATTTGATCCGAGATCACATTAATCGACATGATTAAGCAATAAAACCGAGAGGTTTGAGCTAATTGTGGGAACTTAGATCTTAAAATCGATTAGGAGTTGTATTTGATTAATCGACCGGAGACGGTGATTAATTATATACAATCAACACGTAAATTCGCTCCAAGAGGGGGTTTTACATACACTTGTGATCGTTCCTTGATACATAGCATTCGGTTAAAAGTTGGATTACATTGGATTAATAGTGATTAGATACCCGTAATTGAAATCTAAGCCTAGATCATCTTTATTAATCGGTTAATCCCTATAATTTGTTCTCTAGTCTATCTTATTAGTTTTAATTGCTTGTTGATTTAAATTAGTTCTTAAAATATCAAAACCAACCACTCGATCGTCTAGTTAGCCATCTAAATGTTTATGTTCCTTCATTTTTTCGATATCGAGCCGATTCCTCGTGGGATCAACCTTGTGCTCGCTTAGTGCTACTATTGACGCCGTACACTTGCGCTTGTTCGATTTTAGTTACAAAAACTAAGAGTCAAGTGACTATTTCTCCATCGGGATCAAGGCCTAACATGTTGTCAAGTTCGGCCTCGATCTAAGCTTGCTCTTGCTCATATGGGTCTAACAGACGGGAATTTTCCAGGCAAGGCCGTTTTGCGACATTGATAGGTCGGCGCCGATCAACATCGGCGTGATCAGTGGGCGCACCCTGGAACCTACAAAGCTTCGGGTATCTCTGGGTGATAATGATCGACGACGACGACGATCCTGTCTCGCCCTACAGGGCAGATCGTCATTGATCGTTGGTGATCGGCGTTGGTGTTGGTGCCTTGTCGCTTGATCCTCTTCTACGCCTGTGCGTGTACCGAAGTCTGCGCGTCGACGAGCCCACTGCTGGAAGAGAGCGGAGTGTTCCCGGAGAAACTCTTCATGGGCGTGAGTCAATGCAGGAGCTTGTTTGGAGTTAGCTGGCGCTGGAGGTGGTACACGCGTAGGCGCTGGAGGCAGTAACGGGTTAAGCTGTTCCGGGAGTACATCCTGGAGTGGTTGTTGCTGTCGCGAAGGGAGTTGGTCGATAGGAGTATTCCGGCGAGAAGTGTTCGGATCGACGGATCGGCGTGTGTCCACCATGTTAATTCAGTACGATGATAAAGAATACTAGGGTTTTCTTCTTTTCGAGTTTCCCACAGACGGCGCCAATTGATAAAACGAAGACCCGAATATCAACTGAACCACGATTAAGATAATCTACCGGAATAATGAGAATAATAAGAATGTAAATAACTCAAGGATTTACGTGGTTCGATCACGGAGATCTACGTCCACCGGAAAGAGTAATCACTCGCCCGTTGTGAGCTATCCACTACTCTGGCGCCTACAATTGCGCATGGGAGGTTGAGGAGATCATGGGCCATGTCTGCATAACGGTTGAGGAGATAATGATAGAACATTCCTTTGACTTGTTCTTTCCTTCTTCGTGGACTTGCGTTCCCATGCCCAAATAACCCGGGTGACGCAGTGGGCCGACCCGGGTAGGTTGGGCCATACCTATCACGACCCATTATTAACTTTATTTACTCTTATGTCCCATCATAAACGTATTATACTCCCGTAACTTTATTTACGCTTCAGTTTAGGATGACAAAATTTTCGCGGAAATAAATTTCCGCGAGGTTATTAGTAGGGTATTTCTCAATAATAACGGTGGTGAAAGTGAGGATAAGGATTCTCCGCTTTTCTTAAATTGGGATGATATAAAGACGATATCTATGATGTCCGAACTGTTCCCATCCCAACTTCATTTTTTCTTAGTTAAATTAAATTTCTCGTTCCTCAATTCTTCATTTTTATTTTTTCTTAAATAAAAAATTCATTAACTTAGTTGAAAGAAGTCATCAATAATTGACAAATGAAAGGTGGTGGCGAGTACCAAATAAAAAGATCAACATCACTAGATTTAGCAAACTGGACAAACTCATGAACAACAAAATAACAAACACGACTAATCTAAAAATTATTACGAGAACGCACAAACACAAGCATATCCTGAATGTCGAGCAACACCGACACAAAACAATAGAGCAATCAACTTCACCCTACGAAGCAAGGACAGCTAAACTCGAGTCGCCAAGGATATGAATATTAGCAAACTAGATAGCTTATTATTATTAGGCTTAATTGCAAAATAAAACACGAACTTTCATCAGATTGCAATTTAACATAACATTTCATATTTTGTAAAATAAATCACAAACTTAGCAAACTTTTGCAATTTTAATCATCAACAAATTTCTAGTGATAAATTTTCATTATATTGATTATTTACGCCGTGTAGGGTGTCATGTTGGTTAAAAATAAAAATGAAAAAAAATAATAAGAATCCAGATCAAGTGGTACATAATTGAATAAGTAGCAATAAACTTTTCTTCTCAACTCGAACCATTTTTTCTATTTACTAATGCAATGAGCATTATCCGATTATATGAACTAAAAATTGTTTTGTGTGTCATAAAATTAATAATGTCATAAATTTTTTATTTGTGATTCTTTTCTCTAGGATAAGTGATTTTTTGTATCAAATAATCAATAAGATATGAGAAATGAGGTATCAGGTTGAGAATACAAGTTCGTCGCGATTTCCGGTCTAATCAAGAACAACTTGATTCGTAATTTCATTAATTTTGTTTTTTTTTTTTTTTTTGGTTTAATTTTGTAGCTTAGCATTACATCCTATATCTCATTACATGGCGTAAATAGCTATACACATTGACAATTTATCTTTGAAAAATGACTAATGATTGAAATTGCAAAATTATGTTAAGGTCGTAATTTATTTTACAAAATTTAAAAAGTTATGTTAAATTGGCAATTTAATAAAAGTTCGTGTTTATTTTCGCAATTAAACCTTATTATTATTATTGTTATTTTCTTTTATTAAGAATGGAGAGTATTAATAACATTCATTTTACATAATGAAGCATGATGTTAAAAGTTTCACCACTTATAGGGAAGGGCTTACCCGGTAGCTCGTGGTCTTTCTTTTGTTGGTCTCTCAGGACATCGTCGCACTTAAGAACAAAAAATTAATCAGGAATTTTAGTTTTTTTTCTTTTTACTTTTTAATGACATAGGAGCTTCAGTTTTAAAAACAAGAACTTGGATGCAATAAATGTAGGAACTTATTTAACTATCTTTCAGAGTCTAAGAATTAGAGTTTCTAGACTTAAATAATTTATAATGACAAATATATTTTAATATTTAATTTTGTTGTAGTGATATAAAGCCTGTAAACAATGAATTTTATAACGAAACTTTTCTAGAGAATATTTTCACTTTTATTTTATAACGGATCACTTTCTCAAGAATTTTTCTTTATTCTTAAATTAGGAAAAATATTATTTTAAAAAGTACTCCAACATTGATATTTGACCAAAATAACTTTTATTCTCAAACATAACTTATTACTTTTGATTTCATCATAAATAATTTTACCACAATTTAAATTCTAATAATTTCTTAAAAATTTGAAAGAAGAGAGAAGACGCAATTGTTGGTTCAATGTATAAGGAGTATTACAAATGGGCTGGGAATTCCACCTACAGTTGACACGTTGGTGATTCCATCTTACTCATGGATCATGCCCAATCTTCTAAAACCAAAAAGATAGGTTAGGAACTGGAAAGTTTGTCCGAAGCAAAACAACTTCAAATTTCATTCTCATTACGCAACAACTTTCTCTAACACTACACACACATTTTCCTTTCAAGAATTGGAATATCAAACAAATATCCACCTATTAATCCCATCAATTCTTTTACTCAAATTACATGATGACGCAACTTCAACAAGTTTTAGGATAAGGTCGACGCAGCATATATTATGAACAACTTTACTCAGAAAATTTACAAGTGAAAATAAGTAAACATCTCAAGCTAAAAACTGCAGCATGCATATATCAACTAAAAAACCATGAAAAAATAGGAAATCCTGAAAAACAAGCAACGCCCAGATGTATGCCTAAATTCTAGACCTAACTTCATGTTATACTTCATTAACAGGCACCAGTAAAGACTTGATATAGACAGGCTGTGATCAAGATGATAAAAAAAGACTCTCACTAGCATTACTTGGCTTGTCAGGTGTGAAAGTTAAGTGTCAAAAATGTTGAGTAGAGTTGAGCTAGAAGTTGCTGAGGAAAGCTGAGAAGGAAAGAGACAAGCTACAAGCTGGAAAAGCAGGAGAAAACAGCTTCTGAAAAGCAAGAAGAAAATCAGTTTTTCTGTTACATAAAAGACAACGGTTTGTAACAGAATAACTGTCACAAAACCGTTGTCAATTAAGCTTCCAGAAACAGTTTTCTGTTTTGGTTCTTGAATCCGTTTGGCAGTTTAGCAGCGGTTTTTTCTTCACTCCAGAGACTTATATACACATTAGAAGTTAGTCAAAACAGTGTGTAACAAATCATAGAGACTAGAACAAGAAATTGAGAGCTTGAGAGGAAGATTAATCTCAAAGTATGAGAGATTAATTCTTGAGTGATTTCTTGTAACCTTGTGATTCATATTAGTGATTCTCCTTCTGGTTTTGCCCGTGGATGTAGGCATATACATGCTGAACCACGTAAATCATTTTTGTGCTTGATTTTCTGTTTTATTCATTTCATTTTCATACAAGAGGGTTGAGTGATCTTTGTGAGTTTTGAGTTGGTTGTTTGAGTGTTCTAGCCAAGATTTACAACAGTGGCACCGTCTGTGGGAACAACAGAGAAGTGCAGAAGTTAAGACTCATACATCATGTCAATCTCAAAGTTTGAAGCAGAGAAATTCAACGGGAAGAATGATTATGGTCTCTGGAAATTGAAGATCAAGGCATTGCTAATTCAACAAGGGCTGGGAGCTGCTCTTAAAGGTGAAAAGGGGTTTTCTGCTTCTACCACCCCCGATCAGAGGTTGGAAATTCAAGAAAAGGTTCATAACTTGGTGATTCTTTGTCTATCTGACAAAGTATTGCAGGAAGTTTCAAAAGAAACCAGTGTTGAAGGAGTAATGGAAAAACTGGATCAGATTTATCTCATCAAGTCCATGGCAAACAGGTTATACTTGAAACAGAAATTATTTTCTTTCAAATTTATGGCAGAAAAAGGTGTGGAGGATCAATTGGATGAGTTTAATAAAACTCTGGATGACCTTGAAGCCATAGAAGTGAAAATGGAGGATGAAGACAAGGCAGTGTTACTCCTGAACTCTTTGCCTCAGTCATTTGATCACCTTAGGGATGCTATGCTCTATGGAAGAGATTCAAAAATTACACTAGCAGAGGTTCAATCAGCATTGAAAGGGAAAGAACTACAGAAAATGAAACAAGGAAAGCAAGAAAGTATCTCTGAAGGACTAAACATCAAGAAATGCAGATTTCAGAAGCAGTTCCAATCTGGAGAAAGTTTCAAGAAAACTCCAAATTCAAAGCAGAAACCAACTGATCAAAAGGAGTCTAGGAAGTGTTTCTTCTGTAAGAAACCAGGCCATTTAAAGAAAAACAGTTTTGAATGGAAGAAGAAACAGAATCAGAAAGGAGCTTCAACCTCAAATGCTGCAAAAATAGCAGAGGCCTCAAATGATGATCCTCAGGTACTAAATATTGCTGACTCTAAATCTATGAATGAATGGATATTAGATTCAGGGTGTAGTTTTCATATGACAACACACTTAGACTAGTTTGAAAACTTTAAAGAACAGAATGCTGGAACTGTTTTGCTAGGAAATGATCAAGTGTGCTTTGTAAAGGGTATAGGTGACCTGAAATTAAGGACACACGAAAACAAGATAATTGTGCTAACTGATGTCAGATATATCCCTCAATTAAAGAGGAATTTGATAAGCCTTGGAACTCTGGAAAAGAAGGGTTGCTGGTTTAAATCAGAGAATGGTTTCCTAGATGTTATCAAGAATCAAACTGTAGTTTTAAGGGGTGTAAGAAGATCAAGCTTATATTACCTAATGGGAGCAGTGATTCTTGGAGAAGCAGATGTAGTTGAGAAGAATAGTCTGGATTTCTGGCATGCAAGACTTGGGCATGTCAGTGAATCTGGACTAAAATAACTATCAAAACAGCAGCTCATCAAACTGAAGGATGAAAATCAGAAAAGATTCTGTGAAGATTGTGTTCTTAGCAAGAGCAAGAAACTCCCTTATCCTGAAGGAAAGAAGTGCTCAAATGCCCCTCTTGAATACATTCATGCTGATCTCTGGGGTCCCTCAAGAACACCAACTCTAGGAGGAGGCAGATATTTTCTAAGTATCATGGATGACTTCTCCAGGAAGTTATGGTTATATGTCCTGAAACAAAAATCAGAAGCTCTGGACAGATTCAAAATATGGTGCAAGCAGGTGGAAAATGAAAGAGATTCAGCTGTGAAGTGTTTGAGGACAGACAATGACCTTGAGTTTGTATCTGAAGAATTTAACATTTTCTGCAACACAAAGGGAATCAAAAGGCATAAGACAGTCCCAGCAAATCCTCAACAAAATGGCATTATTGAAAGGATTAATAGAACCATACTAGAAAGAGTCAGAAGCATGTTATCAAGCTCTGGATTAGACAAGAGATTCTGGGAGAAGCAACTTCTACTGTTGCTTACTTGATTAACAGGTGTCCCTCTGTTGCTATAGAAAACCTGACTCCTGAAGAAAAATGGTCAGGAAAGTCTCCCAGATATGATCACCTAAGAGTTTTTGGATGCAGAGCCTATGCTCATCTAAAACAAGACAAGTTGGAAGCCAGAGCTGTCAAATGCTTGATGCTTGGGTATCCTATGGAACAAAAGGGTACAGGCTTTGGAATACTGAACCAGGAGCAGGGAAGATTATCATCAGCAGAGATGTTGTATTCTCAGAAGAGGATATGCCATTGAAAGAAGCTCAGAAGGTCAGAATTCAAGCTGATGACATCAATAAGAAAGTATCAGTTAAGGTGGAGCCAGAAGCTGGAGTAGATGAAGATCTTGAAGGAGATTCTGATTCAGAATATCATGATCAACAGAGTCTACAAGATTATCTACTTGTGAGAGATAGGGAAAGAAGAGTACCAAGACCTTCTACCAGATATGCTGATGAATAGTTTACAGCATATGCTTTGGTCACTGCAGAAGATGTTGACAGTTTTGAACCTAGAAACTATAAGGAAGCTATTGAAAGCAATGAAAGGGTTCAGTGGATGCTTGCAATGAGAGAAGAGTTACTCTTTGGAGAAGAATCAAACATGGATTCTGGTAGAAAGGCCAAGGAATCAAAGGTTGATCAGTTGCAAGTGGATCTTCAAGAAGAAACTTGAAGTAGCTCAAACAGAAACTGTTAGATTTAAAGCTAGGTTGGTTGCCAGGGGATTCACTCAAAAGGAGGGCATTGATTTCAATGAGATATTCTCTCCAGTGGTTAAACATTCCTCAATAAGAAGATATACATGGCACAACCAGAGGGTTTTATTGTTCCAGGAACTGAGAATAAAGTATGTTTGTTACAAAAGTCTCTATATGGTCTGAAACAAAGGCCTAGGCAGTGGTATTTGAAGTTTAACAGTCATAGGCAGAGCATTGGTTTTCAGAGGTCAAAATATGACAGTTGTGTGTATCTGAAGTTCAAAGGAAAAGAAGTTGTGGTATTTCTGCTATTATATGTGGATGACATGTTAGTAGCCAGCAGGAGTAAAGAAGAGATCAACAATCTGAAAAGAGAACTTCAATCTGTATTTGACATGAAGGTGCTGGGAAATGCAAGAAGAATATTAGGAATGGACATCATCAGGAACAAAGCTGCTGGAGTGTTATGGTTAAACCAGCAGAGTTATATTCTGAAAGTGCTGTCCAGATTCAACATGCAAGAGTCCAAACCACTGTCGGTTCCACTAGGATTACATTTCAAACTAAGTGAAGAACAGAAACCACAGACAAGAGAAGAAGAAAATGAGATGAAGAGGATCCCTTATGCAAATGCAGTAGGAAGTGTGATGTACACTATGATTTGTACAAGACCTGATGTAGCTCATGCTGTATCAGTGGTCAGTAGGTACATGTCTGATCCAGGTGGAGCTCATTGGAATGCTTTAAAATGGTTGCTCAGATATTTGAAAGGAACCAGTGGTTTTGGAATATTATTCAAGAAGGATGACATAGATACTGGAAATGTGTTATGTGGTTACTGTGATTCAGATTTTGCTGCTAACCTGGATTCCAGAAAGTCTCAATCAGGTTATATCTTTACTTTGTTTGGTGTTGCTGTAAGCTGGAAGTCTATGCTACAATCTGTAGTTGCTTTATCAACAACAGAAGCTGAGTTCATGGCTATTATTGAAGCAATCAAGGAAGCTTGCTGGTTGAAAGGAATTCTGGAGGAGTTTGGTTTTAAGCAGAAGTCAGTCAAGGTGTTTAGTGACCCACAGAGTGCTTTGTACTTATCTAAACATCAGATGTTTCATGATCGTAGTAAGCACATAGATGTAAAATTCCATTTTGTCAGAGACATTACTGAAAAGGGAATGGTGGTGTTAGGAAAAATCAGGTCTGCAAATAATCCCTCTGACATGCTTACAAAGGCTCTAACTACAGAGAAGTTCTATCTTTGTCTGCAGTTAGTGCAGATAGCTAACATGAAGTAGTTTTGGCTCCAAGACAGGGGTGAACTGGTAAGAGCAGAAGTAATCACTATGGTTGGGTTAAAGGTGTTTTTGGTTTTCTATAACATTGTTTGACAAGGTGGAGAATGTGAAAGTTAAGTGTCAAAAATGTTGAGTAGAGTTGAGCTAGAAGTTGCTGAGGAAAGCTGAGAAGGAAAGAGATAAGCTACAAGCTGGAAAAGCAGGAGAAAACAACTTCTGAAAAGCAAGAAGAAAATCAGTTTTTCTGTTACATAAAAGACAACGGTTTGTAACAGAATAACTGTCACAAAACCGTTGTCAATTAAGCTTCCAGAAACAGTTTTCTGTTTTGGTTCTTGAATCAGTTTGGCAGTTCAGCAGCGGTTTTTTCTTCACTCCAGAGACTTATATACACATTAGAAGTTAGTCAAAACAGTGTGTAACAAATCATAGAGACTAGAACAAGAAATTGAGAGCTTGAGAGGAAGATTAATCTCAAAGTATGAGAGATTAATTCTTGAGTGATTTCTTGTAACCTTGTGATTCATATTAGTGATTCTCCTTCTGTTTTTGCCCGTGGATGTAGGCATATATATGCTGAACCACGTAAATCGTTTTTGTGCTTGATTTTCTGTTTTATTCATTTTATTTTCATACAAGAGGGTTGAGTGATCTTTGTGAGTTTTGAGTTGATTGTTTGAGTGTTCTAGCCAAGATTTACAACATCAGGGATTCTAAGGAGATAAGAACATGTTGAGGACTAAACACAAAACTTCAAACATTTCCATGTAAGAACATTTGCTTCTAGCTTAGGAGCAGCAAAAACACTACGAGACCGAGGCTCAGATCTACTATAACGAATAAATGCAAAACTGCAATGAATTAAAGAGCTTTTACACTACCGTGAATAATAGAAAGCCAAACAGTTCAAATAATCTTTCAAATATAAAACAAAGAAGCACCACAAGAATATAAAACACATTTTCAACAGTTAAAACAGAGAGAAGCAATGTCTCAGCATGATCAAGCTAATGAAAAAAGGCTCCATATATATATATATATACTCATGTTATTCCAATAAGCTTATTCAAATTCATAATGTTCAAAGGAAATCAACCTGTAAAGACATATCTGCTCATCATCAAGACCACTTTCGGTATATAAATAAGAAAAGAGAAAATTATTCTACACTACTTCTTAACCTTTCGAGATTTCCTGGGCCCAAGAACTTCCATTCTTCCAAGAGAACATCCACACCTAGCTCGAAATACCAAAACCGCCCTCCCATTAGGCGGCGCCATCTTCTTTAGCTCCCCTTCCAACTCCCTGTGATGATCACGGGGCAATTCGAACAATCCTTTCTTCAATGCATTTCTCGACACACAAGTCGATTTCTTCACACTCTCCTCCGTCTCCAACAGAATGTCGAATTCAGCCGCCTTACTAAGCCCCAGACACCCCGGTTTCCCACATCTATTATCCACACACACCATGATTGCAACAAGAGCCATTGATGCAAACAAAATGCTAAGCCCTAAGCACCCAAACACCATGGGAGCACGAACAATTTCTTCGCTGACTACATCTACAACTTCCTCACCTAGTTCAACAGTTTTGTGGGCTAAAAACTGGGCATATGGATAGAACAAGAAGCCACAAGCACCAATCACGGCAATCAAGAGTACCACATCGATCACAGCATAACGAGATTGATCGCAAGCAGGGATGTTCAACTGATTGATTCTTTTGTTCTTGTGTAAGTGATTGATTTGCTTCGATTTGGGAAAAGGGTCAGTTGGATTCACAGATTTGGCCATGGCTATGTGCTGGTCAACCGGAATCGAGCTATCGAAATAGACCATTTGGATTGGAATTGAACCTGGATAAATCTAAAGATTCAAACTTTAACAAGAACCCAGTAAAAAAACAAATTTTAATCAGACCCACAAACCCACAATCGCAACCCAATTCAAGAATCGGAGAACAGATTTGATACAAAGCTCCCAGTTTTCACAAATAGATCAAATCCATATAAAAATAAATAAAAATTCACAGAGTGGAGATCAAAATCAGGATTTAAATTTGAGAAATAGAGGAACGGGGATATGGATTGTTGATTTTGTTGTGTGAGCAGAAGAGAGGGCAAGGAAGTGTTAATCAGTGGGAGACATATAATGTGCAGAGTGTGATTGATTTATGAGTTACTTATAATAACAATCTGAATCTGAGGAAGTTCTTGCCTGATATGAATGGAGTGGAGGGACATACGCGCAGTGGAAAAGGTAAGATCTTTTTCTTGGAATTTTGTGGGCTGTTAATTAAAATGGGCCCAAAGGGTTGAACTTCGATTTGACATTTGAGTAATTATTGAATGATTTGTGGCGAGGTTTACAAATTGCAGTTATTGAAATGACAGGTTTGAGGTTGAGCCTACATCAATTGTACTTCCGGATAGAAATATATAATAAATTTCATCTATTTGCTTTGTTCGGTGGAGAATAATGGTGTCAAATTTATAAATAGTTCGAGTATGAGTGCATTTCTATCAAGGGTTCTAATCCTTTAGAAATTTTAGAAAATTTATCTAATGATTGGAGCACCTCGTGTTCCAAAGATGAAAGGCTAATTTAATATTTAAGGTATATTTGGATAAGAAGATGGATATGATATATCCTTAAAAAATTGTATCCTTATCCATAAATCTTGATAATATTTTCATTCAATAACCTGATCAACAATTACTAGTATTTATTTCACTTTTCAAAATATTAATTCATCAATCCTAATAATCTTTTAATCATTGCATATCAATTTTACACTTTTACTATACAATCAAATATGGTAAACCCTCTACAGTAGGAAATTAAGAGACTTTTTTCCGCCCATTACTCTGCAAAAATGGTGAGCTTAACCATTAATTAATAATATAATACTCCTCCGTTCCGTTGGAGAAAAACTAGTCACTCTAAACTTTTAAGTATGAATTAACAATTTACGGGATGGATAAAATCACCCACATACGATCTATCTTTATTATCTTAAGGGGGGAATATGAGAGGATTGATGATCAATTTAATAATAGAGAAAATAAATAATTTAAGTAAAGATAATATTATGAGATTTGTAGGGCGAATTCTTTGGATTTATATAAGGTTAATATTGAAAGAAAGTTTGATATTTTGCTAAAATAACCTGTTGTTTGGTAAACATTATTTTCTGTATAATGACTTGTATTTGTGAATAATTGGAGTAAGAAATATATGTGTATGTGTGTGTAAATAACCTTTCTTGTAATTTATACTATACTTTTAGTTTTTTTTTTGCAATTATATAATAATTTTAGTGTTGCCACGATTCTCACTTTTCATGAATTTTTTTTTAGCAATTTGTTTTATAAAAGTTATAGGCCACAACTTATGATTGATTTATTATATAGAATAAATTAAAAAAATTAGAATATAAATAGTTCTATTTTTTCTTAAAAATAACATGTTCAAATTGTGTATTGTACGACAGAAAGTTCTAATATAATTACATAAATCACCACCAACAAATCTATTGATTTACCATTTACAATGCACTTCATACACTACATAAATTAACATCTACAATGCACATTATGCATATACTCTATCACAAATGCAATACAAGCATATTTATTATTGGGCAGACACATCAGTATGTGGCAATCCTTGTCCAAATATTATACCTGATGATCTTAGAGAAATAAAGTATAAGGTATGATTAAAATGTCCTCTCACAATTACAATAAAACAATATTAATTTATCTGTAACTTGATTATTTATTACCAACTGAACTATCTTACAAAGCTGTAATAACATAAGATCAAAAAGTTCGTTCAGCAGTTCGAACAAAGATTCTGTTCCTAAGGTGAGGACAACGTAAAGCCAACTGGGAATGTCCAATAACCTTCGAACTGATGTATCCTTAAATATATTAAAAGAATTCATGGATGAAACTGTACAAGGAATAATTTTGATCTTTAATTGAGAAATTAACTTAGAATAAATTCTTCAAGACTTTAAATTAAGACAGTTTGGTACTTGTTTAATTAGGCATAATTATGTGTTAATTATTAGCACATATAAACTTAAGACCTTATTAAAAGTAAGGTTTTTCCGTTCAACTCTGATGGAATTATTGTAAACGACGCTTTGTTCATTTTGTATGGACAAACATAAATTAAAATTATTAAATTATTATTTATTTATTTATTGATGGGATAATAGTACTAATAGCCTCTAGCTTAAGGAAAGCGTCCATATTTCACAAAAATATGGAGTACTTTTTATTTTCGTTTAATTTAATAAAAAAATATAAATTTATCCGTGTAGGGCTTCTGTTATTTACTAATTAGGCTTATCAATCATATGTGACGTTATAAATAAAATAGACAAAATTAGATACTTCTTTTGAAAAGTGATTTTTTTGGAAAATAAAATTGTTTCAAAATATGTTTATTTTTTCAGGACCGATAGAGTTAAATTGTAACATATGCTATTTGTTTTGAAGAATTCTTTTCCTACAACGTATCTTTCATTATAACATATTTTTCGGGGTAAGACACAAAAGAAAATTTGCGGGGGTTCAACACTATATATCATACAAATTATAGAAACTGGAGACTTTTAAATTCTAGCGAGTGCTATCAGAGCATTCTTACACTACAAGAAATTTGAGTTTTCGCGACGATAAAATTTGTCATATTAAAGTCATATTTCGTCACGGTAAATATTTGATGACGAAATTTTAGCGTCACAACGATCGTCATGGTATGTCCGTGGTATTAGATATATGTGACAATATTTGAATTTGTCACAAAAATTATAACTTTTGATGACATAAAATGTAATTGTCGACATATATTATAATTTATAATGACGCCTAATTCGTCATCTTTAGTATCTAAATTTCGTCATCTTATATTGTATTTCGTCATTAAAAGTAAACATATAATATGATGAAATCTATTTTTGTCATCACTACATCAAATTTTGGTGACGAAAATTAATATACTACCCAACTCATCAAAGTTTGGTGACACTTTTACCGTCACAACTATAGTCATTATTTTGTCATGTTTATAATAAATCGTCACAAAGCAATTACTTTATAGTTACAAAATACGTATCGTCATTTTATCTATATCTATAATGACAACACATTACGTTAGCAAAGACTAAATAATAGTGACAAAATTTTCATCGTCACTAAATGATTACAAGTGTGACGACGTCTTTTGTCCAAATAAAATTGCACGGAGTGACAAAACTTATTTTTGTCACTAAAGACTTGGATATGCCAACTATATATTTTGTCATTGTAAAGTGATATCTAGTGACAAAAAAATTATTGTTACTAAAAGAATACAATTGGTGACGACTGAAGAGTAATTATATAATTGTATAACGGTAATATAAATTGTCACTAAAGACATATATAGTGACGATATATTAAATATTTCTTACAATTTTTCTCTACATACTCGTCATATGCACAAAAAGTTAAAGAAAGAAGCATGTTAAGAAAATCATATTATTTATAATGGAAAATAAAATGGCAAATATTCATATTCAGCATAAAAGATAAGGTGTTGATTCTAAGATAATATAAAAAAGACAAATAATAGTTGTCATCATTGATAAAGACGAATAGAAGTACCAAAATAAATATAAAGACTAATTTCCAAGCTGATTTCTTCCATTCTCCAGAATGCAAAGGATGTAAAACTTCTCCACCCAAAAAAATTATCATTCATCCAAATGTGAACAGACGCACCTGTAGATTTCCAAATCAATATTAACAACACATGAAAATTAAAGACTGAAAACTTTTCTGAAAAATGAAATGCAATGCAAGCAGAGATAAAATATGTACATATAAAGTGTCAAGACGTCAAAATTCAAAACTGAAGGTATTAGGGTACCAAACAAATTAAAAATGACACCAATACAAGGCAGTTGGATTATCTCAAGAACTAATAAAGCCTTTTCTTTAGAAAAAATAACAAAAGAAAAAAAATCATAATCAAAGAACAAAGAAAATCCATACTATAGTGATTCAAATGCAGCACTTGTCCACTTCCTCCACTCATAAAAACCTTATTAGAATGTCAATGCAGTGTGAATTCCGTAAGTATTTTGATAAAGAGAAACGTAAGTAAACCAACACTAGAGTGAAACATATACAGGACCATAATATCTAAACTATGTCAAATTTTTAAAACTAAACATCACAACTTTTGTACTACCCCACATACACACCCACATGAATGTGGCCCAAATTGTGCTTAAAAACAGCTGATGCATAGGTATAGCATCCCCTAACTAATGAATAAAGAACAATTTATGTGACAAACCACCAGAAAAGATGCAATAAAGCCATATATTCCCATACAAATAGCCAACATAGTACACCAAACGCCAATGGCAGAAATTGAAGAAGTCATCAAATATGGACAGATTCATTCATCAGTCTAACTCAGCACAAAACACAAAGATCGACCTTATTGTTGGCAATTGACTCAGATTCAGAAGCTTCAGAGTGTGAATCTGAATAATGGCCCGAATATAATTAAAATACCATTACTGTAATAAATCTCACAAAAACTATATATATGGCAAGACACACTTGAATCACTATGTAGCAACACACCAACAATCATGAACTCTTAAAACTAAATAAATACCACAACTTTTACACAATTGAGTTTCATAATTTTAAGAGCAACAATTAGTTGAATGGAAAATATAATCATTTATAAAAGAGCTTCTCCTCTGATCATATGACCAATTTATAAAAAAACAATTCCATTTTGGTGACGTAACCTACAACCTTGTTGAATGAGCAAATAAACTTGATTACAGAGATAAAATTATCCAGGACTCTTGTATCCCAAAAGAGTAACATATTAGTACAATAATTTCACCTCTTTCGCGGTTACTGATTCTTAATACAAAAGCTTACTAATAATATACCATAATCACTTTTTGCTAATTCCAAGCAGCCAACTATAAGAAAAATAGACATTTTAATCATAAATATACTTATGCATACACGAACTACATCAGCATAAGAACTCAATGCTCACCTGTCAGCAAAGTCCCATAATCTAAGCCCAGCTGCACCACAGAAAAACTCTCTATCCCTCTGTCTAACACAATGAACTAATAATAATACATAAAAACTTCATTAAGTGGCAAAATGATAGGGCAGTGGAGCATATAGGAGACATCATGCAGAATGAAAGAATATTTCCATGAATAATTTTTCAGTAACATCCACAAAATTACTAACTATATAAGTTTATCCTACAACATGTTTTCATGGCTCACTACAAACAACCAATATAGTTTATTCCATGATATTGGTTACCTTGACTAAATCACTTTGCATGATGCATCAATCGATCTTGGAAATTCTTACAACTAGGTTGTCCAAATATCATTATAAAGCAAATTATATCGAACACCCATGCATAACTAAGAAACTATAGTTGCAAACACATTATAGAAATTACCATGGGTTTACTTTGGTTTTTGTAAGCAGCCAGAAATATAGGTGTATGTAGGGGTGGCAATCGACATATTCGGGGATGGTATTGAACATCACATGCCTATCTCCACTCAACATCCTAAATAACATCCACTGAAATACCCTATAGAAATCTAGGTCAGGGTGGGATCCTCTGTCCGAGGAACATGGACCTGCGCGGATTTCGTTGCCTCCATATTTTTCTCTTAAACTATCTAATTTTTCAGGTTCTTAATGAAATACTAATTTTCTATTATTTTTATAAATTATTTGAATTAGAGTAATAATTCAATAACATATACACCTTATATGTTTCATAAATTTGTTTTAAAATTTGAAACATGTTTTGTTCTTATACAAAAGTAGAAAAAAAAATGATTGCAGATGGCAATTGAGTTTGTTTGTAGAAAGAAAATTGACAAATTAACTTGTTAGGATTTTCATCTCCTTAAATTTACATATATATTATACATATGCCAGTATCAACAGACAAATTTAACAAACACCCTTCCTCATATAAGACAAAACATCCTTGAATGGTATATTGGAAACCAAAAAAACAAGAAAACAGAAATGTTTGGCCCTATAGACAATTCACAGTATCTGTAAAATATTATATAACATTTCTAGATTTTTAATACATTTTTTCGCATTTTATAGAAAATGAACCAATAGTGCTCATATAAGTATAGCAACATGCCAGCACACTAAGCTATGTTCGTGGATATTCATCCGCTGGAAATGACTAACTCAAACACTCAAAAGAAAAAAAAAATCATTTATGATCTCAGAGATGAACACCTCAAGTTTGCTTGGTTCTGGTACTTGTGCTATGTGAGAACGAAAGAAAAAGATACCTCATTAAATGAGTGAGACAGTTTATCTTCAGCTCTTCAACTAGAGATGCCCTGATGCAGCCCTGGTAAAAATGACCAAATTACCAAATTTAGTGGTTCCAATAATATGATGATTTTTTGCTCAAAAGGTTATCTCAATAATGTGCTACCTGGCTTCCGGCTTCCAGATGATTTTTCTTTTCTTTTATGTTGGAAACATAATCACCACCAATTTCTAATCAAGTAAACCACCATACTGGAATACACAAAAAATTCTCAATGAGAAGAAATAAATAATGGGTTTACAATGCAAATTGTTCAAAGAAAAAACACAATCACATTTTGGAAAATTATAGAAGATGATGAGGATTTCAGATTGCAGGGGCCTACCATGGAGAAGAGGAGGAGTTTGAGATATAAGAAAGTCGGACAACAGTCGGGAATTCAGGAGTCGACGATGAGATTTAAGAACAAAATCGGCGGTGGGAACGCAATTGATCGGCGGGATGATTTGGCAGTGGAATCTGGCAGATTGAATTGGAGTACCCAGCGACATTGGGGATAAATTCGAATCATTCGACAGAGATTTTTGATTGGAATCGCCATGGAGATTTCACCCTAGGGGTTGGAATCGGCAACGAGAGAGAGGTGGAGATTATATTGGTTGAGATGTGAGGATTTGGGGAGGATTAATCTTTCACTTTCCCAGCGTGTTTTTTGGGTGATTTTTGCTATAATTATTTGAAAATTTTGGTGCCTGCCATAGGTAAGGAGAAGTTTTTACAATTTGGATTTGAAGAAGTTCACGTAATGATAATTCTAGCATCAATACAAAAACTTATCATACAAAATTATACTTCAGTATAAGAAACACTAATATGTTGATTAAAAAAATTGCAATTTGTGAAACTTATAAGTAAATGTGGGAAAAGCTATCCACGTTATAAAATTTTCGGTATACCGATATTTTCGATACGGTATATATTAGAGGTGGCAATTTGGGCGGATGGCCAACATCCTATTTTGGGTTGGGTTGGGCTAGCCCAAGATTTGGTCGGGCTAAAATCAGTTGGTCCGATTTGAGGTATTCCCCTATAATATACTAAGATTATTGGGTCGGCTCGGGACCCCTCGGACTTTTGGTCCATCGGATCGGCCCGATTAGGCCTACATTTTTTTGGTCAGGCCCATCTAAAATATCGGATCTACTGGACCGGCACGACTTTTATCACCTCTAGAGTATATGATAGTGTACTGAAACTTTTCAGTACGGTATAAGTATAGAAATGTTGAATTTTTGGCATATACCGAAATAAATCGATACTTAAAGAAATGATGATTTTTTGTTATTTCAGTAAACTGAAATAAATCAGTACAATATTTCGATATATATAGAAATAATCGATAACTACGATATTTTGGTATATATTGAAAGAATCGATATATGTCGAATACTTTGGTATTTATTTCTTGGGATAGTGGTAATTTTTTGGTTTTTTTTTGGAGTTTTGGTATAAAAAAAAAAGATTAAGCAATTTTGGTATAAAAAAATTGTATATCTGATATAGAAATGAATTTGGTAAACCAGTATGAAACGGTAATACCGTCACCGTATATACATTTTGATATGCCGAGAATTCAGTATGATACGGTATGGACTAAATGCTATACTAAAATTTTCGGTTTAAGTCTACTGAAATATTCGATACGGTATCGATATGATGAATTTTACTATACTAAATATTTTTGTACAATATTCAGTATAAGTCCAAATTTTCAGTACAGTGTGGTATACAATCCCTATTCATAAGAGAGATATCAACGAATATAGATCCGATACAAAGAAGAATATTCCGAATGTGTTCAAACTTGATTAATATATTAATCAAGTTCAAAGTGTGTTCGTTTATTTTCATTTAACTAAATGAAAAGGAAATAAATGAACATCGAGCTTGTTCACGAACTGTACACCGAAAACTGTATTCGTTTATTCTAGTCAACTACGGAAAGAAACTATAAACACCATCTATATATAGATAGATATAATATTTTAATATAAATATATTTCTATTTGATAAACTATAAATATTAAAAATGAAATTTTGGGAGAGAGAAGAGGTTTGGTTGAAGATGATGGAAAAGAAAAATTAGATTTTTTTTTTTTTTGTGTATTTATTATTTTTAATTATGATGTTTATTAAGGGTAATTTAGTCATTTTATAATAGCATTTTAATTTAATAAATTAGTGGACTACATTAAAAAATTTAGTGGGCTGCAAATAGCCGGCGCCAACATGTAAGTCTAGTGTTCAATTCTTGTAAATGAATTAATTATACTTTTTCTATTTTAAATGCATTATAGATTATATATAAGAATTTTTGTCACATATGAAAATGATTTATTAATACTTTATAACAAAGTATTACTTCGTCAAAAAATTAAGGATACATTACTTGTCATAATCTATTTTGTTTGACCTTATATAATAAATAGCTGGAGATGTTTCTAAATAAGCCTTCAAATTAGATTGTCATGAAGTAGTATATATTATAACTATATATGACATTTATAACAATATAATTTTGTCGTTAGTCCTCTCAATATTTTTTTTTTTTTTTATGAATTGGTATTCATCATCGTTAAATATTAAAATTTATGACGAAGAATGTCGTCACTGAATTTTTCAAAAGAATAACGACAAAAGTATTATATTGTCACATATTAAATTACGATGGGTTCGTGTATATTGTCACTAAATATGACTATTCAAGACAAAATAATTTGGTCACTTATTGATTCTCCTAATTCATGACGAAATAACACCCCGTCACATAAAATTAGTATTTGTGATGATGAAAAGTGTCACTCAATTAATAAATTTTTTGTCACCAAATAAAGTAGTGACGAATTGATTTACATCGTTAGTAAATATAAATATTAGAGACAAAAAGAATATTGTCACTAATTTATTTGCACAATTAATGATAAAATATAATTTTGTCATGAAAGAAAAAAATTGTTGACACCAAATATCGTCACCAGTTATTGTAAAATTGTCATAAAAAGATTTTCCTCCATCTTTTTTTCGCAAATCCTACCTCTTAAAATTATTTTGACGCCTTTTATGTTATCGTCAAGATATAGACAAATTAGTGACGATAAATGGTTAACAATGACAATACTAAAATTTGTCACAAAATAATATATTTTAGTGACGAAAATTAAATTTGTCACTGTTGAACAACAAAAAATGACAAAAGTTTGTGCCTCACGAAAAATATCGTCATAAAATGTGCAATTTCTTATAGTGTTAGTTATGTAGTTTGAATCTCTAGTGTCCAGACCATATGGTTCGAATTACTTAAGCTTAAAGAACAAGTCGGTTTAGACGTCAATGTTAGGATCCTCCAACGTACAACGTACTAAGACGTGCAGTGAAGGCTTTGGCGGCAAGTTGTGCGTAAGACTTGAGCAACACACTGGTGTATAACCATTTGGGTGACTGGGATCTGTTGTCCGTTGTTTTGGCAAGGGACTGATCATAAAACTTGAGCAACTCATTAGATAGCAATAGACTAGGTGGTTGTCTCTGTGGACTTCTATTAATTTGAGGGAGGAATTGTTTGTTAGACTTTAGCGACGCATAGTAAAACAGAGTAGAGGAGCTCTTCGTGCATCAACATATTGGTTGGTTGGCTCGAGAAACATATTGGGTGGTTGGCTTGGTGGTCTTGGTCGGCAGGGTTAGGTTGCTTTGTTTATCACTAGGTAGAGATGAATACAATATGTAAGAGGCATGAAATTATTTGCTTTTGAATCTGTATATTCCGAAAGAATGGGGTGTTCCAGCTCAATACCGCCAAGAATTCTTTACCATTGCATGGTTCTCATCTTCGAAGTATTTTCCCATTCCAATGTTTTTCTATTGGACTTCTCTCGTTCCTTTTATTGATCGTAATGATGCAAATAGAGTTTTAATGAGTTTTATATGCAACTTCAAGTAGTTCTAATTTCTCGGTCTAAAAAATGCATTGTTGGGATTGGGTTGAAATGACAAGCAACTCCAGATTTGGCTTGCCCAGCATGGGAGAAAGATTATTTATATAGATACTGATAAGATTATTTTTTCTAGGAATGGAAGTACTCTAAACATCTCGTTAGTTATGTATCAATGTTCCAAACAAAATACTTGTATGCATAAAAATTCGTGGATTCAGTGGGGGGTAAATGCAATAAAAGATGGTGTTACTACGGTTGGTGGTGAATTTCTTTGGGGAAAAATGAATTAGCAGTTTATATTAGGGGTAGTTAGGTACGGTATACCGTACTGAATCGCCTATACTGTTACCGTACCAAAATTTTTGGTACGCCGAAAACTCATATCGTTATCGTATCGAAAATTTCAGTATCCCGAAATTCGGCATACCAAAAATTCGGTATGGTATCGGTACCATACCAAAATTTTGGTATACCGAAAATTTACGGTATATCGTTAGAAATTTGGTTTACCGAACTACTAAAATACCAAAAAAAATTGGGATTTCGGTATATACTGAAATACCGAAATTTTGGATTATCATACCATTACCATACCGAAAATTTTCGATACGATATGAAATTTCGGTATATCGAAAATTTTGGTATTTTCGATAATGTTATGATACGATATGTGCGGTATTTCGAAATTTTGGTATTTTTTTTCCCACCCCTAGTTTATATGTCATTGAAAGGTTACAACCCTGAATATGCAGTACTCATTAGTGAGCGTTTGGTATATGAAGATATTTATACATCTTTCACATACGGAAATATGAAAAGGCGGACCTTCTCTCCATCGAAAAATAAGACTATCGCATATATAACACATTCAAAATTAGCCAAACTCCCCTCTTGTAGAGTCAATCTAGAAAGCCGCATAAGTGAATATATAACCTACAAAAAAATAGGTTAATCTAACCAATCTTGCTTGCACAATGGCAAGAGTCATAGGCTGGTCTCTCCATCGAATCAAATTGGCTAAAGGTGTATGCTTGCAAGCCCATGCTAAAGTCTCAAGCAATTCTTAACAATATCTACGACAGGAGATTAAGAGCATAAATCCAGTAGCGCAAACAATATGCCCAAATAAGAACATCCATGCCTAGACCAATAAACTATTCATACTGAAAAGGTTATATCCATTGATAAGTTGCGAATAGTTTAAACATAAATAATCTCTTAGCCAACCCATCAAATAAGTGAAAGATTCAATAAGCTGTGAACGTTACCTTGCCATAATGTGATACGCTTTAAAAATTATCAAAACCAAGTAATATAGGCCTAGCTGCTACCGATACCAGAATAAATAGATTTTGCAAACAAAGCCGCTAGTGGAGGAAGATCTTCTAGGAATAAGACAGATAAGGCTAAAACAGAACCAAAAAAGGACATTTCGTGTATAATCCTATATAATCTCGAATGTTATCAGTTTCGGTACGTAGAAAAACAATGCAAGCAAAAGTTCCTGTATTCATGGATATATAGAACAACATATAAATTATCATGCCTGCATATGCATCACTCGAGTCTCCAACAATTATTCCAATAATTACATATCCGATATGATCTAATGGGCGAATATGTAAGCATACATTTCATTCTTGTTTGAGTAATAACACTGATATTTCTCAATATCATGCTAAGAACAACTAGGATTTCCAGAGGAAGATGCAATCCGTTTGATGAGAAATAAAAAAGGAATGTCAATAGGTTGAGGAATTACTCGGAATGCTTTCAAGATATCAATATCTTTAATTAGTTTCGTACTCAGAAGTATAATAATTTAATTTGTACTCTTTAACACTTGTTTTGAATCCAACACTTGCTTTAGTCTCTATTTGTGGTGACATAAATCGCTCCATACAACTCATGAATTAAGAATTCTAACAACGACAAGGTATACACGACACGAATGAAGTAGGTGTTAATGAAACTTTTCACAAGAATCTTTCACAAACTTTCCAACTAAGACTAATATTATTAACTAGGGGTTTTATCAGTCAAGCATCCGGAACATAGGTCAACTATCAATTCAGATCCTGAAAGATAATTTCTATCAATCAAGTGCTTAAAAGATTTGAAACTATCAGTGGAAGACCCATAAATCCAAAATCATTATAGAGCCTGTTTAGAAAATTGCAAAATCCAAGAAATAAACTTATCTCGAAGTGATAAGTAGGGAAATATATGTCAAAAGTCTTTCACTACATTGTTTTTTTTAAAATATCGTGATATATCTAAAATAATCAAGTAATTTGTAATGTTTTTTTAAAATATACAAATTAACAAAAAATGTATTAACATAAGAAAAAATACATTTTAGTGAAATATGTTTACATGAATTTAAATATTATGAACTCAAAAAAGAAATTACAGATTTTTTTTTTTTTTGAAAAAATAAATTTTTCCCCCGCATATGACTTAAAAAAGAAATTACTAATGTTTAACAAAACAAATTAAAAAATTAACAATTTCAAATATGAAAGTACAGAAAATTCCAAAAAAATAATAAATTTTAAAAAATATCGTGAAAGATTTTTTACGTATATTTCCTCTACTTATCACTTCGAGACAATTTTATTTCGTGAGTTTTGCAATTTTTCAAGCAGGCCCTCTAATGATTTTAGACTTATGGGTCTTCAATAGATAGTTTCAAATATTTTGTACCCTAAATTGATAGAAATTTTCTTTTAGGATCTGAATTGATTGTTGACATATCTTTCAGATCCTTGATCAATAAAAATCCTATTAACTAATTAGAATGTTTTATTATAGACCATGATATTTTATTTGCCAAGGTCAATCTCGTTTATGGCATGAACCGATGCGAACTAAATGCCATTAATCAAGAGTTCATGATGGGGTCTCCTTTTTCACCTGTTAATCGTGTTATCACGCTTGTCATTCTTGTTATGCATTACATATCCAAGTCGAGTGACCATTCATATATAGTGGAGAAAGGTGAGTTGTCATCCTAATAAAGTAATTAAATTATCTTACCCTTACTCAATTTTTCTTATACATATATATATGCTAAATGAAGGGCTTTTATGTCAATTTAACTTTTTCGCCTAAATTTTAGGCAATAATTAGGTAAGCTTTTGTTAATTTAAGTAAGTTCATAATTTCTTTTAATTTTTTAAAAATAGAAATAACTTTTTTATTTCTAATTCATTTTTATGCATAATAAATTAAATTATTCACATATTCACGATCTTCATTTTGACATCCATATCAAATCACATATATTATAATGAGATGTTTGATTTGAAAAAAAACAAAACTTATATTGATTAATTATTTGGGTTAGATTTGAGTGTTATCTCGAATTGAACACTAGTATTGAGTCTAGATTGGAATTAAAAGTTAATAAAATAATTTCCTTATAAAAAATGTTAGTTGAGTTTTTTTGTAAAGTACAACAAATTAATTTATTTTATTTATCATGAATTTTTAAATATTTTATTTATTTAAATTACGCCGGGAGAAAAATCATTGTTTAAATGATGAAACTCTTTTTTTATTAAATTAAAGGAAAAACGTTTATATTTGATTTTATAAATAATTTATTAAAATATTACATCTACTAACATAATATATATATATATATATATATATATATATATATATATTGATATAACAATGTTTGTTTAATTAGTCACGAAAGTAGTGGAACTTTGAATATAAGTATATTAAAAATATCATAATTATTATTGAGATTATTATTTTATACTTATTCATATTTTCAAATAATGAAAATTTCGTTAAAATTATTTAATTAAGTAAGTTTACACTTTGAAACATAAATTATGACATTTGTTACACTTTTCAATATATATTGTTTTTTTACGTGTATCAACCTCAACTATATATTTTTTACACTTTACAACCTAAAAAATATTTTGTCGCGTACTAACTAACTTCAACTATGTCATTTTTATTCTTTGTAACCTATATAAGCAATTTTATTAGCATAAATCAAAATGGAAAACAAAAATTAGATAGAATGAACCAAAAGATGATGATCCTTTGATCTTGATCTTCAGTTCTCTTCCAAAACCTTGCTCCAGTGATGAATGTAGGCTGAATATTAGTGGAAGATGCCCTAAATTCGAATTATAGACCTTATATATAGAGAGGTAAGGAGTTTGGGCTACAAATGGGCCTAAAATCATGTTTTAGGATGAAAATAGGGTGTCGGATCGCGACCGCGAGGGTGAGTCGCGGCCGTGAACCATGTATACAACTAAAAGCACTTTTTGGCCCATCATGGTCGCAGCCGTGAACAGTGGTTGTGGCCGCGAACCATTGTTGATGTTTTTGGCTCATTTGCTTGACAGATTGGTCGCGACGACGACTTGAACGAAGCATATTCTTCATCATCATTGGCTCGTTCTTCGTTTTGAACTTCTTCGAGACTCGACTTTTGGTCTTAATTTACCTGTATTGTTCTAAAACAAGTCCAAACACATCAATTTATCCAATAAAACAATTACAAACAATACACGGTCGAGAATCCATGTATATGTCATTAAAATGATACTTAATTCGACCTAAAATGCATGCATGAACACGTGTACCAGTCTCCAACAATGAAGACCAAGTCTACCTCGTTCACCGACCAACTTTGTACACGTGTAGTATTCAACTGTCAACGACCTAAGCTGTAGGAAGTGGTGGTTATGGGAGAGTGCTCTCCAAGCTACTCGTTTCTTATAAATAGGACTTCAACTACCAATAGAAGACAGTGACACACACGAGAGAAAATACGAGTGTGTCTAATGTGTTGTGTCGTCTAGAGGGTTTGATTAACCGCCTGTCCAATCGAAAGTGTCCAACTTTAGTAATACTCAGATTTCTCACGAATCTGAATCTCATTTAGTAGGATACGTGTTAAGGATAGTTTTGGTAGGTTATTTTAGTGCTCTATATTGTTTATCCGTCCATAGAGACGTTAGGATTCGTGAAGTGTAAACCGAAGTCTGTCTCAATTTACTCTAAGAATATTTTTGTAATTCACAAGTGAGATAGTGAGATATTTCTCCCTGAAGGCACCCACAAGTGATTTAAGGTTTGTGGTAAATTTTACTGTAGTTATCTCTATGTTTAACTCTAGGTTGGGTAAATCTTGTACCCAATCTCTACTCATTTTGTGCAGCACACTTTCATCTTTAATATATAAAATATTAAATATCAACTTATGATACTTAAATCCCATTAATTCGTAGTTCTGCATGAATATCAGAATTGCATATGAAAATAAAAATGAAACTAAAATGTTTTGCCTAAATTTACGAGGGTTGGGAAGCAGGAGATGACGGGGTTGAGAGAATAAAAGGGTGAGGGTTTTGTTTTCATCAAGCTTCAATTTTTAATTTAATGATTATAATTTATGATTACAAAATCAACAAAAAATTATGTCGTTTTGAAGAATAAAAGAAATAAAAGAAAAAAAGAAATGAAAACACGTAGGATCGAATTGGCTGCCAGGTAGTGACTAATGCCGAAACTGCCTAATTGTGCCAACTTTCTCAAAATCGGATCGGGCCACAAGCGCCAAGGCCGATTTTCGCATCACATGCATAGGAAAAAATGGAGCAAAATGTGTAAAACGAAAAAAAAGAAAATGTCCAATTTTAAATTGGACATTTTCAAGAACTTTATTCATGTATGTGTCCCTAAAGATAAATTGTTGTAGTGTCAATATTCTGTCAGTTTGTTGCTTTGTCAACACCTCTTTTCATTTTTTTAAATACTAACAAGTTTTTTTGTTCCAATTTATTTTTACATATAATATATCAGCTTAATAATCTTTTCTTATTCCTTAAGTTGAATTTGGTTTTAATTTTTTATTATGGATCTGAGTATCTATATTTTGAATTAAATTATAAAACAAAGATAAGCCAATTGTTTATTTTTAACAATAAAAAATATGAAATTATTTAAATAGAAAAATATAATTTCCGTATAGATTATTCAATTTATTTTATTACTATCTTATCTTACTTATTTTATATGTTGTTTGTTATTATCTTTGTGTTCGTTTTCGCATATGTAATTAATATTTGTGGTTATTTGCATATGTTAAGAAGGACACAACTGACTGAATGTATGTTTGAGTTCTAAAAATAAATCAATTTTAAAATAGACATTGTTATTTGTTAAATTTAATATTTAATTTAATTTTATTCCGTAACAATAATTTATTTATAAGTAATAAGTATATATTCAAGCCAAAAATAACATGGGAGAAAATGATATTTACGCTATTTAAATTTTACTATATATAATTTAAAATTTTAGAACACTTATTATATCAAGTGTACAATGTTCATATTTTAAATAATAAATCATATAATATTAATTTAATTAAAATATTACTCTATTAGCAGCTTTCCGTGCATCACACGATAATAATACTAGTATTCACAAAAGAAAAAAAAATCTCAAACCTAATCCATACACGACCAAACCCGACCCGGCCTCCCCACGGCCTAGTCGGCAACCCCAGCACCAAAGCCTCCTAAGCGCTCCTCTATCCCAAATTATTCTCTCTATCATTAATTTCTAAAAATCACGTTCTAAATAATTATCCTTCATCTTTTTCACCGATACGGTAGTTGCAAATTAAGTGATATTTTAGGATTGGAATATGAAAAAAATAGGAAGAAATAGTGAAAAGTATCTAAACCAACAATTAATCAGGAAAATACTTCATAAGCTAAAACGACAATTCAAAATGAAACGGAGGGAGTATCTTTTCTTTCTTGGTAGAAGGATAAATTGGTAAAAATGCTTTGTTAGTTATCTAGAAAGTGATAAGAAAGATAAAAATTTTGCTCCTACCATTTCATTTTAATTATTTTTTTAGGTTGTTAAGGATTTTCCTTATTAATTGTCCTTTTTATATATATTTTTTACCATTTCTTCCTATTTTATCTCTATCTCAATCCTAAAATATATTTTAATTTTGAATTACTGTGAGAGAGAGAGAGAGAGAGAGAGAGAGAGAGAGAGCGCAAATAAATACTAGCATACAGAAAAAAAGAGATACAAAAACAAAAGAAAAGAAAAGAGCACGCATGGACAAACCCATGCAAAAGAAAGCACTGCTACTACTACAAGTCGGTAGTTAGATACTAAAACACTGGCTGGCCTCGTTAAAACCCGAACATGGCAAAACCTAGTGGGAAAAAATCATGAATGGGAGAAAGAGTACCAGTCAAAGATCATGAATATCTAGCGTAATCAACATAAATATCCTTAATGGCTATATCCACAATCTCCGGGGACGGGGAAGTGAACCACGTAAAATCAGAGTGAAGTTTGGACAAAGCATCTGCCACTTGATTCCCTTCACGAAAAATGTGAGAAAAACGAACCTCCATGGTGGAGGCCTTCTGCAACACCGCAAGCCATCGGGATTTAATTCGCCAGGGAACGGAAGATTAGCTGCTGAGAAGTGAGCTAATAACCGAAGCAGAATCAGACTAGAACCATAGTTTACTCCATCCGAAGGCAAACGCCTTCTCAAAAGCCAGTACCGCCGTGAAGAGCTCGGCGTCATAAGCTATCCCTTGGCCGAAGGCAGTAGTGAAGCAGCCGAGGATGTTCCCGAAGTGATTTCGGTAAACTGCACCTCCAAAAATGAACCGGCTGAACAGCTGCCATCGGTATTGATTTTAATCCAGTCATAAGCCGTAGGCTGCTAGCGAACTAAAGTGGGAGGCAAATGATGTTTGATGTTGGGCGTGATCCGAAGCCGACGAAAGCAAACCAACTCAATCGTGGAGTTGAGCATATAACCCTTAACCAAAGGAGCCGATTCGCGAATGGCCGTCCAAATGAATACCAGAATATGTGCGGGGCTGCATAGAACATCATAAAAAACAATGTTATTCCGAGTATACTAAATGGCCCATACAAACGTAACGAAAGCAACACACTATAAACATGAAAGCTGCGAGCCAAAGTGAAATGACATGACCTGCAAAAGTATATCGTGAAAGCCTTCTTTATAAGAGATATCTACATCAAAAGCCCAATAAAGTTTTTATAAGATAGTATGAGTAAAAGGACAGTAAGAGAGGAGGTGATCGAGAGTCTCCTCATCGCGGTGGCAGAGAAGGCACATCGAGGGGCCGCGGAACCCCGAAGTTTGAGCAAATCCCAGGAAGGAAGACGTCGGTGAATGGCTCGCCAAAAAATGAACGAACGGCATGGTGGAATATATTTGCTCCAAATCCATGCAGCCCAAGAAAGATTAGGAAATTCAGATCTCAAGTGATCATAAGCAACGGTCGTTGTTACTTCACTAGTGAAGCTCTTCGTCCAAATGTGTTCATCCGACGTGGAGGGTAAAGGAACAACAGCTAAAATGTCTTGACAAATCTCTAGAAATGTGAGCACAAAGGTTTCCTCTAATTGCCAAGTACCATGCACATAATAATCCGAGAACGTTTGGGAGAGAAACGGCCTGCACGCCTCCAGAATGCCAATTCGATCGGCCAAGATGTACCCGAGCCAGTTCTCGAGCCAGAAAGAAGTATTAGAGTCGCTGCCAACTAACCAACGTGACTCCTGTTTCCCTTTGAGGAGATGTCTGCGGCTCGAGGAGAAGACGGAGGAATGAACATAATACATGCGGACTTTGTGTGATTTAGTGAGCCACCGATGACGGACGAAAGAAAGTCCGGGATCAACACTAGTCATCACATCCCATGATAGGCGAAATAGAAAGGACTCATTCGCCACCCGAATTGAGCGAATGCCCAAGCCACCCTCAAGTTTTGGTGCACAAACTTTCTTCCAGTTGACATTGAAGACAACAGGTTTATCAATATTTCCGGTCCATAGAAAATTTCACATGGCTTTCTCCAATTGATTAAGAAGATGACGTGGCCACTTATAAACCATCATGGAGTGCACTAAAGATCCGACAATCACAGAATTCACTAGGCAAGCGCGACCAGCCATAGACAAAGTCGTGCCTTTCCATCGCGAGAACCGAGCACTGATGGCATTCGTGATTGGTCGAAAATGAGAAGCCTTCGGGGTACCTCTAAAGAGAGGGACACCCAAGTAAGTAGCCAGTAGGGAAGCATGAGCCATGCAGGTAATAGCTCTTACCGCCGTTCAAAAAGTGGCAGACGCCTTCCAGCTGTAAAAAATGGATGATTTTGCCGGGTTAACGATTTGTTCGGATAATCTCCCGTACTCATTCAGAACAGACATAATCCCGCGGATACTTGGAATCCGAGCGGAAGAAGTGATGACGATGTCATCCGTGTAAAAACGGAAAGGGGGCAACGAATTCCCTTTTTGGCAATCGCCGGGGAGATGATTCCAGCCGAAATAACACGGTTAACCATGCGCCCAAGAACCTCTTCAGCAATATAGAAGAGGAGGGGCGAAAGGGGATATCCTTGCCGAACAACTCTCGAACAACCAAAGAATCCACGAGGAGTTCCATTAATCAAAATGGAGAGCTATTCGGAAAAACCACAGCTTCTGAGAACTTGAATGAGAAACTTCCAATCAATGGTGTTCAATGCCTTTTTGATGTCCACTTTCATAGCGATATTGTTAATGCTCCGTTGTCGATATAAATAGTTTACACATTCAGAAGCAAGTACAATGCAGTAATGAATCCTCTTGCCTGAAATAAACCCATATTGAAATGGAGAAATGTAGTAGCCAATGAAGGATCCCAAACAAGAAGCCAGAATCTTTGTGATAATCTTAAACAAAAAGTTTCTACAAACAATAAATCTTCAACTTTAGAAGCCTCATCAAATTTCGGAAGAAAAGTGACGAAGTTGGAATTCAAACTGTAAGGCAAATAACTGGTGCGAAAAAAATGCCGCACCGCAGCAACAACATCCGGAGAGATGAGCTCCCAACAATGACGATAGAAGCTCCCTCCAAAGCCATCATGGCCGAGAAGAGGTTAGAGTAAAAACCAACTACATGCTCGACTATCAAAGAAGTATCCGTCGTGAGAATGTCGTCGATGTCCAGAGCTATAACCGTGGAGACAACTTTTGAGATCTTTTGGAGACGATGGAAAAAAGAAGAATTGTGGTCACCGTCTTTTAACCAAGATGCACGATTCTTTTGACGATAGAAGAGCTGCTGGCAAAGCATAATTCTGTTAATATTGGCCTGAGCGTCGACCTCCTTATCAAACCGGCTGTTAGAGAAGCCGCGAGTGTATATCTCCTGCTGCAACTTAAAAGGGAAGCATGCGCCTCCTAAAGGGACGTGAATATGTCTCTAAACTCCACCTTATTGCAAGTCCGAAGAGCGAATTTGAGACGCTTAAGCTTACGGACACATAAGGAGATAAGACCCAGCGTCAAGTGGAGCGACCCATGAACTGCCCACGAGGGACAGGAAACCATCATGGGTCGTCCACATAGTCTAAAAACGAAAAGGCTTTGGGAGCGATGTAACCACCGTGTGACATTCAAGAACGAGGGCATGATGATCAGAATTATTCCGGGCCAGAGAAATAGCTGAAAGTTTAGTCCAACAATCAAAGAGAATTATTGAGAGAGCAGATAATTATTGAGCACTTAACTTTAGGAATTAATGAGAAATAAATGGAATTCTGATGGATGGATTTGTCGATCCATTTAATTCTTAATTTATCCATTTCATTCTAAACCATCTATTAAGAAAAATAGAGGGAGTATTAGTTTTACAAAGAGGTTAAAATTATACTATAATTTATAGAAAATGTCATTTATGTTGTAGAAAAAATCGGAAAGAGGACAACAAAGAGAAAAACAAGGAGACGCGGAATGATTAAAGTTCTCTTATTCATTTAATCATCTTTATATATGGTGTCAAATTCAAGAATTTCATAAATATACAATATTTAGTAAATACTTAAATTATCTTTCTTGTTACGAATATACACTAATTATATTTTTCCTTCAACAATTTACACCACTTGTCAATAATCCAACAGTGGGAAATCACCATTACGGGTTGTCGAGTAAAAGCCCAACTAACGGAGTACCTGTAAAGCCTAATGGGCTGAGATATCTACAAACCCTCGACGCCGCTACAATAGATAACGATTTCTCTGAATAACATATGTCTTAGGCCTGTTAATTGATGAGAATAATGTCTTTTCAATAGGTGCTTGTAAAAAAATGGCATGATTTAGTATAATCCAACAAACATATAAGCTACAAAAATATAATCAAATTCTCAGTCATGATTACAATAATAAAGAATTTCACATAGCCAATTTGACATAAATCCGGTTGAGTACAACTTGGGGGCTACTTGCGACGCGCCCAATAACATGACACAGACCGGACATGCATATCATGGGTATATTTATTTAAAGTTAGAGAATGTTAAAATATTATTGAAAGATGTAAATAAAGTGATGAAAAATAAATAAAAGAAAATACTTGATATTTTTCAAGATATCGAGGAAAACTTTAAGCAAATACAGCCATGTGTGACTCGTAAAAATTATTATGACGGACGAACTAACGCAGTATCTCAACGGATTTTAGTTTATTAGTGCTCCTAAGTCCTAATTACTTAGGCAACTTCATAAACACGCAAGACTTTAGTCTGCATATTGCAGTAACACGTGTCATTTAGTTGACCAAGTAAACTAAAATGACAAATAAATGCAAAATAGAAAGCTAACTACAGCCACGAATAATAAAGGTAGTTTGGCAGCTGAAAAGAAAGCTTTCTTATATGCTTTATCCCAACTTAAGATAAGCACTTTCTAAAAATTTCACTTCTTTTTTTTGTTCCTCGAATTTTTATGACTACCTATATTTATTTTTCTCACAAACATTGAGTTTTAGTATATTTTAATTAATGTATATTGATTTTTTAAGGGTAGATTTTTATTTTATTTTGAATTGAGTGTCTGCACTTCTATTTACATGCATATAGATTTGGTTCAGCCGTTTTTACATGTGTAAAGTATCTTTAATTTATAACGTTTTCATATTTACATGAATTTATTCAGTTGATGGAATTGAATGGAGATCCACTATTTCAAATAGTATTCCTTAACTTTTAATATACGTCGTGTGGATTACTAGTCACACCTGATAAGTTGTGATTATCTTAAAATATCTGATGGAACATTATTTGAAATTAGAATTCGATTCATAAATAAATAAGATTAAATCAAATAATCGAATAAAAAAAAAATGAGTAATATTACAATTTACAAATCATCAAATAAAACAAATCGAGTATTATCAATCATTAGCTGCTAACTACATCAAAAAGATATATAGCAATATTGCCAATAGAATTTTAATATTTAAAACTAATTCTTGATTTTACTATATGAATGCATGTTTTCTTAGTACTTTTTAGTGTGATTCAACCTACTCAATCCTAACAGATAAAGTAGGCGAAAATCTATTTAACATTTCCTCATATAAATTATTATCTTTTATTATATAGTAAGATAAGATCATATATAAAATTAAGGGTTCCATTTAGGTGAACTCTAAAATTGTGTGTTTGCTTAAACTTGTGAAGTACTGAGCTAACTGAGGAAATTAATGATTGTGATTTATTAAGATTTGATCTCCTAAATTCACTGAGGACAACCATAAGCAAGCACATCTAATTTTAAAATGGAAACATAACCTTGTCCATAGCTAACATTTCTTATCTTATTATATTTAAAAGATAATTGAGAATCTTTTGAAATTATAAAATAAGATTAACAGATCTAACAGGTGTATCAATTATCATGCAACCATATCACCTCCTTTTATCATCCTTGCATATATTACTCTACTACCCTATTATATTTGGGGGTGTTAGGAATAGGACGTAGATATGCTACATTTCTATTCAAAACTCTACCATCTTTCTATAAATTTATTTATTATATAATCAATTAATTATTACTTATATTATTTTTTAAAATAAATATATAAAAGTCATTAATTTCAACAACATTACATATCGCTTCTTAGTTCTTACAATATAACAAAATAAATCATCATCTACCAACCCATTAACGTTTTACTATACTCCACATTGTAAATATACCTTTTGAACGACATATTAAACACATTTTCAATCCAAGTGTGTCCATCTTAATCCAAACATCTCCTAATGTTTAATTACCTTTATGACCTTATCCACGTTACGCACAAATGGGAAACAAGAACTAGTCAAAGCCATATCAATGATATGTGGTTCCGAAACAAAGCAAAACAACTATTTAAATAAAAGTACCTAAAAAGGAAAGGGGAGAATTTATAATAATTAACACTTAAAACACTTGCATTATTCATTTATTCTAATGGACCTTAGGACGAATCTATTCCAAAACCACCTTCCCAAGTATTTAATTCCATGTAAATTACTACCTCCGTCTTTTTAATTGTCATTCTAGCTTTTTGCATAATAATTAAGGAATTTAAGGAGTTGACAAATCAACCCTCAACTAACTTCCTTAAGTCCCTTGATTTTTCTTAATCATTTTTATATATTCCCTCCGTTTCATAAAGAATGTCATTTTAGACACTTTAAAAAATTTCACAATAAATGTCACTTTACCATAAAAACTACAATTCTTCCAATATTAACTTAAACAACCTACTTAATTTAGTTTATTATTTCCTTATTTCACAAAACGTACCAATTAAATATCAATCCTTAATTTCTCCAAAAATAGCTAAAATGACATTCTTTATAAAATGGAGGGAGTATTGTTTACACTTTTCATAATTCTTACCCCATCACTGTCAATTAAACTTGTTTGGTTTTCCTTTTTTCTCTTTTATTTTCAATTGTAATATTTTCCCCCAAAATGTATTATAGTGAGAAGAAGTGAAACATGTAACATTGCAAATATTATGATTAATTACTCATATAAATCTTTTTAGTCGATAAATATGCACATAGTTGAAAACACAATAAAAATATGAAAATCTATGTATAATAAAAATAACTAGAAATGTAAATAAGATTTGCAATATAATTAACACATTTTTATTTACTAAATGAGCCAAATGAGTGGATAAGTACTGGCATCGCTAAATTTTATTTTATTTGAGAATGGTTCTTACTGAAATTTGTCTAAATTCATTTTTTTTTTTCTAAATTATATATATTTTTTTTAGTTATTAGAATTGAACAAATGGTTATGTAGCCTAGGTGGTCATCGATTATTATTTTACTTTATGAAATTGAAAAAAAAAAATCTAATATTAATTTTGTTCAAATCATTGATATTCAATACCTTGATTGAACAACATACTCACGTTCCATACACTTTAGAACTTATCAAAATAAATTTGTAGTTTCCCATCTTAGTTTTAGTACACATTATATTTGGCTTTTCCATACCTGAGGATTAGTACTCTACTTAAAGTAATATTTTAGTATAGTTAATTAAAAAAGATATGGAAAATAAGCATGATTAAATGGTTTGAGAGATCTTTCAGTTTTCCAACTGGCTCTCTCTCTCTAGAAACGCTCCTACTTCTCTCTAAACCTAACCCTAGCAGTTTTAGAGTTTTCTTCCGCCCTGATGGCGGCGATGGCGAGTACCTCGCTCCCGTCTGCCGTCGAGGGTGGGGATTTTTCCCCTCTGCCGAGTAAAGGTCAGATCTCAGGGAAAGGAGAGATTCAACCAGGGTCATTTCTGAAAGTGCTTGGATCTTCGATTGCCGATAAGCTGGAAGGTCGATCTGCTAAAAAACCTTTCGATCTGAAAGAGGCGGAGATGTTCGGAACCACTAGGGTTTACAGAGGTATTCCAATCGTTCAGTTCTCAGATGCAGAGACAAAAGAGCTTGCTGCCCAGTGTAAATTTGTTCTTATCGGTAAATTTTTACACGGTAGTCCGCCTTTCAAATCTTTGCAATCGAGTCTGTCTGGATTTGGATTTGTTGGTACTTTGTTCATAGGAGCTATAAATATTAAGCATGTAATGATCCGTTTGTCGAATGAGGAAGATTTCTAGAGGTTATGGGCTAAACAGTTAGTGCATGTCTCTGGATATCCTATGAGGATCTTTAAATGGACCAAGGAATTTGATACCAAGTCGGAATCAGCAGTGGTTCCGGTTTGGGTATCATTTCCGGAGCTCCCTTTGCATCTTTTTGACAAGAAAGGATTGTATAAAATTGCTTCTCTTGTTGGATCCCCTCTTAGAATTGATGAGGCCACTGCTGATAAATCTAGGCCTAGCGTAGCTCGGGTTTGTATTGAATTAGATTTAACAAAACCTAGGCCAGATGAAATTCTTATAGGCTGTGGAGAAAGTCTTCTTACTCAGAAGGTGCTTTATGAGAAAATTCCTAGCTACTGCTCTAAATGTAGGCATCTTGGGCATATAACCAGTGACTGTTTTAATGAAGAGTATAAAAAGAAATTGGCTGCAAAACCTAATGTGATTGAAAAGGAACATAACAAACCTGAAAAGCAGTGGGTCCCTAAGGTAGCAAACCAGAATAATAATGTTGCTAATGAGGTTACTCCCAATGATGAGCCAGATAAGGGAAGTAGGGAACAGGAGAATTGCCTAGGTGTGGTGACTTCTCCTTTGGCAGAGGAGAATGTTGCCCCTAGTGCTGTTAATGAAGAAGGATTGGGAAAATGCTATCCTACTGCCCTTGGGAAGGGTAAGGAGGTAGCATCAACCCCTCCTCTGAGTATCACAGAACAAAGAGAAGCTAGCAAAGCTTCTTGGAGTGATGTGGTTAAGAAGCCTGAGGGAATGAGTTCACTAAAATTTGATCATATAGATAATATTGAAGTGCATGAAAACTCTTTTGCTAAATTGGCAATTGCTATTGATGATGATGCATGCATTTTTGAAGATAAGAGTAATTCTAACCAACCTGTGCATATGTCTCCTTTGCATGAGTTGATTGATGACAAAGAGGAGGAGGAGGAACACTGGGAAGATGATTGGGAACCTGACAGAAGGAAGCTGGATGAAATGAAAAGATTGAGGAATATGAAGAAAAAGAGTATGCCCTCTTGTGATGCATACAAGAAGGGGAACAATATTTACAAAAGGTAATACCTCTGCCTCTAAAAGATGAAAATCATTACTTGGAATTTGAGAGGTATTGGGAATAAAAAAACTCAAACCTATCTGAAAAGTCTTCTTAAAAGACAAAAACCTGATATTTTAACTGTGTTGGAGTGTAAATGTAATAACCCTGACCAATTCTTGGTACAGTCTTTGGGCTTTCAGCATGTGATTATTAATAGTAATGCTAAGATCTGGTTGTTGTGGAAAGATCCTGTGAAGATTGAGTTATTGTTCTCTTCTGATCAATTGTTAGATGTGTCTGTTTCTAATGATGTTCTTGGTGTGGATTTTTTTGCATCATTTGTTTATGCTTCTTGTAAGAGGAAGGAGAGGAGTATCCTTTGGGATGAGCTTAGGATGGTCTCACACGCCTCTGAGCCTTGGGTTGTGAGTGGGGACTTTAATACCATACTCACAGCTGAGGAGAAGAAGGGTGGGAGGGCTCTTAAGCCCAAATCAATGGATGACTTTGGGGTTATGATAGCAGACTGTGGTTTGGAGGATGCTGGGTTTACTGGCTCCCCATTCACTTGGCAAGCTAATCATGTTTTTGTCAGGTTAGATAGGGCTTTAATATCTTCTAAATGGCTTGATTTGTTTAATAAATTTGAGGTTAAGTATTTGGTTAAAGGACCTTCGGATCATTGCCCTTTGTTGTTGTCTCTGGTTTCTGATATTGTTAGACATAGGCCATCTTTTAGATTTTTAAATGCTTGGACTTTACATCATGATTTTTTAAGAGTGGTGGAAGAATCTTGGATTATTCCCACTGGGAAAAGAGGTATGATTAATGTCCAACAGAAACTATTTAGACTAAAAGCATACCTTAAAATTTGGAACAAAACTGTTTTTGGGAATATTATGGATAGAGTTAAGGATGCTGAGTCTAAACTGCTTGAGCAAGAAAATATTTATCTTAATAATCCAAATGACTCAGAGCTTGTTATTCTTAAACAAAGACAGGCTGAGCTGGTCCATTGTTTAGCTCAGGAAGAGTCTTTTTGGAAACAAAACTCAGCTTGTAAATGGCTGAGGGAAGGAGAAAAGAACACAGCCTACTACCATGCATTAGTGAGAAAAAAAAGGTTTAGGAACAGGATTAAAGAGGTTTTGGTTAATGATGTGTTACTAACTGAGCCCTCTCTTATTGCTTCTTCAGCCTCTAATTTTTATGAAAACATGTTCTCAACTGAAGGATGTGATCTGAGCAGCCCTATCGTTAGCACTATCAAACCACTTCTCACCAATGATGATTCTATAGGACTTGTGACAAGTCCTGAGCTGAATGAGGTGAAAGAAGCTGTGTTTGCTATTGATAAAGATAGCATGGCTGGGCCAGATGGCTTCTCAGCTTTGTTTTTTCAATTCTGTTGGGACATTATTAACCATGATTTATTGGAAGCTGCAAAGGAATTCTTCTTGGATGTGCCTATGCCAAGAAGCTTTACTTGTACTTCCATATCTCTCATCCCTAAGAAAGAACATGCTATGATGTGGTCTGATTTTAGACCTATTAGCCTGTGTAATGTAATTAATAAGGTTCTCACTAAAATGGTTAATAGTAGATTGTCCAATCTCCTTCCCACATTAATTCCACCTCTCCAAAGTGGTTTTGTCCCATCCCGCAATATTTCTGATATTATTATTCTTGCTCAAGAGATGGTCCATGATCTTAATACTAAAACCAAGAGTGGTAGAATGATTTTGAAAATTGACCTGCAAAAAGCTTATGACAGGATTGAATGGGGTGCTTTGGTTAAAGTGCTGGAACTGCTAGGCTTTCCAAGCTTGTTTGTTACCTATGTTAGGAATAGTATAGAGAACTCCTGGTTCTCTTTGCTTATTAATGGTGAATTAATTGGATTCTTTAAAGCTAGCAGGGGCATAAGACAGGGTGACCCTCTTTCCCCCAGCTTATTTGCTATCTTTTCAAATCTGCTTACTAATGGTTTAATGGAATTGTTTGACATTTATCCAGGTTTGAGGTTCTATAAGAAAGGTTTGTCAGTCCCTTCTCTATCCTTTGTTGATGATACAGTAGTTTTTACTTCCACTGATATTCAATGTTTTAAAAAGCTACTGCATTTTCTGGGATGTTTTGAATCTGCTTCTGGGCAAAAAGTGAACTATTCTAAGAGTTCTGTAATTTTTGGTAAGCACACCTCTGCATATAAAAAGAAAAAGATCATGGAATTGTCTAATTTTGTGGAAGAAGCACTTCCTTTTAAATACCTGGGTGTTCCTTTATACAAAAGGAGGGTCAAAAATAGTCTTTTTCAAGAAATGTTTGAAAAAATCCAGAGCAGATTATCTGGTTGGGATAAGCTTTTTTTGAGCATGGGGGGTAGAGTTGAACTGATAAAAAGTATCCTTGCTTCTATTCCACTTTATACCCTGAGGGTGGTTGGGCCTACAAAATCTGTTATTGGCAGAATACATAGGTTGTTTAATAGATTTATGTGGGGTTCAAAATTAGATGATAGGAAAATACACTTGGCCTCTTGGGATAAAGTATGTTTTCCTAAATCTGAGGGTGGTCTTGGTTTGAGGAACCTATATGATATCAATGTTGCATTTGCTGTTCATGCATGGTGGAAGTTTAGAACTTCTAAATCCTTGTGGTGCCAGTTCCTAAAGCAAAAATACCTCAAAAATACACATCCATTTAATGCTGATATGGATAGAAATCAGTCCCATTTTTGGAGAAGGTTGCTTAAAGTACAGGAATTTGCTGAGCAGAATATCTTCTGGAGACTGGGGCAAGGTAAATTATCTTTTTGGTTTGATAATTGGATGTGTGAATCCCCCCTATGTAAATTTGCTGGTGTTTTTGATTGTATTGCTCTTGTGGAAGACTACTGGGATTCTAATGGTTGGAAAATTGCAGAATTGTCTACTATTTTGCCTGGACATGTGACTGAGAAAATCTGTTGCTTATCTATTGATTGTCATAATCTTGATAAACCGGTTTGGAAACTTACAACCAATGGCCTCTTCACATTTTCTTCAGCCTGGAATGCCCTGAGAGTGCATAAACCCTTAATGGTTTGGCACTCAATGATGTGGCCCAAATCCGTCTTGAGTTCACATGCTATTTTTGTTTGGAGTTTATTAAATTTCTTTGTGTCTTTTGATGATAACCTGAAAAAACGCGGATTTGTGCTTGTGTCTGTCTGTCCACTTTGTTTTAATGAATGTGAAGAGGCTGCACATACCCTGATATCCTGCCCATATTCTGATTCAATCTGGCAGCACTTTGCTCATTTATTCCAGATTGAAATCCCTTCGAATTGTTCTATAAAGTGCATGTTTGAAATCTGGTTTATCCAAAGCTGTGGGGCAGAGCATATCAGAACTGTTCTTTCTTTCCTTATTTTTTGGTTCATCTGGTATGCTCGGAATATGTCAAAGTTTCAGAATAAGCTCCTGCCAGCCAACAAAATCCAATGCTTGGTAGTAGACAAGCTCAGAATTGCTTCTGTAGCTGATCTGCTGCCCGTTGGATTTTGGAAGGGCAGCTGGAATTTAGCTGCTACTTGGCAGATTCCATTGCGAATAAGGAAAGAAAAAAAAAAAAAACCGATTTTGGTCCGATGGTTCCCCCAGATGATGATTATTTCAAGCTGGATACTGATGGGGCGAATAAGGGTAATCCCGGCTTGGCCGGGGCAGGTGGTCTGATCCGTGACAAATGCAACAACTTTGTTGCTGGGTTTTGGAAATTTTTGCAGATTACTGATAATTATACAGCTGAGCTAACTGCTATAGTTGAGGGGATCCGGCTTTGCAAAAAGCTGGGGATTGCCAGAATTTGGCTAGAAGTGAATGCTATGTCCGTAATGAGGATGCTCAAGCAAAATGGTGTTGGAGGGTGGAAGCATCAGGGACTAATTGCTGATTTTTTGAAAAGCATTCGGGAATTAGATATTCGAATCTTCCATATCCACAGAGAAGGGAACAAGGCAGCCGATCACTTGGCAAACAAAGCGGTCAAAGAAGCAAGCTCCTTCGAGTTTTTTGAGATTTCAAAATGTAATAGTTTGCGAGGTTACATTTTATTAGATGCTTTAGGCTTGCCTAATTTTAGATTCCCTTCAGTTGTCTTATTAATACTCTATGTACATCCCCTCAAACAGTTGTAAATTTCTTAAGTACTGAGTAATATACAGGTTGGGGATCAGCCTAATCCCCCCATCGATAGATGGTTTTCTGCACAAAAAAAAAAATAAATAAATAAATAAATAAATTAAATGGTTTGAGATACACATATATATATATTTTGTAAAGATGTATTGTTTGTTTACAAATCTTGCTAAGACTACATAAAATTCTCAGGAAGTCAGGATTAGATAAATAAAATATTATAATAAGTTACAAATATTTATTATTGTTCATAAATATGTTAATGGATTTTGAGAAAAAATAAAATCTACTTATAGTAAACTTATATAAAATTAACCACTAACTATGTATTTTTGTGGCATCTAGAGTTCGATCACCATATTACTATCACAACCCATATAAATGTTAGACAATCTAAAGACAAGTACAAAAATCTATGAACAAAAATATTAACAGAACATTTGTGTTTGCTAACATTGATCATAACATTAGATTCCAAAATGTTGGATTTATATTTTGAAATCCATATTACTTTTTAATATTTATTGAAATATGATCATACCATTTCTTAAAAAATAAAATAAAATATATGTAAAATTAATGAGAGATTCTATATTTCTTATGGTAGTTCTTTTAGATAGATAATTCTTATGGTAGTTAATTGCTTGGGTCGCACAAAAAAAATTGTAACTAGATTTTGCAAAATAATGACATGACAATTTTGTAGGTTCTAATAAAAAAAATGAGAATGTGAAGAATCAAGACTTAAGAAACATTTTACCTAAAAAAAGACATAAGACATTGTTAATTAGTGTGCCGTTAATGTTACACTTTGGAGTTTAGAAAATTAATTAATTATAAAAAAATTCTGGTGGATGCAAGTTGTTATTAATTTAGCTTGTATTTATGGTGAGTTATGATAATTAAGATGTAATTAACTATTTATCTATTTTTCTCTTTTTAAAGTAAGTGAGTAGATGACAATTGGATTGACTAGTACACTTGATTACTCAAAGTCTTTTACTATTTTTTATGTGGTCTGCTTAACAGGTAACAAGTTGCATATAGATAATTGATCCAATAGTTAAAATTAGAGATTGTAAAATCTAAAGTTCTAAATTAAAATTGTATCAATATAATGATTGTACTATAAAATGACCCATAAATTATTTACAATGTTAGTATTTTACTTGGGCTATGATACATTATCCCAAATAATCTGTGAATACTTACGATTATTTGAGAAAAAAATGATGTTGTTTCATAAAAGTTATTGTAGGTTTTTATAGCTTGAAAAATAAAAATTGGCTAGACGCAATTAAAAGATTGGTGAGTCTTTACGTATGGAGGGGGTTGGGCAGAGGAGTGAGTTGGGAGTACCACTGCGACTAAATAAACCTGTAGTTGCTTCCTAGTCACCGCAAATAAAGGGGCAAAAAAATAAATAAAATAGACATACCGTAAAGACTGAAAAAGTTGAGTGGCTTTTCAAAAGGATTTGGGAAGGCACGTCAATTCTTTATTTTGTGTTTCTGAAAAAATAAAAAAATATTATGTGTTCATTTGGGGTTGGAGAGTACTCAAATACTATTGTCTGATATAAATAATAATGAAAAATAGGTGAAAAAGTAAGTTTTCATCTTTTTCAATATGTTGAAGATAACCTTAAACAAACACGCCAATTATTTTACGTTATATTTTATGGTCAATTAACAAAAGCAACTTGTACTATGAGTATGTTTACTTACTACTTTAGCCCAATCCATTGCGGATTGAGTCAATCTAGTTGTGTTTACTCTGGGATTGCTGGGAATATATTTAAACACATCACATCACCTTTTTTTTTTTTTAATCACTTTTTATACTAAAAACCACTCTCCAACTAATAAAATTAAACACTTATTTATTTAACTCAATCTTCTCTTTTTACTTTATTTTTCCCAGTCTACAACACTCCAACCTCCTCCAGCCTTAAGTAAACACACCCTATGTGTCTTTTTCACTTTTGCAATTTAAACTAATTATTTTTTTCCGAGCACAATCTGTATTACATGTTTGCTTTAAATTTGCAACCCCCGGCTAAATATTCTATCTTGTATAAGCTTATGCTCCACATATACCAAAATGCCCAATGAAATGGCGACACGTCACCAATAATAATAATAAAAAAAAGACATATAAACATAATTTTTTTTAAGAAAAACATTTAAATTTCAGAAAAAAAAAATATTTCTGAAAAATTAGAAAATATTTCATTTAGAATTTCGAAAACTAAAAAATTCTTTTGAAAAACTAAAAAGTTACTTCTGATAATTCTAAAAATTTAACATTTGAGTACAATACCTTTAGCCTTATGTACAACATATTGTTGTTGTATTTTGTGCTTCAAAGGTTGTACTTTTGGATGAAATTACGGAAAAAAATTACTTTCTAATGGAACTAAAATGAAAAAGAATGAAGAACGAAGAGAAAGAAGGAGCATGGAGAAAAGAGCATGATATGGAACAAAGCAAGTGGGACTCCAATTCTGTGTCAAAACTGATTCTGGAGAATGAAATAGAGAATGGTTGTTTTACAAATTTGGCTTCTGGGTCTTAAAAATGGTTATTTTACAAATATCCAAAATAGATATAGAATGCAGCTGCCAGAGTCCCGGCGATGGTGCCGCAAGTGATGAAGAGGACAACAATTGCATTTGCTTCTCCGCTGCTGATGAAGTATTTACAACTCCCATTCTACTCCACCGCCCATGGTGACGAGTCTTACGACGGTTTGTAAAGCAGCAAGAAGGAGGCGTCAGTACTTGCTTCTTCCTCTACAACTGAATTTGTGGATTTAGAAGACAGTGAGAAAAAGGCGTGTTTGCACGGTGAAATGGGATTTGCAAATTTGTTAATTGAGTTTTCGTGAGTAGTAACCTTAGTTTTGAGTAGTCATGGAATTGGGGTGTTCTTCTCCTCTTTCCACTTAATTTTTATGAGGAATTGAAGGATTTTGAATTTGAATCTTAAATGAAATTTAAGAACATGAAGGTTTAATTGACTCTGAATAAATTATTTAAAGTTTATTCTCAAATTATTTAGAGTTCTAAATTTTTTATGTATTTAATAAATTATTCTAAATTTTTTAAATAAATTGAAATTAAATAAAAATTCAAATGTTTTTAATATGTTATTTTTCATTTTTTTTTTATTTATAATATTTTAATTTTTTAATGGTGGCTACGTGTTGCCATTTTATTGGCCCTTTTGGCATGTGCTGAATACATGTGGGCTTGTACAGACGGAAATATGTAGCCGGAGGTTGCACATTAAAAAAAAAGAAAAAGTGTTACAGGTTGTGATCGGAAAAATAATTACTTGAAGTTGTAAAAGTAAAAAAAGTCTATAGTACATGTTGTTTTTTATAATTGACCCGATATTTTATTTGTATGTTGTAGTATATGACTTTATGAATAAGGCTCTGATTAGTTTAAGTTGGGCAAAATCCATTGAGGGGGTTTCTAACCAAATGTGTGTTTGTTAAGGGCTCATTTGATAGCCATGTTAATATTAGTGCCTAGTAGTTGTCATGAGATAGTTTGGCATAATAAAGTGTTATAACTTGTCATTCATTTCTTACGGTGTATAGTCTGTTAAGATTATTTTCAATGAGTTATTTGATAGCCCATATTAAAGTCTAATTAAGGTCCCCTAGTAACACATCAACACTAAAATAGCCCTTTATCATCCCATTATTATCGTTGAAAACCCTCTAAAGCATCATGTCGAACAATTCCAGACTCAATTCAGGCAATAAAAAATGCTAATTACTATATTTTGATGTTTCATTTCGTTAAACGGGATTTAATTATTATTTGGGTACATCTTGATCACATTCAGTTAAATAAATATGCATTGAGAAACATGAGTTCATTTCGATGAGAATTTAACTATGCATTGTATTATAAAACGCCATAAATTGCCCAAAATCTGTAATTTCTAGGATTCGACAACATTATCTAACTAGAGTAATCACAACAAAATAGTCTTGAAACAAAGAGAACGCTAGGCATGTCAAAATCGATCAGTCCCGCCCCGATCCGAGGTCCTTGGGGCGGGGCAAAATTCGCCCCGACGAAGAACGGGGCACGCCCCGCCCCGCCCCGCCCCGTCCACGGGGCGGGTCAGATGCGGGTCATGACCCCTGACCCGCCCCGCCCCGCCCTGTTCCCTCCCTTATATATATAATTTATTTTAATTTTAAATATATATTATGTAATATTATATAGATATATATATACACACACATAAATATTAAATATGTGTATATATGTATTTATAATATCAAATTTTATATGTGATATGTTATATATATGCCATCCTAATACATTAAATTATGATTAGAATAAATTTAAATAATCAAATTCCATTTTCTAATAATTAATTTTACAAAATATAAAAAATGTTAAAATAAAACTAATGTAAACCTAAAAATTAAAACCCTATTAATTTCAATTATAAAAAAAAATAAGGTTTTTAATTAAAAAAAAATAGTTTTTTTTTTTAAAAAAAAAAGAATAAAAAAAAAAAAAAGATAAAGGCGGGGCGGGGCGGGGCGGGGCGGGGCGGGGCGGGGCGGGGCGGGGCGGGGCGGGGCGGATCCGCCCCCGTGCAGGGCAGATCATGGGGCAGATATTTTTGCCCCGTGGCGGGGCGCGGGGCGGGGCGGAGCGGGTCAAAAAATTCAAAAATCCGCCCCGCCCCGCCCCGTTGACATGCCTAGAGAACGCATGCACAAGTTCGACGGATTTGCTTCTTTGTAAGATGGATAGGGTTTGTTTCTTCATAGAGGTATCCTCAATAGGTAGGGTTCGTGGGTTATCAGAGATACAAATATGATTATTGGAAAGGGCATTTTTAGAAAGAAAAGTATTATCATGGTGATTATTCAGGGATCTAGATACTACTAAGTTCAAATTGACCAGATTACATACAAGGGTTAGTCACTGAAATTTACCGGACCCCTTGATAATAAATATATGGGCTACCAAAAGAATGTTAAAGTCTGATTAGATATTTACCCACCCCTTACACAGGCTTCCAAATGAGGCCTAAATAGAACTTGTGCATAATACATTTGAATTGTAGTTGGAGACCTTTTACTCTCTTTCTCCACAATCACAATTCACAATACCTACTTTAATTTTTAACCAATCATCTCCCCACTCTTACACATATTCCATCCCTTTTTTCAATTAAATATTATAATAAACCCCCTACATTTTATACAACCAACATACCCATACACCCATTTTTATCCCCTACTTACTTTCCCCAACCTTATTTACTCCAATCAATAGATCCTCTTCATCCGGATTTTTTTTTGTTTTTTTCACGAATCATGACAATGTTGCCACAAATCGTGGTATATTGCCACGATGCTTATTTGCCTCAAAAACTATTTCCATAGAACTATTGCCACAAAATACAATAAATATTTTCAAGAAAGGTATCCATTTGCCACGAATAGAAAGGTTTTTGATTGATTTTTATGATTTAGTGGCAAATTAAACAGTTTCGTGGCAATATTTTCTGTATTTCGTGACAATAGCTACAAACAATTTATTGGCAAGTGAATATTGAGGCAATACAGCCACGATTCATGGCAAACGGGTATCATGACAAGTGAATATTGTGACAAATAAATATCGTGACAAGATTAAAATTATGGTATAGTTACAAGAATAACTAAACTTATACTATAAGTTACAAGAAATACTATTTAAATTAGTTTTCACTATACTAGATTAGGACCCATGGATACACAAGTTATTTATGTAATAGTTGATTTTTGTTTATTCATTTTAAGCCTGCTTTTATTGAATATTTCTCACATAGAGAACATTTTAACAACATATCTATATACTATTTGATCTTGCACTATAAGAAAAAAGGGTATTTGCTGCTGCGCATTTTGCAACTACAAAAATGGTTACTAAAAATAATCCCTTTTGCAACTATTAGTAGTTACATAAAATATTCCATACAATTTTAACCAAATTTGCTATACTATGACAAACTCTTTTACAACTACTTGTAGTTAAAAATACATTATTAACTACAAAAGTAGTTGCAAAAATAATTTACAAATACATTAGTAACTACGAAGTAGTTGCGAAAAAATTTTACAAATACATTAGTAACTACAAAGTAGTTGCGAAAAAAATTTACAAATACATTAATAGGGAACAAATTATAAACCGTCCCATAACTATAGTGACTTCCACTAAAATCTCGTATCTATCTGCTTTTTCAATTTCGTCCCATATCTTTTTAGATTATCCGATTTTCGTCCTAAAATTCAAAATTTCGCCAGAAAATGCACGTGACGGACACGTGCCGGCCAAAATTTGGGGGTTTTCTGCCACGTGGCGTCGGAAAAAAATCATATGTCCAATAAATATCCCGCAACTTTCTGCTTTTCTAATTTCGTCCCATATGTCCTGAGATTATCCAATTTCCATCCCAAAATTTAAATTTAAGCAGAAAAATGCACGTGTCGAACACGTGCCGACCAAAATTTGGAATTTTTTTGCCACGTGACGTCGGAATTCTGAGCTGGATTTGAATTTACCTTTTTCTTTTTCTTGCCACATTTTTCTAAAATTTTACCCCCTTCCAATTTATATTTTTCTTGTACAATTAGGGTTGAGATACCATATGGAGCTCGCGGCGACGCTAACAGTAGCGGCCGACATGCCGGCGATGGAAGGAGGGTGCAAGCCGTCTCTAAAGAAGGGGTCAAAATAGAAGAAAGATGGGGTGATGAAGATGAAGAGTATGGATGGCAAGCCATAGTGCTCGACAACGATGAAGTGGCAAAGGATATACGGAGATTTCCGCCGCCATGAGGGGCGGGGGGACGGGGGAGGGGGGGTGGCGGGTGGAGGTCGGGTTTGAGGCTAGTTTCACCTTCATCGAAATTTACAGAAGAGAATCGCCTACACCAAAATGGAGCGGCATGAGGAGGGTAGTTCTGCCGGCACAAAATGAACACCGGTAGAGGGTGGGGGTTGTTGACGGTGTTTGTCGGGGAAGAGCAACGGTGGACTGAGCTACAGGAGAAGAACAACTATAGGAAAAAGAAAAGAAAAATGTGGCAAGAAAAAGAAAAAGAAAAATGTAAATTCAAATCTAGCTTAGAAATCCGACGCCACATGGCAAAAAACCCGCAAATTTTGGCCGGCACGTGTCCGGCGCGTGCATTTTTCGACTTAAATTTGAATTTTGGAACAGAGTTTGGATAATCTCAGGACATATGGGACGAAATTAGAAAAGCAGAAAGTTGTGGGATATTTAGTGGACACATGATTTTTTTCCGACTCCACGTGGCAGAAAAAAACCCCGAAATTTAGGCCGACACGTGCATTTTTCGGCGAAATTTTGAATTTTAGGACAAAAATCGGATAACCTAAAAACATATGGGACGAAATTGAAAAAGCAGATAGATACGGGATATTTAGTGGAAGTCACTATAGTTATGGGACGATTTATGATTTTTTCCCTACATTAATAACTACAAAGTAGTTGCAAAAAAAACTTTTTATTTTTTTTTGCATCTTACTATAAAGTGACTACTCTATAGTAACCACATGTAGAATGTGATTACGAAAAATATTTTTGTGACCACTCTCCCTTTTTTGTAACTACATTTTGTAGTGACAAGAAGCCTTAATTCTAGTAGTGTTGATGCCTCCTCCACATATAAAAGCCTTATTGGTGCTCCTCCTAAATGTCTTGGAGGAAATTAAGCAGTAAATAATCTGTGATAAATAAAAAACCCAAACAATATAAATCAATATTATAAAGCCTAACCAAATATAATAGATTTTAGGAGAGCATAAACGTGCGTATCTCTTCTATTTCAACGCAGTGGCGCAAATTGTCATCTCAATAGCCCTACTTGTTCTTTTCATTTTAAGCAAATTACTATCCTTCTTTTTATTTTGTACAAACCTTCATGTCTTGTTCTACGAATTATTCGTCTTCTACAGAGCAACATAAAGAAATAAGAAACACTAATTGGTTTGTTGTACCTCCGTACTGCATAGATCGAAAATTGGAACTCCACCCGGTTGCCCTAGCCTTTCGTCCACTATTATTCATCAGACAATTTTCAAATTGTTGAATCCACCCTTAGCATATCCTCCGCTAGATATTTGCCTACATGAATCCACTAAATGCAATGTTGAAAACCCGACCCAACTGCCTACATGAATCCACTAAATGCAATGTTGGAAACCTCGTCCTATATCTACAATTCACCATCATTGTTGATTTGTCAAATTGTCTCCTTTCTGGCAAATTGCACGACTCGTCGCTAACCTTAACCTTCCAACCCACCAGACAAGTGCTGCCCATGACTACTTTCTTCCATGAAAATCTACCTTATTCTTAAAAGTAAAATCTTTGAAAGTCAACTGCTTATGTGTCTTTTTCTCCTTATTTTGATTTTTTTTTTTTTAAAATCATCTATTAATATTTATGTGTATATGTGAGTTAGGAAAAAAGAGAAAGGGGAGAAATATGAAAGGAGTTGGTTAAGAGCCAACCAATCACATTTTTTTTTTGTTTTTTTGTTTTTCTTTTCCCCTTAATATTTAAAAGTCGTCTAACTTTTTCGGTTCAACTCCGTTTTTTATGAAAAATATACTGAATTAATCTTCTTTTCACGATCTTCGATTTGACATCCATTATGCATATATTAAATATTAATTTCTAAGTGTTATTTATTTTTTTATGATATATTTCGATTTTAATTTTTTTGTATATAAAATAAAAATGCTAAATACTATCAAAATAATATTTTATGTGAAAAATTATTTACTCTTTTTAGAAGATTAATTTCTTTTACTTTAGTTTGCGTTTTTATAATATTTTTTGTGAATCATTGTTCTAAAGAAATTCGATAAAAAGACGAGCCGATTCCTTAAAGTTAAAATTTACGGTCAAAAGTTTAGATATAATAGTTAAAATGATTTGTTGAATGAATTAGTGTCTCTTTTCTTTTGTGAAAAGACAAATGATGTTAACTACAAGTATAATACGTTGATTATTATTATTATTATTATTTTGCTTTAAATACGTCACAATAATATGCTCTACCGCCATTGCTTAATGAACTAATATCATTGTGGGATCTCATGCTAACATTACTAAATAGAAATATAATATATGTGACATCGCTTCGCCCTATACCAATATGTAATTGTATTAGTATATTATTCAAATATTACAAATATACACTTATCGTATACACCAGTATTATGTTATATATTTTATATCAAATTTTTACTTATTATAGTACAACATTGCATACAAGTCCTTTGTATATATTTTATTCATTACTTATTTTTAGTTTCTTTATTATACATATTTATCTTTATATTTAAATAATAATTTAACAAAAAAATTCTAGCCCGTGCATCGCACGGGTGGCAAACTAGTTGGTACTAAATAAAGAAAAAGACTGGAGAGTGGCGGAAGTGAAAAATCTAGAAATGATTATAGAGATTAGGGAGTGGGGAAGTGAAAAATCTTTCACTGTAATATAGTTGAAGAATTAAATATGAAAGGACACAACTGAAGAGGTCAATAGATGAATGCATGATATGAAGGGATTCAAACTGGGTTTAAAGAAGAAACTTGTGACATATGACAGAACACAGTAGAATGACATCCCTCTTTTATAATATAAGATTTTATGTAGTTACTTCCTTGAATTGGTTGTACTATCTTTTAGTTTTGGTTATTCGTTTCATAAAGGTTAAGTTTGACAAAAAATATTAAGGACAATTTAACTCGAGTAAAGTCGGTGAATATTGTCAGATAGATGTGCTCCTGATTTGTTTTATGGTATGCTTTATGTTCGAGACTCTTACTCGTCCTAATTACAGGCAGGCACATTGATATGTGCCACAATGGATTTGCCAATTTAATTATTCCGACAATTACACAGTTGATGTTTATCTACAAAGGTCTTTATCAAGTCTTTAGAGACTCATGAACCTATGTCGAGCGATGACAGTCAAGAGAGGTATTACTGGCGTACCTTCATTCAAATCTTATAATATTTCAATAGGTATTGGGCAAGTTAGGTTACTTGATGGGTATTAGTAAGCTTGTTTGCAAATGTATGAGTGGTTTAAGTGTTTTTTATAAATGAATTTACCACAATTCTATATAATTAGGATTTGAATGTCATGATTTGGTGGATACCCATCCAATTACCATCTCTATAGGTCTTTGAGGCCTTGAAGGTGTTAAAATTGTATTTATATATTATACAAATATTTTTATTTTGTAATTAGGTCATATTTTAAAGTAATTTATGCAGTCATTTCCAACTATAATTGAATAAATATAGTATATATTGTCTTTGATTGTTTTAAATTAGGTTCTTTTTTAGAATTAAGGAATATACATCTATTTTTAAAATATATCTATAATTAACTAACAATCTCTGCTCATATTAATCAAAGTATCAAACTACCTACTTTTATGTTGATTTCTGAAAATAAATAAATAGGTATAAAAATGAAGGAAAAGTAGTTAAAGTTTGAAAACGGTATTTAATTTGAAACTAAATTGAAGCTTTAAGTTTTAAACGTCAATTAAAATGAGTTCAAAGGAGTATCTTTGGTAGCTAAAAATAAATACTGAATCTTATGTGTAGCGGTATTTTCATTACACAAATCAAGGAAAAAAAGTAAAGTCTCAATTCTTTTTTTTAAATTGTACTTGAAGTGATCCGTCACACATCTGTGTAATCATGCTAAGTTTTTTTTGTGAAAAGTTAAATAATACAGAAAAGAGAGAGAAAAAATAGAAGTAGAAGGAAAAAGTGGAAAGAAGAAAACAAAAAGGCGAGATGAAAATGGAAAAAGAAAAGGTGGGAGAAATGCTGAGTCAGATTAAAGGGGGAGTCCACTTTTGGCACAGAGCATCAAAAGAAAAGGAAAAAGAAAGAAAAAGAGAAAGACAATATCTCCAGGCCACATACAACTTGTGGCTAGCATTCACTTTGTTTTCCAACGTGTAACACCTTCTCGGATCCATCTCCCCCACGTCGTAGAACCGAAGAGAGAGAAACCCCTCAAAAGCCCAAAAAAGGGAGAAAAAGGTTACACACAGAGTGTGCGTGTCAGATCTCATCATACAGACGCCTGTTTTCTGTTTCCCTTTTCGTTTTCTAATTATTTCTATCGGTAACAGAGAGAAAGATAGAGCCTCATAATAATAATAAAACCCAAAAATGTCTGAGGTTAAGGACCCCAAGATAAAACTTTTCGGTAAAACCATTGAACTACCGGAAACTCCTGCGCTTGCGCCGGCGGATACTGGAGGAACTGTCTCAGCTGAGGCTACCGGAGAGGACAGCTTAAACGAAGAACCGCCTTCTTCGTCTGATTCTATGCTTGAAGATAACGATTTGAATAGAGATGCGGAAGAGCATCAATCGCGCGAGGTATGTCTTCAAATGGATTGTTTTTTTTATTCAATTTCGAAGGCGTCTCTTAAATCGATATATGGTGTTAAGGTTTATTAATTGTTAATTGTATTGATTGTTTTTCAAAACTGTGCTGCAATTTTGGGGAATGGATCTGGCGTACTTGTTTCTAGTTAGGGCTTTCAAGGGATATTCAGATATAGTTCTATTTTTGGATTTTGTTGAATAAAAGTTCTGTAATTAAGCTGCTTTCTTTCCGTTTTGCTGCAAATTTTCGGTTCGGCATTTCTTTTTAGGTTTCATTTGGGCTTCACTTGTCTCAGCTAAGTTAATGAGATTTTTTCCATTCATTCACTTGGGGTGTTTTTGAGCATTAAAAAGCACCAAAACAAGAAATCTAATCTTAAGGATTCAATGTTTCATTTCAGAACCTGCCATGATTATTTCCTGGCATTAATTATTCTCCTGAATAAAACATTCCAGTGTCCAGTGTAGATCAGGGTATTTATCTTTAACAAAATTGAAGTGTTTTATATTGAACAAGATGAGACTTTCCCACAGGGTGCATAACCGGATTTGAATCCCCTGTTGCGCACAAGAGGTTCTCTGCAGTTTTTACACTGTCACATCGAAGTAGTAATATTAGGACATGTTTTTGCTGGACTAACCTTAATAACGTCGCCACACACTTGTACTTCTCCTTATGAAAGTGCACGGCGGAGAATCCAAATCCGCGAATAACATGCTTCTCCTTGTCTATAATGAACAAGTGAATGACAGTGTCTTTTGTTGCTGCAATGTAAAGACAGCATCATAGGAACTTTTAGTGAATTAAAAGCCTAAGAATTGAGATGGAACAGCCCTTGTCCGTATTGGTCTCCGGTTAGGAGGAGAGCCCAGAAACATTATGGTAGTGGTTCTCAGGAGTAGTTTAACTAATTGCAAATGGCAGGAGACTTCTTCTGAATAGGTTATCTTCTCGTATCGCAAGAATTTACGTCATAGAAACTTGGGATTATGATGGAATTTGCTCATGTATTCTGGTTGTATCTTCATGTTTTATTCTTTGCGGCATGGTCATATCCTTTCTTTGATCAATGGAGTGAAATATAAACCAAATCAATGCTCTAGCAATAGAAAGAAAGTAATACTTTTTCACCAGGGAATTAAAAAACAATATCGTTGTAGTCTTGTAGACCATCAGATTTCTGTTCTGATTTTAGATTATCATGTGTTAAGGAACACTTTGATTTCTGATCTGATTCATGTGTTAAGCAACACTTTAATTTCTGATCTGTTATACATGATCTGTATGCATGCAGAGTTTACCAGGTTGTAAACAAGATCACGATCAATCCAAACCTTTGATATCAGAGGAATCAAAAGATACGGTTGCAACTCAGCCAATGGTTGGTGATTCAAACACACCTTCTGCTGATACTGATGCTGGATCAGTAAAAACGTTGTCAAAGACTGACGATGACCAGAATGATCCGAATAACTCACAGGAGAAAACCCTCAAGAAGCCAGACAAGATCCTCCCATGCCCTCGATGTAATAGCATGGACACGAAATTCTGTTATTTCAACAATTACAATGTCAATCAGCCTAGGCATTTCTGCAAGAATTGCCAAAGATATTGGACAGCTGGGGGGACAATGAGGAACGTCCCTGTAGGTGCAGGTCGTCGTAAGAACAAGAATTCCATTTCACAATTTCGTTATCTAAATGTTCCGGAAGCTCTTCAAAATGCCCGTGTGGATCTCCCGAATGGGATTCATGATGCGGTTTTGAACCCTAATGGCACTGTTCTGACATTTGGCTCAAAATCACCTCTATGTGAATCCATGGCATCAGTTTTGAACATTGTTGATAAAACGATCAGTAACGATCCAAGAAATGGAATTTCGGTTTCTGATGGAGGTAAAGATAATCGAGAAGACCAATCGTGTAGAAATTCGATCACTGTTACTAGTTCAAAGGATGAGGTTGGTAAAAGCGGAGTGCCTGAAATAGTGTCGAATTGTCAGCCGTTTCCTCTGCAGTTACCATGCTATCCCGGTCCCATGTGGCCCTACCCGTGGAACCCCGTTCAATGGAACTCTCCCGTATCTCCACCTGCTTTCCGTCCAGTCCCATTCTACCCTACAACACAGCCTTACTGGGGTTGTCCTGTTCCTGGCGCTTGGCCCGTCCCTTGGGTAGTCGCACAAAGTACACCAACGGCCTCACAGGGCCCTATACCTTCAAGCTCGGGCCCCATTTCCCCGACTCTTGGGAAGCACTCGAGAGAAGACAGCATTCTGAAACAGGCTGAGGCGGAGGAAAGGACAGTGAAAGAGAGTCACTCCGAGAAGAATCATCTGTGGGTCCCTAAAACATTGAGGATTGATGATCCAGGAGAAGCTGCTAAGAGTTCCATATGGGCAACGTTGGGTATAAAGAATGAGAGAGCTGATTCTATTGGAAGTAATGGTGGTCTTTTTAAGGCCTTCCAATCCCAATCTAAGGCTGAAGAGAAGATACATGTTCAAGAACCGTCCACTGTATTACAGGCCAATCCAGCGGCATTTTCCAGGTCATTAAGCTTCCATGAGAGCTCGTAAGCTGATCGATTAGGATCTTTGCATTTAGTTTATGGCCCGAGCACTGGTAACAGGCCAACCGAGTTTAAAATCGGGCTTTGTTTGATCAGGCGGCATAGCTGCTACTTGGGCCAACAAAGAGGTGCTCTTGTACATTAATATATTAAGTACTGAAGGTTACAAGATAGTGAGCCTGTGTGAAGAAGCCCACATTGTGTACAATAAGTGGGGATATTTATGAGTTTTTTCTTGGTAATATATGAGTTAGATTCTGATCAGATATTTTCCCTTGATAACATGTTTTTTAAGGTTGTTTTTCTGTACTAGGAATCTAGTGGCCATATGGCTCTCATGTACATACACCGTAACAGAAGACAAATCAAGATTTTGTTAACACATTTGCCTCAACATATTTAGTGTTTTCCCTCTTTCTCTTAGCAAAGAATAAAACCCTAAATTATGGAAGCACTAGTGCCATAAATTGTTTCAGAAAATACAAGGCACGGTTGGACGGTTGGTGGGATCTCCAGTACATCTCCACACCACAAATACCACTTGGGTTGGAACAAAATACGCCATGGAGCTCCATTATCCATTTATGCCCTAAATTTTTATAAGCTTTTGTGAGAATTATCAAGTAAACAGTGAAAAAACTAGAAGAAAATGGAAGTAGAAAGAAACAATAACTCGCAAAAAATTGTGTTATTATTTCATCTTAACGTTTTTTTTTTAGTTTTTCTGTTGTGGGGCCAGATCTAAGCCCAACAATATGGTGTCTGAGATTCTCAAATGAAATATCTAATATGGGCGAGATGTCCATGTTATATGGGCTTCTACTATTTCATATGGGCCTCGTAAACTTATGGAGTTTAAAAAGTCTTCAACTTTTTGTAACTGGAGAAAATATCCTATGATTTGGTCAAATGACAGTTTGAAACTAGTCAAGAGGCTATCTTTGAATGTCAAATTTCTAACATGGTACGTAAAACATTCTATACTTGTCAAATTAACGTTTTGAATTCTAACTTAACCTTCAATCTTGTGTGGGATTTGGTCAAAAGATTCACTCTGAATAAGCTTTTCTTTAATCTAATTTTCAAGTCACAAGCTGCAAAACCGACGTTCTTGTACTTCTAATATTAAATAAAAAATTGATTTCAAACATATAAGCTTTAGTTAAAGTATGTTTAAAAATTGAACATGGTTAAATCTAGCTTCTTATTATATGCATATTTTGAGTACTTCTAATTATTTTACCAGGCCATCATTTTTCGGACCGTAACAACCATAAGAAAAGAGGTTTTCAATTTTGTAAACAAATAACAATAAATTAATACTTTCCTTTTACGTTTTTAAGATACAATGTTTTTAATTAAATTTTTGCAATGAAGTTTAGCTAGCTATCAATCACTTTCAGTTGATAAAATTCTAAATAAGTTATGGAGGAGCAATAAAAAGTGTCACAGTTCGTAATTAGAAACGCAATAGAGAATAGGGCTGTAAGAAAACAGAGGTTTCGATCAACCGTTCGTGAATAAGTTTGGAAAGTGTTCGTTTATTTAGTTAAATAACTATAAATGGATTAAATCTTGTGCTCGATAAATCTACGAATAGAACTTAAACATTGCAAACTTGTTTATTAATAACTCGCAAACAAATCCATTGTGTAATAATAATAATACCAACATCAACAATAATAATAAGCAACAAAAACGTTATTTTTATATTATGTAACAATTGATTTTTCATACTACCTAATTTACCTGATACCAACAATAACAATAATGTTGATTTAATTCACAAAAGAAAATGTTCATAAACATGCTAAAGAAAATTTTCATGAACGTGCTCATGAAAACAATCGGACCCGCACAAACTGAGCTCGAGCAGAGCTTGAACAATTATTTGACAGCATCAACTAAGCTCGAGTTGAGCTTGAACATTACACAAATAACCTAAGGCTCGACAACTCGGTTTGTTTGCAACCTTGGTTGAGAATTTAAAAAGCAAAAAGTGTCTATCAGGCGTATTTAATTAGGATAGGACAAACTAGTTACTAGGTATGTAAATCATGTAGCAAATTTATTTACCGTGCATCATTTTTACATTTTTTTTTGGGGGGCAAAGGCCATCAAATTGATGGAGGGTTTAAGACATGGACCCTCAACCTATATAAAGAATCTCAAGTAAGTCTTACAAAGAAAGGAAAAAACATTACAATCAAGTAGAATATATTTTGGAAACCTAAAATTGGGATAATCCAATGCATCTTGATGAAGAAAGCCTCTCAAGCTTATATAATTAATCTGAAATTTTATAGAATTCTACATGTGATTTCCTCTCCACTGCCAAATTGGCCAAATGATCTGCAACAGAATTGCCTTCACGATGTACATGTGAAACTCTTAACTCCATTCTCCTTGAGAGCTTCTTAATTTCTGCAATTCTTGTTTGATAGGACCAGTGTCCAGCTACATTGCTTCTTAATAGATGATAGGTAGCTAAAGAGTCAATTTCAAGCCAAATTTTGGTATATCCCTTTCTGATGCAAATTGACTAGGCCTCAACAATTGCACTTAATTCAGAAGACATAGTGTCAACATTGCCCAAAAACATATAGAATGCGCACACAAAATATGAATTAGAGTCGCGTATGATATATATATAAATATTCATAGAGATACAACTTTTTCTTTATTTTTTTTTATCAATTTAATAAAATAAGATATTGAATTTTGCAACTAGACTTTTTCTTTTTTAGACAATAAATAATTTTGAAACATATTTTTTTTTAATGAAACAAAATGAGTATTAAATTAGAAACAAAATAATTTCAATAACTTATTTTATTTTTTAAACTAGATAAAACATATCCCAAATTGTGTGTGTACATATATATACACTCACAAATAAAAATATCTACGCTTTCATTATTAAGGACTTAAGGCGAAACTCATGAGATCAGCTGTTATAGAAAACGATATATGTATTAAATGTTATGCCTAATTAATTATCGAGAATGGTGTAATAAAGTAGTTGAATTGAAGGCGAGGAAGCACGTGATATTCGTCTTCATTTAAGTGTGTATAGCCGCCTTATAGTTTCTTTTGAACGGGTTTTACTTCATTGGCATTGTATGTTGCTTACATGCCAATCTATCAATTCAATACGCCTTTTAACTAATTCTTTTTAAACATATTATCTAAATTTGTAAGAGGATATTATATTATTTTATCAACATAAACATAGTACATTTCATAAAATAAAAACATATACCAATCCAAATATGGTTCAACAATCAAATATTGTATCAATCATTAGACGTTTCTGTTGTACATATGTAAAATATACTTTACTCGCTTCAACTTCTAAATTTGAGAGAAACGGAGCATGAATATGTACTACATATATCTATGTACACACTAATATAGTAAAAGTCGTCAGGCACTCGTCGAGTGACATATTAGAACCTATAACTTAGTCGGAGCCTACGCATTGTTGAGCTGGACATATAAATTAATAGACATGGAGGAAACGGTAAAACTTTTAGGTGGTCAATTAATGAGAGTTTAGCTACTTGGACAAAGACTAAGAACAAAATTTGTGAACAAAGATACACGCATACATTATGGGGCTAAAAAGTCGGGTGACTAGATGATCACGTTTTCAAAGATTTCTCAAAGTCTCCTTTAAAAGTTATGTTCTATCAAGTAGTTTACTATACACTCTCCCGTCTCACAAAAATAGTTTGTGTTTTCTTTTTTCTTTCTGGTGTCTCAATAAAACGATAGATTTCTTCACTTATTAAAAGTGTATTAAATGCTTATTTTTCTAATATATCTTTAATAAATAATTCATTGGATGTAACATGAATTCTCACACATAAGAGATGATTTCTTAGTACGTGTGAAACTTAGAAGTAATTATACTCCCTCATCTCAAAAAGATAGTATCACTTTTATTTTTAGGACGTTTTAAAATGATAGTCTCTTTCAAATTTATGAGTGCATTAAATGCTTATTTTCCTAATATACCCTTATTAAATGATACATATTGAAAAAAATAAAAAATAATATATCTAAATTACCATTGTGTCATGTGTAAGTTTTTAGTTATCACATTCCCTTGTGCGTACACACATTATTATTTATCACATTCCTTCCATCCCATAAAAAAAGTTCTGCATTATGAAAATTATTGCCCTGTTTAAAAAATGAAAGCTTTGTTTTACTAGTTCAAGTAAAAAATTATGTTTAATTTCATATGTTAATTAGATATGATTGAATAAGTTAACTAAAAAACTAAACTAAGGTGTGTAATTATGTATCCATGATTTTTAGAAAGTTATGCCTTCATTAAATTGACTTAACATAAAAAATAATACATTTTTAAATATAACTTTTTTTTATGAAATGAAGAAAGTATTATAAAGGTGTAACAACAATTTATGCATGTAATAAATGAATTTTAAACTTTTGCAAAAGTAGAAATCAAATTATTTTTTAAGACGGGGTAGTACTTGTAAATTATTTTTTATGAGAGTGGGAGAAATTATTGACATAACAAATGTTTGAAAAATCTTTGGGCCATATAATTAATTTAAAGTCTTTCAGTTTTGTTAGACGAATGGAAAACGGATAGTAAAACAAGTAAACGAGAATAGAAAGATTCAAGATTTGGGCCACGCGATTTCCACGACATTAATATCATATTCAAATTCAGGGTCAAATAGTCACACAGACACGCCTTCTACCATTACCAAAAAAAAGGTGGCATCACATACTTTTAATTCCTTTTTCAAATAATATATTTGCCACCATAAAACTTGTACCAATTTTTTTTTATAATTATATATTTTTTAAAATAGTCTTAAAATGAGCTCTCTCTCTCTCTCTATATATATATATATAAAAGTAAAATAAAGATTATTTTTTAATTTTTACTCCATAATTTGGTAAGTTGTTGTATCTTTAGTAAGTTTTAAATTTTATTTTAATTTTTTAAATACTAATAACTTTTTCATTTTTATTCCGATTTTTATGTAAGATATATCATTTAAATGGTCATTTCAAGAACTTTAATTTAACATCCATATCACATATATTATAATGAGTTGAAAAATAATATTATTTTCTTTGATAATTATATATATTAAATATTATTTATTGGCCCGCAAAACTAGATTAGTGAAACATGTTTTTTTGTATTTCGTCTGAAATTTTGGACCATAATTGGTACTACCTCCGTTTTTATTAGATGTAATTTTAAGTTTTGTCAATTATTTTTAAATAGATGTCTTTTTTCCTTTTTCTTTTACTATTTTTTTCATTACTATCCGTGTCATTTTTTTTAATTTTTATTAGATGATTTTTTTTATTTATAAGATATAGTTTTAGGTTTTGTCAATTATTTTTAAATAGATGTTTATTTAGCGTTTTTTTCTAATTTTTTCAATATTATTCGTACCATTATCTCTGAAAAACTCTAATTTTCTAATTTACCATATCCAGTATCATATATAAATGGGAAGAAAGGTACTATAAAGAAAATATGATGATAAATTGAGAAATTTTACTAGAAGCTAGGTTTCAGAAAATCAATTCGAGGTCTGAATTTGGAATTTTTTCTTATTAGAGGTCTAGATTTTGAATTTTATTCTCATTCTTACGTCTTGAAAAATAAGACACATTATCTGATATATGGAATGTTCATTATTATATATATAATTTCAATATACTCTGTACTGGAACTTTCAATTTACTCCGTACTGAATCTTTCGCACATTGAATAATATATCCTACTTTTGAATACCTAATCCTGAATTGAGAATCTGACCCGCTAATTGAGAAAAACTCAAAATTCAGGTCTTGAATTGAAAACCTCCAATATTCAGGCCCCTAACTGGGGCACTTTTCCAAAATCCAAGCCTTTAACTGAAATTCTGCTAGGATAAATTTAAGGGATTCGTGGGGAGATAGGAAATTTGGTTGAGGATATATCATTTCCCCTGTATTTTGATTTTCTAATCCAAATGTATATAAAAAACAACGGATGTAGTATGTTATTGTCATATTTAGTAAAAATCAAACTTTATTTTAATATTTTACATCGCAAATAACTTTTTTCATTTCGAATTAAAGCTCTTTTCAAGATCTTTAATTTGATATTCATATTCTTTTAGGAAAATATGATATCCATATCACATATATTATAATTAGATATTTCACATGGAAATATTGTATTGTTTGTTCGTTGATTATTTGAATAAGATTTGAGCGTTTAAGGTGGTTTGTACTATAGCCTAGGACCAGAATACAACTAAAATTAGGTAAATAGTTCTCCAATAAAGAAATCACTATCTTGATTATTTTTTTAAAAACAAAACTAATTAATTTATTTAATTTAACTGAAAGTTTTCTTCATTTATGTGTCGAGATAAAATTTATTATTTAAATAATTACGCATGTAATTTCTTAAATTTAAAATAAAAATTAAAGTATAATTTAATAATCAGCTTATTAAATAATTATATTTGCAAATATTAATTTGTAGTTTGTTATAATAATAATTTTGTTTGGTTAATCACCGGACTATGATTTCTACACATATTTATATACTTATATATGAAAATTAATATTGAATATTTTTTATTACTTATTCATTTCTTCATAGTTTATATTTATTATGTTATTTTTAATTAAAAATTTACGCTTTGCAACCTAAACTGTGAGATTTTATACGTGTTTCAATCTAATATTTTTTTTTTAAAAATAATATAAGATTAATCTGCCTGATCTTTATAATTTTTTTAGATTTTGCAATCTAAACATTACTTTGTCGCATTATTTAACCTCAAATATGTCTATTTTACTCATTTTTCAACCTAATTTATTTATTTATTTAAATTAATAAATTTTATCTTTAAATAAATCTAATATTTATAATAAAAGTATAGAATTTATTTGAATAAACTTCAACATATATACTTAAGATATATTGAAAAATTTATATATTTTATTTTGTTAGTATCAAGAATCATTTAAACGTGAAACATATTTGAGTATATATTAAATCTATAAAATTAGCATTCTCTTTTTAAAGAGGAATTTAAATAGGTATATTCAAAATTTTAAAATTATTTAGATAAGTTAAATATCTAAATAAAATATATTAGAAAAACACTAATTTACATATAACATTATTCAGTTTATTATATGCGATATATTTTGATGGGTTCTATGATAGCTAGATATTTGTGTTTGTTTGAATATTCTTTATTACTTAAGTTATTTGTGAGTGTCCACATATATCAATATGGATACAGACACGCTAAATATATGTTTGAGTTCAATATTAAGATAATATTGTTGTTTGTTGAATATTCATTATCACTTAAAATTTATGCTCACACAACAATTTGATGTTCTTAAATATTTTATTTTGTTTGAATATACATTTCTTTATGTTAATCCATAAGATAATACATTTATAAAACATACGTTATATTAAATCTATATACCATGTAAACACAAATGAATCATTACATTACTTATAATTTTTATATGTTTAATAAAAAATATTCAAATATTTATTTGGTTTAGAATGCAACAACTCCATTTTTTTAATGTTAGATTATATAATATTTAAATTTAATTAAATTGTTATTATTTTTAAATAAATTTCTGTGCATCTCACGGGAGTGTTACTAGTAATTTGTAAAGAGTTTTGTGATAAGTGGTCACAAATAACTTATTGTAAGTGACTTTAATTGTAGTCTAAAATAATGTGATACAAAAAATCACTTTTATTATAGTGTATTGTTAATTAGAAATATAATATATACTCTCTCTCTCTCTCTCTCTATATATATATATATACACACATACATACATACATACATATACTCCTCCATTCAAAATAATTGTCATTTTAGCAATTGTCACATATATTAAGTAACTTAATCTAGTGACTCATATGCCCTTATTTAAGTTTAATTATTATGTTGTCTCTTTTAAAAGTTGTGTCTTTCTCTATCCATTTTTAATTTTCAAGACTTATTTATAATATGGACAATATTGAAAGATTAGTCCAAATTATATCTTGAATTTCTAAAATGGTAATTATTTTGGATCAAAATTCTTTTGCTAGAATGATAATTATTTAAGGATGGAGTAAGTATAAATTTTTCTAAGGCCAAACAAAAAATCATAAATTAAAAAACACAAATAACAAAGAGTGTCAAGAAGGATATATATTGTGAGCTAAAGTTAAAGCATGGTTGGATCCAAGTACGAAATGTGTATCTCTGTCCCTCTTTCTTAAAGAGAAAAAGACTAATCTTTATTACTTAATAAAATGCAGCGAAATTCTAGGATACAATCCTTGTAATTGTAATGATACAATTACTTTTTAACTTGTTATTGCAAGTTGTAATAGGTAATATTTAATTTTTTAATTTAGCAAAGTATGTCCCACTCTTATTAATTCCACTATTCAACTACTTCCATGATTTTTCTATTAAAAGAAGCTACACCTTCACCAAATAGAGACCAAATGTTTTTTTAATCTTGTTTTTTTTCTTTTATTCATTTTTAACGGAACCAACGTGAATCTGGATTTCAAAAGCTTTTGTTTTGTTTGTTTTTTCTTTTTCTTTTCTTATTTTTTTATGAATCCAAAACAAAAAAATAAGTATTGTTTTCATGTTAAATACTTCTTCATTTTACAAAACAAGCCATTTTAGAATTTTTGGTAAAACACTTAAGAATTTAGGAATTGACAAAAATACCCCACACAATCTATATTTTTTCTCTTAATTTCCATTTTTAGATAGAGAGAATAGGAGATGAAAGATGATGAATTTACAAATACAGATAATAAATAATTTCGATGATGATAATATTATGAGATTTGTACATAAATTTGTTTGAATTTATTTAAGGGGAATATTGAAAGAAATATGGATATTTTACTAGAATGATTGTGTTTTTGGTTAAAAATATTTTCTTTAAAATGACTTTTTTTTGTACGCGGAGAGAGTAATTGTTAGGTTTTGTTTACTTCTTTATATAACCTAGTATTTCTCACATGAAAATTTATTAATTACTTTTATAAATGATTAATTACTTTAAAAAATTTAAATTCACCCTATCATGGGACAACATCATTTTTTTTACCTATGTGAACAACACAAATGATTCAATTAATTACAAGTATTCAAACCAACAACTATCTAAATAACACATAATACGTTAAGAGTTATTAATATAAAATAATAAATAAAAATATATTGATTAATTTTATTATATTTTTTCCTTATATATTTACATAAGCTCATATATTATTTGTTTAGAATTATATATTCTACAACATAGGTTCACCATAAATCGTCTTATCCATCGACTGTAAAATCTAACAGAAAATATTCAAATTATTTCAAATAATTACTACCCAGCTCTATATATATTTTATTCATAATATAAAATTATTTATTGAACGATCCCGTGCAATGCACATTTTGTAAACATTGAATGAACATACCAAAATTGAAAGATGATTTATATGACTGCAAATATAATAAAAGATGAAAATTAATATGTAATAAGAGATAGGACATTGTTTATAGTTTTTGTCAAGCGAATACAAATATTAATAACTACATAGACCAATGTTAAGTATTAGTAAGTTATGAAATATATTAATAGTCTTTTATTCACTAAATGGGGCGGAAGGTTTTTAGCATGCCAAACTTTGCACTTAAATGGAAGAGGAAATAATACTATTGTTATATCTAGATATTTTCATATATATAAATATATATATATATATATATATATATATATATATATATATATATATAACTACTTTCCTCACCTAAGAACGTAGGAAAGAATTTGATCAAAATTTTCAAATTTTCATTTCCAAGCATAAGCGAATGAAGTTTTTATTAGTTTTTTCCTTTTATTAGTTCTTTTAGTCGCTAAATGAGGCGAAAGATTATCATAATGCTATATTTTGTAGTTAAATAGCAAGAAGAAATAATAATAATAATAACAATAATAATAATAATAATAATAATAATAATAATAATAATAATAATAATAATAATAATAATATCATTATTATTTATTATTATAGACGGTTTTTCTATTTGTCATATATTGATAGATATATTTTTTTATATATATACACATGTATATAAATATAATTATGTTTTTCAATATTTTAATTTAATATCTCTAATTAGTTTAACTTCTTCAAATAAATTATATTCATTTATGTATTTCTCAACTTTCAGGTGCATAATTTATATATTTAAAATGATAATTGATAATAAATATTCACTATTTATAGATAATCTATAGATTATAAAAAGTCACCTTTTGTGCGGAAATATCATGAATTTAAGAAATTCCAAGTGTAATGTAAAATATTGGTGTTAAATTAAGTATCTTTAAAAAATAATTAATATGAATATTATGTGTTAAGAGTGGGCTAGAAATTAACTAAATACATGTTCGTAAAGTTATCAATTGTAAAAAAATCAATAAAAAAATGTTGTCAGTCTTGAAGCTATTTTTAGCAGGAAATTATATTTCTTTTTATTTTGACATATATCATACCTCTATTTTCTTAATTAGTATTTTATCATATGTATTTATATATGTATATAGATTTATATATAAATCATAAATTATTTTAATTAAGTCCCTAATTAATCTAAAGTTTTTCAATGTAAATGAATAAGAGTCAAAGCAAGAGAAATGAAAATAAAAAGAAAAAGGAAAGTATTGGTTACAAGTTTAGCAAGTAGCAAGTTACCATATTCAATAGTCAAGATTAAAAGGACATGATCTAATGGTTATGATTATAAATTGTATCAATGCAATGGTTATATTGTGGAAGAACCCTAAAATATTTTTTTTCTTTTTTTTTTTCCTCCTAATCTAAGAACAAAGAAAAACCCCTCCCTTTCTCCACAGTGACTCAAACCCAGAACCAAAGACATAGGTAGTAGATGCTTTGCCACTTGAGTTATCCAACTTCGTAAAAAAAAAAAAAAAAAAAGTTACAAAGCTCTAACACTCTGAAATCATAATCAGCTCGAATCCACGAATTCCAAGAATGGAAGGGGAAAAAGCTCCTAAACAGCATCAACACTTAAAGGGATAATAATTTTAACCTAACATATCTTAACCTATTCTGATCCAAGATATTTGGGTTACCCTGTCTTGCGACCCATGCTCGGTGGATGTGGTCATGCAATCCCCCGTCTTATCACGATCCGCACCGCCCGGCAAAGATATTTTGATATATATATATACACACATATATGACATTATTCACATAAATTAACTTAGTACTATATATAATACTTAATAATCATGCATAATTTACAATAATATGTACTTTCTCCGTTTCGATTTATTTTGAGAAGTTGATCGGGCACGTATAACAAAAAAAATAGATTTTACTTTTTCTTTGACCTTTTTAAAGGTAGAGATTGAGAATTGAGACTTTGAGGATGAAGATTGTGAAAGAAATTTCTATTTCAGGAGCGTACAAAATAAGTTGGGACAACCGAAAAAGAAAAATAGGCAAATAAGTCGGGATGGAGATGGTATTAAATAATACCAAATAAGAAATATGCGACAATGTGAGTGTTGATTAATTATGTGCAAACACTCAAATAAATAATGGAGTACAAGATATGGTTATATATAAATACATATTAAGCATTTACTTTTTTTGTACTTTTTTATTAAAATAATGACTCTTTAAAATAATATTGTGTAAAATGTAGTCAATTAATATTTGTTTCATATTATAGCAACTTGACATTCATTTATTTTATTAAAAACCTAGTTCGTCCCTTTCCAACCTTTAACCTACCCTATATCTCCTTTTGACAACAATTTTTGATGAAGAATCACCAAATTGCCCTTTCCACAAAGTTTCTCGGATACATGGTAATTAAATGCTTCCCCAACCAAAAAAAAAAAAGAAAAATATGGGGCGAACGTGGTCTTCAACTATCCGCGCACTCTGATCCTTCTTTGTTCGAACTCGAAGGATGAGGTAGACATACGTCTTCAGGTACACACTCCGCCTATCCAATTGCAATCTCAATGAACACACTCTCACCCGATTGATAATTGGAAAGAGACTTAATATAAAGGAGAGACCAGTAAATTTTAGGGATTTTTTGGAGAGACAAAAATTACTTAAGAATTTATTTGTTCAACTTTCAATTTTTTTATCCTAAACTAAACTTAAAATAAAAAGCTTAAAGTAGTATAATTACACCAGAAATGCTCTCACTACAAGAAAAAATGGTATTTACCGCTACACCTTTTGTAATTACTAGTGTGATTACTAAAAGTAGTCATTTTGTAACTATTAGTAGTTACATAAAATATTTTAGACAATTTTAACCAAAAGTTGCTATTATATGACAAACTTTTTTGCAATTACTTGTAGTTACAAATACATTAGTAACTACAAAGTGGTTAAATTATTATTATTATTATTATTATTATTATTATTATTATTATTATTATTATTATTATTATTATTATTATTATTATTATTATTATTATTATTATTATTATTATTATTATTATTATTTGCATCTTAGTATGAGTGACTACCTTATTGTAATCACATATAGATATCTAGTAACGAAAAATATTTTTGTAATGATAATGCGCAATCTGATATCCAAGAAACTTAACGAAAACCTACGTAAGCAATATGAAAAAAACACAAGATTTACGTGGTTCGATCCGGAGATCTACGTCCACGGGCAAAAAATAGCACCTGCCGAGGTGTTTCTTTCACTAAATCTTTGAGTTTACACGTAGTAATTCCAGAATACAGAATGCGAACCCTAATTCAGAGTTCTTTCCTCATATTTATTCTAAACCCTAACTAACTCCCTATTATCGTGCCTTATTTTCCGCTGCATGGCGGTTGTGGACGAATCGTGGGCCTTGAATCGCGGAACAAACCCCAAGTTGAGCTACGCCATATGCGCTATCTGGAGCGCGTACTTTCGGACCTTTTGGGCCAGTTAATGGGCCGGGGCTCTGGACCAGTTAGTGGGTCAAAGTATTAGGTATTAACCCGACTCGAAGTGACCGGGCCATCCCTATCAGATGCCCCCCCCCTAGCCGGAGCGAGGAAGGAGCTTCGGTTGTAACCGGAGTGGAGCTGTAGGCAAGATGGGCCGAAGTAGTTTTGGATGACCAAGTCTGTCCCGCGTCTAAGGGATCCCACGGCGCAGTTTGTGGAAGCGAAACCGAACTAGGCCGAAGTATACTGAGTTGATAGCGAGATACCGAGTTCTCCTAAAAGCAAGAAACGGTATCGGAAGTACATAATGATCTGGCCGAGGTGAAAGGATCACCGGAGTGCAGTAGTCTGGCCAAAATGAAGGGAGCACCGGAGTGTGTTAGTGTGACCGAGGTGAACGGATCACCGGAGTGTAGTAGTCTATCCGAGGTGAAGGGAGCACCGGAGTGTAGTTTAAATCTTCCTGGCCAAGAGTGAGGTTGATGTGATTGGCGGCGCCATCATGAGAGAGAGGGATGTGAAGTGACACGCTCTGCGATTTCCAATAAACCTGTTCCCCACGCGCCTTGGGAACCGTAAAGCGCGTGGATATCACGTCCAAATCTCCATCACTGAATTTGAATAGGCTGTATCAGAGCCGTTGGTTTTTTGTGTATATATTAGGAATAATTGCACAGTAACTCTTCATCTTCTTCATTGCGATTTGCCAGTTTAGAAAGCGGGAAAAAAGGTAAATTCTGTGCTTGTGATTCATCTCAAATCAAAACTTCTCAAACTCAACCCAAGTAAGTATGCCTTCTTCTTCATCTTCTTCCTTTGTTCAAGAAGTAGGGACTACGAGTGCCCCGTTAGATGTGCCCCCCCTTCGATATATTATTCCGGAAAGGAATGAGATTAGGACGGTAGACAGGGCCGACGGCATGGAAAGCAACGTTATGATGGTCGGTTTCTATGAATGCGCGGAGGAGGATTTTGAAGTGGCCACTGTAGCGTTACGTATGACGCGAGTGCAGATTGAGAGAGAAATCCCCTCATTTTACCTTCCATTTAACTTAGAATATATAGTACCGAACCCCGGTGATAGGGCCTGCTGCCCGCCGCAGGGTTTTATTAGTGTGTATATAGATCCTCTGAGAATAGGCTTGAGACTGCCCCTGTGGGACATTGTGGTCCAGTTACTGAAATACTACGGCATTGCCTTAAGCCAACTAGCGCCGAACGTGGTTAGGCAAGTAGTGGGATTCACCGTAGTATGCAAGAATGCCGGGATAGAACCGACCGTAGAGCTTTTTAGGTTTTTTTTCCAACTAAAAGCCTTCGGGAAATCCAAGGGGTGGTACTCCTTTAGTTCCCGAGCCCGAGGTGGGTTCAAGGTTCAAAACTCGAGTAAGGTGGAGGGATGGAAGGAGAGGTTTATTTTTGTGAAAAACAAAGTAGCTCTCCCGAAGTGGAGGAGGGATGAGGTACTTGATACCGCTCCGGTGGAGAACCCGAAGGCCGAAGTCATACATATATTCCGGTCAGTGGGGACTTTCAAAACCCTCTGTACTGAGGAAGAACTGGAGGGGGCCGGACTGAGCCCGTATTATTCGGGCGATGCAGTTGCCGAAGAGGGTAGGAGTTCTTCTGTCTTGCTTTTTACAAACTGTTACTTTGTATATAACTAACTTTAACTTCTGTGTGCAGTGGGACGCTTCGGAAAAGAGCCGGTTGGAAGCCCCGCGGTGGCTGCGGCGGCCAAACAGAAAGGGAAAACTGCTGAGGCATCTCCCCGGGGGAAGATGTCACCTGGTGCGAGGCCCAGTGCTGGATTTGAGGAGCAGGTATGGGTGGCGAAGCCTACCCCTGTGTCCAAGAAGAGGCCGGAGCCATCCGGGACTCCTCCAGCAGCAGCAAAAAGACTCCGCACGGAGGGGAGTATGTAGGTAAGTTCCAGACGTGCTGTCAGTTACTGTTAGTGCAAATGCATTGTATGTTTACCTGTGCTGATTATTGTGTGCTATTATTGGTGGCAGTTGAAGGAGCAGGGGCCCTCAAGTCTGTTGGGGTTGGAGGGGGCCGATGCCGAAGAACTTCTGCGTTTGGCGCGAGGAATCATGGACCTCGGTCGTAAGAGCGAGAAGGAAGGCAAGGAGGAGCTGGCCGAAGTGGCTAGGGAGCTTCGGGCGCGCAACGACAGGTTAACCCAAGACCTGACCGAGGCGCGTAAGAGGGCTGCCTTGGTCGAAAATGAGGTTGCGCGTCTGCGCGGGGTGGAGGCAGAAACCAATGTCCTCCGAGGGGAAGTACTGCAGCTGCGGGCAGAGATGGAGGCTCGGGAAGCTGCCATAGCCGAAGGTCAAGGAGCGATGCTGAAAGCATTTGCCGAGAAACTGTTCCAAACCAGCACGTTTCTTGACTTTCAGACTGATTTTGTGGCAATAGGGGACCAGGCCACCCGATCTGTGCTGCTAGAGCAGATCAAGGAAGTCTACCCGAGTGTGGATGTATATCGTCCAGAATTCGGGTACGATTTTGATGCAGTGGCCGGGGTGGAGAGGGCCTACTACACAGCATTAGCAAATCTGCCGGAGTGGCCTCTGTTGAAGGCTCTAGGGGAGAAGAAACAACTTCTGACGGCCGAGGAGATTGCTAACTGTGCGGTGGAGCAGGACCAAGAGTTTCTGGCATTCCGCTGGGGTGAACTGGTCTCCCAGCCCCGAAACAAAGAACCCCCCCTCGGATGGAGGTTGATGCCATAACTGCGGATGAAGCTGCCGCAGTTAACGAGGAGGAAGAAGCCGAAGTGTCGGAGGGCCGGCGAGAGGTGTTGCCCGAGGATACTGAGGGGACCGAGCGGGAGGTCAGTCGTTCCCCTCAAATTTAAAGTTGTAGATAATAGGAGTAGATGTAATCTGTGTATCGAACCATGGATAATGTACTTTGACCTGATTGAATATAAACTTTGCTTTCGAGTTGAACTTTTTCCTTACATGCTTGAGATTGATCGGTCTTGTTGACTCTTTTGTCTGGTTAGAATACCGCGGAACTGCACGAAACAATAAAGAAACTCATGCGATCACTTGAGTGGTTCCGCGACGAAAAGAATAACCTGCAAATGCACGTAGTGCCAAGGCTAGAAAAGCAGGTGGCCGCGGCAGAGAGGAAGGTGAAGGAGGCCGAGGAGAAAGCCTTTGATCAAGAGTTGAAGTATCTGGCCAAAGTTGCTGAGCTGGACCGAGTCCTCATCCATCAAAGGGAGTATGACCGAATATTGACCGAGTTCGGTCTACTGACTTTTGATGAAGTTGAGGCGCGGGTCGTAGAGATTCAGGATGAGATCTCAGCGCTTATGGCGAGGAACCCGGCCGAGTCCTCGGAGCTCGTACGGAAGCGAGAGGTATTAGAGCTGCTCCTCAATATGTACGAAGGACTGAAGGGCCGTGGCAGGTGGCGGCCCTCTGCCGAGGAATATATTGCCAGTACAAGCCGCAGCCAAGGTACCCCAAAAGCCCCCCGGAAGGGTAAAAAGAAGCCCGCGGGAAAGAGCAAGGGCATTGTGATCCGGGAGCCAGCTCCAGTGACTACGATCGAAGAAGAGCCCGTTGTGGTCGCCGAAGAGGTTGTCGAAGAGCTGGCCAGAGAAATTGAAGTGATGGCTCCGGAGGAATGGGACCCCGTGCAATGGGCCCAAACCCCAAGGTCTACCCCGCAGCCAAGTAGCCGTGCTCGTACAAGAGACGAGGTTCCCAGACAAGCGCCAAGAACAAGTCCACGGCGTCGGGGAACCCGCGGAGGGGAAAGAGCCGGAGCCCGAGGTCGAGGATCTACAAGATCACGGAGGACACATCGTAGGTCTAGGAGTAGGCCTCAACGCCGGAGCGCTGAATACTGGCTCGGGGGCCGTAGATGATTGTTTTTTTTTTTTTTTTTTTTTTTTAGTCTTATGTAAAAAACTTCTTGGCGTCGTATTATTCGGAAGATAATAAAATCGTTTTGGTGTGCATAAATGTGTTAAGGAAAACAACAAGTTATGAACCAAAAGTAATAACTGTTTTAATTGGGTGTTCGGGAACACAGTATGGATAAATCCAATGCAAATCTCCCCGGACGGATCGGGCGGGAGTAAAATCTCCCCGGACGGATCAGGCGGGAGTAACCACTTCTCCGGTTTAACAGGCGAGAAAGTGATATGAGTCCGGGGACGAAATGTGAATCTCCTCGGACGGACCGAGAGATAGATTTAATTGTCCGGAGACGAATAATAATAATATGAATGCGTTAGGGCGTCCCCGTAACGTAAAAGAGAACACAGCAAGATGCATAAACAAAGAGTTTTTATTCAATGAAGAGTGCCGGAGCAAATTAAAGAATACAAAGAGAGATAACAACATAAAAGAAACGTACAATGAGCATAAAGATAAGATGGTACTTGTCATTTGGCATTCACAGATAGAAGCGCCTCAAGTTGGTAACATGCTAGCTTCGAGGAATTTGGGTTCCATCGAGATGCTCTAACTGATAGGATCTGGAATCGTGCGCGGCAACGATGCGGTATGCACCTTCCCAAGAAGCATGTAATTTCCCCTCGGGGGCAGCTTTGCTGGCTGAATTGAGTCGAAGTACTAGGTCCCTGACATTGAACTGAGTGCCTCGGACCCGGAGGTGGTGATACTTAGCTGCACGTTGTTTACACCTGGCCTGCTGAATGAACGATTGATCGCGACGATATTCGAGCTCATCCAGATTTGTACGAAGAGCTTCGTCATTATCCTCGGGAATCAGTGTTACGAGGCGGGGACTCGGTACACTGATTTTCGCAGGAATAACGGCTTCGAAGCCATAAGTAAGGCTGTAAGGAGTCTCTCCGGTAGAGGTATGCGGCGTCGTGCGATAAGCCCATAGTACTTGTGGAAGGTTTTCGGCCCAAAGACCTTTAGCACTATCCAGGCTCTTCTTTATACCCGTAAGCAGTGTACGATTAGTGACTTCGACCTGACCATTGGCTTGGGGATGGGCAACCGAGGTGAAAATTTGTCTGATATGGAGCTCCTCGCACCATGTCCGGAAGGGATCATTGGCAAACTATTTGCCATTATCCGAGATAATAGTGCTCGGTATGCCGAAGCGACATACAATATTTCGCTAGACGAACTTCAAGATATTCTGACCAGTGATTGCAGTAAGAGGTTCTGCTTCTACCCATTTGGTGAAGTAATCCACGGCGACCACCAGAAACTTCAACCCACCCGGAGCGACCGAAAACGGGCCGACAATATCAATTCCCTACTGAATAAATGGCCATGCACTTTGGATTCCAGTGAGCTCGGTTTGAGGCAGGTGTTTCACACGAGAATGTAGTTGACACTTGCTGCATTTGGTCACTAAGTCGTGGGCATCGTTGAACAAAGTTGGCCAATAATATCCCCAGCGGAGAACTTTCTTGGCCAATGTCGGGGAGCCGATATGACTGGCACAAGCCCCTTCGTGAACCTCCCGTAGAACTTGATTAGCCTCGGCAGGAGCGAGGCACCGGAGACTCGGTTGTAGGTACGACCGTCGATACAAAACTCCATCATGAAAGGAGTATTTGGGGGCTTTGAGGACTACTTGCCGAGCTCGCAGCTTATCAGTAGGCAGAATTCCATCTCGGAGATACTGAACAATAGGGGTCATCCAATTCGGATCACTATCGGTCAGTACCGAAACCGTTGCCTCATGAATTGCCGGATGAGATAAGTCTTCGACCATGATATCCGGAGATATATTAGTTCGGACCGCGGAGGCCAATTTGCTGAGCGCATCTGCTCTTGCATTCTGAGTACGTGGTATTTTCTGGATAACAACTGTATCAAGAGTTGACATAAGCTTGAGTGTTAAAGCACGATACCTGATCATTGTTTCATCCTTGGCGACATAAGTCCCCTGGATTTGCTTGGACACGACCTCGGAGTCCGTGAAGAGCTCAAGATGGCGAATGGCTAAGGATTGAGCGAGCCGGAGCCCGGCGAGAACAGCCTCGTATTCTGCTTCATTATTAGTCACCTTAAATATGAATCGGATGACGTACTTAACTTCAACTCCCTCGGGGTCAATGAGGAGCACCCCGGCACCACTTCCTCGAGTCGTGGATGCACCATCCACATATAATTGCCACTTGCGAGGTGAGGATACGAGGGTAGCGGGATGATGGGTAACACTGTCTGCCGAAGACTTATGATTATCCCCCGAGGTTTCAGCCAAAAAGTCGGCAAGTGCTTGACCCTTGATAGCTCGGCGGGGAAGAAATTGAATATCGTATTCGCCTAATTCGACAGCCCACTTGGCGAGGCGCCCGGACACCTCGGGCTTTACAAGAATCTGACGGATAGGATGATTGGTCAGAACTCGTATTTCGCGTCCTTGGAAGTATGGCCGCAGACGCCGAGCCGCCATGACAAGAGCCAGCACGGTTTTTTCCAGCATAGAGTATCATGTCTCCGCCCCGTGGAGTACGCGACTTGCGAAATACATGGGATGTTGAACACCATTGACTTCGCGCACAAGTGCGGCGCTAATAGCTTCCTCGGCAGAAGCTAAATACACATAAAGAGGCTCTCCGGAGAGAGGAACTGACAAAGTGGGCAACTGCTGAATATGATGCTTCAAAGCCTCGAAAGCCTCAGTACACTCCGGGGTCCATTCAAATGACTTCGCTTGTCTCAAAATTTTGAAGAATGGGAGTTGGCGCTCTGCCGCTTTAGATAAAAAGCGATTTAAGGCTGCCAAACCACCTGTGAGACGTTGAACGTCTCTGAACGTCTTCGGTGGCTGCAGATCCAAAACATCCCGAAGTTTGGCCGGATTGGCCTGAAGACCGTGTTGTGAAACCATATAACCAAGGAACTTGCCGGAGCCAACGCCGAAAGTGCATTTTGCTGGATTAAGTCGCAAATTGTAACGCCGCAGGGTGCGCAACGTTTCAGCAATGTCTTGCACACATGAAGAATGGGAGGTACTCTTTATAACAAGATCATCAACGTAAACCTCGACGTTGCGGCCAATCTGGTCGTGGAAAACGCGGTCTATGAGACGTTGATATGTGGCTCCAACATTCCTGAGCCCGAAGGGCATTTTCTTAAAAGCAAAACACCCGAAAGCAGTGATGAATGCTGTCTTGAGGGCATCCTGCGGATCCATAAAGATCTGGTGGTATCCCTTATACAGATCTAAGAAACAAAGTGCCACGTACCCAGTAATGGCTTCGGCCTTTTGGTCAATGGAAGGTAGAGGATAACAGTCCTTCGGACAATGTTTATTGAGGTCGGAGAAATCGACACACATCCACCATGCCCCGCTGGACTTTATCACCATCACTGGATTGGATAGCCAAGAGGGGTAATACACTTCGAACAAGATGTCCGCATCCAAGAGTTGTTGCACCTCGATTCGAATTGCTGCATTTTGCTCTGGAGCGAACTTCCTTTGCTTTTGCTGTATAGGCTTTACGCTGGGATCGATGTTTAGCTTGTGGGCTATTATATCGGGAAAGACCCCGGGCATATCCAAAGGGGACCATGCAAAGACATCGGAATACTCTCGCAAGGTCTGAATGATGGCGCGGTGTAACCATGGCACATCCACGGCACCGACAGTTACAGTCTGTTCTGGCTTGGACGGATCAAGCGGTACCTGGACGGTGGTATCCCCCAATGAGGTACATACCCGAGGTTCAAGAGCCGATGATGCTACCTGAAGCTGCTGTTTGGGAGGAACTTTGGCAGTCTTTTTGAGTGCCACGTACATGCACTCCTTAGAAACCCGCTGACTACCGCGGATAGCCACTTCGCCATGCGAGGTGGGGAATTTTAGCGCGAGGTGGTATGTGGAGCATATGGCTTTGGCGGGAGTAAGCCAATCCCGACCCAAGATCATGTTGTACGGTGACGGGGAATTAACCACATAAAAATCCACGAAAATGGTTTTTATCGCCGGATAGGTCCCCAGAGACGCCGGGAGAGTGATGACACCTTCTGGCTGGACTTCACCCTGAGTGAAAGTCTGCAGTGGTCCAGGGGCCGGCCGAAGTTGTTCCCGAGGAATCCCCATCCTTTGGAAACAGTCAGCGAATATAACACTCACTGCGGCTCCATTGTCCACGAAGACCCGCTTTATTGTAATGTTGGCTACAGTCATGTCGATGACAATAGCATCAGTATGAGGTGTTATCTCTGGAACCGGGTCCCTATCTGTGAAACTAACAGTCTCGGATTGATGGAGGCGCTTATGACGTGGCTCCTCGGGAGGAGGACAGCGAGCCTCTGCCTTCAAGGCATTTCGTGAAGCTCCGGTGGGGAGGGCCCCATATATCACGTTTATTACGTGAGTGGGTGCATTGTCTCCGGGTCCTCCCGGAGGAGGAGGTGGTGGCAGAAAACGAGGTTGTTGGCGATTACCGGAGTCTTGCCGTGCATGATTGCTAGATCCCGGCCGATTATTCTGCCACGGCGGCCGATTTTGTTGTGTACCCCGGTCATGATAACCTCCGCGGTTATGAGAAGAACCCCCATTCTGACTTGTCCGAGGTTTGTCATCGGTCCGTGCAATGTATTGTCGCAAGAGACCTTTCCTTAAACACTCCTCAATTTCCTTACTGAGCTCTCGGCACTCCTCAGTCTCGTGCCCATGATCTCGGTGGTATGCACACCACTTTCCACGGTTCCTCTTTTCAGGCGGAGCAGTCATCCGCGGACAGGGCCGTAAATCATTCTTGTGAACAGAAAGAATTTCAGCTCGTGATTTTGTCAGCGGAGTGAATTGTGGAATATCACCTCGGGATTCTGAACGCCCCGGGTTCAGACGAGAAAATGCACTAGGTCGTGTGCTAGGCCCAACTTGTGCCCTGTCGGACTGCCGCTTGCTAGCATGTTTCTCACGTTTCCGACGAGTCTGCTCCTCGGCTTTAGCATATTTGCACACCGTTTTGAACAGTGCTCGGGTTGTGACCGGTGGATTACGAACCAACTCGGTGTAGAGTGGTCCGGGACGGAGTCCATTCATGAATGCGTTGATGACTACATCATCTGAGCAATTTCCCACCTTGAGACTCTCCGCTGTAAAGCGGTCAAGAAATTGGGTAACGGTTTCACCGTCCCGCTGTTCCATATTCATGAGGTCGGCCAGGGTGGCCATGGGCTTCGCACGTGCTTCGAAACGCGCCCAGAAGTGCTCGGCGAGTTCTCTAAAAGAGGATACGCTATTGCGCGGGAGAGAATCAAACCAAACCCGAGCTTCATCCTGAAGGTACTCAGTGAAAATCTTACAGTAATGGAGGGACGTAGTATGATCGCGGCTAAGCATGTTGTGCCTGAAAGCTCCAAGAAAGTTGGCTGGATCTCCGGTGCCGTCGTAAGGTGGTATGGCAGGCCTTTTTGAACCCTTCGGGAAGGGAGGTGGCCATGATTTCTTGAGAAAACGGTGTGATGATATCTCCATTGGCATCAAGACCCAGGATTCTGTCGAGCTCGACATTGCGTTGAACTCGCTCATACTCTTGAAGATCTAGAGTATGAGGGTTGGCATAACGAACTCTTTTAGCCGCGTTGAGTGGACGGCGGCGATCGACATTCGTAGGTTCATCGTTGCGCTGTCTTGACCCGTTAGAACTCCCATGGTCCTCGGAAGAACCAGGTCGTTCCCATCGCCGATCCTGACGCCCGCGAAGCACCGGGTCTTGTCGATCATGCGAGTGTTGACGACGCGGAGGCACCGCGGGATTGACATCTTGTCCGGCAGGTCCCTCGGGATTTAGGCGATTGGCCGCCCAGTCTTGAAGAACATGAGCATGCTCTTGTAGGAAGGCCTGGAGTAATTCTGGAGTTATTTGAATATTGACCGGTTGCCGGACAGCAGCGAGATTAGGGTTTTGCATGTCTTGTGGGGGTGGAGGTAAGAACTGGTTGTCCGGATTCATAACCGGGCCTTGGTTGCCCTGATGATGAGACGCACCTCTTGTCGGCGATTGCCTCGGCGGCAAAACTTGATCCACGGGTGGATCTTGATTGGATTGATCGCCGTGGCGAGATTGATTCAGTCGAGTCATCACCATGATATTTGAATGTACTGTTAACGTCAGAAATTGCTTGCGTTTCCCACAGACGACGCCAATTGATAATGCGCAATCTGATATCCAAGAAACTTAACGAAAACCTACGTAAGCAATATGAAAAAAACACAAGATTTACGTGGTTCGATCCGGAGATCTACGTCCACGGACAAAAAATAGCACCTGCCGAGGTGTTTCTTTCACTAAATCTTTGAGTTTACACGTAGTAATTCCAGAATACAGAATGCGAACCCTAATTCAGAGTTCTTTCCTCATATTTATTCTAAACCCTACTGAACCCTAACTAACTCCCTATTATCGTGCCTTATTTTCCGCTGCATGGCGGTTGTGGACGAATCGTGGGCCTTGAATCGCGGAACAAACCCCAAGTTGAGCTACGCCATATGCGCTATCTGGAGCGCGTACTTTCGGACCTTTTGGGCCAGTTAATGGGCCGGGGCTCTGGACCAGTTAGTGGGTCAAAGTATTAGGTATTAACCCGACCCGAAGTGACCGGGCCATCCCTATCATGTAACTACTCTTATTTTTTTTGCAATTATATTTTGAGTTAATTTCAAAAAGCAACCTGAACTATACGGGTTTTTATACTTTGCAACCTAAACTAAATATTTTTTCCGATCACAACCTGTATAATGCGATTTGTTACATTTTACAACTCCGGCCATATTTTCCGGCTATATAGGCCATGTGCCCATCACATGACTCCTTTTTTCAGTTTTTTCTTTTTTTTTTTTTTTATCATTTAATGATATATTATAAATTTTAGAATTATTTTTATTCTACTTATCTAAAAAAAGTTAAAAAATTAAAATTTAATTTTAGATTCCTAAAATAAAAACAAAAATCAGAAAAATAATAAAAATAATATCTAAAAAAATATATTTTAGAAAATAAAAAATAACAAAATTGCTGAAAAAATTATCTTTTTTTCAGAATAAAATAAAATATATTTTCATATTTTTATTACAAATATAAAAATTATATAAAGCTCTAAATATTTTTTTTTAAAACCAAAACTCTATATAATTTTATATAAGAAATAGAAAACTGTAAATAATATAAATTCGGAATATAAAAACTCTAAATAATATAAATTCTGATTTTTTTTAATTTTAAAAATTTGTAATTATATTTTAATTAAAGTTAGTATATTCTCTATAGTTTTAGTTTTATTTTTGAAATCTAAAATTAAATTTCCTATTATTATTTTCTAAAATTTAAAATTATTTTCTTATTTTATTCTAAAATTATATTTTTATATATTATTTTCGAATTTTTATTAATTTTTTTATATATATATTTATTTTTGACAATCTAAAATTGAATTTTAATTAAATTTCCTATTTTTTTTTTCAAGAATTTTTCTTTTTTTAATAGTTATTTTCAAATTTTCTTTTCTTTTTATTTGCTATTTTTATTTTTTATTTTTTTATTGTTAGCCACGTGTCACTATCTCATTAGGTCTTTTGGCATGTGCTACGCACATGGCCTATACATGCCGGATTATATGACCGGAGGGTATAAAGTGCAAAAAAACGTATAATACAGGTTGTGATTGGAAAAAATATTTAGTTTAGATTGCAAAGTATAAAAATCCGTATAGTTCAGGTTACTTTTTGAAATTAACCCTTATATTTTATATTGCAAAAAACCTTGGTTCTTCTAGGGTCCTCCACTCACTATGAGCATATGTCCATGTACCACGGTTGATGTATATACATAAACGATTTACTAAATTTTTTATGATATTATCATATCAATTACAGACACATGAATAGATAGAATAATCGAAGGGTATACCATACATAAATTAAAAAAAAAAGTAGTAAAATCAAAATACACACCCCACTTACTAGGAAATTTCAAAGTCCCCATGTTTTTGGCAAGTCTATGAGGACGGCACATTTATCAAATAATTAAATTCGACAGAAATTCCACTTAAAATATAATTCTACTATCAACCCAAATACAGACAATAAAATGAGGCCACCTGCCCAAATTTGAAATTTCCTGCTCTATTTCCATATATTTCTTAATCCCCACTTTCACCCAATCACCACGCATACCTGCACCATCCAAGCAATTTCCTCATTAAAATTCAACCACCACATTTCAGATATATAAATATCCCACCCCCCCTAACTCTTCAAATCACCATCTCCTGCAACCCAATTGCTTCTTTATTTTGCATGTCAATAATTTCTATTTCTAAATTTAGCCATGTCTGTTAGCAACCTAAACGAGTTCCCAGTTCATAACATAACCCTAAACATAACCAGCATCCAACTCACTGTTTTGATCGTCGGGTTGGTTAAATTCATGCTGCTGCAAATACTCCTTCACAGGAAGAGAATTTCCAGTTTCCTCATCGGGTTTAAGTCCCATTTTTTCAGTTCTCATCATCAAATAACTCAAGATAGAAATATCGATTCCAAGCCTTTGGCGAGTCTAGAGAAGAAAGTTGATGATGACAGTGTGTGCAGAAAAGGTGAAGTGGAGATAGTTTTGAGAAGTTTAGGAATATTTTCACAGGAAGAGAAGCTTCCAGAAAAGTTCGATGGCTATGAAATTTTTGACATATTTGAGGAGAGAGAGCCTAGTTTGGATGAAGTGAGAGAAGCATTTGATGTTTTTGATAGTAACAGAGATGGATTTATTGATGAAAAGGAACTGCACAAGATTATGTGTGGTCTGGGATTGAAAGAAGGATCGGAGATGGAGAGTTGCAGGAGAATGATTGCAACGGTTGATGAAGATGGAGATGGAAGGATATGTTTTGATGAATTTGTAAAATTGGTGGAACATAGCTTGTGTTAGATTACTCTTTTTTATGGCAAGAGAAACTTGTTGTAGAGTTCCTTGCTGTTCTCTCGTATTTTATAATCTATTATTCATTTATTTACAAGAAATACCGAATTCCCAAATTCTTTGTCAATGCAAAATCTTTGATATATATATACACACACAAATATTGTGATTACTTATTTACAGTTTGCACTTTGCACTTCAAGTTCCAAGAACTTGATATTTATCCACAAACATAAGTTTTGCCCCTAATCAAATTTTTCCTGCCTGACAGATACGAAACTGTCTATTTTTATATTGAAATACTGCTAAAACGCTTTTCCAAAACATTACAGTATATTTTATTGAAATATAAAAAATTAGAAATGACATTCTATCGAAAGCAGAGTGAAGTAGATTGTATTTTAGGAAAACTACGAAATTTGGCCTTGTTAAACTTGTTTGGGGAAAAATGTAATTCTAGTCCTTTATGTTTGGACTAGATGCATTTTGGATCTTCTCCGATTAGCTTTCATAATTTTAGTCCTCTAACATTTAATTTATTTGCAATTTCAGGATTTTTGTCGTCGGAATTTGTTGGCCTCGTTGGAAAAGCTGTGAAGAAGTTGGGAGTTGGGGGAATTTTTTGTTTCTATTTCACAAACCACAAATGATACAAAGGTGAGCTTCAAGGCTTTACACAACTCAACTCTCTAAGCCAACCAATCAGAAACAACAACCACGTCACTCTAACCAAATAAAACATGACACATCCTCTGTCAACTAACTCAACTAATGCCACGCTGTACTACGCTAAATGAATGCTGAATGTGTATAGTGAACATCCCCCTAAAGTAGGAATGTGGGCAAAGTCACACAATCCTAACTTGAGAGGGAAACCTTGAAATGCAGTCCCACCTAAACTCTTGGTAAATATATCTCCCAACTGAGATGAAGTGCCAACGAACTGAGGGTGAATGAATCCAAACTTGAAATTGTTACGGATGACATGACAATCAATGTCTAAATGCTTCGTACGTTATGGAAAATCGGATTAGCTGAAATATGCTAAGCTACACAATGATCGCACCAAAGTAAAATAGAAAGCTTAAGAGGAATACAAAGATCCTTAGCAAGGAAACAGATCCATTCAAGTTCACAGATGGTGGAACTCATCGATCAATATTCTGCTTCTGCAAAACTCTTTGAGACCGTCTTCTGTTTCTTCGATTTCCATGAGACTAAACACTTGCCAAGAAAGATGCCATAACCCGTTAAAGAACTTCTGGTATCCAAATAGGCACCCCAATCGGCAACACAAAATGCCTCCACTGAAGCAATATCAGAAACTGAGTAAAAAAGACCCTTGGTGCTTGTCCCCTTGAGGTACCTCACCAAATGTACATCAGAATTCCAATGGACAGTGGTGGGAGAATTGACATATTGACTTAATTGTTGTACTGCATAAGAAATATCAGGCCGAGTGAGATTTAGGTTGAGTAAATGGCCCATTAACCTTCGGTATTTCTCTGAATTAGGAAGATGATCTCCTTGTTAGAAGAAAGATTGTATCCTTGAGGCATAAGAATAACTACAGACTTAGCATCAGTGAGTTGAGTGTCTTTAAGCAAGTCTTGAATGTACTTGTGTTCAGATGAATTACTGCTGAAGTTCTCATTACTTCCATTCCCAAGAAGTATCTAACCGGTCCAAGATCCTTGATGGTGAACTTGAAATCAAGATAATTTTTAAGAGCTGCAACATCTTCAGCTAATTCCACTGTGATCAACACATCATCGACATAGACAAGCAAAGCAAGGAAAGCACCTTTATCAGTTTTGGTGAACAAGCACTGATCCGGATTGTACAAGACCAAATTCGAACAATTTAGCACAAAACTCCTCATTCCATTATCTCGATGCTTGCTTAAGACCGTAAAGGCTCTTCTTCAAATGCCAAAATTCTCCAGGTTTGGCTTTGTTATACCCCTCCGGTGGTAACATATAAATCTCCTCATTCAAATATCCATGAAAAAATGCATTGTTAATGTCGTATGATCTAAACACCAATTTTTTCTAGTTGCTAGAGCAATAAACACCCACACGATACTCATCTCAGCAACCGGTGAGAAGTTGCCCCTATAATAAATTGCATAGAGTTGGTGATATCCCTTTGCAACTAACCGAGCCTTGTATGTCTCAACACTCTCATATGGTTTTCTTTTCATTTTAAGCACCCATTTGCACCCAATTGCTTTCTTACCAGATGGCAAAGGCTTGAGTTCCCAAGTCCCATTTTGCTCAAGAGCAGTGACTCCTTCCATACCTTCTTGATTGACTTTCATGTTTGTAACAACAAGGTTCTTGCATAGCAATCACATTTGCTAAGTAAGACAACCCTGGAAAGTAAAGATTTTATATATGTTGGTAAAGAAGATGTGTCTTGACTCATTGGTCTAGTGACTGTAGTGCCCATTATGTAATTTGAATACCAAGTAGGAGGTCTGGCTTGTTTAGATATAGTAGATTCAGATATGGCAACATGCAGATTATGTGGATTAAGTATAGGATTAGGAGATGTCATGGGCCCATTTTCAGGGTGTCTAATAGAAGAGAAATCAGGAATAGGTAATGGTATGGGGTCGATTTGATCAGGCACGGAATGTTGTTGGTAAGGAAAGATGTCTTCATGAAATGTCACATCTCTGGAAATGAAAATATTCTCAAACTCAATATCACAAAGTCTAAAGCCTTTAGTACCATTCACCATTCCTAGATAGATACACTTATGAGATCTTGGAGAGAATGTGCCCGTAAAACCTCTGATGCTAGTAGCAGAAGCTAGACAACTGAAGGACCTAATAATTGAATAATCTGGAGCTCTATTGTATAGAATCTGATAGGGAGACTTCCATTGAAGAAGAAATCTGGGGAGTACATTGATTATACGAACAACTGATAGAAGAGAATTTGGCCAATATTTGTGAGGTATGTTGGATTGGAACATGGCAATTGCAAACTCTAGAATATGTTTGTGTTTCCTTTCTACAACTCCATTTTGTCATGGAGTGTAGGTTCTAGTTTTTCTGGTGAATAATGCCAAGATGATTTAACATGGTTTGGTATTCTTTATTGATGAATATGTCCCATGGTCAGTTAGTTTTGACAGATTTGCCAAAGTGTGTTTGACAAAAGCAAGGAATTTAGCAAGAGTAGATGGTACTTCAGATTTATGACTCAACAAGTAGATCCATGTACTCCTACTACAGTCATCAACAATGGTGACCATGTAGCGAGTGTTCATAACATAGTATAAAACATAGGGTCCCCAAACATTAGCATGAAGGAGATAAAATTTTCAGAAGCTTTTGATTTACTCAATGGAAAAGAAAGTCTATGTTGTGTTGACTTGTAGCATACATCATAATGCTTTAGAACCACTTTGTTACATAATGGCTTCAAGAAAAGGCATGTGTTCAAGAGTATATGTAGAATCATGCCCTAGCATATTGTGCGAATCACTTTTAGAAACTGAAATGGAACCTATTACTGGGCCTGATGTACCAGTATCTAGAATAGGCTTTTCTTGTGTGGCTTCAAGAATGAAAAGTCCACTAACAGCTTTCCGGTGGGCCAAGACCCCTGTAGAAGAAAGAACCTAGAGTAAACAAGTGGTTTTAGTGAAAAAACATTGGGTATTAGAGTGTTGCAATAGTTGAGAAACTGATAGCAGGTTGCATTTAAAAGTAGGTAAAAACAAGACATCTGTGAGTGTCAGGTATATATTTATTGTGTCTGTACCAGTATGAGTTACCCTTTTTGTTGTTCCATCAAGTAAGTAAACTGAGATAGGAAGAGTAACTGGTTTTAAGGTGGAAAAACTGTAGGTGAGGGCAAATATGTCTACTAGCTCATGCATCCACTATCCAATAGCCTTTGTTAAGACATTCAATCAAGATCAATGCATATAGATGTGTAGAGTTTGTTGGGAATTAGTTTGGAATTTTGGGTTTTGACCCAAAATTGACCAATTTAATTATTATAATCCATTTGTGGAAAATGAAAATAAGTTACAAATTCTTAATATAGTTTTCGTGTAGATAAATTTAATGTATTAATATGCTCAAAACTAATTTCGGGTGAATGAAATATTAATTATTAAAGTTAGCAACTTATTGATTCAAAGTTGAAGAGATATTGTGGGGGGAATGATATTTTTCTTGTCCCACATATGAAAGTAGGAGTATGTTGATACTCTTTATTTAGTACAGAACTTGATAAGGAGTTATCAAGTGTGCTCCCCTATGGTGGACCTTATGGTGGATCCTAGTGAGTTTTTAGCCTTTGGCTAAATGGACCCGAGGATAGTGCGAAGCACCACCCGATCCCGAGCACGAGCCTGGGCCCGCATGCGCACGTCGCACATGTCACATTAAGTCGCTTTATTGGCACACTTTTCACTTTGCACGTACGCGTCGTCGCGAGGAGCTGGAGGAGCCTTAAAGTTTTGGCCAGATGGTCGGGACGGGTGGCTCGCGGGTATGATGACGTGGCACATCAATGTGGATCGGGACAAGAATGCACCAGGTCGGGTTGGATCGACCCGTAAGGGACTAGCGCGGATCGAGCGGTCCAAGCCCGCACCGGATCGGGTCGGACCAACCCGTCGGCACCAACGCGGGTCGGGCGGGTATGAACCAGGACCCGCAAATCAGTGCGACCCGTCGCCCGACGGGGCGCGAGTCAGCCTGTGAGTGCGACCGCTCAGCGAATTGGTGGGTCCAAGTCCGAACCGATTTGAGCCCAGCCGAAGGGGTGCCACCAAGGGTCAAGTGTTGCCTTTCCAGAAAGGCACCATAACTCTTCAATATATATAAATAGACCCCTCCTGTTTGCATTCAATTCACTTGCAAATCAACAAAGCAAAATACTTTTAAAAGTATTCCAATTCTGCATTATTTGTGTTAAGAGAGTTCCAAATATCTGAGTCTATTCGCCGATAACTTTCGATTCGTAGTGCAACGGTCTGAAATTTTAAAGTCATTGTATCTTGGAGGCAATTGCTTTTATACGTATTGCAGCTGTGTACGTGGCAATTTCGAGTCAAACTCTAGCCTCAACTTTGTCTGTACAAATACATCTTCGTCTATAGACCTCTATTAGCAACTTCTAACAGTGTAAGACGAAATTTTCTGTATATTCAAAGATGTCTTCTTTTGTTTATACTCCTTCAATTCCTGCTGCTCACGTTGAAAAATCGGCAAAATTTGCCGGAAATAATTTTAAGAGATGGCAGCAGAAAATGTTGTTCTACTTGAAAACACTCAGTCTTGCTCGTTTCTTGAGAGAAGATCCTCCTACTGTTGAAATGGGTGATAAAGAGAGGATGAATGCCTTGGACGCATGGAATCATAGTTATTTCCTTTGTCGCAATTACATTCTGAATGGGCTAGACGACTCACTTTATAATGGCTACTGCATTTTTAAAATCGCAAAAGAGTTGTGGTTGTCTTTGGATAAAAAGTGCAAAACGGAGGATGCCGGAATGAAGAAATTCATCGATGGATGGTTCCAACTTCAAAATGGTGGACTCAGAGACGGTCATAGACCATGTTCGAGAGCTGCAGTTGATCCTCCATGAGATTCATGCCGGAGGTATGCAACTATCTGAGTCCTTTCAAGTAGTTGTGTTAATAGAGAAGTTACCGCCTCAGTGGAAGGAGTTCAAAATTTATCTCAAGCAGAAACGCAAGAAAATGGGGCTTGAGGATTTGATCATGAGACTAAGGATCAAGGAAGATAACTGAAAATCTGAAGTCAAGAGCGACAAGAATCGTGGAGAGGCACGAGTAAATTTGGCTGAGTCCAGAAGTGGCAAGAAGAGGAAGCGCGGTGCTGGCTCTAATAAGCAACAAAAGCCCTCGAACAAAAGGTTCAAAGGTAACTATTACAATTGTGTTATGCCCGGACACAAGTCGAGTGAATGTCGACAGCCAAAGAAGGCAAATCAAGGTCATAAGAATCAAGCAAACCTTGCCGAGCACAAGTTCTTGCCATAAGTGATGTTTCTAAATGGATCGGTCTGTCGTCATGGTCGAGGCAAACTTGGTAGATAATTCGAGAGAATGGTGGATCGACACAGGGGCTACCCATCATATGTGTTCAGACAAGGAACTATTCTCCACTTACCAAGAGATCATGGCATAAAGCTCTTCATGGGAAACTCTGCAATGTCTCCGGTAGTAGGATTGGGGAAAGTTGTGTTAAAGATGTCGGTAAAATAACTAAATCTCATGGATGTGCTGCATGTTTTAGACATTCGCAAGAATTTAGTCTCCGATTCTTTGTTGAGTAAGGCCGAATTTAGGCTTGTGTTTGAAGCAAATAACTTTATATTGACCAAATATGGTCAATTTATTGGGAAAGGTTATCTCGAGAAGAGCCTTTTCAAGATGAATGTAATGACTATAAAGCATGACATTAAGCGCAATATTAATATAAGTGAAGTTAATTACTTGCTTGAGTGTTCTAATTTATGGCATGGTAGATTAGGACATGCAAATTAAAATACACTTCGACATTTAGTGAATTTAGATTTACTTCCTAGAATGGAATTCGATTCACACTAGTGTGAGATCTGTGTGGAGGCAAAATTGGCTAAAACAACATTTCGTTCAGTGGAAAGAAGAACTTCACCTCTAGAACTTGTCAATACTGATGTATGTCATTTGAAGTTTGTGCAAACTAGAGGTGGTAAGAATTACTTCATAACATTTATTGATGATTGCACAAGAAATTGTTATGTATATCTTTTGAAAAGCAAAGATGTAGCCATTGAGGCATTCAAAAATTATAAGATTGAAGTTGAAAATCAAATTAACAAAAGAATCAAAGTGATTCGAAGTGATAGAGGTGGAGAATATGCAACTCCATTTGAAGAGTTTTGCCAACAAAACAGTATTATTCATCAAACTACAGCTCCATACTCACCTCAATCAAATGACATTGCAGAACGCAAGAATCGAACTCTAAAAGAGATGATGAATGCTATGCTGATAAGTTCGGGCTTACCCCAGAACATGTGGGGGGGAAGCAACCTTGTCTGCCAACTACATTCAAAATTGCCACATAAGAAGAGGGACAAAACTGTGTACGAGTTGTGTAAAGGAAGAAAACCTTCCTACCATTACCTCAAAGTGTGGGGGTGCCTAGCTAAGGTTGAAGTACCTAAGTCAAAACAAGTGAAAATAGGACCCAAAACTATTGATTGCCTTTTCATTAGATATGCACATAACAATAGTGCATATCGATTTTTGGTGCAAAAATCAGACGTTCCTGAAATGAACGTGGGAATGACTACTAAATCAAGGAACGTGGTGTTCTTTGAGAACATTTTTCCTAAGAAGGAAAATATAGAAGTAAGTTCTCGTAAAAGAACTTATAAAATTGCAAATGGTTCACTTGTTGAGGTTAATGAGGAACCTAAGATTAATGATGAACCTAGATGCAGTAAGAGGGCTAGAAAGGAAAAGTCGTTTGGGCCGGATTTTCTATTTTGCACGATGGAAAGTGAACCCAGGACAATATATGAGGCATTGTCTAGTCCAGATGCTCCTCTCTGGAAAGAAGCAATAAACAGTGAAATTGAGGCCATCATGCAAAATCACAAGTGGGAGATTGTAGATCTACCACCAGGTTGTAAACCTCTTGGGTGCAAGTGGATCCTAAAGAGGAAGTATAAAGCTGATGGATCACTTGATAAGTATAAGGCTAGATTGGTAGCCAAAGGGTTCAAACAAAGAGAGGGTTACAACTTCTTTGATACATATTCCCCTGTTACGAGGATCACTTCCATTAGAGTTCGCATTGCTATTACAGCATTGCATAACCTTGAGATACATCAAATGGATGTGACGATGACCTTCCTAAATGGGGAATTGGATGAGGAGATATATATGGAACAACTTGAAGGGTTTGTTGTGCCTGGCCAAGAAAAGAAGGTGTGTAAACTTCTTAGATCATTGTATGGACTCAAACAAGCACCTCTTAAATGGCATGAAAAAATTGACAATGTAATGCTCTCTAATGGTTTCAAAATCAATGAGTGTGACAAGTGTGTCTATATAAATGGCACTCCAGAAGATTATTTGATAGTGTGTCTATACGTAGATGACATGCTTATTACGGGGAGTAATCATGACTCGATCATGAATACTAAAAAAATGTTAAAACGGAATTTTGACATAAAGGACATGGGTCTAGCTAACGTCATCCTAGGGATGAAAATCTCTAGAACTCCTAATGGAATTTTCCTATCACAAGCTCATTACGTTGAGAATGTGCTGAGGAAATTTGATGCTTATGACGTACCCCCAGCTAACACTCCTGTAGATGTTAATCTACACTTAGCCAAAAATAGAGGAGACCCAGTGCTCCAACTGAAATATGCAAGAATTATCGGAAGCTTGATGTACTTGACAAATGGTACGCGGCCTGATATAGCATATTCAGTTAGCAAACTTAGTAGATTTACAATTAATCCTAACAAGGATCACTGGAAAGCTCTGACGAGAGTTTTAAGGTATTTAAAACATACAATGAGTCATGGAATTTTGTATACAAGATATCCAACCGTATTGGAAACATACACAGAAACAAATTGGATATCTGATACAAAAGATTCAAAATCCACCAGTGGTTATGTATTCACTATAAGTGGAAGAGTTGTGGCTTGAAAATTCTCTAAACGAACTTGCATAGCTCGTTCCACAATGGAATCGGAGATAATTGCATTAGACAAAGCTAGTGAAGAAGCAAAATGACTTCGAAATTTCCTGGAGGATATTGCCAGTTGGTGTAAACCCGTGCCTCCCGTGATGATACACTGTGATAGCATGTCTGCTATAGGGAGGGCACAAAGCCACATGTATAATGGTAAGTCTCAACACATATGAAGGAGACACAATACCATTAGACATTTGATCTCAAGTGGGGTAATCTCCATTGACTACGTAAAGCCAAAAGAAAACATTGCGGATCCTCTAACTAAAGGCATTAGTCGAGATCAAATGTATAGTACGGTAAGGGGAATGGGGCTAAAACCCACACACTAAAGGGTGTTCATAGCGGTAACTCGTCCATGATGACTGGAGGATCCCAAGAACTTGGTTCAACGAGACAACTAAGCTTTGAAGTACTCAGTATTGCACTTGAAAATTAAATTTCAAGCTCATTCTCGATTCGACTCAAGTGCTAATTGTACCTATTTGGTGCAAAACCTGATGAGGTGTGGTGAGGGTAAGCTTAACTGCTTTTAATGATTCTTATCTTCGTGATGGGGTATTTTAGGGTACCCTTAGTAGGAGATCACCTATGTAAGTGTGAAGTGGGCCGCTTCAAACTGACAAATGTCACATTTTCAGTACACACTTATGAATCCGCGATAAGGTCCACGACCAAAATAGACAACACTATTAGAGTCACTTTGTGGTTGTCAGTGTAGTAGATTTACACAAAAGCTGACCAGTTCAAGACATCGTGTTCACTGAGCAGCAAGTAAATCCGATGGCATCTCAGTAGGGAAGGTTCAAAGCCTGAAGCTACCTATCCTGATGAAGGGACGACTCATTGGGACTTACTTAGGTTTGCAATGCACTAATATCATTCATGTGGGAGATTGTTGGAAATTAGTTTGGAATTTTGGGGTTTGACCCAAAATTGACCAATTTAGTTATTATAGTCCATTTGTGGAAAATGGAAATAAGTTGCAAATTCTTAATATACGTTTCGTGTAGATGAATTTAATGTATTAATGTGCTCAAAATCAATTTTGGGTGAATGAGATATTAATTATCAAAGTTAGCAACTTATTGATTCTAAGTTGAAGAGAAATTGCGGAGGGAACGATATTTCCCTTTTCCCACATATGAAATTAGGAGTAAGTTGATATTCCTTATTTAGTAGAGCATTTGATAAGGAGTTATCAAGTGTGCTCCCCAATAGTGGACCTTATGGTGGATCCTAGTGGGTTTTAGTCTTTGGCTAAATGGACTCGCCGAAGCACCATCCGATCTCGAGCCCGAGCCCAGACCTGCACGCGCACGTCGCACATGTCATATGAAGTTGCTTTACAAGAACACTTTTCACTTTGCACGTACACATCGTCGCGAGGAGCAGGTGGAGCCTTAAAGTTTTGGCCAGATGGTCCGGTTGGGTGGCTCGTGGGTGTGGTGACGTGGGACGCCAACGTGGATCGAGACAGGAACTCACTGAGTTGGATCAGATCGACCCGTGGGACCAGCATGGATCGGGTGATCCGAGCCCGCACCGGGTCGGACGACCCATCGGCAACCAACGTGGGTCGGGCGGGTATGAACTCGGACCCGCAAACCGGTGCGACTCGTCACCCAACGGGGCGCGAGTCAGCCTGCGGGTGCAATCGCCCAGCAAACTGGTGGGTCCAGGTCCGAACCGATTCGAGCCGAGCCAAAGGGGTGCCACCAAAGGTCAAGAGGTGCTTTTCCAGAAAGGCACCACAACTTTTCAATATATATAAATAGACCCTTCCTTTTTGCATCCAATTCACTTGAAAATCAACAAAGCAAAATACTTTTAAAAGCATTCCAATTCTGCATTAGTTGTTTCAAGAGAGTTCCAAATGTCTGAGTCGGTTCACCGATAACTTCCGATTCGTAGTGCAACGGTCTGAAGTTTTAAAGTCATTGTATCTTGGAGGCGATTGCTTTTATACGTATTGCACTTATGTACGTGGCAATTTTGTCTTACGGACATAGAGTCAAACTCTAGCCTCGACTTTGTCTGCATAAAATACATCTTTGTCTATACACCTCTATTAGCAACTTCTAACAGAGTTAAAATGTATACCTGCACAGTTCTCAACTTCAGCAAAGTTATGCAGAAATTCACCTTTGCATATTGTTGATACTTCCTTTTAATCAAGTAAATGTCTTGTGATGTTCCTTTGGAAATGTCCAGTTGCATTTGTTTCTCACCATTGTCCACTCTTCCATCTATCGTATTATCATGATGAGTAGTCCTTCGTTGAGATTTGTAATCCATGTACCAAAATGGAATTTCACACAAATCGAAGCATTCGGCCTCTCATGCCGTGGTTTTTCACAATGCTCACATAGAAACTTACCTTTTCTTCTTGTGTTCTCCTAATAACACGTTTTCCGCTACCATCATTATTCTACTGTGGATTAGATCCTCCTTTATTCCAAGCTTCTCTTCCATACCCAATGCTTTTAACCATCATAATTTCTCTTTCAAGTAGATCGACATATGATGCTTGTGTAGATCTCTTATTCTCAACTTGAATTATCATAGAATAGGCTTTACTAATGTTAGGCAAGGGATACAAAAGTAAATATGATCTCATGCATTATCAAAGGTGGAGTTTAAGCCCATAAGAAACTGCATCAACTTATCATTTGCTTCTGATTCACTATTTATTTTTACACTTCCACATTTTGCGCCTGAATATGCTGCAGTTAGAGGTGGCAAAATTGGCCAGGCCCGATATTTTAGATGGACTGGGCCATAGAGTGTTATTTGGCCCACTAAGCCAGCCCAATAATCTTAGTATATTATAGGAGAATATCACAAATCAGATCGACTAATTTTAAGCCTGACCAAATTTTAGTCCGGCCCGACTCAGCCCGTAATATGATGTTGGCCCAACGTGCCTGGCCCGACTGGGCCGGGCCGCTCAAATTGCCACCTCTAGCTACAGTTAGTGTTGCCAATTCATCCCAAAGCTTTTTACGCTTTGTTTAGTACATAGCTACTGTCATGTTTCCTTGCACTAGAATCATTATCTCTTTCTTAATTCATAATAGCAATGAGCCATTACAAACTCCAGATCGATCCTTAATCTCGTTGCAAAGCGATTGAGAACTCTCAACATATAGAAAAGCATATATTAAATCCTTTGCAATCACATTGATTATCCAAGAGATAATCATGCTATCAATCCTTAAATATTGCTCATAATCTTTAGAATCGGCCTTGGGAACTTCCACCGTACCGGTTACAAAATTGAGCTTGGTTTTCGTATGCAAAGCTAATGGCACAGCTCTGCTCCATGGAAGGTAATTATTCCCCGTCAGTGGTGTAGAGACCAGAAGTAACCCAAGATGATCGAATAATGTCAGTGCTTGCAGAATCTATTACATTGTTTACGTTCCACGTGTTTCTCTTTGGTGGAGCCATGATTTTTACCATGCTCTACATACCATGTGAAGAACTTGGGAGTTGGGCTAATTTTCTTTTTTCTAAGCTTCAAGGCTTTATATAACTCAACTCTCTAAGCTAACTAATCAGAAACAACATCCATGCACATTACTCTAACCAATTAAATTGGGACACATCATCTCTGTCAACTAACTCAACTAATTACATGATGTACTACATTAAATGAATGTTGAAGGTATGTTGAATGTGTATAGTGAGCAGAAGCGTACAACGTACATAATCTTCATAATTGGGCATCTCCATCCGTTGCAGACACGCAGCCATATCCTGACCCTTAAATAAAAATAAATAAATTTTCACATCACTAAACTAAAAACTCATCAACATCACAAAAAACTTCACAATAATAAAAAGGATTAAAACAAGAATCACTAAAAAACAACAACAAAAACATAGCATGTCCAGCAGAGGAGGTGAGTCGTTTAGTCAATGGCGAAGAGGGACTCAGTGACGCATTCAAGGCTACCTAGGATTGGAAGACTATAGAGGTTATTGGGGAGGATGTTCTGTCTTTTTGATTGCCTAATAGTAGGTCTAAAACTTTACATTTATGGATCTCTCGGTCTCTATCGGGTAGTGTGAGAGATTCAGAAAAGTGGTTCTTTAAGAAATAGGTAGCACAATCAGCGTCTCAATCACTGTCCCAAATCAGAGTTGTTAAGACTTGCGATCTTCACCTCTGCAATGTCAGCACTTTCATCGGTAGAGCTCCCGATCCACGACGACTATTGGGTGTTGTAGAGTCCTAATTTCTGGTGTGGGTTGAAGGTTCTCATGGCGACTTGATTCTCATGATGGCTGAAGAGCTAGAGAAAGTTCTCGATGAAGAAAATTTCAATCTCACTAGTCCTCTGCTGTTGATCAATTTGCACCTACGAATTTTGGGAAGAATGCATTTTTTAATTTATTTTTTTTAAGTAAGAAAATATAAATAACTTTAGTAGATTGAAATTCTATAATGTTTTTCTGTAATTATTTTTGTTTTTTATTTTTTAGTGATTCTTTATTTTGTTTCTTTTTATTTTTGTAATATTTTTTGTGATGCTGATGTGTTATTTAAATTAGTGATGTGGAAATTTATTTCTTTTATTATTTTCTGGGCCAAGATGTGGTGCGTGTCTGCAATGGACTTAGATGTCCAATTGTGAAGATCATGTGTGCCCTACATGCGTTTCTCCGACGAGGCCAACAAATTTCGACAACAAAAGTCTTGAAATTGCGAATAAATTAAATTTTAAAGGACTAAATTGTGAAAGGCTAATCAGAGGGGATAAAAAATGCAATTAGCTCTAACATAAAGGAAAAAAAAAAAAGCATTTTTAGTCTTTTGTGACCTAGTCTAGTAAAAATCTCGTATTTAGATAATTCATTTTTAGTCCTTTGTGACCTAGTGTAGCAAAAATCTCATATTTAGATAATGCCTATTTTAGCCCAGTAACTTCAAAAAAATATCCAATTTGAGACACATGGAACTAATTTTGCCAAAATTGACATGTGACATGCACATGATCAATAATTTTAGGGGTTTCCGGCGGTTAAGCAAAGTGACAATTAGTTGGCCAGTTGGGTAGTCCACGTTATTTAACATTTCCAAGTTAAAAACATTTTAAAAAGAAATTACACGTCAACCAATTTCATTATTATCTTTTGGTAAAATATTCAATAAACAAAAGAATTACAAATGTAATAAACAATAATTACAATTATAACCAAACAAAGAATCAGTAAAATATTTTACTTATTCTTCTTCTTCTTCTTCTTCGTGATTAATGAATCTGGGAAAAAGAAGTGAATAAGTTTCTTCCATCTTCTTCTTCACACCGCACATCCACCCACTGCCCAATGCCCGCTGCTACTGCCACAACATATCTTTCTCTCTCTTTTTTGGGAAAAGAAAAAAATTGAGGCACTGAAACTAAAAATGGGGATCTGTAAACAAAAAGAGGGCAAAAAATGGGAATTTGAAATTTTAAAATTGAAAATGGGGATGCAAAAAAAACACCAACCAAACGTAATTTGATTTTGAAGAGAGAAAACAAAGATCTGAAAATGGGGATCTGAAGCTTTGTGCCTATGATTCTCTGGGCCAGAGCCACTAGGTTTCATTAAATCAGTTTCTGCTTCTTTGAATTTTGATTATCCTTTGTTTTGTTACAACTGAAGTTATCTTCTCTAATTTATTTTGAGTTTTCCATTGTAAAATATTTACTCAAATTCAATTAGCCATGATGTCGATTTTCAGCTCGTTTGAAGCCCTCTGCGCTGATAAAGTCGGCTTTTATTCGGCTCCTCCTTCCTCTACTACCAGTAACCAAAATCAGCCGTAGAGTCCATCATAATTGACGATATGAAGAAGGGCAGAGATGTAATTCATCTTCACAACTGGAAGACTACCGGAGTATGAGAAGGTTGAGGTTCGCCCTAAAGCTTGACGGTGGTTGCGCGAACATGGCAGTGGCTTTAGGGCATGGATTTCAAGTATTGTAGCGTCATTAGTCCGATCATTTGTAGGAACTACGTACCCGCAAATACGAACTTGTGAAATAAATATGTTTATCATAAAGAGATGTGTCATTCCTAATCCCACTTCACCGTAATTGTTATTTGAACTAGTAAAAGTTAAGGCTTGGTTCGAGTGGGGATAATATTTTTCTTATGGATGTCCATGGAGTTTTGAAAAATTCAAAACATCTCTGAGATAGATAGAGAGGTAGGAATTCTCAAATGAATTGCACTTCTTCGTATACGTCAGGAGTCCATTGATGATTAGAAGGCCCCACGTCTATGCCACATCAATACATCATTAATTTCGGTCAACTTTTTTTAATTTTTTTTCATTTAATCTAAGAACATAGAAAAAACCCTCCTCTTCCCCCCAGGTGACTCGAACTCAGGACCAAAGGTCTAGGTAGTGGATGCTCTGCCAACATGATAATCTTTGACGTAGCTTGTCCTCAATTTGGAAATTTTTCGAAACTTACATGACTAAAATTGAGATTATGTAATATACAAGATTTTTAATAGACAAGACCTAACTTATAGGATTAAAAAATAATTTTTTCCCTTAACATAAAGGACTAAAATTGCATTCTCCCTAAAATGTGTGTTTGCATTTTAGTCCTTTTAAAATAAAATATATTCCTTGATCCAGTTAAATGTTATATTTCTGTCATTTCAGTCCTCCGGCTATTAAAATTTCGAAATCTCGTCATTTTCTGGCAACTAGTTCGTTGTGTTTTTAAATAGATTCAACTTAGTCAATGGAATCTCCTTGGTACCCAAGTGTATTATTCTATTATAATGTTTATGGTGTTGCCCATCTACTGTTATGTTTTTCCTAAATAGAGTGATGTGATACAATCTATATACATATCTATATATATATAAAAGTAAAATGAGGGTTATTATTGTAAATTACCTTTTCCCCCCTAAAATATATCTTTAATGCATTCTTAATTTCTTCTAAGGCATTAATTATATTTTTTTTTCTTCAAATTAATACAATATTAAGTATTACCTTCATTAATAAATGAATATATACTTTATTAAATTAAAAGTAAAAGTTAATATATAATTTAATGATTGACTAATTAAATTGTTGTATTTACAAAGATTAATTTGTTATAATTAATCATGGGACTACGATTTTCATATATATATATATATATATATATATATATATTTATATATGATAATTAATCTTGAAATTATTTTTTATTACATATTCATATTTTCTATTTATTCATATTATTTCTTTATAAATAATAATTACACTTTGCAATCTAAACTATGAGATTTTACATGTGCTACAATCTATATTTCTATTTAAAAAATAAAATTAACATGCTTGAGCTAACTTGGTTTTTTTAGAGTTCTCAATATAAACAATACTTTGTCGCATTTTTCCATATTTTGCAACCCAAGCAAAATATACAGACACTCACACACACACACACACACACACACACACATGTATGTATATATATATATATATATATATATATATATATATATATATATATATATATTAATTGTATCTTTAAATAAAGTTCAACAAATACTTATATTACTCAGATATATTGAAGAATTCATATGCTTTATTTTGTTAGTCCAACTATCGAATAATAATTGAATTTTATTTTATTCATATCAAGATTTATTTAAAATCTAAAAAGTATTTGAATATATTAAATCACCATATAAAATATTAAAACGTGAAAATTATTTTTTCTTAAAATAAAGTAAATAGTTATAGTTAAAATTTTAAAAATTATTTGGATAAATCAAAATATTTTAAAAAATTGAAAAAAATAAAAGAAAACACTAATTTTCTTATAATACAATTTAATTTATTTTAATTGATATATTTTGGTGTGTCGTATGAGATTTATGTATTTATGTTTGTTTTAATATTCATTATCAATTAAGCTATTGCGGTGTTCGCATAGGTTAAGGTGGACACACACACACACACACACACACACTAAATATATATTTGGATTTCAATATTAGGAGCTATTCATTCTTAAAAGTAGATATAATTTATTTTTTACATTTAATAATTTATCTTAATGTGAATTTATAAAATATTATATTTAAATGTAAGTTATATTAAATCCATATATCACTTGGGAGAAATTGATATTTACATTATTTATATTATGGGTTTATATTATTTTGCAACATGTAGTACGCGCATTTTTCAGTTTCTTTTTTTTTTTTTCAATCACAACCTGAACTATATGTTTTTTCACGTTTGCAACCTCTGCCAGCAATTTAAATGAGAAAAATAAAAGAATATTAGAAAATATTTAAATAACATAAATTGTTAAAAAATCTAAAAAAATAATTTTTAAATTCTAAACTTCATTTAAAATACCACAAAATTTACTTAAACACGTTGAAAATATATTAAAAATTTGAGTTTTTTCTATAAAAAAGTTCAAATCAAATCATTTTAAGCAAGAAAAAGAAAAGTTATTATTTTTTTTTAAATCATAAAACTATTATAAATTTCTGAAAATTATCTTTTAAACTCTAAAAATTTATTTAAACTATTTGAAAGTTAGCTTGAAAAATTATTTTAAAATCTCTGAAATTTTGTTTAAGACATCTGGAAGTATCTATGAAAAGTCTAATTTTATGATATAAGTATCTTTTTAATTATTTTTCTGAAAAATAAATCCTTTTAAAAATATTTAAAATTATTTGAAGTAATATCAAAATTATTCGATCTTTTTTTATGAAAAATAATTTTTTATTAGAATAATTTCTACATTTTTTCAGTTAAGTTTATGATATTTTAAATATTTTTTTAGAATTTAAAAATAAATATTTTATTTTCTAAACATTTTTATTATTTTTAAATAGTTTCTTTTCTCTACGAAAATAAACTATTTGAAAGTTCAGTTGATCATAAAAAAGAAAATATGATTATTCAGATATTCATTTAGTTAGAATATAATAATTCTATTTTTTTATATTAGATTATATTATATTTAATTAAAAAAAATAATTACTTTTAAAATAAATTTCCGTGCATCGCACGGGAGCGATACTAGTATATATAAAAGTAAAATGGAGGACTTTATGTCATTTAACTTTTCCCACCTAAAAGTTTATCATTAATTTAGTAAGGTTTTTTCAATTTTGGTAAGTAATAATTTTTTTTTATATTTTGGAAAATGCAAATAACTTTTTTATTTTTAATCCGTTTTTTATACATTATATATCAAATTATTCATCTTTTCACGATCCTCAATTTGACATCCATATCACACATACTAGATTAAAAAATAAATTATTCATTGGTTAATTATTTTGGTTATATTCTGGTTAGTTGAGTTATTTTAAACTACAAGAAATTTATTTATTTTATATGACATGAATTTCTAATATGTTATCTTTACCTAAGTTACGCCCGGGATAAAAATCATTGTTTAAATAATGAAACTCTTATTTTATTAAGTTAAAGGAAAATTTAATATTTTACAATCAGTTTATTAAATAATTACTTACATCTAGTAATATAATCCCTCTGTTTCTTTTTAATTGATTTTCTAGAAAAAAATAAGAATTTAGAATTCAAATTTTTTTTTTTTCCAAATATATCCCCTGTAATCTCCTTTTTCTTTCACATCTATCTCAAATCTAGGTTGAAAAGTAAGAAATACTTTAGGATAGACATAGAATTGAGAGAATTGTAAAAAATAGTTAAAAGATCAATTAATTCGAAATTATTACTAATTCATATTTTAGTAATATGTATTTTGTTAAGTAAGTTACACTTTGCAACCTAAATCATGAAATTTGTTACAGCTTTCAATCGTTTTTTAGTTGGCTTTTTTTTTTTTTTTTTTTTTTTTTACGTGACTAACCTCAACTATATTTTTTTTACTCTTTTTAGTCTATAAAATACTTTGTTGCACTAACTAAATTCAACCGTTTTTTTTTATATATAACTTTTTGCAACCTAAGCAATAATTTTTTCATTAATCAATTTTATATTTAGATAGATATAATATTTGCATTATAAATATAAAATTATATGAATAAATTATAATACAAAATAAAATATAAACATATTTAAGTATTTTTTAGAATTCAAACACTTTAAATTGTTATTCGAATTATGAATAACTTTTGAATTTTATTTTGTTAATGTTAGGATTTATTTAGAAATATTTTAGGTATATCTGATATCATCAAGTAAAATATTATAAGCTGCAAATGAGAATCTAATTTTAGAAAGGAACAAGTAAATATTTATAAGAAAGTTAAGATTGCAAGTTGTATTTTCCAACCATTATATTTTGTGTTATTTATAGTTATTTGTACAAATGCGAACTTTTGATTTTTTTCCTTCTTTCTCAAGAAGTACTTTTCGCAAATTTTAAATACAAATAGTATTTTGTATCATAACCATTTTTTACATATTATATATAAAATTTGTTATGTTTTCATGATCATTAATTTAATATACATACTATATATATATGTGTGTGTGTGTGCGTGTGCGTGTGTGTGTGTGTGATATTTAATAAAATAAATACAATTTTATATTGATTGGTTATTTGGTTAGATCTTAGTATGTATTGTGCATGTTTATTGGTGTTAAATTTAGCCTGTAGGAATAAGTTAAATATTTCTATAAAAAAAATTTATTTTTTTATAAATACTTTAATTAATTAATTTATTGTATATATCTTTCTATCTTAGTTTTGGTAAATTAATCTATACATATATATATATATATACACTTATATACTTATAAATATGCATTTTTGTCTAATTAAATAAAATGGAGCCAAATATGTAATAAAGAAAATTATTTTCCTGTTCAATTGCAAGTTGGACATTTTCACGTGTATTATTCATGTATTTGTCCCTAAAGAGGTTGTTGTACTATCATCATTCTGCCAGTTTATTTCTTTCTCAACAACTTTTTTTTTTAATAATAAGTTTTTTTTGTTTCTAATCTATTTTTACATATAGTCTATGAAATTAATAATTTTTTCACCTACTTTAAGTTGAAGTAAGTTTTGATTTTTTATTGTAGATTAGACTATTTATAGTAGGAATTAAATTATAAAAAATGAATCAATTGACTATTTTTAACAATAAAAAATATGAGATTATTTAAAAGAAAAATATAATTTTCTTATAAATGATTCAATTTATTTTTTTATTATCTTATAATTATTATTTTAATAAGTTGACCTGTTATTATTTTTTATGTTTATTTTAACATATGTAATTAATTAAATTATTTTTTGTTATTCGATAGGTTAAGAAGGATACAGGCTGGATAGTAACATGTGAGTTAAAAAAATAATTTTAATATATGTATTTTAATTGTCTTATTTAATATTTGTAATTTTATTTCGTAATAATAATTATTTTATAAATAATAAGTATATATTCAATCCATAAATTTCACGGGAGAAATGAATATCTACGCTATTCAAATTTTACAATATGATAATTCAAGATTTTGAATTATTTATCTTATCGAGTGTACAAGGTTCACATTTTAAAAATAACATCATATAGTATTTAATATTGTTAAAATATACTATAATATTAACATACTTCCATGTATCGCACTACAAGAAAAAGGGTCTTTTGAGACCACAAAAAAAGTGGTCTCAAATAATGAGTATTTGCCACAACTTAAGCAAAGTGGTCTCAAATAATGAGTATTTGTCACAACTTATGAGTATGTGTCACACTTTATTGTCGTCTCAATAACTCGGTCGCAAATAATATATTTGTGACCACAAAAGTGGTCTCAAATGCGTCTCAAATATTTTTTGCAACAACTAGTTGTCTCTAAAAGTAGTCTTAAAGTTGTCTCAAATAATTTGTAGAGAGATTTGTGACAACAAGTGGTCACAAATAACTTATTATTAGTGACCACAATTGTGGTGTCAAAAAGTTTACGCAAAAGACTTCTTTTGTTGTAGTGTCGCACGGGAGTAATACTAGTAAAAATAAAAGAAAAATAAAGATAAAGACATATGTGCCATAAAAATGCCAAAATTTATTGGTTGGTGGACTAAAAAGGTGAAACTCGAAATTGCCGCAACAGACATTTTCAACGGAAGCATGCAATTGCATTCGTTCCCCCTTATTTTTTTAACTAAGATTTGAGAAATGGGAAGTGAGAGTAGAAAGATATTCAACACTTAACCTCCTCTTGACACTCCTTGATTGCCATACAACTCTAGCAATTTGTCACGAATTAAACCTAGTAGATGTTCATCATTTGATTATGATACATCTCAAGAGTTAATTTCTAGCAGCAACAGTTGCAAACAGTACATGCAAAAGATCCTGAAACTGAAACAAAATGGGACAAGAAATTAGACTGAAAAACATTATCCTAAACATCAGATTTCTTTTGATTAATCATATTCGCATCGCTCCCACTCCGAGAAAATCTATAAACTTAGGCGCTGCTGTCGATTCATGATACTGATTTTCCAGCGACGGAGATATTGCCGAAGCAAGGGAGATTTGGGATGTTGATCCTGGGGAGTATGGCTTTCCTGCATGGATTCTTGATGTTATTTTTGTTCAAATATAAGACAATCATTGGACATTAATTGTCAGGGTTGATTACAATGATCAATGCATAGATTTAATTTTGATTCACGTAAATATATTACTCCCTCCGTCCCGGCTTATTTTGCACAGGTGACCGGGCACGGATGTTAAGAAAAAACAATTTTTGCTTTTTCTTTGACTTTTTTAAAGGTGGAGATTGAGTGTTAAGATTTTGAGGGTGGAGATTGTGGAAAAAGTTTTCTTTTTTGGAGTGTGCAAAATAAGGTGGGACGGCCGAAAAAGAAAAGTGTGCAAAATAAGGCGGGACGGAGGTAGTAGTTGTTAAAGTCACTCAATTGTTGATAGAATTATATTAATCAAATAAATATGAGTTTATTTAGATAAGAAATACGTACCATGAACAAAGCTGTCGTAATTCGACATGAAAACATCTTGCCCGCAGTGATTCTGCAAACCATTATATGTAGGTCGAAGAAGTGTCTGAGCTGAATTATGGGTAGTGCACTTTGTCCTGATGTTGAATTTTGATTTCTCTCTGAATTTTCTTCCCATCATAACATGCCAATGATTCTTAACTGAGTTGTCTGTTCTTCCTGGAAATAGCCTGCAAATGAATGCCCATTTGTTGCCATAAACTCTATGAGCCTCCATTAATCTCTCTTCTTCTTCTTCCGTGAATGTTGTTTTATTTATCTTCGGGTCGAGTTGATTATACCACCTCAATCTACAACTCTTTCCTTCAAAACAAAATAACCAAACATTCAATTTGCACTCAACAAAACAATTAACAAACAATAAACTTAATTTAATTATACTAATTACCTGATCTTCCTTGGAGTTTTTCAGCTATAACATTCCAGTTCTGGGGGCCGTAGACGGCGACAAGTTCTTTGAGTTTTGCATCCTCTGAAGGCTTCCAGTGCCCCCTTGAACACGATTTCGTCTCCCTCTTTTTGCAACTTAAATTAGGGTTTTCTCCACTTCTCTTGAAAATTTTGCTGCCCCTTCCCGAATTATAATCTTCTTCTTCTTCTGGGTTATTGTCAACAAACTCATCACAAAGCTTAATGCATCCCTCCTTCATAGAAAACCCTATTTTACCTGGAGAAATACATTCAAATTAAAAAAACCTAGGGCTTGTCAAATGAACTTCCAAGGGAATATTAGTTACATAGAAATAGTAAGAAACATAAAAACATTCAATTACTAGTAAGTGATTAATAAATAACATAAACTAATCAACTAGAACTTCTACCTTTCCCTGCAGTCATTAACTCTAGAAAATGCTCTTGATCCTTATGAGCGTTAGCGGTAGAAAATCCCATAGAATACATAGGGAGCAGTAACCTATCTATCAAGTTAGAAGAATGGTCGTTGGTGGCGGAGCCACCCGTTTCTTGGTGGCGCCGGCTTATCTGATGCTGCATGGACAAGTGTAACAAAAAAGAGTAGTTGATAGAGAATAAATGGATGAAGGCTAAAGAGAGAATTAAGACAGTAAGTGTGTTTCTTTTAGAAGTACCATTTTGCTGTAAAAAAAGGTACTTGTTTTAATTTTCTACTGAGTTTCAGAAACCTCAGTCGAGATTATCTAGTCCACAATTCTTATATCACTCATATCTCACCATTAAAACTATATGGTTTTACTAGAAGAATTATATTTCAGATTTTAATCAGCTCTCTTCAAGTAGAAAACGGCGTACTTTTTATGGTGGGACAGAGTATATAGAATATGAATTAGAAGATTATAATGGAAGAAAAGATGCGGTTAAACTGATCTTGATCTGCGAGTGGGGAGGGCCGGGGTCTAGTAGTCATAGGATGACCACTAATTTGACTACTTGTCAAGATCCATAAATGTTAGAACAGGCCATTATTTAACACAACCGAATAATTGCAACACCAGAAATATATGGATGCGCTGTATGTTGATGCATTTATGGCCATGTACATGAACATTGTTTTTGCATGCAGAAAAATCAACTTAATTCTAGTTTTGAATAAAAATCTTTTGGGCGGTGCTTCTTTCGGGGCTTTTATGGTCTAGGGACATTGGGATTCTAAAATTTCTGGTATACTGTACGAATGTAGGTTTATTTTGATGTTACCTTTAAAATATTTATTAGTTCTGGTATGAGAAAGTAAACTGATAAAATCACTGAGTCGAGTGGTGACACTCTGTCTTTAAGACAAAATTGTCTAATATACAATAGTCTCTCAAGATAAAACAGTGAAAAGTCACAGGAGGAAGATTATTTGCCAATGGTGCTAAATTATTTGCAAATAGTTGGATATTTGAGACTAGTAACAATTTAGAGATGATTTTTTTTAAGTTTTTATACCATAGTCTATGCGGCTAAGTGGTCGTAAATGATCATCTTTTAACCACTCCTTTAGTGGTCGGAAATGGATCATTTTCTGGTAGACGATTGTTGTCAAACTATGGTTAGTAAAATTATGGGCGTGTCTTAGTAATTGTAATGATTAGTTTGAAAATGGTACTTTTGCCTACAATTGTAAAAACTCTCTTCTAAACCTATTTGACCAGATATATCCTTAATCAAGTAGGGATACACATTCATCTTTTAAGGCTTACACGAAACATGCATATCCAATCATGTAAGGTTTTTTTCTGAATCGCCTAAAAATCTTGAATTGAGTAAGCTCTCGAAATGAGACTTAGAAGAATCAAACAAAACCACTTCCAGATCGTGGAAAAGAGAATGTAAATAATATTTTAAATAACTGATAGGACCCAATTGTAAATAGCGCTTTAAATATTTTCAAATAAATTGAGGAAGCCTGTTATGTTTTTTGAATGCTAAAACGAAACCTAGATATATAATTAAGATCGGATTATTTAGATAGGTATTTGGAGTTAGTTAAGGTAGGTTAGGTTGGTTAAGCATCTCATTTGTACGTAATCCACTACACGTTTGTCTCTAAGATCCTATCAATTGGTTACCTTATAACATGCACTATTTAATTTGGGTCCGCTCATAATTAAACGTCTCACTTACACATAATTTGTTTCATGGTAACAATATATAGCATGCTATTTAATCAAGTGGCTTCACCTAATATATGTGATTTATAGCATGCTACTATATATACATGTGTGTGTAAATATATATTATATATAATATGTTTAAACATATTTTAATATATTGCTATAGCTTAATATCTTGATTAAATATTATATAAGTTTTTCTAGATCATACGTTAATTGTAGGGCTTGTTCAACTACCGTTAACGATTTTGGTCTTTAAATTTAAGTTTACACATAATTCGAAAGAAAGAAAAATCAAATAAATCACCCAAAAGATCAGTTCTTTGTAGATTATTGTAATACTTCAATATTTTCTTTATATATATATATATATATAGAAGCAAGTTACATAAAATAAAAATAACAAAATTCAAACAGTTTTTTATCCCACTAGTATGGCTATCTCGGCCATCTTCCAAATTTCGACCATTTATGTCATTACGGACTGAAACAACCAAAAATTGTCCGAAACAGAATGAATGCCAAAGCGTTCCATCTCCATGACCGAAATGATACATTTCGGCAATTTCGGTCAAAATGGAACATAATCAATAACTAGGATTGCAATCATTTATGAAAAATGTGATGAATGTTGTAATCAGAAAAAAATGAATATCAATCTTATTTTGATACTTTTTAAAGTTCATATTGTAGTTAAAAATTCACCCAAATTTATAAAAACTTTTTTTAATCCTTTATTACAGTGTTTGTGGAACTGGACCAGTGAACAAACCGGTTATGCTACTGGTTCACGGTTTAACTGCTCTAGCTGGTTTAATCGACGGTTTGATCGAAAATGAGAAAAAGTTTTAAAATTATATTGTATTATATTATATTTTGTAGAGCATAATATATATTGTCTTTGAAAAATGACATAAAGGTTTAAATGACTAGAAAATATATATTAATAATAAACAAATATTATAAGATTAAATAAAATATTTAATATTGTATAATTATTATTTTTAAAATAAAATTTTAAAAGTTGTTAAAATAGAAAACGGTCTTCCGGTTCAATCTATTCGGTTCTTTCCGGTTTTTAGCGATTTTGACTGATTTAACACCATTTTCGATTTTCTATCCATACCGAATCGAATTGGTGGCCGATTCTCGGTCGAACCGGTTGATCGGACAGTCCGATCCCACAAACATGGCTTTATTATATTATGTCGGGCCCTATCTCACGAGGCCCAAATTATAGCCTGTGATTTTGATAAGCATATTTTTTGGGGATTTTGGGATCAACTTTGCTTAATACACCATCAATAATCAAAACAATTTCCTCAAGGATTTCAAAACAAATAAACATCAAACTTGTGATGGAAACTCATTCCTTGTTGAAGCTACTAAAGTGAGGCTTTAGAGAAGTGGCGTTGTGATTAAACTATTAAAGCCTCAACGAAATAATTAACATGTAGAACTCTAATCTCTCATATTTGCATATTTTCTATTAAGAATTTTAAAGATCGCAATGTAGGGATTATGTTTTAATATAACAGTACTTGAAATAAATAATATTATTAAAATAATTGGGAGTGATTAAGACATATAGGGACAGATGGTATGAGGTAGGGGTAGGGCAGTAGGGTTCAAGTAATATAGAATGGTCCGGTCCGGTCTTGAAACAACAGCAGGTCAGGTTAGGTTAGGAAAGGAAAGGGGCGGTTGCTTTATTTGCACGTACGGCCCCTATTAGTATTATTTATACATGAAATTGGAAATAGGGTCTTTGCTCAAATATTGACCAAAATTCAATGATTCAATAATATTATGAGGACAATTCCCATAAATAGCTAATTCAATTTCATCTACCAACTCAGAGATAATTACCAACATTCCCTATTAAACAAAATCTTGGATATTATAGTTTTGACCAACATTATTTTGGATACTACTATTAGCACGATTTATAAATATGACATGATTAAAACAATAAGTGCCGATATATTTATACGGTTATAACATAGTGAAGTAGTATACCCATTAAAGAATAAATGATGAAAAATTATATATTCTTTAAAAAAATAAATGACCAATAAAAAATAAAAATATAAGTAAATTATGAAATACTTATACTCATTTATTTAAAATAATGATATTTATTTCATCTTTGCGCATAAATAATATTGATAATATATATATGATCGATTTGTGTAGTATGAATTCATCATTATAAAAATTCTCAAAATTTTCGTTCTTTTATGTTGTTCCAATAAAACACTGAAAATGGTTAATTATCTTGTTAATTGAAAATCCAGGTGCATTATATCTATGAGATGTTGCAGGTTCTTTCCCATGTTGATTTTCAACTTTACATATATGAGGAATCAAGTAAAGCTCATTTGGTTGAGTCCCAAGAAATATAAACCAGTTATTTGAGATCAATTAACATCAATCCCTATCTTAAGATTGTATTAAACACTTTGGGTCCATTAATACGTTGGATTTGGTGTGATTGGGACTAATAATCCCACTTAATCTCCTGTTTACTTTTTCAGTTCGCGTAAATCGGGTAATCTCGTAGACCCGGTAAATAAGGCACTGTTCGAGATTATTCATGGGATTATTGATCTCACTACGCCCCCAAGATCAGTTTGATCCCAGAGTTTGATCCTGGGATCAAACTAGGTCATTACCAAAAGCTAGGTTTTTCTATTCAAAACAGAATTCACTTTCCACTCGTTGAGAGCCGCCGCGGAGCAAGGAGATTTCACCAACCCAAGTCTGCCAATCATCTCTTTCAACTACAACAGGTAATTTTTGGGATATTCACAGCCCAATCGTTATCATCTTTCCTCTCGAAGCTTATACACTAGTTCTATTCAACCTGTTTGTCAGAATTATTTTCGTGGTTTTCTTCCATCCTCAGTATTTCACATGATTTTTCTGCTTCATTTGCTTCTATATGGGGTTGAAGACTATGTTTATTTTCTGTTTGTATCCGAATATTGTGCATGTTATTGTGTTTCACGATTGATTCAGTTTTTAGTGAACCGCATTTTGGGGATAACTATGTGCCCGAATTAATTTTTTCTTTAGGTGAGTGGGTTTGGTTTTGATTGATCCAATGGGTTATACAAATGTAGATGTTAGTTGTTTTCTGTAACCCATAATAAGAAAGGAGGTTGTTTATTGTTTTACAGGGTTTATTTTTTATGGTACTTTTTAACGAACCTTATACTTATTTTGTCAGCTTCACAATTTTATTGGCTTTATGTGGAAGAATAAGAGTAATAAGTGTAGATGTTGCTGAAATTATGAATTAGTGAATATGAAGGTTGTCGGTACATGCAAGTTTCTTATTCTTTTCTGTTCGCAAGTTTGTTACGTGAACGAATTACACCATTTTCTTGTTTGGCTATTTTTTTTAAAAGGTGTTTATAAGATGTCTAATTAAGCTCCTCAAGAGCTTATAAGCTCTTTTAAAAAAAGTACCACCCCTCCATCCTTTTCCATAAGCTCTTTTTAAATACACCTTTTGTTGGTAATTATAATTACAAAAATATATTACTTATCAAACACATCAATTTCAAAAATATATTTGATCCAAGCACTTCTAGATCTTGTTTCAAAATAAGACCATACAACTTATAAACTCTAAAACATATTGTAAAGATATTGTAAGTCCCCGATAAGAGAGCGATATAAAGATGGATCCAAAAAGGTGTTCCGGTGCTCACAAGCGATGTGTTGGTCGCTAAAGGGGTGCATATCGGCCGGCTTAGAATCAAGACGTTGAGCACGTGTAAGGATATCATGAGCATACTTCATTTGACTGAGGAGCAAGCCATCGAAAGAGTGGGTGATCTCAAGACCTAAAAAATAGCTCAGCGGGCCTATTAAGGGTAAAATTCTTGTTAGCTCGAGCAATGAAGGTTTGCAGCATAGAAGTATCATCACCTGTAATAATAATATCATCCATATATAATAACAGATAAATCATTGATGAATGTCAATGAAAGACAAAGAGAGAGGGATCGGCGCGACAATAGATAAATCCCAAACTAAGAAGGAAGGCACTACAATGCTGAAACCATGCAAGAGGAGCCTGACGAAGACCATAAAGAGCTTTCCAGAAACGGTAGACATGATCGAGAAAGTGAGGATCAATAAAACCCAATGACTGAGCCATGTAAACAGGTTTTGTAAGAAAACCATGAAGAAAAGCATTCTTCACATCTAGCTGATGCAATGACCATCGATTTTGGACACCGAGAGAAAGAATTATGCGAACCATAGCAGCCTTGACCACAAGACTACAGGTGTGGGAAAAGTCATTACCCGAGACTTGTGTAAACCCTTGGCAACCAACCGTTGCCTAGTAACACTCAATAGAGCCATCCGAGCGAAATTTTGTGCGAAATACCCATTTTGATCCAACGATATTAGCATCGGGAGGCTTTGGTAATAGGAGAAATGGCAAGGGACGTGAGCAAAGCAGTGGTACAATAGTCGGCGGGATAGCGGGGTTTGAAAATTCTCGATAGCGCGAGTTTGCATCGAATGAAAGGGAGCAGGGGGTAGTAGGGTCACCCCCAGCTGGAGCAGCAGCGGCCACAAACGGCGAGATAACCGCTGGCGGCAGAATAGCAGCAGCCGCTGGAGGGGCTGAAACCGCGGCTGGTGAAGGCGGTGTAGCTGCGTGTGGAGCCGGTGGATTTGGAGGCGGCAGTAGAGGAGTGTCAATAGGACAAATTCCGCAAGATTTTGCAGACGAAGACAACGCAAAGAGGGGAGGTGCCAGATTAATATGGCTAGAACCTGCAGAAATAGGCTCAAGAAACAATGATAATTCAAGAGACGAGCTATCTGAGAAGGTTTTTTTTTTATCGACAAATGGAAATAAAGCCTCAACAAACTACGCATGCCTCGTGATATAAAAACGAGATCGTAGCACCAAAAACCTTTATAATGACTTATGTATCCCAAGAGTATACATGGATGGCTACGCTGAGCTAATTTATTTCGGCGAGTAAGCCCAAAGATAAGGATATACCCGGTAGCCAGATGCTTTAATATTTTCATAATTAGGAACAATGCCATACAAACGTTCAAACAGGGATTTATTATTCAACACAGTAGACGGCAAACCATTGATAATATATGCAGCAGAACAAAATGCATCGACCCAAAAAGTAGCAAGAACATGAGCATGAAACAACACAGATAAACCTGTTTCAGTGATGTGACGATGTTTCCGCTGAGCTCGGCGATTTTGTTGAGGTGTGTAAGGGCAAGAAATTTTATGGTGGATGCCCTTGGAGGTAAAGAACTCACAAACCCGAGTGTTGAAAAATTCAGTACCACCATCACTCTGGAAAACTTTCAGAGGCAGAAGAATTGAGTGCAGACAAAGGCATGAAATGGAACCAAAACATCAAAGAATTCATGCTTCACAGATAAGGGATATATCCAAACAAAACACGAAAAATCATCAATGAAAACGACATAATAATGGAAGCCATCAGTAGAAGTTACGAGAGCAGGTCCCCAAAGATAACAATGTACTAAATTTAAAGCAGCTGAAGCATGTTTTTCATCCAAATAAAATGACAATCGTTTACTTTTAGCTAACTGACAAGACGAACAAATACTAGGCTTAGGCAAAAGAGAAGTAACGGATAATTGTCTAAGCCGATTTAATAATTGAAAAATTAACATGCCCGAGACGAGAATACCATAACTCGAACGACGCCTGTGGCCTCTGTGACTTCAAGACTGCAACAAAGGCTTTATTATCATGCTCCAAAACATAAAGACCATCACTGACCGTGCCCCGTGCTACTGTTTCCCTTGTTGCCCTTTTCTGAATTTCAAGAGAATTGCGAGAGAATAATACATCCAGTGGATATTCAGATGTCAGTTTGCTAAAAAAACACTAGGTTCTTGGTAAGATTCAAAACCACTAAAATGTCTGATAAACTAACATGCTTATTAATGTTAGACGAACCAGTATGAGTGATAATCTATGTAATTAATGTTATTACCCAATTGGTTAGCCTTAGAACTCCTACTCCAAGATTAATAATAAGCTCTATAAATCTTGTTGTCTCTTCAGTATGATTAATCAAAACAAGCTCTTCAATTAATCCTACTCAACTTATCAATTCCTAAAACAAGCTCTTTAAGAATCAATAGTCAAGTGCATTAAGAATCAAGACAACGGAGTAGATTCGACATAAAACTCGTAAGTTCGGTTTCAATGGTCGAACTCTATGTTATCCCCAATAAAATAAATCTATTGTTTGCTACACAAGAATCGGATTCATAACAATTACGGATTTTAAGCCTAATTCTAGCAACACACTAACAAATATCCAAATGGGTGATCAAACCACAATTCAATTCATAAGTGTAAATCAACAATCCCAAATAACATTGAACATTCCAAAAACATAATCCAATCAATTTACAACCGTAGAAATTACATAGACATTCTCAATCCAAGGTTCAACTAATGATCAAGGGCTGAAATAAAGGGTGCTAGCCCATTACACCTAATACAATCAGCAAATAGAAGGAAATACAAGACATGATAAATTTAGAATAAACCAAGAACTTGGGTTGAGGAATGAAGGGCCTTCAATCTTCTTCCCAATGTTATCCTTGAGGACTCAAGGCTATTAACAAGCTCTAATAGCCTTGTTATCCCTTAATCTTAGTTAATCAAAACAAGCTGTTCGACTAACCCTATTCAATTTAATCGAATCCTCGAACAAGCTCTCTTAGATTCAATAACCAAATGCATTAAACACTAGGACAACGAGATAAATTCAACATAAAACTCGCAAGCTCGGTTTTAGTGGTTGAACTTTGTGTTATCACTAATAAATAAATCTATTGTTTGCTACACGGGAATCGGAAATCCTACAATTACGGATAGTTATTTCCTATTCTAGCAACACATTCACAAATCCCTTAAAGGGTGATCAATCCAATAATTAATTCATAAATGTGAGTCAATAAGAGCAAATAACACAAAAAGCTCGAATACACAATATTTTCGGTAACATTAACCGTAATAATCACATAAACATCTTAAACTCAAGGTTCCACAATAATCAAGGGTGAACAAAAGGGTGCTAGTCACCCATTTTACCTAATACAAAGATAAAATAACAGAAAATTAAAGAAAACATGAAAATAGGATAGAAAGAACCAAAAGTTAGGGTTGAAGATCAAGATCTTCAACCCCCTTCCATTCCTTTGCTTCCAATGGAGAAAAAGTGGCTGATTATGTGTGGGGGATGGGTTCTAGGTTAGGTCAAATTCGAAAATGACCTTATATATATAGAGGAGAAAGTGTTGGGCCGAAAAAATAGGCAAAAACGTGTTTCAGGATTGAAAACAGGGTATCGGGTCGCGGCCGTGAACCAAAGTCACGGCCGCGAACCCTTCATTTTGCTTACGTTATAATTTGGTTCGCGGACACGGTCGCGGGCGTGACTCTGAGTCACGGGCGTGAACCCTTCATTTTGCTTAAGTTGTAATTTGGTTCGTGGACACAGTCGCGGGCGTGACTCTGAGTCACGGGCGTGAACCCTTCCTTTCTCTTTGATAGGTCGCGGCCATGAATCCGAGTCACGGGCGCGATCTGTGCCCTTTCTCTTTGATAGGTCGCGGCCGTGACTTGTATTCGCGGGCGTGTCCAGTCGTTCGAACCTCTTCCCCCTTGTTCCATCCTTGGCTCGTTCTCCGGTTCGGACTTCTTCGATACTCGTTTTTCGGCCTTAATTCACCTGTTTTGTCCTGAAACGAGCTCAACACATTAAATGGCCCAACAATACAAATATGCAAAATACACGATCAAATGTGCATTAAAATATCATTAAAACGACACTTAAAGCGACCTAAAATGCATGCATTTTCTTGTGTACCAATGATGGAGGCTGGAAAATTTATTATTGGATGTCCAAAGATAGGTTAAATTCGAAATGGAACTTATATATATAGGGGAAGAGTTGTCACTTGAGTTTTAGGCAAAATCGCATTCAAAATTTTAAAACAGGGTAAAGGATCTCGGCCGAGATGCAAGTGTGTCTCGGCCGAGACGTGAAAAGAGGATTTTCCTGCTGGTGAATCGAAGGCTAATCTCGGCCAAGATGCAATTGTGTCTCGGCTGAGACGTGAAAAAGAGGATTTTAGGGCTTGTTAGGGTTTGACTTATCTCGGTCGAGATTAGGTTTCATCTCGGCCGAGATCTTGATCTCTTGAAAGTCTTGATTTTCCCTGGAAGGTCATCTCGGCTGAGATGCATTGCCTGTCTCGGCCGAGATCTTCAATTCTTCAAAACTTCAAGAATTCCCTGGAGAGTCATCTCGGCCGAGATTTGCATCTTGTCTCGGCCGAGATCTTTCTTTAGCCCTGTTCTTTGTTGCCTCGATTGATTCACCGACTTCGCGATCTTTTAATACTCTTTTTCGATCCATTTGCACCTGTTTTAACACAAAAATGAACCAAACGCAATATTTTGCCGAATGAGAATTAAATGCACAAAAATACACATGAAATTTCACAAAAACAACACGAAATTGACACTTAAAGCGTCCTGAAGTGTGTGCACGAACACGTGTACCAAATCCCCTCAAACTTGAACTTTTGTTCGTCCCGAACAAATAAAGAAAAAGAAGAAAGAACATGTGTTTAGGACAGATTTAAGTGGCGATCGGTTTCAGATTATTTTCTTAAAAACAAGGCAAACATGAAAGTAATGAGCATGTGTGATAGACAAAATCCACTACTTTCTACACTTTGACATTCTCGACTTGAGATCCTCACCGGGTGAGTGTATCTCTCAACGCTCGAGTGTATCAAATGGGATGTGTATATGCTCGCATTGAAGTGCATGAAATGCCTGCCGTAAGCTTGCCAATCATCTAACTCGAAAATGTACTTGACATGTGTGACAAAGAATCAAATAGGTCTTTAATGGGTTGTAATGTTAATTTGGGGTAAGGTGGGATAATTTTGGGTAAAAGTGACTGTAAAATGGACTAAATGAGTTAGCTACTCTCATCTACCCCTCAAACAACAATCACTCTACCTTACTCTCTCACTTCCCAATAAAACAGATCATGAAATGCGGCTTCTTCACCTTACGACAAACTCAAAACCTAAATGCTTCTTTTCCAATTCTCCCTTGGGTGTGTTTTCTTTCGAATTTTGTTTCCAACTTTCAGAACACTGGTCAAAAAGCATTTATATTACTAGTCTCTCCCGATCGAAAGCAGTGAATTGAATATATACAATCGACTTTTTCTTTCTTTTTTTCTTTTTACATACTATTTTCAAACACTGGGGGAGACTAGTTTTCCCAATTCTTTGCCTATTGTTTCAATTCTCTTCACCTTTCAATATTCCCAATAGTTTAACCCTTTTAATCCCAAATTTTACCCGACTATCTTCCAACCGCCTCCCTCGTACTCAAATAGTCCAATTAGGGTCAAAGGCTAAATCGAAAGGTACTTGGCTTATAGAGTTAGACTATCAAACAAAAAGCTAAAAGCTCAAGGGGCTAACTAGGGGTAATTTTCTAATTTTTGGTGGAAAGGTGTGACATTTCAAGTTTACAAATAGGCTAAAAATCAAGAATTGTCTAAGATCACTTTCAATGCCACAACATGTACCGACTTATTCAAAAGTAGAGAATTAGGGTAAGTTCTAGAGGAAAATGCATGCATTCAATGAATTTCACAACGAAGAAGATTTTGAAGTACTCCAAAGATGGGAGTATCTATTTAGGCTCAAAAACTCACTTTGGCAAAATTTTGATCACAAATCTTGTATGCAAGCTCGATTTTGTTTCAAAAGACTACCATGCTCTATCATGTGCCATTTTCAAAAAATTTGTTCAAAAATTTTCATCATTAATCAATGCCACAATTCTCATTCCTACACGGTTCAATCACTTTTTCTCGATCAGAAATTTTTTCATCATTAACCAATGTCACAGTTCTCATTCCTACACGGTTCAGCCAACTTGTACGCCTACCACCCCCTCCTCAAACTTGGTTGGAAACCAAGTTTGTGGAAAAGAGGAGTACGAGTTGGTGCTCGTCGAATTTAACCAATTATTAACCGTTTTAACCAAAGCCAATAACTAACTAACTAACTTAACAAAAATCCTACTCCTAAAATGTTCAAGGTATCAAAATTTACTATAAACAATATCAAAATAACCAAAACAACCAAAAGATAATAATTGGCTCACGGGCCAAGTAATTTCATCAATAGGCAAGGCAAAGTCAATCATCAAAAGTCAAGCCAAAATACAAATCATAATTGGCACACAGGCCATCAAATCAATTCAACATGAATACAATATCAAATGACTCACAGGCCAAAACCAACAATAACAATGTAAAGTGACAGAAGTGAGGGCACACAGGTCAATAGCATAAACAGTAAAGGAAGATAAGGTGGGGTAGGAGGGGGTTCGGGAAGTTCGAGCGGCTGAGAATGTCTTACCCCCTTATTCTCTCCCCAAACTTACTTTTTCAACTAAGTTTGGGAAGGAGGGGTAAGGCTTTCTCGATACTCTACTCACAAAGATCAGGAAGGCCGGGAGCTCGAGCCGGTGAAACACCGCTTGATGATGTTGAAGAGGTCGAGGAGCTTGTTATGGTTTTCTTTAATGGTCTCTTTAATGCCTCTCAATATCAGCTCCAATTGCCGTCCTCATTTCCACCAGTTCAGCTATGATCTGATTCCTTTGATTTCGTCCCCCATTGCAGCCACCAGTCCTTCTTGGTGTTCCTGGAACTCAGATTAAGATAGCACAACTGACGTTGATCTCTTCTTTGATGGTCTGTCTGGCTGGCTGCTGCCTTCTCCCTCGCCTCCCGTGCTCCGAACCCTTGCCACCGGACGTGACTTCTTTGCTCTTTTGAACTTGGTCAATTCATCACTGGTTGGCTCTTTGGACGCATTGATGTGCGTCTCTGAGCTCAGTTCCAAGTTCAATTTTCTTTCCAAATTAATGATGTACGTCAGCCCGAGGTTAGGTAGGCGGAGATAAGGTCCCTCATTTTGGAGGACATAAAGATAGACGGTCCCGAGGTTCCCTCTTTATACCCGAGCATAGCTATTCTCATATTCTCCATCTTCTCCTAGTCTAAATAGTATTCAATGCTGATGGGTGTGTACTCTAGGAGAGGCACATTGTAATGCTCGAGAATGGGGGTAATCAGAGCCCTGCAGTAAATCGGGTCTGGAACCTTCGTTTCCCTCTTCCTTTCAGTCCTTAACTCCTTTACTGTCTTCCCAAAGCTCAGTATCAGATCTGCCTGGAAATTCCTCAGCCTCCTGTTCACAATTGCCCACAAAATCTCCTCATGTAATCGAGGAGAACTGATCTCCTTCCTGCCACAAATTGTCGAGCTTAGCAACTTCTGCATATTTGATGACCGGGCTTCTTGTTGAAGTCAACCTAGAGCTCCTTGGGTCATAAGCCTGTGGTGCAACCATAACAGGGGTGGCAGTGATTTGCCCCCAGAATTGTTGCACATCGAACTCTCGTAGAGTATCCGCATCGCCAACAGTTGGCCTTTTGAAGCCGTATATAGCCTTCAAGTTGTCATGGCTCAAAGTCTTTGTCTCATTCAGAAGTTGAAACTTGATGCTTAGACCTTTGTGGAGCAGGAAAGTGACTCCTCCTCGATTTCGAGAGTGCTAAAGAATTCTAGCACGAACTTGAGGAATGTAGGTCGGGGTGCTAGGCATTGGGCTAGTCCTGCTTCTTCTAAGAGATCATTGACATTTTGTCTTATGCCCATGGCGTCCAAAATCTTTGGATCACCATAACGGGTTGCCGACACCCCCCTCCTTATCAATTTGTCGAACCTCTTCTTCTGTTCGTCTGTGCTCAGAATTATATCAAAGTCGATTGGCTGTGTGGGTTTATCTGTTATTGTTGGAGTTCCTGGTGTGGGAGCCTCAGGTGTGTGATCAACTGCTTTTTGTTTGCCCTTGGCTTGACTTTTTCTGATTTTCTATGCTACACGCCTACTTGAAGTGCCCTCTTGACTGGTGTTTTTCTTCGTGTTTTTTGGTGGTGCCATTGTTTGCCTGTAACCAGTCAAAAACACACACATCAAACTTAAGTTGAATAATGAAATTCCAAACTTATATGTCCACCATCATTTATCCATGGGAGGAGCAATTTCACACTCATTATTCTTCAATCATGAATCAATTAGCTTGCCCAAATAGCCCAAATCGACAATCAAATCAACAAAAATAAGCTAAATCGATTTAATGTGTTCTAACATATATCAATCCATATTAATCGATTACACATAAACCATTCTAGCTCAAAAATTGAAATAACGATCATATTAATCAAGCAAAAAGGGCTATACAATCCATACACATGTTTGAAGAGTATTCACAATCCTAATTCACAAATGTCTCACCCAATCCATCTCCTAGTTCACATATCGCTTATCATCATCAAATTTGTATTCTTTGTCGGCAAACAAATCAATTCGGCTATCAAATTACACAATATTTAAAATTTTCAACCAAATTCAATAAAACCAACTAAAAATATGAAATTGACTTCCTATCATGCATCAAATTCAACAACAAATAGCAAAAAAGTAATAGGAGGTGATAGCAATACTTACCGGATGAGTTTAGACGAAGAAGATTTGAAAATTTCCTTTCGCGCCTTTTGTTAACCCGAACTCAAAACCGCTCCAAATCCAATTTTTTTTGGATGAAAGTGCAATATATGATGTGGGTGAGGGTGTGTGTGAGTTTGAGTGAATTTGATTGAGTGAAAATGGTGAAATTTGAGAGTGGGGTGTGTGTTTGTGCGCAAAATCGCGAATTGGGGGGGAAGAATGCCCTAATTAGTTCGCGCAGGGGTATTTATACCTGGGCAGAATCTCGGTCGAGATGCATTTCCTAGCTTGGTGTCTCGGCCGAGATCCTTTCTTTGATCCCAGGCTTATTTTGCTCAGCAACGAATCTCGGCCGAGATGCTTTGTGTGTCTCGGCCGAGATAGCTTTCCAGAGATTTTGCCCCTATTCTGGCAAATTGATCTTGGCTGAGATGGCTTGGTGTCTTAGCCGAGATAGTCTTCTAGCAATTTTGGCCAGTTTGGGCTCTTCTGAATCTCGGCCGAGATGCTTTGTGTTTCTCGGCCGAGATAACCTTCTAGAGATTCGCCCTATTTTGCCTGCATGACGTCTCGGCCGAGATGCAATGTGTATCTCGGCCGAGATTCCTTCCCCTGCACTTTTCCTTCATTTTGGTCCTCTCCACCCCCATTTCATGTTATCTCTTGATTATTTTGATTTATACCTGCACATTTCTCAACAAAAACATCAAGTATGCCACAAGGAATTTATTAAGCTACTAAACTATGATTTTGAAAGTGCAAAAAATTAAAGACACTGTCGGGTTGCCTCCCGACAAGCGCCTTTGTTTAACGTCGTTGGCTCGACGGATGCGCTTTCCCTTAGCGTTGATTCAAAGGTGGTTTCCATATTGGTCCAGACCAGTTCAAGCACTTTACTTCATGCAGCTTCTCACCCTCCTCTTCATGATGTTTCAAGAATGTGAAAATGTTCGACTTATTCCTGCACCTTATCATAAATTCTTTCTCGACAGGAGGGTTAGCAATATCATGAGGAAAAATAGTATGGGAATCCTTGGGACATTGCTCAGAATAAAAAATGTTCAATTGCACGGTCTTTCCATCAAACTCCATTGTGACTGTGCCTCCATGAACATCTATCTTAGTTCGGAAGGTGTTTAGAAACAGCCTCCCCAATAAGATAGGCATAGAGTTTGATGAATCCCCTTGCATCTCCAAAACGTAGAAATCAGCCGGAAACACTAAGTTATCAACTTCAACTAGCACGTCTTCAATCACCCCATCGAGGTATGAAGCACTTCGATCGACTAGTTGAATGACTACTTGTGTTTCCTTGAGTGGCCCCAAATTCAAGGATCGAAAAATAGAGCGAGGCATAACATTGATTGATGCTCCTAAATCTAGCATAGCATGTTCAATCTTTTGGTTGTTTATTTTGCAAGGAATAACAAACATACCAGGATCTTTGCATTTTTGTGGAAGCCTCTTCTGAAAAATTGCTGACACGTTTTCACTCATGAGCACTTTCTCGTTCCCTTTAAGCCTTCTTTTGTTGGTGCACAAATCCTTCAAGAACTTGGCATAACGGGGAATCTACTCACTACAAGAATTTTGCAAATAGACAACGGATTTTATCTGTTATCTAGTTATAAATAAGTCTGTTATTAATAGTGGTGTTGTTAAAAGTATCATTTTGACAACAATTTAAAATTGTTGTCTATTCAACAATAAACAACAGTGTCCACAATAGTACAAAGCCGTTGTCTATTCAATTATAGACAACAGTGGAAAACTGTTGACCTTCTTGTAAAACTGTTGTCTTTATAAGTAAATATAACAGATAAAAACATTGTTGCCTTTCCATGAAAGACAACGGCTTTATTATTGAATATTGTCTTTTTTAGCGAAGAAAAAAAACATTGTTGCCTTTCCATGAAAGACAACGGCTTTATTATTGAATATTGTTGTTTAAATGCATACTTTCATATAAAACACCCAATAATCAAAATATCATAAATATTTACGGAACATCAAATACAAAATAAATGTCAATAAACTCATCAATACAAAATTAATTACTATAATACAATCCAAATTCTTCAACTAAATAAGTCCTAGAATGAAACCAAAAACTAACTCTTATTTACTCAAATAATTCTTATATATATATATATATATATATATATATATATATATCAAAACCAAATCTTTATGTGGTTGCCTACATCGGACATTAATGAGGAACAATCTTCCCTAGAAGTATCTAAGTTAGATTTATCAAACTGTGAAACTTGTCTATTTTCAACAATAGTCGGGGTATTCATCATCATTTCACTCAGAATAACTTCTCGTTTTTCAAAGGATGCTTGAAGGCGAGCCTCCCGTGCACTTCTACAATCTAGAAAGGATAGTAAAAAGCACACAAAGCCTACAATAGAGAAGGAGGTAATTAAAACCACATACAAACCAAGAGTAGTTTTAGAGGTGTTAAGGGAAGAGTATTGAATTTTTACCTCTTTAGTATCATTAATCTGTGGCCATCTTCTGAAAATTCAAAGTAAATCCTTTTGTGTCTAGGACCGACCTCATCACAAGGGCCCAAGAATAACCAGTACCTGCGATCCGAACCTAGGAAGATGGACTGCATAGATGTAAAATGTCTACTTCCATTTGGTTAGCAATATTTTTAAGTTAGCTTGCTTCTCTTCATCATCAATCTATGACATAATAACCAATGAATCGATTGGTTTTGATGTACTCATATAGTCTACTGAATGCTTGTCCAATAGAGTTGCATTAATCTTTTTATTTTAGCACCAGAACCATAATGATTGGTTCCAAGAGAACATACCAAAAAATCCTAGAAAATGTGCAGAATATGTAGCAAAAAGTTGATTGTAACATTTTCAGAATGTTACACTTTCTAAAAGAATGTTTATGTAAGTGAACTGATCTGATGAGCTTATATTAATAGAGAGGTTGAGTGCGCGCAGTTAGCATTTCCATATGAAAGTTGAAAAGAGAATTGATGGATCAATTACTTTCCTAGTATCCAATGCCCCCAAACAAGTTAAGAAGGGCCTTTCTGCAACTATTTCATTCCTCGCCCCTGCCCCTGCCCCTACAACTACCCCCAACCCCACCCCTTCCCACAAGCTTCCAAACAAAGAGAATTAATGGAAAGTGAGATTTGAAAGTTTAATTCTCTAGCCATTGTCCACTGATGATATCAATTTACCTCCACGTGCTCATTAAAAGGCAGTTAAATTGCTTAACTGGATGTAGGTAGTATCTATACGAGTGTCGAATATATAATTACATGCATCACCATAAAAGACAAATTTTATAACAACAAAAACTTATTTCAAATAATAAGCATTTATTATAACTATATTATTATTAGAGATAATATCTTGTCAATTGTTAAAATGATCTGCACATTAATTTTGCCAACTAAAAACAAGCCATATGCTACAATTAGGGGTGGGAAATGAGTTTAGAACTCGTGACCTCTCATTTAAATACTAAGAGTGATGTCATCTAACTATAAGGTTCTTGGTATTGTATTTGTTTAAGTACCTTGTTGGTACATATTTTTCATGATTCATAGCACAATGAATTCATGAGAGTGGCACTCCATTGTTCCAACTTCTGTTACAATGTTAATTTTACTAAAACATATGAGACAATGTTAATTCTTTCTTAAACAAGAAGATATATGAGGTAACGAAAAGGAAATTGAAATCAAATACCACGTTATGTATGTTCCTACAAACAATTCTACTAACTTGGTTCCATTCTGCACTGCATTTGGAAATGTTATTGTTGTCTATTCTAATTAACTCAGAATAAGTAAAAAGTAGTTGCAAAGTTAAGAAGTTACCTCTCATTATCATTACAGAGTGCAACAATGTCATACATGCCTTTGTTGGTAAACAATTTGCAATAGAATTGGGATGTTTTCAGAAACACAGATCAAAATCAATACTACCTTTGAGGCCAATGAATCCTAAGCCACTCATGTCTCATAAAATCCTCATGCTGGAATTCATCGATTTTTTATGGATTCAAATCATCGCTTATTTTAGGCAATTACGATTACTTCTGGCTGTATTATAGCATTGTTATGGGAAAAGATGAAAAAAAGACAATCTTACTAGAAAGTCAAAACCAGAAATAAATACATAAACAATATACAAAATTCAAGTCTTTAGTCCATACATCAAATTTCCTTGTTAACCTAGACTTGCAATGCAACTTAATTGCACAAAAGGAACTATACCAACATTATATTAACCAATACAATAAGGAAAAAGAAAAATCTAAAGATAAAAGACGATAGCTTACTTGAATTGTTCAACATTCTTCATCAAAACTTGCAAGCCGGTCAAGTTTTCTGGATAATCTCTTCCAATAATAGGTTTAAGATTACAATCTGTGTAGAAACAAGCGCATTGCATATAATTAACAGTAAAAGGCCACCGAGGAATGCATCTAAAGTACATCATGTTTGTTTAATCTAAATCTTACTAATTTTCTAGTTGCATTTATCAAGGGCTAGACAAGATAGTAACATTTATGGCCTAAAACTTACCGATTTCTATTATTAAAGTTATTCATGCAGGATGTTCATTAAAGCATAACCTAAAAATCTGACTTACACCTATCAGCGATACTATTACACCTCTTATGTGTTTAACTAGAGCTGAGTGCTTAGAATTCCATATGAAGATTCTATGTTGTATTAGTGAGGAATTTAGGATGCATACCGATAATGTCATCGTTGACACGCCTTGCCATGATTGATTATGGTAGAGAACTAAAGAAAAAAACTGCACATAAAACAGAGGAAAGTAGAAAAGGGAAATGAGAACATTTATCAAATACATAAAGTGCAAGAAAATAACCCTACTTACATCTATTCATCACTATATGTATCAACTTGAAAAATGCTGAACAATTCCCCCATTTTGAGGACTTTTAAAGAAATAATGGGAAATTGCTCAATATTTCCATTAATCCTCATTATCTATGTGAAAAAATAATATCCTTGCAATATACCTAAACTTCACTAATCCATCTTGAAAATCTTATTCAACAGATTTGGAGGTACTAATATATAGATTATAGAATCATCATTACAGAAAAAATGAAACCAAAAGGAATCACCACCCCACGGATCCGCTAAAAATTGAAGAGAATTACAAACAAACATTATAATTAATAAAACTGACAGGAATAATTTCCAGACAAACTCAGCATAAGAACTAATGCACATTTGAACACACAAAATGGGAATTAAACCAAATAACACTTCAATCGATCGATTAAATGTAATGAGAAGTAGAGTATCTTCTAAAATTACTCAAATCTCAGGATGTTTAGGGATGACTTTCGCTGAATTCAGAGAGCAATTTTGTAGGTTCATTACATACCTAGAAATTACGTCGATAAATCAGTATCGTGGAGAGAGCACATTGAATCAATATACATACATCAACACAAGTAATGATTAGAGAGGGGAGAGAGACTATTAAACAACAAAAGCATTGAAGAGTGAGGGACAGATACAGAGGGGGGGAGAGAGGCAGAGATTGAGAGCACGAAAAGAGGAGAGCGGAAGGAGAGAGATAACCTTAGAATGGTAGAGCGGGAGACGAGCATTGGAAGTGAGAAAAACTAACCTATTTCTCATTTACTTAACTAACATGAGAATAAGAAGAAAAAGAAAAGAAAAAAAAGTCGGGAACTTTGCTAAACTGTTTGCAATCACAATTGCGGTGCCCATACTAAAAAAATAATTTAACATTTTTTATATATATTATAAGCTCTTTGTAATTATAAAGGGTGACTAATAGTTGATTATTTAAAACTACATATAGTTAGAGGTGGTCAAATTGGCCAAATATTTTAGATGGGTTGAACTATAAAATCTTGGTCTGAAATACTATTTGGCTCGAGCAGCCCAACTCGATGGGCCAAAAGCCCGATGGACCATGGGCCGACCCAATAATATTCGTATATTATAGAGGAATAGGCCGAGTCACACCGACTAATTTTACGCTCGATCAAATTTTGGCCCGGTCCAAAATATAGTAATAGCCCGACGGGCCCAGCTCGACCAGGCCAGACCGTCCAAATTGCCACCTCTACATATAGTTGTATATAGTTATTGTAGCAATTTTTGGTTAAGATTGCATAAGATATTTTATGGAAACACTTGTAGTTGCAAAATGAGTAATTTTTAGTAACTACTCTTGTAGTTGCAAAAAAAACAGTTGAAAATAATATTTTTTTTCTTGTAGTTAAGGTAGAATATTCATATATCGAGTAAATATAGTACAAATTGTATATTTTATATTATTTAAACTTTATCAAAATTATATGTTTTACTATTTTTTTTATTGAGAAGTTAGTAATAAGGCAACTAAAGAAAGATGTGAACATTTGAATAAAATAAAAAATAAAAAATAAATATTAGTTTTTAATAGAAAACATATATTTGACAACACTTTTAAAAACAGTGGTCTATGAGTACATTTTCGCTTATAGACAACGGAATTTAAAAACTGTAGGTAAAAGTGTTGTCTATTAGCGACAAAGTGTGATAATAAACAACAGTTGGCGAAAATTGTTGTGCCGCTGTTGTTTTTAAAAAGTTTATGTGCTAATAGACAACATATATTGATAAAACCGTTGATAAAACAAACAACGACAACACTTCAACAAAAAACTGTAGTCTATTAAGTGTTGTCTATTAATAGTTTTGTTGTAGTGACTTCACGGCTTCGATCAACGGAATGTTGATCTCCACCTTCTGGAACACTTCCAGCATTTCCTTGTCCCTGTTTCTATCCGGAACCTTCTTGATCTGGCTAGGAAATGGAAGTGGTGGAATTTCAACATTGAATTATGACCCTTGAGGATCTCGGCCGAGATTGGCTTGTGTCTCGAACGAGACGAGCTTACAGCGTTTTTCACTTTCACCCATGGTTGAGTGATCTCGGCCGAGATTGGCTTGTGTCTCGAACGAGATGGGTATGCAGAGATTTTTCCTTTGTGATTGAAGTAAGCAATCTCGGCCGAGACCGTGGTGTTTCTCGGTGATGTGCATATATTATTCCATATTTTATATCCATATTCCCTTATTTTTGGTTGATTATTATTCTTTATTGATCTTAATTAATTATATTTTCATGTAGGAGAATAATAATTGGACTTGGAGCAAAATTGGGCTTAAATTAATGTTTTGGGCTGAAAAGTGAAGAAGCGAACCGAGATAGAGAGAAGATGGGCTTGAATTTATTAAGGTCTTCAATTTTATGGGGAAGCCCATCAAGAGCTTTATTTAATTAGGCTTATTATTTCTTTTATGTAATTATCTAGATATTATTTAGATATTTCCCTTTAGAGATAAGATTGTATTTTATTAAGATTTGATTAGGAGTAGAAATAGGAATTAAAAATTCCTAGCGTGATTTTTATAGAGGAGACGCGCACGGTCCAGTACAAGAATTTCAATACGCGCTATCTCCCTCCTTTCCCCAATGATTCACGCCACTAATCTCATTTCCTTCTAGTTTTCATCTTTTATTCTCTACGCTTTATTGAAGACCTTGGATTCCACCGCCATTAATTAAGGTTATTTTTTTGTTCAAGGGTTGATTTCAATTATGTTATGTGAGGCTATGCGTTTTAATCATTCTTGTTTAATTCAAATGTTTGTAGATTCAAGCTTATTTATATAAGAATTGTTTATTTGATTGAACTGACAACTCAATTAATTATTCGCTTACTGCTATTCATGAATTCATGATCCGTAATTGTCATGAAGGATTGAACCATAGTAGCAGCTATCTCGACTATTAGTAATTAGGTTTAGCTGTTTTCATATATCGTAATGCTATCGTTAACGTGGTATGGAACGCTATCGTGCCCAACTCGTTAATGATAAGTATTGATCGATTGCTGGGATTGGTCAATTAATTTAGGAAAACGCAAGATTTATTATGGCTATCCTAATAAATCTTTGGTTGAACTATTTGAATTGCAAGAATATATATATGTGAGCCTATGATCAATAATATAATTGAATGTCAACACCCTTGGATCAGAGTCAGGTAGTATTTGATTCGTCTTTATATTTTAAATATTCTATTTGCATGTTTTAGTTAATTATTAGATTCTTAGTTTAGCTTAGACAAACAAATCATAACCCCCATGTTATTTCTTGTTTTCACTTAAAAGAAATTAATCTCCGTTCCCCGTGGATTCGACCCTACTTACCACTATACTCGTTATTCTGCAAGTAGGTTATTTAATTTGGCGGTTTGACACCCATCAAATTTTGGTGCCGTTGCCGGGGAACGGTGCAAGTGATTTATTTCTTTTGAGTTTATTTTAGTATTTATTTTAGTTAGTTATTCCTTCTCCCCCTATTTTCTTCATTAATTGTTGCTGCCTTGTTCAACGGATGCGTATGCACATTATTTTGGAACTAGGCATGATAACATTCCACATGAGAGTTCTTTAGATAGAAGGATAGATAAAGTAATCTCTCTTGTGGAAAAAGTTGGTTTTACTTCAGGTACGACAGGTCAAGATTTGTGGAATATGCTCGATTCCTGGATGGGTAGCGTCGTTTCCGACTACCAAATTAAATCGTGTATGAAGATACACTTAAACCTTACCGACTACTCTAACTAGTAGAGTGGCAAGCAAGGGTCGATCCCACGAGGAACGGTCGAACAAATTTTGCTTTTATGTGTTAAGCTATTATTATGAAGAAACATAAAGTAAATAAGCTAGAAAACAATAAAGAAGTGGGGGGTCAATGAAATAACAACTACACCTAAATAAACAAAGACAAATAAAGAGATTTTTATAGGTTTTTGGTTTTTAAATAACAAAACGATTCACCCTTGATCATGTTTCACCGAGGTCTTGGACGATTTATGTAACTATTATTCAATTGTGATTCTAGCCCTTATCTCAAGACTATTAACAAGCTCTAATAGCCTTGTTATCCCTTAATCTTAGTTAATCAAAACAAGCTCTTCGACTAACCCTATTCAGTTTAACCGAATCCTCGAAAAAGCTCTCTTAGATTCAATCACCAAATGCATTAAACACTAGGACAACGAGATAAATTCAACATAAAACTCGCAAGCTCGGTTTTAGAGGTTAAACTTTGTGTTATCACCAATAAATAATTATTGTTTGCTACTCGGGAATCGAAAATCCTACAATTACGGATAGTGACCTCCTATTCTAGCAACACATTCACAAATCCCTTAAAGGGTGATCAATTCAATAATAAATTCATAAATGTGAGTCAATAACAGCAAATAACACAAAACACTTGGATACACAATATTTTCGGTAACATTAACCGTAATAATCACATAAATGTCTTGGACTCAAGGTTCCACAATAATCAAGAGTGAACTAAGGGTGCTAGCCACCCATTTTACCTAATACAAAGATAAACTAACAGAAAATTAAAGAAAACATGAAAATAGGATAGAAAGAACCAAAGGTTAGGGGTTGAAGATCAAGATCTTCAACCCCCTTCCATTTCCTTGCTTCCAATGGAGAAAAGTGGCTGATTATGTGTGGGGGATGGGTTCTAGGTTATTAGGGTTAGGTTAAATTCGAATGGGATGATATATATATAAGGAGAGAAAGTGCTAGTCGAAAATAGGCAAAATCGCATTCAAGATTTTAAAACAGGGTACTTAATCTCGGCCGAGACGGGAGTGTGTCTCGGACGAGACGTGAAAAGGGGTTTTCAAGGGTTTATGGGTCGAAAGGCTATCTCGGCCGAGATTAAGTATCATCTCGGCCGAGATCTGGGTCATTGAAAAACTTTGAAATTCTCTGGCAACATTTCTCGGTCGAGATCTGTTGTGTGTCTCGGCCGAGATCTTCTTTCTGCCCAACTCTTCATAAATGCCCTGGAGACTCATCTCGGCCGAGATTTGAGTCCTGTCTCGGCCGAGATCTTCAATTAACCCTTCTTTTTGTTGCCTCGATCGATCCCTCGACTCCGCGGTCGTTTGAGGTTCTTTTAAGACCCGTTTTTACCTGTTTTAACACAAAAATCGCACAAACGCATTATTTTGCCCATGAGAGTATAAAAGCACTAAATACACGTGATTATGCACATTATTGATACTAAAATGACACTAAAAGTGCCCTAAAGTGCGTGCACGAAACACGTGTACCAAATCTCCCCAAACTTAAAACTTGTTCGTCCCGAACAATAAAGAGAAAGACAAAAGGACACGTGTTTAGGGCTAAGTTTAGTGGCATTTGATTTCAGAATTTTCATAAGAAAGAGTAAGCGATCATGATAAAAGCGAGCATATGTGATAGACTAGATCCACTACTCTCGAGACATAACACTCCAAACTTAAGATCCTCACATGGTGAGTGTATCTCTTGACTCTCAAGTGTATCAAAAGGGAAGTGTATACGCTCACATTGAAATGCATAAAATGCCTACCATAAGCTTGCCAATCATCTAAACTTCGATGTATACCGACGTGTGTGACAAAGAATCAAAAAGGTCTTTAATAGGTTGTAATGTTGGTTTGGGGTAAGGTGGGATAATTTTGGGTATAAGTGACTATAAAACGGACTAAATGAGTCGTGCACTACCCATCTACCCCTCAAACAATGGTCACTCTACCTCACTCTTTACTTCCTTAGTAAACCAATCCCAAAAATTGATTTCTTCTCCAATTTCTGGTATAAGTGACTATAAAACGGACTAAATGAGTTAGCTAATCTCATCTACCCCTAAAAAAAATGGTCACTCAACCTCACTCTTTACTTCCTTAGTAAACCAATCCCAAGAATCGATTTCTTCTCCTTACCACAAAGTCCACAACCTAAATGCTTTTTCAATTCTCCCTTGGAGTGTATTTTCTTTTGAATTTCTACAACCTTGAGAACATCTATCGAAAGGCATTTATAATACTAGCCTCTCCAAATCAAAAGCAACAATTGAGTATATACAACTAACTTTTTCTTTTGTTTTTTTCTGATTTTTTCGACTTTTTTTTTTTTTTTTTTTTTTTTAAACAAAAATTGGAGAGGACTAGTATTCTTGATTCTTTTCCTAATGTTTCATCTCTTTTCACCTTTCAAAATTCCCCATAGATTACCCTTTTCAATCCCAAATTTACCCGACTACCTTCCAACCGCCTCCCTCATACTCAAATAGTCCAATTAAGGTCAAAGGCTAAATCGAAAGGTACTTGGCTTGTAGAGTTGGGCTGTCAAACAAGAGGCTAAAAGCTCAAGGGGCTCAACTAGAGACAATATCAAATTTGGTACAAAGGAAGTATTTTCAAGCTTGAAAATAGGCTCAAGTCAAGAATTGCCTAAGATCATTTTCAATGTCACACAATGCACCGACACATGCAAAATAGAGAATTATGGCAAGTTCTAGAGACAACTAAATGCACTCAATGAATTTCACACCGAAAGAAAGTTTAAATTACTCCAAAGATGGAAGTATCTTCTAAGGCTCAAAAACTCACTTGGTTGCAATTTTGATCAAAAGTTTTGAGTGTATGTTCAATTTTGTTTCAACAAGTCTATCATACTCTACCATGTGCTTCTTTCAAAAATATTTGTCAAAATTTTTCATCATTAATCAATGCCACATTTTTCTTTCCTAAACTCATCCAATTGCTTTCTCGAGCTACCAATTTGTACGAATCTCAACCTCTCCCCAAACTTAGTTGCGGACTAAGTTTGTGGAAAAAGAAGAATACAAGTTGGTGCTCGTCGAATTCAACCAATTATTAACAAACCAACTAACTAACTTAACAGAAATAATCTTACTCCTAAAAATATGCAAGGTATCAAAATTCAATAAAGATCATATCAACATAACCAAAATAAACAAAAGATAGCAATTGGCTCACAGTGGGTCTCGGCCGAGATGTTCTATGTCTCGGCCGAGATGGCCTCCCCTGCATTTTTCCTTCATTTTGCTCCCCTTCACCTCCACTTTATGCTATCTCTTGATTATTCTAATTTATACCTGCATATTTCTTAACAAAAACATCAAATATGCCACAAGGCATTTATTAAACAACTAACTAGGAATTTGAAAAACGCAAATATTAAAAGATACCGTCGGGTTGCCTCCCGACAAGCGCCTTTGTTTAACGTCGTTGGCTCGACGGATGCTCTTTATATAAACATAACAAACAACTAGCTATGTAAATAAAACTAACGCTTAACACATAAAACAAAATCGTTCTAAACCATTCCCCGGCAGCGGCGCCAAAATTTGGGTAGCGTCGTTTCCGACTACCAAATTAAATCGTGTATGAAGATACACTTAAACCTTACCGACTACTCTAACTAGTAGAGTGGCAAGCAAGGGTCGATCCCACGAGGAACGGTCGAACAAATTTTGCTTTTATGTGTTAAGCTATTATTATGAAGAAACATAAAGTAAATAAGCTAGAAAACAATAAAGAAGTGGGGGGTCAATGAAATAACAACTACACCTAAATAAACAAAGACAAATAAAGAGATTTTTATAGGTTTTTGGTTTTTAAATAACAAAACGATTCACCCTTGATCATGTTTCACCGAGGTCTTGGACGATTTATGTAACTATTGTCAATGCCCTATTCAATTGTGGTTCTAGCCCTTATCTCAAGACTATTAACAAGCTCTAATGGCCTTGTTATCCCTTAATCTTAGTTAATCAAAACAAGCTCTTCGACTAACCCTATTCAGTTTAACCGAATCCTCGAAAAAGCTCTCTTAGATTCAATCACCAAATGCATTAAACACTAGGACAACGAGATAAATTCAACATAAAACTCGCAAGCTCGGTTTTAGAGGTTAAACTTTGTGTTATCACCAATAAATAATTATTGTTTGCTACTCGGGAATCGGAAATCCTACAATTACGGATAGTGACCTCCTATTCTAGCAACACATTCACAAATCCCTTAAAGGGTGATCAATCCAATAATAAATTCATAAATGTGAGTCAATAACAGCAAATAACACAAAACACTTGAATACACAATATTTTCGGTAACATTAATCGTAATAATCACATAAATGTCTTGGACTCAAGGTTCCACAATAATCAAGAGTGAACTAAGGGTGCTAGCCACCCATTTTACCTAATACAAAGATAAACTAACAGAAAATTAAAGAAAACATGAAAATAGGATAGAAAGAACCAAAGGTTAGGGGTTGAAGATCAAGATCTTCAACCCCCTTCCATTTCCTTGCTTCCAATGGAGAAAAGTGGCTGATTATGTGTGGGGGATGGGTTCTAGGTTATTAGGGTTAGGTTAAATTCGAATGGGATGATATATATATAAGGAGAGAAAGTGCTAGTCGAAAATAGGCAAAATCGCATTCAGGATTTTAAAACAGGGTACTTAATCTCGGCCGAGACGGGAGTGTGTCTCGGACGAGACGTGAAAAGGGGTTTTCAAGGGTTTATGGGTCGAAAGGCTATCTCGGCCGAGATTAAGTATCATCTCGGCCGAGATCTGGGTCATTGAAAAACTTTGAAATTCTCTGGCAATATTTCTCGGCCGAGATCTGTTGTGTGTCTCGGCCGAGATCTTCTTTCTGCCCAACTCTTCATAAATGCCCTGGAGACTCATCTCGGCCGAGATTTGAGTCCTGTCTCGGCCGAGATCTTCAATTAACCCTTCTTTTTGTTGCCTCGATCGATCCCTCGACTCCGCGGTCGTTTGAGGTTCTTTTAAGACCCGTTTTCACCTGTTTTAACACAAAAATCGCACAAACGCATTATTTTGCCCATGAGAGTATAAAAGCACTAAGTACACGTGATTATGCACATTATTGATACTAAAATGACACTAAAAGTGCCCTAAAGTGCGTGCACGAAACACGTGTACCACTGGACATCCTACAGAAATTTGTCCCTACAATGCTAGATACAGTATAGGATGGATGAATTCCAATTGTCAAAATCCAGGAGCAGAACAAGGATTTTCTCAGTATAGTTACGAGAGACATCCAGCTCCCAATCAACATTCCGATTCTGGCCTGTCATTGGAGGAGATAGTGAAAGCTCTAGCAATGAATACACACCAGTTTCAATTGAGTGTCCAAGAGTTTCAACGAGAAACAATAGCCGACATTCAGGACCTCAAAAATCAGATTAGCCAGCTAACTACTTCTATTGGTGAATTGGAGGCTAAAAGTTCAGAGAGGCCAGCATCACAAATTGAAGTTAGCCCGAAGGAGAATGTTAGTGCAATTGTGCTCCAAAGCGAAAAAGAGATACAGTCTAGACTTACTTTCCTTGAGGAAATCACGAAACATCAAAGTGAAAAAGAGAATGAAGTGAAAGAAAACACACCTGTTCCACAAAAGATAAAATCTTCACACTCTTTTCCGTGTATTACTAATTTGGTTGTTCCTCCGTTTCCTAGCAGACTAGAGAAATCCACCAAGAATGAGAGCAAAGAAGAAGTATTTGGAATCTTTCAAGAGGTGGAAGTCATGATCCCGCCTTTAGAAGAGACCAAGGAAATTCATGGGTATCCGGAGATTTTGAAGGAACTACAAACGGTAGTGAGGAACATGAAAAGTGAAGAACAAAGTGAAAATTCGAAGGTTCCAACTAGCTTTTATATTCGGAAGATAGAGGATGGTGTTCTCATTGACACATATTTTGTGGAAACTCTTGACAATTATGAAGCATATGCCTCTTTGGACCTGAATGAGATACTAATGGATGCTCGTGGAATTGGCTAACCACAATGATGGAGGAAGAACGTCGAGCATAACGACGCAGAAAGATTGCGCTGTTGGGAGGCAACCCAAATTTTATTTTGCTTTGTTTCGTCTTTAATGTTGTTTTCAAGTTTTTTAGGTTTATTAGTTGTTCGTTCGTGTCTAGTGGAATAATAGGTTCAGGGACAACTTTTTGTTTGGTGTGATCACGCCAAATAAAAAAGTTAAATTCCCTTTAAATAGGCTAATTTTCGTAGGGGGCAGAAGACTAATCGAGTTTTGGCGTGATCACGCCAAAAACAGACTAGTCTAATTTTGAGTCAGAATTGAATTGGGCGTGATCACGCCCGATTTGAAATTGTCTTCTGCCTAAAAATGTCTTACAACCTTTATTTTCAGGATTTTTATTAAAAAAAATAATAAAATAAAAAATAAAAAAAGAAAATCGAAAAAAGCCTAATTCTGATCTTCTAATCTTCTTTTTCGCAGTAATCTCGTAACTTCTTCTCCACCAACCCTTACCACAGCCCCACTGTGTCTTCTATATGACGCGCGAACCACCTTGCGTGAATTGGCATCTAACTCCGCCATACATATACACACTGGTCTTGGCAAGCTACCCAGAGGCTGCTGTTCTAAGTCCACCAGCCGCCATTGATTACCTCTGTCGTTTTCAGGGAAGTCCTCTTGCTTTATCTGTGCTCATATTGTTTAATTTGTCTTCCTTGTATACGTGATTATTTTGGTTCCACTAATGCTATATTTCACTCTATCTCACACTGTTTATTTTTCCGCAATTTATGATAGCACTTTATCTAACTTTTTTTTGAGTGCTTGCTTTGAAGTGCGTTGACTACATTGGGGACAATGTAGAATTTAGGCGTGGGCGGAGTTCATACTAGGAACCTATAGAGGAACTTGTTTCTTTAAAAAAAAATATATATATATATATATATATCTTATCTATTGGGAGTATTCTTGTGCATATATGCTAAATTTTGTGGACTTAGCTGCTATGTCTTTGTTGGGTTGAGTATGATTGGCATAATAAAAGAGTTAAGTGTGATTATTTTTCTTGGTACTTAAAAAATAACGTGTCTCTTTGATCTTGATAGTGGATAGAATGAAAGTGTGCAAGATTCAACACAAATTAGCCTTTTCCGTGAGCTTTTGAGCCTAAGAGCAATACATACGATTGTGCTCTAATTTCTTTGTTGTGTGTGAATCAAGCATATCATGTACATTCTAGAACTTGCTTTGTTATGCATTTCGAGGCCACATTCATGAATTGTGCATTAAAATGATAAGGGCACTTAGGAATAACTCTTTAATGGCCTTTCTTTCTAAATAACCTACCCGAACATTTTCCCCTAGTTGAACACGTTGAGCTTATAGCCTATTCTTTGATTTTACCATGTTTATATATAGCCTATATTCTTTTTTCTTGTTTATGATCGTCTACCTTAATTTTTGGACCTTCTTGTCAAGAAGTGTAGAATTGCATGTCAAAAGGTGAATTTTTGTTGTGAACACAAAATGGGTGGGGAAAGAAGTACAAAGGACGTTATGGCAATGAAAAAAAAAAAAAGCAAGGACGAAAAAAAAAAAGATAAAAGAAAAAAAAGGAAAAAAAAGTGAAAAATAGACATTACCACAATGAAGAACGGGTAGAGAAATTGTGAGGTTGTCAATATCTTTGTGTTACTCTTTTCATGTCAAAAATAAAAAGTTTGACATATGCTACTTGAGAGTTGGCACATCTAGGTTATTACTTGGTTATTTCTTGGTTTTGTTTTGATGATCTCGTACGATCTTGTGAGATTACCAAGTGTGGTTGGTAGGAAATGGTCTCTTGATCTTGTTGAAAATGAAGGTGTGTTTGTCATTAGAGACAACGTGCATATGAATTTCCATAATTTCTTGACTTGCTAGCCTTCAAAGTTTCCTTTTATCCTACCTTTAACTAAGGCCCCGTTACAACCAATGAAAAGACCCTTTGATTAATGCATATTTCATACTTCAGTGGTGGAGATTTGATATATTAGCAAGCATATGGTAATGGTATGTATGTTTTGATATTGAGTGATTACATATGTATACCCTTATCATACACTTTAAAGAGCGGAATGTGGAGGCTGCTCGGGCTTCTCAAGCTCTCCAGACTTTACCCTACTAATAATGCCAATTGCGTTCACATTAGCCATATTGTTGGAATTAATTTCCGGTTGAGTAGGTAATTTTCCACCTTGTGAATTTTCTAATCGAGAAACGGCAGAGGCAATCTGACTGACTTGGTTTTCAAGATTTTGGAACCTCGAACTTGATTCTCTCTCAAGATGAAGCGTACTAGTTGCCAAGCTTTTCACTATGTCGGACAATGATGGATCAGAGGGTGTTGTCTCGATGGGTTGTCTCTGCTGGAACATCCCCTTAGGGTAGGGGGGGTCGATTGTGCCCACTTTGTTCACCCTGTTGTTGCACATTTGGATTCTAATGCCCATACTTAAAGTTGGGATGGTCTCTCCATCCCGGATTGTATGTATGTGAATAAGGATCATACTTTCTGCTGGCAGGGTTAGGATTGAAGTTGTGCACTGCATTGGCATGAGCCTCCATCTCTTTTTCGAGAATAGGACAAGTATCAGTGGAGTGTTCGGTTGTGTGACAGATTCTGCAAGGTCTTGGAGTAGGGGTGCTATCCGAAACCACTTTCTTCACTAGGTCGGTAAGCTGATCCAACCTCTCTTCAACACTTGAATCGATGACATCCTTGACACGTCTCACGGGCTCTCGACAACCGAATTATTGAGTGTTGGCTGCCATTTTGGAGATTAATGCTCGAGCTTCAGTAGGGGTCTTATCGACCAAAGCTCCACCACTGGCTGAGTCAATCATATTTCGATCAGTTAGACAAAGCCCCTCATACCAATATTGATCAACAGTTGCAGGGTGATTTGATGCGGTGGGCAGCTCGCTACAAGTTTCTTGAATCTTTCCCAGTATTCGTGTAAGATTTCCCCCTGCATTTGCCTAACTCCCCTAATCTCCTTTCTGATGTTGGTAGCCCGTGAAGCAGGAAAGTACTTCTCAAGAAATTGTGTCTCCATTTGCTCCCAAGTGGTAATGGAACCGGATGGCAAATAGTATAACCAATCTCTTGCAAGGTCTTTGAGTGAGAAAGGGAATGCTCTCAGTTTAATCTGTTCCTTAGTCACTCTTGTCGGTTTCATGCTTGATCAAACCACATGAAACTCTTTTAAATGCTTATGCGGGTCCTCCCCGGATAGCCCATGAAATGATGGCAAGAGATGAATGAGCCCCGACTTGAGCTCAAAGGTAGTATCATTCCCTATCTCCAGAAATGTGATATACAAGGGTACATGTGAAACCCTTGTATTAGCAAGCTCCTTCATGGTCCTTTCCTGAATCTTTTCATCAGTCATTTCTTCCAATTCAATGGTTTCCTCACTCTCTATATTCAAAGCTTCAAATTCTTCTCTGATATGTTCCAAATCTCAGGCTCTTCTCCTTAACACCCACTTCGTTCAACGATGTCCGGCACGAATAGAAGTCCTTTTTTCCCCTTGGGAACGCAAGAACAGTAACTACCTATCCATAAACAAGAAAAACTGGAGAGTATCAAATTACTAGATAAACAAGAAAATGGATAAATAACTAATAAACTAAAAGCAATGCTTGAACAATAAAATAACACTATTCTTATCACCATTCCCGGCAACGGCGCCAAAATTTGGTAGCACGCGAGTCGTTGGACCGCACGTACCAAATTAATTTTGTGTATGTGTGAATATACACTTAACCTTATCCTATAACTCTAACTAGTAGAGTGGCAAGTAAGGATCGATCCCACGAGGAACGGTAGTCTAGTGTCATTTTAATAGATCAAGCAATTGTAAAATTTAAATAAAAGCAGGAACAAATGACGGAAGCAATAAAAGGAGGGGGATTTTTTATTTTCCAAGTATAAACTACTAGTGATTACCAAGAACAAATATTAAATTATGATCAAATAAACTTAAGATTCAATTAACATAAAATGACAAGATAAGTAGATTGATTTTTTGGGTTTTTAAAGTATGATTAAAGTATTCAACCCTTGATCAAGTATTCTCTTGTTTCGAATAATTTATGTAAGTAATGTTATTACCCAATTGGTTAGCCTTAGAACTCCTACTCCAAGATTAATAACAAGTTCTATCAATCTTGTTGTCTCTTAAGTATGAATAATCAAAACAAGTTCTTCAATTAATCCTACTCAACTTATCAATTCATAAAACAAGCTCTTTACGAATCAATAGTCAAGTGCATTAAGAATCAAGACAACAGAGTAGATTCGACATAAAACTCGTAAGTTCGGTTTCAGTGGTCGAACTCTATGTTATCCCTAATAAAATAAATCTATTGTTTGCTACACGGGAATCGAATTCATAACAATTACGGATTATAAGCCCAATTCTAGCAACACACTAACAAATATCTAAATGGGTGATCAAACCACAATTCAATTCATAAGTGTGAATCAATAATCCCAAATAACATAGAACATTCCAAAAACACAATCCAATCGGTTAACAACCGTAGAAATTACATAAACATTCTCAATCCAAGGTTCAACTAATGAGCAAGGGCTGAAATAAAGGGTGTTAGCCACCCATTACACCCAATACAATCAGCAAATAGAAAGAAATATAACAAAACATGATAAATTTATAGAATAAACCAAGAACTTGGGTTGAGGAATGAAAGGCCTTCAATCTTCTTCCCAATGTTGTCCTTGAGGATGATGGAGGCTGGAAAATTTGTTATTGGATGTCCAAAGATAGGTTAAATTTGAAATGGAACTTATATATATAGGGGAAGAGTTGTCGCTTGAGTTTTAGGCAAAATCGCATTCATAATTTTAAAACAGGGTAAAGGATCTCGGCCGAGATGCAAGTGTGTCTCAACCAAGACATGAAAAGAGGATTTTTCTGTTGGTGAATCGAAGGCTAATCTCGACCGAGATGCAATTGTGTCTCGACCGAGACGTGAAAAAGAGGATTTCAGGGCTTGTTAGGGTTTGGCTTATCTCGGCCGAGATTGGGTTTCATCTCGACCGAGATCTTGATCTCTTGAAAGTCTTGATTTTCCCTGGAAGGTCATCTCGGCCGAGATGCATTGCCTGTCTCGGCCGAGATCTACAATTCTTCAAAACTTCAAGAATTCCCTGGAGAGTCATCTCGGCCGAGATTTGCATCCTGTCTCGGTCACTACAACATAAATGGCTTTATGTAACACTTCGTTTGTAACACTTTTAAAATTTTGAATTTTATGTAACACTTTTGTAACACTTATGAATATGTAACACTTTCATGTAACACTTTTGTAACATCTGCGAATATGTAACACTTTCGTGTAACACTTTTAGAATATGTAACGCTTTGAACGTAACACTTTTAAATTGTAACACATTTACGTAACACTTTTAAATAAATAACACTTTTTACGCAACACTTTTGAATAAGTAACACTTGTAAATAATAAAATTATTTATTTTATTTTAAATTAATTAAATATTTGTGGGTTATTTTTCTTATGTGACTTTAATTTTTATTTGTCTCATGTGTTACATCTTAACTATCACAATGGAATATCTGTAACATAAGTGATGAAAACGATTGACTCAGACCTACAAAAATAACAATTTATTAGAGCACCTAAAGATTTACTTATTCGTTATCAAGAATAAATCAAATTTTATTTGTGACTTATTTGTGTTCATGTATATAGATATACATACATTACATTTTTACTAAACAATTACAAAATAGACTTAGTAGCTTTAAGAATTCGAAGATATTTCTTAAATGTGAGAACCTAGACTTGGGACATTTGGTCATGTCTCTTCATGTTTGTAATTTTATTTATTTTTTATTTAAAATCTATAAAACACAACAATTAAGGTGTCTTAATACATAAAATTATGGTAATTAAAATTAATGATAATATCTTAAGATTTATATACAATAACTAATAACTAGATGTATAAAATTAATGTTATATAAAACAAGTCACATCACACACACACACACACACACACACATATATGAATGGATGAAAATAAAAATAAAAATGGAAACATTGTGTCAAATTGATATGAATAACCTATATAAAATTAAGTTAGACTGTAGTTTGATGAGAACTTAATTTTGAGTGTATTTTATTGATGTTACAATAAAATCTTGTGTATATATTATTTTTCTTAAAAAAATAACTAAAAAAGTTATGGTAGCCTAGTGATTAAGAGTTTGCGCTTAAGCTCCTGCAATCTAGCAACTTGGGTTCGAAACCCAGCAATGACAATGACAAATTTTCAATTTTTTCTTTCAATTAAAAGTGTTACATAAAGGGGGTTATATGTAACATTTTTTTAGTGTTACCATAAAGTGTTACAATTTAAAATCTAATGTAACACTTATTAAAAGTGTTACTAAAGATCATCAAAAGTGTTACATCAAACTTTAGGTAGCACCGGCAAATGTAGCACCAATAAAATGTTACCTAAAGTCTATAGTAACATATTTTAGTATATATGTAACACTTTTTGGTGTTACATTAGCTCATTTATGTTGTAGTGGGTCGAGATCTTTCTTTAGCCCTGTCCTTTGTTGCCTCGATCGATTCACCGACTCCGCGATCTTTTAATGCTCTTTTTCGATCCATTTGCACCTGTTTTAATACAAAAATGAACCAAACGCATTATTTTGCCTAATGTGAATTAAATGCACGAAGTACACGTGAAATTGCACAAAAACAACACTAAATTGACACTTAAAGCGTCCTGAAGTGTGTGCACGAACACGTGTACCAGTGACCAACTGATCACATAACAATTTGAACTTTTTTGTGAAATTCGAAGACAAACATGGACCCTTTCTTCAAGAAATAGAGTTCGTGACGTAATTGATGAGCACGAGATTCAGACGATGGGCGAAATGTGGATTCAAGCGCAAGCCCGACAGCATGGGCATTATCAGAGTCAAGAACTTCGGTCATGGCTTCTTCGGTGAGGGAGGACTGAAGAAGACTAAGGATGTGACGGTCCTTGGCCCACCAAGAGATGTACGCTGGATTAGCGACAGAGGTGCAGGTGTCGTTGGTGATCTTCGCAGGAGGTGGTTCGAGGGAACCATCGACTTAAGGAAGAAGATTGTGGCATTCAAGAACGGGTAAAACTTGATTGCGCCAGAGGAGAAAATTAGAAGTAGAGCGTTTGATAGTAAGTGAAGAAGAGTAGCAAGAGGAATCTGATCAGCCATTGACGCCAAAAAAAAGAAGAAGGAAGAATGAGAGATATAGGATTTCGATATTTAGGCTGATACTATATGAGAAATAGTTATGTTTCACCTTGAATTGGTAAGTAAAGAATTTTCACTATATATGCGTATGTTACAACAGATTACAAAGGAAGCAAATCATGAAGAGATATACAAAGATACACACAAATATACTACTAGAAATATTTACAATTTGATTGATTCCTTATTAATTTTTATACAAGAAAAGAAAATGTTATATTCTTGATAATTGTGAAATTTTAACTATAAGATATAAAACAACGGGATGTCTGGTTTCGTATTTCAAAAAAGAACATAACAAATTGTCATGAATAGTTATGATTCATTGTTATAACGATTGTGCTGTTAAAAATTCTGCAAGTTTAATATATGGCGTTTAGTAATAAAACACAACAATGTTGAATTAGAGTTGGGGCCACCTAATTACACGAGGGGAGGTCTCTTGTGCATCAGTTGTACGGATTTTAAGTCCATACAATTTTATGTCTAATATTACATAATTTGGGTAAAGGTATCATAATTAAAATGTATCACAAATTATGTTTAAAGATATCACCTGTTTTGGATAAAAATATTATAAATCTTGATGTCATCTAGAATTACACGGTACGATTGGTGCACATGAGACTTCGTCTTTCGTGATTGGGTCATGCCTAGAAATTTTGGCCCAGAGATATAGTCTTTAGTTGGAGATGAACTATTTTCACCTATGACACCTATACAAATTGTTTAACAAATAAGACGCGAGCCCACCAATAAGTGAATAAAAGAGAAGTATCATGGGCTGGCCTAAGAAATTGAATTGATCCAGGCACTAGTTGTATTGTGAAAAAGAATCAAATAGGGCCATTTCCATGAATGAATACAAAAAGCCCCTCACCTCTTTTTTCCAACAAAGAAGTTCTTTAGATTCGGGACTCGGGAGGCATTTTCATATGTAAATAATTTACAAGCTCATAAATTTAATGAAAGATGTGGATCTGTCCTGGAGGTGTCCAAACGGTTTCCGGTTCCAGTTTTGGTCCCCGATTCGGAATCGTCGGTTTCGGAACTGCGAGGTAGGGGAACCGGAACCGAACCGTGAGCTACACGGTTCCGGTTCCACGGTTCCGGTTCCCGGTTCCTCCGGTTCCGGTTTCGATTAGAACCGTTTCTTTTTTTTTTTTAGTTTTTTTTTTTAAATATATTATGCATAAATTTATCTCTCCAAATTTTAAAAAATAAATCGAAACTTTAAAAATATTGAACAAAAGACAAGAAATTTTTATTAATAATAAATTCAATAAATACAAATTCGGATTCGATAATAAAATACGCAATTTTATTTTAAGTTAAAAATTAATTACTAATTTTTTACCTAAAATAAAACTCAAGCCCAATTTTTTTTTCTTTTCCTTTTCCAACATTCCTTGTAACTTGTAGTCTTGTAAGATCCTACGGACATTTGATTTGAAACGTTGGTTTTAAATGTTTAAAAAAAAAAAAAAAAACCGAGAACTGGCGATTCCGAATCGCCGGTGGAACCGCCAATTCTCGGTTCCTAATATCTAGAACCGTATTCGGTTCGCCATTTTCGATTTCAATTTCGAAACCGTTGATCGCCAATTCGGTTTCGATTCGATTATCGGTTCCCGAAATCGGATGGGTCCTAATTCAACATTACATTTAGAGTTGGTCATTTCAATTAAACAAAATTGGGCCCACTTGCAATACTTTGCCGACGCAGGTAATGGTAACAGATTGAAACGTGACTATTCAGCTTCTACTGCAGATTTAAGTATTGCCCTACCCAAAATTTAAAGATATGGACTAAATTAGGATATATGGGCTTTATTAATTAATAAGTTAGACTAATTAATTAATTAAGTGGACATGGATATTAAGCCCATAAATCTAGGGTTATATGGTACTATATATACATATTCTCTATAGTAAAGAATTAAGGATTTTTATCAGATAAAAATTGAAGGCACTATAGAATTTGATAAGATTTCCTAGCGATCACTTATCGAATAATTGTACCGAGGATAGTTCCGGCGGCGGACGATATATACGCGTCGATATATACGCGTGGATACCTGAAGTGGTGAATCAATCGCACAATTCAGTCCGATCAATTACGCAACAAGTAAGTTGTTCCAACTTTAGCGTAATTTATGCTCGCACAGTTCAGTCCGATCAATTACGCAACAAGTAAGTTGTTCCAACTTTAGCGTAATTTATGCTCAATGTTTAACTCAGTTATAAATCACGATCTTAATTCTCGATTTATTATTCCGCTGCGTACATTAGATGTAGTCGAGAATTACTAACAGTGGTATCAGAACCCGAGGCTTGATTTATAATTTTTTAACTTAATTATTTGTGGATTAAAATTGTTGTTGAAATTTTGTAATTCTGTTTCGAAAATTTGGATAATTATGAAACTTGATTATTCACGTTGACCACGTACATAACTCACACTTTTCAAATCAAATGTGATTCTGAAACTTGTTTTAATATTCTGAACGCACAAAACCAGACTTTTAAAAACAACACTTGGTTTTGATTTTTCTTTCACAATCCTGAAACCTTCGTTTTGTTGCCGCCGCCGGCGGCGGCAACGTTCACTACCACGTCCTGTTGCTGCTGCTGTGGAGGTCTGGCTGAATGTCGGGCGGCGGCGGCAGCGATGTGAACGAAGGCGGTGTTCGCTGGTGCTTCTTCTGCTGCTGCTGCTGCTGCTGTGCGAAAGCGGCGGCGGCTTTACGTTGCCGTTGAGTCACTGTTGCGCAACGGCGACGGCGGTTTAGTTGAGGTGGTCCTGCACGCTGGTTGACGGCCGGAGCGGCGGCGGAGCGGCGGTGCTACTGTTGGGCCCAGCCCTAACCCTAAAAGATTTTGGGCTGGGCCAGTCCTGGCCTGCTGATACAATTGGGCTAGGGCTGGGCTGAACAATTCTCATGGGCTGGGTCGGTTTTAATATTGGATCATTTAAAAAAAAAAAAAATTAATTTGATTAATTGAATTAGATTATTAATTAGATTAATTCATAATTCTCAATTACAATATTAATTTGTTAATTAGATTAATAAATCTTATTATTATTGTTTTGAAATAATAATAATAGATTTATATATTCATGTTAATTTGGAATTAACATTAAAAGTATGCTTATATTAATTTGGAATTAATATATTAATCTAATTGACTAATATTAATTAGATTAATAAACTTTGATAGTATTATTATTTTTGAAAGAATAATACTAGACTTATATATTTATATTAATGTAGAATTAATATTAAATATATAAATATATATATATATATATATATATATATATTTATATTAATTTGGAATTAATATATATAATTTTAATCCACATTTAATTGAAGAATAAATTTTAATTGGATTAATAATTTTATTCGTTAAGCTTTATTTGATATTATGTGATAAGCTATTATTTGATTTTATGCTTATTCAATTTAAATTATAGTAATTTAAGACCGCTTTATGTTTGGGTAGGCGGCGCCCAATACATGCAGTCCGCGACATTATTTATGGGTAGGCGGCGCCCAAATTTATGTGGTCCGCATTTCTTATGTCTGGGTAGGCGGCACCCAGTAATTGCGTTTAATTTAATATTAGATATTAAATTTAAACAATTAGTATCACATAACAATTCCCCACTAAAAACCAAGTCTTGTTTAGAAACAAAATGCGCCGTCCATCATAATTGTTTGAGATTCCTAATCTTTTCGACCACGAGTTTTACACCAAAGTGTTTACTCTAAATCAACAAGACTCGGGCTCATTCATAGATACATGGTTGGTATCGTGTGATGGAATTGACTTGCTTAAATTATTTTGAGACGCCAAAGCGACCAAAATAGTTTGAGGATGAAAATATTAATTGGATTAATAAACCAAGAATTGCAAAATTATTGTTACAATTGGCTTAGAGGCCTACCTAGTGATATTATTGTAGTCATCAGCTAAAGCAGAGGCTGCAGTAATATAGACTTGGATCTTGCACCACTAAGATTTATAATTGTTATAAATCCGTATTTTGTGTTTGGGGACGCAAAATATGTTAAAATTAGTGGGAGCTAATCATTACAATAAACTCTTGATTTGATTAGTGATTCGAATGTGATTTTTTTTACTTTATTCTGATTTATTTTTCCATTTTATTATTTTCTCTCGTCAAATAAAATGTCGAATTTGGCTTATAAATGTTTGACGGAAACAAACAAGTTGACTGGGTCAAACTTCACGGATTGACTCTGTTGTTTGCGTTTGGTGCTAAGGCAAGACAAGATTGAATATGTCTTGGACAAACCAATCAGTGTCATCCCTGACAAGAATTCTCCTGAGTACGCTGCGTTTGACGAAGAAGCTCATAAGAAACATGTTAAGGATGCCACATCAGCTCAATGCTTAATCTCATCCTCTATGAGTATTGTACAGCATAGGCAACATTGGAGCATGTTCCCTTATGAGATGCTGAAACACTTGGAGAGTCTGTATGCTTCAGAAGCTCAGACCATGAAGTATGAGATACTCATAGATCTCTTCAAGTGTAAGCTTCATGATGGGGCAAGGTTTCTGAACATATACCGAAGATGATCGGATTGATTGAGAGGTTAGAATCGATTGGAACGAATCTACCCTCAAGTGTCTCAATATATCTGATTTTGCAGTCACTTCCAAGTTTATTTGAAAACTTCATAGTGAATTTCAACATGAGCAACACGAAGGCAACACTGCCAGAGCTTCACAACATGCTCAAGATCTATGAATCATCTACTTCTAAAAGGCAACTCTGTGCTCATGGTGAGCTCTTCTGCAAGATCTGCCAAACAACAGAATAAGCAGAAGAAGAGGAAGAAAGCATCTAAGGATGCGACCTTGATGCCTAAGAATGGAGGGGTTCAAAAGAAGCCGAGAATACCAAAGGATGAGTGCCTGTTCTGCAATGAGAAGGGGCACTGGAAGAGAGACTGCCCGAAGTTCAAAGCACATGGTGCATTGGATGAGAGCTTAGGTAGTTTATTTTGTATATTGAAATTAGACTAGATTAGATCTTCCTTCGGGATATAAATTAGATTTATATAATGATATTTTGTTCTAGAGATTTCAAAGAATATTATCTCCATTCTAATATTAGACATTTATGACTTTTTCTTTGTATTTTGCAAACAGTAGATGCGTGTTTTGCTTAATGGATTGTTTTAAGGAAGTGTCTTTCGTTCGAATGAATTCTATATGCTTGAATATGAACAAAATATTCTCAATGTACAAGAACAAACGACCTAAGCTAAGTAATACGGATAATAAAACCTACCTGTGGCACTGTAGACTTGGTCATATCAATGAGAAAAGAATAGCAAGATTGAGAAAGTTAGACTATCTCACATTATTTGATTTTGAATCATATGGTGCTTGCGAATCTTGTCTCAAAGGAAAGATGACAAGTTAACCACTTTCTGGGAAAAGGGTTACATGCCAAGGTTGTGCTCGAGTTGGTCCGCACAACGGTGTGCGGACCGTTCCAACTTAAGCAATAGGCGAATATTCGTACTTCATAACTTTCACTGATGATTTTTCAAGGTATAGATATGTGTATCTCATGAAGCACAAATCTGAGGCCTTCGAGAAATTTAAGGAGTTTAAGTTAGAAGTTGAGAAACAACTTGGAAAAGTATTATGACTCTCCGATCAGATCGAGGAGGGGAATACTTAAGCCGAGATTTTCTTGATTACTTGAAATCACATGGAATCCGGTCAGACTGGACACCTCCAAGTACACCACAGATGAATGGAGTATTCGAAAGGAGAAATCGAACTTCATTAGATATGGTTCGATCCATGATGAGTTTCACCAGTCTTTCCTTATTCCTTTGGGGTTATGTCTTACTAACCGATGGTTATGTTCTGAATAGAGTTCCTCTTAAATCGGTCACGCAAACACCATATAAGTTATGGTGTGACAAGAAGTCGAGTCTTAACCATATGTGGACCTGGGGTTGTCCTATTTTGTTAAGAAGATGACGACTGATAAATTGGAGACTAAAAGTGAGAAATGTTATTTTGTGGATATCCTCAGGAAACTAAGGATATGAATTCTACTGCCCTGGAGATCACCAGGTGATAGTTCCAAGAATGTGGCGTTTCTTGAAGATATTTATATCTCCGAGGAACAAGGTCACAACAAGGTAGATCTTGAAAAGATTCAAGAACCACAAAAATAACATAGAGGATGAGATCTTGTCCAATGGAGTGGACAAGAACTCAGTGGGAGTTTTCGATGATCTATTGGGAGGGAAAATGACTCTTAGAGGGTCACCTCAAGACAATGAGATGCATCAAAACAAGATATTGTATCAAACCCGCAAGATAACATAGAGGATAAGGTCTTGTCCAATGGGGTGGACAAGAACTCAGTGAGAGTTATGATGATCTATTGGGAGGGGAAACAACTCTTAGAAGGTCACTTCAAGATAATAAGATGCATTAAAGACAAGATATTGTATCAGTCCCACCTCAAGAGAATCATAGTGAAATTCTTGAGAATATTCTAAAATGTTGAAAACCAACTCACGATCATAATAAACCGAATGAACCAACGCAAAATCAACTCAATAGGCCTCAAAGGAATCGTCGTGCACCTGAAAGACTAAATCTATTGGTTGAGAACCAAGATGATGAAGTTGATTCAGAAGACGACGAATCTAAGATCTATATCGAAGCGGTGTCGGGCACCATTTCGAAGATGTGGCTGGCTGCCTTAACATCTAAAATGGACTCGATGTACCTCAACTAGTGCGGGAACTAGTTGATTTGCCAGTTGGGGCTCGTCCCATAGACTGCAAATGGATCTTCAAGAAGAAGAGAGATGCAGTGGCAAGGTACAAACCTACAAGGCTAGGTTGGTGGCAAAGGGTTACAGTCAGCGCAAGAGTATTGACTATGATGAAACCTTTTCGCCAGTCACTAACATCAAGTTCATTAGGATATTACTTGCAATAACTGCATACTATGACTTTGACATTTGGCAAATGGATGTTAAAACCGCGTTTCTCAATGGAGAATCGAAGGCACTGTGTATATGTCACAACCTGAAGGTTTTGTATCCAAAGAAAAACCGTATGGAGTATGCAAGTTAAAGAAGTTCATTTGTGGACTCAAGCAAGCATCTAGGAGTTGGAATATTTGTTTTGACAAAGCTATCAAATTGTTTGATTTTGTCAGAAGCAAATAGGATCTATGCGTTTATAGTAAACGTAAGAATAAAATGTTGTCTTCCTTATCATATATGTCGACGATATACTGATAATGGGGAGCAATCATTCCATGTTGCAATCCGTGAAAGAGCAGATTTCAGCAAAATCTCGGTAAGGAATACTGGAGAACTGTCAAGGCTATTCTTAAGTACCTTAGAAGGACTAAAGAATATTTCTTAAAGTCTATGGTGGGCAGCTAGAGTCATCAGTTACTGGGTATACTGATGTTGGCTTCCAACGGACCATGATGACTTCAAGTCTTTGTCTTGATATGTTTTCGTTCTAAATGGTGGTGCAGTGAATAGGAATAGTTCCAAACATAGTAGAACTGTCGATTCCAGCACTAAAGCCGAGTATATTGCTAAATCTAAAGCTGCCAAAAGGGGTTGTTGCTTTGTTAAAGTTCGTAAAAGAACTAGGTGTCGTTCCAAGTGCCAGCAGTGCAATACCGTTGTATTGTGACAACGGTAAGTGCGGTTGCTCTAGCAAAAGGAACCGAGAGCCACTAACAGAAATAAGCATATTCCCTGTAGATATAATCTGATTGGAGAATAATAGATAGGGAGATGTGAAGTTAGATAGAGTATCCACTCATGATAACTTGGTTAATCCTTCAACCAAACAGTTGTGTATAACTAGACACAACAAGCACTTTGAGAGCTTGGGTGTTAGACATGTTGGAAGTTGGTCTTGATTCAGTGGGAGTTTATAGTTTGTATGTCTTAGAAACCTTTTCGTTTGAGACATTCATTCTTGATCGCATTCTATGACATTTTGATTGTCTTTTGAGTTTATGCATTTATTAGAATAATTATTTTGATGGTTTGTTGTTATTCTTATAACTGTTCCCTTGAATCATGACTGTTATTTATGGTGTGAGACATAAATGATATAGTATGATTCTAAAATTGCCATAACCAATGGTCATCAAGAATGGGATATTGATGACACGCGATAGGCTAGCATGTGGTCTGCATCACATTCTCAGAGAATGTAGTAGGTCTCACGACTACGAGATATTAGATATCCGTGATGGACACATGGGTACTTTAGAGAGTATTGGTATACCCTACTATTAAACCGTTTGTTTTCAGTGTCTACGGTTTATTAGTGTGTGGAGTATGTAATGATCCTTTGACCTGAGGTCAATACTCATTTTGTTTGTTAAGTGATGAACTTTGACCAAGTACAACGCTTGCCTCCCAAAGGAGGATAAGACACGTCTTGTGTTGGGTTCATCATGAGGCAAATGAAAATGGTAGTTGAGCCAAGAATGGGATTCATTCCTCGATTGAAACTCGAGAGAACACTCATATTTCTCTATATTATTTGGCAATAAAGTCATTGGCCAATTGATACATGCTAGTTTTACATGTATTTTAGGTCAATTAAAGGTCGTAATATGGGACATATGCATGTGTATTTGGGCGAAAAGTGATTAAATTCCATCTCTTGAGCTAGATGACGTGTTTCTGCTTGTTTTGGTGTTATTCAGGTATAAAAAGGCCAAAAAGTCCGTTTGGGCAAGGTTCGGGTGGAAAACGAGCAAGAAAAGTCGGAAATAGCAAGAAGATGTTGAAGTTTGGCCAGAAACTCCAACTCGGTCGAGTTGTTTATCAACTCGGTCGAGGGATGAATGAAGAGCAAACGTGAAAAATTGGTCAGAGAGTCTGCCTCGGTCGAGGCCTATTACGACTCGGTCGAGTTGACCCAACTCGGTCGAGTTGGCCAAACTCGGTCGAGTCAGCTTCCCGGGTCCAAAACAGAGTCTGCGCGTTTTAAAGCCCATTTTGGCCCCAAATTTGACCTAATACTATATAAGGAAGTCCCAAACTCTAAAAATGGCAGAGAGAGCTCATTAGAAGATATTTTAAAGAGGAAAGCAACATCGAAGAATCGAGATCAAGACGACGATTAGGGTTCTTATTCATTATCTCATTTCTTTACTTCAAATCATGTTTGTCTATGAACATATTTGTGTTATGAATATGAACATGAGTGAGTAGTTCTTTATTATTTTAGGGTTTTGAAAGTAGGTTTTAACGATGTTTGATTAATCGAAGTTTTCTATTCCAGTTAATGATTGTTATTCGTTATCTATATGTTGTGATTTATTTTCATGAGTGGTTAATTTGATCACTTAACTACTTCTACATAATTCATAAGTTGGCTTTGAAAGGAGGAATTTGTGAATGGAAATACAACATATAGCGTAGTTGTTGAGCGCTCTGAAAGGAGGTGAGATAAATGCGTAGGCATAGGTCTAAGATCGATTGGGAGTTCATTAGGTCTAGTCGACTTGAAAGGGTGGCTAGGGGTAATGAATCTACAAGTTAATTGCTTCGAAAGGAGAGTTAACATATATGAGTGCCGTCTAATAACGATAGTAATCATTGCTAGTTTAGAATAATTAGATTGTCAAACTTAGTTAATTCTGAAATCAATTCTCTAGAATATATCTTCCAATCTTGCAAAATTTGATAAATTGTTTTCTTATACTTGAATTTAAGTGTTTAGTACTAATTTAGTAAGATGAGTTCAATATTAAAATCAACCCAATTTAGAGCCTAGTTAGGAGTGTTTCAGGATATTTAGAGTATCAAACTAGTCATTAAGTCAGTCCTTGTGGGATCGACCTTGCTTGTCGTTATATACACTTGCACCCGTACACTTGCGGAGCGTTAGGTTATAAATTAGGCGAACACCAATGCAAAAGATATATTCAATTAAAGTAATTGAATATGATCGAATGTGTCATATAATAAAGATGAGAAAAATGATTGAGCTATTTGGATAGACACATGGCAGATCCTAGGCTCAATCAGGTGGTTCGTGAATGAAGGGATATTACATAAACTTCATATAAAGGTTTGTTTACTAGATTCACGTAAACGTCCTTCATATATCGAGTTCGCTGCGCAACGCAGTCTAGGAGTTTTGTGCAGACTTTAATTAGATTATCGTCAATAATGGGGGCCTGAAGGGTCACACTTTATGTGTATTGTTGTTCCGCTCAAGGGTACAAGGTTAGTGCTTCGAATTATATCTAATGCTAGTCCAAGTGGAAGATTGAAAGATATGGACTAGATTAGGATATGTGGGCTTTATTTTATTAATTAATAAGTCAGACTAATTAATTAATTAAGTGGACATGGATATTAGGCCCATAAACCTAGGGTTATATGGTACTATATATACATATTCTCTATAGTAGAGAATTAAGGGTTTTTATCAGATAAAAATTGAAGGCACTATAGAATTTGATAAGTGATTTCCTAGCGATCACTTATCGAATAAGTGTACCGAGGATAGTTCATGTGGCGGACGATATATACGCGTGGATACCTGAAGTGGTGAATCAATCGCACAATTCAGTCCGATCAATTACGCAACAAGTAAGTTGTTCCAACTTTAGCGTAATTTATGCTCAACGTTTAATTCAGTTATAAATCACGATCTTAATTCTCGATTTATTATTCCGCTGCGTACATTAGATGTAGTCGAGAATTACTAACAAAAATCTCATCCTCTTTCTATTTCTTTTGCTTTTTCATTTATAATCGAGCTTTTCAGAGTCGCGCAAGTTTTCCAAACAGAATTTAATGCTCTCTTTAAAAGAAAATGTAAGAAACATAACAAAATAAAAAGAGAACCATCTATAAATAGTATAATAAAAAGCGGGAGCACGAGTCTATGTTGGCAATACTTCATAGATATATTATAAAGCATCTCCTATAGTATACTTCAAAAATAGATATATCTTTTACCACATCAGCACCACTTCAAAGGTAAAAATACCTATAACTCAAAAACAAAACTCCTCACCAACAATATATAAAAAAAAGCAGGAATATGTAGGGGTCAATTTCAATATCTTATTTATTTTTTATTTATTAATCTATCAACTAAATTAATTATTTAAATTTTCAGATAAATAATAAGTAATTAATATTCCGACTATTTTAGTTTTTTATATTTTATTATTTTCGAAAAAAAAAAACTCCCAAAAAATTATTATTAATTTTTTTTTATCATATACAACGTAAAAATACAAAAAGAAAACACATACGGTACACTAAAAATCCGAAGGCAACAAAGTAAATTTCGAGGGCTAACTTAGTATTTAGCTAATTATTGTCAGATTTGGTCCAAATATTTAGTTATTTTAATTAACTTGATACATGTTCCAAATGAATTATTAAAGGAGAGCAAAAAAAAAAAAAAAAAAGAACAAAGAAAAATGGAAAAAAAAAAATATATATATATATATAGAGTGAGGGGGAGCCTGCAGGCGTGGGACCCACGCCACGCGCCCGCTGCCTGCTTTTCCCTTCCCTGCACAGGATGCAATTTTGTTACCTAAGTGAAATACCCAACCCCCAACTCTTTTTCCTCATTGGTAAAATATCCGATGATGAGTATTTTGCACTTTGTCATGTAAGCAAATACCCAATCATTGAAGATGCAACGTATGATTAATTCATTTATGTATTTATTTTAACTTGTTTCAAATTTTTAACTACAAATAAATTTTAATTGATCACCATTATTGTGTATAATGTATTATATTAATCTCTTTCCGTAAATTTTTAACGTGACATTTATATTGCATAGATTCGTAAAAATAATCATTTGCTTGCCTGGTTGTTTAGGTTATATTTATGTCCCTGTTGGATTACTTTTACTGGTTTGGCTGCACCTAAACGTTGAACAAATACATATTTCACATAAAGGACATCAAAGATTTTGGCTTTGAATTTCTGTTGAATTATTTTTCCATATATATATATATATATATATATATATATATATATATATATATTTAAATCGTAAATGATATCACACAAAAATATTCCGGTAATAGTAATTCTTTGACAAAGTATTCTTATTTTATGTATCAGAAGGTAGGTTTGACTTTTTATTTATTTTATATCTTTTTCTCGGAGAAAAGTTAAAATCGTCCTATAAATTTTACTTTTTTAATTTGGTCTCATAATTTATTACTTTTTTAATTTAGTCTCACATCTCTAGTAATTGCTCAATTTTAGCTTAATTTTAACCAGATCGAAAAAGGGCTCGTCTCCCCCACGTGCTGGCACGAATTTGAGGCTTCCGACGACTTTTGACACATGGCGCTTGGACCTAAGATGTCGCTTTTATTTACTAATTTTTGCTTTTTCTTATAATAAGACATACTGCATGCCTCTGTCCCGATTAAAGTTGTCACTTTGACTGGGCACGGATGTTAAGAAAAAATAGTTGTTTGAGTTTTTTAAAGGTTGAGATTGAGGGTTGAGATTTTGCGATAAAGATTGTGAGATTAGTTTCCTTTTTTGGGGTGACAACTTTATTTGAGACGGACCGAAAAGACAAGTAATCAGTTTTAAGCGGGACAAAAGGAGTATAAGCCTTTTTAAATAACACATTGAATTTATAAATTAATGCAAAAGAGAAAAGAAATCTCTTAGCTCTAATACATAAACAAATCAAAAAGAAAATCCTTCTTTCATACTACATTACAGGTTTCAGGTCCTTCTCCACGAAAGAATCCTAATTTTTCTATCTCAAATCTTCTTCTCTCAAATTCGTGGCTTCAGCTCTCCAAAATTTGGAGAACCCATCAAGAGGAAGAACCATATTCCAATCTAGCAGTAGCTCGCGAAGTAACCCTTTTCGTTGGACGAACACCATCAACAGTTCCGTCAGAACGCACACCGAATCAGGAAAAATAGAAACCCAACAACTTTCTGGATCCGGCGATGAAGAGTTCTATCGAGGGGGGGTTGATAAGATTTGGGGGTTTGTATACCTAGGGTTTGATGGTGTTTCTTCGTTTCTGTGAGGAAATGTGTCCGTTTCTACGACAATGAACTTAGAATTAGGATTAATATGTTATTTTCCTTTTGTTTTTTTTTTTTTTCAGAATTAGAGATTAGAGATGTAAATTTACTGTTTCTTTTGTGCTTTTAGAGTTTAAATCAGACTTTTTGGAAAATAATTATTCACGTGTTATTTAAAGGCTTATGTGTCTTATGATAAGAAAAAGGACAAAAATAAATAAAAGGCAGGTCATAGTTCAGGCGCCGTGTGTCAAAAGTCGCAGGAAACCTCAAATATGTGCTGGCACGTGAGAGACACGTGTCTTTTTCCGGTCATCTGATTAAAATTAGGCTAAAATTAAATAATTACTAGAGATGTAAAACTAAATTTGAAAAATAATAAATTATGGGGACCAAATCAGTAAAAGTAAAAAGTTATGTGACGATTTCAATTTTTATTTCCTCTTTTCGTTGTAATAACATTTATTGACAAATTGTCTCCTTATAGAGTTAGTGGAGTTTAGTTGGTAGGATGTTGTGGAAGTCTAGCTTTAGTTTCGTTGAGGGATTTGTAGTCTCCTAGAGGAGTTGTTAGTTGCTTATTTTGGGATAGTTTCAGTGAACATTTAGATCTTTTATAGTCCAATTAACACCAACTCTAGTCTTCTCTTTCGGTTCTTTGGACTCCATTACAAACATTTAGTCCTTGTAAGTTTTTGGATTTAATACTGTCTAAAAAACCAAAAACTTTTTTAAAAAAAGAAAAAAAGACAAAGTGACATTGTCAATAACGCCTCGTTTTGTTGGGTAGGGGACACCCAGAGTTACAGTACACCATGTCCAAGGGAAAAATATCATTACCCCACTAAAAAGTTGACAATTTATTTTCTCTTTCATTTTATTTTCCCTACCTACTAAATAATTAATTTCTTAAATTTTAAAGAAACGTTGGGAAAACAACAACCACCGACGAAACCATACACGCTGCGTACAAATGGAAAAACAAATTAAATAACAACAATTTTTTTTCTAATTATCTCTAACAATTTATTTAATCTGAGACTGATATCTTTAATGTAATATATCCCTTGATACTCTAGTCACATTGTCTAACATAAATTAAGGTATTTTTCCCACCCACCATAAGAGTTATCTCCTACTCCAAGGAAAATAAGGAAAAGAGTTCTTCTATGTTATAATTTTATATTTTATTTTAGGAGAGGTTTCTTGTACACTAATTAAGTTCGTGCAATTCATATTATGATTCAAAATGTATTAATATCTATATCTAAAAGTATTACATATTTTGGGGTGTAATTCGGATCATGAATCAAACTGTATTAATATTTAGGGTTAATTGCAGTAACCCTACCAAACTACCAGCATTTTTGCACATAAATCACTAAACTTTTTTTCTTGGCACCAATACATACAAACTATACGGGTTTGACAGATAAACCACCAAACTTATTTTTCGACCATTTCTCATCAGAATTCCGCACGTGACTTGCTCGTAATACTCATTTAGGGGTATTTTTTGCCCAAACAACATTTTTAGTAGGTAAAGGACTTGTTCATCTTCAACAATGTAGGTTCTAGATATTAGAAAAGAGCATCGTCGATTCAAATGAATTGTTAAGGCAAAATAAAGTGTGAAGCAAATTTATATTTTTGGCCTACCTAAAAATATTGTTTGGACGAAAAGAGACCCTTAAAATTTTATCACGCGTAAGTCACGTGCCGAATTTCAGCAAAAAATTGTCGGAAAATAAATTTGGTGGTTTATCTGCGAATCGAAAAATAAGTTTGGTGTTTTATCTGTCAAACCCGTATAGTTTGTATGTATTGGTGCCAAAAAAAAAAAAAAAAAAAAAAAAGTTAAGTGATTTATGTGCAAAAATGATGATGATAGTTTGGTTGGGTTGTTGTAATTAACTCTAATATTTATATCTAAATGTATTATATGTTGTAAAAATATCATGATGAACAGGTATTACGATTTATGCTTAAAAATATTATAATATATTTATCCAAAATAAGTAAAAACATTAAACATAAGTTGTAATATCCAACCTGAACAGCAGTGGCTGAAATTTTGCCTTTATTTTATTAGTGCATATCAGATACATATTTTATCTGTTTCTAATGATTTTATAATGATATGCATAGTATATTCTAATAAAGAAATAAAACATGGTAACTGAAACACTATAGTTATTAATAAAAGATGACGTGCAGTTCAGTAGTGTGACCTGTGTTTAATATTTTGCAAAGCTATTAAAGTCTTTTCAACAAGTTGTCAGTAATTTTTAATAAGGTTAGACAGTACTCCCTCCGTTCATAAATAAGATTATTTTAGGAAAATTTATTTTTTCACTAAAGAATATTCCTTTCGATTCATAAAAAATATCATTTTAAACACTCTGAATTTTTTTACAATAAGTGTCACTTTATCAAAATCTACAATTCTTCCAATAAAATCTTAAATAACTTACTTAATTTAGTTGATTATTTCCTTATTTCACAAAACATACCAATTAAATATCAATCCTTAACTTCTCAAAAAATAACTAAAATGACATACTTTATGAAATGGAGGGAGTATTATTTTAGTATTTTTGCATATTTATTCCAATATTATCCTTAACTAAATCTAAGGAAATTTCCCTATAAATCTTTATAATATTAAATAAAGAAGATTTTGAGAAAATTATAATAAAAAAAATGATGGACAGAAAATTGGAGAGAAGTTGTTGTCTATCCTCTAAATTTTTAAATTTCACCTGAAAATTTAAAATGACACTTATTTATGAATGGAGTGAGTAAAAGCAAACAATCTTGTAAGAAGTCTTACTATATTTTAGAATTACAATTAATCTATATAAGATTATAAGTTTACGATCTGACTTTCGGAGGGACATTTAATAAAATTGGAACGAAACAGAAAAGATTAACATGACACTACACAAGAGTGGCACATATAAATCGAGTTTGTATTTAGCATACTGAGTACTCCCTCGGGTTTTCAATTTACATGTCAGTTTAGAGATAAAAGTTTAGTTTAATTATCCCTTCTTTTTTTTTCTTTTTTTTCCAAATGACATATTTGCTTGCCAACTTTATCCTTCTCTTAATACTTGAGATAGATCTCATTTATTGAGGTAAGATATTCAAGTTGAAGGATATTATGGTCAGTTAAATACATAATTTAACTGTTTAATGTTTTTGTAATTTAGGTGGGAACTCCCTGAAACGGCATATATATATTTTAAATGGTGGTACTAGTACATTCTTCGATAATCAATGTTTTAAAAAATGTTAGACGCTAGTCGTATTGTAGGCTAGGGTTTAGCACCTAATTGAGGTACATGCGGTGTTATATAATCAGGACCAATTCGTTTAACATCCCGCCAAGCCATTTTTTGTCTAAGCAAAATTAGGCGGGAAGAAGTCGGTCAATGACTATCTAACGTCTAGACGGAGTATAGTGAAAGGTAAACGGGGGCTTTAGAACAACGTTTAACAACTCGATTTTTGAATAATGTAGTAAAAATAAAATTGAAAGTAAGGATGATTTCTGAATTTTATGTAGCAGTATCCGCTTCATTAATTTGCATTGCTTTAATATTGAACAGTCAAAGGAGTACTTATACTGTTATGCGTCTAACTCTCTCTGGGTGTCAATAGGAATTTAATAGCCTCGAAATCTTGCAACCAAACAACTCATATTTTGTCGGATACTATCCGTTCCTTTAAAAATTTCGCATAAATTCAGAAATATATTTTTTGTAAAAAATTTTATATCTTAATTTAAGGCAGTTAATTAAATGACGTGTATAATATTATACTACATTCAGTGACGGATCCAGGAATTCGGTCGAGGGGGGCCCATTTATAGACGGATCTAGGAGTTCATTTCACGGGGTGAATTTTTTTTTTTTTTTTAAGTTTTTTACTATGCTATAAGGTTATGTGCCAATATTTTACTAAATAGGAGACAAATTTTGCAGGCTAGAAATCAAATTAAAATTTGGCTCTAAACTTAAAATATTGGATAAATTACATTAAAAATTAATATTTTAAAAAATTTAAAAGGAGGACTACCCCTAAACATGTCCATGAGCCTCAACAATTGTCAACTTTATAAATAAAACTAGAAAATTACTACCAATTTAGATAAGATAAATAAATTATTTTAATTACGAAAAGAAGAAAAATTATATAATGTCTCTATATTCATTATATTTTTTAACATCTTTACCGTTGTTGCTTATAGAGAATAATACATCCATCTAATTTAAATTAAACTATATTATTATTTATTTTATTTAATTAAGTTGTATTAAAATTGAAAAAAAAAACATATATAATAGCACATTCTGATGGAACCAACATATATAATAGCACATTATAACGGGGCCAGGGGGGCCCAGTGCCCCCCTTGGCCCCTACGTGCGTCCGTCCCTGACTACATTGGTCCCGCTCTAACTTTCCTATTTTCCTTTTCGATTTGTCTCAACTTAACTTTACAACCCATAAATGACAAATTTCTCTCACAATCTCCACCCTCAAAATCTCCACTCTCAATCTCCACCTTTAAAAAAATTAAAGATTTCACAAAATCTGTTTTTTCTTAACCTCCATACTCGATCAAAGTAGAAAAGTTAAATCGAGACGGAGGGAGTAACTTTTTTAAAATAATATTAAGTATGGTAATTAGAAAAAAATATTTAATAATTAATGTATTATTTACATTGAAAAATGGACTACTCTTTTTGAGACATTTTCAAAAGGGAAAAAGATAATATCTTTGTGAGGCGTGAGAGTTTTTATTTGTTTTTAAATTATCGAAATTTTAAATTTACATCTGACTAGTTTCAAGATAGGGGATTGCCAGTGGGGTTAGAGCTATTAGGCTCTATTTTTATTGGACAACATCAGATCTGGTTTTATAAATATTGGGTCCAAACCTGAAATATTAACCGTTATTTATTTTATAGGCCAAGTCTAACCTTTGTTCACAATTAAGTTTAGCTAAGTCTACTTAAAGCCTATTACAGATTTAAAATGTGAATTTCTTTGTAATATATTAGTTATTACACATTTTAATTGTAATAAATGAATAATTATAATAATTAAAGTATACAAATATGTAGCGTATGAATATATATTTTATATTAATTATGTTGAATTATTATACACTCCCACCCTTGAAAAAGATAGTCTTCTTCCGAATTTCACACAAACCAAGAAATTCATTTATTATACTTGTAAATTACTGCTACACTCTTATTTAGTATGATGAATAAAAGAGTGTTTTATATAAATGATAATTTCAATGAATCATTAGTAACACTATATTAGAAAAACAAGCATTTAATACACTAAAGGAGACTGTAGCTTTTGACACTACAAAAAGGTATAGGAGATTACTTTTTTTAAACGAGGGACGTGTGAAAATAGAAATATTATTTATATAGGTAATTTCTAAGTAGACTTACATATTAGGCTTCAAATGCCTTATTCAAATTCAAGTATGTTCAATTTGGGCTTATTGATCCCAATAGCAAACTTAGGTCTCGTTTATTAAATAGCTAGGTTGAACTAGACATTGTGTAGTTATCGCCATGGGTTCCTATTGATAGTTTAACCTATTGACACTCCCATTCGGGAGCTTGTCCCACTTCTGGCCTCTCAAATATCGCCTTAAGCCATTGGATGTGTCTCTTCCCAGGGTTCTGTCACTACTATGCACTAGAGGCCTCAAGTGATTACTCCAAACTTTTGGTCGCTTATCCCTTGGAAATGGCCTCATTTAAATCGAGGGATGTGCCCCTCTAGATCTCATGTTCCCAACTCTGTCATAATGCGCACAAGGAGCCTGTGGGATGTACCTCCTGGATCTGGTCGCCTTCCTGAACCAGAGGTACCCTAAATCGTCGCTACTCAGCACATGGGGCTTCCCTCAAGATTTCTACCAAGATATTGCATCCCCACCCCGCCGCTTTATAAGCATGGGTCCTTGTAGGATAGCCTAACCTATTACCATCCATACTTGGGAGCAATTCCCGGCTCTTAAAAAATTGCCTCATTTTAGCCACGGAAAGTTTCTCTCCAGTGTCCTAAGGATACTCCATATGTCCAAGAGGTCACTCTCAAGTGATTGCTCCATATTCTCAATTGTGACATTGCTTCAGTACATCCGTAGGGATGTGCCTCTCCAGAATCTCATGTTCCCAATACTGCCAGTACAATACAAAGAGAGTCTGCTGAACGTGTCTCTCATGGATTTCGCCGCCTTTCCTAAATATCAGGTTCTCAATATCGTCACTATTGCAACAAAGGGGCCCGCAGGGTATACCTCTCATGGATCCCACAAAATTTCCCGGATCACGAGTTCCCAAACCACCGCTAATTCACCGAAGGAGTCACCCTACGGTTCCCACCAAGATTTGTATCCTAACTCTGCTGCTTTGTAGTCATGGATCATGGTTTGATTGTTTGTTACTACTGTGTGCAAAGGTTTTAAGTTCTCGCAGAAATTTGTATCCCAACCATATATATTATTTTGTAGTTTGATGTCATATTAATTGTTCCATCATTTTGGGTATATCTCGGGGAACTAGAGCCGATGATTTTGAAATTCTTTCTCCGTACTACTTTAAATAATGAATTAAATAATTAATATCATTGTCATAATTAAATAAGTTTGAAAAATAGAAATATCTAAATAACATTGTCATAAATCACTATCATCAAAAAAAAATATTATTTAGAAATATATAAAAATTCGAGAATAATTTCTAAGGAATATAGCTCATTGCCGCTGACAATTTTTTCTTCACAAAATACATTGTATCAACTGCCAATAAATTCGGTATTTATCTTCTTCAATCTTTGGCAACATCAGCAACAGAGAGAATATAGGAAAAATCTAGAGCTTTCTGCTATTGTTTCCTTTTGCAGGAAAGATAATTAATTTAACACAAACATATGATCCGACTTATGTCTTTGCTTGAAAATAATTGGTGAAAAACTGCTAAATTAATTTTGTCTTTTGGGGAAACAATTTTTTTTTGTCACAGCTTAATTTTTACTCTAGCTATTATGGTCAAGGTTTTGTCAATGTGAAGTGATGTATATAGAATGTCCGAATCTATAAAATAATTAACTTTAATGCCTAAATTGGCAATAAAAGAAATTTACACGTTTACTGCAAACAGGAAATAAATAAATAAAAGACCATTTCTTATACATATATGTGAATCCATTACACAATCTCTCAGTTACAGATATTCCTTCTTTTGTTTTTTTCTTTCTGTTTTTCCTCAACACATGTACTAGGAGTTGTTTAGACTTTAACCTCAAATTCTGCTACATCAAATTTAGATTTCTAAATCCTCCGCCATAAATTTCGGAAGGAAGAGTAACTCACATTCCTTTTCTTCTTTTTAAATAAAGTGTGTCATTTTCTCTCCAAAATTCACGATAAACTTCATCCAAATCCTGTGCCAGCTGAGATTATTTTGGGCTCATAAAAACTCCCAAAGCTTCTTCCACTTTCGCGCGCACACACAAATAACACGGGCTTCTTTAAAATCAACAAGCCGTATTAATAAAATAATAATTCAGCGTACTCTCCTCACTAAACTATATTAGAAGTTTGGTATATGGCTAGCGGTATTGGGCGCCGGAGAACGTCTGACCAAAAGACCAGTTGGGCGGAGAAACGTTGTAAGAGATAAGGGTTCGGCCGTCGCTGGTTGTAACCTTAAAAGACAAGCTTTGGCCATTCAGGTAAGAATTGCTCTGCCAATTTTGGCCCCAGTTTCTGGACATTGGTTGCCACCCGCTTCTTGATCCTTTGATGTAAACCGACTGTACATCGCCTGCGCCTCCCACGTTGGTCACAAGTACAAGATTGAAGTACGCGTGGCCGTTGATTGTGAACCTTATTCCACCCCTTCTCCGGCAGGGTACCCTAAATTCAACAAAAACTTCATTAATTTTTTATTTTTTTTTAAGTAGATATGAGATATTAAAAGAAGAAACAAAATACTGACATTTTGTTGGAGAGAATTTCAATTATACATGTTAACTTTACTTCTGTCCAATTAATTAATGTTCATTAAGTTTATCAACTTTGCTGAGTTCAAGTTTCTAAAATTTAGAATAAGTTGGACAAAATTAAAGTTCTAGTATATTTTAATTTTTTTATAAATTTATATAACATAAATTGGATAAAATTAAAAGCTACTAGGTATTTCAAGAATCTACAAACATAACATGCATAAATTGGACATATGACGGTGAACATGCATAAATCGAAAGTTTTCCTATTTTGATCAAATTAGTGAACACAACACAAGTTGTTGAGGAAATGGTAAAATTTGTCATGTAATTTACAGATGGTCTTTACTTTTTACAGTTCCCTCATTTAACCTTTGTACTTGCTTACATTATAATTAAGGTCTCTTTTTCTTTATTAGAATTTGAAATCTTTTACCGTATGGTTGTTGTATGAGTATCTAAAGCGATGTTATTTGGCTAAACCAATATTAATCTATAAATAAAAAAAGACGACGTCATTTAAGAAGTAACATGTGTATATATATGACGAAAATGATGACTTACCCACCATCATAACGACATGAATTTGACACATTATCGGACCACGTTATACGTGTACATTGTGATATGTCACATGCATGAATTGAAATATAAAATGCAAAATACATAGTAAATTGTCACATACCTTAAGTTCAAAATATTTTTGGCTATTAGGTCAATTAAAAACTACTATAAATACCTTCGATAAAGGACAGGCACAACTCCGGCTCTATATTGCGCAATTCGCAGAAAAACAGGCTCGGACAGATCGAAGTGGTGGTTAGGAGGATCGCACCACCCTCCCGGTGGGCAGAAATTGGTGGCCGTGACGACGATGGAGCCGCGAAGACACGACCGTCGATCATTAACACATACTAACTGAAAACATGCCCCACAACTTAGTCCATTGTTGAACAAAGCCGTGCTCAGCGCTGCCGTGTTTGTTCCATAGCCTGTGCTGTACAGGTTACCGTAGCCACAGGCCCCACCTTTTTAAACATAACCCAACATGTAAACAAATATAACACAATACCACTTTCATTACTATATGTACAAACACAATCACAACCCTTGAGGTTTAGCTTAATGCGATAAAAAATTATGAAATAATTTTTGTAATATAAGTTTATTTAAATCGACTAAACCTGATGAATGTTTTTTGTTATCTGTGTTTTTAGTATTACATACCCATTGTTCCAGAGGCATCACCTCCGCCATAGAAGGTGGCGCGAGCATTCGTCCAACCTCCGTAATACGCATAAGCAGAGGTTGTCCATGAGAGCAATCCCAGCAAGAAAAGGATAAATTCGGACATTTTTCTGCACAAACACGAACAATTAATTTTATAGCATAATTGAAAAATGGGACAATAGTAAAGAAGAAGAAGAAGAAGAAGAAGAAGAAGAAGTAGTGGTACTTGAAGATATGAGTTGTGAGGGAGTGAGGAAGTAGAATGTATGATGGGAATAAATAGAGAGGAAGGTTTACTGTGTGAAGTGACAAACAATGAAGAAGACACGTGATAAGTTTCATGGGACCATAAACATACACTTGGTACTTCTCTCCATTATTTTATTTATTTAAAACAAATAAGGAGCTAGCTACCATATATATTAGTTGCATTCAAAACAAATGGAAACCACATACTTATGCTCTCCAATTTACGATTCTAAAAATGGAGAATTTACATCAATCCAAAATCTAACTAATCTACTATGTTTCCCAAACTTTATCGTTACGAGGACAAAAATTCATATACGTTACTTAGAGGGTGTTTGGCTGAGCTTATAAACTCCTAAAAACATCTTATAAGCTGTTTAGGAGCTTATAAGCTCTTGCAAAGTGTTTGACAAAATAAGATGTTTAGGAGCTTATAAGATCAAAAAATAAGCTCTAAGAGCTTATAAGATCTAAAAAAAATAAGTTGCTTTACCCCAACTTATTTCCATCTTATTTTTTAAGATCTTAATTATTACACTCAAATTTCACACACACTACACACACAACACACACAACACACACTACACACACAACACACACTTCACACACTACACACATTTCACACACTACACACACATTTCACACTTCATACACTACACACATTTCACACACTATTTACACTTCACACACTACATACATTTCACACACTAATCAAAATGTGCGTGTGAAGAGTTAAGCTCAAACAATCATTTGAAGGTATTAAGCTTCAGTTAAAATGAGCTTAATATGATTAAAACTCAATCAAAGGATCATTGAAAGTCATCTAAATCAGGTTCAACATAAAAGAAGGTTTCATGCAGTGTTCGGCTCATTACTGGCCGAAATCCGTTTCAGTTCTCGAACCAGTTCAGGCCGAATTGGTTTAGTGTTGTTCGGTCCAATAACGGTTATTAGTGGCCGAGTTTTGCATATAACCGTTTTTTGTTCTGTTATGCTGTTTTGGAAGTATATGGCAGTTGTTTATGGCTTTGATTGGTTGGATGAGTGGCGGTTACTTGGTATAAGTTGAAAGCCGTGTGTCAAGCAGCTCATAACACAGAAATTGACATAGAGAGAAGGATGAGAGGGTGAGATTCAATAGAAAAGAGAGAAGAAGTGTATCAAAGCTTTGCTAAGTTTTCTTTTCTGGTTTGATCTTGTATTGATCCTCTTGTACGTGTTCTTCTTGGAATCAATAAAACGTGAGAGAGAGATTTTGATGCCGTGGATGTAGGATTCACATTGAATCCGAACCACGTAATTCTTCTTGTCCTTTTCATTTAGTTTGAAGTTCATATCATTCAATTGAGTGTGTTTGTTTCTTGAGTAGTTAGTGTGTTCTTGTGAGTGTTTCTGATCCAAATTACAACAAGTGGCGCCGTCTGTGGGAAAGCCATGACTACAGCTCGATTTGATGTGGAGAAATTCAACGGGAATTCAGACTTTGGATTATGGAAAGTCAAGATGAAGGCACTCTTGGTGCAGCAGGGCCTTGCAGTTGCTCTAAAGGGAGAAGATGAGCTTCCTATTGCAATGAAACCTGAAGAGAAGCAATCTGTGCTGGAAAGAGCTCACAGCACCATTATCTTAAGCCTTGGAGATAAGGCTTTAAGAGAAGTAGCCAGAGAAACTACTGCAAAAGGTGTTTGGGAAAAATTGGATCAAATTTATATGGTGAAATCTGTAGCAAACAGACTTTACATGGAGCAGAAGCTGTTCGCATACAAGATGTATGAGGAAAAGTCTATCACAGACCAGATAGATGAATTCAAGAAAATCCTGGATGATCTGGAAAACATTGAAGTCAATATGGAAGATGAAGACAAGGCCTTGATCCTATTGAGTTCTTTGCCCAAGTCATATGAAAATTTGAAGGATGCTCTCCTATTTGGAAGTAAAACCAAACTGACCCTGCTGGAAGTAGAAGGAGCTCTAAGATCCAAAGAGCTGCAAAAGGGAGTTGATAATCAACAAAGTGAAAGGCAAGCTAAGGGACTGATTATCAAGAAGGCTTTTCACAAGAAACAAGCCAGCCAGAAGAACCAGCAGAAGAAAGGGTCTCAATCTCAGGAAACTGACAAAGAAACCAGAAAGTGTTTTAAATGTCATAATGTGGGACATCTGGCAAAAGATTGCCCCACCAAGGCAAAGAATCAATCCAAGAAACCTCAGAATCAACATCAGAAACATCAACAGGCCAAACCCACTGCAGACATGACTGAAGCCAAAGGGGATACAGATTATGCAGAGGTATTAACTATCTCCTCAAACCCTGTATCATCTGAATGGGTGCTAGATTCAGGATGTTCTTTTCACATCTGTCCTATCAAAGAATGGTTCAAAACTATAAAGTATATAGATGGAGGATCTGTGCTGTTAGGAAATGATGTTGAATGCAGGGTGAAAGGGATTGGATCAGTTATGATCAAGATGTTTGATGGAGCTGTTAGAATCTTGGAGCATGTGAGGTTTGTACCTCAACTTAAGAGAAATCTTATATCCCTTGGTATGTTGGATTCATTAGGGTATAAGTTTCAATCTGAAGGTGGAGTCCTAACAGTGTCAAAGGGGTCTTTGGAGGTGATCAAAGCTGTGAAAAGAAATGAACTATACTTCCTTCAAGGAAATACAGTCCTGGGAGAAGTGTCCATGGCTAAAGAAAGAGATAACACTCTTCTTTGGCATAAAAGACTAGCTCACATAAGTGAAAAGGGCCTGGAGGAGCTGAGTAAACAGAACCTACTGTGTGGGGATAAAATCACTCACATGGACTTATGTGAGTCATGTGTATATGGCAAAGCAAAGAGACTGAAGTTTAACAAATCAGAGCACACAACAAATGACAAACTGGACTACATACATGCAGATCTCTGGGGTCCATCTAAGGTGCAAACACTCAGTGGAGGAAGATATTTTCTGTCAATCATAGATGACTACTCAAGGAAAGTCTGGGTATACATTCTGAAAACCAAAAGTGACACTCTACAGAAGTTCAAAGACTGGGTTATTGAGGTAGAAAATCAAACAGGGAAACAAATAAAACACCTCAGAACAGACAATGGTCTAGAGTTTGTCTCTGAAGAGTTTAATGAGTTTTGCAGAGGAAAAGGCATCAAGAGACATAAAACAGTTGCAGGTACTCCTCAGCAAAATGGATTGGTGGAAAGGATGAACAGGACTCTCCTAGAAAGAGTAAGGTGTATGATGATAAGTGCTGGAGTAAGCAAAGGTTTCTGGGGGGAAGCTGTCACTACTGCTGCCTTCCTAATAAACAGATCCCCCTCCACTGCTCTGTCCTTTAAAACCCCTGAGGAAATGTGGAGTGGTAAACCAGCTAGTTATTCAGAGTTGAAGGTGTTTGGTTGCTTAGCCTATGCACACACAAAACAAGACAAATTAGAGCCAAGAGCTCTAAAGTGTATCTTCTTAGGATACCCTCAAGGAGTGAAAGGGTTTAAACTATGGTGTATTGAACCAGGGAATCAGAAGTGCTTGATCAGTAGAGATGTCATATTTGAAGAGTCAAAGATGCCACTTCTGAAGGAGAACAACAGAGAGACCAACAGCTCAAACTCCTATCAAGATCAGCTTGAGGTGGAGCTTGATAACACAAATACACAACTGGAGCCTGGTGTAAATGCAGAAGCTGACACTCTAGAAAATGAAGAAGTGGATACAATAAGATCATACCAGCTAGTGAGAGATAGACAGAGAAGGCAAATACATGCACCTCAGAGATATGGGCAAGCTGATATAGTGTCTTATGCTTTATATACTGCTCTAGAAGTTGAAAGCTCTGAACCAGAATCATATCAAGAAGCAATGAGGAGCTCTGAAAGTGATAAGTGGACAGTGGCTATACAAGAAGAGCTGTTATCCTTGGAAAAGAACTCCACCTGGAAAGTAGTGGATAAACCTAAATCACAGAAACTTGTGGGGTGCAAATGGATCTTTAAGAAGAAGATAGAGTCCTCAAAACCAACAAAGCTCAGATATAAGGCCAGATTAGTTGCAAAAGGGTTCACTCAGAAAGAAGGGACAGATTACACTGAGATCTTCTCACCTGTTGTAAAGCACTGCTCCATAAGAATCCTACTTGCTTTGGTAGCCCAGTATAACCTTTACCTACATCAGATGGATGTAACTACAGCCTTTCTTCATGGAAAGCTTGAAGAAGAAATCTATATGAAAATTCCAGAAGGAGTTCATGTCCCAGAACCAGACAAGAAAGCATGTCTGCTGGAAAAGTCTTTATATGGGCTCAAACAGAGTCCCAGACAATGGTACATGAGGTTTGATGAGTTCATGTTGAGGATTGGCTTCAAGAGAAGCAAGTATGATAGTTGTGTATATCTCAAGACCAACTCTCAGTCATCAAGGATATTTTTACTTCTTTATGTGGATGACATGTTGATTGCGTGAAACTCAAGCTGGTATAAATGAAGTAAAGGAGTTACTGAAGACTGAATTTGAAATGAAGGACCTTGGAGAGGCAAGGAAAATCCTTGGAATGGATATTTTAAGGAACAGGAGTAGAAATGAAGTAATCCTATCTCAACAGGATTACTTAGTTAAAGTCTTAGAAAGATATAATATGCATCAGTGCAAGAGTGTTTCTACACCCCTAGGACAGCATATCAGATTGTCTCTTGAGCAATGTCCTAAATCAAATCAGGAAGAAGGATATATGAGAAGAGTTCCATATGCAAGTGCAGTGGGCAGTGTGATGTATACTATGGTTTGTTGCAGACCAGACTTGGCTCATTCCATGAGCATAGTAAGCAGATATATGGGGAATCCAGGAGCACAACACTGGGAGGCCATGAAGTGGGTATTGAGGTATGTTAGAGGAACAGCTGACATGGGTTTGAAGTTTCAGAAGCAAGACAGCTTGGAAAATGCATTGACTGGGTATGTTGATGCTGATTATGCAGCTAATATTGATACAAGGAAGTCTATTACTGGGTATGTTTTTACCTTGTTTGGGACAGCTATCAGTTGGAAGGCATACCACCAGTCAGTAGTAGCTCTGTCAACTACTGAGTCAGAATATGTGGCACTAACAGAGTCAATCAAAGAAGCAGTATGGTTAAAGGGAATTGTGAAAGAATTTGGTGTGATCCAGCATCAAGTGACTATCTGTTGTGATAGTCAAAGTGCAATACATTTAGCCAAGCATCAGAGTCATCATGAGAAGACAAAGCATATTGATGTCAGACTACATTATGTAAGGGATTTGGTGAGCAAAGGATTGATACATGTAAAGAAGATATCCACTGATGTAAATCCTGCAGATTGTTTCACTAAATCTCTTCCAGCAGCAAAGTTTCAATTATGCTTAGATCTTATCAATATGAGAAGTTGTGATGAAGAGCAAGATCAGAGGAAGGTTGCTGAGAAAAGTCAGTGACAGGTTGGAAATGATGGTTTTGAGCTTAAGGTGGAGAATTGTGAAGAGTTAAGCTCAAACAATCATTTGAAGGTATTAAGCTTCAGTTAAAATGAGCTTAATATGATTAAAACTCAATCAAAGGATCATTGAAAGTCATCTAAATCAGGTTCAACATAAAAGAAGGTTTCATGCAGTGTTCGGCTCATTACTGGCCGAAATCCGTTTCAGTTCTCGAACCAGTTCAGGCCGAATTGGTTTAGTGTTGTTCGGTCCAATAACGGTTATTAGTGGCCGAGTTTTGCATATAACCGTTTTTTGTTCTGTTATGCTGTTTTGGAAGTATATGGCAGTTGTTTATGGCTTTGATTGGTTGGATGAGTGGCGGTTACTTGGTATAAGTTGAAAGCCGTGTGTCAAGCAGCTCATAACACAGAAATTGACATAGAGAGAAGGATGAGAGGGTGAGATTCAATAGAAAAGGAGAAGAAGTGTATCAAAGCTTTGCTAAGTTTTCTTTTCTGGTTTGATCTTGTATTGATCCTCTTGTACGTGTTCTTCTTGGAATCAATAAAACGTGAGAGAGAGAGTTTGATGCCGTGGATGTAGGATTCACATTGAATCCGAACCACGTAATTCTTCTTGTCCTTTTCATTTAGTTTGAAGTTCATATCATCCAATTGAGTGTGTTTGTTTCTTGAGTAGTTAGTGTGTTCTTGTGAGTGTTTCTGATCCAAATTACAACAGTGCGTTTAATATTAATTTTTAAATTAGACCCCAAATTTATAGCTAAATCACTATGTTCAATTGCAAACTTATAAGCTCTTTTATCCAAACACTTTGTTAACTTATAAGCTCCTTAAAAATGACATCTTATAAGCTCTTGAAACAACTTATAAGATGTTGGAGTTTATAAGATGTTTAAAATAAGTTTAGCCAAACACCCTCTTAATTCCTAATCTTTCCACAATATTTCACTTGGAAATAAAGTGTTCAGCTTCATTTAGGATAACTATTACGCAAAAAGTAACGATAATTTTCGGGAGGAGAAAAAGAAAAAATACTTATCCGATATATAAGAAAATGAAAAATAGACCAACTATCAATTTAGGTCCAAAAAATAAATTATATCAATTTAGGGTCTAAAAGTTAAACTAGAGTAGGTATATCTTGTACATCAGTAAAATCCGTGCAATTTGGATCGTGGACAGTTTTTCATTAAATAGTATTAGTATTTTATTTTGAATGTAATATTTGTTATGAAGAAAGTTATCGTGTTGAAAATATATTACTCCCTCCGTCCCGGCTTATCTTGCACAGGGGGGCTCGGCACGGGTATTAAGAAAAGTTATTTTTTGGTTGTTTGTTGACTTTTCAAAGGTAAATTGAGGGTGGAGATTGAGAGTGAAGATTTTGAGGGTGGAGATTATGTTATAACTTTCCTTTTTTAGGCTGTGCAAGATAAGGGGGACGGCCATTTAAGGAAAGTGTGCAAGATAAGGTGGGACAGAGGGAGTATTATTTATGCTAAAAGTTATTCTTTGTTTTAAAGAAAATTTTTATAGTAAAAAGTAATACATTTCTTTAGAACAAATAATACTTTTCAACATATACGGTGATACTTTTTCATAAATCTGTCATTTAACCCGGATTGCACGGATCTAAGATCCGTACAACTGGTTAGGAGACATTGCTTTGAAACTATCAATTGAAGACCCATAAATCTAAAATTATTCCATGACATTATTGAAAAATTGTAAAACCTGCAAAATAAAATTGTCTTGAAGTGATAAGCAGGAAAAATATATTCACGACATTGTTGTTTTTAAAAACAAGTATTTGATATATCTAAAATTAAATAATAAATATTTCGGAATATACAAATTAACAAAAAAATTATTTAAATAAAAAAGAAACAGTTTCCCGCTACTTATGACTGAAAAAGAAATATAATTTTTTTAGAGAAAATAACAATTTTACAAACGATACTACAGAAACTATAGAAAAATAACAAATTTAAAAGAAAAAATAACAATTTTAAAAATAACAATATGGTGAAAGACTTTAGACGTGATTTTTCCTGTTTATCATTTTCGAGACAATTTTATTTTGTAAATTTTTCAATTTTTAAAATTGACCCTATAATAAATAATAATTTTATGAGTTTTACATTAATATTTTTAAATTTCAGGCCTTAAATGATACAAATTTTAACTCCTAGTGAATTAGCATATATCTGGAGCTAATGTTGAGAATTGCAGACACGTGCCTCTGAACACAGCATGGATTATGAAACATGGTTATGAAATATATAAATGTAACATGTGATTTCATGGGTTATAAATGCATAAAGAGTTCAATTCTGATTTTGGACCCTTTACATTTTCCGTTATAAGTATCAGAGCTACATGAACATAAAAGAGTATTTTAAAAGTGAAATTAAGTGAGGGTCCGTTTGGTTGGGAGGTTTTAGGGGTAGAGAATAAGAATGAATGAAGACTCATTCCCATTTATGGTGTTTGGTACATAGTTAATAAGTTAATCAATATCTTATTTTATTACCAACTCCTCCCACCATGGCCGGACCTCCCATTAGTCAGGAGAGACCGTCGCCTCGGGCCACAAAAAACTGTAGTATTTTAGGGTCCCGAATTTATTTGGATACCTCTATATGATACTACCTCCGTCCCGCTCTAACTATCCTACTTTCCTTTGCGGTTTGTCCCAACTTAACTTTTCAGCCTATAAATGACAAATTTCTCTCACAATCTCCACCCTCAAAATATCCACCCTCAATCTCCAGCTTTAAAAAAATCAAAGATTCCACAAAATCTGTTTTTTCTTAACCTCCGTGTCGGATCAAAGTAGGAAAGTTAAGCCGGAGCGGAGGGAGTATATAGGTATATTTAGATGTACTTTTTTTAGATGATAAATTGATATAATCTAATGGTTAGTGTATTTTCTTAACAATTTAAAAACAGAATTTTAAATCTCTCTTTGACTTTTTATTTTAATTTTTTACCTTTGATAATATAAATACCTAGAATGTTGTAAATGCTTCAAAATTTTCATGTTATTCTTTAAGTTTGTACACTAGGAAAAAAATTATGATTCAACTTTTTTATATTTTTTTAAGTTTACACACTAGGAAAAAGAATTATGGGCCCATTTAGTAAACTCGACTCGGATCCAAATATTTTTTGGTACGCGGTCCTGCCTCCCACATTATTTCATAGTATAATTGACCTCTTATTCATATACATTATTATTGTCATTGATGATTTGCATCCAAACGAGCCTGAGTTTTATATGTTTTTAGTGAAAATTTTGAGAATTCTTTCTTCTCCTTGCATATAAGAAGTTTGGTTCATGTGTTAAAACTTTACAAATATTTTATGGAAGAAAATGTAGAGAATCCATTTATGGCCAATCATAGGGTTTCACTACATTTACAGAAAGTAACAAAAAATCCCATTTTAGGTGAATAATGAACTAGTAAATGTTGAGAATGATTAAATAGTGAAAAGTCAAGCAGGGGTGTCAAATATTTTATGCTGCGGATTTACAGATTGAGGTGAGACATAACTATTATAAGTTGACTCCCCACCTTAATTATGACGAGAAAACTACAAAAACTCCATTAGTACAATAAAAAAAAAAAAAAAAAAAAAAATTAGCTGAAATTTTATCTGAGAGTGAATAAATAAATAAAACATATATACACACTTCATATTTTACAGAAATAGCACTAGTTTCGAAATAAAAATAAGGATAGAGGTTGGCTTCCCAACCCATTTGTATTTCGTGTCGATCGAACTTGACCCAATTTATCCGAACTCGCGGGCAGAAGGTCAGTTGAAACGAGTCTGGTATCTTTGGCATTATGGAAACCACTATTTTTTCTTTCATTTACTATATATGATTATATGAAGATTGGGCTACAATGGGGTTCTAGGAATTATATAGCAAAAAATCTCCTTAAATATGGGAATCATTTTGTTGATGCGTGTAAGTTGGTATTTGTTTTTGGAGCAAGTTGCGTATGATAGAGAGTTTTATTTAGAGGAGAAGAGGAAGAGGTATATTAATGAGGATGTTATTTAGTTATCCTGTGAAAATCTTGTGAGAGTGCATAGCACATGGAGTGGGTCCCATGCAGACACACAGCACTGCCTCTTTTAAATGCTTTGTGTATATATATATATATATATGATTAATTTGATTAGATTAATTAGTTCACATAAATATGTACAATGCTTCTTTTCTATGCATTTAAGACTACAGTTTTCAGCTCGCACAGAAGGCGACGTAAAGCAAAACACCACATGATTAGGTCTTTTTTTTTTTTTTTAATTCTCTTGCCTTTTTTTTTTTTGGGTTATCACTACCAAATTATTCAAATATATATTGGAAAGATCTCTTGTGCTAAGATCCGTGCAATTTGGGTCATGGGTCAAAACATATTAAGAAAAATTGTTTTTTTAATTTTTTTTTACTTTTCAAAGATGGATTGAGGGTGGAGATTTTGAGAGTGAAGATTGTGTTATAACTTTCCTTATTAAGAAGTGTGCAAGTTTGCTTGGGATTGACGAAAATGAAAAGTGTGCAAATTCATTCAGGACGGAGGGAGTACTATTTATGTCTAATGCTATTACATATTTGGGTAAAAGTATCACAGTTAAAAGGTTTACGGATTATGCTTAAAAGTATTTATCCAAAACAAATGATACATTTAAACATAAATTATAATACTCACTCTGAATTGCACCGTACGACTGGTGGCTATACGATTTTGCAATATATATATAAGATTCGATGATACATGGTATTACTTTTTTATTTATTTTTCTAGCTAGTTACATTATGGACCACATTTATCATGCATTACAGGCTTACAGCCTCTCTTTGAAATTTCTCACGCCTAGGGGTGGTTCGGTACAGTATATCGTACCGAATTGTCCATATCGTTACCATATCTAAATTTTCAGTATGTCGAAAATCCATACCGTTATCGTACCGAAAATTTCGGTATACCGAAATTCGGCATACCGAAAATTCGGTATACTGAATTTTGTATCGGTATCGGTATATACCGATCAATACTGAAATTTCGGTATACCGAAAATTTACGGTATACTGTTAGAAATTTGGTATACCGAAATACCGAACTACCAAAATACCGAAAAAATTTCGGTATACCGACATATACTGAAAATACCGAACTTTTTTCGGTATTTCGGTATACCGAAATACCGAAATTTTTAGATTATCATACCGTTACCATACCGAAAATTTCCGGTACGGTATCATACCGTACCGAAAATTCGGTATACCGAAAATTTCGATATTTTCAGTAATTTTTCAATACGGTACGGGCGGTATTTCGGCATTTCGATATTTTTTCCCACCCCTACTCACGCCACTATGTGCACATGCCTCTTCATGTTTCTTTATGCTGTAATATAAAAAATAAAATAATTACCCTCATTGATCTACGGTAGAATAAATTGCAGTAAATATGTATATTATACTAATTATAATGAATATTCAAACAAACACAAATATCTAAATATTATACAATCCATCAAAATATTCTAAATATAATAAACTGAATAATGTTATATGAAAATTAGTGTATTTTTATTTTATTTTCAGATATTTTAACTTATCTAAATAATTTTCAAATTTTGAATGTACCTATTTAACTTCCTCTTTAAAAAAAGAATTCTAGTTTTAAAGTTTTAATATATAATGAAATACGTTTTACGTTTAAATAAAACTTGATATTAACAAAAACAAATTCAAATATTATTTAATAGTTCGAATAGAAAAATAAAATATATGAGTTCTTATTCAAATAATATAAATATTAGATTTATTTAAAGATACTAATTTATCAATGTAAAAAATTAATTAGATTACAAATGTGAAAAACAGATAATGTTGAGGTTAATTAATGAGACAAAGTAATGTTTAGTTTGCAAACTCTAAAACATTATTAAGATCGGGTAGATTTATTTTTACTTTTTAAAAAAATTTAGATTGCAACACATATAAAATCGCACGGTTTAGGTTACAAAGTGTAATTTTTTAAATAAAAATAACATTAATAAATATAAAATATGAAAAAATGAATAAGTAATAAAAAATTATTTCAATATTAATTATCATATATAAATATAAAAATATGTGGGGGAGTCGTAGTCCTGTGATTAACCAAACAAAAATTATTATTATAACAAACTACAAACTAATATATGCAAATATAATAATTCAATAATCGATTAAATTATACATTGAATTTTATTTTTAATTTAATAAAGTACATGTTCAATTATTTAAATAATGAATTTTAATCTCGATATATAAACGAAGAACACTTTAGGTTAAATTAAATAAACAGATTAGCTTTTTCTTTTAATAAAATAAACAAGACTATTATTTTTTCTACTATTTACTTAATTTTAGTTGTATTCTTATCTAGGCTATAGTACAACCCAAAATAAATGCTCAAATCTTATTCAAATAATCAACGAACAAACAATAAGATAATCTAAACTAAATCTCTAATTATAATATATGTGATATAGATATCAAATTAAAGATCTTCAAAAAAGCTTTAATTTGATATATTATACATAAAAAATAGGTTCGAAATGCAAAATGTATTTGTGGTTTAAAAGATTAAAATAAAGTTTGATTTTTACTAAATGTGACAATAACATACTACATCCCTTTTTTTTATATGCAGTTTTATTTTTGGATAAGAGAATCAAAATACAGGAAAATGAACAAAAAAAAAACCTCAACCAAATTTCTTATCTCCCTACAAAACCCTTAAATTTACCCTAGCAGAATTTTAGTTGAAGGCTGAATTTTGGAAAAGGGCCTCAATTAAGGGCCTGAATATTAGAGGTTCTCAATTCAGAGCTTGAATTTTGAGTTTTTTCTCAATTAGCGGGCTAGATTCTCAATTGAAGGCTTACATCTTGAAAAATATAATATATTATTCAATGTGCGGAAGATTCAGTACGAAGTAAATTGAAATTTTCAATACCGAGCATATTGAAATTTTCAATATATAATAACGAACATTCCATACATCGGATAATGTGTCTTATTTTCCAAGATGTAAGATTGAGAATAAAATTCAAAATTTAGACCCCTAATGAGAAAAAAACTTAAGATTCAGGCCCCGAATTGAAAACTCCTAAAATTCAGGCCTTGAATTGAGACATTTTCTAAAATATAGACCTTCTAGTGGAATTTTCCAATTTATCCTCATATATATACACACATATATATAGATACAGCAGGAGATCAAATATTAAAAAAAGCACAATGTAAAATGAAATAAATTGACTAACTATATTTTATGAATAAATCAATTAATATTTTTATTACAAACGAAAAACTTGATTAACTAATCTAATTTTGCAGTCCAATAAACAATATTAGTATAGAACCCGTGTTATACACGGGTTTGTAAAAGAGAACTAAAAATTCAACTTGATAATTAAACTAAATAAATAATTAATAATATAAACTTCTAGGTTAATAGTTAGAATTAAATTTGCTATTAAGTGATATCTCATTTAGTGATTAGATTTGATATTTTGTTGATTTTTTTTTTCTCATTATCATTACCTGAAGCGAGTATTGAGGTGTGGCTTAGTGGGTAGTTTTATTCTAGTCATATAATTATTGTGTTAATTTATAAAATAATTAATAATATAAAAGTTACATGTCAGCCCAAAAATGCTCTAATCTTGCCATGTGGCATAGCAGACCTTCTTTTAGTAGACTAAAGATAAAGATGTTACATATAATTAGCCAATAAAATAATATTATGTTTCAACTCATTTTAATGGATGTGATGTGGATGTCAAATTAAAGCTCATGAAAAAATTATTAAAATGATATATCTTACATGAAAAATGGATTAGAAATGAAAAAATTATTTGTGTTTAAAAAAGTTAAAACAAAATTTAAAGCTCAAATATATGTTTAATGTGTCTATCCATATTTATACATTTCTATATTTGTTTATTCCCAATACTGTTATTATATTAAATGTTTCATCTTCTTTTATTATATTTAATATATGACATGTGTTAATTAGTGACATTATTTAATACATATGACGATTAATAAATATTGTGAAATACAAAATGAAACACACAAATGTAACAGATGGTCTTATAGGATTTATTCCACTATGTGATTGATGAGCATTAAACTATACTCAATTCTTAATATAGAGATTTTATACAATCGTGGAGCATTCTTGGTCGGGTAGCCTCACTATTAAAAATAAATACATTTATACATTTTACGCAATTTAGGTTCAAATAAAATATATGTAGCTTGATAAAAAGTTCACTCGTGAGTTATTTTACATCGATAAAACAAAAGGAGGGAGACCTTTTCATAAGTCTAATGAGTCACTCCTCGTCTCCTCCTATTATCGATTAATTTTAAGATGGAAGTTCAATAGATGACTAATAGTCCCCGCAGTATGCTTCAATGTTACTTTTTTGTATGTGTGTAATATTTTAGACTATATGAAGTGGCCGATTAGTGCCTTAGTCTGGGTTAGATAACTGCTTCGGAATAACAGACGGAGTCAAGACAGAGCTAGACGGGACATTTTACAACGATGATTGGATTGGATCTATATGATCTATTATGGTGACAATGTTTAGTTTTTTTGTTTTTCTTTGAACTAAGTTTTTCTTATTTATAAACGACCCTAAGCGGTAACTAGTGAATTTAAGTCCGTTTGGTCTATTTTGGGATCCGGGTTAAAAAGGAATAGCAACATTAAACCATGGATTTGGTTCACACACCAACCAGCATTTACAGACATAAGTGTAGTTGTGATAGTGAGTTACTGGACGTACTGGAAATAACATTTTCTTTTTCTCTCTCTTTTTTTTTTTTTTCTGGGAAATTGTTCTTTTATCTTTTTTATAAAGAAGGGACCTGAAAGAATTTAAAGATCACAACCACCGGTAGACAAAAATCTACATCTCTTTAACATGGACAGATTTTTGTGTCCAAAATTTAAATACGACTTTTCTTTGTTGTTGTTCTTTTTAATTCAAGCCAAGAACAGGAAAAAGAAAGAAAAGATTTAGTGCTACATCAACTCGAGCTTATGTGTGAGAAACAATCGGCAGAATCTGAATTATCTCAAAAAATAATTATGTTACAATAATAATACTATCATTTTGCATATTTGGAATAGTATATAGAGCTGTATATTTGGATAATTTGCACATTTGAAATAGTATATGGAATACCATCCCCTCTTAATATTAATACTAAAGTGAGCGCTCTTAAAAAAGGGAAACACAAAATCATTAAAAAAAAATCCGCAATTAATATTTTCTATTTTTCTCGAAGCTTGTAAGTTTAACTTTTCCATCTCAACTTTGTTTTTTATATAAATATACAGAATTAATCCTCTTTTCACAATTCTCGATTTAAAATATATGATGCTTATACATATATTTAATATATTAATTTTTTAAGTATAATATTTTAATAAGATAGTTATGATTTTTTAATTTTTAATTTTTGTATATAAATTAAAAACATCAGATAATTCAAGAAAAAATTGTCTTTTTTGGAATGTTTGAATTATTTTGTTTCCAGAAAGATTTTATAAAAATTACACAAGTTTATTTGGTTTACTCTTTTATAGCAGAATGAATTAGATGATGATGATGATGATGATGATGATGAATAGAGGCGCATAATAATTTGTCTTACTTATCAGATCTCCTATATATAGTTTCACGAATACATTAATTGATGCAGCGAAGTGTAGAAGAAGCAATATAAGAGGGGAATAAATTAATCCATTATCTAAGAAAACCGAAAAGAGACACAAACTTGTTGAGAGACAAGACTGTTTGGACTTTGGATCACCCACATCCACTGAGAGAGTAATCAACCAGCTGACCACCTCGCTGAGCATGGGCACCACACCCAATCCCTCATCACTTACACTGCGGCGACCGCTTCGACCCACCTTTTTGCTCTCGTTCGTATGGATCAGCTAGGCTATCCCAACTTCCGCTTTTATTAGCCGCTAGTTGTGTATTACTACTCGTTTTACTTTTACCTATGTTTTTTCCTACGCTTTTACTCATGACGCCCCATTGTCCCCCTTTATTATTTTGTGGCTCCATATGTTGTTTGAGCCCCCCGCATTTTTCCTCCCCTTCCGACCGCCATGATATGTCAGTTGGTCGGAAAGGAAGGAAATCATCTTACTCCCCTCCCACATTAGGTCTTTGGGCACTTCCACCTCCCCCGGGATTTGGGGCACTTTTGGCCTATCCTTGTAAGCACGGCTATTGTATCCTGTTTGGTTTATGATTTGATTATATACAGGTTGGGGGACCGTGCCTTAATTCCCCACCCTCATTGGGTTTTCTTTAAAAAAAAATTAAGGAAGACTCTTATCATATTATATAATGAAAAATAACCCTTTGATCTTAGGTTCGAGTCACCTTGTGGGGAAGGATAAGTTTTTTCTTTGTTCTTAGATCAGGAGAATTTTTTAAAAAAAAATAGAACCCTTATAAAAGGAAATCAGACATATCTCCCCGCTCATTTGTATACATATGGTAAAGATCTGTATATATATGATAATCTTCCCAAAATTAGTTCTAAATTTAAATTTTATTGGAAATCATATAAAAAAATTATAGGTGACGGATTTTGATTGATACATGTTATAATAAAATAAAATAAATCAAAAGGCAAATAGTAAGAATAAAATAAATTAAAAGCAAGTAATTTCTTTTTTTTTTTTTCCATTTTTAATGTAAAATTATTGAAAATGAATATTTTTCATGACCTTTAATTTGACATCTACATTGCATATTATAAAATAAGGTATATTAGAAAAATGCAACTAGTTTTCGATTATTTAAGTTAGTTTTGTTTATGTAATGTAAACTGAATGATTTTATTGGGTTTGAGATACATATAAAAATTAAATAATAAGAATATTTTTAAAAATGCTTATTAATTACTCTTTTGAAATATTAGTTAATTTTTTTTATATTTTTGTAACTTTGTTTTAATTTTATGAACAAACTCATATATGTATCTTTCCTATAATATTACAAATGTTTAAAAATAGTAAAAACTAACTACTTCTCAATTTCTAGATTCACAGATAATATTTGACTTCTTTATAAAGAACAAAAAAAAAAAAAGAGAGGAACAAATTTGCCCATGTAGGAATAGAAAAAAATTAGAGATCTACTTAATTTTTTGTATGTGTGTATTTCCCTCAAAAGTTTTAATTTTTCCAGCACCCTAAAGACACTAATAACTTGTTTTAATCCATTTCTTTATTTTCAATAGATAAAAAACAAATCTATTTTCTTATTACTTAATGTGATAATGATATTGAGTTTTGTATATGATATATTAAATATAAAATAAACAATTGTTTGTTGGTTGATTATTGTGTTTAGATTTAAATATTTGTTGTGAGTTGAACTATTTACATTGGATATGAGTTGTAAATAAAAATAACTTAAATATTTTTTTATTGATGAAATTATAAGTTATTAGATAATTTAATATTCTTTTATTTAACAAAATTAAGTTGTTCAATTATATTTTTCGATTTCTTGACTTCGATTTTATTTTCGTGTATCGCACGACGAGGAATTCTAGTTTATACTAACAATTCAACCCTAAAATCTAATAAATAAAAGGTAATAAATCAATATATATATCCTAATAGATAAACTATAACAAATCAAATATATCCTATCTATTAAAAGATACAGCCAAATTATAGTGTTATCTCCATCATTCTCCTCTCCATGAACACGATTCACCCTCAAATCGTTGTCGATCTCGTTGAAAAGGGCTCATAGACGAGAATTTCTTGAATACATGTAGCCAAATAAGAATAATGACATTCATAAATTGTTGTTGCACCAAATAAAACACAACGAGAAAGAAAAATGAAGCAATCATAATCTCAGAATGAACATAAGAAACTTCATCTTTGAAGACAAACACGTGTTTATGAACCTACGAATGATCACCATAAATTGTATCGAAAAGTGCTGAATTATCATAATCACTGACAATAACTACCGAAAAAATATCTTCACACCCCGCATCGTAACTCGATGTTCATCATAACCACATTGGATAACTCCAAAAAAGGACAATCATTCTCATCGTTAAAAATTGGTAGACCATAGCTGTCATAGCCAATCATATTCGAGAAAGACTCACACGATGGAGAAAATAAATCATTAATTAAGGTTAAATTCACATCCAATTCTTCATCAAAGATCTATGATTCGTCATAACCACCATGATCAATTGTCGAAAAGTTGATTTGTTGGTGGATTTGCATAAAATTATCTTCATGCAACTCCTCATAAAAAATGACATCACGAACTAGTTGACATCTTGGGACCACAATCGAGGATCGTAACTGGTCTCTGGAGACAATTCCGTGGTGTCAACTAGTTCTTGATATAATATTTTTATGAGGATTTGCATGAAGACAATTTTATGGAATGCTAACAATTTGATTTGTTGGTAACTTATCATTGTGATTATGGAGGACCACCAATTTTCGATGAGGAGAGAGATGTCAATATTAATTTTATCGACAATCTATTTTCCCCTCCAACATATGTGAGTTCTTCTCGGACAAGATTAGTGATGTTGGCTATGATGGCCCATCGATTTTTTATAACGACATTGATTATACAATTTCTCATGAGAAAATTATTGATACTTGTTTGGAGGTTATCCATGGTGGTTATGATGAACCACCAATTATTTATGATGCCGATCGATTTATGGATTTGTTTATCTTCAAGGCTAAAATTCCTTTAACCAATTTCGTAGTTGTGGATATTGATTTGTTGTTTATGTTCTTCTTCACTTGGGTGTTCGTGCCCGCCTACGAACACTTTCCAATGAGATTGACCACGATTTGCCCGATTCGAGGGTGAATCGTCTTCAGGGAGAAGAGAATGGTGGAGATGGAGATATGCATGATATAAATATATCTTAGGATATATTTTATTTGATATAGTTTATCTTTTTGAATATTTGTTTTGATTTTTTTCTTTTAATTATTGTGCTAGTGATTTATTATTATTAGGGTTCTAGGGTTCAATTATTAGTATAAATAAGAGTCTTCAATATTGTAGTAGATGGTGAATTTTGATTATTGATAATAGAAACAGGTTTAATCCCAGTTTATGTCTCTTTTCGGGTATTGCTAGAATCAACAGAGTTAGACAACGCATAATTATTGATCTTCCACATTTCTGCCTACATCATTAATATATGTGAATACATAAATTATCCTTCATTGGTTACTTTTGGTGAAGGCACGTTAATTTTGTTTTTCCTTCAACCCTCCTTCTTGTGCCAAGTCAAAGGGTGAATGGCATGAATTATTGCCTCGTTAAACATTTGCCAAGTAACAAAATCCAGTGGAAAAAAATTAATAAACTTGGTAGAAGGAAAAAAGTATGCAACACACCTATATTGAGACTCCCTCTGAAGTCTACACCTCTCCCCTGATACACACATCGAGAGCTTTGTAAATTTCCACATCTATGATTTTACATAAATCTGATACATGATGTGTATGCATGCATTTAGGGAAATTTAAGTATGTATTTTGTAATATTTGCATTTATAATTGGTCGAGAATCGTTCATATTTGTTATATTGGACTATTTGACGTGTATTGGCATATTTTGTAGTGTTTCATGATTTTTAGGCTAAAATGAAGACTTTGTGAGGATTATACGAAGAAACGGGTCGAAGAAAGGACAAGATGGGCCATAAATTGGGCCAAAGGCAAGGCCCAATGTGTTGAAGAAGTGACAGGACCGCGCTAGGCTTGGACGTGGTCGCGTCAAAATGTGGCTCAAAGAGGATTCCAAGAGGTTTGACGCGACCGCGCCAATAGGCAATATGGTCACGCCAAAAGTGTAAGGGTTCAAGACGTTGACAATAGTAAACTGGGCGGGATCGCGCCGGAGCTTGGCGCGATCGCATCAAAAGTCTTCCCTAAAGTCAATCCGGGTTTTTATGGGATTCTTATCCTAATCACTTAAGGATTTCAATCCCAACTTATAAATAGAGGTCCAACTCGAGTTTTCAAGGATCATCACTCGTAATACGATCTCTTACTTTTACATTAGAGCAGAAGTCTTGAGAGGGAAGATGAAGATTGACGAGCCGAACAATCGGGTTTATTTATTTTTTGCAACAAGTGGCTATCTACATTATTAGCCAAATATGGGGTGAAGCACCAAGTTACGACTCCATATCATTCTCAAGCCAATGGTCAAGTGGAGCTAGCCAATCGAGAAATCAAGAAAATCCTCAAGAAATTAGTGAATGGGAATAGGAAGGATTGGTCGATGAAGTTAGATGACGCACTATGGGCATACAGGACGACATATGAGACCCCTTTGGGACTTTCACTGTATCAGCTAGTTTTTGGCAAAGCATGTCAGCTACCGGTGGAATTGGAGCATCGAGCTTATTAGGCAGTCAAGAAGCTGAATTACGACTTTGAGGCTGTTGGGAAAGAGCGAATTCTTAAGCTCAACGAATTGGATGAGTTCAGAAATCAAGCATTAGAAAATTCCAATTTGTACAAGGAGCGCGTCAAATGGTTTCACGATCGTATGATAAAAAAATCTTTAAGCCGGTGACCAAGTTCTAGTGTTTAGCTCTCGACTGCGATTATTTTCGGGAAAACTGAAGTCAAGATGATCGGGCCCATTCACTATCAAGACCATTCGAGCATCCGGCGTAGTAGAATTGATGAACATGGATGGGAGCACTTTTCTCGTCAATGGGCAATGAATCAAGAAATACTACAAGTCGGACCGAATTCAAACCGTGCATGAAGTGCGGTTGAAAGAGCTAAGTGAACCAAACAGGTCGTCTAGCTTGATACTTAAAATGAAGAGCTTGTCTGGAGGCAACCCGATGTTTATTGTTTTCTTTCATTTCAATTATTATTTATTTATTTTTTTGTTAAGTATTTTGTTTATATTATACTCCCTCCGTCCCGACCTAATTGTCCTACTTGCCTTATTTGTTTGTCCCAAGCTAATTGTCCTACTCCATAAATGGCAAATTCTCCCACAATCTCCACCATCAAAATCTACACATTCAATCTCCACCTTTGAAAAAGTCAAAGATTCCACAAAATCTGTTTTTTCTTAGTCTCCGTGCCAAGCCAAAGTAGGACAATTAGTTTGGGACGGAGGAAGTACTTTTTTTCTTAGTGTTCTTATGTTATTAGGAACCAACATTGATGAATTAAAAAGCGAAAGAATGGAGTAGTACAAAATAGGGGTAAAAAATATGGAACACTAACTTTGTCACGCAGAAACTTCAACGTGGCCGCGCCGAGCTACGGACGCGGTCGCGTCAAAGTTCGTTTCCAAACCTATAGGGCAGTAGGCTGGGCGCGGTCACGCCTATGACGTGGACGCGTAAATTCATCTCCCAACCTCCAGGTCAGTGTACCGGGCGCAGTCGCGTCAGTTCGCAAGTTTAAATTTAAATAGCTATGTTTCAGGTCAGTTTTTCCTTCTTTTTCTCCTTATTCTCTCAACGTAAAACACAAATACAATACATACAAGCACGAAAGTCCTGCGAATCAACACCAATTCATACACACCCACTCACCAACACATCCATACACCAATTTCTTCAAACCCAAGTTAGAAGAATCCAATTTGGGCAGAGTTAGGGTAAATTCGAAAAATCTCCAATTCCGACTAAAACTCTCCAGTTTACTAAAATGCCTCCAAGAAAAGCTTACACAAGCAAGAGCAAGGGAATGAAAAAGGTGGGTGAAGGAACTTTTAATCTAGATCCAGAGAGGGTAGTGATCCTACCAAGTGATAGCCGAATCATATATGGATTTGCATTAGAGAGACACGAGCACAGATAGATATTTGACATGCTTCGTCAGTGCACAATTGTGCCTACCCGATTTGCAAATCCTGAGTTGTCATGGGGATACATGAAAATATAAGAGCACTTCTCAAAGATTGACAGAGTTCATGAAACATGAGCAAACATACGAGAGGCTGATAATTGAATTTCTCAGCACTTTTTATATAATAGTAGCCAGTCAAGCCGAGCAGAAGCGATCGGATAAGATTACATTTAAGTTGATGAAAGAGCCGCAGGAAGTGACATTTGCGGAGATTGATGAGATATTCGAGTTTTCAAACCCAACTGAAGGTGAGCCGCCAGAGATGTTTAACCCAAATGAGTTTTGGGGGCAATTGACAGCAGCTCCTCAGCTACTGACTCCGCAAGCTTATGTCTCGAGAAATGCAAAAGTCTCATGGACCCGAAACCCAGTGATCAGATATTTTTAGAAGTTGTTGGCACATACACTCTTTACCAGAAAGGAGACGAGCACAATCCAATAGAAGGAACGCCACTTGATGTGGAATGTACTCCATAATCGCAGACTTGATAATGCGGTCCTTTTGGCAGAGCAGTTTGTTAATGTTATCAAAAAGCAGAAAGACAAAATTGCAATTGGAGGTATCATTACTTCGATCGCTACCTTTTGTGGCGTCCCCTTGATAATATGGTCCCGATAAAAGGAGACATTCGCTTTACATGGGAGCCCCTGGAGAGTATGCAGGTGGTTGTGTTGGGAGAGGATAGAAGGGTTCCTTATGAGTTCCAAAATGTAGGGCCATATTTCCGACTCCCTGTTTCTAGGCTCACCACTGTTATGAGTCTTGATGATAAAGACAATCTTGCCATGACTTCTGACGAGCATTTGGCCAACTCCCAAAGGACCAGGCCAAGCAGCCGAAGGAAGCAGTCACGATTCTCGTCCATCGAGGAAAAAGAGAGCCGCCACTGCTATTGCATCGTCTTCGAAGAGACATGAAGACCTTGAGGGGATGATCACTTCTCTTCAAGCTGATGTCGCTGCCCTTAGTACTCGGTTTGAGAGGCATCGGACAGAGAATTGAGGAGCTCTTCAAGAGATTAACCCCATGTAGCGCACGATTGCTCAATTTTGGAGCCAACACGAATTCCAACCACCACCGCCTCGATGATCTGTGAGTTGAGCACCAAGTCATACCACTCTTTTCCCATAAACTTGCCCTTTGACCAAGTTTGGGGGAGGGGTGAATAGTGGAACGACTTGGCCGCTATTTATATTTTTGCGCATTATCTGCTTTGTCTCTTTTGCTTAGTTGTTATTTGTTTTGTGCTTTGAGGAGCCTGTGTGCTCGTTTTGTGTTGGCATTTTTGTAATTTAGTCATTGGGTCTGTGAGCCCATTTTTTTTTGTGCTCTTTGCCTTGTTAGTCATGTTGGTCGTAGTAAGTTTTTTGTTTTTAGTTGTTTGTTTGGTTATTGGAGTCTAGAAGTAATGAACCCGAGTAGTTGGTTGAGTTGTGAAAGAAAGAGAAACTTAGGGAAACGATAGACGATGATGTGCTAATGATGAAGTGATTTTGAGTAAAACATTGATAAATTAGAGCATGAGAGGTAATTTGAGACGAAATTGAGCTTGAAAATATTTGATCAAAATTAACCTTGTGAGAATTTGAGCCTATTTGTACTCCTATTTTTGGATTAATATGATTTCTTTTGGTGTGGTTTTGATTGGATATGTGTACTAGTCTCTAGAACTTACCTTGAGTCTTTACTATGAATATGTCAAGTATGTGTTGTGACTTAGGAAATGATCTGAGACAATTCTTATTTTTAGCCTATTTTTTAGCCTTGAAAAGATGCCCTTTGTACCCAAAGTAAACAATTTATCTCTAGTTAGCCTTTTTGAGCTTAATAGTCTGTTATTTCATAGCCCTATATTACAAACCAAAAACCTTTCGATGTAAGCCTTTGGCCCTAGTTGGACTAATTGAATAAAGAGGGAGGAGGATTGGAAGGAAAATAAAAACTAGTGGATAGTCAAAAGATGAAGGGAGAAAAATAGCCTCTCTTAGTTTAAAAAAAAAAAAAGAAAAAAAAAATTCATTGTTTATAATTTGTTTGTAATTTTGAAGAGAGGTTAGGAAACAAGTGCTTTGTTGTTGATTTGACTAGAAAAGTTAGATAGCCCCAAGATGTGGTACCCATAGAAATGAAAAACACTTAAGTTGTAAGGACTTTAGAAGATAAAGAAGTCACATTGCGGGGTGATTTGCTGAGATTTGAAAAGTGAGATTGAGTGATTGTATTGACGGGTAGTCGGGTTAGGAGTAACTTGATTAGTCCACAAGTAGTCATTTTTGTCCAAATATATCCCACCTTATCTTAAGCCCACATTACAACCAAAATAAAAGATTTTATTTTATCTTTTGTCACACACATCGAGTACGATGTCTAGTTTAGATGATTGGCAAGCATATGGTAGGGTTTTTATATAGTTCAATTTGAGTGAAAATATGTTTAACCTAAACACTTGAGAGATGAAAGAAACTCTTACCTGGTGAGGATTGAATAATTCGAAAGTTCAAAGTCTCGAAAGTAGTTGATTTATGTGTTATAACATATGTTCAATGAGCTATTCAGGTGATTTAAGGCTAAAATTGTGCATGAGCTAAGGATGGATGAAGGAACGAGTCCCCGGAAGTCCAAAACGGAGGAAAATCGAGCCAAGTGTGAAAACGTTAGTCGCGGCGGCATGTAGGTCGCGGCCGCGACAAAAGTGTCCTAAAAAGTCCTGAAAAGCCCTGGAAACTCCACAGCCGCGCATGTAGGCCGCGGCCACGACCAAAAGTTTCCCGAAAGTGAAGTTTTCTGTCAGCTTGACATACCTCTAGTATTTTGGTCATATCTTGAGATATACAACTCCGATTGAGGTGTAATTGGTGGAGATGGAAATCTGATTCAAAGACCTATAACTTTTCTTGAAAGAGGCAAAACCCAAAAATGACCAAAAAACCCTCAAAAACAGCTTTGAAGTTGGAAAAGTAATGCAGTGTTGGCCCATTACTTGACCCACAAGCTCAAAAACGAGTTTTGGACTTATTTTCCTATTCCAATTAGGTTTTCTGCTTCTTTATCCTAGATATGTACTCCTATAAATATATCAAGGCTCTAGATATTAAAGGTGAGACTTGAACTGAATTTTGTGAGGATTCTGGAGAAGAGGAGCTAACGAAGATCGACACTTTTTGGTTTTATCTTTCTGGTCTCTTTTATGTTTATGTTCTTGAATAGAATTATGTCTTTTGTCGCCGCCATGAGCAGCTAGTCGTCTATTTCAGTCCTTAATCAATGTTGAACCCTAGTTTGAATACCTTGTCATTCTTACAGGAATTGTTTGAAGGTTTTAGTATTGATACATTTTATGTTATTCGGGCGTATTTACATTCTTATGTGCATTGTTGCTTAGATTGATTAAGTAACATTGATCACCTTAGTAGTTAATTACATATTTATCGCTAGGTAATTTTTGTAATACGTAATCGTTACGAATGTATGCCATTAGTAGCAAATAGTGATTTAATCACTAGGATAACATAAGTCGCGGTCCCTTGTACCGAGCTTGCGAGTCCAACACCGTGTCCATCCCGTTACCTTAGTACTCGATGCGTTCGGTTAATGAGGCCTAGCAAGCTTCTCCTAATTTCATTCAATCGAATAGACTAACTAAAGAGTTTGTTTTGGTTAGTTAAACATAAGTAGTAACAAGGTTACCAGAGCTTGTTGCTAATCTTGGGATATGAGTTTCATAACTAAAACTGGATAACAATTGTATTAATTATAAGGGCAATTCGACTAGGGGGAGACTAGATTAAGGGTTGGGATTTCTTTATTATTTGAGTATACTGTAGTTTTGGGTGATATTTGTTTACTTCTTGCGTTTAGATTAATTAATTCAACAAAACAATTAAACCCCTCATTCTATTATTATTATTATTATTATTATTATTATTATTATTATTATTATTATTATTATTATTATTATTATTATTATTATTATTATTATTATTAGGTTAATCATATAAAATACATTAAATTTGTCTGCTCTCTGTGGGTTCGACCCTATCTTTCCACTTCTTACAAATTAGAAGAAAAAAACTAGGAATAGTTAATGTTACTGCACATCGACAGTGCGATAACACATAAAGAAAATAATTAATAAAATATAGATATATAATTTCACAGCTTGTGGGTTCAAACCCACAAACCTGTAATTGGCCAAACAACGTGCATATCATTAGGTCATCAGTACCTATTGATTTCTAAATATGTCGCTATTGTCTATACACAAACGGGAAAAAATAGCGCGACCCACGAATTGTGCGGGTATCGTGAAAATGGCTGAAAGGAGGAAGTGTACAGTAATTTGTACACTTGATGCACAAATGGTTTATGATAATAACAACAAAATAAGTGTTATTCCTCTGAATAGAAAATCTATAATGCAATGATGAGAAAAAAAATCATGAATATCCAGACTAGGTTATTTTAGGTGGATCTGGGATAGGTGTTAAATGCACATAATGTGAAAACTTAATTCTTGTTGTCACTTTTCTTTTAAAATTATTCTTTATGGAATAAGCCTATAGCTGAGGGCGTTATTGAGGGTTGCTTTAATTACGTTGGTCTGGCCTGTTTAGACGACATGTAACAAGATTATTTTTAATGATGTCAATTTCTCAGTGAATATTGTGCTTTCTACTATTTGGGCTTGAATTCGGAAAGTCGGGGCGTTTAAGCTTGGGAACATGCACAACTGTTTGGAGGATCTTTGTCGTCTCAAATGGATTGGTGTTGCTTGCTCGCTCGCCATCCAGGTCCCCCACTATTACTTATGTTCGTTGGTTTGCTCCTCCCGCTGGATTGATTAAAATTAATACAGATGGGAGTGTAGAGGGGAGTTCGGGACTCATCTTGGGGGGAGGGAGGGGGGAGCTCTACTGCACTTCACGGGGTTTTCCTCACAGGTGTTTCTCTACCTCTTTCGGACGGTGATTTTCTTTTGAGGAGGAATCAGCCATTGCCATTAGCGTGATCAAATTTGCTATTTGCAAAGGCTGGAGGGAAATTTGGCAGGAAAATGATTCTTATTTCGGGGTGGAATTATTTCGATCTAAGTCCACTATCGTTCCCAGGAAATATAGAGCTCGTTAACTTCATATTTTACACATTATATCTTCGATTTCGTTCGTGGTCTCTCATATTTATAGGGAGGGCAACCAACTGTCGGGTGCTCTATCTAAGTTACACTCTGATTTCACTTGGGGGGATCATCCAACTCCACTTGTCACTAATTTGCATTTCAAAGACATGTATATGGAATATTTTCGACTTTCTTAACTGTTATCTGCTTTGTCTTGTATAATTGGTACTCTTTTCTCCATCCATGGGTTTTTCCCTCTGGGTTTTATTGTGGACGGATTTTAACAAGGCTAACTTTAGGTGCTATTCCTCGGTCTGTGGGGTTTCGAGTTGTTTTTTCCACGGCTAGACTATGGTCTGTGGAGCCAGCTGTTTCCGTTTTGTAACTCATTTTTTATTTTTTTATATTATGCCTATTTGAATAAATAATAGTAATATTATTTTATTTTGAATAGTTTTACTTTTTATTTTTAAATTTCCATGATATTACAAGTACGATATAGTATAACTTGTTTAACCAAAACGTATAATTGTTTACCTGAACAATATTATTTTGTAATTTTGTATTTTTTTTTTATTCGATATAATATAACTTGTTTAACCAAACGTATAATTAGTTTTACCTGAACCGTATTAATTGTAATTTTGTAAATATTTTTTGTTATTGTGGATCCGATATAATATGATATGTTTAACCAAAAAGTATCATTATATACCTGAATCGTATTATTTGTAATTTTATAATTATTTTTCTTTTTGTTACCGATCCGATATAGTATAACTTATTTAATCAAAACGTATTACTCCATCCGTCCCGGCTTAAGTTTCCTACTTTGACCGGGCACGGAGGTTAAGAAAAAGCAGATTTAATGGAATCTTTGACTTTTTTAAAGGTGGAGATTAAGGGTGAAGATTTTGAGGGTGGAGATTGTGAGAGAAGTTTGCCATTTATAGGTTGGAAAGTTAAGTTGGGACAAACCAAAAAGGAAAGTAGGAAAGTTAGAGTGGGACGGAGGTAGTATTTTTTACATGACCAGTATTATTTATAATTCTTTTAGTTCTTTTTTATTTTTTCTTATTATTGCGGATTCAATGTAGACAACTTGTTTAACCAAAACGTATTATTTATTTACATGAAGAGTATTATTTGCAATCCCTTTAGTTTTAATTTTTTTTTTTTTCTTCTTGGTTTGGATGTGATATAGTACAATGCGTCTAACCAGAACGTTAATTTGTTTACCTGAACAATGTATATTGTAAATAAATAAATAAAATGAAACAAAAGGAATAATAAAAAATCCAAAACTCAAAAGAAAATTATATTAAATTATCAATTTATTTTTTTATTCAATTAAATAGTATATATTTAATAATTTATAAAGAAAATGATTAAAATATATAAATTCATAAATGTATAGCTTGTACATGGGTTTCAAACCCCCAACCCTACAATTGACCAAACATCGCATATACTATAGGGTCATCACTGCCTATTGATTACCAAACACAACACACATGGTAAAAAGAAAGAAACAAAAATAGCACGACACATGAATTTTGCACGGGTAGCAAAATAATTAAAAGGAAAAAGTTTACAATAATAATTTATGTGCACCTAATTCACGCGAGCTCTGTGACGATAATAAAAAAATAAACGTTATCCCTCCGAGCAGAGAATCCATAATGCAATCGGAGATAGTAATATGAGGAATATCTAGATTAGGTTATGGATTCTTGTTCACACTTTTTTTTAGATTAGGTGTTCAATTCTTGTTCTCACTTTTTCTCTAGTTTATTCTTTATGGAATAATAGTAGTAATATTGGGTTAGGACATCGTCAGATAGGCAGATGTGTTGCCTCAATTAGGGCAACAATAACTGGATCCAGCATTTCATCCCATTTTTCGTTTGCTTTTAAAATGCACACGTGTCCACTTCTGATTATTCATAGCATTAATCAATTAATTTCATTAGTTCCGCATATAACGCATGTTCTTTACCCAAACTAAAATCTATCTAATATTACGGTTTAAATGTCCGTCCGTACGATGCACGGGATAAAATACCTTATTAATATGTAATTAAATTTTAATATTGGTACCAATTATTATAAAACGTATATAAATCATATTATATATATATTTTTTTGTGTGTGTATTTTACAATATTTTATGTATTAAAATTATGTAAATATTAACGTTAATTTGTTTACGTGACCAATATGAATTTTAAACCTAATTTCATAAAAAGTGTATTAACTTATTTGAAACAAATATCCATATTTTTTTCTAATATAATCTTTTTATACTATTGGCTAATGTAAATCCAACAAATTTATTATATGCAATATGGATGTTTAATTGAATATCGTGAAATAATGACTAATATGATATATTTTTCATCAAGAGTGAAGTTGATAGGAAGAAGTTATAAACATTCAAAATTTTAAGTTAAAAAGAAAAAAGAATTGAAGAGAGATAATTTTTTTGATTGGTACGTCCACTTTTTTTTTTTCTTTTTGAAAAAGAAACTTCTACAACCTGTATGACTGACACGTGTTTTTCTTGATAGAGGGCCTATATAAATGACACGTATTTTCCTCTTGCTTTAATAGTAAAGGAATTTTTTTTTTTTTTACAATCTTTTGTTTAATAATTTTTTTATAGAAATAATCACCTATTAAAAAATATTATAATGAAACAATCAATAATCAGATAATTTTTATTATAAAATTAATAATTTAAATACTTGTAGTTCAAACCCATAAAAATAATTCCATTGTGTACATATCACAAAATTATGCAAATAATTCAATACTACGAAAAATTATAGTACATATCTTAAGTCTAATTATTCTTAAGAAATTAATTTTTATATATTTAATATGGGTGTCAAACTACACATTCTAAAACGAAGATTAATTTAATATATTATTCGTCGAATATAGATTAAGAATGAAAAAATTATGTGCAATTAGAAATTATAGTTGAAAAAACTAAAATAAAAGAAAACTGAAAAGAAAAGAAAAAGATGAGAGAGAAGATAGATTGGAACCACTAGCATTACATTCATAAATTCAAACTGTTACTTTATTCTTTTATTTAATATTTTATTTTATTGTTTAAGCCTGAAATGAATGTGGTGAAGATACATCATTCTCTATCCTACTTTTACATTAAACAGGGATAGAGATAGGGATGATGTATGATGTATTTTCAAGTAATTGTAATAAATATAGGTGTTTTGAAAAAGAAAAAAAAATAATTTTTTAATAACGTAGATAAAAACAGGAGTTTTGGAATTGAAAAAAAAAAATGAAAATACAGGAGTTTTGGAAAAGAAAACAACGATTTTTCAACCACGTAGATAAATACAGGAGTTTTGGAATTGAAAAAATATGATTTTTAAACTACGTAGAAATAAAAGTTGGGGAAAGTAAAATTAGGGAAAAACAATGTTCCCAAATTTTCAGCGAAAAAAAAAATTTCAAAAAAGGAAAATAGAACAAATATCAGCGAGAAAGAAAAAGAGAAAAAAGAAAAGAAAAAAAAACAATTGTAATCACTCTTGAGATGACATATCAGTAAGATAATTCTGCTTTTATATTAGGGGGTTCCTTCACACACTATGTGATTTATTTATTATTTGAATACATATATTTGTACACATATCTTCAAAAATTTATCTACATCTACCGAGGATAAAATTTCTGGTGTATATTTAGGTGTAGCATTTCAAAACCCTAATAGTTTCTTCAAAATATAACTGTCTCATGCATGAGCATTTAACCCAACCAAACTGAACCAAAATACCTATTTCACCAAAACTAAATTTGTTTGGTTCAATTTCGATTCAAAGAGTCCATATATTTAGTTACAATTCGATTCTGCTCACCTCTAATGATTTTACTCAAACTCAACAAAATTATATCCATTTAAAAGAAGGAAAAAAAAAAAAAAAAAAAAAAAAGGTCACCAAAATTATTTGGAAGAATGAATGTTTTACTCTGGATACTTTTAAAAGATAAATCTTCATGGCAAAAACTTGTGTGCACAAGGTGCATAATAGGCTTATTGTGCACCACAATATTGTATGAGCAAATCGACCATATTGTATCAATCAGTAAATCAATCATAATGTATGAGTAAATCAACTATATTGATAGTAGTATACTGTACGAGTAAATCAACCATATTGTATGAGTAAATCAACCATACCTTAAGTGCACAAAAAAATATTGTATGAGTAGTGCATGATAGCACTATTGTGTACATGGTGCACCCAAGTCCCACTCAATCTTCATACCTATATTTTCATCTTTACACTTTCTTTGGTTCTCTGTTTACTTTTGCCCCTTACAGTTTCATTTACTCAATCTGATTTCTAATAAAGTTAGGGGTGAGTAAGAATCTTAGAGATAATTGATTTCGCATTTAATCGCGGATTAAAAGTATTTCGAACCGATAATATTCATTGACTATTTGACTTTATTCTGACCGAATCAATCCAAACTTTTTTTGTTATAAGATCGAACTATTTCGAACCAAATATCGAAATAGAACCAATTAGAATTGATTTTAAGTAATCAACTATAGAATATTTTTATGTATCATTTAATTCATTTCTTCTATATTATCAAATTGAATCATTATAAATTTTAGTAAATTTTAACAATGTGTGTATAATACTACTACTGTTTTAAAATTTTATAAAAGAGCTTAGTAATTAACAATAGAGTAAAATATTTATTAAGAATAATTTTCAGATAAACATAAAATCAATTAACTATAGATATATTAATCTGTCAATACATTTTAGTTTATATACAGAAATATATGACATGATATTTTTAAATTCAACTTTATGTTTCTTTAATCCAACCATTAAAATTTATTATTATATATAATATTTAATTATTTGCATTCTTTAATCCAACCATCAAAATTTACTATTATATATAATATTTAGTTATTTCCATATATAAGGATCAAAATCCAAGACTCATAACTCATTGTATATAGTTACTACTCCATACCTGAATTCTACCTTAGATAGATACTAGTAGTGGCTCGTTGCACCTCTCTTCTTCTTCGATTCTGCATCATTCTCATGCATTCACATTTTTCTAGTTAATCATATAAATCTTATTTTTTAACTTTCATAGTTTCTTCCCCATATTATTTGCAATTAGTTATAACAATAAAACATGTGTATGATATCAAGGTTGTCAAACTCGCGATTTTAAGTAGAATCGGTGGAGTGTCCGTAAAATCGGATCGTAAAATCGAATCGTAAAATCATCAGATTCTACTACCTATACAAAATAACCATATATATAAATGATTATATATTATATTTTAATTATAACAAGTTCTGAATAGATATCCCATATAAAAAAATACATAGAATTTATATACACAATTTATAAAAAAGGAAAAAAAATATACAATATGAAGAAATGTTTTAGCCATCATGGTTCATAAATACATTTAGTAAGACATTCCTAAATTATAATTATGAATACTTTAATTTTAAGAGAAGATTAAAAAATAACCTTAGTGAAATTAAGTACTACATAAAAAAGGATATATTTTTTATGAAGTTTATATTTTAATTTAGAACTTGATAGTTAGGAAAAAAGGATTTTCAGCAATTAGCTCTCTTTGTGAATAATTTGCTCTAGAAAAGTTTTTTTTTTTTCCTCCTAATCTAAGAACAAAGAAAAAATTCTCCCCTCCCCCCACGGTGACTCGAACCTAAGACCAAAGACCTAGGTAGTAGATGCTCTGCCACTTGAGCTATCTAACTTCGTCTTGCTCTAGAAAAGTTTTAAAATCTCAATTTTTAATTGGTATAAATTCTACAATTGATATTGTATGTCTTTTAATTATAAGTAAAATAGAATAAAAAGCAATATGTTATGAAACTATTAAACTCGTGTACAAAATCCTAAAATCGTAAAATCGCATGAGCAAACTTGAGAATTTACTTCGATTTCATCAGATCTCGATTTTATAACGAGTTGACTCGTTTAGGGAGAAATAACTCGTAAACTCATAGAATCGTAAGAGTTAACTCGAGATTTTGACAACATTGTATGAGATAAATCTTATTGAAAGTGTACACAAATAAAGTTTTATAGACGAAAACTAATTGATAAAATTTCCAAAGAGACTATCGATAGCTGATAACTTTATAATTTAGCGAGGAGACAGCTACTTCAGTATCTTGTAATTATTTTTTATAAGCTACGGTTTGAAACTTGTCTTAGTATGTAACTTATAAGTTGTTTACACACTTTTTAAAAGAATATGGTATTATTGTAAAGTCAACACTATAATTCTTTCCTACTTTTTGTTAATAAGATCATACGAAAATTTTCTAAAAAGCTCCGAATAACCGGATCGAATATGTTCGATCTCCGGAAGGTTGTGAGCCGACTAATGGAGCAATTCTAGAGATTTTATTTTACAATTCCGAGCTTTGTTTTGGTCCTAAAAAATTTCATATTTTCGAACCGCTACGAATCGTGCTCATTCCGCGGTAAAATTTAACATAGTCAATATAAAAAGTGAAAGAAACAAAAGTACAGAAATCAAAATAAGAGTAAACAAAATTGAAAGTATAGAGCATTAAATAAATTGAAAGTAGGGAGGAAAAAGTAGAATATAAACAAAATGAAAATGAAGGGGAAAAGGTATACATTTTCCGAATAATTAAACCATTTTATTAACTGGCTAAAATCGTACTATATTGAACTGGCTAATTATATATGAGGCGTGTTTAGTTGTAGTAGTAATTAACATCTATATATATATTGTAAATTATTGTAAATTATTTTTTCCTGCCTAAAATATATCTTTAATGCATTCTTAATTTCTTCTAAAACATTAATTATATTTTCCTTCAATTAATACAATATTAAGTATTACCTTCCTTAATAAATGAATATATACTTTATTAAATTAAAAGTAAAAGTTAATGTATAATTTAATGATTGACTAATTAAATTATTATATTTACAAATATTAATTTATTATAATTAATCATGGGACTAAGACTTTCACATATATTTATATATGATAATTAATCTTGAAATTATTTTTTATTACATATTCATATTTTCTATTTATTAATATTATTTCGTTATAAATAATAATTATACTTTGCAATCTAAACTATGAGATTTTACATATGCTACAATCTTATTTCTATTTAAAAAATAAAATTAACATGCTTGAGTTAACTAGGTTTTTTAGAGTTCCCAATATAAACGATACTTTGTCGCATTTTTTCATATTTTGCAACATAAGCAAAATATACATACATATATATATATTAATTGTATTTTTAAATAAATTTCAACATATACATATATTATTAAGAAATATTGAAGAATTCATATGCTTTATTTTGTTAGTTCAACTATAGAATAATCATTGAATTTTATTTTATTAATATCAAGATTTATTTAAAATCTAAAAAGTATTTGAGTATATTAAACCACCATGTAAAATATGAAAACTTGAAAATTAATTTTTCTTAAAATAAAAGTAAATAGTTATAGTTAAAATTTGAAAATTATTTGGATAAATCAAAATATTTTAAAAAATTGAAAAAAAAAATAAAAGAAAAAACTAATTTTCTTATAATACAATTCAATTTATTTTATTTGATATATTTTGGTGTGTCGTGTGATATTTATGTATTTGTGTTTGTTTTACTATTCATTTTCAATTAAGCTATTGCGGGTTCGCATAGGTTAAGGTGGATACACACACACTAAATATATGTTTGGGTTTCAATATTAGGAAATATTCATTCTTAAAAGTAGATATAATTTATTTTTTACATTGAATATCTATCCTGATGTAAATTTATAAAATAATATATTTATAAAATGTAAGTTATATTAAATCCATATATCACTTGGGAGAAATTGATATTTACATTATTTATATTTTGGATTTATATCATTTTGCAACATGTAGTATGCGTGTTTTTCAGCTTTTTTTTTTTTTTTTTCATTCACAACCTGAACTATACGTTATTTCATGTTTGCAACCTCTGCCAGCAATTTAAGTGCAAAAAATAAAAGAATGTTAGAAAATATTTAAATAACATAATTTCTTTTTAAAATCTAAAAAATATTTTTTAGATTCTAAACTTCATTTAAAATACCAAAAAATTAACTTAAACATGTTGAAAATATATTAAAGAATTGAGATTTTTTATAAAAAAGTTGAAATCAAATCATTTTAAGCAAGAAAAAAAAAAAAAAAAAATTTATTTTTTTAAAATCATAAAACTATTATAAATTTCTGAAAATTATCTTTTAAACTCTAAAAATTTATTTAAACTGTTTGAAAGTTATCTTGAAAAATTATTTTAAAATCTATAAAATTTCATTTAAGACATGTGGAAATATCTATGAAAAGTCAAATTTTATGATATAAGTATCTTTTTAATTAATTTTTTGAAAAAATAAATCCTTTTATAAATATTTAAAGTTATTTGAAGTAATATCAAAATTATTCGATTTTTTTTATGAAAATTGATGTTTTATTAAAATAACTTCTACATTTTTTTCAAGTAAAGTTTATGATATTTTAAATATTTTTTTAGAATTTGAAAATAAGAATTATATTTTCTAAACATTTTAATTATTTTAAATTTTTTTTTTCTCTCCGAAAATTGCTACCAAAGGTTGCAAAGGTAGGAGCGCAAAGTTCAGGTTGATCGTAAAAAAAGAAAAAATAATTATTCAAATATTCATTTAGTTAGAATGTAATAATTCTATTTTCCTATATTAGATAATATTATATTTAATTTAATAAGATAATTACTTTTTAAATAAATTTCCGTGCATCGCACGGGAGCGATACTAGTGAAATAAGAACGAGAATGGAAACAAAAAATGATGGCAGCAGCACAGTCATGGAAATTCTTTTATTTTTTTAAAACATACTCGATTTTCCTATGATACAGTAAAGTAACAATTCTATGTCAAGAACGGATTTAATTTATCTGGACTCTAGAGTATTTTATCGTAAATTTCGGAAAGAGGATAATAAGGATAACTTTAGAGATAATTCTTAGAGGATTAATTATATATTTCCATATCTTTGTATATATTGCAAAGATTAATAAGGCTAATTCAAAGATATCTCTAGAATTATCCTTATTAGATAGAAGGGTGACACACTTTATTTAAGAATAAAAAGTAAAATAATGAACTCACATAAAATGTGTCTCTAGTTCTCAAAAATTTAAGATAAAGTATTTTAGATGATTCAAATTCCGTCAATAACAATACTTATATTACACAAACCTTCTGTAAGATTTGAAAGAAGTGACTTGAAAAGCAATTAGTAGGGCCATAAAAAGGAATTATTTTATTTTGTTCAAACAAGTCATCTAATGTGGATAATTATAAGATGCACGCCTATAAGTGGTATAGGCAATTTGTATATTACTAGTTGCTAGTTGTAATTTTGCAAGTTATGACAAGCATTTTGTAAATGACAAATATATTACTCCATTCCAACTATCACTCCATATTTGGCATTAGAATCGATGTATTTGGATAGGTAATTTCTATTCGCATCATAAAAAATTCTCTCCACGCCACAATGACTTTCACACAATAACAAAGTTACAAATTTTATTTTATTTTACTTTGTGTACATTTATGGACTTTTTTACCCTTTTTTTAAGTAATAATAGGTTAATACCAACCAATATGATTTATTGATTTCGATGTATGAAAGTCGAATAGTTAAAGTAGGAACAATATGTATCTGTTGAATTGGTCAAAGGTAAAACGGAATGTATTCCCTGAACTTGTTAAAAGCGGAACGGTATGTATCTGTCGAACTGATAAAATTTATTAATTAACAAAAAAATACTAAAATTTTAGTGTAACAAAGCATGATTTTACCTAAACCTAGAGAGTTTGATTTTATTGAACAAATGCAAAATCATATTCCCTCCGTTCCATATTAATTGACGTTTTAGGATGTTCTTTCCTTTTCCAATTAATTGACGTTTTACATATTTTTCACCAATTTTACCAATTTTCTCCCTAGGCTCAATCCTAATATATTTCTATTTTTCAATCTATTAGAGATATTTTGATTTGGTCAAATCTTTGGCTTATGATATACTACCTCCGTCCCAGCTTAACCTGCCTACTTGTCATTTTAGTTTGTCCCACCTTAACCTGCTTACCCCATAAATAGCAACTTTCTCTCACAATCTCCACCCTCAAAATCTTTATTCTCAATCTCCACCTTTAAAAAAGTCAAAGATTCCACAAAATCTGTTTTTTCTTAATCCCCGTGCCCGGTCAACCTAGGCAGGTTAAGCCGGGACGGAGGAAGTATCTGTCAAAATATTTCATCCTTAATTTTTTATTTTCTTCCTAAAATGCCAATTAATATGAAACAGAGGGAATATATATTAGGAAGATAATCAATACTAGAAATACGAGAGTTGTTTTTAATTTAAAATCAACAATGTCTTTGAAATATTGGAGAACTGCATAAGTCAATACAAAGAAATACGATGTCCCTAATCAAATATAGGAACCCTGTGAATTATTTCATTTTGCCCAAATAATTTTTGTACAACTCGAGTCGTAGTTTATTTAAAGATTTCCACCCTACAACGATATCGCTCCAATTTTGATGCTAGTTAGTAGCAATATGCGACAGAACATTCTAGAGTACGGTCCACATACCAAATTAGCAGCGCAGTTTAAATTTGAATAGAGTTGACTCAACAATTACAAATTAAAATGTGCATGTACAAGGCAAAATTTAGAGTTGTCCACTAATGCAATACATAAAGGAGGTTGTCTTCTTTTACTTCCTCGTTCTGACATGCTAATGATCATGCCCATACCAAATGGGATAGCTCTATCATGTACCTCTTCCTGTGAATCAAATGTACTTGTTCTATTGTTCACAGCTTGATAATTCACGGCTCGGTGATTGTTTATGGACTAAAAATAATACCTTCAGTTGACTCCTACAAATAACATGATGCATGGACAAAATCAGTTATAGTTGTCTTCTTGAAAAACCTACTATTCAGTAAGCAATACCCCAAACAAGCTGACATAATTTGACTAATAATGGACGAAAGCAGTACGATTATCACTGACCAAAATTTTTCGATCATTAGCCACCAAGCGAATGTGCGAATCCACTACAAAGTTCTTTGCAACAAATTTTGACTTCAAACCGGAAAAATAAGCTAATACTTACAATGTTCATTTATTTTCGCTGCCCATCATCCATCGTGAGCTTGTAAGTAAATTTGGCAGAAATCAGTTGGAAAATTAAGGACCCGCAATTCTTTACGTGCAGAACTAAATTCCGAGAGATTCAATTTTCTGCGTGAGTATGTATTATGAACTATGATTAGGTATCCATCACAAAAAGTCAAGGAAGTACGTTTTTTAATTTACCCCAATTTCAAACCCATCTCAGTTATTTCGTCAATCTCAAACATTGACCGAGATTTTGACAGAAACATAGTAGAACCAATTTGTTCCGATTTTCTAGATGGGAGTCATGGGACGAGATATGACGGCCAAAATTCATAACTATGGGTTGTATTCTTTATTTGTAACACCAAAAACTAGGAAAATAATAAAATATATTCTATCTTCCATCATATTATATGTCATAGTTGCATTTATAATCTTCAACAGAAATAAGGAAGCAAATGCCCTGTACAACTATGCATAAGGCTGGGCAATATAAGAACCACAGTTAATGCCACTGAATTGGTTGGGAAGCAACAAATCCACAACGCGCTATCCGTGGGGCTATGTCTTCTGAGAACACACCCACACCATGTAATAATACCATTGTCCCCACGGTTGGACCAACCTTTTCCTCCGTAATCTATACACGAAACTAATACGAAAAGCAAATAAAAAGATGCAACAACATAGAAAGCAAAGTCATGGATAATAAAAGCTGGAAACTGGAGATACTTGAGAACTGTAATTCAAGAAACCAAGAATTTACCCACCAAAATATGTATGCAACACACCAAAAATCAAAACAATCTAAGCAACCACAAATGATTTTCTAATTTGTAGAGCATAGAGGAATGTAATTGTACAAGTAGAGGAACATATCATGAACCATAATATGGGGGTTGGCTCGGAGCTGAAACACCACCAGGATTCGGTTGAGCACCAGATTGTGAGCCAAAAGGAGGACCAGCACCACCATAGGCAGGAGGTGGGGGTGAAGCATGTGCTTGGCGGGGATATGTGCCCGGACCAGATGGAAAGGTAGGGTTGCCAGCTGGGTCCCACGAGGACCCTGGCGGGTTCGGCCAACCAGGAACGGTTGTAGGCATTCCGGGTGGTTGCTGCATTGCAAGTGATATTGGGATAGTGTAGTCTCTGCTTTTGTCACTGTAAGCCTACAAGATATATGCACAACAGGTTTAATAGTGCAAAGAAGAAGCATCAAATGAAAGCGTAGAATGGGCCGAGACGGGAGTAGCATAATCACCAATAGCACAAGTCCTTTGTCGTTTCCCAACATTAATTTGGTCTCAAACAAGGCGTTCATTATATCCTCCCATTACTGATCTCACAAATGTTTAAACTTGAAAGCACATTTTTATACCTTAATATTGAGATCAGTATGACGAGAGTATGATAGATGAAGCTTACAATAGCCACCATCATATATGCAATGACCCTCTAAAGCGTCTTTGGCAATAGCTGCAGTTGTGATGTCTGCGATTAAAAAAAAATACATGGATTTATTCACCTACTTGAATACAAACCAAACAGAGTATTCACTCTGAAATAAAGATATGCAAATGTCATATACTTAATTACTTAACAAGAAACAAGAGCTTTTCAAAATAATACTCCCTCCGTCCCACCTTATCTTGCACAGGGAAGGTTGGCACAAATATTAAGAAAATTTGTTTTCTGAGATTATGTTGACTTTTCAAAGGTTGATTGAGGGTGGAGATTTTGAGGGTGAATATTGTGTTATAACTTTCCTTTTTAAGGGGTGTGCAAGTTCGTCTGGGCTGGACGAAAATGGAAAGTGTGCAAGATGAGGTGGGGCGGAGGGAGTATGTGGCTTTCAAACACACAACATAACCAACACACACAGTTAAAATAAATAGGAATACAGCCATAATGCGCAAATGAAAAAAAAAAAATTCTCCTAATCTAAGAACAAAGAAAAAACCCTCCCTTCCCCCACGGTGACTCGAACCCAGGATCAAAGGCCTAGGTAGTAGATACTCTGCCACTTGAGCTATCCAACTTCGTCTTTTTTGTTTGCCCGCCCACCATAATGCGCAAATGACGAATGGCTCCCAAGAGCTCCTTTCGACTATGTCATTTGTGGCAGCCAGACAATCAATAAGAGATTGTGCAATAGATCACTCTAAAATCCCAAGGCTTCATTTGGACTGAGGGGTATTTGAGGCAGCAAGACCAATTGTAGTTTGGAGTTATAAGGATTTCAAATTCTCTCCTAAATTGGGTGGATTTAATTGATTGATTTCATATACCTTAATCCAAATGCAATCTAAGCAGAGATTGTCCATTGATAGAGCTTGCACAATTATCAAGCAAACAAATGTAGAAAAATCATGCTTAACTTGTCTTCCATGAATACTGAAGAGATGAGAATATAAACCATCCAGCACGTTCAGCATTCACAAAGGCTATCCATATATACGAGGGTAACAATCCAATATGGAAGAGTAACACGAGTTCTGCAAGCAAGCACCTAATTTCTATAAAGAATGATTTTAGCAGCCCATTACATATTCCTGGTTCCACATACATGTACTCCTTGTAGATATTATAGTAAGCAAGGAAGAAAAACATGAGACCAGAGGACTATTAAATAAGTACAGCAATATGATTACTTAAAATAAATGGGTGCCACATAGTTGCTGATGAAAATGATATTGTTTTGTGGAAGTGCAATTAGAGTCCAACTAAAGATCCCCAAAGCAAAGGCATGATGTCAGTTAAGCTGAAGTAAAAGAAGCCCAAGAAACTTAGAAATGTATGTAATACCTAAAAAAGGAGGAAAAAGAATAAAAAAGCTTCCATTATTCAGAAAACAAGATCTTAACAACTCAATAGCAACTATCTAATCAAATAATACCATATCAAGTACTCCAAATTATACTTTTTGTGCAATTGAGACTTCAAGAGCCTTCCGAATTTCATGTTATCAATTTTCTCGAAGTTGATGGCAAGCACAGTTACAAGCAAGTAACAAGCAACTTACCAGGATACTGAATTAGTGCCTGAGTTCCACCATTCTTCTCAAATATTGCAATCTTTTGGACAGTTCCAAAAGCAGAGAATACCTGGTGAAATAATAAACTATTGCAAATACATCTCTGGAAAATGTGCCTGGAAGGGAACAGTAAGCACAATCCATACCGTGTGAAGGACATCCACAGTGATCGCATACTCCATATTCTCAATGGAAGCAAGCAGCACATTACTTTCAAATTCCTTTTTCTTTCCATCAGGACCAACAGCAGGCTGAACAAAGAATATTGTTGATATTTGCCCAAAAATATGTACTAGCAAAGTAACTACAGTTCAGAAATGCACCTGAACGAACCCCTCCATTGCAGTCGGATTAACAGGAAGATAAGGATTCGTATAGTCCCTGCGAAGTTAAGCAAGGACAAATCTAATTGTCAGAAGCACGATAAATTGGTTATGGGTCAAACGTAAGATGGACCCAAAATTGATGAAGGCATATATAAAGAGTCAAGTTAGATATCAAGTACCATAACATGCACAAGATTCAAATTATGTTTACAGTTTGTTAATGAAATAAAATCTACATACTCACTAAGGACATATGTTTCACCAAGTTGACACAAAAGGAATTACTGTATTACATGACATAATCGAGTAAATTAATGTGCAAAAGAACTACTGTAAGTGAAGATGAGGAAAAATCCTTTGGCTGCCTAACCACCGCACTACCACAGTACCTTCCCCAATAAATACCACCACCTAAAAGGAAAATTCTGAAAAGTTAATTTTGAGACTGCATTGGAACTTAAGAATTAAGGAATCACATACTTAGCATTCTATAATCAAAATCCAGTTCCCATGATAATTAAAAATGAGAAAAACGACTAAAGACAGTAAATAGACAATGCAAATCTATTGGTCCTGTATACGTAACCTAGCAGGAAGTGGAGTCTGAAGTCCCTCTGCCTCTTGAGAAATGCTATAAAGCTTAAAGTAGTCTAGGCAACTTGTTTATCGCATCTACAAGATGACTCTTTAATTCCATATGGAAAATTATTGTTTTCTTCAGGACATTTAAAGTATAAAAAGTTTAAATTTCTGCAATCTAGGTCTAGCAATATCAGTTAAAAACCTTAAGGTACATAGATAAAGAAGTTTTTTTCTGACTGGCAACAGATGATATATATATATTCACATATACATGGAACCAATATCAATTAAATTGTTAATAACTCAGAGCTCATTGAAGAGTTAACATTTAAAGAAGCCACATAAGCAACTCCTATAACATTTTCAGCTTCCAGCAAACCAAGCTAAATACAAGATGATGCATTGTATCCTAAATCTGAGAAGTTAGTGTAGTCTTCATTATGGAACTGAAGAGAAAATCCAAGAAAGAAATAAATAAAATTTAAAAGATGGAGAATATTACTAAGAAGCCATGAAAATATACATCTGTGTAATAGCTGCTGAGCTTCACTAAACCCTAAATGAAAAAAAAGTCAATTAGAGACATCATATTATGCCCCAAAAAAACTCAAACTAGAAACTGATGAATGTGCTCGACATGCGGCAGGCAAGGGAAAATATTTGACACATCAAGAAGTGAATAAGCCAGTGTTACCTGCTCCGGTGGGACTGAAACTTAATATTCAAATCTGTATGAGCAGAGTACGATATGCGTAAATGACACTCGTTTACATGACCAGGGAGAAGATATCTGAAATTCAAACATTAAAACAACAAATTCACCAATCTGATACTCCACTTATGAAATAAACATATTAATGTTGGAAGTAGAAATGGGCAGGTAAAACAGGAATCAAGAAGAAATGATGTTCAAGCTATCTCTCCTGCAAGACCTAAAAGTACGTGCCTGGGTATACTTCTACCATCTAACGAATCCCTTGCTGTAGATGCAGTCTGAATATCACTATATTGAATTAAAGCCTGTCAAGATACACCAGCATCAACATATGTAGCAAGAAAATTTGGAAGGATGAAAATTTTCAAATGATTCATCTAAATTTGACCTGAAATCCGGCGGCCTTTTCAAATGTAGCAATCTTGTGGACAAAACCAAAAGCTGAGAATACCTGAGGCACATAAAATTCCAATCTCAGAAAATACGACCATCAAAGCTTAAGAAACCCAAGGAGGAAATGGAGCTAATTTTCAATGAATGCAAGAAGGAATAGCAACAGATAAGATTTAAGTGCAGAAAAACACCTGTACGACTGCGAGAAGATAGACCTTATAAAGCAGTCACATGACAATATATCCAGACTGTCTCCAATACAATACTCTAATAAGGACCATCTGTGATTTAATTTTATCTCGTCAAAATTTAAAACATATAGAAACACTACTTTTAGCAAAGTAAAACTAACTGGCTCGGGCACAGCGACAAATTTGTAAGAAGACTCAAAAACTTGCATCACTAGCGAACTGCCACAAGCAAGTTATTGAGGGTTAGAAAGTGATGAGGAGGCTATAGACATAATAGATGACATCGGGAAGAAAGAAATCTTTTGGGAAGACAAACAATTTTGGAAAATGAAAATAAATTCCAATTACCCAGTTAATGGCCTCCTCATCCAGTTAAAAAAACTACGAAGTATTGACAAACATGTTAAAACATTGCTAAGGAGTGACCCAACTCAATTGACCTACTTTCTACAAACTCATTTCAGCTGGATAGATAAGAAAACATTTCACGACAAAATAGATTTTATACAAGAAAAAAGCATTACCAAGTGGATTACATCAATGCTCACATCAGCAGCATCAACACCCTCGATTGTCACAAGTAAAACATTTCCCGGGACATCTCCAGGACTCTTGTTGTTAACAATTTCATGTCTGTTTGAGTATTGTATGTACACCGTTTTGCCACGTATCTGTGCAGGCTCTGAAGATGAAGCATAGTAGGTTACCATATTAATTGCCTGGTTAAGATCCGCCTGCAAAAGAGGTTCACGTTATTCATTAATATAAAGCTTCCAGACGATACACCTCAAAGTACATAGAACGAAGGTTTTGAAGCTCAATCAACCAAAACAGATTGTTAAGAACTTCACAATCTTCCCATTCATTCCTCATGAATGCATCTAATTCACTTCATTAACAACATAGTCTTATTAAACTATATGACAGGAGTAGCTCTATATATGTTTGGAATCGCTTAGAAATGCACCTCACATATTCACCTAAATATCATCAGAAACCCAAAATAGGAGTCATTTACCCATGTTGAAACACTAAAGTAAAATAAACCTTATTTTTTGGCGAAGAACTGAAAAGACTGTTAATAACTAAGGCCAATAATTCAGGTGCCCCCATACATATTATAAACTAAAGCTTTTACATCAGGAAAAGGAGAATGCAGCACCAATACTTTGCTTAACTATTTCGTTGACCTCCTACATCCAGTTTTCTTACGAGTCTGTTTTACTTATCAACATTAAATACTGAATTTCCCCTGTCTAAAAATATAAAACATATCAAAACATATAAAATCGTTAACCATGGAGAATGATAATGGTACGTAAATTGTAATAAAAGATAACAAACAAATAGTAAAAGAGCATACAAATTCGACAAAAGCTTGATTGCGATTGGCCCCGACGTTGCACTTGGTGTTGACGATCTTGCCGAAGGGTTTGCATAGCTCGATAAGCTCCTCTTCGATGCACTCCCATGGAAGATTCCGCAGGTGTAGGACCTTCGACGGCGTCTGCGTGTAACGGAACTGCTGCTGCCCCGACGTCGACATCGCTGCAACACTCCGTCCGATTAGGGTTTATAAAAATCTAGGGTTTCGATTATCGGGAATTATGGAAATGGATAGCTGGTTTTCGTGATTGATAAGAGTTCCGGCAATGTTCTGTCTAGAAAGTAGGAATCTGGATAGCAGGTATTTATTTGGTGTAATCTACTACCTCCGTCCCGGCTTATTTTGCACACTTTCCTTTTTCGGCCGTCCCACCTTATTTTGCACACTCCAAAAAATGAAACTTCTTCCACAATCTCCACCCTCAAAATCTCACCACTCAATCTCTACCTTTAAAAAAGTCAAAGAAAAAGTAAAATCTGCTTTTTCTTAACATCCGTGCCCGATCACCTATGCAAAATAAGCCGGGACGGAGGGAGTATTTAATTTAGTAATTCTTTTTTTGAGAAAGTAATTTAGCAGTGATTCATTTTCTGGTCACAGTTTAAAAAAAAAAAGCTAATCCAAGTTCAAAACCATCTATTTACTCAGATTTTATATTAAACTAATTCAAATATTTTGATACACAACAGTACATATATTCAGTTTCTGTAAGGAACGTTTTTTTGTTAAAAAACCCATACATAACTATCTTTGTGAATATAAAAGATAATAAAATTTTAAATAAATAGTAAATGTATAAAATAAACAATTTTAACAAAAATAATAATTAGCATAAATTTAAATGAATTCGTTAATTTTCATTGAGACTAAAAAAATACAAATTTGATTTTATACATAAAAAAGTTTTTTTATTTTCTTGCTGTTAAGCTATGTAACTATTTAATATGTAAGAAACATAATCAACATTAATAAATGAACAAAAAAACTATTTTTATTAATCAACAAAATACACATGCAATAAACCAAATCATTCAGGGGATAGTTGGATTGGGATGTCCCCATCCGAATGTGGCATGTGTCATCCTTAATGTATTTTATTTTACACCGGATGACCCATCCTTCCATATCTACACCCTATTACCTATATCACCTTTTACAATTTCCAACACACTTTTTACAAATTTCAATAAACCTTTCACAATTTCCAATACACATCCTAACTTACTATACCCTTAAACTAAAATACCTTTTTGGATGTCTCGTCCATGGATGTGCCCCATCGGACGTGCTACATACCATTACATCTCAATCCAATTATCTCATCACGAACCCAACATATTAAGTTATAATAAACTATACAAAGGTAAACCAAACTTCTTCCAAAAGATTTAGAGTCCAACTTTAGTGCACTTAGGATACTGGTGCACTTAGGGCTCGACTCCTTTGGGGGTGATAGGATCTATCACCCTTAATCCACTGTCTACTACGAAGGCTTGGTTACCCGGGCTATACCCGGGCCCGAGTAAAAAAAAGTCAATTGAGGATAAAATGTAGGACCCTCATCCCTCATCTATAGGAGGGATCCAACAAATTCCGGTCACTATAGTAACTTGAAAGTCCTAATTTGCCCTTTTTGTGAACATCATTATCGAACACAGCAACCTTTAGATTTCAAGATCTCTACTTGCGCAGCTGCAACCCCAAAACCCTAGCCATGGCCATTTTCTCTTATGCCTAAATAGCTGAACCAGAACGAACCCATCGTCCTTACACTTTCTTCCTTCGAAATCGTATATTCGTAGTTGGGAGACTTCATATCTAGTTCGCAATTATTAGCATCCATCTTCGATCGTCATCAAATTTGCAGTTTATGTTGGTTTCTCTATCAGGAAAAAAAATCGCTTTTTCTAGGTCTGTGTTGAATCAGTGAGACCCGAAATCTTCATTATTTCTGCAAAAATCAATCCACGGTTTATTTGTTTAGAGCTTTTTGTTGAAGATTCTTGGGTCGTCACATATGCCTTGGACCTAATTCACATCTTCATTTGTTAGCTGAATTTCGATATGTGTATTTGGAGATGATGTTAGTTGTATGGACCTTAAGTACCTATGTCCCTATTTTGTAATGAGTTATGTTCGTCATCTCCATTTTGCAACAATTTAGTAAACTCACTCCCCCATCAATAATATATTTGAAGGTTTAAGATTCATCGTGTCAGGTTATTTTAGCAAATATTTGCATAAGCACATCATAATCACCTTGGAAAGTTGAATATGGGACATTTACCAGTAGATAGAATTCGTAACTTTTCCTTATTTGCCCAATATAGTCTATAATGGTTGGTAATTAGGGATTAATTGATTGCATAAATATGCAGGACTCACTTCTGATTTGTTCTTTTAGTTTAACACATTCAATTTTTATTCATAGAAAATAATTGGCGATTTGCATAGATAATTGTTGTTTTTTACAGCCTTATTGCATTATAGACATTCAATTGATGATTTTCTTACATTGTGTGCTTATCTACAAAATGGTTATTTATATTTCATTACAGCAATGGATGTTGACGTCCAGGAGGAGGAATTATTTCTTATCTTGCACGAGATCAGGAGTGAGTGTGTTAGCTTCTTTTGCTTTGTTTTCCTCTATCTAGTCCGTCGTAGCCAACATAGACAACTTTTCCAACTAAGTTACATCCCAGAAAATATAGCCTAATTAGTAACGTATCCGATCAAATAAAACACTTGAAAGTGGTTTTAGGTGCCGATGACGAATCATGCAAAGACTTCTTAAAAATGGATAGGTTGTGTTTGACAATCTATGTCATATGCTCATAGAATATGGTGGTCTTAGGACTAATAGGAACATTAGCGTAAGTGAACAATTGGCAATTTTCCTTGTTATAATAGACCACCACAAAAAAATACAAACTATTAAGAGAGAGAGTACATATGGTGCAACCGTACAGTCAGTATGGGATACTAAATGCTATAATAAAAATTAACAAATTGCTCTTAGCAGTGCCAGACCCTATTCCAGGCGATTGCACGAATACCTGATGGAACTCATTCAAGGTGAGGACCTCACTTTTTATATATATGTTTTTTTTTTTTTTTTTTTTTTTTTTTTTTTGTTTCTTACTTGTATACCAGTGGCAATTTCTAAGTAAAGGAAGTCTTAATCAAATTCTTTAAAACAATTGAAGGGATGTTTCTAGGGGCGCTAAATGGGACTTACATCCCTTTAAGGGTTGGTAAACTCGACTGTCCCTACCATCGCAATCGTAAAGGTGAAATTTCAGTGAACATCTTAGGGGTATAGAACCACGACATGAACTTTACCTACATACTTGCGGAATGGGAAGGTAGTGCAACAGACTATAGGGTCTTGAGAGATGCTGTCACCAGACCAAATGGCTTGAAACTCCCATCAGGTAGCTATATTTATGTTTAGTCGAATTGCTAATAATAATGCTTAATATGTTAGTACATTGAAAATCATGTTAAATTATTTTTGTCACACTATTGCAGATGGTTAATACTTGTGTGATAACGGCTACACGAATGGCCCTGGTTTTCTTACATTGTATAGAGGCTGTCGTTACCATTTGGATGAGTAGAGTTATGGTCGAATAGCCCCACAAAACAAGGTAGAGTATTTCAACATGAAGCATTTTAAGGCTAAAACGTCATTACTTAAAATTCGTTGGGCCATACTTCGAAATGTTTCGTATTACCCAGTTCAAGTCCACAATCGGATCATACTTGCGTGTTGTCTACTTCATAATTACATTCGAACGACAACGCTGATAGTTTGGTGGGGTTTCTGAATTTACCCTTTTTTTAATTATGCCAAGCTTCTTAATATTTGTTGTGTGGTAACTATGCTCATGCCTTGAATATTAATTTCTATGTTTGGATTTAACTGTTACAACTTTTGAATTAGTATTATGAGTTGAGGACTAGTTTATGCATTGCATGTTGATTGAGTATGGATTCGGTGATTCTAATGTTTAGTACATTGCACATATGGTTAGGCAGGTGTATGTGTTATATATTTTCCTTACTAAATTTGTTGGTAGATTGGGAATGAGATCATTGTTGATGAAAGTATGTTTGTTGTTAATTGTGTAAAATTGGAACAAGTAATTGGAAGTCGAAGAAAGTAGCGGTCCTTGGAGTAGAGGGAAGAAATAGCCTCGACGCGTCTAGTCATCGGAAGATGAGAAAGTATTGATGGACACGTTGAAGAGATTATAGTAGGCGGTTGGAAGTGTGACTATGAATTTCGGACGGGTTACTTGAGGATCCTAGAGAAATTCATTCGGAAGGTCTTTCCAAACACTGATCTTAATTCCATCCCCATATCGATTCAAAGGTACATGTTTGGCGGAAGTTTAACTCATCACTAACTACCATGTTTAGTCGTTCCAGTTTCGCTTGGGACTCAGCTAAGAGCATGATTAAGGTCGAGTGTGACCAAATATGGAACGAATACGTTAAGGTACCATGTAATGTTAACATTTTGTGATTTTTAAATTGTGCACACTTTATATTTATTACGTTGTAATTTTGTTCATCCGTATATCAGACTAGTTCAAACTCGAAGAACATGCGCTTCTAGTCCTTTCCATGGTTTGCCGACTGGCAAGAGGTCTTTGGAAAGGAGCATGCACCAGGAAAGAATGCAGAAGACTACCATGATGCTGAACAAACACCATTTGTGGCTCCCAGAACTACTCCAATCGAGCCGATGCAAAATACTATGGATGAAGGACGGAGGTGATGGAGATAGTGAGACCATGTCCGTGTGTCAGCCTAGCAAGATCAGTGGCATAAAGCGAAAGAGGTCGGACAAGGGGAAAAAAGTCACTGATGGGTCCGAGACTAAAATCGTGGATATGAGGGGTAAGTTCTGTGAGCAAACCAACCAGAAGCTTAGTGAGATTGCAAAATATGTAGGTTATGAGTGCAAGATGTGTTGACTACTGCAGAACAAATAGTCATGCACAAGGCCCTTTCAAATAACAACAAAGATTGTGATGTCTTCTTCAACCTACCCGGAAATGCAATAGCACAAATGGTCCGAATGATGCTCGATGATCAAATGTAGCTCTATCAGTGATTTCTCAAACTTGAATACTATATAATATATCTAGTATCATTTAGTAATTTGTATTTGTATTGATGTGCAGACTAAAGCAACATTTCAATTTCTTTTGCAAAAACCCTTGTTGAAGAATATGTAATCTCATCTAACAAACTGCATGGGAAGGACCTATCTAAATGAATTTGTGCATGTTGATTAGGCATGCATTATGATGCATATAACAATTGAAAGATTGCATATGGAGATGGAGTCTTGGTAAGTATGTAATTATAGCATATCAGTACATTATTTTGGTTACTATTATTAGACATGAGTCATGAGCATATGTTGGCTATTACTAGACATGTATTATATACGTTATTGTATCAATATTAGACGTGAATTGTACAAGTTATTAATATTTATTATTTTCGAACATGGAGGCCTTATTTCTTAATGTCATAATTATTAAAATAAGGGATTTATTACATGGAGTAGTTATATCATCGATATTAGATGGAATAATATGCACTTATAGATTTGTTCCTTACAAAATGCTTTATAATAATTCCTACGGAAGTTGATCTATGTCTGGCTCTATATCATTGATATGTGGTGGAGCTTCAAAGAGTGCCTCCATTAACCCGCAGTTTGGCTCACCGTTGTGTTCATAGTAAATGTAGTACTTATGCTCCTGAAAAATAAGAACACATAACGAAAGTAGCATTATTCGTAAACAAACAAGCGGGAAGCAAAATTAAATAGAGAGTAGTAGTCAATGCTGGACAAACCTTACAAAGCTCTCTCCATGCCTCTTCAACCCATTGCATTACATTCGTAATTGGATTGTAGGTAATATACCGGAAATAGCCAGAAGCATCTTGAATGCCCGGTAGCATTTCCTCACCCTAAAAATTTCTTAACCAGAAATTGCTTTTGGATAGTGCCGTTGAATTCTTTGACTTATTTTGATTGCATACTGATCAAAAGGAATTGGAGCATAAAAGGGCATGAGGTGTAACGAGTTCGATGAGTCTAGCCTCAACAACTGGAGTCCAACGATTGTCAAAGAACGATAGAGCTACATGTGGGTTCATGGTTATCTCTCTTTATCAAGACTCAAATGGGAAAGGGGTGAAATACGATATCTCATTTTATATAAGTCAATCAACAAGTCTGTCTAATAATAAATTAGATAATGAATTAAGTGGTACATCAAATATTTGAATATTGGTACTTGTTTTAACGAAGAAAAATTAAAAGCTTGGTTGGAGCCATAATTGTGTTCGGTGGCATTATGAGTAAATGTTATTTGGTAGAGTGTTTGACAAATGATGTGAGGAGCTTTCATGTATGATTTGGCAGCAGCTTAGTTAATGCTCCCCACCAACCTAATTTTGGATTTTTAAGTTCAAGACACCATAACCCCACAACATGCATCTACTTTGATAGCTATGTACATTTAATATTGCTTGTTGAAGCTTTCTCCAATTTTGTGAAGATAAACAGTTGAGTCTTGTCAAATTACTTCCTACGGCGGGTAGGAAACGGAATTGTGACAGCAGGTGGCTCGAGGTTAGCCAATATAGCTTTAGCTAGATGTTATTTTATTATTTAACTTACAATTTTAACCATTCAAATCTACACAAGCTTTACATGCCCTAAAAAAATCTCTCTAACATCTGTAGTCTTCACCAAATATGTCGTTCAGGTTTGTACCCGCACAAGAAACAATTATCTACTCTGAGAATTGGACCAAAGAAATTGGCACGTTCTTCCTGAAAACACTTGTGGGCGAGAGAAACGAAGGTAGATGGGATAACAAGGGTGCTAATATGCATGCGATACTAACAGCGCAAGGTTGGATTAACGCAGAATTCGGGAAAAGCTACAACTTGGAAGAGGTCGATGCACGAAGGCAGAAGCTTCTAAAATGATATAGAATATTCAAGTGAATCATCACTGACTTGGACGTTAAATGGGTTAGTGCTATAAACCATATGGATGCAGATTGGAATTTATGGAAGATGTTCAAGGTTGTCAATTTCATAAATTTTATTGTTTGTATTTAATTACGTACAGTATTTGCGCATCATTTTACTAAGTTTCGGATGTTAATGGACCCGTAAAAATTTTTATAGGAGAAGCCATTATCGAAAACTTACTTCCACACGGGAGAGGGTGAGTTCGAATGGCTAGACATGTTATTCAGTGGACGTCCCGAATCACCCATGGCGGGAAGTTAGCAGGTCACCACTGTAAGTAGCGGTGATGACTCTTTAATTAAGCTGCAAATGTTATCCCAACGGTCGTTGTCCTTTTGGATTCAGAAATTGGAGAAGAAGTTTAGTCTCCTTTTATCGTACTTCGTACCGCTGCCCATAAAATCGACTTTGGATCATTCGAAAATATCCCACCAATTTCAAATTTTAGTCCTGATGAGCATTCGACCAACACCCCCATGCTGGCTTTCCTACCAAGAATGTCGTTACCACCTAGAAATGCATTTCCCACCAAACCAACCGACTTTTTCTACCACAAATCATTCTCGTCTGGCTCCCAAGGCTCCAGCAGCCCGGCCAAGTTCGAGTCACCATCCTACCGTCGAGAGTGATACATGAGTATGTACCAGCCCATGATGGGGAAAATTTGGAGTCTCCTATTAATATGTCTATGTTTCAGCTTTAGTATCGTCGTTACATATCTTTTTTTTATTATTAATCTTATTAAGGAATCTCGTGGCAGTTGTATTAGCGGGGTAGGGTTTATTTTCAATTTTTCAAAATATGTGTTTTTTGTTATTGTGATCGGTTGGTGAATTATGTAGTGGTTGCCCCCTCATCACCTATGACATTGTATCGCATGTTTCTTGAACATAAGCTAAGAATCCAAAATATGAAATATTCATGTAAAAATTAACATATAAAATACTCATCATAACATAAGGTTCCCAAAATTACTACCAGTCATGGAAAAGTGGTACTACAATAATCAAATATAGTATTTATGTTCAAGTTCAAATATAATATGGTTGGATACAACGTCCGGGTGGTTTGGTAAAAATCTAAGGTTTCAATGCAACCCGTCGGGCAAATCTGGACTTAGTGTAGGCCTCACTCAATGAAAGATAAAAGATGATACCTACGCATATTATTAACACAACATGACTAATAAAGATACGTTTTTCTAGTACATATACCCTATGATCTAACTCGTACTATGTAGTAGCCATGTCCCTAATAGCATTTGTGCATTTCACTTCTCTTCTTTTCAATTCCTCTGTTGAAGCCAAAGACAATACGTACTTGCACTGCAGAACTTTGATCAGTGCCTCGTAACGATCTAATTTTTTCAACAGGCCATTGACGATTTGCTTCGCTCGTAAAGATAGTTTTGCATCAAAACGTTCGAAGAAATCGAAGTAGTCAGTTCCTTCCTACAAAGCAGACAATGATTTTCCATGAAACATTTAAAAAAAAAAGGTGAACTTAACTAAACAAACAAGTAAAATCATACATTATAATTGGGACATCGAAAAAATCTTCAGTCGTACATGATGCTTTCAGTGAGGCTTGCATTTTGCAATCACGGTAAACCGCTCGATTAAATGATTGCAACATTGATTTGGGGGGGGGGGGGAGGGGAGGGTCCGGCTGAAGTTCGTACCACTACCACCTAATGAAATGAGTTATGATGGGAATATAATAAAAATAATGTCGGAAACTGGGTTTATAAAAAAAAAGTACTGAGATTACACTGAATGCAGTGGACAATTTGATATATGAATTTCAACAATGACTTCGGTCTCGTCTTAACAAACCCGAGTAAAGGGCATAAAAAATTGAGTCCGACATAAAATACATGTGAAAATGAAATGATACCAACATATTATTTTTTAGTTCAGAAACTCTGTGACATCCCAAAACAAAAAGCAGCAGACTTCTCTGTTTGCATTCTAATTAATTTTCTAGAAAAAGTTATTTAAAATTTATTTTATATATTTTTGAAGATCTTTAAAGTTAAATTATTTAATTATTCAAGTGTGGAGACTAACGAAGTTTCTAGAGACAAAACGTTTTTACTTAATTTAGTAGGAGGAGCTATCAAGGGAACCAAGCCCACTCGTATTACTCGTCCGACATAAAGAAAAAAAAGGTATATAAGATAACAAATATTAAAATGTATGTTCGTTGTACTTAGAATAAGAGTAGAATTTACTTTAAAAATTACAAATAGATTTTTAATAAATAGGACACTAAATTGTTGTCCAAACACCCTAAGTCTTTAACTATGTCAAGTTTCAATACCTTTTTCTTTTCTTAGAGCTCAACTCGCAAACCTGGCTACATCTTCATACCATTATTTATGACCGCATCATCCTTTGAGGAAAGGGGAACTCAAGTTTAATAACTTAATCTCTCTTTTTATCTTTAATGATTTTCCGCAGAATAAGGTAAATGATATTCCTTAACTTGAAAATTATATATATATTTTTAGGACTTAATTTATTATGTTATTTGATTAATCAAGGGTGATTCCCTGCAATTTTAGGTTTGTGAATATAACTTATTAGGAGTATACATGACTTAGGGGTCTTAGATGGTTGATCGTCAATTTACTGATTTTGCTACGTGATTCAAAAGCAATATAAGTATATTAATTAAATGTGTATTCTCCCATAGGTGTAATGTGAGTAGAGATTATATTGTCTAAATGTGTGAACTTTACTTGATACAATGTTTGTCAACATTCATGTTCTACATGCACCTTTGGAAATTTTATATAAACTTATTTACTAAGAATTTCTCGAAAATGTTCTTAGCATGTTGTATTATATGGTGTTAGGAGCCTCTGGTTAAAATTTACGGACACTTCGTTATGTTTATGATTTTTAATGATTTTTTACAAAATAAGCTAATTCTAGACCTAATGTTTGTTGTTTTTATCCTAGAAAATGAGTTTTATGAAATTACTCCCTTTGAATCCAACAAAACTGTTGTACTACGTTGAAATATATAATGTTAGGAGTCTATGATTAAAGTTTGATAATTTTTCATGAAATATATAATTTATAGTGAATTTTACGAGACATATACACTTTATATTTATATTGATTTTCATAATTTTTAGATGATTAAGTGATTTATGTGAATTTTATGCAAGAGGTTATCAATACTTATATAACACTATTTTCCCATATCCTGGAAACTGTATTTCTAAAGAATGAACTTATCTTATATGAATATAACTTTTATGAATATGACTACCGTAATAAGTTAGATAAGCTATACGAATATTATTATGTTAATATTATTTACTGTATAACATGCTATGTGTTGCATTTTACAACTATGTTAATGTGTTCTAATGTGATTAAATGTGTAGGTATATGTATACATGTGCATTAGTTATTTGTACAAGCTAAGATCATGATGAATATAATAAGTTAGGACAAAGAAAAATATTATAAAGAAAGTCATAGGATTAAAGGTCTAAAATCGACGAGTGTAGTACGAGTTGGATCGGACAACCTTGGAGCTTCCTCGGAGCAATTCAATTAAAGCACGTCCACATCAATCATAGGAAGTCTACAGCAAGGTGGGTTAACTTCCACTCTCTTACGAGTTTAAACATTCTCATATTATGATTGTTATAGTTAAGATGTGTTTATCTGATTTACATGCGCTATGATATATGCCATGGTATGCTACGGATATGCAAACAACTCGTTCTCTATCATGACTAGGGGTGTAAGTGAGTCGAGACAACTCGCGAGCCACTCGGGATCGACTCGCTAAAAGATCGAAATTGACTCGAGAGAAACGAGTCGAGCTCGAGCTCGAGCTACTCGAGTAGATGTCGAGTTCGAGTTCGAGCTCACTGATACTCGGCTCGACAGGCTCGCGAGCTTAATCGAGCTTATCTTAAATTACTGGTTTACCCTTTAAAATTGACATAATTATAGATATATTTTAATTCTATAAGGTCCCCATTAACAAAGATTTGTAGTATCATTAATGTTTTCAATTTAAATATATTTTTATATTTTTTATATTTTATTTTTGCAGGAATCGAGTCGAGTCGAGCTTATTCCGAGCTCAACGAGTTTCTACCGAGCCGAGCTCGAGTTTGAAAAATATGAACTCGATCGAGCTCGAGCCTGAAGTCTCATAGTCGAGCTCGAGCTCGAGCCTGCCGGTACTCGGCTCGACTCGGCTCATTTACACTCCTAATCATGACGAGCATGTTCTGCTCTGTGTTGGGAGAACCCTCCCATTGTGGGTTCGCTCACTCGTGATGGTTTATCTAACTTATTACATGAAAAATTATCGTAGACATATATAATCTTGGGAGAACCCTATCATGATGGTTTATCTCACCCGTCATGTTGGGAGAACCCTCCCATTGGAACGACTCAATTGTGTTAGATTTATCCTGCCTTAGGTCAGATGTACACACTGTCCTATCATGACGGTATAATCTAAGGATATACCCCGCCCTATATTGAAGGGTATACTCTGTTATGGTTCTGGCCAAACTTACCATATAGGTATAGCATCTTCCTATGTTAGGTTTATTTTGCCCTATAATGGATATGCTTCGCCCTATTCGAGTTCCCCCGAATTTACGATGCCCACATTGAGTTTACTTCAGGGGGTATCATGCTGCTATGGATATGGTAGGGTTTGCCCGAATATACGGTGCCGATGTTGAGCTTACTCCAGGGGGGTACCACACATGTTTGATACTATGGATTATATTCTATGTGTTATATGGCATGCTATGATGAGTTACATGAAGCCTTTAAAGCTTAAGCAATCATGAGGTTACCCCACAGGGTGCTTTCTAAGCACTCACCCCCACCATTTTTAGATTATTTTGTAGCTCAAATGACTTACGCAGGGATTTGGAGTTTGATGTGGAAAAGCGACATGGATGTATGGGACCCTATTCTTTATGAGTTTAGTATATATTATTACTTAGTTTGAAGGTCTTTTTATAACTTTGTATAGTAGTTTCACTTTTATTATCAAACTCGTCTGTGAGCAGGGAATATACTTTTGTCGTAACTCTAGGTCTATTTATTTATATATATATATTTCAAATAGATTTTGGCATGATATTTAAGTTTGATTGCTTTTGTTATGCTAAAGATGTTTTTGGTCAGTCTGTATCTTAACATTATTTTACCTATTTATCTTTTTATCATAGGTGATAAGTTAAGTCATAGGTCATTTTATATCTACATATTAGGAAAAAAAATTATAACACCTTAAGTTTAAGATATTTTTGCAACAATTTTGAAAATTGTATTTTTGGAAAACAGGGCATTACAAACCTAATTAGAAAAATATACCTAACAATATGAAAACAGGGCTACATCATATTTTTTTATGTTGGTCCTAAAATTGAACGTTTCCATATCGATTTCATAGAATATTTATGCCTAGGCTCCACCAATGTAGTCAACAGACGACGCTCAATTTAATTCAATTTTTATCGAAATTATACTGCGAGACGAATTTTTAAACGGAGGGAAAATCCAAAACCGTACATGTAAGGTTAAAAAAGTGAGAGGACGACGGGATAGACAACTGCTGGAGGATGGGCGTTGGAGTACTTTTGCGTTTTCAGCGGCCATGGAGATGGTGTAAGGTGTTTCTTATGGAGGAGAAGAAGAGATGGCGCATTTGAAGGCCTGAAAATTGTCATATATTAGTTTTAATTGAGGAGGTGTTAATGTCGTTTCAGTAATAAAAGTGATTGGTGATAAAAGTAATGCACTGTTGAATACTTGAAAGGAGACAGGGGATTCAAAATCCCTCTTTTGCCTCAATCCCCATTTTGTCCCTGATTTGGTCTCATCCTGGACTAATCCTAATCCTAAAAGGAGCCAAGGCCCTAAAGTATTAATTATCATTAGATCATGTTTTCTCCTATCTTAGCCATTATATAAATAATTACTTTTCCTCATCATACAAGTTACCTATTTTACCAGTTTTCTAGATTAATTAACAAATAGTTACACTATTATTACGTGTTCATCATAATATTTTCTCCCAAAAAGAAATCTTTTTTTCATGGATCGAATCATTCATATTCTCTTGTTCTGCAAAAACACAAGCTGTCTTCCTCTTTTATCTATTGAACGAATTCTTCATCTTTTTTTTCTTCTTCAATAAATAAATCCTCTTTTTCTTACTCATCGAATTCTTCATCTTTTTTCTCCAAAAAAAACTATTCATCTCCTTTATTTTTATTTTTTTGGGCGAATTATTCATCTTTTTTCTCCCAAAAATCAATCATCTTCTTCCTGATTTGAATCTCAACTAAAAATTACATGTTTAATCGTAAAATTATGATTTGGGCTCCATCAAATGTCAAACCCTACCAATCTATTTTCGTCATTTGAATTTAACAACTGTGAAAATAGTGTGATGTGGCTTCACAACTAACTTGATTGGATTGGAAAAGCACTTATGGAGAAGCAGAAAGCTGAAGAAATGAGCTTAAAAAGGCTGGAACAAGTTTGGAGGGAAAATAGAAGTTCAAAACGGAATTACTGTTACATTGGCAAAACCGCTGTTATAGGTGGCAAAAACCGTTGCGAACTGCTTTCTTGAACTTGTGTGAATCTGTTTCAACCGTTGATTCACATTTTGATCTAAGGGCCAAGTTTAGTCATTATTAGTCAATTTCTGTTATCAGCATGCAAGTAACACATTCAGTTAGATTCAATTGTAGAGAGGCAGAGGGAGAAGTTAGAGAGAGAGAGATAGAAAGTTAGAGAGTTCTTGTTCTTGTTCTTTCTCTTGGTTGTGACTTGTAAGCTCGATTCTCTTGTAACATTTGATCTATAGTGAATTGGTATAGGCATAGCTACCCGTGGATGTAGGTTCTCGAAACCGAACCACGTAAAAACGTTCGTGCATGTGTTGATTTTAGTTTTAGGTTCATAATTTGTTTTGTGCTTAAGGTGTTTGTAAAAGTATCTGAGTGAGTTTCTTGCCTGGTTTCTGGTTGCTTTGCTCAATTGAATTAGCAATTGGCGCCGTCTGTGGGAAGGAATCGATCCCATGAGTAGAAGACAATTCAAGATGTCGATTTCGAAGCTCGAGACTGAAAAATTCACAGGCAAAAACGATTATGGATTGTGGAAGCTGAAGTTAAAAGCTCTTCTAGTCCAACAGGGACTCTCAGCAGCTCTAAAGGAGTCGAAAAATTATCCTGGCATTGCTGATCTGGCCAAGAAAGCAGATGTTGATGCCAAGAATTAGGAGATTCAAGAAAAGGCTCACAGCATCATTATCCTTTGTCTCTCAGATAAGGTTTTGAGGGAGGTGGCCAAAGAAACAACTATTGTTGGAGTGATGAAGAAACTGGACCAACTCTACATGGAAAAATCAATGACAAATCGACTCTTCTTGAAATAGAAACTCTATGAATTCAGGTTTTCTGAAGAAAAGTCAGTTGAAGACCAGTTGGAGGAGTTTAACAAGACACTAGATGATTTGGAATCTGTGGAGGTGACCATGGGAGATGAAGACAAGGCGATTTTACTTCTGATTCACTGCCCTCTTCATATGATCATCTAAAAGATGCCATGCTTTATGGCAGGACCACAACAGTCACCTTTGTTGCTGTTCAATCTGCACTAAGATCAAAAGAAATGCAAAGACTAACTTTAGAAGGGAAAGATTCTGTTAGTGAGGGTCTGTTTGTGAAGAAGGGGAAATTCCAGAAAGGCAAGAAAGGTGATAATACTGGTAATAATAAGAAATCACAGAACTCAACTCAAAAGGCAAATGAGGGGAAGGAAACTAGAAAGTATTTCTATTGCAAGAAACCTGGCCATTTGAAGAAAAACTGCTATGAATTTAAGAAGAAGCAATCTATGAAAGCAAACACCTCAACCAACAATAATGCTGACAATGTAGAAGCCATAAATGAAGATCCACAAGTTTTAAATATCACTGAATCAAGTCCAGAATCTCAATGGATCCTTGATTCAGGATGCTCAATTCATATGTGTCCCAAGCTATCTTGGTTTGAAGACTTCAAAGAGATGGAATCTGGTACAGTAATGCTGGGGAACAATGGACTCTGTCCAGTCAAAAGCACTGGAGATGTCAGACTAAGGATACATGATGGTTCAGTCAAAATATTTTGAAGAATGTCAAGTATATTCCTAATCTAAAGAGAAATTTGATTAGTCTTGGTTGTTTACAAAGGCAATCAAGTGGTAATGAAAGGGATCAAGAGAAATAGTTTGTACTATCTTGATGGAACAGTAGTGGTAGGTGAATCTGCTGTGGTTTCAAAAACGGACTATGATCTGTGGCATGCTAGATTGGCTCATGCAGGAGAATCTAGCATTCAACAATTAGCTAAGCAAGGCTTCATACATTCTTTAGGAGATCTAAAGCCTTACAAGGCATGTGAGGAATGCATATTAGGCAAATCCAAGAAATTGTCATATCCCACTGGAAAGCATACCTCTGAAGGAGTGCTAGAGTATGTTTATGCAGATCTGTGGGGTCCATCTAGGACACCAACACTAGGTGGAGGGAGGTTTTTTCTTAGCATCATGGATGATTACAGCAGAAAATTATGGCTGTATGTGTTAAAGGCCAAATCAGATTGTTTTACTAAATTCAAAGAGTGGTGTGCTGCTGTTGAAACGGAAAAGGATATTAAGCTCAAGTGTCTTAGAACAGACAATGGCCTGGAGTTTATGTCAGAAGAGTTCAACAGTTTCTGTAAGAACAAAGGGATTAAAAGACATAACACTGTCCCTGGGAATCCTCAACAAAATGGGGTCATTGAGAGGATGAATAGAACTGTGTTAGAGAGAGTTAGGTGCATGTTACTGAGCTCTAGTCTAGAGAAGAGATTCTGGGGTGAAGCAGCTGCTACTGCAGCCCATCTTATAAACAAAGTCCATCAGCTGCCTTGAATCACAAAACTCCAGAGGAATTCTGGACAGGAAAGCTTCCAAGCTACTCACATTTGAGAGTTTTTGGTTGTAGAGCCTACTCTCATGTTAAGAATGACAAGCTGGAAGCTAGAGCATTAAAATGCATTATGTTGGGATATCCTAGTGGGGTAAAAGGGTACAGGTTGTGGTGTACAGAGCCAAATTATAAGAAAATCATTGTGAATAGAGATGTGGTATTCTATGAAGAGGTTTTACCTTTTAAGAAAGTGAAAAATGGAACAGAAGTGACCATGAACAGCTCTTCTGATGTTCCAGTTAAGGCGGAGTCACCTAGTTCAACAGCTGAATCTGATACAGAGAACGCAAGTGAAGAAGATACTCAAGCACTGTATTCAGAGCCTCAGAGTTATCAAATTATCAGGGATAAGGAAAAGAGGGTTATCAAACCATCAACAAAATATGCTGAGGATTATCTGACAGCATATGTATTAATAACTGCAGAGGAAAAAGTGGAATTTTCTGAGCCTAAGAACTATGCAGAAGCAATTAAAGGACCTGATAAAGAAAAATGGATTCATGCAATGCAAGAAGAACTTAAATCACTAGAGAAGAATCAAACCTGGGTATTGGTTCAGAGACCTAAGAATCAGAAGTTGATCAGCTGTAAAAGGATCTTTAAAAGGAAAACTGAAGTAACTGAAGTTGAAAGAGTCAGGTTCAAAGCCAGACTAGTTGCAAGAGGTTTCACCCAAAGGGAAGGTGTGGATTTCAATGAAATTTTCTCCCCAGTAGTAAAACACACATCTATTAGGATTCTTCTTGCATTGGCAGCACAATTTGACTTAGAACTGGAACAGCTGGATGTGAAGACAACTTTTCTCCATGGTGAGTTAAAGGAAAAGATTTACATGTCTCAGCCTAAAGGATATCTGTTACCTGGAAATGAACTGAAGTGTTGCTTGCTACAGAATTCACTCTATGGACTTAAACAAAGTCCTAGGCAATGGTATTTGAGATTTGACAGTCATATGAAAGTTATTGGTTTTGTGAAATCAAAGTATGATAGTTGTGTTTATCTCAAAGTTGCTGGGAAAGAAGTAGTGGTGTTTCTGCTTTTGTATGTTGATGACATGCTAGTGGCAAGCAAAAGCATATCAGAAATCATAAAAGTAAAGGAGCAGTTGAAGGCAGAATTTGAATGAAGGAGTTAGGGCAAGCAAAGAGAATCCTTGGGATGGACATATTGAGAGATAGATCCAGAGGTCATTTGTGTTTGTATCAAACAGACTATGTGAATAAAGTACTGAAAATGTTTAATATGCATGAGTGTAGAACTGTAACAGTTCCTCTTGGTCAGCAGTTCAAGTTATCTGAGCAACAGAAACCCAAAAATGAAGAAGAAATCAAAGAGATGAGCATAATGTCATACTCTAATGTTGTGGGTAGTATCATGTATATCATGATATGTACAAGACCAGATGTGTCTCATGCCATTAGTGTAGTGAGTAGGTATATGTCTAATCCTGGGAAAACTCACTGGGAAGCTTTGAAATGGGTAATGAGGTATCTTAAAGGAGCATGACGTTATGGAATTGTGTTTCAGAAACTGGAAGACAGTGGCAAAGATGTTGTGCAGGGGTTTGTGGATTCTGATTTTGCAGCTAATATGGACTCGAGGAAGTCACAGACTGGGTACATATTTACTTTATATGGGTCAGCAGTCAGCTGGAAATCAATGCTTCAGTCTGTAGTAGCTTTATCAACAACTGAAGCTGAGTTTATTGCTCTAACAGAAGTAGTGAAAGAAGCTGTTTGGATCAAAGGAATTCTTGCAGAGTTTGGGATAGAACAAGATTCCGTGAAAGTACATTGTGATCCACAAAGTGCTTTGCACTTAGCTAAACATCATGTGTTCCATGAGAGATGTAAACACATCGACGTCAAACTACATTTTGTAAGAGACATTGTTGAAAAAGGATCTGTAAGCTTAGTAAAAGTGAGAACATAGGAGAATGTTGCTGATATGTTTACCAAGGCACTACCTAGAGACAAATTTCAATATTGTCTCCAGTTAGTGGGAATTCAAACTATTTAAGTCTGTTGTGGAAGAGCCCTTGGGTGACAAGGGCAGGTGGAGGTGTTTTTAGTTCGATTCATGGTTTGAAGTGTGTAGTGTGTTTGATGTTTTGGCTTAGTTGAGAAGCCAAGGTGGAGATTGTGAACTAATAGTGTGACGTGGCTTCACAACTAACTTGATTGGATTGGAAAAGCACTTACGGAGAAGCGGAAAGCTGGAGAAATCAGCTTAAAAAGGCTGGAACAAGTTTGGAGGGAAAATAGAAGTTCAAAACGGAATTACTGTTACATTAGCAAAACCGTTGTTATAGGTGGCAAAAACCGTTGCGAGCTGTTTTCTTGAACTTGTGTGAATCTGTTTCAACCGTTGATGCACATTTTGATTCAAGGGCCTAGTTTAGTCATTATTAGTCAATTTCTGTTATTAGCACGCAAGTAATTCATTCAGTTAGATTCAATTGTAGAGAGGCAGAGGGAGAAGTTAGAGAGAGAGATAGAAAGTTAGAGAGTTCTTATTCATTCTCTTGGTTATGACTTGTAAGCTCGATTCTCTTGTAACATTTGATCTATAGTGAATTGGTAGAGGCATAGCTACCCGTGGATATAGGTTCTCGAAACCGAACCACGTAAAATCGTTCGTGCATGTGTTAATTTAAATTTTAGGTTCATAATTCGTTTTGTGCTTAAGGTGTTTGTAAAATTGTCTGAGTGAGTTTCTTGAGAGGTTTCTGGTTGCATTGCTCAATTGAATTAACAACAACTCAAGCATGAGATAGATACCGTTCAAATTAATACTTAATCACATGACAAAGGAAGGACTGCAAGAAATCGGAGCAGTGCTATGGTCGGAGCTCTACGCTTTCTCCGGTCCTTTGAACTCCAAAAGTTCCTTCGCATCTGTCCAATTTTACTTTTACTCTGATTATAATTATAATGACTTCAAGTATTGAAATTTCCTCATTTCACAAAATATTGCTCGTAATTTGGGTAGGGAATGCTTAAGCCTTGAGCTTAAGAACCGTTTTATCCTTGGGAATAAGCATTAGAGTCTGAGTTCCATTAAAGTTGATCCACTCAATGAAGAAGATCTGGTATTAATAAAGAAATAGAGAATCACTATTATAATCACACTACTACCTAATAAAATACACTCAACAATGCATGTTGTAAGAGATGGTCACTTACACGAAACTCTAAGAAATACAAACAACTCACAATTGTTTGTAAGATAATAAAAATTGGTAATAGCGACCTACTTGTTTGCACATTGCACAAGTTTTTCGAAAGTAAAATAATGAATATCAAGTTTATTTAATGAGAAATTTTTGTGGACTCTCAAATTTACCAAAAATAATTTTTACACCCTAGAAAGTGTAAAAAGTTATTATATGCAATAATCTCATATTTAGGTTATAAAAAAATTAATCATTATACATATCACACCTTATTTAACAAACAATATTTATATCTTGAAAAACATTTCATTTATAAATGAGTAATAAGATTGCTAAACAAAAGAGTACGTATAATTTGATATATTTTATAAAGCAGAGTTGAATAAAGAAACGAATAATGTCACACCCACCTTTGTAAAAAAAAAAAAAACTTATTTTATACTAATTCTTAGCCTTGCAAAACCTGTATATTTTTTTTCAAGATTAACAATTTAGAATACTCCTTCAAGACCAGAATCTTACCTACACATATATACATAGATTCAGATCGATTACAAAGATGTCACACTCCATTCAACACCACATTTACAGAAATATACATATTAAAGTTTCTTAATTTGAACATGTCCAAAAGGATTGTTAGAACACTAACAAAATCATAGCGAGTCCAAGGTTTAGCCCCACAGATCGTCATTCATATACACGGGGCTTCAAAACTTGCATCAGCTCCAACAGCATGCCAGATCAGTCCACGCGCTCATGCATAGTCAAACTCACCTACAATGCAAGAACTACGTGAGCTAAAACTCAGTAAGCAGAAATCATGCATGACCAATGCGTGAATGATGAGATGCATATCACAAAACCATTTCTTTCAACTCTTTCTCAAAAGAAATCATATTTAGTGGGAATTGGCTCTCGTCACTGTCACAAACCTCCCAAAAATAACACTCATTGGCCACACTCGTGACTACCAAGGGTCCCTCCTCCCCCCTTATAGTCCACCCGAGATACTAGTGATGGTTGGTACGACCAAGTGGCTATCCTTCCGAGACTACCAGGGGTCCGCCTCCTGCCTGCCCCTGCAGTCCACCGGGAAGTCTACCTCTTCCCGTACCCCTCATCATAAAGGTGCTGAAGTGGGAACCTCTTCCGCGTGCACGCCTGTCACCGGAAGCATCCCGAGAGACACCATATATAATATATAACTCACAATGTGCCAGTGGTGACCAACCCCAAAACATTAACAATTCATGCAACTACGTTATTTTGACTTCTTATATGTACACGTGTAATCCTTGTAGATGCTAATGCTCATGATTGATGCACATCAATTTGTTTCTAGCAACGGAATAAAACACTTTATACAAAGGTATGCAACAACACATATAACAATCAATTATCACAAATAACAAACAAAATACTATGTTCAAGCATTGTAGTTGGAGATGGATTTCTACTTACCTCTCCTCCGGAGTAGCTTTTGAAATTTCCTATTCCACAATGGTAATCAATCTACGACAATTTTAAATCGAATTAATACACAATTTATCAAATTCCAGGTTATTAAGTACTTTTAATTCGAAATTTCCAGTTTCGTCGCATTTTAGTAATAAGACTCTAACTATTTCTACAAAATTGATATTTATATGACTCAAGTTGGGTTATAAAGCTAACACATAAGGCTACAACTTTCATGTTTTGCACTTTTCCATATTCAGTTCGTAAAAGGGTTGGAATCAGCTAAAAAGTGGACGCCAATTCCATATTGTTTGTATTATACTATCACTATTCTACAACAAAGTATGTGTGCTATAATCATGATTTATTTATTTTTATTATTCTCACTAAACTACACACCATGAAACTGTAAGAAATTCAGCTACAAGAGTAATTAATTCATGATGGAATCTTTTCTATAATCATTGCTATTATGAAAAAAAAAAAAAGAATGAATTTGGTACCTATTTTCCTTTCCTTTTCATCTTGCCTCCTCGTCCCTGTTTTTCTTTCTTTTGTGTGTGGTTGTGAGTTTTTCTTCATTTGTTGATTAAGATGAAGTTATATATAGCGGTTAACCACCGCCTCACCCCTCCTTTCCTTAATCAAGTCAGTTTCTTATTATTTTTATTGTTATTATTATTGTTATTGTTGTTGTTGTTGTTATTATTGTTCCGACAATAAAACTCCTTTACATAATTAACACTTCCACGTACTTCCTAATGTTCCATATTTTAAATTTGTCCCGTGTAGTCTTAAATTTTGTAGCATGTCCCAATATTTTAGACTAGGGAGTTCTTGACTACCAAACTAACCATCTCCAAATTAGTTGCAAAAATCTAAAATGACGTAATAAATATAACAAATTAATTACTATAAAACTAGCATGCAAATAGAACATAAAAATATGGAATGCATGAAATGCAAAAATTATATTGGCCAGTGAGTTGTGAGAGGCACGGGTATTACATCCTCCCCCCCCGTATAAAAATTTCGTCCCCGAAATTTACTTACTTGAAGAGTTCAGGATATTTGGCTCTCATTTCATCCTCTCTTTCCCAAGTGGCTTCTTCGACTGATTGATTTCTCCATAGGAATTTGACTAAGGGGATTTCTTTGTTTCTCAGCCGTTTTACTTCTCTTAATAAAATCTGTACTGGTATTTCCTTATATCCTAAATCTGCTTGTAGTTCTACGGGTTCACTGTTCAGGACATGAGATGGATTTGCAATATATTTCCTCAATACTGACACGTGGAACACATTATGTATTTGAGACATTGATGCTGGCAAATCGAGTCTGTAGGCAACATCACCAACCCTCTCAATAATAGGAAATGGACCAATATATCTCGGACTAAGTTTTCCTTTCTTACCAAACCGCATTATTCCCTTCATTGGTGCAACTTTCAAGAATACTAGATCTCCTACTGCAAACTCAAGTGCTCTCCTTCTCTTATCCGCATAGCTTTTCTGGCGACTTTGAGCTGTTTTCATTCTTTCCCGGATTTGTGACACAGCTTCTGACATTTCCTGTATTACACTTGGACCTAGAAGTCTTCTTTCACCAACCTCATCCCAATGTATCGGTGATCGACACTTCCTACCATATAGTGCTTCATAAGGAGCCATTCCTATAGTAGATTGATAACTGTTGCTGTAGGAAAATTCTATCAAAGGTAGAAATTTACTCCATTGGCCCTGGAAATCTAATGCGCAAGCCCTGAGCATATCCTCTAAAGTCTGTATCGTCCTTTCCGATTGTCCGTCAGTTTGTGGATGATATGCAGTACTGAAAGACAACTGTGTTCCCAGTGCCTTGTGTAAACTCTTCCAGAAGGTAGACAGGAATCTTGAGTCTCTGTCTGAAACAATGGATAATGGTACTCCGTGAAGTCTAACTATTTCCTGTATATATATCTGAGCATAACGATCCATGGAGTAAGTAGTACAGACTGGGAGAAAATGAGCAGATTTTGTGAGTCTGTCCACAATTACCCAGATAGCATCGTGACCCTTTATAGTTTTCGGCAATCCCACCACAAAATCCATTGTAATGTTCTCCCATTTCCACTCCGGAATCAGTAAGGGCTGTAAGGTTCCTGCCGGTCTTTGATGTTCTGCTTTTACCTGCTGGCAAGTCAAACACTGTTCTACACACTGAGCAATATCTTTCTTCATACCTGGCCACCAATACTGCACCTTTAAATCTCGATACATTTTGGTAGCTCCTGGATGTACTGAGTATGGTGTCGAATGTGCCTCTGCCATAATATCTCTACGAATGCTATCTACATTTGGCACACATAACCGATTTTTGAATCTTAAGACATCATTCCCTGACAACTGAAAGTCCGATGGCGTCCCTGAAGCGGCATCTTTCTTTACTTTAGCTAAATATTCATCTTCATTCTGTCCCTGCTTAATTCTATCAAGTAGGGTAGGCTGAAGGGTTAGAGCTGCTAGTCTTGCCTCCACTATCCCCAGTTGAACAATCTCAACATTCATTCTTTGCAAGTCTAGTAACTCTGGTTTCTGAATTAAAGCCATCAAGGTTGTACTTTGGGACGATTTTCTGCTTAAGGCATCAGCTACGACATTTGCTTTACCAGGATGATAGTTGATAACACAGTCATAGTCTTTCACGAGTTCTAACCATCTTCTCTGTCTCATATTCAGCTCTTTCTGTGTGAAAAAGTACTTCAGACTTTTGTGATCTGTGTAGATCTCACATCGTTCTCCATATAGATAGTGTCTCCAAATTTTTAGCGCAAATACTACTGCTGCAAGCTCCAAGTCATGAGTAGAGTAGTTCTTCTCATACTCCTTCAACTGTCTGGATGCATATGCTATTACTTTGCCATTTTGCATTAACACACACCCTAAACCATTCTTCGATGCATCACTGTATACCACAAAGCCTCCAGTCCCCGTTGGTATTGAAAGAATCGGCGCAGATGTTAACCTTTTCTTCAGTTCTTGAAAACTCTGCTCACAAGCCTCTGTCCACTTGAATGTTACACTCTTTCTAGTCAACTGTGTTAAGGGAGATGTAATTTTCGAGAATCCTTCTACAAATCTCCGATAGTACCCAGCTAACCCGAGAAAACTACGTACCTCTGAAGGGTTTGTAGGTTGTGGCCAATTGTTAATTGCTTCAACTTTACTTGGATCAACTGAAATTCCTTCTCCTGACACAACATGCCCTAGAAATATTACTCGATCCAACCAGAACTCACATTTCTTGAACTTAGCGTACAACCGTTTCTCCTTTAGAACGTCTAAAACCTTTCTCAAATGCACAGCATGCTCTGCTTCATTCTTGGAGTAGATCAGAATGTCATCAATAAACACTATAACGAACTTATCCAAAAAGTCTTTGAATACCCGATTCATCATATCCATGAAAGCTGCTGGGGCATTTGTCAAACCGAATGGCATCACCAAAAACTCATAGTGCCCGTATCTTGTACTGAATGCCGTTTTTGGAATATCTTCCTCTTTAATTTTCAGTTGATGATAACCTGAACGCAAGTCAATCTTGGAGAATATGGCAGCTCCCTGGAGTTGATCAAACAAGTCATCAATCCTGGGTAAGGGGTATTTATTCTTGATCGTAACCTTGTTCAGTTCTCTGTAATCTATACACATCCTCATAGTACCATCTTTTTTCTTGACAAACAAAACTGGTGCACCCCATGGCGAAAAGCTAGGTCTAATGAAACCTTTGTCCAGTAAATCTTGCAATTGAATCTTTAATTCTTTCAGCTCTGTTGGCGCCATTCTGTATGGTGACTTTGATATAGGAGCAGTCCCTGGATATACGTCAATTACAAACTCTATCTCTCTGTCTGGGGGTAATCCTGGGAGTTCCTCTGGAAATACTTCAGGGTATTCTTGCACCACTGCTACCTCCTCAATAGTCGGATAATGCTTCTCTTCCATACTCATAACATTTACTAGGTAGCCTTCACAACCGCTTTCCAATAACCTTTGTGCTTTTACCGCTGATATTGTGTGATATTTGAACCTTTTTCGTACCCCAATAAAGACGAAAGGTGTGTCACCAGGCGGCTGAAATGTGATTGTCTTGTTCTGACAATTTATTGTAGCACCATATTTTGATAGCCAGTCCATTCCCAAAATCACATCATAATCATTCATATCTAGTATGATCAGATCGACGTAAAGTTCTCTTCCTTCAATAGAGATAACACATGCTCGCAGAATTCGGTTAGTTTGTTTTGACTCTCCGGAGGGGATCACTACATTGTAACTAACGTCTGCTACCTCAGGTTTCCTACCCAGCCTCTTCACATACTCAGTGGATGCAAATGAATGTGTAGCTCCAGAATCAAATAATGCAAATGCAATCATATCACAAATGGAAACTTTACCTGTTACTACAGATGTATTTGCTTCCGCTTCCTCCGTGGTCATGGTAAAGACTCTGGCTGGCGTCTTCTTTTGTGTAGCAGGGTTTGAGTTCTCCGGACAAACCGTGGAAATGTGTCCTGCTTTTCCACATTTAAAACAAGTCCGATACTCTGCAAAACACTTTCCACTATGCGAACCTCCACATGTGGGACATGTAGGTTGCGTAACTGGTGGTTTTCCTTGTTCACCCTTTTGGCGCTTGTTCTGATCCCATGATTGTTGTCCTGGTTTTGGTTGAGAACCTGGCCTTGGACCTTGCACTTGTAGCGGCCTTTTCTTTCCATCTCCTACAAAACGAGGTCCTTGTCTCTGTATAAACTGACGCCTAACCTCCTGAGCACGCCTAATTTTCATTTCTGCTTGTTCGGCAATCAATGCTCGTTCAGCAACTTGTGAATAAGTTACCCCATGTATACCAGCCATACACACATCTCTATATAGCTCTGGCCTCAGACCTTCTAGGAATCTCTCTACTTTCAATGCATCAGTACTAACCATGTGCTCCGCGAACCTAGAGAGTTGCTCGAACTTAGCGATGTAGTCTGTGACATCCATCGCCCCTTGCCTTAACTGTATGAACTCGTTCATTTTCATTACTCGAACTGGGGCAGTGAAATACTTGCTTCTAAAAAGTTCTTTGAACCTATTCCACGTCATTGTCGCCACGTCCTCAATAGTTTTCATTGTGTCCCACCAGTGTCCCGCACTTCCACGTAACATGAACGATGCGCACAATACCTTTTCCCCGTCAGGGACTTTACTATACAAAAACATGTTCTCTATAGTTCTAAGCCAATCCTTCGCATCAGTGGGATCCGTTGCACTCTCAAATGTTGGCGGGTTAAGCTTTCTAAACCTCTCTCCGATGACCTCTAAGTATTCAGCTCGAGGTTGTTGTTGATTTACACCATTTCCTGGTTGTTCACCCACACCCCTTTGTTGGATAAGTTGTTGAATCTGTTGCGACTGTTGTTCGACTAATCCTATCAACCGAGCCACAATCGCTTCCAGGCCAACACCTACTGCTGGTGCATTTTGTTCCTGTTCGTTATCTCCTTCAACACCTTCTCCTCTAACGACCTCCATGATTTCTTTCTAGTTTTATTGTCCCTCTGTCACAGGCCAATATAATTCATGAAATAATGAGTGCAAATTACGAATAAGTAAAACTTACTGGCATGTCTGCGCTTCAGAAGTTCTGAGCTCATGTGTATGAACAGTCTACAGGGCACAAACCGGGCTCTGATACCACTCTGTCACACCCACCTTTGTAAAAAAAAAAAAACTTATTTTATACTAATTCTTAGCCTTGCAAAACCTGTATATTTTTTTTCAAGATTAACAATTTAGAATACTCCTTCAAGACCAGAATCTTACCTACACATATATACATAGATTCAGATCGATTACAAAGATGTCACACTCCATTCAACACCACATTTACAGAAATATACATATTAAAGTTTCTTAATTTGAACATGTCCAAAAGGATTGTTAGAACACTAACAAAATCATAGCGAGTCCAAGGTTTAGCCCCACAGATCGTCATTCATATACACGGGGCTTCAAAACTTGCATCAGCTCCAACAGCATGCCAGATCAGTCCACGCGCTCATGCATAGTCAAACTCACCTACAATGCAAGAACTACGTGAGCTAAAACTCAGTAAGCAGAAATCATGCATGACCAATGCGTGAATGATGAGATGCATATCACAAAACCATTTCTTTCAACTCTTTCTCAAAAGAAATCATATTTAGTGGGAATTGGCTCTCGTCACTGTCACAAACCTCCCAAAAATAACACTCATTGGCCACACTCGTGACTACCAAGGGTCCCTCCTCCCCCCTTATAGTCCACCCGAGATACTAGTGATGGTTGGTACGACCAAGTGGCTATCCTTCCGAGACTACCAGGGGTCCGCCTCCTGCCTGCCCCTGCAGTCCACCGGGAAGTCTACCTCTTCCCGTACCCCTCATCATAAAGGTGCTGAAGTGGGAACCTCTTCCGCGTGCACGCCTGTCACCGGAAGCATCCCGAGAGACACCATATATAATATATAACTCACAATGTGCCAGTGGTGACCAACCCCAAAACATTAACAATTCATGCAACTACGTTATTTTGACTTCTTATATGTACACATGTAATCCTTGTAGATGCTAATGCTCATGATTGATGCACATCAATTTGTTTCTAGCAACGGAATAAAACACTTTATACAAAGGTATGCAACAACACATATAACAATCAATTATCACAAATAACAAACAAAATACTATGTTCAAGCATTGTAGTTGGAGATGGATTTCTACTTACCTCTCCTCCGGAGTAGCTTTTGAAATTTCCTATTCCACAATGGTAATCAATCTACGACAATTTTAAATCGAATTAATACACAATTTATCAAATTCCAGGTTATTAAGTACTTTTAATTCGAAATTTTCAGTTTCGTCGCATTTTAGTAATAAGACTCTAACTATTTCTACAAAATTGATATTTATATGACTCAAGTTGGGTTATAAAGCTAACACATAAGGCTACAACTTTCATGTTTTGCACTTTTCCATATTCAGTTCGTAAAAGGGTTGGAATCAGCTAAAAAGTGGACGCCAATTCCATATTGTTTGTATTATACTATCACTATTCTACAACAAAGTATGTGTGCTATAATCATGATTTATTTATTTTTATTATTCTCACTAAACTACACACCATGAAACTGTAAGAAATTCAGCTACAAGAGTAATTAATTCATGATGGAATCTTTTCTATAATCATTGCTATTATGAAAAAAAAAAAGAATGAATTTGGTACCTATTTTCCTTTCCTTTTCATCTTGCCTCCTCGTCCCTGTTTTTCTTTCTTTTGTGTGTGGTTGTGAGTTTTTCTTCATTTGTTGATTAAGATGAAGTTATATATAGCGGTTAACCACCGCCTCACCCCTCCTTTCCTTAATCAAGTCAGTTTCTTATTATTTTTATTGTTATTATTATTGTTATTGTTGTTGTTGTTGTTGTTATTATTGTTCCGACAATAAAACTCCTTTACATAATTAACACTTCCACGTACTTCCTAATGTTCCATATTTTAAATTTGTCCCGTGTAGTCTTAAATTTTGTAGCATGTCCCAATATTTTAGACTAGGGAGTTCTTGACTACCAAACTAACCATCTCCAAATTAGTTGCAAAAATCTAAAATGACGTAATAAATATAACAAATTAATTACTATAAAACTAGCACGCAAATAGAACATAAAAATATGGAATGCATGAAATGCAAAAATTATATTGGCCAGTGAATTGTGAGAGGCACGGGTATTACAAATAAGTCTTTAAAATTTTATGTGAAAAGAAGAAAAATGAAAATAATAATAAAAAATAGGTGGTTAACAATGCATCACTGGTTGTGGGCTTTGAGGTAGTTCGTTGTTTTCCCTTTCCTTTTTTCTGAAAAAATAGTTATTATTTTGTGAGGAAAATTTCACATACATATCACATATGTATTTCCCCATATTTTTAGTCGTCCTTCTTTTATATAAAAAAAATATGAATGAATGGTGTCGTTTTTAGCTCATGAAATAAGGCCCTTTCGTGGCAACCAGTGTCAAGTTTGTGTTCGCTGGTTGAGTTGAGTCTTACTTAACTTATTTAATTATTGCTCAAAAAGTAGCTTTAAATTCCAATTCCTTTTCTGTTAGTAGATAATTCAAAGCGATTTTTGTTTCTACCACGAACCAACATTTGTCGGTACTCATTTTTTTCCCATGGGTTTAATAAAGAAAGGGGGTATGAAAATGAGACTTTCCAAGCTAATTGAATTCTATCAACCGCAAATATGGGTATAGACATGTGTGGGATATGTAGAGATTAATTGTGGCAAATGATAATAATTAATTTAAATTGAAATTTTATGTAGTTATATGTTTATATTCACACATATCTTTTTTAAGGGAGTAGTACATATATTATAGGGAGAATTACAATTTCGCCGCCAAATTATTAGGTTGTGTTTGGTTGGATGGATTTGAAAATCAAATTCTTTGTATATGAAAATCCACTCAAATGAGTGGACTTGAATTTTTTTAATTTCTTTCTAAATTTTTTAAAGGATGATGATAATAAAAGTGGGTAGTATGTATAAAGTATGTGTGGGTGTGGGTGTGTGTGAGGTGTGTTTAGTATGTATTGTGCGGCTATTTAATATGTGTGTGTGTGTGTGTGTAAGAAGTGAGTGTAGTATGTCTTGTCTGGGTACTCAATGTAGGTGTAGTGTCTTGTGTGTAGTAAGTAAACTTCACAGAGTAAGCTTGAAGCTCAGTAGAGTTTTATGTAGCAGAATCTGCAAATACGTCTTCAACAAGCTATGCAGTAAGTATGTAGTATGCCAACAATAAATATAAAAAAATAAAAAAATTACACAAGTTTATAATGGTTCGAAGGTGGGGGTAATCCTTCTACGTCCACTTCACTCACACAGGAAAAAGTTACTAAGTTGTTCACACAGTACAATCTTATCTACGCTGACGTCTAAGTCCAACTTAGCACCTTACATTAGTTTTTGCCTATCCTCAGAAGGTTACTCCTCTGCTATATCTCCTCTACTATACACACATTCCTCAGAACACCTAGTCTACTTTGAATCCCACACTACAAGAAAAAAGGGTATTTGTCACTAGTCTTTTGCAACTACAAGAGTGGTTACTAAAAGTAACCCCTTTTGTAACTATTAGTAGTTACATAAAATATTTCATACAATTTTAACCAAATTTACTACAATATGCCAAGCTCTTTTACAACTACTTGTAGTTATAAATACATTAGTAACTACAAAGTAGTTGCAAAAAATAGTTTCAAATACATTAGTAACTACAAAGTAGTTACAAAAAAACTTTTTGCATCTTATTATAAGTGACTACTCTATAGTAACTACTTTTAGATTTGTAGTTACTAAAAATATTTTTGTGGCTACTCTCCATTTTTTGTAACTACATTTTGTAGTGGCAAAAAACTTTATTTCTAGTAGTGCCAGATTCAAACGAAGCCTCCCCGTTCAAAAACTACTTGTGAGAGTTGGTTTAATGAAAGTTTTCTTCAATTTCTAGTAGCTGCCTCTGAACCAATGTTGTTATAATCAGACTGGACTGGCCGGTTTAACTGGGAACTAGCCGCTATTTCGATTCGATCAAGTTTGTAATACCGAGATTATGGTTAAACTGGGAAAGCGCGGACAAAACCGGCAAGAACCGGAAAACCTGGCCAAAACTGGTATGAAATAACAGGAAACCGGTATCACAAGAAGGAAGAGAAAATGGAGAAATTTCCTACTCTTCCCCTTTCGAATCTGTTATTCTTCCCCATCTGAAATTTCTCTTCAAGATGTCATGTTATCCCTGCAGACAATCACCTTCATATCACTCGAGCGGTCGAGCCAAGAGCATTGGCACACACAACTATCTTCAAATCGACCTTCTCACCGACTTCTTTGCCTACTTCTTGACATATCCGTCCCGTACTAAACTGTATAAAAGATCTAACAAGAGATTCACCATATTTGCTTTTCCTAATAGAACTATAGAAGGCGAAGTATGGAAACTACGTGGGGTTTGGATGAAAGGCAGGGGTTTGGAGGAAAGGTTAAATTTGGTTTGGGAAGATAAATTTGAGATAGTGGGGGCTATTTAGGTTAGAAGTTAGAACGTGGTGTAGGGCCGAATCGGCTGGTGACATAATTGAAAAGCCACTTTTTAGTGGGCCACGTGAATATTATTTAAAATAATATTAACCAAGATATATAATATACATAAGAATATGTAATTAGTTCTTTTTACACCGGTTAAACCTCCAGTTAAACCGATCGAACCAGTTGAGCCGTGAACGTATAATCAAACCGGTTCATTGCCCGGTCTGGTTATAACAACATTGCTCTGAACTTGAATATCGGTTGAGATGTGAGCAAGCTTCCTTGATGAGAAGGATTAGGACCGAGACAGAGCTTTAGAGCTAGCTTGCTTGACTTGATAAGTTGTTGCAGCTTGAATCTTCACTTGTAGAATGGTTGATGTGTGCTTGCTATTTTTCTCGTGTTTACTAACCATAATCACTTAAAATATCTAGAGTGATGAGTGCATTCGAAGCTTTGAATTTGTAAGCTCGAGTGAGTTGACGCGTAGTAATTTCAGTAATTCAGTTATTTGGTAGCCTTTACTCGTCCTCCATCTCCTTCTATATATAGTTGTTGGGTTCCTTCTCGTTGTAGAGTGAGAAGTTATTCCTGTTGACATTTAATGCTCTTCATACCGCTTTCTAGCCGTTGTCGTCATTTTGCAAAAAGTGGTCCAGAGTAGGTGCAGCTTGATGTCAGTATTACAGTGTAGCTTTTGCTTTTTGATTTATTACTAGTTATGGTGCCTGTTCCATGAATTTAATAACTTATATGTAATATTATATTTTCATCTTAAATTAGTAAATATTAAAAAAAAAATCAATATTGTTATTTTGTTTTGAAAGCATATTGCGAATATTATTAAATTTAAAAATATCAGCATATTTTAACAAAATGTAATTGTCAATCCCACTTATAATGTTCATTTTTCTACACATATCTTTCTTTTAGCCACACAAAATAGTGTAATTATGAATAAAAAAATATATCATTACCCACTGAACTTGTCTCTAAAAGTTCTTCAAATCATTGCAATTTCAAACACTTTTCTCATAACACAATCGTACGACTTATGACAGAGGTAGTATAAAGAATGTCGAACCACAGAGAGGATACTCTCGACAAGCACACCTAAGGTCTATCGAATAATTAAGTTAAGCAAATTGGAAATTTAGAGATGGGTTAATTATTAGATAAGCATAGAAAAATCTTTTAAATACGTAAACGATACTTTCAACTCGAAATGGGTTCCTAAGGTACGGTTTTCTCTCGAAACCTACACTACAAAAAAAAACGTTGTTTAGCGACGGAATAATCCGTCGGTAACTAAGCCAATTCCGTCGCTAAATTTGTTTTGCGACGGATCATCGACGGATCATGTTCTGTCGGTAAATAGCTGGTCGCTAAAATTTAGCGACGGAATTTTCGTCCGTCGCTAAATTTAACGACGGAATTTTCGCCCGTCGCTAAATTTAATGACGGAAATGTTTGTCGCTAAAGGAAAATTTCCGTCAGCAAAGTGTGACTCAAATTGGTCATTTTTTAAAAACTTTACCGACGAAAACTTATCTTTGGCGACGAATATTTCAGTCACTAATTAGCGACGGAAGTTTTGTCTCTAAATGCCGACAGTACTATCCGTCGCTAATCGACTATTTTTTACACTATTTTAACGACTGAATTCTGTCGCTAATAACCGACAGACTGTTCCCTCAGCAATTAGTGATGAAAATTTCGTCGCTAAATTTATTACAAGTCGTTATATGGATATTTTACCGACGAAATTTCTGTCACTAATTGCCTAATTTAATGGCAAGATTATATATATATATATATATACATATTATATATGTATTTTTTTTATAAAAATAGTTGTATTATATATTATACATATATAATATATTTGCGCCCTGCTTAAATTGTATAAGAAAATCCTAATTAAATTTTTTTCACCAAAAGTAATTTGTCAATCCAATCAAGCATAGGAATCCAAAATAAAAGTCTAAAGTATCATACATTATCCAAATTGAAATTCTAGATTCGATTCTAGATAATCACACCTAAACAAAAAGAGAGCAAATCCATCTACGAAGTGATCAACAAATCCAACTGAAAAACATTTTGATCCAACAGACAAAATCTAGTAAATCGAGTCCTCATCCAAATCATCGGTATCCGTATTGTCATCCTCAGCTTCGGTATCCGTGTTGTCATCCTCATCTTCAACATCTGCATTATCTTTATCATCATTGACAACAGATGGAATGCCTAGTGAAGGCATCTTGCCTGTCCGCATAAACTCCTGCAAAAAAATTTGAATCTGCACTTGGGTACTAGAATAGAACTCATCACGGATCTCAGCACGTAACTCAGCACGTATCTCAGAACGCATCTCAACCATCCTTCTTTGCATCTCCTCCTGACTAACAGGTTGAGGGAAAGCAGAACTACAACTAGCATGACTATTAGTAGTGTAATTGTCTGACATGTCACCAACCCCGAAAACCGTCTTCTTCTTACTAACCCCTCCAACAGATTCCAAGAATATCTGAGTCATGTCAACAGACTGAGGCTCCGTGGAACCCTCCACTGGCTGACTCAAAATAGCTACACGTTTTTTTTCCTCCTCCTATCACAAAACAAGAAATGTAAATCAATGTAAACATTTACATTTGAAAAGTTTTCAAGTTATTCAAAAGGAATATTACGTACATCGACTTGTTTTGCCTTGCCATTAGTGAACTTTCCTTCACTATCTGGATCATGTAGTCTCAGAAATATTTGGTACTCTTTGGCCCATGTCAGAAGTATCAAATCAGTCACATTTGAATAACACAACTCTCTTGGTCGGGAAACCAGGATACTCTAACTGTACAACCTCATCTAAAATTCCATATTAATCGCTCTCAGTTGTATTATCATTTGCTCCTTTGATACACACTCCGCTATTCATAGTTGCTTTAGCTGAACCATATCGATTAGTGTGAAACTTATATCCATTAGCATGATATCCAGGGTAAGTGGTAACGGACCGAAAAGGGCCTTTTGCAAGATCCCTTGGAAATTCATTTGTTATGTTGCATGAAGGATCATGTACCTGTTTATGAAAATATAGGTATTATGTTAAAGAAAATACTAACTGTTGGAAGTTGTTAATTTAATATGGAGATTTTGAAGGTGCAAGATTCTTACATATTTTGAGAACCAACTTGCAAATTCATTTGAAAGTTTAGCATCCAAACTGATAGTTGATATGTTTGGTTGACCTTGCTTTATCTGTTGAACATAAAAACTTGGAAAGAATAGACACGTCAACGGTCATGAAGGTTAGGTCATATATCTAGGTCATGTGACATTGATCACTTACTCAATATACAGTTGTACTTCACTGCAATGCAGCAAAACATATGAACAAGCTGCTTTATACTCCTCATCATTCAAAAATTTCTTTTTCCCATTCCCAAATACTCGCCCAGGAAACTTGAATATGGAAAGGCTTTCGTCATGTTCTTGGAGGAGATTGTCACTTCCTGCAGCATTTCGAGGCACACTTCTCTGCTTTGTCCTTACATGATCCTCAAAATAATAAGAACAAAATGTTGACGCCTCTTCCACCAAATAAGCATTGGATATTGAACCTTCCACCTTTGCTTTATTTTTGACATTATTTTTTAGCTTACGCAAGTACCTAATAAATAAATAATGAATTACGTATGACCAACTAATACTGAAAAACCATATATTAAATTATTATTGTACCTCTCAAAAGGATACATCCACCTATATTGGACTGGACCAGCAATCTTTGCTTCATAAGCTAGGTGGACTGGTAAATGTTCCATCGAGTCAAAGAAACTTGGGGGAAATATGCGCTCCAACTTACACAAAATTACTGGAATGTCCTCCTCCAACCGCAACATGTCATCGACTGTAATGGTAGTAGAAGATAAGTCCTTAAAGAATAGACTTGATTCTGTAATTGCTTTCCAGATGTGTGCTGGGAGCATTTCTCGGAATGCAATTGGTATTAATCTCTGCATGAACACATGACAATCGTGGCTTTTCATTCCAAACAACTTAAGCTTCCGCATGTCCACACATCTCCCCATATTTGACACATAACCGTCAGGAAATTTAAGTTCCTTCACCCATTCACACAATGCTTTTCTCTGTATTTTGTCAAGTGTATAACAAGCTTTCGGGTACTTTCCAGTTGCTTCATTCTTCTTTAGCTCAGGTCGTCGGCAATAGTCGTTTAGCTCTTCTCGTGACTTAGAAGTGTCCTTTGTTTTTCCTTCTACATTCATTATCGTGTTGAACAAATTATCGAACACATTCTTTTCTATATGCATCACATCCAAGTTGTGCCGGATCGAAAGTGAACTCCAGTATGGCAAATCCCAAAAGATGCTTCGTTTCCTCCAACCACATGTTTTAGCAATGGACCAATTCACTTCCGCAGAATCTATTTCAGTAACCTTCTTCAGCCCAAGCCTTTCTATTTCATTTAAGATCTCGTATCCTGATTGAATCATCGGTGGCTCACAGGAAACAACTTTATTCTTAGTGAAGGCCGTTCGATTTCTAAGTAATAATAGATATACTTCTAAGTTTTACATTTTAAACAAACGATACGTATTAATTAGTAATATCATTCAATATACGTGTCGTTTGATAAGTATTGGAAACACAAGTTGAAATGCATAATTAATAGAATAGGTAATATGAGGGGACCAAATCTCGATAAAAGCACACTCATAAACTCCCTTAGTCAAATTTGGCCCAACACTCTTCACCCTTAAACAAACATACCCTTATAATTCTAACACAAATTTTTAGATAATGCACAAATTCATTTTTTTAGGCAGGCAATATTGATGTTCATAATTTATTGTAAAAAATAAGATGAACAGTCAGTATCATATAGTTTATCAAATTTCCATACTTCTTACATACCCCAATTTTTATTTTCCCTCTACTAATTGTACAATCCTCTTTCCACCACTTGCATTCTAATATTCAAACAATCTCTTATGCTTCTTTGACTATCACATTTAAAAATGAAAAGCCTAAAAAAGCAACACCAGTTAATATATTTTACTCCATATACGAGGAGCAAATACACATTCATATACATATATATATGTGATTCCCTAAATTCTGCAAACAACCATCTCAAATAACAAAATAGTCACATAGACAATAAAATAATCGACATTATCGATCTCAACAACCCAACGATATTGATTAAATAATCGACACTGTCGATATCAACAACCCAATAAATAATCAATATATCTCAACAATCCAGGAGAGATTGGTATGCAAACCTGGAAAAAACAGGTGAAGAACGGCGAGCGGCTGGCGACGGCGGCGATCGGCTGGCTGGCCTGGGTAGCGCGACAGAGGACGACCAAATCAGGGGTGTTTCTTCAATTTCAAGGGTTTCCTCAAATTAGGGGTTTTCTGAAGTAGATGCAGAGGCTAACATCTCTTTCTCTTTCTTGAATTTTTTGCGCGCTTAATTAAGTCAAGATTCTTTCTTTTATTTTCCGTGTTTCTTCTATTCTGAGGGTTTGATATTCCTTTTTTTTTTTCTTTTATCTCTATATTATATATATATATATACATACATTATTATTTTGTTAAACTTAGCATAATATATTCATAAGTATACAACAACTTTTAAATTGATATATATGCCCGTTGCTTTTTTTCTTGATCTTTTTTCCTTCTTTTCTTTTTCTTTTCTTTTCTTTTCTTTTATTTATCTCTATATATTTGATATATATATATTAATTATTTTGTCAAATTTACTATACTAATTTCATAATTTTAGTGATTATTCAAAAGTTTTATATAACATTTCGAATTTATATACGTACAAGTATTTCTAAGTACATAATTTAGTTATTTCCTTTTTTTTTTTTGTTTTCCTATAAAATATATTTTGAATACGTATCGATAAAAAAACAAGAATTTTTTTCCAGTACATTGAAGAATTATGAGGGGGGATGGATCTAGAACCCGTGATTTTCGGTTACAAGTTAAGAATGATATTATCGAACTACAAGATTATTGACAAAATACAAGAAGAATAAAAAATATTTTGACATACTTTGGAATTTTTCCCAAATTAAATTATATATATCGAGATTATATATTAACAATATATATATATATATATAAATATAAATCTTGAATCGATTTGTAGTCATCCTATACTTCATATTGTAAAGCTTCTAATCTAATTCAAATATTTACATTTATTAAAATATTCAATATTTGTAAGTCTACCTTATTTGTCCAGCCCACTAGCTATCGGAAAGAAGTATTGGTTCCATGTCAGGAGGGTTGATGGTGGGTACCCTTGCCTTAAGGAAACTTTTTGTAAAATTTGATTTTTAGTGAGCAACTTATTTTCACCAATACATATAGATCCAGTAAAATCGTCCTGTCCTGATAGGCTGACTCATCCAGACCGACATTTTAGAAGGATTGTACCAAATATATCTTAGCCGCAGGACCATCGGGCCCTTCATGCCCTACCCGATGGGCCAAATGCCCGACAAGGCACAAGCTTGACCGTCCACGGACCTGTCCGAAAATCTTCCTATATTTAAAGATGATGGATAATGATCAATAAGTGTTGGCCCACAGGACCATCGGGCCCAACAGGCCCCGCCCAACTAATAATGTTAGACTAATACATGGTTGGGATATAATATTAGTCCCGGCTGGTCGGGCCAAATTTTCACCCGTACATATAATCAAAATATTGTAAAAAATAATATATATATATATATATATATATTATTTCAATTTTTTTTCTTCCCAATATTGTGTATGGATCAATTAAGCACTAATACTTGTATATAAAATGAAAATACAATTATAATGTTGTAAAAACATACATGTACATTTAGGGACGGACATTCCGTCGCTAATTTCGTCGGTATTAGAAAATTTTTGACGGATTATTCCGTCGCTAATTTACAACGGACGATTCAGTCGCAGATACATGTTACTATTTAGATTGGCCAATTATTAGTGATAAAAGCTTCCGTCGTTAATTTAAAAGTTAATTATTTTCGAGGGCGGGAATTTTCGCCGCTCTAAATAGTGACGGATTTTCCGTCGTTAATTAATGACGGACAATTCCGTCACAAATAATCTATAAAACGACGACACTTTGATTGTTAACTGATTATCGACGAAAATTTTCCGTCGTCAATTAGCTGCAAAACAAATTTCGTCGTTAATTCCCTCGCTAAAGTGATAGACATATTTGCCCCCAATAATAGTGACGAATTTTCCGTCGTTAATTAACGATGACTTCCTTTTCGTCGCCAAGTCCGTCGCTGAATTGGCGGGAATTATTTCACTCTCGAGATAGCAACAGATTAGCGACCGAAATAAATCTGTCACTAATTTACGTCGCTAATCCGTCGGTAATAATTTTTTTTTATTTATATTTCTCGAATATCAGTTTCGGTCGCGATTCGATCGCGAATCTGTCACGGATTGCCGACAGATACTTTCCGTCGTTAATTCCGTCGCTAAACAACATTTTTTTTGTAGTGCTAGGGTTAACATCAAGTGATCATCGATTAATCTAAGGGTTGTAATGGAAGGCCATGTTCCATATTAGAATCCTAAATGCGCAAACAAGAGAGATTCGCCGAATCAATCAATTGAACAAATAATTCACCCTAATACCAATTACTAAAGACCGATAACATAATTATTAAGCCAAGACAAGCAAATTCATTATACAAGATAATTAATCCTAAAATCCCCACCCAAGTGGATACTACCTAAGGAGCGAGGCCTTAGGACATCCATCGAGATTGATATATACTATTTGGGTTCTCTCGTCATCCCCTGTAGGCCCTCGAGGAGAACCAATATAGCTTAAGTTAGCTACTTCTAAGATATAAGTCAAACAAAGCCACAATATAAATTTCAATCACAAATTATCCCTTAAATCAAACAAGTAATCAACAAGTTAACAAACCGTAGAGTTGGGCTACTCCCAACCCTATAAACCACAATAAATTACTCACATTTCATAAAATCTACCAACCAATCACCATAAATGCAAGACTAAAGTATTAATGAAGAAGAATTAAGAAGGTAAATAAATACAAGAGAAAATAAATGAAGAGAGAGGGTGATAAAATCTTAGTCTTGAATTAAATTGGATAATGATAGTCTTTAATTCTTACTTGTAGTGCCTCCAATTAAATCACCGAGCAAAAGCATCAAAATTCTTCAAGAAACTCAAGAACCCTAAGTGGGTTCTTCAAGAACAATGAAGAACGCTAGTTGTTACTAGAGAAAAAAGAGACGAAGGATTCCTAGAGAGAGAGTAATTAGAATTCACAAATTTTGCAAATGAGATAAGTTGTTCAACAATTGAGTGAGGGGTGTTATATGGGGAACACTTTCCCCATACACCTCTCCAAAATCTACATAAAAACTAATAATACGTAAGGGTAGAATATTAAAAAAAACACAATCAAATAGATTGGGACACACTTAAATGTTGAGTCAGAACTCCTGAATGCGCCCGACGAGCCACTTTTGTCAATTATGCCACTTTTTCAATAAGAATCAACCTTCGGGCTAAACATAAAAGTTGTAGATCTTCGTCATCTCATCACGTGAATCTTAAATTGCATGAATTGGAGTTTGAACGAGAAAGTTATGACCAAAATACGGAAGGGCTGAATCGTCAAAGACTGAAAACCGAACCCAATACTAGATCCAGAGGGGCCAGTATCAGATCCGGCCCTTCCTCGCTGACCATTCCTCTGGTCGGTGTGAGACCCACAACCCACAAAATTGCCCAGATGCTGGCTATGCATTCTTGTTGTGCACCGTCTCATTCAGTCATCATTTCGGACCCTTTCCTCCTGTTTTCTCGATCTGATTTCTTCCCAACTTTTGTTCACGACTCAAAAATATTTGAGTGGGGCATTGGTGGGATCTGATTCAGGCTCATATGGGCCTTGATTCGCAGGCCGGAATGGGGAAATGTATGCGATTGACCTCCTCTTCCATTTTTCGTCGTTTTGACCTATTTCTACTCATTTTCTTAGCCCGTTCTTCACGGCTTTTGTATAAAAACTTGATGAAATTAGATTTGGCCTGATCTAAACCTGATTCATGCCCGTTTGAGCCTCAGTATGTAGGCCATAGTGGGAAATCGCGAGTAAATGATCTTCGTGAGTCGTTCTGCACCGTTTTGACGCCTTTCCACCCATTTTATTGGCTCGACTCCTTCATAAATTTTGTTCGTGACTTGATAAAATTCAATTTGGGCCTGGCATAGCCCCGATTGGGACCTATTTGGGCATTAGTATGCGGGCCAGAGTGGGGAATTACACGCAATGGCTTCCTTGAGCTCCCGTACTTTCTTAACCTTCAAAATACAACCAAAAAACACTCAAAAGTGCTTCAAATCACATCAAAAAGGAAACTAAATCTGAAAATACACTTAAACGTAATAAACACTCACATTTCTGAATCAAATATGAATGTAGATAATGCGAGAAAAATGAGTATTTTCACGTTTGTCACTCATACATAAACATTATGTTACCCACACATAATTAGTGCCACATATCAACTATTTAGAGATACACATGTAATGACACCTTATTGGCCAAATCATCATCCTCATCGATCACATCATCCACCATGTCATTTGCCACATCATCATTGATAAGGCCATCATTTTCCACGCCACTGTCCCCGTCGTCATCCACTTCATCGGCCACGTTCCTGGAAATTGAATTACTCACACATAATGGAGCTTTTCACTTACACAAATATATGTAGGTAGAAGCTCAAGAATTAACCACACAACAAGTAATGTGTAGCTACAGACATTTTTCTACATAAGTATTGTGACGCATGTTTACACTTCTCGTGTGTGGGAAAAATAATTTACCCACGCAAAAGATAATCTTCCCCCACATTTGTGTGTGTGGGTGAAACTCTAATTATTGTAGTGATCAAATATTATAAAGGAGGATCACACAAAAATCAGTTGCCTACAATTAGTTGGCACTCTACCTGGAACCTAAGAAACAGAGCTAGGGATGTGTTAAAGACCAAAGATCCACAACAGACTAAACTAAATTATCAAAAGAGTGCATGACTTCAACTGTTACAAGTTAAAAAGATATACTTAGCCTGCATCCTGAAGTTCAGATCTATTTTGAGGCACTACTCATATGCTTCAACAGTAAAGATATGTTCCCAGCATCTTTATAAAGGCCCCTTGGACCCCCAAATTAATTACCATGTACGATGAGACGAAGTCAATTTTACCTTCCAAGCACCAAGAGATTAAAATAATAATTGTAAGAAGAATGATAATAAATATAATAAAGAATAACTACAAGACCTTTATAGTGTTCAGAAATCCATTATTGGTTGAAAAATGAGAGGATTTGCATTCTATTGACAAAGCCATCTGCAAATAAGTAAGAATATCAAGCAAAAAATTGAACACATGTGTATTGAAAAGACTTGGACGATTCAAGCTAGCTTGATGAATAATTTTGCCAAGTGATGCACTATTAAATTCCAGTAGCCAATAGAAAGCACAAAAGAAAGGGGATATGGATGATTGCAATGGAATGAGATAAGAAGCATGAAATAAATATATCCATGAAGCGTCCTCATGTGAAGCAATATGACGTAGAACCTTCTAAATTAACAATTTGAGATAAAAGCATCAAAGTAGCCACAAGTTATAATTGTACTATCGTGCGAACTTTAGCACTCCTCCATAAGCAACCACATGATTGTGCATGGCATCAACATAGTACCAATTACCAATGGCGTATCCAGGATTTCGATATTGGGGCTAAGATAATTTATTTATTTTTAGAGAGGGGTACGATATAATTTAAAATGTACAAAAATATTATTCAATATTTAAAGTTATTGAATTCAAAAATTTGAAGATGGAAAATAGAAAATAAACAAAATTCAAATAAAAACTACTACCCGAATTAGTATTTAGGGGTACATTTGTAATTATATTGAGGATACAAATTCTTTTTTTAAATACATAGTAAAAAGAAAATTCAAATTGGCGGCACAATTGTACCCATGAAGCCCCAAATAGAACCGCTAGTGCCAATTACAGTAGGATTTTCTTATACTATGAAATACCTGGTTGATATATGTCACCCTCTAATTTGACATAGATGTAAGAATGCATAAAACACGAACTATAAGCTCAAAAAATAGCCTAAGTCAATTTCGAGAACTTCATGGTACTACATTTCCTCCAGAGTATTACCAACAAGTTTTACGTTGGTCCTAGGACATGTTAAAATAACTACAAGCATTCTGATACTAACTTGTTTTAAAGGTCAACCTCTAGAGCTTTATGATACATTTAAACAAAATCAAACTTTCTGAATTTAAATGTGGAATTAGCGACTATGACTAACTTGTGAATATTCATGTGATACACATAATTTGTTTAAAATTGATAGCCAACAAACTACAAGTCAAATTGTGAAGGGTGTTAAACTACACCATGTACAATTCATTATTACAAAATACAATCAATAAAACCTAAAGCTTCTGCATTATTTGGAAAAGGCTCAAACAAAAATTACTTGCATGATTGGAACAACACTCCATATTACTTAACAGATGTACGTGTAATGAATCAAGCAAGTTAGATAAGAACACACCTCTACGTGAAATACCTATTATCCGCAATTCAAAATTTTGAATCCAAAATGAGACACAAGACATCCAAAAGTATTAACACGAGAAATTAAAATTCATTGCCTGAAATTAAACTATTGAAGTCTGATATAATAAGAAAGCAAAAATTGTGGGTTAGATTGATGAGATGACACAACAAAAAGATAATAATGCCAAACATATAAAAAGATTAATACTTCTTTCCCCTTTCAAAATATAATTCAGAATATATGAAGTTCAAAGGAAAAGCAAAAAATAAACACAAAGTGTACATGTTTATGAGCAATACACATAACGCTATAAGAACAAACTTGTCATTTATCTACTTTCTATTACGGAAATGTAAATAAAATGCATAAATCATTGCATATTAATATTTTTCATTGGGTATTTTATCAAATAGATTTGGGGCGTCCTTTTGCCCCATCAGATACCAGTAGCGAATCAAACTAATAATTATCAAAATTTAACATATTGATAAGTAATAAGGAGACCCTCTAAAAAGGGAGATGATAGAACTTGATTGATGTGTCATCTTGAATCTTAAATCTTAAAATGTCTGTTGAATTAATAAATTAACAAATAAATTTAACCCAAATTTGTATAATCAAAACCATATAAAAAGTGCATCACTCTAAAGTTCAAAATCACTAATCAAAATTTCTTTGGAAGAAAGTAAAGTTCCATCTGCAAGAAAGTAAAGTATTATACATTTTCTCCTCAATCTCGCCATATTTCTTTATTACCTACAATAATCTCAGGACTCCAAATATCTCCCAGGGACTAAACGGTATGGTAAAGTCCAAACCAGACTTCAACATGGCAATGATATCGATCCATGCAGTTAAGGAAAGAGATAAAGATCGGGACTGTGGTTTAGAAGCTAAGGCTTCTTCAAAGAGAATGGGGTTATGGGGAATAAGGACGAGATAATACCTGTTTTTCTTTGAAAAAGCAAAAAGGAAAAAAGAGTGATAAGTTTCAATATTAAGTCCAATAATGACGGGAAATACATTTGATATATAAACAATAGTGGGTTTTTTTTTTTTTTTTTTTTTTATCATTTATTATGAAACTGAAGGTTCCTCTCTATTACTTGATTTCATTAGTGACACATTTTCTTCTATTGTCATCAAAACTCCACAAAAAAGACTCAATGACCAAACTTCCCTACTGTCATTAAATTTTGGTCATTAAAAAGGGATTTCCTTGTAGTGATCGTGAAAATCACTACAAAATAAACAAATGCGCGAATCTTCACAAAACAAAGAATCCAAGCAAACACTACAAAATTTTTGCAAATAGACAACGAATTTTATCTGTTGTCTAGTTATAAATAAGTCTGTTATTAATAGTGGTGTCGTTAAAACTATCCTTTACAATAATTAAAAATTGTTGTTTGTTCAACAATAAACAATAGTGTCCACAACAGTACATAACCGTTGTCTATTCAATTACAGACAACAGTGGAAAATTGTTGTCGTTCTTGTAAAAACGTTGTCTTTACAAGTAAAGATAACATATAAAAACTGTTGTCTTTTTTAGCAAAGAAAACAAAAAAAAAAAATGCGATGTCTTTCAATGAAAGACAATGGTTTTATTATTGAATATTGTTATTTAAATGCATATTCTCATATAAAATACCCAATAGTCAAAACATCACAAAATATTCACGCAACATTAAATACAAAACAAATGTCAATAAATTCATCAATATTAAATTAATTACAATACTACAATTCGAATTTTTCAACTAAATAAGTCCTAGAATGAAACCAAAACTAACTCTTATTTATTCAAAAAAATCTATATCTATACCAAAACTAAATATTTCAGCATATTAAGGTCCTAGGATTGTTGTCAATGTATGTAATAGCTTTCTCCATTGGCAACCCAAGCAGCAATAAGTCTGTTCCAAAGTATGGTATAAGACCCAAAAAGAAAACCAAGCTTATTAATAAAAAGAATAAAAATTTCAAATCAAGAACTTTAAAAAACAAAATACTAAAATAAAATTTCACCAAAAACAAACTGAAAGCATACCTTCTTTAATTTTCTCCAGGGGCTTAAATATGATTTTTGTTTTGTCTTCCTCAACCCCTACAAGCATGCATTCAAAAAAAAAAAAAAAAGACTTGAGATTTCCGACTCATTGCTAAAATATTATCACATACAAAGCTAGATAAAAAAAAAAAAAAAATCCTAAATTAATGTTGTTAGCAACAATCAACTAAAACACAATTAATTGGTTTCACATGAATCAATTATGCCTCAGTATTGTTCCTTTAATTTGAGTAATCATAATTAAATGCAATCATATAATTTAGGTCCTCACTATGTTTGTACCCACAAGATATCTTAGAACTATTTAGAAATTGACATCATACATCTAGAGTTGGAGTATTATTCATTTCTAATTTTCCAACCAAATAGTATAAATTTTCAGGCCTCAACTGATTTAGTTGCAACTAAACACCAATATATTGAAGAACATAACAACCGTCAGTTATTCTCATGAAGCCAAAAGAACGCCTACCCACCACCCAAAAAAAACATAAAACTGGATCAAGCACATTAATACTCTTCCAAAAAGGCAAGAGTGAAGGTTAATGAATTATCTGCAAGAAATTTCAAGAAGGTTGCTCCTACAAGTTGGGGCCTTCACTGCAAAAGATGAGGCAAAAAAGAGATGATGACCAACAGCAAGCACTTATTTCACATATTTCCTTGGGCAGTCAAAGATATATCATTCATTTCACAGTATACTATTGATTGCAAGATCAGGTGGAAATAATTTTGGCTGGGCACACTCAAAACCTTAATTTGGATTAAGCAACGATTAACATGCCACTGCAAAACATTTGCCAAATAATAATAGTCCAACAAAAAAAGAAGCCACTCATACATTATAACCACCTATATAGCAGCCCGAATTTTCTAAATAATTTAATTAACCCAAATCATGTCTTTCAACCCATGAATAAAGGGAAAAAATAATTTATTTAAAGAAGTTCCATAAATCAAGCCACCATACACATCTAGTCTGCTAGTCGACTCTCTTAACCTGAAAAGTTAATTTTAGAGGGGGTGAACTACATCCAGCCATGTGGTTTGTTTGTCAAAATTAAATATAAGCAAGTAAGAATAATTTGAGAGAATCACCATAACATGTATCACCATAACATCATATCACCATATGCACGTATGCCATTCACATAAATGGATCAATAAAATTGAATCCAATGTCATATAATCACCACAACATGCATATTAAACACATACAAGCAATACATTTAATACATAAAAACTTTCAATAAAAACTCACCTTAAAGTCTTGAGTAGTAAGAAAAAAGCAATGATCCTAGTCCTCAAAAACTTGATTGCTCAACCTACATTATAAGTACTGGGATTAAAATAATATTATTTCTAAGCAACCTTAAGTTAGTAGGCACATAATAGACTAGACTTAACGTGCCTACGGTAAGCAATGCTTAGATAGAGTTTTATGCAGGGGAATAATGCAAATTCATTTTCTTACAAAGCAATGTAATAAGTAAGTTGTATGCCAACAACAATAATAAAAACAACAAGAAAATAGATACAAATATTATAGTGGTTCGAAGGTGGGGGTAATCCTTCTACGTCAACTTTTTCCTCACACAAGGAAAATTCACAAAGTTGTTCACATAGTACAAACTTAGCTACGTGGAAGTCTAAGTCCAACTTAGCTCCTTACAGTAGTTTTTTCCTATACTCAGAAGGCTACTCCTCTACTATATGCACGTTCCTCAGAACACTTAGTCTACTTTGAATCTCGGATTTAAATGAAGACTCCCCTTTCAAAAACCGTTCGTTAGATTGGTTTAATGAAAGTTTTTCTTCAACTTCAAGTAGATGCATCTAAACTTGAATATGATTTGAGATGTGGGTAAGTTTCCTTGACGAGAAGGATTATGACCAAGACAAAGCTTGACAGCTAGCTTGACTTGAGAATCTTGCAGCAGCTTGAATCTTCACTCGATGAGTGCTTACTGCGTGCTTTGCAATTTGCTCGTTTACTAGGCACAAACACTTGTAAGATTATCAGAGTGTTGTACGCTTTTAAGCTTTGAATTTGAAAGCTTGAGTGTTTGATACGATGTAATTTTAGTGGCTCAATAAATCGGCAGTCTTTGTTCGTCCTTCATCTCTTTCTATTTATAGCTGTTGGGATTTTTTCTCTTTGAAGAGTGAGAAAAATATTCCCGTTGACATTTAATGCTCTTTGTATGGCTTAAGAGTCGTTTGTCCTCTCTGAAGAAGCTAGGTCAGAGTGGTTGCGGCTTGATGTCAGTGTATGCAGTGTTGCTTTTGCTTTTCATCAGCTTAAGTGTCCCCGCGTTATTGTTTAGTCAGTACAAGATTTGAATCTTGTTTCTACTGGCTATATTTTTTAATACTCGAAGCTCTGACTTTGACTTTTTTACTTAATCACTATTGACATAGCTGCTGCTTGCGTGTTGGTTGGATCCTCTTGGTGCAAGCAATGTTGTATGCTACGGAAGCTTAAACGACCTTACTGCATGCTCAATGCAGTCTCTATTTCCTTACTACTTGGACTCCTTACTCCTTGTAACCTTGATGTCTTTGTTGTATGCTTGCTATGGCCTTTGCCTAATTAGAATTAGCTTTATCAATTACAAAGATTACATAACTTGTGAGGGCACTAGTTCCTACTTTACATCGTGGTTTTGTCATCATAAAAAGTAAACATAAATTTCCTAACAAGTAGTCAAACATAATCATGAAATAATGACAAGAATGTCTAAAAAGTATCATAATCTTTTGCAGAGAAAATAAGAAAAGATAAAACCGGATTATGGTCTTGAATCTTAAATTTCTTGCACTTGACGTCTCTTTGTGATGACATCTAAAATATGATGTCTAGCTAATTCTAATCACTTTCAATTCATTCCCTAATGTAGAGAGCCTTGGGGATATTTATAGGAGTGTATATGATATCCCAAAATTATGGTCTATTATTTAATTCTAAAATATTATGTTAGTACTCGTATAAATAATTACATATTATATCATTTATCACGTCTTTCTAAAATTGTTCCTTGATATTTATTTCTAACACAAAAGTGGAATAGAAATATTATTATTTAAATTAAGTCCAAATAATTATCCGAAATCCAATTACTTTGCAAACATCCACTTTTACTTTATTAAGCTCAAGAGAGTCCAATTGCATTTGGTAAACATCCACTTTTACTTTATTAAGCTCAAGAGAGTCCAATTGCATTTATTACCAAAGAAAAATTATTTACTTTGAGCAAATTAGAATTTGAAAGAAATATGTCTTGAATTTATACTATGTTATTTCATGTGACACTCAGTATTTTTAATATATTTATTTAGTTCAGCATACATTCCATTTTCCAATATATTATTCATTTACTGATTTATTAAATTGGGTCAACCCATTATAATTTCAATTTAGGGTTAGGAATATGGCCTAACCCGAAATCAATTTGGTCCGTTTTAATATTTCCAAGCCCAAATTACTTTGGAAATCATGATTTGGATAGTTGCAAGCCCGTTTGCTTGTAATTATATTTATTTATTTTAAGTTTGCTGTCTCAATAGTAAATCATTCATCATATTTTAGTCCACTATATCCATTGTTCATTTTACTACTAAGTTCGAACTTTTAAGCTCAAGACTCAAGGCTAATGCAAAAGAAATAAAGGGTCCATGTCTTGAACCCAAAAGAATTCAAGATTTTGCCATTATTGAAAGATACGATATCATAATCTTTGCAACCAACTTATATCTAAAATACCAAAATATTGAGATATACACCAACAAACTCTATCAAGAAGGATTCCTAGTCTCAACCTAACCCTAATCTAAACCTAAGTATAAGTAACTAAGAGAACACATCATCCGTATACACACACCGTAGGTTCAGCAAGTAAAATTATTCTCCTTCCTATCTCATGAAATCCGATGCGGTTAGCCCTCCAAACATTCTCAAATAAACCTATATTATTGTAGACCTTCTCCTTCCGACGGCTATCAATGTTCTTATTTTAGCAAAAACCCATCATCGTTTAACCAGTTCTCGGGGATGTGTATGGCGGTGATTTTCAGACCAATAGGTTTGTCGGTGGGTTTATGTTGTGAGTTTTGTATCTGAGTTAGTGTGTGGGTGTGTGCGCTCACATTTGTGGGCTTGCCGTGTTTGTGTGTGTGCATGTGTGATTTTGTGTGTGTTTATACGCAGGTATGAGTAGTGCGAGATCTGGGGGGAAAAAATCATAACACATCCCATAACTTTTTACTTTAACGGAATTAGTCCCACAAGTTTAGCAATTTTCAATTTGGTCTCGTAATTCTAGTAATTGACCAATTTAAGGACAAATTTGGCCGGAAAATGCGCGTGCCCATCACGCGCCGGTTAGTATTAGTGAATACCGGTGAGAGAGCACACGTGTCCATTTAATATGTGACGGGGCCATCATTCTTCCGAATAAAATAAAAAGAAATTTGCCACCTAATTAAATGACATGCCACATCAGATTAACTCAAATCACATTTTTACAAAAGTTACGTTTTTTAGGGGGAGAGAAATCCCAATCCCAAATTAATCAAAAAATCAGAAAGGAATGAACCCTAGAAATCGCCCAAATTTTCCATAGAAATTGTCTAACTCTTCCATAGAAACCTTGCTAAACCAAATCGCCATAGGATAACTACATTTCTACAAGATTTATAGCGGTAGAGGAGTTCTGGAGCAGTAGGCGAAGGCATAGCGAGATTGCGATGGTTTTTGTCCGAAAAAAAGGGGCGACGGAATGGGCTAATCCCGAATACGGTAAATTTTCTTCATATTTTCGGCTTTTGAACTTCGTATAGAAAAGTCTTGTATTTTATACTTTCGTTTTTGCACTTATTGAGATTTGGGGAGATGGGGACACGAAAGAAACTGGTTTTTTTTTTTGTGAGTGGGGACAAGTATAGATAAAGTTGTTTTCCCTTTGTGTATTTGGACCACTTTCGTTGCTCTTTGAATGAAATAAAGGTTATAATAATACTGAGGTGTTGTGCTGGCTGTTTTTGTTTGATTGTCTAGTTAGGGTTTAGTATTTTTAATACTGTTGTTGCCTATGTACTGCCCCCACCACCAACCAAACCATGTGCCATCTATTTTATTTATTGTTTGTGACAATTGTTTTACTGATTTATTGCGGTGGGTGGGGTTTGGTTTAGGTATTTAAGTAGAGGCGTGTTTATTGATTTTTTGTGAACGCTCCCTTCTTTATTTTGGATTGTTTCTTCTGATTGTTTTGCAGACCCGAAGAGTGACTACCTGAGTATTGTTTTACACTTCGGGGGTATTTTTGAGGATATGCCGAATACAAGATATGTGGGGGGTGAAAGGCTGGTCTTTGACTGGATGAAGGTGAAAGAGCTAAAGTATAGTGACTTAGGAGGCTATACATTACAAGCTGGGGTAACAGGTGATGTCAAACTCCATTTCATGCAAAGTTGCGGCTCGTTTAGGTTGTTGTGGGATGATGATAGTGTTAGGGAATGTGTATCTTCACTCAAGGACATCCGAGAGATGCACATTTTCGTTGAATGCCTTGACCCAATTGAGACAGGGCCCCAAGGTGAGGTTGAGCACGCGGATGGTGAGGAATCTGACAATGAGGACTACGAGGACCCGGATTTCGTAATTGGAAATGACATCTGTGATGAAGAAGACGATGTTATATTTGACAAAACAGTTGAGTATGTTGGCGGTGATGTGGAAGCTTTAGATCCTACTAATGTTACAGAAAGCACGTACTATGTGGATTGCTCGATTGAGTCGGCTGGCACAATTGGAATGGGTTCGGGTGTCTCTCAAATCGAAAAGGGTGGGCCTTCAAAAGTTGAAAAGGGTAAAAGGAAGGTGGTTGAAGAGAGCTCGGACGAAGAAGAGGATAGTGAAGGAGAAGCTGATGTGGTGGGTAGTTTCGGAGAGGACTTCATTGAGTCAAGGATATCAGAAGATGACGCAGAAGATGAAGGCAATAACTATCCAGTTTTCAATCCAAAAACCCTCTACAACCCCGATTTTGCGATTCAACAGGTGTTCGCGACCAAATCTGAATTCAAGAAGGCTGCAGAGTCCTTTGCAATTAAGGTGAGAAGGCCTATTAAATTCCTAAAGAATGACGATCGCCGGCTGTATGCTACTTGTGCTAACAAAACGTGCAAGTGGAAGATCCATCTCCTAAAAATGAAAGACGAGGCGTCTTGGCAAATTAGGAAGTACTACCCTAAACATAGGTGTGCTACTAAACAAAAGGTCAAGAATCTAACAAGCAAGTGGCTTAGCGAACGCTTTATACAGAAATTTCAGAGCGATAAGAAGCGGTCGGTCGTATCTTTCATGGACGATGTTAACACTGACCTCCATTGTACCATCTCACGGCAGCAAGCCTATAGGGCCAAGGTGAAGGCCATAGAGCTGATAGAAGGAGATCCAGACGCACAATATTCGAAGCTGTGGTCATACACCGAGGAGCTGAGGAAGACTAACCCGGACTCGACTATCATCTTGGGGACAGATTCAGCGGATGGAAGGACTAGATTCAGCCGCTTGTATGTTTGTTTCGTTGCACTAAAGAAGGGTTTTTTAGCCGGATGTCGCCCGATTCTCGGGGTGGATGGGTGTTGGCTTAAGGGTAAACACGGCGGAATATTGCTAACAGCCGTTGGTGTTGATGGCAATAACAATTTATTTCCGGTAGCATTCGCTGTTGTAGAGAAGGAAAATGGAGAAATATGGGAATGGTTCCTCACTGTCCTAAAACAAGACTTGCACATCAATAGTGAGGAATTCACGTTTATCTCCGACAAGCAAAAAGGGCTCATAAATGCATTCCAAGCTGTTTTCCCGAGATCTCCTCATCGATTTTGTGTGCGACATATGCACAATAACCTCAAGACTGCCGGATACAGGGAACTAGCATACAAGCAGATTATGTGGAAGGCAGCCATTAGCACGACGGTCGGAGAGTTCAACGAGCAGATGCGAGAGTTAAGGGCTTTGAACGAAGGCTGCTGGGAGTGGTTTCACGACAAACCCCCCGAGCAATGGTCAAAAGCTTACTTCTCGGATACTTGCAAGTGCGACATGTTACTCAACAACGTGTGTGAGTCGTTTAATGCTGCAATTCTCGATGCTAGAGACAAGGCGATCATTACCATGGTTGAGTGGATCCGTGAGTACTTAATGAAGCGGTTACAAAAGAATCGGGACCGGGCGATTGGTCGTTGGAAGGATAAGTTGTGCCCTAGAATCAACAAGTTAATTGAAAGGAATATGGAAAGAGTCTCAGATTGCAGCCCTCTGAAGGCTAGTGATCGTCATTACCAGGTTCGGGTCTTCGGTGGAGGTCAATACTCGGTCGATTTGGAGCTCCGACAGTGCTCTTGCAGAGCATGGCAGTTGTCGGGTATCCCTTGCACACACTCTCTTTGTGCAATTCTCAACTAGGGAAGAGAACCGGAAGAGTTCGTTAACAAATACTATGAGGTTGCCACTTACCTCAAGGCATACGAGCATGTTATTATGCCCGTCAGCTATGATGTACTATGGGGGGATACACTTTACATTCCCCCACTGCCTCCGGACTTCGGGAAAAAAACCACTAGAGGTAGAAAAGCAACTAATCGAAGACTCGAACCGGATGAGAAGGCAAACAAAACAAAGAAGTCGGGTAAGGGGGCGAAACTTCAAAAAATAAGAAGGCAGCAAAAAACGATCACATGTAGAAAGTGTGGGCAGCCGGGTCACAATAAGAACACTTGCACAAACCCCACGGTATACTTTCATGTCTTTTACTCCCATTTTTATTTGTCATTTTTAGTTGCTAGCAGCTACACATGTTTGATTATTGACTATTGTATTATTGTTTGATGTTTTGCATTATTGACTATTCTATTATTTCAGATGCAAGGGGCAAACACCACTGGAGAAGGTGATGTTGGGTCTGCGGACCCCCTTGCTGCCGAAACGACCCATCAACAAGTAATTTTTAGTTTGTGTTCTTATTTGGGTCGTTGTTCAATTGTGGATTTTAATGATTTTGACTAAACTAAATATTTTCTTCAGGCTGAAAATAATAGTGCACTGGGTAGTGACCAACCAAATCGAAGGGGTGGAAAGAAAAAGGTGCCAGCCGATAAACCAAACAAGCGAGCGCGCGGGATTGAGGTTCGTTATTATTACTGCCTCGCGGTATTTATGAACTAACGTCTTATATTTGTATCTCATCGATTTTTGTAATAATTGTTTGTAGATTGAGCCACCTAGAGGTGTAGATGATCAGTGTCACAATGAAGATGAGCATGGTGAACCACGGATAAATACACAAGGGAGTGGCGTTACATCCAATACGTGGCTAAACCCTGTTCAACCACCACCTGTGCAAGGGCCGTCGATGTTTCAGCAGCTCCGAATGGGCCAGACCTCAATTCAGCCGAGAGTCATGATCAGGGCACCGCCTCCGTTTACTCAAGGAAGTTTCAGTTACCAGCCTACAAATCCAGTCGAGCCACATGGTACGAGAAATATTGTGATACAAGGTGGAAAGAAATTTATGGATCTCACGAACCAAGGCAGTAGCAAGGGGGACACCGGTAAGAAGAAAGCTTAGAGTGTCAAAGCAAGTGGGTTATTTTGTTTACAGTCTGATTGTGCTGTATTTTGCCAAAAACATCTATTATGGCATTAAGCATCTAGTATTGAACCCGGTTTATTATGTTAACATCGGGTGTATTAACGATGTGTATTTTACTTCCGCTCAACCGACAGTGCGTCTGGGCACTGTCAACAACGTTTTGATAGTGCGTGTGTGCACTCTTTTGTGGCTTGTCTATAGGTTCTTTACAATTGACCTACTTTATGTATGATGCCAACTTTTGGATTATCTATCAATATGAAACTTTATTATTAAACCATCTTCCTAATATGTCTTTGTGTTGTGAATGGAGGCAGCAAAATGCATCAACATTGTCCATTGCATTTGCTATAAATCTTCACTGTTGGTAACCACATTGCAATAACCTAATGTCAAAATTTATTGATCAATTATGGAACAGAGTACTTCACAAACATATTTAGCCAAACTTGTATACAAAAAGAAAACACCTTGCAATCTTGCATTAACTTTAAAGGATCAATCTTTATACAACTTGATACAAAATAAAGACAACCATCAACTGGAACAGAGTACTTCACAAACATATTTAGCCAAACTTGTATAAAAAAAGAAAACACCTTGCAATCTTGCATTAACTTTAAGGATCAATCTTTATACAACTTGATACAAAATAAAGACAACCATCAACTGGATACAAAACTATGTTTTAAAGCTCATAGCTAAACAAAACGATAAACCTACCCATAAACGATGAATCCAGTTTTCACGATACATTTTCATTATCAACCTAAACCTAAACCATTAGTGCTATAAATTCTAAACAAGCCCGCTACTTTACTGAAGCATCCTCAATTTGTAGTCTTTCCCGATTACTTGGTTCTTCGATTTAGCAGTCAGTACCAATACAGCAACACATGCCACTAGCAAGCTGCCAAATAATATTTTTGCTGATAATCGACCATTCAACTGCATATCTCCAATTTTGCACGACGGTGCTTCATTGATCGATTTCTGAGCTTCAAATTTCTTCTCAAGCTCACTCTTTTGTTTTCCTAGCAAATCCAATTCCACTTGAGAAACTGTAATGATTTCTTGCAGCTTAAAATTTTCATTCCGAAGAAGGTCCATCTCAGCCTGATTTTCATTCAATCTTCTCAACAGCCCCCTAACCAACTGCCTCGCTCGCTGACAAAGTGGTGGATCGATCCATCGAAAAAACAAGCAATATCCAGGCCTCTATTGGAGACACATGAAGCATAAACATCGAAAAATAAGATACCCACCCACCAATTACAGAAAAGCCATAGAGATTAGGATGAAGAACATACCGGGTAATTGCCACATCCAAAAAATCGACGGCCAACGTTTTCTTGTTTCCATGAAGTCACCACGGGCGCGCTCAAACGACAGTGACACTCCAACACCGGCTGCGGACTCTCGCTGGACGAAGACATGGAGATTTAGGAATTGGGTTTCAGAAATTAGGGTTCTTCAAACTGATGGTTTTTTCTTCTGATAATAAATGTGTTGTTTTCTAATGTTAATTGTTCATTTTCTTAAAGAGCTTATGTGTAAAATCTTGAATAAATCTAAATGGAAAAGAAAAGTCATATTCTCTAAAATTCGCCACGTCAAAGGGATTCGCCGGAAAGCCCCAATTTATAGAGGCACGTGAGTTCCGCGTGCCAATTTCCGGTGAATCGCGCATTTTCCGGCCAAAATTGTCCTTAAATTGGTCAATTACTAGAATTACGGGACCAAATTGAAAATTACTAAACTTGTGGGACTAATTCCGTTAAAGTAAAAAGTTATGGGATGTGTTATGATTTTTTCCCGAGATCTAGGTGTGTTTATAGCTCAGGGTGTGGGTGTGTGTGTGTGAAGCAGTGTATGGGCTGTTGAATCAACAACTGAGAGGGAGGGATACAAGAATTGTGTATATGCGACTGTCGGACTTGGTGTATAAGTGTGAGTGTTTCCTTGCGTGAATTAGTGTATGTGTTTTGGTGTGTGAGTTCATTTAGTTAGTGTGAGTACATGTGTGCGCATGAGGTTATGTTTGCAGGTGTGTGATGGTGTGAGTGTATTGGTGCCTTTGTGGAAGTGTATTAGTGTGTTTGAGTGTGTCTGCAAAGGGGAGAGAGTGTGAATCAGTATATATATATACTCCCTCCGTCCCGGCTTAAGTTTCCTACTTTGACCGGGCAAGGAGGCAGATTTTGTGGAATCTTTGACTTTTTTAAAGGTGGAGATTGAGGGTGAAGATTGTGAGAGAAGTTTGTCATTTATGGGCTGGAAAATTAAGTTGGGACACACCAAAAAGGAAAGTAAGAAAGTTAGAGTGGGACGGAGGTAGTATATGCTTGTATGCTTGTGTAAGAGAGTCGGTGGACATGTGAATTTGTATGTGTGAGCTTGTGTGGGTCTACGAAGGGGAGGAGTTTGAGATGTGATGTAAATTCACAACATCAATTTAGTCCCTCCCAAATTCCATATAGCACTATATTCTTTCCAGATTTTCCCAATAATCCTAGTTTGACTCCACAACTAATTTATTCTTCCAAATCAAGCCCATCCCTTTTAATCATGATCTATTTCAGTTCTTTTTTTTTCTATTAATTAAGATTTATTACCCAATGATATTAAATACACCTACATCTACGTGTAGGCTGCAAAGAACAATGATCGAGTTCTAGCATTTTTTTCATTACACTTTATCAATTTTCTTCAAGACAATTCAGGTGGGGACTTTACTATTTATCACTTTAATTGTATTACTTGACTGTATACGTGTACTTTTATTCTATTATTGCTTGCCAATACAAGTAATTGATTTATTTGCTACTTGCCAATATAAGTTTAGCCATTATCAATATTTGCTACTTGCCAATACAAGTTTAGCCATTACCAATATGCTACTTGCCAATACAAGTTAATTCTATGTGACTTGCCAATACAAGCACATCATTATTATTATTATAATTGTACATTGTATGCCTCTTTGTCGACCCATTATTGAGCCTTTCAGGTTAGCTTGGAGCGAGTGGATGGAGTACGAGGCGGAGCTGAGAGCAATGATACAATTTATATATTAATGCAAGATAAATGGTTATTGTGGACATTAGAGCTAGGAAAATTGACCCGACCCGATGGGCCGCCTCGTTTAGCCCGAAATATAGAGTGGGCTGGGCCGGAATATTAAAGGCCCAAAAAAATTTGGGCTTTTTTGGCCCGGTCCGAACAGGTGTTTTTTTTTTTTTTTTTTGCGGGCCGGCCCGATGGAATTGAAACTTTTTCCCTCACTAATCGAATAAGGAAAATTTAGGAATTAGGTAATATCTTATGTACTGTTTGAAACAAATTTTTCTTTTTTTCTTTTTCTAGCAGAGCATAAATGTATCTATTTACGGAGAAATTAAAACATTTGACTAATTTAATACTCTATTTCTTCAATTCTATTAGCCGAAGATGGAAAATAAATTGGATCCAAGCATGCTCATTAATTATTATGTGTCGAGAAATTGAGAATTGATTAACAGGTAGTATAGTACGTACACAAAAATTAAATAACTTGTGACGTGTAGTATATAACTATATATCATCATCCATTACTTCTTTATTATTATTATTATTGTTATATTTGGGGTTTGAGACATGCCCATAGAATATGATTCCATATTGCAACGGATAGCAATATATTATCTTCCCATCAGGTTTTTTCTTAAGAGAATTAAACTGAAGTTCGCCTCAATATACAATTATGTTTCATGGTTAAAGTAACAAAAAAGAAAAGAAAAAAACTCATTGGTGGGCTTTTTTGGCCCGATGGACAGAGGTCCACCGGGCCGGGCCTAGCATTTCTAGGCCTGATATAAATCAGACCCGGCCCGACCCGAACTATTCCTTGGCCTGACAGGGCCGGGCCGGGCGGGGCTGCCGGAATTGCCAGCTCTTGTGGACATGCTACTACTTGCTTAATTTACCTGACTAGCTAGTTTGGCAAGTGCTTTTGTTGAGTTTTAGCTCACTTATGTTAAATATTATGTTATTGATATTAGATTAAATTTACTTAGATTATTTCTTATGATATTAACTTAAGCATAGATGATTGACTTAATTTCGTGATTATTAAATGTTTTAGCTTTTATGAATAATATGATGTTTGAGTATTTATGTTGAATTATTGAAAATAATGTTAGAAGCTTGCTTATGTGTAATTGTTGAACTATTATTCAAGACATGTTTAAGTACATTTTATGCTGAACATTTTACCTTATTTATAACTTATTCGCCGGAGTTAGTAGTCGCATTGTGAATATTGAATATGTCATATTTATGAATTTTACTTAGAATAATGTCGGAAGATATGATCTTTCTTTTGCTTATAAGTGAGGTTAGGTGAAATTTAGTTATTCCTATCAACTATTTGATCCTCGTGTTTCCGCTGCTATACATGATGATTTATATTTGAATTTATTTAAGTTATAACTAATATAGAAAATTATGACATACCATTAAACAGGATCTGAGTTAATTTTTCATAAGCATGTCCATGTACAATTATTGAATTATTCTTTTATTAAAAATAGATTTGTGAATAAAATATGTTTACCTAAATTATTTTGTGGGTAGTCGTTGGAGTGCAACTAGGTTTGATTGTGTTATTTGAATAAGCTAATATTCAAAGTGATTTTGGTAATAAAGTTTGATTAGAATATTGTTTAGGTATAAATTGTTTGACCGATTGTACTGTTGTCACATGTCTCGCTGCTACTAATGATTATTTATTTATTCTTAAATAGTTCATATTGACTATGTGGAAGCATGGAGTTATTATATGGAATTAAATTGTTAGGAGGATTGTCTAGAAATAATATTATTTAATTGATTTACCTTTTAACTGTATTCTCATGAATACCTATTTGTTAATAAATAGCCTCAAAGTGATTATAATTTGTTTATTCGTTATGATGCTACTTGTGATATGAACTTTTATTTATCTACTTGTACATAGTTGAGGTCATTTTTTAATTAGATATTCGCTTAGAAAATAAATTTAGACGCCTTTCATTTGGTTCACCTAACAGCCTTATTAGAAATTGTTTTTATTAATAAATAAAAATCTCAAGATATTGATTATTGCTACTTAAAAATAATTTAAATTATGTTATGAATATTGGGTCGTTACAGTGCATGGACTGGGTTAAGTTGGGAGAAAATCGAATTTCGGCTGAAAAGCGCATAAAAACGTGCACAAACGCATCTGGGGGCAGAACTAGTGGCTTGATCAGGCATAATTAGCACAAATAAGACTTAGCTCTGTAGGAAAAAGTTTTACCTAGCCAAACAAGTGCTTCTGTGGAAAGGGACCTCTCCATTTTCCAATACTAAATTTCGTGAATTTACAACCAAAAAAACAAAAAACAAAAAATCATCTAGGGCCTTCATTAAATCCACGAACTGTAGAGTACCACATCACCCTTCACATGTTGCTTTTTTACCTCCAAAAAATCCGAATTTCTTTTAATTTTTTTTATCTCTTTCATTTCCAAACTGCATTTGTAAATAAATAAGAGGTTAATTTTGAGTTGCTAGGGGAATGTTATAGAATTCTCATCAGCTTTACCCGAAACAAGTATTTTTTTATGAGGATTTCTTGTTGGGTTAGTTTAGAAATTATAAAATGGTTGAAAAGAAACAAGAAAAAATGAAGAGTAAGAAAACTTACAGAACGCTATGTTTTTATTTGAACCATGGAAAAAATCTTTTTTCCTTTCTTGGTACTAATGTGGAGGCATGACTCAGAAATGGGTTGGTTGTGGGGTTGGGTCCGTTGGGGAAGACAAAGAACTGGACTAAAATTCATCAATTTTTTAGTAGTACGAGGCCATCCGTGGAAATTCAATAATTTTTGGGTGGTGGCGTGGCCATTTGTGGTTCCTTCGTTTAATTAAGGGCTTGGATGAATTGAACTTCAACAAATTTACAGAATTGGAAATGGAGAGGATCTGTATCCAGCTTATGTTCTTTGATTTTTGCCTTTGTCGAGCATCGTCTCTAGACTACACTGTTGTTCCATCTTCAAAGCTATTATTGAAGATCTTCCAGTTGGAGTTTGACATTTGCTACTTCTAAAAAAGTTGTAGTTATTTGAATTAGCTTTCCACTTAAAATGGTTTTACCATGATTGGATGTGTATAACTCACCATTATGAATAAAATACTAGGGTGTGTTATGTCACCAACTGAAACATTTTTTCGGAACTCCAACCTTCTTTGGAATATTTGATGAGTTATAGCTCTCTCTTAACTTTTCAACAGATTAATAATTGCGCAATTTCGACTTCTACATCAAACGTTCTGCTCATTCTCCTACAACTGTGCAATTTACTCTAATTTATCTCTTTTCTCGCTCGTTTCTTCTCCAAATTTTATCCAAACAGATTTTTAATCTTAACAAATAATTCACTAAAAACGAGCAAACACATCACCTTTTACAAGATAATAAAACGAGCCCAGTGAAACATGCTATTCACCAATATTTTATCATCTAAATGAGCCTAAAAGCATGTATAAACTACATTTATCAATTTATTAATTATTCTAAAGGTATGATTTTTTTTTTATATATAATGTGGTGATAGAAATAGAATCATCTTTGAGAAATAGTTTTAGTAATTAATTCGATTAGAGAAATTCCTTTCGCATTATAGCAGAGTTTCATGTTGTTGGTCCTAAGTGATGGAGGTTTTGGGAGGGGGAGAGATGAGCAAGCATCTAGCCTTTAGCAATTTTTCTTTTTAAAGTGTAGACAGTAAGTTGTTGTCGGCTGTAAGAAACTGGTTCTTACAACATAACTTACAATGATAAGTTTCTACAGAACAGTTTGCCTACGACAAGTTGTTCTTTTCGAAATTTACAATCAAGTAATGCTTAAGAGTTTTATGCCCATCGGAATGCAATGACATTTTTCAAGACAATGCAGTAGTTACTAGTATGTTACAACAACATTATGAAATATAATAAAATAAACACAAAGAGTTATAGTGGTTCGACGGTGAGGGTAATCATTTTTACGTCTACTCTTCCCTCACACCGGAAAAATCCACTAAGTTATTCTCACAATACAAGCTTAGTTACATGATGTCAAGTTCAACTTGGCATCTTAGAGTAGTTTTCACCTATCATCGGAAGGCAACACCTCAAACTATATGAGTTCCTCATAACTAAACTGGTCTAATTTAAAGCCTTGATTCAATAGAAGACTTCCCATTCAAAACTACTCAAAGAGAAGGTTTATGAAAGTTTTTCTTCAACTGGAAGTTGCCACTTAACATTTAGAACAATTTGAGATGTGGGCGAGCTTCTTGGAGCGAGATAGACTGAGACTAAGAGTGAGCTTTATTTGAGCTTAGCTTTTGATAGACTTGAGAATCCATTGTAGCTTGAGAAGTATGTTGAGTAGTAGGTAGTTTTTGCGTTGTTGCTGCTTTACTCTCTTTGCTTGGATTTTTTAAGAGATTCAAATATAAGAGGATTTGAGTGCTTTGAATGTTCAGAATTTGATTGCTCGTGAAAAGTAACGTAGTAACGTTTCTCTCTTGTCCTTAGTCCGTCTCTATTTATAGGAGCTCGATTTCGTTATTGTTGAATAGGGAAGGACATTTCCGTTTGACATTTAATGCTCTTCGTACGACTTATAGTTGTTGTTGTCCTTTTGCTGAAAGATTAGGTCGAAGTAGATTTCTTGTCTCCGCTGAGTATATTAAATCTTTGTTGTATGGTCCTTATATCACCATAGGGTAAAGTTTTGAGTAAGCTTTTTGATGTCGCTATCTTCAGCGTCTGAACATGTCTTGCTACAGGGGACTGCTTGATGTATGTTGCCTGATGACTTTGCTATAGCTCTGTAGCTTCATGCTGTGACTTTTGCCTAAGTAGAACTAGCTCTGTCTATTACAAAGATTACAGAATATTGGGGCACTAGTTCCTACCCTGTAATGTTGTTTTATATCATTAAAACTTTACATAGATATCCTAACACCTGTGCTTAGGACTTACTTTTATGGATTCTAGGAATTAATGTTACGTACTCATGCAAGCACCAGGACATGAAATCCCACGTAGATTAAACTTGATTTCTCTCTTAAAATTTTTATTTACCTCGATTGAATTTCACAATTATTGCTGTAAAATTAGTTTCAATTTCATCAAAGAGCTCAAACATGTGCAAAAATGGTCCCGGAGTTCAGAACCAGGTTTTGAAGTCACAAAACCGGGTTAGATAAAAAACTGGATGTTCAGTTAATGAGTGAACAGGTAGTTGAGTTTTGAAATTCTATTACAGGACTTTAACAAAAAAAATTAGCAGAAAAACAGAGGGCAACTCTTCTCAACTGATTTGATATGATTTCTTGCGTTCGAAGTGTCATTTATATATGTCTGGATTTTCCTTGATGTATAGAAGTAGATTTTGCAATTTTCCCTCTGAGATTGATTCTGAGATTTTACAATTTATCTTCCAAATTAGGGTTCAATTTGGGGCTTTTGATAAATCTTGTTGGTACACTGTAATTGATTGAAGAGTCTAGTGAATTGAGGTGCCTGAATCCTCCGTGGACGTAGATCGACTTGGTCGAACCACGTAAAACCCTTGTTCTTGTGTTTACATATCGATTTTGCGTTGAATGTTTTGTGTTTCAATGGTGTGCATTCGATTGGTGTTTAATCGAATTCACTGATTGATTTCATTGCCATTCTGAATCTGGTGAGGTGAATTTATCAATTGGCACCATCTATGGGAAACCTTGGATGGTTGGAATGGCGGTGATGAAGTTAAACACTGAACGGTTTATGGGTAAAAATTATTTTGGTCTGTGGAAGATCAAAATGAATGTTGTGTTGATCCAGAATGGCCTTGCTATGGCATTAAAGCCTGTAGAAGAATGGCCTGAAGTAGACAAGTCCAAGCATGTGGAAATTATGGAAAAGGCACATAGTGCAATTGTCTTGGGTTTAGGTGACAAGCTACTGAGGAAAATTGCAAAGACAAAGGCTGCAATCGAAGCATGGAAGAAACTGGAGGAACTATACTAGTCGAAGTCAGTTTTCAAACAAGTTATTTTTTAAGCAGAGACTCTTGGGATTCAAAATGATGGAAGAGAAGAACCTGCTTGAACAAATGGATGAGTTTAACATGTTAGTGGATGATCTTGAAGATCTTGGGGTTAAACTCGAAGACGATGACACTTTAATGCTGCTAAATTCTCTTCCAATATCATTTGAAAATTTCAAGGGTGTTTTATTGTTTGGAAGACAAGATAAACTAGATCTTGAATTCATTTAGATCTCTTTGAAGATAAAAATCCTTCAATTATAAGGGGAAAGGAAATCCCAGACTTCTGGAGAAGGTCTCTCAATGTAAAGTTCAAGAAGAATAATCAGAAAAGAAGTTCCAGGGAAATAAGTCAGGGGATCAGGAGGCAATAAAAGAAGGAGGCATGAAGGGTACTGAATGGATAGAGAAAAGAAGATGCTATAGTTGTAAGCAAACAAACATTTGAAAAAGAATTGTCCAGAGAGAAAACAAAAATCAGATGCCAAAAAAGTTGATGTAGCTGTTGCAGAGGAGGAGTATGGCAGTGCTGGGGTATTGACCATTTCTGATGGGAAAATGAGTGATGAGTGGGTATTGGACTCAGGGTGCTCATTCCACATGTGTCCACATGAGTCTTGGTTCCAAGATTTGAAGAAATATGATGGAGCATCAATGATCTGCTAGGGAGTGACCACACATGTAAAGTGCAAGGTAGTGGATCTCTAAGGATCATGAAGTTTGATGGAGTGGAAAGAGTCATTACAAAAGTGAGGTATGTACCAACTCTTAAAAGAAATCTTATCTCACTTGGCTCACTTAATGCATCAGGCTATGAATTCAATATAGAAAATGGTTTAATTCATGTCACAAAAGCTGGTAAAACTGTAATGAAAGGAAAGAAAGTAAACGACCTGTATATCCTAATTGGAAATCCTGTAACTAGTACAACAAATAACATAATGAAATCATCAAATGCAATGTTATGGCATAAAAGGTTAGGCCATATTGGTGAAAAATGAATAAATGAACTTTTAAAGAAAGGAGTATCTGGTAATACTAAATCTATCAAAAACTTGATTCCTGAATAACACACAAGAACCTTTGGATTATGTACATTATGATATTTGGGGTCCATCAAGAACTAAATCCCATGGAGGAGGAAAGTATTTTATGACAGTGATTGATGATTTCAGCAGAAAAGTTTGGGTTTTTCATTCTGAAACAAAAGAGTGAAGCGTTTGTTACATTTAAGGAGTGAAGCACCTGAGGACATGTCACACCCACCCTCGTAAAAACTTATTTTATATTAATTTTTAGCCTTACAAAACCTGTATATTTTTTTTTAAAATTAACGTTTTAGAATACTCCTTCAATACCAAAATCTCACCTACATATATTTACATAGATACAGATCGAGAACAAAGGTGTCGCGCTCCAGTCAACACCATATTTACAAAAATATACATAATAAAGTTCCTTAGTTTGAACATGTCCAAAAGAAATTATTAAAACACTAGCAAAAACGTAGTGAGTCCACGGTTTAGCCCCACAGATCGTCATTCATATACACGGGACTTCAAAACTTGCAGAAACTCCAACAACATGCCAGATCAGCTTACGAGCTCAAGCGTAGTCGAACTCACCTACAATGCAAGAACTATGTGAGCTACAGCTCAGTAAGCAGAAATCATGCATGACCAATGCGTGAATGATGAGTTGCATTTCACAAAGCCATTGTTTTCAACTCTTTTTCAAAGAAATCATATTTGATGGGAATTGGCTCTCGTCACTGACACAAACCTCTCAAAAATAACACTCATTGGCCACACTCGTGACTACCAAGGGTCCCTCCTCCCCCTTATAGTCCACCCGAGATATCAGTGATGGTTGGTACGACCAAGCGGCTATCCTCCCGAGACTACCAGGGGTCCGCCTCCTGCCTGCCCCCTGCAGTCCACCGGGAAGTCTACCTCTTCCCGTACCCCTCATCACGAAGGTGCTGAAGTGGGAACCTCTTCCGCGTGCACGCCTGTCACCGGAAGCATCCCGAGAGACACCATATATAATGTATAACTCTGAATGTGCCAGTGGTGACCAACCCCAAAACATTATCAACTTAAGAAATTATGCTATTTTGACTTCTTATATGTACACATATAATTCTTGTAGATGCCAATGCTCATGATTGATGCACATCAGTTTGTTTTTAGCAACAGAAGAATACACTTTATACAAATGTATACAACAACACATACAACAATCAATTATCACAAATAATAAACTCAAATACTATGTTCAAGCATTGTAGTTGGAGATGGATTTCTACTTACCTTTCCTCCGGAGTAGCTTTTGAAATCACGAATGACAAGTCAACACAAACACATAAAATCAGCAAAACCTCCTATGCATAGTTTGGACATATAAGAATATGGAAGAACCAAGTTATATACTCTAGAACGGCATAATGGAGTTATAAGGAAAGCACCAGAAGTTCTGCAAGTAAAACAACCACTTTGAACTAAAGCCTAAGGAGAAATTATGACAATAAAAACTAAACAAAGCAATCCTAGAATGACCTGTCCAAATCAAGGTAACAAATAGGACAAACAACTTGACAGTAATCACCCATCTACATGAGCCGCCGACTTAATTAGTTTGGCGGTGACATTATATTATTATTATTATTATTATTACTATTGTTGTTGTTGTTGTTGTTGTTGTTGTTGTTGTTTCGATAATAAAATTATTTACACATCTAATACTTCCACGTACTACCTAATATTTCATATTTTAAACTTGTCACGTGTAGTCTTAAATTTTGTAGCATGTCCCAATATTTTAGACTAGGAAGTTCTTGACTACCAAATTAAACATCTCCAAATTAGTCGCAAAATATAAAATAACGCAATAAATATAACAAATTAATTACTATAAAACTATCACGCAAATAGCACATAAAAATATGGAATGCATAAAATGCAAAAATTATATTGGCCAGTGAGTTGTGAGAGGCACGGGTATTACATCCTCCCCCCCTTATGAAATTTCGTCCCCGAAATTTACTTACTTGAAGAGTTCAGGATATTTGGCTCTCATTTCATCCTCTCTTTCCCAAGTAGCTTCTTCGACTGATTGATTTCTCCATAGCACTTTTACTAACGGAATTTCTTTGTTTCTGAGCCGTTTTACTTCCCTTAATAAAATCTGTACTGGTACCTCTTTATATCCCAAGTCTGCTTGTAGTTCTACAGGTTCACTGTTTAGGACATGAGACGGATTTGCAACATACTTCCTCAATACTGACACATGGAACACATTATGTATTTGAGACATTGATGCTGGCAAATCGAGTCTGTAGGCAACGTCACCAACTCTCTCAATAATAGGAAATGGACCAATGTATCTTGGACTAAGTTTTCCTTTCTTGCCAAACCGCATTATTCCCTTCATTGGTGCAACTTTCAAAAATACTAGATCTCCTACTGCAAACTCAAGTGCTCTCCTTCTCTTATCCGCATAGCTTTTCTGGCGACTCTGAGCTGTTTTCATTCTTTCTCGAATCTGTGACACAGCTTCTGACATTTCCTGTATTACACTTGGACCTAGAAGTCTTCTTTCGCCAACTTCATCCCAATGTATCGGGGATCGACACTTCCTACCATATAATGCTTCGTAAGGAGCCATTCCTATAGTAGATTGATAACTGTTGTTGTAGGAAAATTCTATCAAAGGTAGAAATTTACTCCATTGACCCTGGAAATCTAACACACAAGCTCTGAGCATATCTTCTAACGTCTGTATCGTCCTATCCGATTGTCCGTCAGTTTGTGGATGATACGCAGTACTGAAAGATAACTGTGTTCCCAGTGCCTTGTGTAAACTCTTCCAGAAGGTAGACAGGAATCTTGAGTCTCTATCTGATACAATGGATAATGGTACTCCGTGAAGTCTAACTATTTCTTGTATATATATCTGAGCATAACGATCCATGGAGTAAGTAGTACAGACTGGGAGAAAATGAGCCGATTTCGTGAGTCTGTCCACAATTACCCAGATAGCATCGTGACCCTTTACAGTTTTCGGCAATCCCACCACAAAATCCATTGTAATGTTTTCCCATTTCCATTCCGGAATTAGTAAGGGCTGTAAGGTTCCCGCCGGTCTTTGATGTTCTGCTTTTACCTGCTGACAAGTCAAACACTGTTCTACATACTGAGCAATATCTTTCTTCATACTTGGCCACCAATACTGCACCTTTAAATCTCGATACATTTTGGTAGCTCCTGGATGTACTGAATATGGTGTCGAATGTGCCTCTGCCATAATATCTCTACGAATGTTATCTACATCTGGCACACATAACCGGTTTTTGAATCTTAAGATATCATTCTCAGACAACTGAAAATCCGATGGCGTCCCTGAAGCGGCATCCTTCATTACTTTGGCTAAATATTCATCTTCATTCTGTCCCTGCTTAATTCTATCAAGTAGGGTAGGTTGAAGGGTTAGAGCTGCTAGTCTTGCCTCCACTATCCCCAGTTGAACAATCTCAACATTCATTCTTTGCAAGTCTAGTAACTCTGGTTTCTGAATCAAAGCCATCAATGTAGTACCTTGGGACGATTTTCTGCTTAAGGCATCAGCAACGACATTTGCTTTACCAGGATGATAGTTGATAACACAGTCATAGTCTTTCACGAGTTCTAACCATCTTCTCTGTCTCATATTCAGCTCTTTCTGTGTGAAAAAGTACTTCAGACTTTTGTGATCTGTGTAGATCTCACATCGTTCTCCATATAGATAGTGTCTCCAAATTTTTAGCGCAAATACTACTGCTGCAAGCTCCAAGTCATGAGTAGGGTAGTTCTTCTCATACTCCTTCAACTGTCTGGACGCATATGCTATTACTTTGCCATTCTGCATTAACACACACCCTAAACCATTCTTCGAAGCATCACTGTATACTACAAAGCCTCCAGTCCCCGTTGGTATTGAAAGGATCGGTGCAGATGTTAACCTTTTCTTCAATTCTCGAAAACTCTGCTCACAAGCCTCTGTCCACTTGAATGTTACACTCTTTCTAGTCAACTGTGTTAAGGAAGATGTAATTTTTGAGAATCCTTCTACAAATCTCCGATAGTACCCCGCTAACCCGAGAAAACTACGTACCTCCGAAGGGTTTGTAGGTTGTGGCCAATTGTTAATTGCTTCAACCTTACTTGGATCAACTGAAATTCCTTCTCCTGACACAACATGCCCTAAAAATATTACCCGATCCAACCAGAACTCACATTTCTTGAACTTAGCGTACAACCGTTTCTCCTTTAGAACGTCTAAAACCTTTCTCAAATGCACAGCATGCTCTGCTTCATTCTTAGAGTAAATCAGAATGTCATCAATAAACACGATAACAAACTTATCCAAAAAGTCTTTGAATACCCGATTCATCATATCCATGAAAGCTGCTGGGGCATTTGTCAATCCGAATGGCATTACCAAAAACTCATAGTGCCCGTATCTTGTACTGAACGCCGTTTTCGAGATATCTTCCTCTTTAATTTTCAGTTGATGATAACCTGAACGCAAGTCAATCTTGGAGAATATGGAAGCTCCCTGGAGTTGATCAAACAAGTCATCAATCCTGGGTAAGGGGTATTTGTTCTTGATCGTAACCTTGTTAAGTTCTCTATAATCTATACACATCCGCATAGTACCATCTTTCTTCTTGACAAACAAAACTGGTGCACCCCATGGCGAAAAGCTAGGTCTAATGAAGCCTTTGTCCAGTAAATCTTGCAATTGAATCTTCAACTCTTTCAACTCTGTTGGCGCCATTCTGTATGGTGACTTCGATATAGGAGCAGTCCCTGGATATACGTCAATTACAAACTCTATCTCTCTGTCTGGGGGTAATCCTGGGAGTTCGTCTGGAAATACTTCAGGGTATTCTTGCACCACTGCTACCTCCTCAATAGTCGGACAGTGTTTCTCTTCCATATTCATAACACTTACTAGGTAGCCTTCACAACCGCTTTCCAATAGCCTTTTCGCTTTCACCGCTGATATCATGTGATATTTGAACCTTTTTCGTACTCCCATAAAGACAAAAGATGTGTCACCAGGTGGCTGGAACATGATTACCTTGTTCTGACAATCTATTGTAGCACCATATTTCGATAGCCAGTCCATGCCCAAAATCACATCATAATCATTCATATCTAATATGATTAGATCGGCATAAAGTTCTCTTCCTTCAATAGAGATAACACATGCTCGCAGAATTTGGTTAGTTTGTTTTGACTCTCCGGAGGGGATCACTACATTGTAACTAACGTCTGCTATATCAGGTTTCCTACCCAGCCTCTTCACATACTCAATGGATGCAAATGAATGCGTAGCTCCAGAATCAAATAATGCAAATGCAATAGTATCACAGATGGGAACTTTACCTGTTACTACAGATGTATTTGCTTCCGCTTCCTCTGTGGTCATGGTAAAGACTCTAGCTGGCGTCTTCTTTTGTGTAGCAGGGTTTGACTTGTCTGGACAAACCGTGGAAATGTGTCCTGCTTTTCCACATTTAAAACAGGTCCGATACTCTGCAAAACACTTTCCACTATGCAAACCTCCACATGTGGGACATGTAGGTTGTGTAACTGGTGATTTTCCTTGTTCACCCTTTTGGCGCTTGTCCTGATCCCATGATTGTTGTCCTGGTTTTGGTTGAGAACCCGGCCTTGGACCTTGCACTTGTAACGGCCTTTTCTTTCCATCTCCTACAAAACGAGGTCCTTGTCTCTGTAAAAACTGGCGCCTAACCTCCTGAGCACGCTTAATTTTCATTTCAGCTTGTTCGGCAACCAACGCTCGTTCAGCAACTTGTGAGTAAGTTACTCCATGTATACCAGCCATACACACATCTCTATATAGCTCTGGCCTCAGACCTTCTAGGAATCTCTCTACTTTCAATGTATCAGTACTAACCATGTGCTCCGCAAACCTAGAGAGTTGCTCGAACTTAGCGATGTAGTCTGTGACATCCATCGCCCCTTGCCTTAACTGTATGAACTCGTTCATTTTCATTACTCGAACTGGGGCAGTGAAATACTTGTTTCTAAAAAGTTCTTTGAACCTATTCCACGTCATTGTCGCCACATCCTCAATAGTTTTCATTGTGTCCCACCAGTGTCCCGCACTTCCACGTAACATGAACGATGCGCACAATACCTTTTCCCCCTCAGGAACTTTACTATACAAAAACATATTCTCTATAGTTCTAAGCCAATCCTCTGCATCAGTGGGATCCGTTGCACTCTCAAATGTTGGCGGGTTAAGCTTTCTAAACCTCTCCCCGATGACCTCTAAGTATTCAGCTCGAGGTTGTTGTTGATTTACACCATTTCCTGGTTGTTCACCCACACCCCTTTGTTGGATAAGTTGTTGAATCTGTTGCGACTGTTGTTCAACTAACCCTGTCAACCGAGCCACAATCGCTTCGAGGCCAACACCTACTGCTGGTGCATTCGGTTCTGGATCGTTATTTCCTTCAGCACCTTCTCCTCTAACGACCTCCATGATTTCTTTCTAATTTTTATTGTCCCTCTCTGTCACAGGCCAATATGATTCATGAAATAATGAGTACAAATTACGAATAAGTAAAACTTACTGGCATGTCTGCGCTTCAGAAGTTCTGAGCTCACGTATATGAACAGTCTACAGGGCACAAACCGGGCTCTGATACCACTCTGTCACACCCACCCTCGTAAAAACTTATTTTATATTAATTTTTAGCCTTACAAAACCTGTATATTTTTTTTTAAAATTAACGTTTTAGAATACTCCTTCAATACCAAAATCTCACCTACATATATTTACATAGATACAGATCGAGAACAAAGGTGTCGCGCTCCAGTCAACACCATATTTACAAAAATATACATAATAAAGTTCCTTAGTTTGAACATGTCCAAAAGAAATTATTAAAACACTAGCAAAAACGTAGTGAGTCCACGGTTTAGCCCCACAGATCGTCATTCATATACACGGGACTTCAAAACTTGCAGAAACTCCAACAACATGCCAGATCAGCTTACGAGCTCAAGCGTAGTCGAACTCACCTACAATGCAAGAACTATGTGAGCTACAGCTCAGTAAGCAGAAATCATGCATGACCAATGCGTGAATGATGAGTTGCATTTCACAAAGCCATTGTTTTCAACTCTTTTTCAAAGAAATCATATTTGATGGGAATTGGCTCTCGTCACTGACACAAACCTCTCAAAAATAACACTCATTGGCCACACTCGTGACTACCAAGGGTCCCTCCTCCCCCTTATAGTCCACCCGAGATATCAGTGATGGTTGGTACGACCAAGCGGCTATCCTCCCGAGACTACCAGGGGTCCGCCTCCTGCCTGCCCCCTGCAGTCCACCGGGAAGTCTACCTCTTCCCGTACCCCTCATCACGAAGGTGCTGAAGTGGGAACCTCTTCCGCGTGCACGCCTGTCACCGGAAGCATCCCGAGAGACACCATATATAATGTATAACTCTGAATGTGCCAGTGGTGACCAACCCCAAAACATTATCAACTTAAGAAATTATGCTATTTTGACTTCTTATATGTACACATATAATTCTTGTAGATGCCAATGCTCATGATTGATGCACATCAGTTTGTTTTTAGCAACAGAAGAATACACTTTATACAAATGTATACAACAACACATACAACAATCAATTATCACAAATAATAAACTCAAATACTATGTTCAAGCATTGTAGTTGGAGATGGATTTCTACTTACCTTTCCTCCGGAGTAGCTTTTGAAATCACGAATGACAAGTCAACACAAACACATAAAATCAGCAAAACCTCCTATGCATAGTTTGGACATATAAGAATATGGAAGAACCAAGTTATATACTCTAAAACGGCATAATGGAGTTATAAGGAAAGCACCAGAAGTTCTGCAAGTAAAACAACCACTTTGAACTAAAGCCTAAGGAGAAATTATGACAATAAAAACTAAACAAAGCAATCCTAGAATGACCTGTCCAAATCAAGGTAACAAATAGGACAAACAACTTGACAGTAATCACCCATCTACATGAGCCGCCGACTTAATTAGTTTGGCGGTGACATTATATTATTATTATTATTATTACTATTGTTGTTGTTGTTGTTGTTGTTGTTGTTGTTGTTGTTTCGATAATAAAATTATTTACACATCTAATACTTCCACGTACTACCTAATATTTCATATTTTAAACTTGTCACGTGTAGTCTTAAATTTTGTAGCATGTCCCAATATTTTAGACTAGGAAGTTCTTGACTACCAAATTAAACATCTCCAAATTAGTCGCAAAATATAAAATAACGCAATAAATATAACAAATTAATTACTATAAAACTATCACGCAAATAGCACATAAAAATATGGAATGCATAAAATGCAAAAATTATATTGGCCAGTGAGTTGTGAGAGGCACGGGTATTACAGGACAGATAATGGATTAGAGTATTTGTCTGAAGAATTTAATCAGTTCTACAAAGAAAAAGGTCTTACCAGGCATAAAACAGTCCCACTCAACCCACAACAAAATGGATTAGCTGAAAGGATGAATAGAACAATACTTGAAAGAGTAAGATGTATGCTGGCAGATGCAAAGCTGCCTACATCTTTCTGGGGTGATGCAGTAAGTGTTGCTTATTTTCTAATAAATAAAACACCCTCTTCAGCTAGCAATTTCAAAACCCCCGATGAGTTGTGTTATGGAAAGCTCTCAAGTTATAATGATCAGAGACTGTTTGGCTGTCAAGCATTTACACATACTAGCCAAGACAAACTAGACCCTAGAGCTATTAAGGGCATCTTCATAGGATACCCAAAGGGAATAAAGGGATATAAATTGTGGTGTATAGAGACTATTCATTAGAGGGTGATAGTGAGCAGGGATGTGACTTTCAATGAGCATGCCACGGGTCATAAGCACATTGGGAACAACGCTGATGCGGATGGTGATCTCTCAACAGACACTATTCCTGTTGAGGTGGAGATCACTGGAAATGAATCTCAACAAATTAATCCTGAACCTCAGGATATAGAAGAAGGTAATCACTCATCAGAAGAAGAAGAGTCTGAAGAAAGACAGAATCTGAGAGATACCACCTTGCAAGAGACAGAGTGAGAAGAAATATCCATCCACCAAGCAGATTTGGACAAGCTGATATGGTGTCTTATGCACTATAAATTGCAGAGAATCTAGAGCATCATGAACCTCAGAATTATGCTGATGTTGTGCCTGGAAATGAAAGTAATCAGTGGATAGCTTCCATGACAGAGGAAATTCAGTCTCTTAAAAGAAATAACACTTGGGTTTTGGTGGAGAAACCAGAGAATCAGAAGATAGTCAACTCAAAGTGGATTTTCAAGAAAAAGGTTGAAGTAATTGAAGCTGAGAAGATCAGATATAAAGCTAGGCTTGTAGCAAGGGGTTTCACTCGATAGACTTCAATGAGGTATTCTCCACAGTAGTGAAACATACTTCAATCAGACTGTTACTTGCAAAAGTGCCACAGGAAGATATGGAATTGCAACAACTAGATGTAAAAACTGCTTTTTTTTGTTTTGTTTACATGGTAATCTAGCTGAAAATTATCTTCATGCAACAACCAGAAGGTTTTATACTGCCTGGGAATGAGAACAAAGTTTGTCATTTGAAAAAGTCTCTATATGGTTTGAAACAGAGTTCAAGGTAGTGGAACAAAAGATTCAATCAGTTTATGATGAGTATTGGTTTTGACAGAAGTCATTATGATAACTGTGTGTATTTACAGAAGCAAGGTAAAGAGATTTTGACCTATTTGTTGCTCTAAGTAGATAATATGCTTATTGTAAGCAAGAGCAAAATGAGAATAGAGCACTTAAAGGCAAAACTTAATTCATAATTTGAAATGAAAGATCTGGGGAATGCAAAGAAAATTCTTGGGATGGATATCATAAGGGACAGATCTGCTAGGAAATTGTGCTTGTCTCAGAGGGATTATCTTAAGAAAGTTCTAAGGAGGTTTAATATGCATGAATCTAGAATTGTGGTAACACCAGTTGGACAACAATTTAAGTTGTCAAAGAATCAATGTCCTAAAACTGAATCTGATAAAACATATATGTAAAGGATTCCTTATTCTAGTGGAGTGGGAAGTTTTATGTATGGAATAATCTGAGTAGACTTGACCTAGCCTATGGTGTGTCAATGGTTAGCAGGTTCATGTCAAATCCTGGAAAACTACATTGGGAAGCACTCAAATATATACTTAGATATCTAAATGGCACTCTAAGTTTGGGATTGTTGTTTGAACATACAGAAAACTTAAAAGAACCACTTCAAGGGTATGTTGACTCAAATTTTGAAGGAAATTTAGACACTAGGAAATCAATAACAGGTCATGTGTTCACACTCTATAGTACTACAGTGAGCTGTAAGTCAGTGCATCACTCTATGGTTGCACTTTCAATAACAGAAGCTGAATATATTGCTATGTCAGAGGCTGTTAAGAAAGTTGTGTGGCTCAAAGGCATTCTAAGGGATTTTGGTATTAATCAAAGTAGTGTAACTATTTACTGTGATAACCAGAGCACCATTCATCTTGTGAAATGATACACGTCGTCTATACATGCATTTAGGTTGATTTTTAAGTGTTTATTTTGTAACATTTTCATGTATAATTGGTTGAGAATCGTTTATATTTGATGTATTGGACCATTTGACGTGTATTAGCTTGTTTTGTAGAGTTTTAATGATTTTCAGGCTTAAAAAGAACATTTTACGAGGTTACATGAAGAAACAAGTCGAAGAAGGGACAAGATGGGCCACATTAGGCTAACAGTTAAGCCCAAAATAGTTGAAGAATCAACGCGACCGCGTAAAAAAGAGGCTGGAACGTGCAGAGCGCCGCGACCACGTCAAGAGGCAATGCTAGAGGTGACAATTCGGGCGGCCCGGCCGGTCCGGGCCCAGTCGGGCCAAGGGAAAGTTCGGGCCGGGCTCGATTTATTTCGGGCCTATAAATGCTAGGCCCGGCCCGAAGGAGGTCGGGCCATCGGGCCAAAAAGCCCATCAATGAATTTTTTTCTTTTCTTTTTTGTTACTTTAACCATGAAGTAGAATTATATATTGAGGCGAACTTCAGTTTAATTATCTTAAGAAAAAACTTGATCGGAAGATAATATATTACTATTCGTTGCAATATGTAATGATATCTATTAATCTATAGGCATGTCTCAAACCTCAAATATAACAATAATAATAATAATAATAATAATAAAAAAGGAATGGATGAGTGATACATAGTTATATACTACACGTCACAAGTTATTTAATTTTTGTGTACGTACTATATTACATGTTAATCAATTTTTCATTTTTTGACACATAATAAATAATGAGCATGCTTGGATCCAATTCATTTTCCATCTTCGGGCTAATAAAACTGAAGAAATAGAGTATTAAATTAGTCAAATGTTTTAATTTCTCGGTAAATAGATACATTTATGCTCTACTAGGAAAAAAAAAAAAACATGTTTCAAATAGTATACAAAATATTACCTAATTCCTAAATTTTTCTTATTGGATTAGTGAGGGGAAAAAATTCAATTCCATCGGGCCGGCCCGCGGGCTTTTGGGCCGGGCCGGGCCAAAAAAGCCCGAATTTTTTCGGGCCTCTAATATTCTGGCCCAGCCCGCTCTATATTTCGGGCCGGGCCAATTTTGCCAGCTCTAGGCAATGCGGTCGCACCAAAAGAATGTCAGTTAATGTGTTTGAAGTTGTAAGGCTCAATGCGACCACGTCACTTCCTGTGCGGCCGCGCCGAAAGATGTCCCTAAATGAATCCAGAGTTTAATGGGATTTTATCCTAATTTCTTGGGGATTTCAACCCCAACTTATAAATAGAGGCCTAAACTCGAGTTTTCAATCATTATATCATATTTTCTCATACTTCTACGCACATTGGAGTAGAGGGGTGAGAGCAAGGAATGACGAGCAAGACAAGACGAAGATAGAAGAGCCGACTACTTGAGTTTAGTTATTTCTTGCTAGTTTTTAATTTCTTTACGATGTATTCTTTGAATTATTGTATTGAGTTGATACTAGGCATGAGTAGCTAAACTACTCGTGTCCTAGGGTTAGAGAGTAGGGTTTTGCAACAATGGTTGAATTATTCTTTTAATTTTTTATTTTTTTTTAACATGTAATCTCCAGCTCTTTTTTCATTGTTTTTTAATTTATAGACTCCAGTTTGGTTATCTATCTATGTGTTTGTTCTTAATTTATGATTAAACATAATTTGATCAATTAGGTTTAGTCTAATCGTTTAACAATTTCGCTTCAAGGGAAGGGAAATGTTAATAGATGTACAAAGCATAGTTGTCTATGACTGCGTAGGCAAGGGTTGAGGGGCTGTTAGGAGTTGTCAGGATCAATTGACTCGAGAGTAATCATTCTAATCAATCTACGACTTAGTCACTTCGAGAGAAGGGTTAAGTTAATTAAGTGCCACCTAATAAATAATAAAAATAGTTTAAAGGTTCATAAATTAGAGATTAATCATCATTAGCGTAATTTCTGCAATCGATACCCTAGGATACACTCTCTTTGATTGGAATCACTTGTGTGAATTAATTCGGTTTATTAGTTTACATGCAATTTAGTTTAATACTTAATCAATCATCCATAAATTCAAGTGTCTTGTTAGGATAGTCCTAGATAATTAGGATATCAAACTACATTAACCTATTCTCTGTGAATCAACCTTGACATCCACTATATACACCTACACTCGTACACTTGCGGTATTTTAGGTTAGGATTAAAGTCTGTCATGAAACATCAAGTATTCCACAGGAGATCCAAACATATAGATGTAAAGTTACACTTTGTTAGAGATATTATGGAAAATGGGGTTGTTACAGTGAAGAAGATAGCTACTGAGGATAATGCAGCAGATTTCTTTACCAAGTCACGTCGTCGAGCTAAGTTTTAGCATTGTGCAAGCTTGATAAAGCTTGTACCATGTGTTTGAAGTTCAATGAGGTATTGGTGGTGAGGAGAAGGGCACTTTCTTTGATTCATTGAGGTGGAGAATCGTAAAATCAGTTTCAATTTCATCGAAGAGCTCAAACATGTGCAAAACTGGTCCAGGAGTTCAGAATCAGGTTTGGAAGTCACAAAACCGGGTTAGATAATAAACACGGATGTTCAGTTAATTAGTGAACTAGTAGTTGAGTTTTGAAATTCTGTTACAGGTCTTAAACAACAGTTTTAGCAGAAAAACAGAGGGCAACTCTTCTCAACTAATTTTGATCTGATTTCTTGCGTTCGAAGTGTCATTTATATATGTTTGGATTCATGATGTATAGTAGTAGATTTTACAGTTTTCCCTCTGAGATTGATTCTGAGATTGTATAATTACAGAGTTAGGGTTTACCTTCCAAGTTAGGGTTCAATTTGGGGTTTTTAATAAATCTTACTTGTGCACTGTAATTGATTGAAGAGTCTAGTGAATTGAGGTGCCTGAATCCTTCGTGGATGTAGATCGACTCGATCAAACTACGTAAAACCCTTGCTCTTGTGTTTACTTTTCAGTTTTGCATTGCATTTGTTGTGTTTTAACGGTGTGCATTCAATTGGTGTTTAATCGAGTTAACTGATTGATTTCATTGCCATTCTGAATCCGATGAGGTGAATTTATCAATTGCCATAAATGAAATCAAATCTGTTGATCGCTCTATTATCTACCAGCTATACTGCAAGTGCACGGTGTAGTTAATAGCTTAGCGTCAAGCAATGTATCCCGCAGAGACTAGGGAAGATGACATAACTAATTTGTTACGGTGATTTTAGCCCTAGTATATCTAAGGCTATAGAAGATAAATTGATTGTCCTAACTATTCTAACTAGACCCTATATCAAAGTAGTTGTACAATTCAAAAGCAATTAATAACAATTAACAAATTAATTAACTAACTTTAGTTGATAAAAGCTATTCTAGGATTCTATATTTTGGAATCAATTATAAGTGTCAACAAAGGTATTCATAATTTATATTGTTCCTATTATTATGAGTCTCACTATGTGTAACTCCATCCCCTCCCCAACATGTATATGACTATTAAAGGTGCCTAAGAAATATCCCAATAATCATTCTCAACCGATTGATAATGATTATACTGTATGTTGTTTGACCTTCTAAGTCCTCAACGGATTCGTGTGTGCAAGATATATGTGATCGGTCTAATTTAACATCAATCATAACACACCACGACAAATAATAAAGTGTGAAATAAACATTGATTAAAGGATAAACAATTCATGTCTACATGGCAATTGAAACCTATTTTCTAAACCGTAAGATATAAAGTGACTACTCCATGCTATAATTAATAAAAATAACAATCAATTAAGAAAACATTGCTTAAAGAAAATAATCTAAAAATTACTTTTCACAAAGGAAGTCAGATAGCATGGCAGCGCGCTCATGGACACCTCGCTGCTACTCCTTCATCCATGTCTCTTTACAGAATGTAAAAAAAGATATAAACCGGATAACATCGAATGTAATTGATCAATGGAGGATTATAGAAAATGTATCTGATGTTGAGGGATGTGAAGTATTTATAGTAGTGCACGAGCTAGGTTAAGTTGGGAGAAAATCGTTTGGACAAAAAACGCATGTGGGCAGAGACATTGGCTTGGCCGAGCGCCCAAGGAAAATGGAAATGGCTCAGTCTGGTTTGAATTGGAAATCCACTTTCTGTCCCAGCGCGATTCTCGCCTTCTTCGTTTTGGGCCGGTCCAACTTCGTTTTGGACGGTCTAAGGTCATTCTCGACCCCAATCACTTCAATTCTTCTTGTTGTTCTTTTTCTATGCTTAGTTCTTCAACATGAATTTACAATTGATCCAAATAAGTAAAAATTTGTTAAAAAAAAAAACTATAAAATCAACAAACACGTGAAATCTGCACAATACATAAAATATAAGGCTAATAAGTGTAATATTTCATACTTTTGCACTATGCCTAAAAAGTGCATAAAGTAATCAGTAATTACCCGTTATTAATAATCTCAATTAATATTATTTATTACTAAATTGTTGAAGGAAAAACACAATTAGTGTGCCTTCATCAAAAGTAATTGATGAAGAGCAATTTAGGTATTCACTAAATAATATGTAACTGTGAAACCCTTGTATTTGGCACCCTATATAAAGGGGATCTAATGAATAAGAGAACCCTAATTATTCCATGTCTATCTTTCTTCTTTACTTTTCTGCTTCCCCTTAAACACGTTATCAGCACGATAGCTTTGTTGTCTTCGAGAATATGATAATCCAAATCCTTTAATAAGATATGGACGGCTCGCCATGTATGCACAAAACGTTTTTGGAGTCAATTAAGTGCAATCACAGATCAAAGAAAAAATCAACATCATCAAATTATTCCACGAAGTATGGAGATTGGATTGGAAGCTCAATAGTAGTTCCTAACAGCATCAAAATTTCCACAACAAAGCTTGAAAAGTATCATTGGGAAATTGTGTATTTCCTACAAGGTAATTCTAACCACCTTTTTTTTTTTTTTTTTTTGCGAAGTAGATGCAAATAATTAATATTTGTTTATAATAACATGATCTGTTTGTCCATTCTATATATCACGGTTTGAACATTTTTGTGAGTGAGCATGAGGAGTATCTTGAACATATATTTCTCCTGCGACTTTTATATAAATAGATGACTTTGGGCAACTTATGATTATCTATGGGCATCTCTCGTTACATATAGTTTTGACAACAATGGAATTTTGCTTTGTTTATGAATGATATTTACGGAACCTACGCGTGTTTGAAATGATTCTACTTTCTCATGGAATTGAGAGTTGCATGTTCAATTATTTTTGCCTATTGCAAATTTTATGATTAGAAATCACAAATTAGCTTATTTGTCTGATAGATTATGAACTTGATCATTATTTTGCCCATGCATTTTTTTTATGATAAATTATGCATGTCCATGATAAAGGAAATTCGTGGATAAATCAACAACGTGATAAATTAATTTTACAAAGTATCGAAAAACTTGTGATATATGGTCCCGAAATCTAATCTATATCTATATAATAACAAAATCCACTTAAAATAGTAATCTAAAATTTTTCCCGCCCAAATCCCTTCGCCATTTCTGGAAAACACTATTTTTGGTATAATCATTATTTTTGGTATGAAGCATTTCATTTGAAAATATTATTTTTGATATAAAGCATTTTATTTGGAAATAACTTAATTTGAATTCTGCTTCCTTTTTTAATTATTTTTTAATCACATAAAAAATATAAAAATTGAATTATTTAGTAAATATTTTATAATTTCTGTTTATAATTTCAACATTTATTTTTCTTCAAAAGAATAATATAATTTTTTGAAATAATTTTTTTTTTCCATTTCTAATGTGATTTTTTCTGTATAATAAATTAAATTAATCATCTATTATCGATCTATAGTTTGACACCATATTTTATAAATAAATTAAATTAAAGACAAATAATTATTTGTCGGTTGATTATGAGGGTTAATTATTAGTGTGTTTGTGATACAAATAAAAGTTAATAAAATTAGAATGTAGTGCTATTGGTACTCACTAAAAGCTTTTGAAAATTTCTTGAACATTATGTTTGATAAAATACAAAATTTAGATATTTTGGACAAATATAAACGTTTATCATAAAATTATAAATATACATATATACACTCATCATTTGTACAATATGATCAACATGACCTCCATGCATGGATCCTAGAGATATTCATACATATAAGAAAAACAAATATGAATATTTTGTAACTTACTCAAATTTATATATTTTAATTTTGAATACTTTTCATTGATTCTTCTTTCATTAACGTATAACTTTTCATCTCTTATTATATATTGATTGCAATAGTTTATTATATTAAAATTATATAAACATATAAAATTCTTATTATTTATTCATTTATATTTACAAACCGTGCATCGCACGGGGATACTGCTAGTTCATAAGAAAATGACTAAACCAACTCATACTCAATTTGAATTATTGGACTCATAAGAAATTGAGTACCACACTTGAAAAAAAAAAATTCCACAAATCATGCCATTCACCGACCCTAAGGACAAAGAATCGTCCAACAAAGTCAAAGTTTATCCTAACTTATTCTGAAAGTATTCTTTAGTTAAAGGATACCTCGATTAACTGTGGGTTGCCATAAAAGAAATTTTGGAATATAGATAACTCTCTACTTTCAAAATTAATTATTTTGTGGAAAGAAATCCACTTACCAAACTATAAAAGGGTCAATAACTTCAATAAGGACATGTTGTGCATAAAAACGCGTCTTATTTTCTGCGGGAAGGAAATCACAGAAGATGATATGACACATAAAAATCTCTTTATCTTCCTACTCCAATGCTTATATTAGCGACCCGTATAGGCTAGAGTATGAAATAAAAGAATCACAATATTCAATTAGCTAATCAACCAGTGCAAGTAGTTGAGAGGCATGATCAGTTTCTTCTAAAAAAAAAATAACATCAAACGTGTTGGGATAAAGAAAATTCCATAGCCTAACTATGGTGAACTAAATAGTGAAAATAATCTCAAAGTAAAGGGAATGAATGTGTCTGTCTCTACAGTTGTGGTCATGATACACCACAAAGTAAGGGACATAGAAGTCCTGGAGGCCTTCCGATGTGCCTACCCCAAATGAACATGGTGGTTATGGAAACCATGTGCAAAAGCAACACGTCGAAACCCTCTAAACAAAAAGGATAGAGTTGGTAATGAACATTTAAATAAGTGTGAAAATATTATACTTTTGTATAAAAACTGCTAGAGCAGTTAACTATAAGAGATACAAGAAGTCCAAAGAACAGAGACTCACTGCATCACTGCATAATGACCTCATTGAGTCACAAGTACTAAAATGGCGAAGAATCGTCGAATTCTCTAGATGTCTAATGACATAACAATTATAGTCACAAAACGCTCTATATGCACCAAGAGCTATTACAATGTTATTAAGTAAAGATATTCGTGTCAAAGACTAATCATTTCAAAACTACATGTGAGAATGGAATTGAATAATTGATGATACCTTTAATGAATGTGAAAGGAAGCACATCTTAGAGAAATAAATGAGTCAATCTAGTGGCATGTACTCCACTACAACTCTGATCGTTGGATCAAACACTATCACCAAAATGAATTTTGGAAGACAGATTTATATGTTACCCAAAATGAACTTTGGGACATTAATTCATATAGGTTTTGGTACGACTTTCTTAGACATCCAATCATAACATGATGATCCATATTTAAGAAATTATATGGACATTCTTTCTTTCGAGTGAAATACAAAAGGGATGAAAATCTTATACGATGTACAGTGTCAGTACTAATTTTATTATAACAGAGTTAATATTTTCTGAAGTACTAAAAGCACGACCAACATCCCATTTTGTCTCATTTACTGTTTTAGGGCATATCACTCATTCTACCAAGCCTATTATTTAGTAATAAGTAGGATCGAGGCCTTCCTATGCTTAATATATAAGTAATACATTCTATTCTTATAAAAGAACATAATATAATATACGTGGACCTATCAAACCAGAAAGCGGGCCATTAAAGTATCTATGGTTCTGGTAAACGTTTTAGCACACTAACTGATCATCACATTATTGTCCACAAGAAATGTTACATTTGAAAAACTCCTAGAAGTTATTATATAAGCGCTCACCACCCTCACTTCATAGAGTAGAGAGTTCTCATCATAAGGACTTGATGATTATTGCATAACTGTCAGGATCAATGTATAGCATCCTTTAACCCATGTGCATACACAAAAATAGTCTCACATATGCCACCGTCAAAAGGATATAGATGGAGGATTAGGCATTGAAATGTGTACTAAAATGTCTATCAGATATGGGGTTATGCAATATCGCTGCAACTTTACTTTATTTGTCTCGGACCCACTGCTAACCAATAATTTATGTGTACTAGTTGGTAACTGGATTTAGCCTGATATTTTTACATCTACACATATTTGGTTATGTAGTATATGTGCCTATTGCGTCCCCACAGTGCTTTAAAATGGGTCTTTAAAGACGATTAAGTATTTATGTTGGATATAGATTCCCAACTATTACCCGCTATTTGAAACCTTTGACAGACGAGATCTATTTACCGCTTGATTGACAGATTGTCACTTTAAATAGTTTTCGCGTCATTAGGGGGAGATAAGAATAAAAAATTTCTAAGGGAACGACAGGAGTGTTTCCCAGTATGTCTTATTAGGATCCCACACTTCATAATGTAAAATGAAGTAAAAATGAATTATCGATCTTCAAAGTACAAAAAATTTGATTGTTGATGCATTTGCTAAAATTGTTAAAGTGACAAGATCATATATACTAGTTGCAAATGTGCATATAAGGTTAAAAGTCTCCATTAAGGGGCACAGCACCGCAGATAAAGGTGTTGCAACCACACTTGGTGGAGGTGTGGTTGAGGTCGTGGCTCCCAAAAGGAAATGGGGGATGTCACGTGGTTCAATGAACACCTGCTCAAGGAAGGAGGCAGATGTGGCACAATTTGAATTATCAATAAAAAGAAACACTCTCAAATTATCTCTAATTAATTATGTCCATGAATCATCAATGGAGGATGCTTCGAAGTTTAATATGATTCTAGAGATAATGAGAGTGCATGTGAGTTAATGAAAAAATCTTTCACGTGCATTAATGATGTATACATTGTTATTCAATGAATTATAGAACTCAATAATATCGAACCACACTCTATTGTAAGATATCAACAAATAGCATATTGGCCTATATGGAATCAATCCAGGTAGAACTCGATTCTATGACAGAACAACATGTATTTGGATTGGTAGTGCTAGCCTTACCAAGTGTAAAGCCTATAGGACATAAAATACATTTTGTCAATAAGCGTAGTGAGAAGAAAAGTCCTGAGATGCAAAACTTACCTTAAAGCACCGTTCTCTCACAAAACCCTGGAATTGACTACGAGGAGATATTCTCCCACAAAGGACGTCATAACGTTTTATTGATAAGTTTCTGAAGGATTGGAAATGCAGTATACTAATGCGGTTACAACATATCTCTTTGGGGATCTTGTTATTGAGATATGTGTAAGTGTCAGATGGACTTGCATTGCCCAACTCAAGTAACTCTAGACCACGGAGTGCATTTACAATATTAGATTGAAATGCTCACTTTGATTGAAATAAATTTGGACGGAAATGGCATATCCGTCTGAGTGACTACTTGATTGGGAAGGGAAAGAACAAGTAGTATTGCACCTATGCATTTATAAAGAAAACGATTTCTATATTTGTAACTATAGCAGCTTATGTCGATGTTAAGGACATAATGGGTACTCTTAAAGAAATAAGAGATACTGTGATGTATTTGAAATCTAAATTGAGATAAAGGATCATGGAAAAACTCACTGAGTTTGTGGAATATTAATTCCTCAGTTTGCATATATCCAAAAGATTATCAGGCGATTTCACATGGATAAAGTGCAATCTGTTAGCACTCCTATGATTGGATGAAGTGTGGACATAAGGAAAGATCCATTGAGTCCAAAGGAAATGACAAAAGAGTTGTTGGGAGATGAAATTCCCTACTTAATTGAAATGTGCGCATTATTGTGTAGAAAGCTCAATGCACTCAACCATGTATTACTTTCTCAAAGAACATGTTGGTTATATTTTACTCAGGACAACGCAATATCAGTGGAATGATATCAAAAAGTATTTTGACATCTGAAAGAAACCTTTGACACATATTTGTTCTTCCCATATTAGAGACAAGAGAGATTACAAATGAAATTGTAAACTCTAAAGTAAATGTCAAATGCTCTCATATAGAGAGATAAAATGATTACAAATGAATATGTAACTCCTAAATAAATGTTGGAGCTACCCCTACTACAAAATACTAAATACTACTTTGGTTGGTTTAGATGTTGGTTATCTTAGTGACCAATGTAAAGGTCATTACCAAACCGGTTATGTATTACCATGAGGAACACGACGAAAACTTGAAGATCAACCTATCACAACTACTCAAGCTACCTCATCACATCACTCATGGATGATATCTCAAGAAGTTTATTAACCTATATTGTCAAAGTATTAGTGACTTGAGCTATACCATCGAAGAGCCTACGCGAAGTTATGAGGATGAAGTCATCAAAGGTGACGAGACCAAGCATGTACCGCCAACGTTTTTCCTATAACTGTAACCACATAATATCCTCATGATTTATGTAAAAGTGAGGATGAAGAGATTTCGGAACTCTCTTGATAGATGTACATATCAAGGGAGAGATGTAGACTTCAGAGGGAGTCTCAACAAAGGTACGTTGCACTCTTTTTCCCTTCGACCAATTTATATTTTCCCACTGGATTTTGTTACTTGACAAGGTTTTTAATGAGGCAACAAGTTATGCACCAATTCCTCTTTGACTTGGCACAAGGGGGAGTGTTGAAGGAAAAATACAATTAGTGTGTCTTCGTCAAAAGTAATTGATGAAGGGCAATTTAGGTACTCACTAAATAATATGTAACTGTGAAACTCTTATATTTGACACCTATATGAAGGAGGATATGATGAATAAGAAAACTCTAATTATTCCGTGTCTATCTTTCTTCTTTACTTTTCTACTTCCCCGTAAACATAAATAAAATTATTAACAAAGTTCACCAGGTTCTCTAAAAAACAAAGTTCAAATGTCCTACGTGTGTTTACATTACTTCCTACTTGAATTAGTGTAATCCTAAATTCCTAATTTATGTTGTGAACTCTTTGAAATCATTTTACTTTTCTGTCTAAATATATAATCAATGACGTTTTTAAATTTTAATTAGAATTCTATATTGGACATGAAAAAATCTTTCAGAACCCCCACTAGAAACACATCCAACCCCCGTGTTATATAAGACCATCTTTATCAACAACCTCCCACAACCCAACCTATCAATTAAATATTCATTTATCTCTCTTCCACATACACAACTTACTCCACACCTAAAAAATACATTTTCACACTTTATCAACAACCCAACCCAACCCAACCCAACCCAACCTAACATTTTAATATATATTAATTTCTTTTATCCAAATACAGATCTTATTTCCCAATAAAATTAATATTTTTGATACGGTTAATAATTGCATATTATTTTTTCGCGCTTTTTCTAATATATTTCAAGAATAAAAAAATATTTGAATTTCGTAATTACAATAAGTCGATTTTGTTTTTCCCGTACGTTTAAAATAACATGCTAAAATAATAACCAAATTAAAATTGCAAAAGTTGAATTACGAAATCGAAAAAAATAAATTAAGCTACAAATACATATCTGAAATACTAAATTACAAATATAAAAGATACAACTTATATATTTAATTAGCGGGACCAAATTTAGTTAGTCCTAGATATATTCGTCCGGCCCGTGATATTTTCCTACAATATACTAAGATTATCGGATCGGCCCAGGGTCCGCCGAGGATTTAGCCCATCGGACCGGTCCAGACGAGCCAACTATTTATAAAAAGAATAAAATAAAGAGCTTCAAATTTTTATTCAAAATATATCAACATTAGATTCTACTTGTAGAGAAAAAAATAAGAATTTTGATAATTTTTAAAATTTTTATAAAATAAAAATTATACTATTTATTTATTATTAAAATTATATCCAATAAATAATTTAACACAACAAATGAGGTACCGACATGTGATAGGTTGTGGAAGGAGGTTGGGTTGTGGAATAGGTTGGTTGACCAACCTCTACCACAACCAAGGTCATGGAAATAATTATCATTCTCAATTTCTTTTTTAATCAAAATTTTGTCTTTTAGCCAATGACCTTGGGTGAAAGTCATTGATAAAGCTAGTCTAAAGTCAATACTAAGGGGTATATATATATGTATAATAATATTATAAGGTCCAAACCCTAGATATTATTATAACGTCATTTGCTTTATTACATCTACCCGACCTGCTGTAACTTATCTGCACATCATCTCTCAAGAATTTCGCCTAAAAGGTAGAATCTTCAATCCTTATCAACCCGTGCTAATACTTGTCAATTAATCTCTGTTGTTTTTTGACATCTGTGAACGAATTTAACGTATTTTGGTGTTTATAGATCTAACTTTCACGCTCGACTTTGTGTTTTGTGTCATTTTTTTTCTGAGATCGTGATTTTTACGCCTGGTACGTCAAATCTTGGAGTTTTCTTGCCCTTTATTCCTGTACTCGCTCCTAATTCATGTTTTTTTCTTCTAGGCAGCGGCTGTGATAATGGAAAATAAGATTTAGTTCAATTTATCTGTAAAATTATGGTTTTACACGTTGATTGCATTTGAGGAAAAGAAGATTCTTGGTTTTGGATTTAACCTATTATTTATTCTGAATCGGTGTTAAAGTGTGTGTTTGAGTGGGCGTTAGCATCTTGACTGAAATTAACTAAACTGATATTGAATTTACTTGGATTGTTTGGTAAATAATGATCTGTTATTCGAGATTTCCTAACTACTCTCTATTTGAGTGATGTATATTATGAATTGTGTTGTAATAGTACAACCAAGTGACACATATTGAGTGAAAAAGTTGGTTCATAACATGAGTAGTTGTGGTTCGTATTTCATGTTCCAATTACACTCAGTGGACTTGTCTACATGTATTGATTATTTTGTGATTGCAATTGATTTTTTGTAAGTATTAATTTTGCGTGCTTCCCATACTTAACTACTGAAATATTGAATAACTGGGATTTAAACCATATAAACGGTGCACTTCCCCTATTCCAAGATATGTTGTTTTTCCAGTAAGAGATAATATTGCCTTTCTTCACTCTCTTTCCGAGTCTGAACTAATTGATGAAACAATGGTTATATTTTAAGCTTTACGTCATACAATGGACTGTCATTGATTGTTGTTTCAGGATGGCTGGCCACCGGAACAGCTATGGTAAGCGACCGCATTCTCAGTCTGGCTACTCTGAAGGTGGAGGAAATAAAAGAAGAAATCCGGGAGGTGATAAAGACCAATTTGCCATTGGGACAGATGACACAGTGTACCGCTACTTGTGCCCAGGAAAGAAAATTGGAAGTATTATTGGAAGGGGAGGAGAGATTGTTAAGCAGCTGAGGTTAGACACGAAATCGAAGATCAGAATTGGCGAGTCTGTGCCAGGAAGTGAAGAACGTGTCGTCACTATTTACAGCACCAGTGAGGAAACCAACGATTTTGATGGCGCTGATGGGCACGTCTGTCCTGCTCAAGATGCCCTTTTTAGGGTGCATGATCGAATTGTTGCTGATGACAATGCAGCAGAGGACCCAGAAGAATCCCCACAAGTTACTGTTCGACTTCTAGTGCCATCTGATCAAATTGGCTGTATTATTGGAAAGGGTGGACAGATAGTTCAAAACATCCGTAGTGAAACTGGGGCACAGGTTCGCATTGTAAAAGATGACCATTTGCCTACATGTGCATTGAGTTCAGATGAACTTGTACAGGTACTATGGCTGCCTTTCTTGAGTTGCATTTATGTCTTGTGCTGCATATCTGTCTTCTATCTAGTGCACTTCCCTCATTTGTTAATACTGGCGTCGTACTTTGTAGTGGAGTCACCTGGTTCTTCTGAATGCTATACGCTTAACTTAGAATTTAGTGAAAAATAGCTCTGGATCATGTATTTTATTTTGTGTGCGCATTTGGCATACTGTGTGTTCAGTTGTCTGTGTACAAGTGTGATAAGCCTTTTCTGTTGCTTGTTTTTACAGATATCAGGTGATGCTTCGGTGGTGAAGAAAGCCTTATATCAGATTGCATCTAGGCTCCATGATAATCCTTCCCGATCTCAGCATCTACTTTCTTCTGCTGTTCCTTCTGTTTACCCTTCTGGTAGCTCAGTTTTGGGGGCCTCTGCTGGAGCCCCAATCATGGGGTTAACTCCACTAGTAGGGCCATATGGGGGGTACAAGGGTGAGAGTGCTGACTGGCCTCGACATCTCTATTCAGCTCCAAGGAATGAAGCATCATCAAAAGAATTCTCTCTTCGTTTGGTTTGTCCCACTGCTAATATTGGAGGTGTCATTGGCAAGGGTGGCATGATTATAAATCAAATAAGGCAAGATTCTGGGGCAGCTGTCAAAGTTGATAGCTCATCCTCCGAGGGAGATGATTGTATTATATCCATCTCTGCAAAAGAGGTATTGCATTGTGTTAATTGCTGGATTGATTTTGATTGGATGATCCTGTTTACTCAGCCATTAATTGAGAATTGGCTGTATACGTTATCAGGTTTTCGAAGATACCTTTTCTCCAGCGATTGATGCAGCTCTCCGGTTGCAGCCCAGGTGCAGTGAGAAAGTTGAAAGAGACTCTGGCCTTGTTTCTTTTACCACAAGATTGCTTGTTCCGACTTCCCGAATTGGATGTCTTATTGGGAAAGGAGGATCCATAATATCAGAGATGAGGAGAGTCACCAAGGCAAATATCCGTATATTGTCAAAAGAAAATCTCCCTAAAATTGCCTCCGAAGAGGATGAAATGGTGCAGGTAAAAAGATTCATATAGTTTTAGTTGTTTATTTATTTGGCATTGTTCAAGAGTTTGAATTTCAGCTGTAAGAGTATTTTTACAAGTCTGTCTCATGTTATAAAGCTGCAACTTCTTTGGAGTGAAACTAGAATCATTATCTTCATCCATGGTTGAAGACTTAGTTCAAGTTTCACTGCCGTGTTCACAAAATGAAATATTGTTATACCTCTCCTGCAGGAGATGGGGAATTAGATCCAATTAAATGTACACAGTTCTGTTTGAAAAATTTAAACCAAGGAGATTAATTTTTTGTTCTTTACTTATTAGATATCTGGGGACCTTGATGTTGCTAAGGATGCCCTCATACAAGTAACTTCGCGCTTGAGGGCAAATCTTTTTGAAAAAGAGGGTGCTGTCTCGACATTTCTACCTGTACTTCCATATCTTCCAATGCCAACAGATGGTTCAGACAGCTTGAAATATGACAATAGAGATGCTAAAAACCGTGGGCGTGGGGGTTATTCTTACTCTGGTGGGTATGGTGGTTCTGCTGATCTACCACCTGTGGATGCCTATGGTGGTTATGGTGGTGTTCAGGTAAAATCTATTTTTTTTAATTTTTGTGTAAATTTAAGATGAAGAATGAATTGAAGCTTGATATGTTAATTCTCTATGGGCTTTTTTTTGGTAATCTACAGAGTGGTGGTGCAACCTCTCCTTATGGTGCTTATGGGAGTTACTCATCGCGTTCTGCTGGTTCAGGGTAACGATCTTAACTCATCAGATGATTAATATTTGCTTCGCACGTGTAGCATGTCTGAGGAGAACGATGGCCATGTTGCTACACAGTGGATTTACACGTCAAAATAGTTCTTCCACAGGAAATTTAATGTCTTTCTAGACGCGATTCAAGTCCTAGGGGATTTTGCTATTATTGACCTCTGGACATGTGCTTGACCTATAGACACTTATTCTTTTGTTTGGTGTCCCATTATTCCATACTAGTATGCTTCACACGAGTTTCTTGTCCACACTAGGGAGATCAACTTGATCTTACACTTAAAAGTACTTAAGAATAAGCTATTATAAATTCAGACCCTGATGGTCAGCTTCCTTTACCAGGTTGTCTGGGCGTAATCCTGTGTCACGTGGGAGAAACTATGACTACTAGAGGAAATTATTGAGTACAGGTAGACCATGAAATCATTTTACTCGTAATCTTGTCATTTCAATCCATATTTTGAAAAAGTACCTTCTGCACTCTCTAACCACCAGCTCATTCTGAGTTTTGACAATTTGCTGCAACTGCCATACCTACGTCCCGTGATGACTGATGCTATTATTTTACCTCTGTTTCCTTTCCCTGACCAACATAACAGCTGAGATATCTGAAGCCCTGAAGTCAGCCTCACGCCTCCTCCTGCCTAAACCAGAAGACCAGATGATACAATACAGGGTTTGGAATATCTGATGGCCCACTTTGATGCTTTCCTTTAGGAGGACCAATATCTGAAGATTTACCCATTGAAATGCCATCCTGATACCATATATCACCAAGCTTAATATGTAGTGCTCCCATGAACCTGCTGCCCTTGTCCATTTTACTACTCCAACTGATGTACCAGATTGACTTCATTACTAGTTCTCAGCTGTACACATAAGTTTGTATGCCTTTTGTTTTTGTATTGCGCCGAAACTTTCTGTGGATGTTGCAATTTTATCTTGGTGTCCTGCCAGTTTCCTTCGATTTATTTATGGTCATAAAGACGTGAAGCTGGTATTTGAGCATTTGTTTAACTGCTAAAGCTGCTGTTTGAGCATTTCTTTAGCTGTTATATTTTTCAGAGTTTTTTGTTTAACTATGCTTACTGATTAGAAGAGTATCTAAAGATTTAGCATCTTTCTGTTTTTTGTTTTTTGTGGTCATACATCAACAGTAAAATCTGTATGATAATGCTGGTTTTGTCATTATTATTCTCAAGATGTTAATACTGGAAGAGGTAAGTAGTGCTGTGGGATGAAGATCTGAGTATTGATGATGGATGCAAACAATTCAAGAAACAGTGTGTCCAGAAACTTGCCATCATTCAGTCAATGTTTGGTGATCTTCTATAGTTTCAAGAGTCAGCTTCACCATAAGCATCATTCAAATTTGGGCTGCTTGTAGAGTTGCCATCATCGGTGTGTTCAGTGGAACCAATGCTACCTGCAATCTGCATTGGATCTGTAGGTACGCTTGTATCATTCTACTTATCGTTGGTATATTTCATTGCAATTCATGGCTTTAGGTTGACAAATAGTCTAATAGTGTGTCTGTTTTTTAGGTCAATGGATTGTGGCTGGCTGTGATGCAGAGGTAATTTCTCCTCATATTTTCTCATCTTTCTTTGTCTCACTGCCAAACTAGACCTCTTATGTTTCTTGTGCTATAATGCTTGATGCGAAGTCATAATTGATCTACATTTTGATTTTGAAAAGCCACACATGTATGAATGCTTTAGGTTATTAAATTTGCACATTCATTAGAAAGGATTTGTTGCTAGGTTCATATCATGCTACATTTTATTAGTAATTTTGCACGTCTCCTTTTTAGGGACACATAACGTTGTACCTGACAATAGTTATGTTTGAGTCAAGCATGAAAAATGGGCCCCTATTTTTCTAAACTCAAAGACAACATAAGAAAAAGAACACATGTTTTTCTAATTAATAATGAAATAATTATTTAAAGAATATATCCAGAAGATAAAAATGCAGGTAACTGACGAAGAGGGGACAATGGGACCTTCTTTAAATTTTCCTTTTAATTTTAGAATAATAAAGTAATTATAATTTGTGCGTACCCAAGTTTGTAACGTCTCCATGCATATATACCACTAGTTCGCATGAAGTAATTAAGATGATGTCCAATCTTTGTTTTGTTCCTGGTTGGGCTTTTTATTTGAGATATCCTTGATCTCCAGAGTGATAACTCTAACTATAATTTTGTGGTCACCCATTCGTAACATGTCCATGCATATATGCCACTAGTTTGCATGAAGGTGATGCCCAATCTTTGGTTAGTAGCTCTTTTTTATTTGAGGGGTGCTTGACACATGAATGATAATGTGTGGTCCTTCTGTCTCATCATGCTATGTTAATACCTTAGAATTTTATGCTTCATTAATTTTAAATCAATTGATGAAAGAAACAAATGAAACAAGTTTTGAGCTGACGATAGTTGTTCAATCCCTCTTGAATGTATTTGGATTTTGCCCATATGGTGCATGAGATTATAATGTGGGACGACTTGTGAAACCTCTCAGCTGGACTTGCAGAATATGATACTAATATAATATTCGACTCTTATTTTGTACCCTCTATATGATTTGTAGATGGTCTTTTGTATTTTCGTTTTTTTGTTTAGCTTTCTGGGATTTGTATAATTATGAGTCATACGCTTGTTCTTTTTATTAGGTTCGTTCTTTTTAGAACCTAGATGTATTTGCCCATAGTTAGTTACCAGTTATCCTTTTGCATATTCGTTGGTTGTATTCAAAAATATGTTTAAAATTCTTTACTTTATTTGAAGGATAGGATTTTATTTTTGTTGGATGAAAAATACAGGGTTTTCCTTTTGGCATAACCGCCCTTTGCATGTCATGATTCCATATGAGATTGTGATCCATTGAAAATAATTCATAGTATAGAACTTATTTCCTGCAAATAGTGTATGTATGTAGATTATTGGTTAGGTACACGGATTTAGCGTTGCTCTCAAGCTTCAGAGACATACTGTAAGTATGCCGGAGAATAATAGTATTGCGTGTGTATTGTACTGGATCTTTATTTGTCATATTGCGATGCAATGTTGGCACATTTGCAGTGCTGCACTGATGTGCCTCCAGCATTATGTTTGATGTTCTTGTCTTTGGTGTCGAATTCGGTATACATAGTTTTAGGTTAACAATAGAATTAAACTAGCTGAACTCCCGGCTTGTACGTTTCATTCTGGTAACTTTGCTCTCCATTATGCAATTTAGAAATTCAAATTATATGAAGTTGATACCATGTCACGTGGTGTTCTATTGTAATACTAAATATGATATGCATTAAAATTGTCAATGTGTGCATGTATTAGAAATATATTTTATAGCAAAAAGGGGAAGGTTACACTGCATGTCATCTTATTTGTGTTGTTTATGTATATCATTTGATATGGCGCCTATATATTGGGATTGAGTTGTGCCTCCTGTGTTTTGGTCACACCCACATTCACTATGTCCATCCCCGGTCCCTTGCATTCTTTGCCTGTTTGGAAGTAGGATAACGGACCAAATCGTGCATTGTAGTGGTTTTTTGTTGCAACACATCGATCTGTTGGGGGGGTTTGTTAATGTCGGTTGAACCATAGTGTTTCTTGTGAGTGGTATCAAGAAAATTGGAAGGCATGGTGAATCTCGCACATCGTTGTCTTAACTCTGAAAACCGACTGACATAGCATGAGCGTACATTTTACAATCGCAAACAAGCATAAACTGCTGAACGAAATCGTTCCTCTTCATTATTTTATAACCAACCTCTAAAATAATATAAATGACAACTGTAGATACTAGTAGAACTTGGGTTCAAAACAATTAATTATAATTTGAACAGGAAAAGATCCAAAGGATACTCTTGTATATGACTAACAGAAAAGGTATCTCCCTAATACAAGATTCTTTCAAATCATATCCTTCGTCTGCATATGAGTAGCACAACACAAAATGATTCCAAACTTTAATTATGACTTTTTTGGTAAAACATCACTCTGATTCTCAATCAAGAAACAGGTAAAAAGTAATAATACTCCTTCCGTTCCATAAAAGGATAAAGGAATTATGTTTAAAATTATATATAAATATTTATTTTTTGACATTTTATGGAGGTACAATTCTGTGAAAACTATCAATTTTCACTTACATGATTTATTTTGTTTTTTTTTTATTTGACATTTATCATATATAAGTAATTTTTAAATAAACTTTTTAGGGTTCATTACTTTGATTAAGAAAATGAGTCATGGATCGATATTTAGTTTAGTTTTATTTTGAAACATAATTCTTTTTGCTTTAATAATAAAGAGAATGGAAGAAAGAATGGTGTTGTCCGGTGAATAATGAAACCACATAACATAGAGTGTTACGCATGATATAATAAGTATGTTATACAAAATGAGAATTGAATTGAAGCATTGAATGAATTAATAGGAAGATAGTAAATGTGGGTATGATAAGGGCGGGCTAAAGTCCACCCCTACAAGACTGAATGTATTAAATAGTCGCCACCTAACATGGATGCCCCCTAAAGTCCTCTCCTTTTTCATAAAGGCTATGTGTGTGTACGGGTTTAAGCCCGATACTCTACAGGGACGACCGTGCTTTTTATTCCCAAACACTCTCTCGTGTGTATAATTTCAATATAACTTACGAAACTTCAAACAATAAGCTGGATTATAAATACTTTTTTATTATATTTTATAAATTTAAGAGCTTATTTTTACTTGTATAACATTTTATTTTGTCAAACACAAACTTATATAAACGTAGACAGTATTTGCAAAAGCTTATTCTAAACACTTATGCACTTTTAGGTTAAAAAAATAGATTTGAGTGTTTTTAAATACCTGCTTCTACTTTAACAGTGATTTAAAACAACTCATTTCAAGCAGAAATTGAAAGCAGGTTATCACATGTTTTTTTCCTGCTTATACATACAACTTTTATTTAATTTTTTTTTCCCAAACAATACAACTTCTATTTTTTATATAAAACATTTATTACTGCAAACACTATCTACTTTTTCTTAAAGCAAATTTACCAAAATCACTAGATTTAATCAATTTTTATAAAGTAGAAGCAATCGCAAACATTGCTTTAGCCAATCACCCTAGAAATAACTACTTGTTAAAAATATATTTGAGATAATTTTATCATGTTTATTTGTGATGATTAAGTAATGACAATATGTTATCTCTAGTAATATAGGCTTGACAAATTCTTATACCTTATATAACCTCAAAAAATCATCTCTTTTATTGTTTACACTTGCAGCTGAATCTTGCTTAAAAGAAAATAAAACTATATGGGTTCAGACCTAGAATGGGTCACATTATCCAATAATGTGTATATATATATATATATGTGTGTGTTGTGTTATTTATGGTTAGAGTACTTTAGACTCGAAGAAATAAAGTAGAAAGAGAAGATTGTGTTACATAAATGGATGTTTGTTTTGTTGATTGGAAATTGAGTTGATTTTTTTTAGTGTAAAAGGTGATAAAAATGAAATATAACGTATATTGCCACTAATTCGAAGGAAATACAGTTCAGTTGACCCAATTCATGATAAGTAAACACGCTCATTGAGCAGGTAGTGCAGCTACTCCATCCATCCTCAATGAACTTGCATACTTTCCTAATCGGGGTGTCCCACCCCTTTTGCATATTTTCCATTTTAGGATATAAAATTTTACATCTCTACCCCCACATTAATCACATAATTACAAATATGTCATCACATAAAGGTAAAAAAAGATTTGGCTAAGTCAACATTTATTTAAAAATAACTTTTCTTAATATGTGTATCGGGAGCCAGTGCAAGTTCATTCGAAACGGAAAGAGTATTATGTTTCACTGGGCCGGAGCTAGTAGACATTGGCTAGTGATACTATTATCCAAGAAGTAGAACTGGCATTCTGCAGAAAAGGCTGCTGCATTTATGAAAAAGGTTCTATCTTTGTTGGTTATATATTAACTATTGTACCTAGGAGAGATTTTCCCCTATAGCCTTTTGATTGATTTTCCAGTCTCCCATTGGGCTCCGCCCTTTTCTTACTTAATATCATAGTCATAGGCTTCCTTCTTCAGCCAATGCTTCTTACTTTCATCCAACCCTGTCGGAATGTTCTGTTTCTCATTTTGGGAACTTCTCCGACACAGATTTCTCTCTTTCCATTGGTTGACTCATCCTAGTTCTTGCATGAGCTGATTAGGTCATATGATGTAGCCAAGGATGACTTGCCGGCAGCTAACTAAGCTCATGATATAAAATCGATCGGCAAGTTACTTTTGGCTATATCTTTACCTGTTTATCTCATGCTAGAATTTTGATGATATGAAATGTTTGCAAGAGTTCTACAAGGATGGAGGTAGATGGTATTTTTATTAGGCGCATACCTACATTGTCAATTTTAAGTGTTTTTTTAATGGAGTTCATTTTACAAATTCTATTCTATTATCTTTAGAACAAACCTAAAATTTATATTATCATTTGAATTTTTACATTCTAAAATTTGCACGGCCGAATATATCTATACCCTAATTGTTTGGGCACTCAATCATGAGCTCGTTGAAAATAGATGCTCATGTTATGCTTGTGAGGAATATATATCTTTATATTGAATTGTGCAATGGTATTATATCAGTCATTGCTAAGTTATGATTTCATGTTCTTGCGGAACTGAAGATTTTTTATGGGAAGCAATGATGCCACTTTTTTATTCCAAGAATATACTACCAGAAGTTTGAGAAATTGCAATGCAAATATTCGTATAAAAATGATAATTCGTCACAAGAAGTATTTAGTGACAAAAAATTAGCGTCACAACAATCATCATTGTATATTCATGACAAAAGGTATATGCGACCATATTTAAATTCGTCATCAAAAGTTGAGTTCTTAATGCCGTGAAATATCATTGTGACAAATCTTACAATTCATTGTGACGCCTAACTTGTCTCTTTTGTTCATCTAAATTTTGTCACCTCAAATTTGTAATTTGTCGTAAAAAATAAACACAAAACATGACAAGTACAATTTTCGTCATCAAAACATTAAATTTCATTGACGAATATCTATATATTACCTATCTTATCAAATTTTGGTAACGTATTTATCGTCACAACTATATTAACTATTTTGTCATCTTTAAAACATATCGTCATGAAAGCATTACTTTATAGTTACAAAATATCCAACGTCATTTTCATAAACCATAAATATGTATAATAGCGATACATCACATTAGCAAATATTAAAGCATAGTGACGAAAATTTTAATGCCGTTACCAGTGGTGACAATATAATTTTGTCATGTTAAAATTGTATGAAGCAACGAAAATATTAATCGACAATAAAGAATAAGATACTATTTTATAATGATAAAACATATTGTTACTAAAATCCTAAATGTCATTTCCAAACTTTAAAATGCGAAAAATGAAAAACCTCTCTATTTTTTCATCCAAGAAGTTTGATAACACTCTAATGTTTCTTTTTTTTCATTTTTTTTGGGGACTTAATATTAAATTCTAATTTTGCCGCACAACATAGACATTTCTCTAAATTCGAAAATTCAGGATTGTAATTTATTTAGATGCTTTCAGCAGTTATCTGCTCCACACGTTTTTTTTTTTTTTTTTTTTTTGTACTTTATTTTTTAGAAAACAGGGCTTGACTTAGGATTGCCCATTTTTAGTCGATCTGGAATTAAAATTGAAATTAGAATATTGTTCTAATTAACATCGTTTTTTTAGCAAGAATCCTAGGCAAAAACAAGAAATTCGTCTAAGCATGACATTTAGAGTTATGCTTCATCTTCTTCACCAATGCACCAAACCTTAGAGAGCCAAGAAATAGGCAAAAAAGAAATATATCAAATTAATTATTCAATATAAAAAAATTGATATTTTTTGTAATTATTTCAAATAAGAAAATAAACTAGCCTTGTAGATATTCAGGAGTTATCCTCCAATCATAGCCAAATATGTCAAAATTGTTGATAGTTGACCTTGTTGAGCTAGCTAGTCTTTCAAACCAAACACCTTAACCTGAGTTTATTCACTTGAATTTCAGAATATATCTTGGATGTGAAATATTATAACTAGCATTATTTCTATATAAAGATTGATTCTCAAGAATATTTTAGCAAATTCAGGTATGATTTCTACCTATCAGTAACAACAATACTTGTTGCATAAATATTTTGAATAATATAAGCAGTAAATAAGCAATTGAAAGATGGTAGATGATTACCTCTCTTTAATTTCTGATGGAATATGCATGGCATGTGATTGTACCTCTTGAGAATGCAGATTTTTGAAGGGACGGAGGAGGCACCATAGGTAGAGTTTCACAGTAAAAGGGACCATTTTGTCTTTTGTCTGGAAAGAACTAAGAGCATGGGACGAAGAAAGTCTCTTTTGACGCCTTGAGCTGTTCACCTTTCGACTACCCACCTCCAACATATGCAAGATTCATCATTTTTTTTAATATTTTTAATATTTTTTTACACATGAAAGGTATGGTTATAAAATTTAGCCTAAATTTGGATCCTCAAGCATAAATTGTAAATTCATTAGACAAACAGTTGCTAAATTAGGAGAACGCTCAAAATTCAACTTTTCTACGCCCATGCTTTAATTTTAACCAATACTCTTAGATGTAATTATAAAAGGTTTTGTGGACACGTTATTTATGCAAAGATACCTATATATATATGCATGGAAAAAAATACTCACAAATTGTTTTGTGTATATAACCACAATAACAATCAATCACATATTCTACCGTTAGATATATTCACAAATGCATATGCGCAATTTAGACTAATTAATTTGACGGAATCCAATTAACTTATATCCAAAGAGAAAATAAAGAATTCAAAACCAGAACATAATAACTTAAAACAAACCAGAATCACAATGTAACTTTTAGCATACAAATAGGTTCAAGAAAGTGAGTCTATTATAACTGAAAAATATCGGGCATAGCACATGAAGAATAAATATGTATCATTACTAGAATAAAGGTAATATATTTCTTCAGAATAAAAACAACGATACATTTTCTTGAATCCGCCCGTTAACCTAGATTGCACAAATTTAAGATCCATGCATCCGGTGTACATGAGAATTAGTGTTATAGTTATACAATATTCTAGATTTATTCATCAAAGTTACTAAGACAAAAACTTGTGTGCGACAAAAATATCGCTTTTACTTACAAAAAATGGTACTTTTAACTATAAAAATATCATTTTTTCTTGTCAAATGAGTTGCGTCACACATCTGTATGTCCACACGATAAAAGTGACTCTTGTTCTTTTAAGTTATGATTTGAAAATGAAATTAATTAGGGCATGTGGGAAATCTAATATTGTCATCTGCATTTAAAACAATCATTTTCTTTGTGACATTATTTGTTGCGAAAGTATACGGAAATGGAAGTAGGTAGTAACAGAGTTGGTTTACATTCTGAACAAATTTGAAATGAAAAAAATAAGTGCATAACTTAATGGTTTCAATTTATATTGAAGGAATTGTAAAGAGAAGACATGTTTAGAGTTTATGGAGTCAATTGTTGAATTTTGTACGAAAATAACATAATTCTTACATGTGTTTTAAAGTAAAACTAACCTCGAAATGAATTTACTATAATTTGTAAGTAGAATAATAGAGCAGATCGTAGCCAGTGACATTATTACGATGATAATCCTTATTTTTAAGAAAACTTGAACAAACTAAAAACAGAAATCCTTGATTCTTTGTACAATAAATACTAAGCCCATATCTTTTCATATTTCTCGACACTGCAAAACCATCCCGAAACGAATTTAGAGCTAATAGGCTCCTCGCCTTCAATATAGTTTAGAAGATACCTTCTGTGCATAAGCATTCCGATTTCATTGCCTCCAACCACTCAATCGCATCACTAAATCTCCGATTGTCCATAAATATTAACTACCCAACACTCCTTCCCCAACTCATCCCACCTCTCTTGCCCCCAAAAACAATTAATCATCATGTTATACGTACAATGACAATTTATAGGCGTATTCCAAGTCACCTTCATCCCCTCTCAAAAGTCGCCGTCATATACTTCCCAAAAGTATCAATCATCATATAGTAGGATTGACCCGACAGCTCGTCATCGTTTTGAGCACTTGAAACGACCTCTGCCACTCCTCTATCCCAATAACTAGCCAAGATCCTATTAGGCTTCATACCATTCGCCTCCATCTCCTTCAACACTATCCTGGCACTCTCCCACCTCCCTGCATTCCCATATGCATCAATAAGCAAACTATCGTATGCTCGTCTGGCAAAACCCCGCTTCTCTCCATCTCCGATACAATGTATTCAGCATCCTTCAGAGCTCCGACCTTTACATACCCTTTCAAGAGAGCATTATAAGCCCTTGTCTTAGGCTTCAAATCACCCTCCTTCAACCCCTCAAAAATCGCCTCTGCCTCATCGGCCTTCCCTAGATTCTCCAACTCATTCACCATAGCTACAACTGTACTCGTTTTGGCACTCAACTCACCCCCTGCATCAACCCTAGAAAGTACAGGGCCATATCTATGTCCCCAGCTTTCGTAAAACCCACAATTACATCATTGAACAACTGCCCATCTAACTCAATCCTATCAGCCTCCATTTCACCATACTTCTCTAAAATACCGACATCTATACAATTATTCCTCATAAAAGATTGAATAGCAAAATTGTAATTGACACAATCAGATTGGTACCCGTCTCGGCGCATTCTTTCAAGGAGATTCAAGATCGCCATTTCTAGCACAGACCCCAATGAGAGCATTGTAAGTCAAGGGAGTCAAACCCTGGTGCTGGGACAGCACAAAAACTTCGCAAAGCTTCTCATTCTGGCCCAGAGCGTTAATCAAAATTGAGTAAAGAAGCTCATAGGGAGAAGCGAAGATTGTGTCTTCGGAGCCAAGTTACCAAAGCATAAGCAGAGGAAAAGGAAAAAGGTCAGGAAGAGATTCTTGATGAGGGAATGCCAGAGAGGGGCTGGAACGGCGCAGTATGACTCGGTGAGGTTGAGCTCAGATGATTAATCGGCTGCAATAATGACAACATGCAGTAGTTGTCTTATGTATAATGAAAAGATCAAGGCAAAACACCACATATGGAGAAAGTGGTTTCCATGATGGACAAGATAATGAAGATGAGTATGCCAAATGCCAATAAATGTTTTTTTGCAGGATTCAAAAGCTGAAATTAAGATATGCAGACTCGTAAATCACCATAATATTAAAGCTCTGAGTTGCTTCTATAAAAATGATTGTTATCTCTTTTTGACTTAAAACTTATACCAGCAGGTGATTCTCATGATGGAAACCATTCTTTGAGCATCACTTGTAAAGATTTTCGACATGTTATACCTAATCAACTGTACCATAATACCCAGCATAAATTTTAAGCAATCATATGCATACACACATGCATCTAAAATGACTGTATTTAAAATGGCACAAACGATTCTTGAACATTTTTTCCCATTAAAATTTACTCAACAGTAAGTACATATCTCTGCTATGACATAAACATGAAATTGGAAATTCGAGTCAAAATGGTTGGAGAATTTGACTATCAACTCTCAATGTCAAGTTCAACTTATAATGTTTACTGTGTATACATTAATAAGCTCCAGACTTATCAAACACAATTCTTCAAAGAGTCTCCAGCCCCCTGAAAGAAGAAATAAGACAGAGCAAAATCTGCAATAAAAATCCCAACAAGAGAGACCACCACAGCCGATGTAGTCGATTCACCAACCCCTTTCGCACCTCCCAAAGTGGTAACCCCCCATGCACAGCTCACAACCGATATAATCGCCCCAAACACCTGTGACTTGATCATTGCACTGATTATATCCCATGGTCTGAGAGCTCTTTGAGCCGAATTCAATATTATATTAACGTTGATCCCATAAACCCCATCGGCCAGGAAAGCACTCGATGCCATCCCTACCATAAAACACATAAGGGTTAAAAACGGAAGAGCGATACATGAAGCTAACACTCGTGGGGTCACCAGATAATCAATTGGGTTCGTGCCAAGAACTCTCAGTGTGTCAGTTTGCTCGGAGACTTGCATTGTGCCTAGCTCTGCTGCAAAGGCACTTCCAATACGCCCGGCCACTACAATCGAAGTGACCACGGGACTCAGTTCCCGCGAAAAGGCAAGTGCCAAAACACCGCCAACGGATCTGTTCAGACCTAATCTGGTAAATTCCCTTACAAACTGGATAGTGAAGGCCATTCCAACAAAGGCAGATGTCAGTAGACAAACACCAACTGATTTTGGACCAACTCTTTGTAGCTGTTGGAGAGTATTTTTCCAATGGATTTTACCCTTAATAGTTCTGCTAATCACCTGTCCACCCAAAATCAGAGCAGATAATCCTCTCCATAAGTACTTAGGAGGCGACCATTTACTCAGGAATGTTTCTGTTTCTTGATTTAATATAGGAACTTCACTTTCTTCTTCAGACACGGACACACTTGGATGGCCATCAATTGCATTCAGAGGAACAAACATGTTCCTCTGTTGGACACAGGATAAAAGCTTGTAGGTCTTCGTACCTTCAACAAAATTAACCTTCTTGGCGAGGTGCCCAAACTGGAAGGACGTAATTCTTGTTGGACTACTTGAACTGATACAGCTACTTCTACAATTTGTTAACAATATGAGATAATATGAATTAATATACATATCTCTCTATTTTATAGGCCCTAACACAAATAAAGTTATAGTGAAAGAAACCTGTTAAAGACGTTTACGATGGGACGGGTTTGGGCAGCTCCCAGCATCTTAAAACTGTGTTAGGACACACAAGAAATGCTGCTTGGACAAAAAGAAGCTGTCAGATATCTTGATTAACCGAATACTTATCAGAAATGTTTCAAAAGATACGGTCAAGTTAACAATGCTCCTTCTTGAATAGAGTTGCTACAAGCAACATGAGCGGCCTGTAAGTGTATGTTGAATGAAGTTAAACCTGGTCTGTAATCGCACTTAATACAGGTGCCTAGGATGGCATGGATCTCCATAATTCAGCAGACATTAACAAGAAGTAGCTATATACATCGTAAAAACACTAATTAAGGGAAGCCCTACACCCAATTGACACATTTCCTCGAACATAAAGAAGGCAGCCGATTACTGTTTTAGCTCAGCCTTAATATGCACAATTGATGAATTCAACAAAAGAAGCTGCGGCCATTCTCACCATTTCATCTACTTGATTTATACAGCTGAAATCTAACGTAAACGGCCTATCTTTACAACCGACATTGTGAAATTGTAAACATATAAAAGAGAATGAATCAGTAAAGTTACCCAATTTAATGAAGATTTAGCCGGAAGTCCTCTAAAAATCAACTCAATTGCAGAACTCGGCTTTTCTTCCTAGCGCGATTTAGTAAGTGTAAGCTCTGAATTATGTTCTACAAAAAATTACTCTCAATAACTTATCTGTTACTTCGAACTATAAGAATCAAGATGGAGTTCTTTATTCATATTATGATTAAAAAATAAGGGGGAAAGAAATATGATGCAACAGAGGCTAATACGCAACGAATGAGATTATATATATATAAAATCGGGCTCTAACCAAAACCAGAAAGAAAGAAAGAGAAAACTTTGAACAAAAAATTAGTTAATTCATGGCTCAAAATAACACATTTGCAACTTATAAATGCTTCAATGGGGAGCCTCGTGATGATTTCTTGTATTAAATTTTGTAAAGAATTCTTTCTCGATTGAGGAGCGACGGTACTCTGTCTTCTTGATTCTTTATCATGATCAAAATAAAAATTATCTTTACCAAAATACCAAATGTAACGAGAAAAACAAAATTACCTGTTCCTTATCATCCAGATTGTGCCTAAAGTATAACGAGGGCGGTGGCGTTGCGGTGAAGAGGTGGTGGTCACCGGTGTGTCGCCAGTGTGCTTGAGAGAGACGAAACAGGGAAAACTTAAAATGGGCCGCAAGAGATGTTGTCTAGAAACGGTGAAGCCCAAATTCCACTACACAATTGTCGGCCCAATGCCGGCATTTGTAAAAAATAGATCAGCCTATGGCTTAAGCTTGAAAATCATGGCCTATTTCACCCGGTTTATTATAGGTTTGATTTATTGGAACATTTCCCATTACTCTTTTACAATATTTTGATTGAAAATTGATAACATTTATGTATTTTTAGCATAAATCATATTGGTATAAACGTGTGTAAATTATGCTCGTTTGCCTTATATTTAAATATTGTGTGAATTTCATGTGTTTTTTGATTTTATAGTAACTTTTATATAAAATTAAGCAAAGCTGGAGTAATAGTAAAGTCTCGATGACGGAAACAAGTGAAGGACAAGGTCAGACGAGAAGAAATAAAGCAATTGGACCCGATAATAGACTTGAACCGGCCAAAATGAGGTTAGACTGACCCAAAATAAGGAAGGAACGCGCATTGCGTCAAATCGCCACATAGCCTAGCCGGTGTCCCAAGATTGTCGCTCGACTGCCCGGGAGCAGCCACTCAACTGGGCCGGCGTTTTTTGTTCTTGGCTTTTGCCTCAAATCCGATTTCAACCCGATTTTGTCGTGCACTAACCGCGCTGTGGAGACACGAAAAAATTATACCTCTCCTAATTAGTAGAAGTGGTAAGTCAGGGTCGTACCCACGAGGAGCAGTCCGATTATTCGTGTTTTACATATTAATTTATTAAACAAGCAAAACAAAACAAAGGAGGGAGTTTGTTTGATTTTATTAACTAAACTAGTAAATGCACCCGTGCGATGCACGGGCTATTTTAAGTTTTATAAGTAGAACGACATTATCACTAAAGATGGTTTTATTTTTCAAGCGGAGATGTTTTATTTATTTTATATATTATAAAAAACAATTAAAAAGAAAAAAATGTTAAACAATGAGATGTAAAAAGACATATGAAATTATAAAGTAAACAATTCTTAAAACATTACAACGAAGTAAAATAAATATCTACAAATTCTGAAATATTTCCTTATACACAACATTAATAGTCTTACTACTGTTATATTTCGGTATGTGATTGTATAGACGAAGATATAAAAATTCAGACAAAGTCGAGGCTAGAGTTTGACTCTATATCCGTAAGACGAAATTGCCACGTACTCAGGTGCAATACGTTTAGTAGCAAAACGCCTCCAAGATACAACGACTTTAAAACTTCAGACCGCTGCACTACAAGTTGGAAGTTATCGGCGAACGTACTCGGATATTTGAAACTTTCGGACTCTACTAATGCAGAATTTAGAAAGCTTTTGAATTGCAAAGAACTTGTGAAATCGAATGAATGAAATGAAATGTGGAGTGGCCTATTTATATATGTTGAAGAGTTGTGGTGCCTTTTTGGAAAGGTACCTCTTCACCCCTTGGTTGCACCCTTTGGACTAGACCCACCAGTTCGCTGGGCGGTCGCACCCGCAGGCTGACCCGGGCCCTGGCGGGTCGCACCAGTTCGACCCGTCCGGCCTGCTGGCGGATCGGTCCGACCCGACCAAGTTCGACCCACCGCCCCAGTCCGGTCCGGTTCGACCGGTTTGAGCCGTCGACCCGGTTCGACCCACCAACTGGTCCGGTTCGACCGGTCCGAGCCGCCCAACCGGCCGGTCCGGGTCGAACCGGTTCCTGACCGAACTCGGTCCACGTCACCACACCGCCTGACTCGAACCGCCACGAACCCGCGAGCCATCCGTCTGGACCACCTGGCCAAAACTTTAATGCTCCTCCAGACGACGCGTACATGCGAAGTGCAAAGTGAGCCTCTAAAGCAACTCAATGCGACATGTGCGACGTGCGCGTGCGGGCTCGGGCTCAGATGGTGCGAAGCACCATCCACGGGTCCATTTTAGCCAAAGGCTAAAATCCCACTAGGATCCACCATAAGGTCCACCATAGGGGAGCACACTTGATAACTACTTATCAAGTGCTCTACTAAATAAAGAGTATCCACTTACTCCAATTTTTCTATGTGGGACAAGTTCCCATATGTTTCCTTCATAAACTCTTCAACTTCCAAGTTTAAGTTGCAACCTTTGACAGTTAATATCTCATTCACCCGAAATTGGTTTTGAGCATATTAATACATTAAATTCATCTACTCGAAATGTAGATTATGAATTTGCAACTTGTTTCCATTTTTAACAAATGGATTGAATTAATTAAATTGGTCAATTTTGAGTCACAACCCAAAATTCCAAATTAATTTCCAACAATCCCCCACATGAATGATATTAATGCAATGCACACCTAAGAAAGTCCCAACGAGCCGTCCCTTCATCAGGATAGGTAGCTTCAGGCTTTGAACCTTCCCTAGTGAGATGCCATCGGATTTACTCACTGCTCAGTGAACATGATGCCTGAACTGGTCAGCTTTTGTGTAAATCAAGTACAATGACAACCACAAAGTAACGACTCTAATATCCTTTTGGTTCTCACGTTGTTGTCCATTTTGGCCATGGACCTTATCTCGGATTCATAAGTGTGTACTGAAAATATTACATTTGTCAGTTTGAAGCAGCCCTACTTCACACTTATATAGGTGATCTCATATTAAAGGTACCCTGAAATACCTTACCAGAAATGTATAGGAATCATTAAAAGCTGTTAAGCTTACCCTCACCACACATCATCAGGTTTTGTACCAAAAAAGGTACAATCAGCACTTGAGCGGAATCGAGAATGAGCTTGAAATTTGTTTTCAAGTGCAAAACTGTGTGCTTCAAAGCTTAGTTGTCTCATTGAACCAAGTTCTTGGGATCCTCCAGTCATCATGGACGAGTTACCACTATGAACACTCTTTAGTGTGTGGGTTTTAGCCCCGTTCCCCTTACCGCGCTATACATTTGATCTCGACCAATGCCTTTAGTCAGCGGATCCGCAATGTTATCTTTTGACTTTACGTAGTCAATGGAGATTACTCCACTTGAGATCAAATGTCTAACGGTATTGTGTCTCCTTTGGATGTGTCGAGACTTACCATTATACATGTGGCTTTGTGCCCTTCCTATAGCAGACATGCTATCACAGTGTATCATCACGGGAGGCACTGGTTTGCACCAACCAGGAATATCCTCTAAGAAGTTCCGAAGCCATTCTGCCTCTTCACCAGCTTTGTAGCAATGAACTCCGATTCCATTGTGGAACGAGCTATACAAGTTTGTTTAGAGGATTTCCAAGCCACAACTCCTCCACCTATAGTGAATACATGACCACTGGTGGATTTTAAATCTTTTGTATCAGATATCCAGTTTGCATCTGTGTATCCTTCCAATACGGCTGGATATCTTGTATACAAAATTCCATGATTCATGGTATGTTTTAAATACCTTAAAACTCTCATCAGAGCTTTCCAGTGATCCTTGTTAGGATTACTTGTAAATCTCCTAAGTTTGCTAACTGAATATGCTATATCTGGACGCGTACCATTTGTCAAGTACATCAGGCTTCCGATAATTCTTGCATATTTCAGTTGCAGCACTGGGTCTCCTCTATTTTTGGCTAAGTGTAGATTGACATCTACAGGAGTGTTAGCCGGGGGTACGTCATAAGCATCAAATTTCCTCAACACATTCTCAACGTAATGAGTTTGTGATAGGAAAATTCCATCAGAAGTTCTAGAGATTTTCATCCCTAGAATGACGTTAGCCACACCCATGTCTTTCATGTCAAAATTTCGTTTTAACATATTTTTAGTATTCATGATCGAGTCATGATTACTCCCAGTAATAAGTATGTCATCGACGTATAGACACACTATCACATAATCTTCTGGAGTGCCCTTTATATAGACACACTTATCGCACTCATTGATTTTGAAACCATTAGAGAGCATCACATTATCAATTTTTTCATGCCATTTAAGAGGTGCTTGTTTGAGTCCGTACAAAGATCTAACAAGTGTACACACCTTCTTTTCTTGGCCAGGCACTGCAAACCTTTCAGGTTGTTCCATATATATCTCCTCCTCCAATTCCCCATTTAAGAAGGCCGTCTTCACATCCATTTAATGTATCTCAAGGTTATGCAGAGCTGCAATAGCAATGAGAACTCTAATGGAAGTGGTCCTCGTAACTGGGGAATACGTATCAAAGAAGTCGTATCCTTCTCTTTGTTTGAACCCTTTGGCTACCAATCTAGTCTTATACTTATCAATTGATCCATCGACTTTATACTTCCTCTTTAGGATCCACTTGCATCCAAGTGGTTTACATCCTGGTGGTAGATCTACAATCTCCCACGTGTGATTTTGCATGATGGACTCGATTTCACTGTTTATTGCTTCTTTCCAGAGAGGAGCATCTGGACTGGATAATGCCTCATGTATTGTCCTGGGTTCACTTTCCATCATGTATGATAGAAAATCCGGCCCAAAGGACTTTTCCTTTCTGGCCCTTTTACTACGTCTCGGTTCATCATTACCCTCAGGTTCTTTATTAACCTCAACAGGTGAACCATTTGTAATTTCATAAGTTCTTTTACGAGAACTTACTTCTGTGTTTTCCTTCTTAGGAAATATGTTCTCAAAGAACACCACGTTCCTTGACTCAATAGTCCTTCCCACGTTTATTTCAGGAATGTCTGATTTGTGCACCAGAAATCTATATGCACTACTGTTATGCGCATATCCAATGAAAATGCAATCAACAGTTTTGGGTCCTATTCTCACTTATTTCGGCTTAGATACTTCAACCTTAACTAGGCACCCCCACACTTTAAGGTAATGGTAGGAAGGTTTTCTTCCTTTCCACAACTCGTACGGAGTTTTGTCCCTTTTCTTATGTGGCAATTTGTTAAGAATGTAGTTGGGAGACAAGATTGCTTCCCCCCACATGTTCTGGGGTAAACCCGAACTTATCAACATAGCATTCATCATCTCTTTTAGAGTTCCGTTTTTGCGTTCTGCAATGCCATTTGATTGAGGTGAATATGGAGCTGTAGTTTGATGAATAATACCGTTTTGTTGGCAAAATTCTTCAAATGGAGCTACATATTCTCCACCTCTATCACTACGAATCACTTTGATTCTTTTGCTAAGTTGATTTTCAACTTCATTCTTATAATTTTTGAATGCCTCAATGGCTTCATCTTTGCTTTTCAAAAGATATACATAACAGTATCTTGTGCAATCATCAATAAAAGTAATGAAGTAATTCTTACCACCTCTAGTTTGCACAAACTTTAAATCACACACATCAGTATGAACAAGTTCTAGAGGTGAAGTATTTCTATCAACTGAATAGAATGCTGTTTTGGCCAATTTTGCCTCCACACAGATCTCACACTTTTGTGAATCAAATTCCATTCTAGGAAGTAAATCTAAATTCACTAAACGTCGAAGTGTATTTTGATTTACATGTCCTAATCTACCATGCCATAAATTAGAACACTCAAGCAAGTAATTAACTTCACTTATATTAATATTGCGCTTAATGTCGCGCTTTATAGTCATTACATTCATTTTGAAAAGGCTCTTTTCGAGATAGCCTTTCCCAATAAATTGACCACATTTGGTCAGTACAAAATTATTTGCTTCAAAAACCAACCTAAATCCGGCCTTACTTAATAAAGAACCGGAGACTAAATTCTTGCGAATGTCTGGGACATGCAGCACATCCACGAGAGTTAGTTCTTTTCCCGACGTCATCTTCAACACGACCTTTCCCAATCCTACCACTGGAAACGTTGCAGAGTTTCCCATGAAGAGCTTTCTGCCATTGATCTCTTGGTAAGTGGAGAACAGTTCCTTGTCTGAACAGATATGACGGGTAGCCCCTGTGTCGATCCACCACTCCCTTGGATTATCTACCAAGTTGGCCTCGAACACGACGGCGGACAGATCCAATTCAGACAGTTCTTCTGGCAAGGATTTGTGCTCGGCAAGGTTGGCCTGATTCTTTTGGCCTTGATTTGCCTTCTTTGGCTGTCGACATTCGCTCGACTTGTGTCCGGGCTTATCACAGTTATAACAGTTACTTTGAATCTTTTGTTCGAGGTCTTCTGTTGCTTATTAGAGCCAGTACCGCGTTTTCTCTTCTTGCCACTTCCGGACTCTGCCAAATTCACACGTGCCTCACCACGGTTCTTGTCGCTTTTGACTTCAAATTTCCGGTTGTCTTCCTCGATCCGTAGTCTCACGATCAAGTCCTCAAGCCCCATTTCCTTGCGTTTGTGCTTGAGATAATTTTTGAAATCCTTCCATTGAGGCGGTAGCTTCTCTATGAATGCGGCTACTTGAAAGGATTCAGATAGTTGCATACCTTCAGCATGAATCTCATGGAGGATCAACTGCAACTCTCGAACTTGGTCCATGACCGTCTTCGAGTCCACCATTTTGAAGTCGAGGAACCGTCCGACAATGAATTTCTTCATTCAGGCATCCTCCGTTTAGTATTTTTTCTCCAAAGATAACCACAATTCTTTTGCGGTTTTAAAAATGGAATAGACATTGTAAAGTGAGTCGTCTAATCCATTCAGAATGTAATTTCGACACAGGAAGTCGTTGTGGTTCCAGGCATCCAAAGTAGTCATTCCCTCTTTATCCCCTGTTTCAACAGTAGGAGGATCTTCCCTCAAGAACCGGGCAAGACTGAGAGTTGTCAAGTAGAACAACATTTTCTGCTGCCATCTCTTAAAATTATTTTCGGCAAATTTCGTCGGTTTCTCGGCGTGAGCAGCAGGGATTGAAGGAGTAGAAACAGTAGAAGACATCTCCGAATATACGAAAAAAATTCGTCTTACGCTGTTATATTTCGGTATGTGATTGTATAGACGAAGATATAAAAATTCAGACAAAGTCGAGGCTAGAGTTTGACTCTATATCCGTAAGACGAAATTGCCACGTACTCAGGTGCCATACGTTTAGTAGCAAAATGCCTCCAAGATACAACGACTTTAAAACTTCAGACCGCTGCACTACGAGTCGGAAGTTATCGGCGAACGTACTCGGATATTTGGAACTTTCGGACTCTACAAATGCAGAATTTAGAAAGCTTTTGAATTGCAAAGAACTTGTGAAATCGAATGAATGAAATGAAATATGGAGGGGCCTATTTATATATGTTGAAGAGTTGTGGTGTCTTTTTGGAAAGACACCTCTTCACCCCTTGGTTGCACCCTTTGGACTAGACCCACCAGTTCGCTGGGCGGTCGCACCCGCAGGCTGACCCGCGCCCTGGCGGGTCGCACCAGTTCGGCCCGCCCGGCCTGCTGGCGGGTCGGTCCGACCCGACCCAGTTCGACCCACCGCCCCAGTCCGGTCCGGTTCGACCGGTCCGAGCCGTCGACCCGGTTCGACCCACCAACTGGTCCAGTTCGGCCGGTCCGAGCCGCCCAACCGGCCAGTCTGAGTCGAACCGGTTCCTGACCGGACCTGGTCCACGTCACCGCATCGCCTGACTCGAACCGCCACGAACCCGCGAGCCATCCATCTGGACCACTTGGCCAAAACTTTAAGGCTCCTCCAGACGACGCGTACGTGCGAAGTGCAAAGTGCGCCTCTAAAGCGACTCAATGCGACATGTGCGACGTGCGCGTGCGGGCCTGGGCTCGGGCTCAGATGGTGCGAAGCACCATCCACGGGTCCATTTTAGCCAAAGGCTAAAATCCCACTAGGATCCACCATAAGGTCCACCATAGGGGAGCACACTTGATAACTACTTATCAAGTGCTCTACTGAATAAGGAGTATCCACTTACTCCAATTTTTCTATGTGGGACAAGTTCCCATATGTTTCCTTCATAAACTCTTCAACTTCCAAGTTTAAGTTGCAACCTTTGACAATTAATATCTCATTCACCCGAAATTGGTTTTGAGCATATTAATACATTAAATTCATCTACTCGAAATGTAGATTATGAATTTGCAACTTGTTTCCATTTTTAACAAATGAATTGAATTAATTAAATTGGTCAATTTTGAGTCACAACCCAAAATTCCAAATCAATTTCCAACAACTACTACATTTACCATCAGTACCACAACTTAAAATTTTCAAACCTTTACGAGTTGTAACTCTAGAAATTGCCACATACAATTGTCCATGGCTGAAGACTGGTCTTCTCAAAAAGAGTCCAACATTTGAGAGTGACTGACTTTGGCTCTTGTTTATTGTCATTGCATTAGAAACAATGAGAGGAAATTGTCTTCTTTGGAACTTGAATGGCAATCTTTTATCTGAAGGTGTTAGAGTCATTCTGGGTATTAAAATAGTATCACCCACATTACTTCCTGGAAGTAGACGTGTTTGCAGAACGTGATCAGCCATCTTAGTAATAACCATCCGTGTTCCATTACACAATCCAAGCGAGTGGTCAATGTTCCTTAATAACATCACAGGAGTACCCACTTTCAAATTTAGTTGATGGTTAGGTACTCCGGAACACTTGATTGTATTAAGAAATTCCGGTGCATGTACATCTTGCAATAAGTCAACCCCTGAATCTGACTTGCAGTGGCTATCAGAACTCAAATACATCTTGCCCTCGTGACGTCATGTACTCATTCATAGAGTTCACTTCATCAAGTGTTGGTGCCAAGATTGCTCTACCCTCTAAGTATGATGAATCATCAGCCGTCTGTCCAAAATCGGGATAAGTGCTTTCTACTATTGCGGCAATAGGATCCCCTGAAGTCTTCAGTAATATGTCATCAGGTATTTCAATATCCACAACACCATCATTAGGACCTCCTAGCGTACCATCTCCTACACTCGCAATCCACTCGGAGAATTTCTTCAACTCATCATATTCAGCATTCGACGCAAGATTTTGTAGTCTCATGTTTTTGGATAATCTCATTACCCTACAATCTGACCACAAATATGATGAGTTCACACTTGCATTAACGATGTCTTGTCTACTACCTTTGGGAGCAACGAGTAAAAATTTTCGGAATTCACCTCCAAGAACAACCGTCTTTCCACCGAAAGTATCATCGCACTCCATAATATTCTTCAAAGTCTTATCTAGAGTCTCGAAGCAATGTTTGTGCATCATTAGTGCTTCATCCCATATTATCAATCGGCACTTGATAAAGAGTTCTGTTAGAGGTGTTCCTTTTTTGACAAAACACAGTGAATCTTCATTGAGATTGATGGGGATCTTGAATCTTGAATGGCCCGTTCTTCCACCTGGTGGTAGTAGTGATGCAATGCCACTTGATGCAACATTCAACACTATGTCTTCCTTTGACCGAATTGTTGCCGATAGTGTCCTCCAAACAAACGTCTTCCCAGTGCCTCCATATCCATACACAAAAAAGATACCACTTTTATCAGTGTCAACTGCATCCATAACTGTCTTGTACACATGAAGTTGGTCAGTATTCATCTTTCGCAGCAAGTCTTCGTGTTCCTTATGCAATTCCTCCTTATTATACTGCAGCTCATCTACAATGAATTTGTTCTGATAAGTTGTGCATCTCTAGATGTCAGGCACAAGTATCGGTGGATAGTCACTCAATCTCTTGCCCCGATTCATAAGTAACTTCTCAATCTCCAATAAAGAAAAATTCTTTATATCCTTATCATCTAATACTAAGTCTGCAATTATAAATAATAACAAATTATACATAACATTTAATTTTAAATTAAATGTAACAATACAAACAAATAAATTTAAAATACATATCAATTAAATTACAAAAGTTATGTGCATAACAATATGTACCTTGATTATTCATCAGTTGTCGCTGTCTGTACAGAATATCATCGGATAAATATGTCCAACACTGTTCCCAAACAACTTCAGGTCTACTTAAGCAATCTGATTAAAGAAGCGTCGCAAACAAACCTCTAACTGATTGCGCTGATGCCCAATAGCTTGCCTCGACAATTCCATCTATGTACTCTCTGTCGTCTTCCAACAAACCCAGTGCATAGCAAGCATTGCGATATGTTTTGTACTGTACATTGTGGATCTTTTTAAAATCATTGTGGCATTTGCATCCAATTACAACATTTAGAAGACATCGCACATAGTATGCATCTCCTGTTCCGGGTGGTACATAATAAAGCCTCGCAAGCGAAAATCCTCTCTCCCTTGGCACCCACTTCTTGTCCTTTGGCTTCCAAACAAACTTTTGAGGAAATTCTACAACGTGAGATCTTTTGCAAGACTTTCATACTCTATGTTAGCTTTGAACCACCCAAAAAACATGCTTTCATGAACAGTAGGCCGAGCAATAGCTGAATTCAACGTACCGGATTCTGAAAAGATAACAGGTTGTTGATTCGGTAGATGAAATGACAGTCTCTCAACTGGAGGCTCCTTGTGTTGGATCTCATATCCAAAAATCCTCCATGCAGCTTCACATGGAGATATGTATCGACAATCATAGTACATATCAATCTCATTGAGAATGTTTTCACCACCATCATTATTTCCACTCTTGTAAAAACCAGCAGTAATACGGTCGTTACCTTTGTTCACATATTTGAATAGGTACTTTATAGATCGAGACTAGTTACACCATTCGACATCCAAATGTGCACCGTATCTAAGAAGAAGATACCTATTATGCGGGACGACATATCTATTGTCCAGATGAATACCGGACTTCTTAACTGTTCTTCTAGTATCTCGCCATCTGTACAAAGGGTAACCATCGTTGTCCATGTTCGTGGAATCCAAATTTTTTTAGGGAAACGTTTTGTGTAAGATTTGTCGACCATGCAAGGTGAATTTGGGTTAAGAATCCCACATGGTTCGTGAATCATATAATCTCGTACAACAGCATAGTATTTCAGATTCTCTTCTTCATTTGGAATTTCAGTCGAAATGATTTTGTCAATGTCATTCCTAGTGGGGTACTTATCCTCTTTCGCAAGGAAAAGTAGAATGTGAGCGTGTGGAAGTCCTCTCTTCTGGAATTCTACAGTGTATATGACTGCAAAAGTAAATTTATATTATGTGGGTGTCATGATATTAAAAAAATTTAAAAAATAGATGACATATATAAAATGATAATCAACGTATAAGTAATGTTAAATTATTACCTGCTATGATTTTCCCGAAAACTTTATTATATTTGAGATCCTTTAGATCCAATTTTATTTTAAACACTCGAACAACTATATCGGGCCGATCTTCCGATTTTAGATTCCTACGTTCAAGAAATCTTGTAATTTCTGGCCACTTTGGATTACAAGAGAATGTTATGAAAAGATCTGGATAATCTGCCCATCTGCATATTGCCATTGCATCTTGATAATTCTGAATCATATACCTGGCACCACCCGTAAAGCTAGGGGGTAATATAATTCTCTGGCCAAGTTTACTTGGATCTGTTTCCCCACGAATAACTGCATCCTGCAAATCACTATACATATCACAATGCAGTTGTGACTGGTGAGTACGTACAAACCACAACCTGGCAGACTCGATCAATGTATATATATCGATAGTAAATTGCTGCGTGAGTCTTCGACTTGCAAGAATCAACGATACCTCTCCGTTTCGTTCATGTAACCTATATGCTGCATACTCCCATTGACTGACCCTTTTCCTTCCACCAGATATAGAACCTCTTCCTTCAGCAAAAGGAATATCTTCCCTATAGCCATCTTCTCCGTAAGGAAAAAGCAGTGGATACTGTAATTCAAGATAAGATGCATGTAACTCATTAATACGCTTTAGTTGTCCAGATCTTGTCTCGACTATGATGTCCCTGTCCCCCAAAGCTCTATTGAAATCACCTACAACCAATGCTGCAACCTCTGAAACTGTAGGCATATTATACGTCCTTGTATCCCCGTGCCTTCTTCCAATTAGGTGGAGTTTAACGTCTGTACGACCCTCAACAATCATTTTTTCCCGTGCCATTCTAAAAGACTTAGCCAAAACATTATGTTCATCTAACATGGCTCTTAGTGCAGAAATAATATCCAGATGTAGGTTATGTTCGACACTATTTGACCTAAAATAATACAAAGTATCATATGTTAATATAAATATTACCCACAACATGAATATTATCAGGAAATAATGAATACTCTTAAGTATATTGAAAAATCAAGCTTCAAATAATACCTAACTGACTTTATATGATTTTGAAGTTCATCTTCGGTGTCATATATATATAGCTGAGCAAATTTCGGAGGTGAACCTTCGCACGGCAGTAAACTCCCAATAAGGTGATAATTTTTACCGTTAAGCGTGAATACTGGTAGAGAATTTCCTGTATTCATTCTTTAATCCACCCTTCCACCCATTAACGTGAAGCAAAACATGTTATTGTATGATCTAATATTATCCAAATAGTGTTTTGACTTAACAGAATGTCCAAATACTAAATCATACAGTAATGGCGGTGGAATGTGCATTTTTGGCAATTGAATTTTCCCATGTACGCAACAATCTGAATATCTTGGATTTGTTGTTTGGCATCGCGGATTCAACCTCTCATCATACCAGAACAATGCATGACAATGTTGGCATTGAAATGTGGGATCTCCAAGATCCCAATATTCTGTTCATCATAAAAAAATAAATTAATTGAAATTACCTGGTATATTGATATAAAGTGAACACATAATATCTTTTAAAAATTTTGGATGTTGTTACGTACCAATATCATTGCGGACATGAGCTTCTTGAATACCATTAACCTCTTCTATGTCGATATCTTCATCCAAAAAAAGAAAAATACAGAAAAACGTTATGTAAAAGGAAAATTAATCCTCTGTACACTATAAAGTGGTAACGTAAAATTTATGGGACAAAAAATCAAAATACCTTGTACAATAGGGATATCCACTTCATGAATACGATTTGGTATTTGATTTATGTACCCACTTTGATTATTCAGAGTCATATCACCTTCCAAATCAATTACTACTGGTTCGTTGTTTAGCGTATTGACTCCTCTTTTACGTTGTTTCCTTTTTCTTTTTTTTTTTTTTTTTTTTTTTTTTTTTTTTATGTTAGTCGTCGCTGTTTAAAAATAAATACAAAATGAAAGTTATTATTTGGTTTTTAAATTAATACTTATAATTAAAAAATATAAGACACATCACATATTAGGTATTTATTAAAATAATAAACTGATATTGATTAATGTATAAATATTTTAAACCATTTAACTTAAAAACAATAACAATTGTCAGAAATATACCTGAAGCGAAATATGTTGTTACTTCATCTTCCAAGTCTATGATAACAGATGCATCCACTGAAGAAAATCGAGTAGCTCGTGAAGTTTTTTTGCCTAATCGACTACTTGTTCCAGGCACTAACAATTATTTATAATAAATTAAATAATCTATATTTCATAATTTGAAATAATTGATATATATAAAAAAAAAAAAAGTATAATGTGTGTATGACTTAAGTACCGTTAGTGATGTCACCAAATGGATTCCTAGGTTTAGGAGTCAAGCATGATGAATCCACCAAAAATCCAGGACGTCTGTTAAATGGGGTCATGACAACTGTTCTACGCGTCTGCAGACTTGTACTGATTTCTGAACTTTCTGTATATAGATATCATGAAAAAATCATAAACCAAAATTTTGAATATGTGAATTCATTCATTCACAATTACACCACTTAAAACAAAAATGTTTAATTTATTTAGCAATGAAATACCATTTAAAATAGGTATGGAACAAAACTTTTATTATGTTCACAAAGTATAATATATGACCTAATGATTATATTAGAGAAATAAAATCTTGAAACAGGTTTTGTTGTATGAAAGATAAAGACATGAAGTTAAAATAATAATAAAAAAAAAATTGTAGTATAAAAGTAAAAATTAAAAAACATAATTCTAACTAAGTTATAAAATATAAACTAATCAATATTATTCTACTAATACAATTGATATAAAAAAAAGCATACACATTAAAAAAATATTTTTTACCAACATCACAAATTTTAAATAGATCAACAAAAAATATTTGGCTTATCAAATAAAAATTGAAATGAAATTTATTTCCCTAATTTGATTGGGCCTCTTAATTTCAATTAAAGAAAATACCTATAATAATCCTGAATAATATATAAATATCTGAGGCCCAAATAAACATACCTAAATATATTGCCCAAATCAGCCATAACATACAACCCAATAGGTCTTATCCAGGGTATAAAAAATCGCGAATCTCACCGAAATCTCGTGAAATGGGCTTAGCCGAGACGAAATCTAGCTGTGATTCAATTTTGTCAGTTTTGAGATTTCGGCGATATTCTCGCGAAAATCTCGCCTTTCGAAATCCCCGCGCGCAGCTGTTGCTTTCCTTCAGTGTTCGGCGAGATTTTCTCACCATTTATCGCGATATTTTTTTTTTTTTTTTTTCAAATCAGCAAAATTTTGTAAAATTCAGCCCAAAGTTGGATTTAAACCTAGGACCTGTTGTTGAATGAAAGTCTAAGTTTTAACCACCAAACCAAGTCATCAACTTGTTATCATTTCTATCCTTTTTTAATTTTATTAATCTTTGCTTTTAGATAATCCTCATTTATTTAGACTTAACTTTTAATTAGTGTTGCTCTTGAATAAAATATGTTATAGGTCAATCAAGAAAAGTTTTATATATTATAAATATTCTCAATACTTTAACTAACATAATTTCGAAATAATTTTAATAAAAATTTTAATTTTCTTTTATATTTTTAGCCTATTTAAATTCTCACTTTAATTTTAAAATAGTAACTTTAATTAGTGCATAATGAACAATTAGTTGTATTGTTTCTTATTTACCAACTAGTTGTATATGCGTGAATTTGAATCAAGTTTTAGATAGTTGTATATGCGTGGATTTGACTCAAATTTTAGATTAAATATTTGAATTTAACTAGGTTTATGATAATCTAACAAATATCGTGATAAATTAAGTGTTTTAATACATTTTCCAGCGTTTTGCAAAAAAATTCACCGATATTCCGATATTAATCGATATCTCCGTAAATTGAAAGACCGATATTTCCGTAAATATCGATATTTTCGTCCTTGGTTGGAATTGAAGCAGAGAGATGGAGATGGGTGTCTAGAAAGTAGAAAGGCAGCAAAGAGGAGAAGTGGCCATTAGCAAAAATTGAGAAATTGAGAGAGAGAGAGAGAATAGGTGGGCGAAATATAGAAAAGGGCTTTCAACTATTAATATTAATTAAATAAAAATAAAAATGGGGAAAAAGAGAAATTCCTTGATATCCGTGAATGGCTGGGCTGCCTGGATATACCAGATTTCTACCTCTAAATCACTTTCCTATTTTTTAATTAGATAAAACACCAAAACTCATTATTTTATGCTAACAAAGGAAGATATTAATACTCCAAATTTATAATAATGTTGTAAAAACTCTGTAAATAATTATCACCATATTAGGAAAACTTGTTGTCCACTCAATTCGGGAAGGAAAATGTGTTGATGTAAGATGATTTCTCGTTGTTTCAACGCCACATTCGATCTCTTTCAATGATTTATATGAAATAAATATCACTTTTCACTTGAATGTCCATCGAAACGAATTGATTTGTACTATTATAGAAAATCTGATCATCCTCCATAACAATTTAACCTCTTTACGCATAATTAAAATAAGCATATTTTTTCTTTTCCAGAATTTAGAATCTTTTAATTTATAGAACATTACTTTTTATAATAATTAAAAATGACATTTACAAGTGGGTGCAATTTTCTTTACACCTAAGTGTGTCTAATTCTAATAGAATAATAATAATAAGTAGTATTGAAATCAAAGTATGGTGGGATGTATAGCATGTGACAATGCAACGAGGATTAAGATATCTCCTATATTCATCGATATCTCTCCGAAATTTTTTTTTTTGACGATTTCGAAATGATATTCAGATGTAATAACTTTCTATCAGAATTTTTCCGAAATATTTCCAAAATTTCTCCGAAATCTCCAAAAATTTCGATTTGGGTTATCTCCAGGTATAATTTATGAAAAATTTACAAAAAAATCAATGAATTTCGGTAAAATTTTGGCGAATTTCGGTGAATATCAGTTAATTTTGGTGAAATTTTGGGAAATTTTCGGATATTTTCGATTTTTTTAAATGGTTGACATGATATGCAATTGGTACTTATTTGAGCTAAAGACATTATTGAACACAGAAAAAAAAATTCTCCGAAATCTCCAGTAATTTCGATTTGAGCTATATCCAGGTATAATTTGTGGAAATTTTATAGAAATTTCGATGAATTTCGGTGAATATCGGTGAAATTTTGGGGTTTTTTTTTTTTTTTAAATGGTTGACATGATATGCAATTGATTTTTATTTGAGCTAAAGACATTATTGAACACAGAAAAAGAAAAAATTCTAACGATAAACAACAGTCTGTTAACATTTTTGTATCATATTGTCAGACATCTTTTATATTGTTTAATATTTATAAATTAGCTGTAAATATTTTCATTTGTATTCGAAAATAGGACCTGTTGAATGAACCTCTAAACTTTAACCATCAGACCAAGTCAAGAACTTGTTATGATTTCTACCTTTCTTAATTTTATTTAGTCTTAGCTTTTAAATATTCCTCATTTATTTGGGCTTAGTTTTTAATTAGTGTTGCTCTTGAATAAAAAAATGTTATAGGTCAAGAAAGAAAAACTTTATATATGTTTAAATATTTTTAATAAATACTTTAATATATTTGAATTTATCAACTAGTTTATATGTGTAAATTTGGCTCAATTTTTAGATTAAATATTTGAATTTAAGTAGGTTCATAACAATCTATAAAATATCGTAATAAATACATTTTTCGGCATTTAAAAAAAATTACACCGATATTTGAATATTAATCGAGATTTCACCGAAATCTCTCTAAATTAAAACACCGATATCTCCGTAATTACCGATATTTTCATCCCTGGTCTTATCTAATAAAATGATAATATAAAGAGTAATGGGCCGGCACAAACGCAGGCCATTTTCTTATGGGCCAAAACATCTATTTTTTTAAGATTGTTGTCTCTACAACAACCATTTGGATCGACACAAACCCAACAAACTATAAATTCCTGTGTCTTGAACATTCTAGAACCATGTATTAGAACAGCACCGCCTCACTCTTCCCCCATTACACCGCCTCTCACTAATCTCCCATTTCTCTCTCTAAATTTTTTATCGTTTCTCACTCTTCCCCCATTTCTCTCTCTCACTCATCTCATATTTACAGATCTCAACACTCTCCGTCTGCAATATTTACGAAACATTTTTGAATCTTTCAACTGTCTTTTCCTCGCCCGTTGTTATCAAAGTAGTTAGTACAGGGGCAAATTGATATTTTCAGTAGATTTTTTAGTCTTTAAGTCCCATTCTTACTACTGACCACTTTAATTGATGGCGATATATGTTTTCAGAATAACACATCCGTAAATATTTTGGAAGATTTCAAAAAATTTATAGGTAATTTTATACTCCATTCGTCCCGACTTATCTTGCACGGGGGGAGGTCGGCACAGATATTAAGAAAAATTACTTTTTGATTGTTTGTTGACTTTTCAAAGGTGATTTGAAGATGGAGATTGAAAGTGAAGATTTTGAGGGTGGAGATTATGTTATAACTTTCCTTTTTTAGGCTGTGCAAGATAAGGTGGGACGGTCATTTAAGGAAAGTGTGCAAGATAAGGTGGGACGGAGGGAGTATTATTTTGAAAACATGCATATATATCTATTTTTGATTGGGATGTTTTTATGTTTTTTTTTTGTTTTTTTTTTTTATCTTTTTTCAGTTTTTAATCATTATAACTGAGCATTTGATGTTTGTATGCTACCAATCTGGGGATAGATCTGTTTATGTTCTCATATGAGCATAGATATTACTTACATATCTAGATCTGAGATTTATTTTTTCATTTTAAAGACGGGCAGTTGTTTTTCTTGGAAAAAGTTCCCTTTTTTTACTAATTATAAACAGTATATTGTGGATCTCTAAATAGATTGCACGGGTCTTTCTGCAAAAAAAAAAAAAAAAGTTTCACTACAGATCAAATATTTTTTTGAATTTTGTTGTTTTTTTATCATTTTTGTCATTCACTTCTACTATTTCCGTTAAAAAATCAGTTCTATCATGTTAGATATATAGTGAAATGTTTAAAATATGCAAAAGATCAATCATATTTATAGATCTGGTTTTATTGCGACACTGATGTAAGTTTAAATGTACAGTTCTAGTGTTTATGTTAATCGATCTGTAAGATACATGACCTGATCTAGTGTTTTTTTCTCACGTTTGTAGATTCAATGTACAGATCTAATGTATGTGTAAGAGGCAAAATTGCTTTCGTTGTATTTGTAAAATAGAAGCTTTGTATTCGGTTAAAATCACGTCACAGACAAAGTTTTGGCTAAATACGAAGAACATGCAGATAAAGATTGATCAGATTATTCAGATGGAAAAAGGTATAATTCTTTGTGTTGGTTTGTGTCTTATATGTTGTATATATTATATGATGTTTACTTAAGTTTATGTATCTTTGGACAGTTTCCAACATATTATTACATGATGTTTACTAACGTTTTATGTATATTTGGTTCTGTTGTCTGCAGCAAATGAAATACTACTTCCAGCAATATCATCAGTAATTCTCCCATTTTTCCATGTTAGTCTGAAAAAAGATAAGTATTCCTCGTATTTTGTTTGCAGTTTATAAATATTAATATCTTTTATATTGGTGGTTTATTTCATTTTGTTTGCACAATAAATTGTAATACCGCCGAATTAACTACTGATGACATTAGAATATTTGTTGTTTTATATTGATATTTTAAAATATGATAAATGTTTAGATACAGTAGAGAATAAAGAATATAGGTTCTGTTGTATTCAAATTGGCAATTTATTTCACTTTTTTAACACAAATTTTGATTGTTTGTTAATTTATTGTTATTCTATTTAATGCAGTTTGAAAAAATGATGACAATGAAGATCATCAGTTTCTCATGTGGTATTATTCTGAAAAAACATAAGTATTCCTCCGATTTATTTGTGATTTTCCTATTAATTACAATTTTTATTACACATGATTTGTGTTTATATGTTGAATTATTAAGCAATTTAGTATCAGATATACAAATATATAAATTTTAATGAATTGTTAATCAAATAAAACTGAATTACTTACTTCTAATTATTGTTGAGTATACTTTTATTACATAAGTATTTGTGCGGCTGCCTCATGTTAAACCTTAAGAATTATTTATAATTGTACTTTTTTTTGCAGAAATCTTAAGTATAAACATAATATATAAAAGTTTTTTTAAACTTGATGTAAACAATTTGAATTATTTAGGAAAAAATATAAATTCATTTATTGTCAACACTAATCATACCAATATTTTTTACTACTAAAACAGTTCTTTATAAGGTTTCATCATAAACATCATTGACTATACAATAATGCATATAATAGAATTAAGATAATACCACACTTACACAAATATAATTCTCAAATATTATGCAGGATAAAAGTCAAAATATCTGAATCACTGAACATAATAAAGGGCAGTACAGGTATCATCAAGATCATAGTAAGTATATCTAACCTTTTGTGTGGTTGTTCTTCAAATCGTTTTTTGTATGATCCATCCTTCTGATATGATTGGTACTTGAATCTGCTGCGTCTAAATTTGCTAGTTTGTATACTCTGTCAAAGCATTGTTTGTATTTGAGATGTATACTGTGTGATATGAAGGATGATCTGATTCGTATATTATATATTCCTAGGAAGAAATAGGTTATTGCTCGCGATATATATAGACAAATTATAATAGATATTATGTGATATCGTTTTTTATTGATAGGGTTGATATACTGCCTCCTCAGTATTAGGAATTTTGGTCTATCAATAAAACGTTAGTTGGATTCAGATATATGATAACCATATCTTTAGGATAATTCCTCCTAATTTATAGAAATTTTTTACTAAAAAATGTTCGAAACTTTTAAATATAGGAAATGTTTCATTAAATATATATTACTTATATCATTACCGATCTTTAAGATTTAAAACAATAGCAGATTTAGTGTTTTTTAACCGACTTCACTATTGTTTTTATTATTTTTAGGTCTATGTTATGAATTTTTTTCATCTGCATATACGAATCCATTTTTTTTTAAATGTAAAATATTTTAAATACTTATACTGATTATACACATTTTTTAAATTGGCATTTTTTAAATTTGGTGTTTTTAAGTATATAATAAAAAGTAAAACAAATGTTTTAAATTTTTTGTTGTACCAGATGTAGTTTTTAAGTCACATGAAAATTTGTTGATATATATTTCGAATGATTATTGTTATTATTGTACGTTTAATTCATCTGAGGTATGTTTAAATTATTTGCAGTTTTTTAACAGCATTTAAGTAACAAATTATTCTCAATTTTGTTTTCCAATTTAAATATATCTCTTAATAAACGATCATTATAAAACCATTAAGTTAGAAATATTGCACCATTAATTTTTTTTTTTCTAAAATAAATTTAGGCTTTAGGGTGTAGGGTTTAGGGCACTAAACAAAATAACTGATTATATATACATAGATTAGTACAGGGTTATATATATTATTTGTTCTAAATAAAGTGTTATAATGATATTGTCGATGTTTTAAGTATTAAATATGTTAAAGTAGTTATTTCATGAGAAATTTATTGTTAGTTGCCATTATTTCGTTAAAAAAAAGGCACCCATTATTATTTTTCAGTTAAAATGTAAAGGTTAAGATATCTTCAAAATCATTACTTTATCCACAGTCAACACTGTAAAACATTCTTTAATGTTAGATATTTCAATCGCACAATTTCACAAATATTTTAAAATCAGATCTGTACTGTTAATTTAGAATTCATTTTGTAGACCAAGCCTTTGTACAATACAGAGATAGCTCGAAACTTGGTACAATAATTTTTTCAACTAAATATATATAGATTTATTATATATGATTGATGTTTCCATGCATATTCCATTGCTTGTGCATATTAATTATTTCTATTTATATGATTTTATTTTGTGTTTAGTGCCAACTATAATGTTACAAACTTAGATTGAATGATTCAGTATAAATTGAATAGACAAATGTTGATAAAAACAAAAAAAAAACATTAACTGAATAAATATAGACATTGAAAATAGCCCAAGGTTAAGTCTCATACTGACAGAAACAATAAGAAACACACGAAACTAAAATTGGAAAAATATTGTTCAAATAACCCCAAACTGAATAGAAATAACGAAATTAAATTATAGAGCAAATAGATTCACGGCTTCTCTTTCTTGACCACAACGGCTTTTGGCTTCTTATTAGTAGAAAATGATTCATCTAGTCTTCGCTTAACTGGTTGACCGCCATCAATAGGCGTAGATTTAACAACCTCGTCATCTTCAACCACTTTCTGATTAGTCTTCTCGGGTGTGTTCACCTCCTCATCAGATTCTGTAGATTCCTGATTTTGCTTTAACAAAAGACGCAACAATATATTAGATAATAAATATGTATTTTGTAAAATGATAGACAATTGGGTATTAAAAACTGGAGTGTGGCTTAGAAAATACTTACATTAGCATTTACAGACTCAGATGGATAAACAGAAGAAATATTGTCATCTCCCTATAAACATTCAAAATTATATGTTAGTTTTTTATAATTATATATGATTTTTATTTGTTAATATATATTCATATAATTTCAAACCTGTGGTGTTTTATATGACTCTTCAAATCGTGCAATGACTTCTGTATCGTTGAGATCTTTATGACTGTGAAAGCTTTATTGAGGTTACCTGACCCATCCTTTTGAACCTTCACCTTAATTAGGACCTTGCGCACACCCAGATTTGCAATTTCTTCTAGTAAACCATCTCTCTCAGTTTCCTACGTGTAGATAATTTATTAATTATACATTTTGAGTGTTTGTTCATATTTCGAAATATCCAAATTAGTTGTTTGATATATATAATAAAAATTGAAATTCTTATGATAAATGCTCACCAACTTTTTCTTGAAATCGGTAGCTCTCATTCCCATTAAGTTCACACCTTCCTTATCCCAACAGACAAACAGAGCATTGGCTTTCCCATCATGAACACGTAACTCAACTTTGAACCTGTATAAAAATAAAATGATATTGTTATCTTTATTACGGCTAATAATTTATGAAGCAATTACAGTATATTTTATTCAAAAATGATTTTTGAATTAACCTGTAGTTTTCGCTTTCGATTGAACACTGCATTTGTAGCATTCGTACTTCTCACCAGTTAGTGAAACCTTTCTGAAGCATGTATTACAGGATTTATAGTAGCAATTCTCTTCTTTTTCAATTTCAACTATAGTTCTCGAAATCCAGAAAAGGCCCTCCTACTAGATTTGTGTTAAAAAAGTCTTTACGATATTTTGAACTCATTTTTTTGTTAACAAAACAACATCATTTAAAATTATGAGTTAGTTAAAATTCTACAAATATCTAACATACTTTAGTTGGTTTCTCAAGTAGTTGAGAAATAGTACGGACATTAGCAACACCGCTTGTGAATTCTGAAATAATAGACGTCCCAGACATGTCGGAAATAGTGCTAACGCATGGTTGTGATTGGTCTTTTTCCCATCCTGTATTTGAATAAAATTTATTTATATACTTTAACATATATATTGAGTTTTATTTGAAATTGCATAAACTTGTTTATTTTATATATAAATTTACCTTTGACAAAATGCCTTGATTTGTGGATCTGTTCCATTTACGACCATCTTCTGATATGATATGTGTTTGTCACTTGCTTCTCGTCTGTATTATAGATATAATGTTGAATAACGAATTTATAATATTATGTATATATACTAAGTTATTTTGTTTTTAAAAAGAATAAGAATAAAATATATGTATACATCAAATAATAAGTACTATAATTCTTACACATATACTCCTTCAATCTCCCAGATTGTATCACCACGACAATTGGTTCAGTGCTATCTTCATTCAAGAAAGGTAATACCGACTCTATGTACTCATCCCAAAGAGTTACAGTAAGTCTCATACTCCTAACATATGGGCAAAAATAAAAATTAATACATCATAAAAAGTAATGATAGAAGTGGATTTTTTGAAATTATATTTACTGAATTATTTAAAATGAAGATTTGTGGGGTGGTTCCTTGCCAACCACCCGACCAATCACATCTGTATGATAAAAAAAAGAATATAATTATTGGATAGATAGTCTGAAATTTAAAAAAAAAAAATAACAATCAGAGTTTAGAAGTTATATGGAAAGTTACCGAAAAGTTTGAAACATGTATTTGCATCCATAGCATAAATGACATCATAGGACACAAAGTTGTACATATTCGACGGAAATGTATCATCTCGTAGTTGAACAATCTTCGTCTTTCCAATGAATTGAATCTTGTATGAATGACCACACGATTTATATGTAATTTTTGGATTAACCTCAGAAACCAGAAAATTTGAGATGACTTCTTCACAGTTGCATGAATAGTGCCCCCCTTTATAAATATTAAATCCAAATAGATTAAACATCACGCATAGATAAAAGATAAAATATTCAGATTGTACAAAAGATTGTAACACTAAAACAGATCATAATTTTACCTCACGATCTCTGAAAATAAGATCGAAATTGTAAGCTTGATCCGTACGTCCCCACATAGGAACTATGTAAGCTCTCACTAATGGGACCTTTATTGCCCACAACATTTTTTCTGGAGTGAGTTCATCAACCTTGTTGAAAACTGGAGCCATTGATTTTTTAAGAAATAACTTCCAAGTGAAGGGTATTAAAAGTGTGATGATGAATATGACAGAAGAGGCATATATATATAGTTGAATTCAAACTCTAGTAAGCACGCGTCAAGTATTTTAAATCTGTTAATCATACGGCTTACAGATATATTTTACAAAATATATACAATGCTTAAATCTCTCAACTGCATTTTATCACTTGAATTTTAACCTATCAGTTAGTTCACGTTTGAATTAGGTTTTTTAAATGCTTACTTATCGGTTTTATCTTTATTTACATATCTCAACTGTTTCCGGATATCTCTATATTATACAATATATTTAGGCCTATATATGGTGTACATCAGGAAATCTGGAATCACACTTTATATATCGAGATATATTTCATAAAATATATATGGACTTTTTAATTCCAGTAAACTGTTAGCAAAATATTTTTCTAGATTAATCGTAATATATTTTATACAATAGATTAATATATTTTTCTTAATAAAATCTTACAGTTTTCCAAATATGAAGAATTTAATACACTTAAATTTTATATCGTAACTTATTTAAATCCATCTTTAGATGTATATGTTTATATGTAGATTCTGTAAACAGAATTGTACAACTGCCTTTGGGTATATCTATATTATACTGTATATATATTGGGAATATAATCATTTACATTTGAATTCAATGGAATTACATACCATAGAAAAACTGTTAATTAATAAAATATATGATCTGTTACTTACATGAGATTGTTAACAAATATTTTTATGGTTATTTTGTAAAATATCATTTGATAATATCGAGTATATTTCATTTTTTTTAAAAAAATCGTTAATTTTTTTCGAATATCATATTTATATTTTCCTAGAAATCGTATGTGGTTAATATTGAGTATATGATTTGTTAATTACCTTATATTCCTTTTGAATTTCTTTTCCCAGTTATGTGTACTCTTACATTTATTATATAGATTACTAATATTTTTTCGTCGTTGGTAAATATGTTGGATGGTAATGGTACCAACTCTTTACTTCATCAGATTTAGAAAATCAATAACTAAATTTATTTACTAATTTTTGGGTTGTTTATAAATATGTTGTTTGTGGCCTTCTTTAATACAGTATGCTTTTTTGAAAACAAACTTGTATTAACTAATTTTTGGGTTGTTTAGTAATATGTTGTTTCTGACCTTCTTTAATACAATATGCTTTTTCCAAAACAAACTTGCACTATATAGTGATAGAATTTGAAAAAAAATATTCTTTACATTATAATATTGTTGTATAATAATTATTTTAATATTATAACAGATAGAAACAATCAGTCCTCGAATGCGTATAGAAAAAATATTTCATTACGGAAATAGACTAATCATATTTTGAAACATAAAATTCAAAGTACTGTTACTGTAAAGCAAGGATAAAATTTTAACTGCAACCATTACAGGTAGACTATTTCTCTCTACTCGAAAACTGAGTTCCTCATTGTTTTGTAGGAAAAAAGTCCACTCTGTATCAAAATCTCTTAAATAATCTACTATAAAAGCTCCTGTTTCCTCTCCTACCATGGTTATTCTCTCTTTCTTTTTCTTCAACTTCACGGTCTAGGTCTTACCATTGGCTGTCAGGTTCACCTTAGTTGATCTTTTCTGTTCATTTGTCAATTTTTCTCTCCAAAATTTCATAGGGATAGGCCGGAAAACAATTATTCAAAGATAGATATAAATAGATATCATAATCATTTTTCCAACATGAAAATATATTACAAATCTCCAAAGTGAACGAAGCTGAAATTTGGCTACTTTGTCCTTGTTCATAGTGAGTCCGAGTAGTTTCTCGTTTTTTAATTTCACCAGCACTATAATCAAGTATATACTCAGGCACAATGGTTCTGTTCATATTTTTGTGAATATCTGTACAAAAAAAGAAAGATTAAAATACCAGTCTTCATTTAAATAATTTAGATGAGATTTTTAAATTTTATTGTAATAAATAATTGTGTTACCTTGAGTGTATGAATTACTTTCACTGCCATAGATATTAGTTTTGAAGACTCCATCTTGTGTAAACACGTTTACTTTCAATATGACGACTACATCATAGGAGAAAATGAGTAAGTCTCCGTTTTCCAAACAATTATCGGATGCAAAGACATCTCATCCCTTAGTTAGTTGTACAGTGCTATCTTCATGAACATTAGTTTGTGCATCCTAGTACTTGTTGAAATCGTTCCTTAAATCAAATCCGAGTGGAATTGGTTCTTTTTTCAAAAAAAAATTCTTCCACGAAGTCATAGGGGATTACCTATTAAAAAACATAAAAAAAAAAAAAAAAAAAAGTGATTTCATGTATTGCAGAATGAATTTGCGACACATATATGAGAGAACGAATTGCGACACATATGAGAGAACGAAATTTATACCAATGCATTTGCCATGTCATTCGTATACTGAATACAAAAAAAACATTGTTGGTGGTTTTTCAAAATCATCGTTCAGTGAAGTTTAATCTTCATCTTCGTTTTATTTCACAGTGTACCCTAGTTTTCTAAACATTAAACATTCTAAAGTTGCTAACGTTCTTATAGGCGCTATAAGAAATCTGAAATCAAATCTGGAAGATTTGGATCAGATATCAAATCTGGAAGATTTGGAATGATATGTATATTGTGTTATAGATATCTTTACCCAGAAAAATTGATATTATCATGATATTTTTGGTAAAGATATGGTGATCCTTTTTTAAATGTACGCGTAAAAAATTATAATTCATATTATTATAAAATCACTTCTATAATGTGTGTTAATTTCAAAATTCGATCCAATTTTACATTATTTATAAATTTATGATATTTGATATATCATGCAGATTGATGTTATTCGCCAATATGTATATTATATGTCTGTTTTGTTTATTTAGATATTTTTTTCGAATTTTTTCTGATAATTGTATATACATTTTATTTGCCCGTAGATCATGATAATTGATATATGTGATATTTCCTGCTAAAAGTTTTGCATATAGTCAACGTTGTCGATTTAATTTTATAGTTGTGTAATTGTTAAACTATTGTAATAAAAAAAATGAGATACTGTGATAAAATTAGAATTTCAATTGAAGTTGGTACATGAAATAATTTTTCGAGAAATTAAATAAAATATTTCTACTACAATAAAATCAGAAATATTCTTCAATCTCAGCTTTGCCTCCCATCAGTTGCTTGTCTTGAATATTTCGCCAGTATTCTTATATTGGCTGAACATGTTATGAACAAAATATAAAGTTAAACACAAAATTCGGGCAATACTCAAAATAATTCAAACAATAGAAATTAAAAATATATGTTGGATAATATATATGATTACATTTTACCGTACAAAACGATAATGGTAGATGGATTTGAATTCTGCGATCATCAAACTTGTTTGCCCCAGAATGTAGATTCATTGTTGCTGATTCTTTTTTTGTATATTGATTTGCAGGTAGTACTTTGCAACATCGATTGTGAAGAACCTAAAAAATTTGACATAATAATCAAGGATTGAAGGAACAATACAAATTTGCACACAAAAATGTAAATTGCGAAATAAATAAAAATAGAAATATTCAGCTGCACACGCGAGTATCCACTAATGTGAATGAAATAATCTAAAATAAATTGCAAAATTAAGTAATAGAAATACCAGCTGCAATCGTTATTCTCATTTATTGAAAACCTAAGGTATTTATAGGAAGAATAATGTTATTGGTTAAAGATTTTTTTAAAATTTCAAATTTCAAAATTTTAAAATCTGTGCAACAAATTATGTTATACATATATGTACAGATTTGTTATTACTGAGTTATAGACGAAACATATTTAAGATTGAAAAAGACGCTGATATATCTGATTTTTCGAAATTCAAACGCTGAATGCATCAGATTTTTCGAAACAGATATTTAAGATTGAAAAAGACGCTGATATATCTGATTTTTCGAAATTCAAACGTTGAATGCATCAGATTTTTCAAAATTCAAAATTCAAACTCACAGCTATTTATAGTAACTATTAAAATGGGAGGGAAAGTAATAGCTTACTATTTCCGGATGACTTGGCTTATTATATATATATATATATATATATATATATATATATGTAGATTATTAATCTAGAAGAATAAATAAACAATAAGCAATAAAATGATTTAACATGAATAAATAAAAGATTCAGCCCCTAATCTAGTTATCGCCCTAGTCTGATTAGCCCTTGTAATTAATGCAACTACTCTCGAAATAATTCTAGAACTTCTACCCTAAATCAACAATAAGTTATGTTGATCTGAATTGTCTCTTAATTTAAATCAATCAAAATAATCTCTTTGAGTAATCTATCTAACCAAACAATCTAAAATAAGCTCTTTAGATCTAATGGCTAGACGCTTAAAGTGTTAGGATAATAGGGTAAATAGAGTGTTGGACATACAAGCTCGGTCAGATTAACCCTGATTTATGTTATTTAGCGAATTAATTCGTTATTTGCTACCAATGGGTATGGAATCACAAAGATTACGTATTATGAACCTACTCTAACGGCTAATACATGGTCAATTAATAAAGGTGATCAATCTAAATTAACTCTCCACATATAGGAACGATTGAATCAAATAACATAAAAAGTATCAAAATATAATCTCAAAAGCAACTACCGTAAGAATTACAATTCGATCAAACTAAGGTTCAAACATAATTAGAGACTGAAATTAGAGTACTAACCACACATATTGGCGTTCAAAAATATAAACGATATATCCAACATAAAATTAAAAACAGAAATTAAATAAACCGAAATTACTGATGGTGGAATCACCTCCAATCGCACAACTCTCTCCTGCTTCTCTGTAGTAAAGTCAACGTCCCCATCCTCTCTCAATTCCTCCTTAAATAAGGCCCCAAGCGGGCTTTTCTTCAATTGCCCTCACATGGGCTTAAAATCAAGTTATGGGCTTGACATTATGCCGCCCAGGGCCCAAATTCATCATTTTTTATCAAAAACTTCACCAATTTCACTAAATTAAACAATAAAAAAAATAATGAACGTGAATTGGACAAAAAAGGAGATAGGTAGAAAAATGTATAGTGTAATAACCAAAATATTTATAAATATACAATCTTGACAACTAAATTAATGCACAATTTTCTACCTATCATGCACCTCTATAAATACCTCAAGGCTCTAATACATTAATATGCAAGTTTTACAACACGAGAGAAACACTCTGCTAAGGAGAGAAATTAGTGTTGAGAAAGCCGAAAAAAAACAAGGGGTAGCACGGAGCATCCGAAAGGAGCATGCCATCACGTTACGCTGCGGCAACTACTCTTCGGTTACAATAGTATTTATTTTATTGCCTCAATAAATAGTTTTTATTCCGTTGCTTTGATGTATTCTTGTATGGAGTTAGCGTTTATTATTCTATGGTTTAGAAAATAGGATTTGATTACGATGTAAACCTTAAATTGTTATTCTTAATTTATTTCGTTCCGTTAATGATTATTTGTTGTGTTGTGAATTGATTGCTTGCTAGAATCGATTCATCACCTAATATTAGCACACACAAGTCTGTGTCCAACACTCAAGAGATTAAAGCATGGATGGCCAAACACATAAGGTAATAAGTCAATAGACTAAAATGTTCAAAATGATTGTGAGAGTAAATCATAGGCACTATTACGTTTGAAGACTTTATCAGAGGAAGGGTTTATGGATTTGAAATTAGAATCACCAATATGAGATATTAACACACCTAAACCATTGCCCAAGTGCAGCTTGCTACCACCCTGATAATCAGCAACTATGTTGAGATTTCCCATGTCATAAGTACATGACTTGAAGCACCAGAGTCTGGAAACCAGGTAGAGTATTCTGAGTAAGTGTCCTACTGAGGAAAGTTAGTACTTGCTTGATTTGCCTTTGCAACATTCATGTATCTGCTGTTCTTGGAGAAATTGTTCCTATATCCCTGGTTGGTGTTGTTTTTTGGAGGTTTATAGCCTTGATCTTTGTAGAAGCACTTTTCAGTGGTGTGTGTGTGTTGTTAAATCCACAAATGTAGAGGAAATTGCGGTTTTGGTCCCACAGGACACAAGGCAGTTGCATTTTGGTCCCAAGATTTTCACATTTGATCCCACAAATATAAAATCGAGCACAATTAGTCCCACCGTCACGTTTTCTGTTATCTTTGCTAGCACTTTTAGCTCCAAAGTTTTTGTGCAGTTTTGGTCCCAACCAAACAAGCACTTTTAGTCCCAAGATTTTTTGCAATTTTCATCCCAAACCAGACAACCATTTTTTCCCTCCATAAATCAATTTTTCGATTGATAGCTGATTTGATCTCTTTTCCTCTACTTCCATGCTCCTCTTTACATCAACCAATATAAAGTAATTTAATCTCACCTCTCAGTTTTTGCTTGATATTTGATTTTGCTTCACCAATTCATCCGAGTCACTTAACTAAAAAAATCGTTTAAGTATAAATGAGAAATGTCAGTAAGCAAAGTTCTTTTTCGGTCCCAGCCAAACAGAATATTGGAACGTAGTTAAAAAAAAATTAATGGTTTTCAAATCCATGAACATCGAAACAATAAGAGATTTGCTACTCTATGAATTTCATTTAAATGAGAACATTCTAACTAGCTTTTGAAAATCTAGAAAAAACTGATTATAAGTTGTAGGATCTGAAAAGGTCTTCATTATTAGTAATTTGTACTTGTATAATTGCGTGAAAAATGGTCTGTAACATCTCATGTCACATTCTCAAATCCAAATTCATTTGGATTCCAACCAAAAAAATACCTCGTACATGGGATCATCAACGATATCCTGTATTTTAATCTACTATACCTTCGCAAATTAATTTTTCTAGATCATGAGGGGCCCATAAATGATCCACGGGGCAAAGCCGCCCTTCATCAAACCTCACCCATGGCTTCACCTTCCCGCTCCAAAGCACCAAACTGACCCAACCCGCATGCAAACCGCGGTAGTTATTCTCTACATTATACCCACCTAGACCATGTTGATTCCACCTATGATCAATTCCCTTCTACCTCCCCTCCAAAAACCAACATGAAGGGGCGAAAAAAATCCAACTCATATATCCTCCTCTCCTCTGTATCCATCAATTTCCCAAATTTTTCTGTGTAATCTTTCCTTCTCCATCTCTCCAGATCCATCACCATCACCCCTGTGTTGAAGTAACACGCCTTATCCCTTTAAACATGCCCAAAAAAATCGGGTCGAACTAATATGCAACAAAAAAGAAAAAATGACACTGAAAATGAAAAAACATGGGACTATAAATGCTTGTGGAATTTCTTATGGGACTAAAAGTGCTCGATTTTGAATCTGTGGGATCAAAAGTGAAACTTTGGGACCAAAATACAATAGCCTTGTCTCCTGTGGGACTAAAAGTGCAAGTTTCTCGTATTTATTACGTCATTTAACGGACATGTGCTATGCACGTGACAAAAAACGTTAATGATAAACGTTGTGGGATTGAAAATGTAAAAACTTGGGACTATAAATGCTTGTGAAATTTCTAATGGGACTAAATGTGCTCGATTTTATATTTGTGGGATCGAATGTGAAAACTTTGGGACCAAAATGCAACTGCCCTGTGTCCTGTGGGACCAAAACCGCAATTTCCTCCACAAATGTAAAAGAAAAGTTTCCCATTGTTGGGATATCTACCACCTCTTCCAAAACCTCCCCTGCCATATCTACCTCCATTGTTTCCTCCTTTTGCACTGTTGTTGTTGTTTCCTCTACCTCTTCCAGCAGAATTGTTCTTGTCTCCTCCATGAGATGCCATGTTAGCAGTGGGCAACGCCGCTTCATCAGAATTTCTAGACTTTTAAGTCTATTCTCATAACTCAATAGAAAATGCACATACATCTGTAAGAGAATATGCATCTATCTTTGTTGTTACTGACACCATCACAGGATTATAATCCCCACTGAGTCCACTGAGGACATGCATGATTTGATCTTCATCACTCGGCCTTTGTTTAGATAATCTTTCATGCTCAAGCTGCCCTTTCTCAGGCTTTGCAACTCCAGTGTGAACTGCATTTTTTAGCTTTCATTTGGCTTGAGAAATTAGTCTCCAAAGTGTTCCATAGCTCACATGTAGTCTCCAAACCAACCATCATGACAAGGACACTGTCACTGAGAGAGGAGAGTAACCATGAAGCAAGGAGTAGGTCTTGCCTTTGAAATATTTGGAACTCAGGATTTATCCTTACTTTTCTGCTGCTTCATCTGCAAGAAATTTTTGTGGTGCTGAAATTTCTCCAGTTAAGTGTTCTTCGAGCCCATAACCCCTTACTGCTGCCAGAATTTGCTGCCTCCATATGAGGTAGTCCAAGCTTTACTGAGACTGCTTGATTTTGTGGTTGCACCACTTGTATTTGACTTGATACAGTGGTCACATATGTGCCGCTTTCAACCTCCTTTCTAGTGGATTTATCCACTGCTTCTGCAGTTTTTCTAGCATTAGTGTCATCTCCCATCTTGGGGATGTATTCTCCTCTTAGGGAGTGTTTCGAGGCTGACTTTGACAAGTAATGGGAAGGGTGGTAGTATCAGAAACAGGATCTTTCAATCCTACTCTAATACCATATTGGAAAACGGGATGTAAAAGTAGAGCTGATACATGAAAACTGAAAACATTGGAAAATATGGAAGCTAAAGCTCTTAGCTACTGTTTCATTAAAGTTCCAGATTGGTAGGGATGTTACATAATAGGAAGCCTATCCTAGAGTGTTGTTACATAGATGAGAGACAGTTGTAACACATCCAACGACTATAATCTATTGTACTATTCTGATGCATTAGTCTATTACACAACAGTAACTACAACTAATAGGAACAACATTAATAAATGCTATGGATGCATGCAGTGTGCATGCTCAGTATACTTGCTGATTCTATCCACCATTCTAACACATGATGTCAAACACACACAAATGAAAACTCACACGCAGAATGACACACCAAATAGAGTAATATAGTGACGCATTGGTAAATAGGAAAATTTGAATTTTTAGTTAACAAAAAAAATATATTTTTATGCTTTAGATTCATGCTTATGGGCAGATTTGTGATAGAATTCACATGTAGGAGATGTTGCACCAATTATACTAGAAAATTCGAATTACTATCCCAATGAATTTGTGATGCTTCTGGGACAAAAAAAAGAACGAGCACGGACCAATGATGGAATAAAGTGGAATTTGTTCTTTTTAGGGGCCAAAAATTATTTTTTGTTCTGTAAGTATTTACTTTTTTTTTTTTTAGTCCCACAAGTAACTGATATTTCAATTTAGTCCTGTAAATGCTGAAATTGTCCAATTTAAGGATTTTTTTTTGCCAAAAAATACTAAATTGGCCGGATATAATCACATGCAACTCGCGCGACCCTAATATTTGGTAGAATTCAGCTACACTAAGTGACATGTAAAAAAATTAGCTGAGTTGGGAAATCGGGAATTTTTTGGGACTTTTTCGTGAGCTCATCAAAGACTCGATTGATTTTTTTTTTCTAGTGTTAGGGTTTGTGGCTGTTGGATGTGAAAAGCCGCGATTGATTTTTTCCGGTAAGTTTAATTTAGTTTAGTTTAATATTCTTTTACAGTATATGCTTTTGTCAATTGCAAATTAAAAATAAGTTGTTTTTCTCTAATGACATGAATAATATTTTTATTTTAAATTAAAATTTGACAGAAAATGTCCAACTCAGCTAACTTTTGTCATGCCACTTAGTATCACAGTATTCTCCAAAATATTAGGGTAACATAAGTTGCATGTAATTATTTCTGGTCAATTTAGTGTTTTCCATTGAAAATTGTCCTCAAATTAAGTAATTTCAGCACTTACGAGACCAAATTGAATAAAAAAATACTTGTGGGACTAAAATCGTAAAAATAAATATTTACGGGTCAAAAAATAATTTTTTCCTCAGTTTAGGTAAGACGGTTAAATATAGATTAAAGATGATCAAGATGTTCAACATAGAGTTGAACATATTGAACTCATTTAACCAGGGATGGACTTTCTACATGCAAGTTTGGGTATCCGACCCGGCTCGTGCGGGTTTTACTTGATCGAGTCGGGTGTTTTCTAGTCCAGCCGGTAAGAGATTTAGGTCGGGTCAAGGTTTTCTAGTAATCTATTTTACCCAAATCAACCATAATTTTTTAGATCTTTCAACAATCTTAAATAAGTAAAAAAGATTCAATCCTAGAAAAATAGCTCTAGGAAAAACCCAACCCGACATATCTGGTACCCGTAAGATTTTTTGTTTTTTTAATCGGGTAATCGATATGGCGGGTACCAGACCCGACAATCCAAAACTTGCGAAAAGACGGCCCTCGATTGACCCTTACATTTAATCATCCGTCTTATCATAAGATCGTTTTATTACAGTTTCTACATATAATTGTACGCATATCTTGAAAATAAAACGAGACATTAACATTTTATAACATGAAATATAAAATATTTTAAAACGAGTCTTTTTAAAAACCGGCGGTTATAATACATTACGACTATTGTGGGAACTTAATCTCCAAACCAATCCAGGAATATCCTCCAAAACAACCCACTATAATTCAAGTCATGTATTTAGTACAGACTGTTTTGACAACACAAGTAACAGCAATAGTGACACCTCACATATCCCATGTGCAATTCAAATGTTAAACAAACATATGTGGATTGGTTTATCATACGCGCAATATAATAGAATGATTACCAAACCTTTTCCATTCTATTTTTGAAAGTTTTACACATGCCCTCTGCTTTTCCTTTTCTGGCCAGAGCTAGTACGGCAGGTAAATAATGCACTAACTCTACATAAGATTCTGTTAAATATTCCAATTCATACCTACTCTGCAATTAAGACTCTATAAATTGTCCCATTTTAGCATATCTTTCATCATTCACCTTCAACTCAAGTACAATAATTAGCTTCTAAATTGGGCCATTCTCTCATCTTTGAAGTATAATGGCAGCTGCACTTGAGCTTGGTGGAAAGGCCGCGTCCAGTTTGGTCCATCGAGGCGGGGGGGCGAACCGGGGAGTGGCGGTGATTGATTTCATTCTAAGACTTGTTGCAATAGTTGCAACATTAGCAAGTGGTATTGCTATGGGCACAACCAATGAATCACTTCCCTTTTTTACTCAGTTCATTAGGTTCAGAGCTAAGTACAGTGATCTCCCCACATTCACGTAAGTGCTTATTCACGTACACATAAACTCATTTCTATTGGTAGGTACGATCACAGATGGACCCACAAATTGCTTGTAATGAAAAAATCACCAAGTCGGAAGAATTTTTACGTAAAAAGCAAGGTAATCTCTAGATGATTAAAATTTGTGCAGGTTCTTCGTGGTGGCGAATGCGGTAGTGAGCGCGTACTTGGTTCTGTCTCTAGCACTTTCCATCTCCAACATTGTAAGGAGCGGTTCACAAAAGACGAGGGTTGTCTTGGTTTTCTTTGATACGGTAACTAACTCTCTCTCTCTCTCTCTGAGATATATGAATATAATGTGTTTTTATTTCAGGCAATGCTGGCTCTACTGACCGCTGGAGCATCCGCAGCAGCAGCAATAGTGTACTTAGCGCACAAGGGCAATACTCGGACTAACTGGTTCGCCATCTGCCAACAGTTCAATTCTTTCTGTGAGCGCATTTCCGGCTCTTTGATTGGCTCTTTCGGCGCCATCCTCATTTTCGTGCTTTTGATCATCATCTCCGCCGTCACTCTCTCCCGCCGCCATTGATCAATGTCGTCTGTGTTCTGTGTGTAAAAAATGTTTGTTTCTCAGTGTGTATGATTTAGTATTGCTTTGCTAAGGTCATTTTTATTTGTAAATTCTACTTTTCTGGGTGTGTTTTTCTGGGTGTGTATTATTGGTATGAGGTGTGTGGAGGGAGTCTGTATTTTCTTATGTTAAGGAATGTTTGTATAAATTTAATTTGCTTCTGTAATTACTTTTATTCCCACGTCAACTTTTTTCCCATTTAATTTATGCATCAATAATGATTAACAGAATATGCATTTATAACCATGCATGGTTGGAAACTTGAAATTAAATAACCATAAATATCAAATTTATTGACAAAAGAATAGAAGTTTTAATTTGGTGGCTTGGTGGCGCATTGAGGCTGCCTCATCATTATGTACGTAGAAACTACTCCCTCCCTCTCAGCTAACTTTACACAGTTGACCGGACAAGAATGTTAAGAAAAAATAAATTTTGTTTTTCTATAATTTTTTTAAAGATAGAGATTGAGTGTGAAGATTGTGAGGAAAAATTCCTTTTTAAGATTGTGAAAAGTTAAATGAGACGGATCGAAATGAAAAGTAGGAAAAGTTTACTGGGATGGAAGGAGTAGATAATAAGGCAATTGAGCAAGTCAAAATTCCATAATTAACATAAATTAGTTAGCTTAAGATATTTGTACACATCACCATTAATATACTCACAGTGGATAGTGACAAGATAAATATATGATTCACCTTACGTTGGTGATCGGGTTTCCACTATATTTATAATATTACAATAACAGTAATGGAGAAAATCAAGGGGAAGATTACAACAGATTAATCTCCAAGATATTATACACAAACTCTATCCTAATTTACACTCGATTTATTTTCATCAATATTATTTACAACGTATTCTCTATTACCCTCCCCCCCCCCTCTCAAGCGAAGTGTGGGATTGATATCTACACAGAGCTTGGAACGAATGAACTCAAAAGAGGGACGAGGCAGGCTTTTAGTAAATATGTCCGCCAATTGGAGATGCGAGGGAACATAACGTGTCTCCAATCGATTCGCAGCTACTAGCTCACGAATAAAGTGACAGTCCAAGGCAATGTGCTTGGCGCGCTTATGGGCAATGGAATTTTGACTGAGAAATAAAGCACTCTGATTGTCACAAAGGAGAAGTGGACGAGAAGAGGGTGGTGCACGCAGTTCAACCAAGAGTTGGGAGAGCCAAACTATCTCTTGAGAAGTGGTGGCCAATGCACGATATTCGAATTCACAGCTCGATCGAGCAACGGTGGGCTGTTTCTTTGCACTCCAAGAAACTAAATTGCCCCCAAGAAAGATGGAATAACCATAAGTAGATAGACGGGTTTCAATGCAACGGGCCCAGTCGGCATCAGAGTAACCGAGTATGGTGAAATTCGACGTACGAGTGAAGGATAGACCGTAGTGAATCGTGCCTTTGACATAGCGAAGAATGCGCTTAACAGCAGCAAAGTGATCCGTAGTCGGTTTTTGAAGAAACTGACTAACATGATTGACAGCATACGAAATGTCAGGCCGAGTAATGGTCAGGTACTGAAGAGCCCCAACAAGAGACCGATAAAGAGTCGGATCAGCAAAGGGATCACCGAGCTTTGCAAAGATTCACCAGCAGATAAAGGAGTGGAAACCAGTTTAGAGTCGAGAAGTTGAGCTCTAGACAAGATGTCATGAGCATATTTTACTTGACCAAGGAATAATCCAGTTGGCATATGAGAAATCTCAAGACCCAAAAAATAGCTTAAGCGACTGAGGTCTTTGATTAGAATTCAGAGTTGACGCGAGCAATGAACCGTCGCAGTTGATCAGAATTGCTACCTGTAACAATGATGTCATCAACGTAGAGCAAGATAAATTGTGAAGTCAGAATGATGAAGAAAAAAGAGAGATGTAACAGAACGACTGCGAGTAAAACCTAAAGAAAGTAAAAATGAACTAAAACGCTCAAACCAGGCACAAGGCGCCTGACGTAAGCCATACAGGGCCTTTTTCAGTTTGCATACATGATTAGTAAAGCGTGGATCGATGAAACCTGGAGGTTGAGTCATGTAGACTGGTTTGGTAAGAACTCCATGAAGGAAGGCGTTCTTGACATCCAACTGATGAAGCGGCCAAGAGCGTTGAGTCGCAAGAGACAAAATTACAAAAAATGTGGCAGCCCGAACAACAGGGCTGAAGGTATGTGTGAAGTCAAAGCCAGGTAGCTGGGTGAACCTCTGAGCAACCAGGCGAGCTTTGTGACGCTCAATCGAGCCATCAGAGTGGTACTTGGTTTGAAATATCCACTTGGAGCCTACAATATTTTCGTGCAGCGGGCGAGGAACTAAATCCCACGTATCATTAGAGTGTAAGGCATGCATTTCATCGCACATGGCGCGCAACCAATGAGGAGATTTCATTGCGGATTTAAAACCTTTCGGCTCTGCAGAAGCAGTTAGAGAACCAAGTAGAGCAGTAGAAGCAATATCAAGAAAATGACTAGATTTAAATATATCGGATTTTGCACGAGTTTGCATTGGATGTATGGATAATGGAACCTGGACGGGTGGTGGAGCATCCGGTGGATCAACAGAGGCTGACGGTGAGTGGGCCGGTGAAGTGGGCTCGATAGGTGAGTCGGGCACAACAGAGGCTTGAATGGGTGAGCTGGGGTCACGACAATGGGCCGAAGACGCGGGAGCAGGGGGCTTGGGCGATTGGGCCGGAGCGATGGAGTGTTCTTGAAAGTTAGCTGGACTGAAGCGGGGGGCCCGCGAGGTGGGAGTAATGGCAGCAGGTGGGCTGTTGTCGTGAGCTGGGAGAGTGTTGGGCGGAACAGCTGTAGGAAGATGCTGAGGCCCATCCGGAAAAAGCCCATCAAGAGTATGGATTGGCGGAAATAGTGGAGGGGGCCCATGTGCTGTTGACAGAGGTGTTGGGCCCAAATTTGAGGGAGATAATGGGCTGATCACGGGAATTTGAGTGGATGGAGCAGGACTAGTGATGTTATCCTGAAATTCATGAAAACTGGTAATATCTAATACATTAATATGCTGAGCAGTGGAAGTGTCTAAAAAAGGGAAAATAGTTTCATCAAATTTCGCATGACGAGTAACGTAAGTTTGACGAGAAATAGGATCGAAACACCTGAAACCCTTGTGTAAACTACTGTAGCCTAAGAATATGCAAGGTAAACTACGAGGAGCTAATTTATGCGAAACATATGGGCGAAGATAAGGAAAAACACGGCATCCAAAAACGTTAAAAAGAGTATAATTAGGAACACACTTAAACAAAATTTCAAATGGTGATTTGTTGTCAAGTAGAGGGCTAGGGAGCCGATTAATAATATAAACAGCCGAAGAAAAGGCGTCAATCCAAAATTCAGCTAGAACATGAGCGTGAAATAAAAGAGAAAGTCCAGTTTCAGTGATGTGGCGATGTTTGCGTTCTGCTCTTCCATTTTGTTGTGGGGTATAAAGGCAAGAAAAACGATGAATAATGCCATGCGTAGCGAAAAGAGTTGCGACACGCTTATTAACAAATTCACCACCCCCATCACTTTGGAAAGTTTTAACAGTTGTTTGAAATTGATTATGAACTAGAGTGATAAAGCGTTGTAAGACATCATAGAAGTCAGATTTAGCACGCAAAGGAAAAAACCACGAAAAATGAGAAAAATCATCGATGAAGACAACATAATATTTGAAACCAGACGAAGAAACAATAGGGGCAGAACCCCATAAATCACAATGAATCAGCTCAAAAACACAAGATGCACGTTTTTCATTCAATGTAAAAGGAAAACGGGTACTTTTAGCTAATTGACAAGAAGTGCACAAACTAGGTTTTGGCAAAATAGAACTAACATTCAAATGGCCTAATTTATTTAACAATTGAATAACAGAATAAGAGGTGTGTCCTAAACGAGAGTGCCATAATTCGAAAGAGGAATTAAAAGTACGAGAATGTAAAGCAGCCAGAAAAGCAGTAGACCCTCGATCAAGTACGTGAAGACCATCCTTACACCGTCCCTGTGCTAGAGTTTGTTTTGTTATTCGATTCTGAACAAGAAAAGAGTCGTTAGAGAAAACCACAGTAACAGGTAAATCAGAAGTTAATTTGCTGATAGATAGTAAATTTTTAGTAATACTGGGAACAACTAAAACATCAGATAAAGGTAACAAAGGAGTAGCAGAACAGGAACCCGAATGGGAAAAAGAAATAGAGGCACCGTTACCAACGGTGACCGTAGAATTACCGGTATAAGGGGCAAACTCATGGAGAGCATCTGTGGAAGAAGTCATATGGGCAGTGGCGCCAGTGTCGACGTACCAGTCGGAGGGAGACGAATTGATGGAGTTGCACATCAAAAGCCTGAGCGAGGTTTGCTGTGTCAGACGGAGGACGAATATACCGATCCGGACAGTTGTTGGCATAGTGAGCACCCTGGCAGATTTGACAATGAGGGGGCCGACGAGGAAGTGGAGAGGTGCCTCGACCAGAACCAGCCGTGGCCGAAGTCGAAGAATGGCCACGTCCAGATTGTCCAGGAGATTGGTGAGATGCATGGCCACGTCCAAAAGTAGAATTGGACCTACGTCCATTTCCAGAATAACTTTGAGAGGAATTGGAACCACGACCATTAATGCGAGAGGTGGAGGAACCACGACCAGAATAGCCAGCACGGTGGGAATAGAAGGCGGCGGCGGCGGGTATGGCGTCAACAACAGAATTGGCTTTATCACGGAGTTCTTGGTCACGGGCCTGACTGATTAAATCATTGAAGACGAGAGGGAATGGAAGAGCAAGGCAGAGATCGACAAACGATTTAAATTCCGGACCAAGACCCCAGAGAAACCACCGGCACTTGTCGGCGTCCGAGACGGGGTGACCGATGGCGGCAAGTTGGTGGCATAACGATTTAAATCTGCGTCCAAATTCTGAAACAAAAAGATTACCTCTTTGCAAGAATTGCAATTCGTCGCGGAGTTGATTCGCCCGAGAAGGGGTGTTCGGACTAAACGCAGCTTCTAAAGTGGACCAAACGGCGGCGGCAGATCGAAGTCTGATAACCTCTGACATCGCCTCCTCGGAGAGAGAGGAGAAGAGAAGGCTCAGGACCTGGTCATGGCGCCGAACCCAAATAGGATGGGCTGGGTTCGGCAAGGGTGCAGGCTTGTCACTAGAAGGAGGAAGAGCAGAAGCTGAGTCATCGGAGGAAGCTGCGACGGGTGGCGGCAGAAAGGCAGGCGGTTCAGGGGAGGAACCGTCGAGAAACACGTGAAGTTCGTCACATTTGAGCATAGCGTGGACTTGTTCACGCCACAACAAATAATTGGACGATGTCAGACGGATATTGATGAGATGAAGCATGGTATTAAGTGGAAGAGATGTGGAATCAAAAGCCATGAGAGAAGAAAGGAACCAGAGAATAGCGAGAAGAAAAAGAAATAGAAGATTAGGGCTTCGGAGGTGTTTAGGCTGATACCATGACAAGATAAATATATGATTCACCTTACGTTGGTGATCGGGTTTCCACTATATTTATAATATTACAACAACAGTAATGGAGAAAATCAAGGGGAAGATTACAACAGATTAATACCCAAGATATTATACACAAACTCTATCCTAATTTACACTCGATTTATTTTCATCAATATTATTTACAACGTATTCTCTATTAGATAGAAGAGTATTTTCGATCACATCATATATCACGCAAAATACATGCATTTCAACATCCTCATTCTAATGAGGAACTTGCATTTTTGGTCCCACAGGACACAGGGCAGTTACATTTTGATCCCAATACTTTCACTTTTGATCTCACAAATTCAAATCTGAACACTTTTGGTCTCATAAGAAATTTAACAAGCATTGATAGTCCTAAATTTTTGCAACATAACAACACAAAGTATACATATTGATCAAGAGTGGCCATATAATTTGTAAAATAAATCAAAATAGTTATATAAATAAAGAGTAATACTGATGCGAGATTGTCTCACGAATCCCTTACCAATTATTTTTTCATGATAAAAAGTGTTACTTTTGAGATAAAAATATTACTTTATTTTACCATAAACACTATTATGTTTGGGAATTTGTTACTTTGAGCTATGAAGAATATTACATTATACGAAAAAAATAGTTACTTTTGAGATAGAAAACTGTTAAGTTTGCCATAAATCACGTTACTTTCGTTTACTCTTAAGAGTTTTTTTTTTATTTTTTTTTTTGTCATAAACATAATACTTTCGAGGTAGAAAACTATTAATTTTACTCTAAAACACATTACTTTTAAGGAAACCAGTGCTACTTTTGAAATTTCGTAGCAAATTTTAAATAGCTCCAGCGTACATAACATTAAACTATTACTGTTAGTAACATATGCACGAACCTAAATAAGTACAACAGGACGAACTCCTAAAAGAATAAGTAAAATTTACGGATCTTCAGTAGCGCGATCCTGATGGACTTTAGTTAACACGTTCAACTAAAAGAATATCAAGAGATGATTTGGATAATTTGCATATCTAACTAGCAACTCCCAACAATTATGTTTTTCTGCAAGAACGTAATATTTTTACAGAAAATGGTTACTTTTGTCGTGAAATATATTGTTCAAAAGTAGAGAATGAGATATCATTTTGGAGTTATAACTATTACTGGGGAAAATATTACCATTAGACGTAAAAGTAGCAAGTATTTTTTACTAGAAACTTCATACTTCTTCTTATAATTTTTTCGAAAGTAATACATTTAAAGTAATCCAACTAATTAATAGTTGAATATAATTTGTGTTAATGAAGAACTTGTATAAATCTTGATATTGAAAACTTACATTTAACAAATAAAAAGAAAACATAAAATTTATTAAGAAACTAAATGAATCGTTGAGTCTTAAAAAAGAAAAAGTTACATTTTACTTCAAAAAGTATGATCACTTCTGTCTGCTTAATTTTTTTATGCAAAGCTTTGTTTTTCTTTCGTTTATTTTGCTTCTAATTGAATGAAGTTCTGAAAACTGTCGGATCCGTTGCATGAGCTTCGATCCATGCATTTATACATGTTATATAAGTGTTCATTTTGACAATTTTGCCATATTAAGAATCCATTGACAATTTTAGTTTTATATAAATCACGGCCGAATAATAGAAAAGCGGACTCAACGGACCAAATTGAAATAAAATGTGAATTAAGTCCAGCCCAACTCATGTTTGGGCCCATAAACTAGGTCAGATAATTATTGGGTTTCAAAGTTAGGAGTGGAGCCACTTCAACTAGTAGGTCCTTAACATTCCTTAGTGTAGGTAAAATATCACTTGAGCCTAATCTCCATGGACTATGCATGTATGTAGGCTTTCCAACCAACCTAACCGACCCTCTACCTTACCCAGTGGACTTTACCCAAATACTCACCAAATATAAAGATAAAAAAATATACTCACTCCGTTCCTTAAACAAAATCTGTGTTAAAAATAAGATTTAGGACTTACGTATTTCTAATGTATGGATCTTTTCATGTACAATGAGTTGGTCAATCGCTCCACTAATACATTTGCTAGAAAAGTACCCTCCGTTTTAATTTAATTGATCTTTTAAAAAAAAATTAGAAGAATTACGAATTCAATTTTTTTTCCCGAATATACCCCCACTTATTTGATGAGATCTGTCTAGGATGAAAAATAAGAGATATATTAGGATTAACATAGGGGTAAAATTAGAGAAATGATAATAAATAGCTAAAAGATCAATTAGTTCGGAAAATCATAAGAAGCTAATAGATCAATTAAAAAGAATTAGAGGAGTAATATTTTTGGAAAAAATAATACTCCCTCCGTCCCAAGATAATTGTCCTACCTTGGCCTGACACAGAGACTAAGAAAAAACAGATTTTGTGGAATCTTTGACTTTTTCAAAGGTGGAGATTGAATGTGCAGATTTTGATGGTGAAGATTGTGGAAGAATTTGTCATTTATGAGATATGACAATTAGCTTGGGACAAACAAATAAGATAAATAGGACAATTAGACCGGGACGGAGGGAGTACTAATCAGGTCGGGTTGGATAGTCTAACCATTTTATTATGTATAAAATGTATATAAATATTCGCCTAATTATCAAGTTATTTCGTCAAAAACTGATCATTCTTAAATGAAAACCTAGAATCCCATATTTTATTTGACCGATTCGGTTAATGGAAATGTGCACAAACTATCTTTATCTTCAAATGACGTATAAATATCGATGCGGTGTTGTTGCATCCATAACATTCAGACAAGAAACATAGTCCACTGAAATTACTGTAGAAGCAAAAAAGTTGAGAAGATATTATGGGTAAGAAAATGAAGAAGGAAAAGAAGCCAGAAGAAGGTGGTGAGGCTGGTGAGGAAGCTCCTGCAGAGGAGACTCCTCCTACTCCTCCCAGTAGAGGAATTCCATTGATCGATTTCGTCATGAGAATCGTGGCTGCTATCAGTACCATGGGAAGCGCCATCGCCATGGGAACAACTGCCCACTCGCTTCCCTCCTTCACCGAGTTTATACGTTTCAAGGCTCACTACCAGGATCTTCCTGCTTTCAAGTAACTCTACACTATCCTTCTTTCCCAATTTAATCATATCATTTTCAAAAATATCGATGTTTTTTTTAACTTTTGAAATTCAATGCACGAGGTGACCTTTGTGACATTGCTTCCAAGGGAGTGGCAGATATTAAGTTCCAACAGCAATGCCATCAAAATCCATCGAAAACCCAACATTGAATTGCAAAAATTAATAACTTTGTGCAATAAATAACATTTTAGGAATATGTGGGTAAATATTGCTAAAAAAATTAGAAAAATAAAATGGGAAACTATGATATAGATTGTAAGTAGAGACAGAGCCAGCAGGGACTAATGGCGTCAGCTGTCCCCTTAAATTTTCGGGCAAAATTATTGTGTATATACATATATAGTATTATTGTAGTTAAACAATGGATTTCATCCCCCTCAAATTCTAAGAATTTTGATAAATATCCCAAAAGAATTATTTCGTCCCCCTCATTATGAATTCCTAGCTCTGTCTCTGATTGTACGAAACTTTGATCACATGCTTACCAGTTAATTAACACTCATTTATATGTTAACCACTTATATGACATGCCACATTATAAATAGCAGACTCTTATCATTATTAAATTGGTTTCATTTAATTGAAATGGTAAAAAGGTTAAGGAAATTGGAGGAATTATTGAGAAAGGTTTATGTGTTTCAAGGAAGGAAATAAAAGAAATTAAATAAATAATAGTGGTTCTCTCTACTTATGTGATGTGTCAAACAAAGGGTGGACATATGAATTGATGTTCACTCCTGAGATATGATCAATTCCAATAGACCGTAATGATGCAAATTACTAAAAATTAAAGTGTGGTACAACAGGTTCTTTGTGGTCTCAAATGCCTTAGCAACGGCATACCTGGTTCTTTCACTTGCTCTCTCAATATTCCATATCTTCAAGACCGGTGCCAAGCTCACTCGGACGGTGTTGATCATACTTGACACGGTAATAATCGGACATCAATTTAACTTAAGAAAAAAAGAATGGTATATTAATTGCTATATTATGCTAGTTTGATTAATGAAATGTTTGTTAAATTTTTAAGACGATCCTGGCTCTTTTGACGGCTGGTGCCTCTGCTACGGCGGCTATCGCGTACTTAGCCCACAAGGGCAACACGCGGGCCAACTGGGTCTCTATTTGTCAACAATACAACTCATATTGCGACCGAGCTGCTGGATCTTTGGTTGGATCTTTCATGGGAGTTCTTGTGCTTATGCTCTTGGTTTTTTTGTCTGCTGTTGCCCTTTCCAAATAGCCAAATTCAAGGGAAATATGCGACTTAATTTCTTCATTTTTAATATATTATTGTGTTCGTTATGAAATTTGTGATGATGTAATTTATATCTTATTCATGTACTCCACTGGAAATGAAATAATTCCTTCTATATTATCATCGTATTTTTCCTTTCTTCATCATTTAGGTGCTTGATATATTGTATAATGTTCATCGAGTCGGAAATCCTATCTAGAGTATCACGAATATTGAAACTTAAAACATATTGCATAACACGATCGGGATAGTGACTAATGAACTCCTCGATCCATGGTAGACACATGTTAGTTAATGATGAAATAAGAGGAAGAAAATAGAGCACACAAGCTAAAGGATGAGCATGCACGTGATAAACTTGTTTGCATGCATGGGTTGTCAAAAGCAGTTCTGGAAAGTTCTTTTAGCCGCCATGTGTAATGTACTGAATGGATGAAACACTAGTCACGCGGATTGAGCTTTTTGTTTGGTTAGAGACTAAAATCTATAAATAGGAAATGTTTGACTCATTGTAATAACTTTTAGAATATCTGTTGTGCATTAGCAGAATAGCTTGTACTCTTTCTCTGTTCTGTATGAGAAATACATCATTTTGGCTACTAGATTAATTCATGGACTTTTACTGCTTCAATTAGGATAGATCTGGTTTTCTTCATGGTATCAGAGACTCAGCTTTAAATAGATCCTGGAAGATTAATGGTGAATCAACGCACGAATGCTTGGAATAGGGGAGAACAATGTCCAGCCTTGAATACTGAGGAAACCGCATCGAGCAAATAGAAGGAGATTACAGATGCATACAAACAAACACAGTCATGATTCGGGAAAGCAATCCATTCACTTTATACGGATCAGATCATCTAGGGATGGTTATCGTCTCAAATCCACTCGATGGAAGCAACTTCCTGCCATGGAGTAGGTCTTTGAAGATTGCTTTGTAAGCAAAAAAATAAATTAGGTTTTATAGATGGCTCGATAAAACCTCCTGAGGATGATGGAGAGAAGTTTAACAAGTGGAAAATGGTGGATTCAATGGTTTATATCATGGATATTAAACTCTATAGCAAAAGAAATCGTGGATGCTTTTTTATACACTAAAGAAGTGGGTGAACTCAGCTCGTCGCCCACGATAGAATTTGGACCTCATGATGTAGGCTCAGTTCGGCAGCCGCACCACGATGCTCTGGTGATAATCAGAGATATCGCAAGATACGCAGTGGCACGTATTTTCGTGGATACTAGGAGCTTAGTGGATATTATGTTTGAAGATTGCTTCAAACAGACGGATATTAACGTCGAAATAGAGCCGGTGGAGACTTCCTTGTTTGGGTTTACTGAAGGGGCCATACACCCGAAAGGGCAGGTCACATTACAGACTCAGCTGGGGGAGAAACCTCATGTGAAAACGAGAATGGCCAAGTTTTTTATAGTAGACGCACCTTCGCAATATAATTTTATATTGGGAAGGCCTTCACTGAGCCTTTTTCAGGCGATCATTTCAACCTACCACATGAAAATGAAATTTGCGGTGGGTGGAGATGTAGGGGAGGTAGCAGGTGACTAATATAGTGTGCGAAGATGCTATATGAGCACGATAAAGGAAGCCTTGGTGAAGGAGGTAAAAAGTGAAGTACGAAGCACGGAAGAAGGAAACAGTAAGAGGCTGAAAGCGATGGAGTTGGAGTTGGATGCGGATGAAGCAGAAGTGCAGATCATGCCTCAGGAAACATTGATGAGTGTAGAACTATTCGTCGATAGGACCGGTTTCGCACGAAGGTTGGAGCATCACTAGTTCCGGAAGTATTCACGGAAATAGTGCCAATTCACAGAAGGAACGCAGACTTGTTTGCGTTCCGCTCTGCCGACATGGGTGGCATAAGCCCCAACATCGCGATGCATTCACTCAACGTGGATCCTGCCGTGAAACCAGTTAAACAAAAACTCAAGCAAGTGAATGATGAAAAGGACAAGGCAATCAGAAGTGAAGTATCGAAATTGATGGAGGCGGGGCACATCACGGAGGTACAATTCCCGGAATGGTTATCAAACGTTGTAATGGTTTCCAAAGGGTCTGGTGCATGGAGGATGTGCCAGGACTTTAGAGACCTCAACAAAGCATGCCCGAAGGATCATTACCCTCTTCCCAGAATAGATCAACTGGTAGACTCAACAGCGGGATGTGAACTGTTGAGCATGATGGATGCTTATCAAGGCTATCACCAAATCACGATGAATCCTCAGGATGTCCCGAAAACAGCATTCGTGGTGGCATGCAAGACGGATGGCTATATTCGCATGCCCTTTGGACTAAAAAATGCAGGTGCAACATATCAAAGGATGGTCGACAAGGTGTTCTGCTAGCAGATTGGACGGAACATGGTGGTGTATCAAGATGACATGCTCATCCACATCGAAAGGAAAGAGTCACTCTACTGACATGGATGAGGTCTTTGGGGTCATTAGGGCTCATGGTATCAAGTTGAACCCAAGTAAGTGTGCTTTTGGAGTCACGTCTGGAAAATTTTTGGGTTATGTAGTCACGGAGAGGGGAATAGAGGTCAACCCATCAAAGTTAAAAGCGGTCCTAGAAATGCAGGAACCGCAAAACCTTAAGGAATTACAAAGGTTAAATGGAAGAATCAGGGCACTCAGCCGATTTATCTCGCGATTGGCTGAAAGGAGTGTTCCGTTCTTCAAAATACTGAAGAAGGAGAGTAGGTTCAAGTGGAATGAAGCATGCAACAAAGCGTTTAAAGAGCTCAAGGAGCACCTAGCCAATTTGCCCCTTTTGACAAAGCCCATCCCAGGAGAGGCGCTCTACCTATACATCTCTGTAGGTACAGAAGCACTAAGCACCGTTCTTCTCCGCGAAGAGGAAGGAGTCCAGAAATCAATCTACTTTATAAGCAAGTTGATACAGGGTGCTGAAGCACGATACACGGAGGTGGAGAGGATAGCACTTGCCATCATGACTACTGCACGAAGGCTGTTACTTCTTGTCCCATCGGGTGATAGTCCGAACGAATTTACCATTGAAGCATATCCTAAGTCGACCAGATCTTTCAGGAAGGATGGTCAAATGGGCAGTTGAATTGAGAGAGTATGATGTAGAGTACGAACCTCGAAGGGCGATCAAGGCCCAGGCCTTGGCGGATTTCATACTGGAGAATATGAAGGAACCTGAAGCACCCATATGGGAGGTTTATGTGGATGGTTCATCATCTAATGTAGGATGTGGAGCCGGAGTAGTCATTATAAGCCCGGAGAAAGACGAGATGCAATTTGCAATAAAATTTAGCTTTCGCACATCCAACAACAAATCAGAGTACGAGGCAATTTTAAGGGAGATGCGGATGGCACTTGAGTTGGGAGCACGAAGCGTGGTGATCTGCTCTCATTCGCGACTCGTGACCCAGCAGGTGCAGGGTCATACGAACTAAGAAGCGCAAAGATGGCTTGGTATGCAAGTCAGGTCATGGACATGATGACCAAATTCCAAAAAGTGGAGGTCAAACAAATTCCACGAGAAGAGAATCGGAAGGCGGATTACCTGGCAAAGTTGGCTAGTTCGGTGGAAAAGGGGGATGTGGGGAAGATCACCCTCCTTATGGCAGAAAAGGATTTGGGACAAACAACAGTTGCAACGATTGAAGAGGAAGATGACTGGCGACCACCAATCAGGGCAGACTTTAAACAAAAGCAGAATGCGGATGCCCCCTCCAAAATAAAATACGTCAAATATTGCATGATTGGGGAACATCTGTACAAGTGAGCGTTCGCGCATCCTTACTTAAGGTGCGAATCAAAGACAGAAGGAGGCTACGTGTTGAGAGAGGTGCATGAAGGATGTGCAGGAGCCCACGCGGGGTATGAGAATATAGTAAGGAAGGCATTAAGAGCAGGTTACTACTGGCCAACCATGCTGCAGGATGCTTAGAACTTGGTTTGAAGGTGCGAGAAATGTCAGAAGTATGCTCCCTTGATCCACCTACCAGCTGAAGAGCTCACGAACATGCAGTCACCTTGCCCCTTCGATAAGTGGGGAATTGATATAATGGGAAAGTTAGCGGCAGCCCCCGAAAAGAAGACATTCCTTATCGTAGTAATCGACTATTTCACTAAATGGGTGGAGGCGGAGGCAGTCGTGAAGATAAATGAGGATGCAGTGATCAAATTCCTCTGGAAAAACATCTGTTGCAGGTATGGAGTTCCACGCATATTAGTTTCGGATAATGGAACACAGTTTGTGGGTTCCAAGATAACGGAATGGTCCAAGATGATGAAGATTACACAAACAAGGGCGTCTGTCGCGCACCCTCAAGCAAATGGACAGGTTGAAATAACAAACAGAACCATCATGGATGGAATCAGGACCTGTCTAGAGAAGGCTGGAGGAAAATGGGCGGAGGAGCTAGATGCGGTTCTTTGGGCATACATGACTAGTCCACGAACCGCGACGGGTGAAGCTCCCTATAATTTAGTCTACGGATCAACAGCGGTAATACCGGCGAAAGTAGTCCTTGAATCTCACCGAATCCTCCACTATGATGAAAATCAAAATCAGGCCTTAATGAGAAAGAACCTGGACATGCTTGAAAAAGAAAGAGAGGTGGCTCGCTGCCGCGAAGAAAAGTATAAAAGTTATCTCAAAGCTGCTTATGACATGAAGGTTAAGAAGCGAGAACTACGAAGAGGAGACCTGGTGTTGAGAAGGGTCAATGCTCTGAAGCCCACTGGGAAATTGGACGCGAACTGGGAAGGCCCATACATTGTGTCTAGGATGCTGGGTGGAGGAGGATATGAGTTGAAAACAGAAAAAGGGAAGAAGTTGCCAAGATCGTGGAACATCGCGAACCTGAAGAAGTATTACGCTTAAGGATGTAATGTGTGGGGCACATTTTATATATTTAAAGAAGGGAACAGGGTCACTCTAGCTCACCCCCATTTTGATAATTTGTCATCGTTAGTTCGTGCTATATAACGAAAACCCAAGTACTAGGCTTGGCGCGGGTCAACCGTGAGAAAGTCCAGAGTCGTTCTGGCACGAAGCCTTGGTCTTAACCAAGCATTAAGCCCTGGTCTTAACCAGGCGCGAATCCTTGGTCTTAACCAATCATTAAGTCCTGGTCTTAACCAGGTACGAAGCCCTGGTTTTAACCAAGCGTTAGGTCCTGGTCTTAACCAGGCACGAAACCTGGGTCTCAAGGAATCAAGACGTGATCCTGACCGAGCGCGAAGTTATAAACTTGAAAAAAAAGATAATTACAAACAACTCAAAACAATAAATCGTTGTTAGCCACTACCAATAGCGCGAAGTCAATATCACCATTAAATGAGAATGAATGCATCAGAAGCACGAGGTGAAAGTACTCCAAGAAACGAAGAGAATATAGCGCGATGCGAAATACTTGTAATAAGCAAAATGATATGTTCATTAACAAATCCCCGAAAGGATATTTTGGATATTACAAAGCGGGAGCATGCTGGGCGACACCTACAATGGAACGGTGCCCCCTCCATCACAGAACTAAAATTAAACTAGATTAAACAAAAACTTCCAACCCTAACTGGTCAAGATCTTGACTCATTCCGCTTCCTCCTCCTCATTATCATCAGCATCTTGCTGGTCGCCGGCTGCTTCGTCCCCCTTAGCGGCAGTAGCACCCTCCACGTCAGGGGTAGGGGTGTCTTGTATCCTATCCAGTTCTGGGGGATGCTCCGTCGACGTGCCGGTAGCAGGCTCCACGCATCCCACATCGTACTCCAATTTCTCAACTCATGAGCATGGGCAGCTTGCTCCTCTATTTTGATCAAATAACTCAACCCGGTTACCGCCTGAATGAAATGTCAAAAGCTTTTTGATAAGAAAATGTGCAAAAAGTAAAGTGTGGGGGATCAGGTAAAGAGAAGATGGTCTAAGATGGTTCACCTGCACTAGATTCCGGGCAATGGAACCACGGACCTTGCTACTATCTCCCTTCATCAAGACATTACCATCTTCGATAGTAGGCAGCAACGTCAGGAACTTGCTAGCCTCCTCCTTGTTGAGCTCCAGCAAGGACTTTGGGAACTCTACTGTGAAGAGGTCATTGGGGGCTTTGCGAATCTCCTTGCCCTTACCTTTGGCAGAGGTCTTCTGCCTCTTAGAAGAGGCTTCGCGGGACACCTCGAATCCCGATGTCCTTTTTTGGCGCTCAGAGGAATAGGCGCGAACTTCAGTCGCGGTCATCGCGCGCGAGCCGCTCACCCCTTTGGCAGAAGGTGTCTTCGCGGTTGCAGTTGAGGAGACGGGAGCCTTTCCTTTATCCTCCACTGTGGGGACGGGAGGAACTGAAGGAGGGTTTTCCCCCAAAATAGCCACATCATCCTCCTCATCTTCGTCTGGGAGTAAGCCCACTTTCCATCCATATCTACACGCACAAAAGACAAGAACAAAGTGAATAACTTCAAAATTACAAAATATGAAAATAAATGCAGAAGAAATAATGCAAAGACCCATACCAGTCCCAGGGGGAAGGTCAATTTGGGTCTGGAGGAACCCGAAGTGGGAAAGAGTAGTTTGTTTCCTAAACAAGGGAGCGATCTTAAATTTAGGATGCCTCCGCATCCAGGCATTCAGGTTCCTGAACTCCAAGCGGTTGCGGGGGAAGACGTAGTCCACATCGACATCAGAATAACGGGGCAGGCTGTATAACCAACGATCATCGGGGAAGGGCCAAGTACCCGAAGTGGGGGTGACCAAGAAATACCTATCTTTCCAAATTTTCTCTATGCTAGGAGGTTGCTTTACAAAAGTGCACAACCCGTTTTTCCTAGCAGAGAAATAAAAGAAATGATTCTTCTGCTTCATCTCGTAGCAGGCCATAAAGGTTTGGGCATCGGGCTCTCCGTCATTCCCCTTTAACAAAATGAAAAACTATGACAATCTGGATAGAGGAGGGGTTGATCTGGTTCAAGGGCTCATTAAAGGCAGTGGCAACGTCACTAAGATATTTACAAACTGGAAGGTGAATGCCCACCTCAGCATGCGCCTTCCAGAAGGCTAAGGTGGAAGGGACCAGGTGGTTGGGCCTCTCATCATCATCGGGTATCTCCACTATGAACTCTGAAGTGGAAAAGAGTTTTTGTTCAAAAATTGACATATGATGGAAGGAGGAGGGTCCTGCTATTTCGTCCCACCTATATCGGGCACTAGGCAGGATTTTGTTCTTGACTCTACCAGTCAGGGGTTCGAAAGAGGAGGCTTCCGAGGTTTGACACACTACCATGGTCCCTAAGGCAGTGGGAATAGGAGGATGGCTCGTGCTTCCTACGGCAAGGGTCACAACAGAAGAAATAGGAACCCCTGAAGACTAAACTAGGGCGAGAGTATCTCGCCCAGGAGCAGGTGGGGCTCCCCCCTTTTCCTCACTATAGGAGGCTTCGCTCTCCCCCTCCTTGGACCACCCACTCGATAAAGAAAGGGAAACGGATTCAGTCATGGTAAGATAAGTGCAGGAGACCGAGGAGTGTGTACCTTAGGTTTGAATCTGGACCTAGGACGCGAGAAAACAAATGATGATCAAATAATCACCGTCACCGGAGTTCAATCGGAGAGATCGTCGGAAAATTTGGGAAATTCTCTCTCTAAAAAGCACAAGCTATCAACAAAAATGAAAGGAGACAATGGATTCAAACCCTGGATATTTATAGAGCAAAAGAGGGGGAAAATTGAAGCGACGCCGAACCACGCAGCGACATTTGTCTCCATCCTGGCCCTCGAACGTAAGTAAGCCACCATGTGTACGGTTAGAGATGGATTGAGATTTCGAAAAAGTGGCGGGCCGGGAAACAAGGAGATTGATATGACATCTTAGGTGACAAGAGGCAGAGAGCAGGTCCATCATGAGCATTGAGCATGCTCTCATGCTCATGACGTTTTCGGGGGACATGTGGTGCCATAATGGAATACACCCACCACAAAGCAACCTCATAGTTTAGGAAATGATCATATTGCGAGCGCGCTCCTTCATTAGAAGGAGGATCAGCGAGCCAAGGATAGGAAGATCACTACGGCCATGAACAGCGTGCCTCGCGAAGGCGATGCATGCACCTGGTATCCACAGCCTTGATTTGCCTCACGAAGCACAAAGTGCGAACCAACCATTAGATAACCCTGACAACAGAAATCCGGGTGGCACGAAGCGCTACCCTGTTTACATTTCTCCACCACGAACGGTCTCCTTCCTAGTTAGCGTCCCGATCTTACACAGAGGAGCGTCCGACCAAAAAGTAAGTGAAGCTGACAACAAGTATACTGTCAACCCTTTTTCCCATGCAAAAAGGGTTGGGGACCACTGATACAAACTCCAGTGATCGTTGATCTGGCCAAACTGACTAGGATTAAGGCTGACCTGGCATGAGCGAAATGACACTGTTGCCCATAGCTCTCAAATTGGTAAGTATAAAAGGTTGCCATTTTCTTCTTCTTCAAGGTATGACTCACTTAATTTTACTAATTCATTCAGCTGAGATAATTTGTCCATCAAAATCTCTCCAATCACTGACTTGAGCGTCGGAGGCTTTTCACCGGAGATCCCCTCCGGTATTGGTTTTTGCAGGATTCTCATCGACATCCAAGCAAACTCGAAGAACAATTCATCACTCACACCGAGTACAATTTTAGGTAGATTATGTAACATCGTGTATGTGCCGGAGCTGTTTTGAAACGGCACTACAGTAAGAAAAATTAGAAAACAAAAAAGAAAATATAGATATTAATTTACTTCTTTTTTCTCGAGCCTTGTTTGAAAATGTATATTTTTTTGGTATATTTGTCAAAAGTACAACTCCTAAAAATCATTGATTCTCACTCGTCAAACCCATTTTTATATTTTAATTTGATAAATAATTCGTGAAATTAAGAATTCAAACTTTTATCTGAAATAATAAAACGGAGTATTGATATTTGAAACGTAACTTTCATTTTGGGATAATAATTTTTTTAAAATAGTCTGATCATTATAAGTTGGAGTGAGTATTTTACGACATTGCAATTTTTTTGGAAATTAGGTGTAGTTCAGTTGGTCGAGTATTTTGTCACCTAGATAATCGAAGGATCAATTTCTACCAATTCCACTTTATTAGAAAATGTACTTAAAAAAATGTTAAACAAAACGAGTTCTACGGAAAACCCCATACGAGTATTTTGCCTTACAAATACCTAGTACCAACTTCGCAAAGAGAAAAAAACACATCATATTATAGATGCATAAGATTTAGATTTTGTGACATTTAATCATTTTAGAGCAAAACAGTGTTTATATCATATTTTCATTCATGAATTATTATTATTAGTATTAGTATTGTTGTTGTGTTATTGTTGTTATTTTTTTAAAATTATTCTAGTCTAAGAACAAAGAGAAAATTTTCCTCTTCTTTCTCTTAAAGAGAATCAAATACCTAGGTAGCAGGGATTAAAATATCTTCGATATTCACCGATATCTCTCCGAAATTTTTCTTTTCTGGCGATCCCGCAACGATATTCGGATGTAATAAATTTCTGTCAGAATTTCTCCGAAATATCTCCGAAATTTCACAATTTCTCCGATATCTCTCCGAAATCTCTCTTTTTTAGCGACCCCGAAACGATATTCGGATGTAATAAATTTATGTCAGAATTTCTCCGAAATTTCAAAATACCTCCGAAATCTCCAAAAATTTCGATTTAGGCTATCTCCAATTATAATTTGTTAATTTCGGTGAAATTTTGAGAAATTTTCGAATATTTTCGATTTTTTTTTTAATGGTTGACATGATATGCAATTGATTCTTATTTGAAATAAAGACATTATTAAACATAGAAAAAAAAGAAATTCTGACGAAAAACAACAGTTTGTCAACATTTTTAATATGTATCATAAATGAAGCTCCAAACTTTAACCACAAGACCAATTCAAGAACTTGTTATGATTTCTACCTTTCTTAAATTTAGTCTTAGTTTTAAAATAATATTCCTCATTTATTTGGGCTTAGCTTTTAATTTTTCTACCTTTCTTAATTTTATTTAGTCTTAGCTTTAAAATATTCCTCATTTATTTGGACTTAGCTTTTAATTAGTGTTGCTCTTGAATAAAAAATGTTATAGGTCAAGCATAAAAAACTTTATATATTGTAAATATTCTCAATGTTTTAACTTACATAATGTTGAAATGATTTTAATAAAGACTTTAATATATTTGAATTTATCAACTAGTTGTATATGTATAAATTTTTAGATTAAATATTTGAATTTAAGTAGGTTTATAACAATCTATAAAATATCGTGATAAATTATATATTTAAATACATTTTTCGGCATTTTTCAAAAAATTATACCGATATTTCGATATTAATCGAGATTTCACCGAAATCTCTCTAAATTAAAACATGAATATCTCCGTAATCATCGATATTTTCGTCCTTGCTAGGTAGTGGATGATATGTCACTTAAACTATCCCACTGTTGTATTGTTGTTGTTATAAAAGCACTTGTCACTTCCCAAGAGATACTTCTCCTAAAAATAATATTGAAAATTTTGGGGAAAAATAAAAGAAAGGCCCATACACACATACCACTACAACAATAAACACTACAAAAAAAATCATATTAGAGACGGAAATTAATAACGAATATTATCGGCCACAAAATAAAACAAAATAGAAATAGAATAGTAATGAAAAATGGTAAAAAATCATTAGTATCCAATTAGTGACGAAATAGCAAACGAATATTAGAGATAGACATAATCCGTCTCTATTCGGTAGGTAATTTGGTCTCTAATTTCATAATAGAGATGGGAATTCCGTCACTAAATTTAGAGATGGAATAAAATCGGTCTCTAAATTTTAGAGACCAACCATCTCGTTTCAAATCCATCACTACTTTAGTATAGAAACCGATATCATGTAATTAGAGACGGATTGTTCCGTCTCTAATTTTATTTTATTTTTGTAGTGAAAGGAGGTCTTTTGCATAACCTTTTGTAGACGAAATTGGATAGCTCAAGTGACAGAGCATCTACTACCTAGGTATTTGGTCATGGATTCGAGTCATCGTGGGGGGAGAGGAGGGTTTTTTCTTTCTTTATTCTTAGATTAGGAGAAAAAAAAAATTGTAGATCACAATTGCGGTCACTAATAATAAGTTATTTGTGACCACTTATTGTCACAAATTTCTCCACAAATTATTTGCGATCAGTATAGACTACTCTTAGAGAGAACGAAGATGCAAAAAATATTTGAGACCACTTTTATCGTCACATATATATTATTTGCATTCGAGTTACTGAGATGACAATACAATTGTGACATATACTCATAAATTGTGACAGGTAATCATTATTTAATACTACTTTTCATAAATTATGATAAATATTCATTATTTGAAATCACCTTTTGTATTCTAAAAAAACGTTTTTCTTGTAATGCACAGGGACTTGAGTGTGTAAGAGCATCCACAATGCATATATAATTTGTACCTGCCACATCACTGTCACCTCAAAAGTTAAATCCCATTACATTTTGTACCTGTTTATCCCCAATGCTACTAGGTACAAATTACACTATTTGCGGGTCCCACATGCAAACCACCCATATTATTTTTACATCTACAATTTATTAAAATCTTATTTATAAATTACACATATATAATTAATTTAATTAATATTCATAAAAAATTATTAAAATTAAATTTTCGAAATAAAAATATTAGAGGTAGAAATTTGGATGATGATTAGAATTTTCTTCCGAATTAGAAGAATTATTGAACCAATTCATCCAAAAAAATTCGTCCATTGTAAAAATGATAATCACCAAAATAAAGGGTAAAAAATACTAGACGAAAATTATGGAAATTGATGAAAATAGATGAAAGAATGACCGTGTATATATAATTTTTTTTAAAAAAAAATTAAATTAAGTAACGAAAATTGATTAGTAAAATTTTCGTTGCACATTAATATAGCTTAAATTGACAAAATGCTCAATATCCAAATTAATACAATAAAGTTTAAAGCAATTAAATGAAAACAATAAGATAAATAAAAAAAATAAAAAAAATACAACAAAAATTGAAAATAAGAACTGCCGCCCCACTTTTTCAGGCGCGGGCCCTATGCTGCGCCACACCCACGCGCGCGTGGGAGCCACGCGCCCGGATACCTCTTCAGTTTCAGCGCTTTAAGCGCACGCTCACTCCTCTCTCACTCGCCTTCGTCCAGCATTTTTGGGTACAAATATTTGTACCCAAAATCCTCTCTCACCTCCACATCAGCAATGCACAATGCAATTTATATCTGATTGGGGGTACAAATCAATATTTGTACCTTCCCATTGGTCATGCCCTAATGCAACATTTGAAGAATTGATTTGTGGACCTACTTTAACAGCTCCACATTTTTTCAGATGTCATTATTCTTTATTACAATTTTTGATTGGGGTGAGGTTAGTGAGAATTAATATCCTAGTCAATTTTTGAGATTGTAAAATGTTTTATCAACTTTGTTATAATAAATTTTCCCATCTCTATATAATCTATGCACGCCCCTTAATTTCATTATTCAAACCTAAAAGAATCTAAAAATATAGAGGTAGTATATATTTTTTTTTTTGTTTTTCGTCTTTTTTGTTCCTTTCTTTTGATTTTATCCCTCAAAATTTAAAAGCTCTATAATTTTTTATGAAAAATATATCAAATTAATTATCTTTTTACAATCTTTCAGTTAAAATTCATGTTACATATATATATATATATATATATATATATATATACATACAAACACACATAATTATACTATTAATTTTTAAGTGTAGAAAACTTCAATGGTTTGGATGATTATAATATATTTTAATTTTTAGCTTTTTGTATATAAAATAAAAATGTGAAATGGTTTTGAAAACAATTTTGGAAGGCTGAGAATTATTTGCTTTTAGATTATTAAAATTATTTATAGTTTTGTCTTTTTGTATCTTAATAATTTGAATTGTTTGAATTATTTTTTGTTAAATACAACCTTAGTTTTTTAGATGTAGTTTTAGCTTAGGATAAGAGAATCAAGGCGTGGGGGAATTCACAAATAAATCATCATCTAAGTTTTATATATCCCCTCAAATCTCTTAATTTTCTCCAACTATTTCCTTTACATTATCTCTTCCAATTAATTTATAAGATACTATTAGAAAAATGTGGAGAAAATTTTAAAAAGAACATCTATTTATCAATCCTGTCGAATCTGACGTTCAAAAAGATTGACTTGTTGATTTTTTTAAAGAAAAATTAATTAGTAGTTTTAATTTGTGATAATGAGATCTTAAAAGGAAGGGTTTATTACCAAAAACAACCTGATGTATGCCCGTTTTTACCACTTGCAACCTATTTTAAAAGTCGTCGCCGATTGCAACCTGACTTACTCGCGTTTTACCGATTACAACCTTTTTTATAAATTCCGGCCAAAATTAAGAGCGTGTGCCACACGCGCGTAATTTTGAGCAAGTGGTAAAAACGGATATACCTCGGGTTGCTTTTGGTAATAAATCATTTTCTTTTTTCTTTTTTCTTTTCTTCCCTCCATTATTTTCTCTCTCATCCTCCTTTTTTTTCCTCCCTAGGGATATACACAAACAAAGCTGAATCGAATATCTAAGAGTTTGAGTTTCGTTCATTAATTATCGAGCGAAACTCGAGCTTAATTTATCAAATATATGGATGGCTCGTGAACTTACTCGAGCCTCTAGCGAGTCTAATCGAGCCAAAATAAATTCAATAAATATAAATTACAAATATGTTACTAATCATTATATAATTAAAAATAAGCTATAAATTCTTAAAATTATAATATACCTACTAAGATTAATTAATTACATATATACAAATGCATGATTTTAATTATATAATTCTATATTTTTTATAAGTATAACTATAAAATTAGAAACTAATTACAACTATATTAGCTTAATATTTACGAACTAGCTCTCAAACTAACAAATGAAATTGCTCGAGAGCTAACGAATCGAATATCATCAATCTTGAGGTTGATTCATTTATTTTAACGAGCCACATTAGACTAGCCCGATCGAGCTTTTCACGAACCGAGATCCGAATAGTTTACGAGCGAATTAGTTCGTGTACATCCCTATCCCTCCCTTCTCTCTCTAACCTAATTCTCTCTCATCCTAACACTATTTCGTCTCCTCTCTTCAGTAATCTCCGAAAGTTTCTTCAACACGAATCCTCTTCTTCATTTCTGATTTACAGATCCAGAAGAAACTAACTTTGAATCATAAAAAATTCGATCATTATCCAGAAGAAGTACTTTGAACAGTTCGGTGAAATTTTGGAAGTTGTGGTTATCACTGATAAAGCTACTGGAAGATTATATGCTACTTTGGATAATAGTTCAATTCTCTTCGGTTTATTTCTCAGTAGAAAATCTAGCTAATTGGAGTTGTTCTAATTTGTATGTTTCTGTATCTATACTCATTCATTTCTTCAAATTCTCCTATTGAGGATAGTTTAATTTTCTTCAATTTATTTCTCAGACGAAGATTTAGGTAGGAGTTGTTCCAATTTGTATGTATTTGTATCTATACTCGGTCGTTTCATCAAATTCTCCTGTTGAAAATGATGGAGGGAAGAAAAGAAAAAAATAAAAAAAGAAAAGAGTTTATTACAAAAAGCAACCTGAAGTATACCCATTTTTACCACTTGCTCAAAATTGCGCGCGTGTGGCACGCTCTTGATTTTGGCCGGAAATTATAAAATAGGTTGTAATCGGTAAAACGCGAGTAATTCAGGTTGCAATCGGCGACGAATTTTAAAATAGGTTGCAAGTGGTAAAAACGGGTATATCTCGGGTTACTTTTGGTAATAAACCCTAAAAGGAAAAACAAGCCGTATACATGCATATATATATATATATATATATATATATAGGATTTAACATGAAAGGATGAAGAAAAATTACTGAACAATAAAATTTAATAGGTTAATTGATCAATACGTGTTGATTTTGTGTTTTCAAATTATATATGAGGCGATAATTTTATTATATATTATTATTATAATAGAATATGGGAGGATATTTAGTTATAATTATAAAGAAATTGGAAACCATAAAGAAAAGCGGATTTCAAGTAAGACTTTTTTCTTTGAAGCACGTCTCTTGTGAGACATCTTACAGATATCTGTCTTATGTGAGAGGTCCCCTTAATTACAAAATACAATATTTGAGAAGTTAAAAAAAAAAGAAAAAGAAGCTAAAATAAATAAAATAAAGCACTAAAATTAAAAACTTAAAAAAAAAAAAAAAGGTGGACAAAAAAGATTCTTAAAAACTGGAAACCTAAAAGAGATACTTTCTTTTTACAATGAAAAATCTAAGAAAAAAGAACAAGAGAACTAGAACAAGTGAACAAACTTTCTAAAAATTGATTATTACTCGGTTGGTAGAATACTTTGTAATTCAAATTATTGATCAGAATTCAAATTCCAGCAAACCCTTCCTCAATTCGAATGGTACTAAACAAATATAAAATTGAAACAAACTTTCTGAGTTCCCACAAATACGTTGCATCCTACAATTTTTGAGGCACAAAAACATCTTAGTCTTAGAGAGAAAGTGAGACATTTCATATGAATTCTACATTTATTTCTTTTTATTTTTATTCCCAAATGAAGCGTGTTACTCTTTCTTGAAAATTATATTTTAGATCCAAATCCATTAATGTGTAGTTGTTTGTAGATAATGTGTGATTGTATTCCATATCTAAAGGAAGCCTGTTTGAATAGAAAACAGAAGAGTTTCCATTTTTGGGTGCAGAAATTGGGTGGAAGGCTTGACTCGTTTTGGTTTGCAGCAAATATTTAGACAGCATCTAAGTTGAAGCTGTCTCAGCCTGATATGCAATGTCATGTCCTAAAGAATCTTGCTTTAATCATTCAAATTGTATACACTGAATCCACAACCAACTTGTAATTAATATAATCTAATCCCAACTCTATTAATTAACTCAAACACAAAAATGACCACACATACTATAAATCATTCTTCACTTGGGATTCGCCTTTTAGATGTTACAGTTTATGAGGTTCATTGTTCTTACTTGAGAACATGGTTCATGTACTTTTATTAATTTGTAGAATATTCACTTACCACACCTAAATCTAAAAAAGGATACTTAACAACGCGATAATCAAGTAATTTGGATTACTTAACTTCATATATATCAACTGCGAAAATGACATTTCTCGTTCCATAAATATAGGTATCTTACATTTTTGGGAAAAAAGTACAAATGGTCCCATAACTTTTTACTTTTTCGGATTTAGTCCCATAAGTTATTGCTTTTTCGATTTAGTCCCACAACTCTAGTAATTGCTCAATTTTAGTCCAATTTTGACCCAATATTGACCAACTGACCGGAAAAGGTCACGTGACTTTCACGTGCCGGCGTGGTTTTGGAAATTTCGGCTAAAATGGTCCCATAACTTTTTACTTTTTCGAATTTAGTCCCATAAGTTATTGCTTTTTCAATTTAGTCCCACATCTCTACTAATTGCTCAATTTTTGTCCAATTTTGACCTAATGTTGACCAGCTAACCGGAAAAGGTCATGTGATCTTCACGTGCCGGCGCGATTTTGGAAATTCTGACGACTTATGACACGTGTCGCCGGACTTCCGAGGTGGAATTTTAATTTTTTTTATTAGGAGACCACATCAGCAAATTATTTACCTTGTCAGCTTATATTTTTCTTTTACCTGAATTGAATTAAACTCCAAAAAATACAAATGCAAAATAAGAAAATGTAATATTTTATCGATCTAACCCTTAAATCAGAATTAGCATCCCTTCCTCTTCTTCTTCTTCTTCTTCTTCTTCTTCAGGTCGCGTCCTTCTACAAGAAAAAGCTCTAACTTTTCTCTTCCAATCTTTTCTATTAGAAAGTCGCGGCTTCAACTCCCCCAAAATTGGAGAACACACGAAGACAAAGAACCATGTCCCAATCTAGGAATAGCTTGCGAAATAGTATTGTGTGTGCGAATTCGTAGCCCTAGCTCTCTTAGCTCAACACAATTGATTACAGCAACAATCAAACAATCAATTCAAGCAATCAACTTGTTTCAAGAACACACTTGTATGCAAGAAAGTTTAACAAAGAAGAAAATATAAAATCAACAAAGAGAGTTACGTGGTTCTCCCTTCAATACACTTGTTGCCCCCTCTATATGGAATGACAAGAAATATATATGTATCAGAGATGGGAAAAAAAACCGCCTTAGAGAACAACGGATGAGAATAAATCAAGAAACCGGATCACAACTCCTCAAGTAACAAACTAACTGCTTTCTGCAAACAACAACAGTTGAAAGACCACGGTTTGAATAAAAACCGTTGTAGAAGCTGAATAACAGAAATAACAGAATTAGTTTCCTGAAACAGAATTTAGTTGTTATGAAATCCTCTTCAATCAATTTACACTTAATCCTGAGTTGATAAACCATATCTTTAACAGTCTGCGACTAAGGTTTGAATTCCCCCATTAAAATCTCTTGGAAAGAAGAAAATGTTGGGCGTAGGTTCTACGGCTGCTCTCACGATACCTGATATGGTTTTTAGTTCTTGCTTCAATTTTATTAGTTTATTCAAGGTTGAATTGAATTAATTGAAACATACTGGATATAATTTTGGCAGAATGAAGGTCATTGTACGAGTTTTAGGTGGATAGATGCACTTCTATGTGGTAGAAGCAAACACATAATGAGAGGGCTCTTGTGAAGGCTTAACGAGAAGAACGCTGAAAATGAGGTCCTGCATAACGCCCGCATGAATCTCGAAGAAATTGTTTCCGTAACCGAGATAGATAATGAGAGAATGAGCTACTCGTTAAAGAAAAAAAAAAGGTGGAGTTAAAGAACAAGGAGTTGGAGTCCATCAACAATGAGTTGATAAAACATAAAAGTCGGCGGAATTTTCAAAATCGCGTCGGCACGTGAAGGTCACATGACCTTTTTCGGTCAACTGGTCAACATTAGGTCAAAATTGGACCAAAATTGAGCAATTACTAGAGATATGAGACTAAATCGAAAAAACAATAACTTATGGGACTAAATTCGAAAAGGTAAAAAGTTATGGGACCATTTTAGCTGAAATTTTCAAAACCGCGCCGGCACGTGAAGGTCACGTGACCTTTTCCGGTCAGTTGGTCAACATTTGGTCAAAATTGGACCAAAATTGAGCAATTTCCAGAGATGTGGGACTAAATCGAAAAAGCAATAACTTATGGGACTAAATCCGAAAAAGTAAAAAGTTATGGGATTATTTTGGTTTTTTTCCCTACATTTTTAGTCCCAACCGATTAGGTTTTTACAATTCAAGTCTTGTTAACTTAAAAATTTTAGCAAATTTAGTCTTTTTTTTTTGGAAAATAGAAAACTTTGTCGGAGTAAGTTTTAAATTGTGGGTCTTTGTCCGTTTGGCGAATCAAAATGATTCAAAATGTAATTAGAAGCTGACTAGGGTCAATTTTTCCAACCCCACAAAAGAAAATGTTTCTCGTAACGCATGTTTTGAGATAACTTTTGTCATTTCAAATAATATTATTTGTGATCGAGTTATTAAGATGACTAATGAAGGATGTCATATTGTCTCTAACAATTTACTATTGATAAATACTTATCCATTATCTAAAGTCATTTTTCTTATAGTGACTTTATGACATATTATTAGAATCGGAGGGGACTGCGTATTCCAACACAAGATACTTATACTTATGCAACTAAATATGTGTTTTTCCATATATCTACAATCTAATTTTTTGAGAGGTTACAATCGAATCTTTTCGGTTATTGCTTTAAGTTATTTTCGCAAGAGTTAAGGAACATAAAATATGTTTATCCTTAATTATTAATTAACGATATTTCTAATTACTCTTTTTGGGCAAACCATTCCACATGGCTTTCTTTGTTCTTTTTCTTTTGTTTTCGCCTTCTTTCGAACAAAGATTGTTTTGGACAAATAGAATATAATTAAAAGGCATTTGGTCATTTCGATCCCTACGAAGGGGAGGTCCCTTATGCACCATTTAGATCCATGTAATTTGAGTCATGAGTAAAAAAGTATAACTCCCTTCATTCCAAGCTAATGTCATACATTGGTCTGGCACGGAAACTAAGAAAAAATAAATTTTGTGAAATCTTTGACTTTTTCAAAGGTGGAGATTAAATGTGGAGATTTTGATGGTGGAGATTGTGGGAGAATTTGTCATTTATGGGGTAGGACAATTAACTTGGGACAAACAAATAAGGCAAATAGGACAATTAACCCGAGACGGAGGGAGTACTATTTATGCTTTAAGGTCTTACATATATATAATAGATACATGTATTACCATGAAAATGTATCATGATTAATTCTTAAAGGTATTACATGTTTTAGGTAAAGGTGTTGTAATACCTTTACCAAATACATGTAATATATTTAAACATGAATCGTGATACCCAATCCGAATTGCATTATGCAATTGGTGCACATGAAACTATGCACCCTACGAAATAGCGCTCTCCAATTTTCGACAGACAATATAATATTAATAAATAATATATGTAATATAATATAAATAACAATAAAAATAAGTTGTTATAAAATTTTGTAATAGTGGTAGTAAGTAGTAACAATATTATTATTATTATTATCATTATTATTATTATTATTATTATTATAGTAATAGTAATAGGAGATTATTCATGTTGTGAACTTTTTACTTTCTATTTCCTATATGCACTCAATTCCTCCTGGATTCACCACTTTTTACAATTTTATGGATATGTCAAGAATGTAACTTTCTTAAATATATATTCTTACTTTTATTAAAATAAAATAAAATTTGGCATATGTACATTAATTAAATGCAGTGTCTAATTTTTCTCATACCCTGACATTTAAATTTTGGATCCGCACTTAAAAGATATTAACATCCATATGTAATATCAAATTACATTAAAGGATCTTAAATAAGATTAATTTCAAATTAATTGTTGTGGTCACTTCAACTTGTCTATATGCTCAAGAATTTGTGTTATATATTATGACCACGTCAAGTTGGATTATCATTAAGTTTAGGCTAACAACAATTTGACAAATTGCATGGCATAAAATGATATCATTGTGACATCATAAACGAATATGCGACGCATATTATTAGAGTTAGAATAGTAGATGGAATAATATTTGAAATAGGTGATCTCATTTGTTATACCATCTAACCGAGCTCGAATAAGATGTTTTATTGTGGGCGCTTGAGCTTAAACTAATTAACGGATAAAAGTTAGAAGTTGAAGCGCAAACTCGGATTAATGAACTTGGAGTTGAACTTCGATTTTTCATGCATTAAACACAAATGTTTAAACGAAAATACATATGATTCCGCACATAAGGTCCTCAATACGACAAGTGAAGATTGAATTTCAAACAAGTATTGTCAATGTTAAGTGGTTTGGGTTCATACCATTTCCATTCAAACGTCTTAAAATTAAGTTAAAAAAATAATTAAAGCTGAACATTGGTGATTAGTACATAAAAGACAGATCTGTTTATCTTAGCCTAATTTGTACATCTACATCCCAGTTCCCAAATAGTGCCACGTGGTTGTTCCTTGTCGTGGGTTCATGTCCGAACTTATCAAACATGACCCAATAGTTAGAGATTATCCAAAAGATTAAAGAAATAAAAAGGCATTACTACTAGTATAAAATAATATAATTAGTCAAATAAGGGTTGCTTTTTTTGATTGGCAAAAGTTAGGCCGGTTTTACCTTAAATAGTTGTGCGCCAATCAAAGATTACAAAGTGTTGATAATGTAGCTTATTTGAGGAGGCTCTATTGACTTGATGTGCCCACTCTACGCTTCTTCCAATAAAATCATCATATATAATATAAATTAATTGTCCCACGCTAAATAGCTCGTGCTGATATATACTGTATAATGAAAAGATAATCTAATCTAGTTATAGAGCTCTATAATGTTTAGTGCCAATTACTTCGATTATTCTTGAGGTTTCGTCAAATTAATAAATCGATATTCAGACTTGTTAAATTTACAACTAACTCTTTTTAGTGATTGAATCAATATTAAACACATGATCTTTTTTAAACTTACAAAATGATCAAATTATTAACAAGAAATAAGTGAGACTAGATTATAATCCACAGGATTTGGTTGAAGTATAACACGATGTTTTTCGTACTTTGATTTCTTGTAATTTCTGCAAGCCTCAGGGTCCAACTGATAATTTTACCAAACCTAGAGGTTGTAAGTGTTAGAATAGTGTCTTGAATCTCGTCGGTTTTGGTTCATGTCTCTTGTTAAGGTGGAGGTTTGGTCCGTGAATGAGTTTTGGATCTGTTTCTGCTGGTTTTGTACGCGCCGGAAGACGTGGCCGCAATGTGGCTCTGGTTGGCAAACACGGCCGTGCCAAGGAGTCGAACACGAGCGCGACAAGATGCGACGTGGTCGCAACATCTAAGGAGGTGGCGAATCTAGGCCTGCGCGTTTAGGCCCAATTCTAGCCTATTTTCTTTTTTAATCTGTTTGAAATTTATATATAGTCCTATTGCTGATCTAGGGTAATTCTAGAGAGTCAATTAGATTATTCTGTTTGTCAAGCCTGTACTTAGTATTTCAAATTCGGTTTTTTTCTGTCTGTAAGTACTCTGATTACGTGCTCAGTCTGTTTAGAAATACTTGGTAGTCTGGAATAGTCTGTCTATAAACATCTGATATAGTGAATTGGTTCCTCTCTTCTGGCTATGGACGTAGCTAACACATTGTTAGTGAACTACGTAATCTGTGTGTCATTTACTTTCTCGTTTTATGTGTTCTTTCTCGCATCTGTTCTAACAGTAAGTGTAGTTCATCTTAATTTTTAAGCAGTGAATTTATAGTATCAACTTCCTCCATTTTGAAATGTTTTAAGTTGAAATGTGTTGATGGTTATTGAAAAATGAGTTAGTTGATTTGGTTAAAGGCATTATTGTTTAAGGTATCATATATTTTGATTAAAGTTATTACTATTTATCTTGAAAGGTAACTTTTTGTTACGAAATGTATTATTTATTATGTGGAAAGGACAATATATCTTTAAAAAGTAATACATTTTACTATAAATATTAATACATTTCAATTAAAAAGTGCACATAACCCGTAGATCCGCACGCAACCCGTGTTGCACGAATCTAAATTCCGTAAAATTAGTGTATAAAAGAACTACTCATATTTATTTTATTATACATTATATTCAATGTGATGTGCCCCCATTTGATAATGAGTTGGTGTGTAGCTCAGTGGACATGGACTTATAGGTTGTTTGGATGAGCTAAGAATCTCCTTGAGTCCCACTTTTGTAACCACGACGAACACAAATTAATGTATCCATCAATTAATGTGTTAAAATTGCATAACATGCAGCTAATTATCTTATCCGTAATTTGATGATGAACAGTATGCACATTAGCTTGTGCCCATCGTGGATATGGGAACATTTCTAGAAAGCTCCTTAAACACATCTTTAATTAAAAAATTTAGAGCTAGCTTATAACTTCTAAAAAGTGTTTGGCAAACTTCTCAGAAAATTTTTACGGGCTCGCAATATCGTGAATCTAATTATGACCCTACTAATTTTCGAGCTAATTATGTCATTATCAGGTTACGAGTTTGAAATTTTCAAAACTATATCATTCAATTCAAAATTTACAGTACATATTTGATTTGTGTATTCATGTTCGCTGGGTTTCGCAAGACCATAATGACACTCATTATTACTTAGGGTTTAAACAAGTCTAAAGCTATGTGATCCAGATTACAAAGTATTCAAATCATCAATATTTTTACGAAGAGAACTCATTGTCGTAAAAAAGTATGTTTACGAACATATAAAAACTGCGATATTAAAAAAAATATAAATAGCACGTATCTTGATAGTGTAGAGACATTAATCTCACTTATCTATAGTGAAAGTTAGAGGTTTGAACCTCACTTCTCCTATCTCCACTCACAAGGCAAAAAAAAAAAAAAAAGAATTCATGAAAACAATAAAAAAAAAATAATTCATGAAAATTATTACAACATGCATTAGGCGTTAACTTCTTCTATTACATGTAACTCAAAAAATATGTCATAAGTATTATTAAAATTGACAAAATCTTACGTGTGACGGTCACACAGATCTCATTCCGTGTAATAGGTATATTTTATGACTAAATAAGTGGACTAAGTTCATATTCAAGTCTTGACCCTATTCCAAAAAATATGATCACACGAAATAAATTTTATGTGACCAACACAAAACTCGCTCATTAAAATCTATATTTATCTAGTAACTTTGACATTTTATAGTTTGAAGAAATATCTGATAAGAAGTTTAACTCTTTTTCGGAAGCTTATTTAAAATATATAAGGAATACCCAAGAGTAAGAAATCGTGTTATCGTATTGTGTGTAGTTATTATTATAGTTTTTGTTATTTATTATATATATATATATAGAAGTAAGTAGTATAATTTAAAGTTAATCTATAATTGGTTTTATGAAATCGTAGCAGTAACCGTCAATTGGACACAAGTGCAGTAAAGGACAAAATAAGCTTTAACGAACACCATTTGTTATATATGTGGATATGTGTTTATTTTAATTGAAGTTAGATTGGTTGGAAAAGTTTACATATGGTTCAGTGAATAGAGTCGCTGTTTTTACAGTCAATTATTTGCGTTGGTTGGAAAGATTATCCAGACTCAAACATTTCGTACGATCGCATTTATTAATCTTTGTTTTCTTCTTATCTTTATTTTATTTAAACTTTCATATTATGTGAGGCACTCATAAAAGATTCTTCGGATAAATCGTATATGCCCAAGCCTACACACAAATAAACAATCATTTCTGCTAAATCACATTAGGATAAATTTTTCATTTTTCTTGCAAATCAAGAAAGGGATACATCCCACTCTCCTGTCTACATATTACCAAACTTTCTTTTACCCACAATTATAAAATGAGTGATACTCATGTGCATAAAATGCACATTAGATTTATTGTACATCACTCTTCTATTTCACGCGTACAATTTATATATATTAAGGTGTGTTTGGAATCACAAGATAGACACTAGCTTAGTTGATAAAAGTGTGGCATTTCACCCTTCAGGGAGCGAGTTCGTATCCTAACAACACCTTTTTATTTTTCAACTATTTACTTTATATTTAATATTTCGATATAGTATACGTTATGATGTCTGACAGTATACGATGTTTTAGTTAATTTTTGTTTCATACTGCAAAATATTTATTTTTTTCAACTTATAATACTCACAGTATATTTAATATTTCGATATAGTATACGTTATGATGTCTGACAGTATACGATGTTTTAGTTAAATTTTTGTTTCATACTGCAAAATATTTATTTTTTCCAACTTACAATATTCACAGTATATTTAATATTTCGATATAGTATACGTTATGATGTCTGACAGTATACGATGTTTTAGTTAAATTTTTGTTTCATACTGCAAAATATTTATTTTTTCCAACTTACAATATTCACAGTATATTTAATATTTCGATATAGTATACGTTATGATGTCTGACAGTATACGTTTTCTTTAACTAACTTTCTTATGCGAAATATTTATGTATTGCAAATTAGATTTTAACCACACAATATATTTTATATTTGGACATAGTATATATTATGATGTATAACAGTATAGGTTTGATTGGATTAATTTTTCTTGTATATTGTACAATATTTATGTTTCGAACTTACAATACAATTATTATTGCATTATAAAAAAAATTAATAATACAATTTATAATTTATTCTAGACTCACAGGATAAAAAATAAAAAAATTTAAAAGGGCAAAACAAAAAATAAAGAAGAAGGAAAAGGAAAAAAAATGAAGGAAAGAAGGAAAAAAGACGCAGAAAAAGGAAAAAAAATATAAGGTAGCATTTGAAATTAAACCCTTGACCTCAAGATTGAGATATTTAAGGCTGCATCAAATACCACCAGACCATTTGCTTTTAATATTCAACAAACAGGCCCTTAATTATATAAATTGAGCGCACGGATAATTAATAAAAAAATAGGATGGTGTACAATAAGCTATGGTGCATCACATATTCACATGCACGCAAGTTTTTGCCTTATAAAATAACCTTTTCTACCACTTTTATCAAAAATACCCTTAATAGAATGGATCACCATCTCTAACATATTACTTTCACGATTCAAGTTCTTTCACCGTTGAACTCATGATTAGGTTCACGAGTCGGGATTGTGTAATTTTATGATACGATTTATGATTTTTGTTCACAAATGAATTCGCAATTCACGATTGTATAATTTAATAATATCCATGATTGTGTAGTTTTACGATTCACGATTGAATTCACGACTTGGCTCACTATTGAACTCAAGATTCACAATTTGGTTCACGTGCTGTTGAATTTTGAGCATGCATATATATTAGAGCAAATTAGACTATGAACAAGAAAAAATGGTATAAAAAATCTAAATTAGGTGGGCTAAAAAAATGTTGCTATATGCCACTGGTGTAAAAAGAGCAACATCTCTTCATTAAGAGAAGATTTATAATGTACATGAAAAATAAAATTAATAAAAAAATTTACTTTTATAGGTTCTGTTAGAATTTATGATTGATCCAACAAATATTAAGTAAGGTCATTTCAAAGAAATTCTACCATTTAAATAAGAAATGTTACTATAATTTGAGAGCACAGAAATAAATATTGCAATTTTTTGGGATGGAGATCTAGTAGAAGAAGTATTTCAACTGCAATTATCAAATTCAATAGTGTGATAATCCTTAATCAGCGTTGAGCCGTATGATATTTTGAAATTTTTTTTTTTTGAATGGGATTCTTTTAAGATTTATATATGAAAAGTTTTCAACTAAGTGAACCCATCAACATTTCCTGACATTCTCTATATTATTGTCTTTTCACTTGACATCACTTTTGATATTTATCCAACTCAAAATCTGCAACCATCCTAGAATTCCTTCCCCACAATTATCACCCAAATTCTCTCCCGCGTTGCCACGTAAAATGTTCAGAGTGTCATGAATTATCGTCTACCTTTTTAAATAATTTTCATATTTTTTAAGATTATTTTAATCTTTTAGGAAATTTTCCAAAACTTAAAAAATAATTTCAACATTTTGTAAACAATTATTGGATATTTTAAATTTTAGAACTAATTTTCAAATTCTTTCTTTTCAAATAATTTTGATATTTATAAGTAATTTTTATTTACTTTCACGTAATTAAATGACTAAAATATCCTGAAATTTTGAATTTTCGCTGACAAAAGACGTTCGAGGTTGCAAAGTGATAAAAATGTGAACTGTGAGAGGCCAATGACTTTTTTTAGTACCCACACTGTAGGTTGTAATTTGATGCTAACCCTTTAATATAATCACATATCATTTTATCACCTTATATTTCAAGAAAATCGCATATTATTTCTACTAATTAAGTAATAAAACAAATTATATAACACTAACATGTAACCAATTCGATTAAATACAAGATGAAGTTCTTGACATAGAGAATTGGTGACAGATTTTTTTTAAAGAAAAAAGTAAATAGAGGAACACATGAACATACTAGAGAGAGAAAGGACCTGAGTCAAAAACAATTCTGATTGAGAGTGGACGGAATAATATTTTTAAAATATTCATTAAAAAAATGGAATTTAAGTGCGACGAAATTCATTATTTGTTTGCATACATAATAATTCCGTGTGAAAATTGAAGGGGCCGGGCGCGGTGGCGAGCGGATGAAATATCTGAGACAAGGCTAAATCACGAGAATTATACTACATGAAGGCAGCCGTAACGGAAACTGCATGTCTGTGGTCCTTATTAGTTGGAAAACAAACATGGACACTGCACAACGTTGTTCTGGAACAATTTCATCATTGTTTGTTTTGGTGTCTTAATTTTATTAATTCTGAAGACAATTTGGATTTTATCGACATAGATGTTTTGCAAGTAGATGGCTTTGGTTAAACAGATTGCAACTAACTCGACTTTTCTGCCTTTTTCTGTTTATTCAAAATTCCTATCTTTTTATGATTACAGCCTGTTTATTGATTTTAGTTGCACCTATGAGACGTACCTAATTATAAAACATTAAAGTCGCTAATTTTCTTCGTCCTCTATTTCATAAAGAATGTCATTCTAGCTATTTTTTGAGAAATTAAGGATTGATATTTAATTGGTATGTTTTGTCAAATAAGGAAATAATAAACTAAATTAAGTAGTTTGTTTAAGTTAATATTGGAAGAATTATAGTTTTTATGGTAAAGTGACATTTATTGTAAAAAAAATTAACGTATTTAAAATGACATTCTTTATGAAACGGAGGAAGTATTTCACTTTATTTTCTTTAATGAATTTTCACCCATTTGACTGCTATATTCAACCGACTTATTTTGATGGGAGAACGCATAAAATAGTCTTTCAGGATTTAAATTAGACTTTGAACTTTTTTTTCCTTTCAAATAGGTACTTAAACCTTAGAATATTGGACAAAAGAATCCAATATAATTAGATAAGTAGAATCCTCCTGAATATTAAAACAATTAAATAAATTTTAAAATATATAATAAATCTAAAAATTAACAAATTCAATCATAGATATATAAATAAGTCAATAAATCAATAAAATAAAATTTCAGAAAATTATCTAATAATGTAAATATTGAAAAGTGTCCAGACTTGGGAATTTTACATAAAAACTTTTCCTTACTTTATTTAAATAATGCAAGGTTTTTTTTATAATTAATCTATATTTTATATTTGTTAATTTTAATTTTTATACTGACCAGTCATTTAATTTTTATTTAGATAATTTCCTTAATTATTTTATAAATAATTAAATAATATAAGATTTAGCCTTGTCAAATAATTAAATAATTTTAGAGTGCAATTTGAAAGCATCGTAATACTGGAGAGTTAATTTTCACGTGTTCCTTTTTTTATTCCCATAAATAAATAATACGTAAAACCTATTTTGATCCTCAATTTGGCAATATATTTATAGCGAAAGCACACCATTTATACAAATTGTGGAAGCTTAAGTCCTACATCCGAATATGTACATATTCTTCATTATCTGTTGATCGCAGTTATGCATTTAGTTCTTTTTGCCAAATAAAAACTAAATTACAAAAGAGAATATGAATTTAGTAATACTATTGCAAAATAAGGAGATAGGCGGTGATGATTTCAGATAAAAAGCCAAAAGAAAAGGAGCAGAATGTCCAAACTGCCCTCCCAAACCCAAAGTTTCCTTACATCCCACGTTTATATCTCTCCTCCCATAAACAACTATTCCTTGATTTCTGTTCCTCGTAACACTTTTCTCCTTAACTAAATATCTCTCTCTCTCTCTTCTGTTAGCACACCCCCCTCTCTCTCTAACACATGCCCCACAGTCCATAAGTATTCAGATTTTTTATATAAATGCAAACTGAATTTCCATCTATAATCTTGTACTATCATTTCTAAATTCTCAGATTCTTCCTTCACTTCTTGCAAGGGTTTTAAGACAGGGTTTTCAATTTCTAGCCCAAAAAAGAAAAAAATTAGTATTGAAACGGAGGTGCAAGAATGGAAAAATTCTCAGGTTTTAATACAAACGATGAGTTAATGGAATTGCCACCTGGATTCCGGTTTCATCCGACCGATGAAGAGCTGATTACTCATTATTTGTGTCATAAAGTGATTGACAGTAGCTTCACTACCAAAGCCATAGGAGAAGTGGACCTAAACAAGGTTGAGCCTTGGGATTTGCCATGTAAGTTGTTACTACATAATCCTATTTTCTTCATTTTATTGTTGATTGAAATAGGAGACTAAGTTTTGTGATTCTTGATAATGTAGGGAGGGCAAAAATGGGAGAAAAGGAGTGGTATTTTTTCTGTGTAAGAGACAGAAAGTATCCAACTGGTTTGCGGACTAACCGGGCCACTGAAGCCGGTTATTGGAAGGCTACCGGAAAAGATAGAGAGATTTTCCGGGGGAAATTATTGGTCGGAATGAAGAAGACGTTGGTCTTTTACCGCGGAAGGGCTCCGAGGGGAGAAAAAACTAATTGGGTTATGCATGAATACAGATTAGAGGGCAAGCATTCCATGCATAATCTCCCCAAAAATGCTAAAGTAATTAAATTCCCCTGTGTTGCTCTGTTATCCTCTGTTTTTCCTCTGTTTTTGGTTGCTGATTTTTTCCCTTTTTTTGTTTAGAATGAATGGGTGATCTGCAGAATATTTAAGAAGACGTCTGGAGGGAAAAAAATACATATATCAGGGCTTGTAAGGAGCGGTGACGAAGCACAGTCGTCGAGTTTGCCTCCATTGATGGACTTATCATCTGATGAAAGAAGTCAAGCTGATTTGTCTCATGAGACCTTACTATCCAATCCAATGGAGAATTCTCGCGAATTAAGTTCGTCTTCTTCAAAGAACTGTGACTTTTCGCCCTTCCCGTTCACTTTACCTCATCTTTCAACTCCCAATTCGGGTGCTTCGTCTCAAATTATCACTCAAACGGACGGCAATATTATTATGGGGCAAGATCAGTCGATTCTAAGGCATTTTCTCGACGAAAATGGTAGAGAAGAAGCCTCACAGGGTATGTATTATCAAGAATTTAAGGCTTACGATGATCAAGAATTTCCGTTTATTTCGACGGCTCCAATTGACCTTGATTGCTTGTGGGATTACTGAATGTTAGAGCTTAGAATCGTAGAAGCAGCAGAATGGTATTAACGTCAAGGGCAGAATTTTTTTGGTACAAGGAAAAAGAAAAAAAAGAACTAACTGCATGTTTCTGTATCTCAAGTCTGTTACTTTGTTAGGACCGTAGAAGCAGGTGAAGGGTATTAGCGTCAAGTGTTAAAATGTGTTTTTGGTATTAGAATAGAAAAAGATCTAGCCGCATATTGTTGTTGTTTGTACATTGTACATATTTTCTGTAACTTAAGTTTGTTATCGTACTTTTCAGATTCTGGGTAGGTCGTAATCATTTTGTTTGAATTATTGAATTTTTCCTTCTTTTTACCCTATTCTTTTATTTCTTTTTTATAGTTGTGGTGCCTGCGCTGCGACCCAATTAGTTAGAATAATTCATGTCATCGATTTAATTTATATTTAATTAAGTAGTAGTCATATGGCTTTCAACCATCTGTATGTTAGGCCATCAACTTTCAGTCTCATGAAGCTAATGGGTTGTGTTCAGCTTTAATTTATGTGTGGTTCTAAATTAATAGTTTTCTAGCTGAAATTTGGAAATTCTCACTGCACAACCTGGCTGTGCATTAATTTTACACACTTCATTTTTTCGGTGTTGTACATGATGTAAACGTGTTACTTTGATCAATTAAATGACATCAAATACATACCATAATTGATCATGAGAGCACAGATTCACTAGAAAAATGTGCAACTCCTAATTTGATGTGGTCATATTTTGTGCACAAGCAACTATCCAACAAGAATTTTAAATTCCGACTAAAAAAGATCAAAATAGAGCAATAAAACTGTGAAGGCTAGTTTTATGACTACCTATAAATTACATGTCAAGTTTTTCCTTTTCACTATTTTAAGTCAGACGAGAATTAGAAAATTCAAAATTAAGTGGGAAATTTTATTGTTCTTATTATTGACAAAGCCAATTATTTTTTTCTGTTCTTTTACTTTTAGGGACAAAAATTAGTCTTACTTTGATTTGTAACTACACTATTTTTTTTTTATTTTTTTATTTTTTTGTGATGTTCAAGGGAGTTTTTAATCGTCTTACGTGCTTGATGTAGTAATTTTTGCACTTGATCAAATCGTGTGTATATATATATATATGTAATGTATATTCAAGATATCAAATGGTATCCAAAATCATTAGCATAGTTTGGAATTCAAGCTTAGATGCTTAACTAAGATAGATAAAATAGATTTCCCTTACTTTCTTAAATCCTTGCATTTATTTTTGGATGAGATAAAGATTTTATATTTAGAACTTTGTAAAATGAAGTCTATAAGCTCATAAACATCTTATAAATGTCTTAAAGAGCTTATAATCGCAATCAAACACCTCTAATTTGTTATTCATTTTTCTTTTTTTCTTATCATATGATTTAGGTCTTATTAGCCTAGTGGCATCGTCCCACTGCTAATTATTATTATTCAGGGATTCCAGTTTAAAAAAGTGTTTTATGGTGACTCAAATTTTAGTCATTCTTACCCAGAGGCGGGGTCCTTTCTTTCTCACTCATGGTTGCAATTAAGAAACTTTAACTGGTGGATGAAGGACATATAAATGTGACTAAGGAAAATATGAACATAAAAGAATGAAAAACTTTAATCTTGCTGTCAATTTTCTGGTTTTCAGGGATTAATTGCATTATTACTCTAATCTGTATCTAATTTGATTATATACTACAATACTAATTGGAATTTCTGAATTTCGGAAAATAGGAGTGTAATTTTTTTGTTAAATAGATGGGGTTACAGTTTGAAAAAATATATATTTTCATTTATGTAATTATATATCTTAAATTGTAAAATAGTGGGCATCTAAAAAGTGGTTAATCTAGTCGTACCTAAAGTTGTTGAAACCTAAGACAAAAAACTATTGCGTATTTTAATTGCTCACTATTGTTTTTTCCTTTTTGAGGGAAACTCGTAGTTCCTTTTAGTGGAAAAAAAGGAATGAATAAAACTTTTGAACGATACAAAACAAATAGAGGAAATCTACCTTCATTTATTCCAAAATTGCCGTCTACTTTTAAAGAAGTAATTAAAATATATAATTATAAGAAATAATAATTCATAGCTTACAACTTTTAGTTTCAACCAACTTAAATTTAAGTAAAAGTCGTCACTTGTAAAGATCCATTTTTATTTTTTATTTTTAAATCAAAAGCTCAAAAGAGATTTGTAAACACCCCTTAATTCATTTATTTTTTTCCTCCTTATCCGTGGCATAAAGTGGAGATTTTTCTCTTTTTTCCTTAATTAAGACTCTTTTTCATTAACAATAGTACAATCAATTATGGTAAAAAAACATTTGAATATATTTCCAAACCATTATAATCTTTCAAGTTAAATATGAAATCTCTTGGAAGCTTTTTTCCTTAGAGAGTAAGAAAACTTTAACCTTATATGGACTCCTAGTTTAATTGCTTAAAAAATTAATATGGATTATGTTTTCAAAATATTGATATTTCAAAATACTTATATTTTTATTAAATTTATAAAGCTTATGTGCGTGAAAATCTAGTTATAGGTAGGGTTGTAGATGGAGCTTGGAGATTATCGAAATCGAACCGTAATCCGAATCGAATAAGTTTCGAATTGAAAAAATTCGTTGATCATTTAACTTTTTCTGAACTGATTATTTTTTGTATAAATTTGAATATTTCTCAATTTTTTGAACTGAAAACCGTACTTAATCGTACCGGATCATATCGAATTGTATTGACAAAATAACAAATCATAAATTTAAAAATATATTATCCTTGAAAGATTATTTTAAATAAGTATTAAAAACTAAACTATTCATAATTTTGTAGCTAGTTATAGACCAATGATAGTTAACATAAATAATTAAAGAACTCTATATTTAATTATTATATAATTTTATAAACACAATTTAGTGAGTTGGAAACAAAATTGATGTAATAAAATTGTTTATATTAGTTAGACGTCAATATATTTTGTTCAAATTAAAGTGATTATTCGAAAGATAAAAAAATCTTGTTATCCAAAATGAAAAGAACCGAACCGAATTGAATCGTTTTGTTAGCTCCAAAATTCTGAATCGAACTGTCCCAAAAGAATATAACTATACCGTATCGTTTTAATTTTTCGCATCGATAATGATTTTTTTTTTTAAATAACTGAAGCTTGTTATAGAAACACGTGATAGAAGGCAGGGAAAGCATAAAATCCAAAAGTTGTTTGTCAATTTAAATGAGAATCAGAATTATGATAAAAGTTGGTAATTAGATAAGAAGAGATGACATGAGGCAGGTACGTGTCATAAGTAACGGCCTTCGGAAATGGGCTGCAGAGATGCAGGCCCCAATAAAACTGTCCAATTGTCTCATATTAGGCCCATCCCCATGAGTAGTCGAATGATGACAATGGTCCCAGCCCAGGTCCAGCAATAACGCCGCCATATCTTGCCACATCATTGGGGGCTTCAGGCTATGCGGATCAACTACCTTTTAAACACTTACTTTCTTTGTCGTGCAAGGCCGTTTCCAAAATTTACTAGTTGAAAAATTATATATCGAATTTGCTGGACTCAATGATATTTGAGATAAGGTGTAAACAAACATTCCAACTATTCATTCAAATACAAATAAATACCTCAACTATTTTTATGTCCAATCATACACTTATTATTTTAAAATCGAACAAATAAACACTTTTAACTTTTGAATATCGAGCAAATAGACACTTCCGTCAATTTATCATATACAACCGCTATTTATATGAACCTGTATCTTTGACGCACAACGAAAATAAAAACCTATAATATTAGATTAAATTAAAACTCGTTGATCAAATTCAAATTAACAACAAACAAAGATCTCCGTTGCAACATCTTCAAAATGTACGTATTAGAAGACCAGGTGACATGGTGATATTATGTAAAGCCCAGCCCCAAGGCCACCTCCAAGGCTCCAATCAAGGATTTCCTTTTTCAAGTTTTATATTGCTTTCAGTTTTATCTTTATTGGATTTCTTTCTCTGTTGCTTTGTAGATTCCTGAGGATTGCTGGACTTTCTAATGGTTTTTTCGATTGTTAGGGTTGGAATTGAAAGGCGGGCCCACATAAATAAACAGCCGTTTGTGATAAATTAAAGAAAGTGTCTATTTGCTCTATATTCAAAAGTAAAGTGTTTATCTGTCCGATTTTAAAACAATAAGTTTGTGACTGGACATAAAAATAGTTGAGGTACTTATTTGTACTTGGATGTATAGTTTGAGTGTTTATTTGCACCTTATCCCATGATATTTTGAATCAAGAATTCTATGTGATTAGCTAGATCCGATTAAATATGTTGGTGCAAGCATGCTTTTGATCACTCTGAATGGTTACGACATCACTCAAAGTAGGGGTAGTAGTTGATGAGAAAAAATCATGCACCTTGGAAGTAGTTGGCCGTAACCTATATTCTATTATTTGTTGTTAGTGGACAGACCAAAACAAAGAGGTCCACAGTAGGCACAATCCTAAGAATATCTAAGTGCTGCAAAATAACCATAATGGCCCCAGGTAACTTTATTGTATATACCTATGCAGACAAGGAAAATGTAACACTCCTACTCTCCTCTCTACACAATTATGATATTTCGCACATATTATTGCTTTGAATTGAATCAAAACTGATTTTAAGCAGAGTCCAGCGTAGGGACCCTCATTCGACGTGGTTTTTGCAAATATAACGAATCGAGTTTGAACTACACAAAACAGCTACATGTAATTTGGAAGGGCATATTTCCGCCCTATCACTAAAACTTTGTTATCTAAAATGTCGGATCAAATCAATTTAACCACCTCTACCGATACTGTATTATTGTGGTCTATTGGTCTAAAAAAATGTTTCAATGTCAATTACCTAGGTTGCATTAATTAAATTAAGTAAATTAAAATATTCATTTGTTGATCATGCCTGGAAATTAGATTTTTTTTTTATGGTAGACAATTTTAGCTCCAGTTCTGTGTCATAACACCTTTGGTAGCACACAAAAAAAAGGCAAAATCCTACGTGCATCAGTTGCACGATGCAATTCAGGATGAGTATCATAATTTATATTTAAAGGTATGTTTATTTTGGATAAATATATTATAATACTTTTACCTAAAACAAGTGATACCTATAAACATAGACATTAATATTTTTTCGTCATGATACATTTACCCAAAACATGTAATATATTTAATCATAAATACTAATATATTATTGCCTGTGACTCGAATTGCACAGATCTAAAATCCGTGCAATTGAACACAAATAGACCTTTTTTTATTAAAAAAGGGCAGAAATATTTTAATGTAGTGTAATGTCGTATGTGGTGCACCTTTTTGCATAAGAAATATTGTGAAAGATACATCCTTCCAATTCTGTTTTCTATGCTAGAAATTCTCATTTATGAAGAGATTACAAGTATTCAAATTCATTGCAGAGAGTAATAATTTTTGGAGATTGGTTGTGGCCGTATCTCTTTTTGGTGGAATTTACTTAGAGTATCCCAAAAATCCTCTCTTTCAAATAAAAAAACATTAAAATTTTATGAGATTTAGCTCAAAGTGGATAATATCATTTCAATGAGATTGGCCCAACAAAGCCCAATAAGTACTATTAAAGTCATGGTTTATGTGCAAAAACGTTGATAGTTTAGTGGAGTGCTGCGATTAACCCAATTTTTGTACTGAAATAATATAGTAAATGTATCTAAGACCTCAAATTAATGAAGTTGAGCTGATATTCACTGTCTAAGATGTATTTGAATTTTGAAGTTAGTTTCCATATTGTGATAATTTATATGTAAGCCATATTTCCAGTTTTATTGATATTGGCATTGTGTGATAGTCAGTGGCCCAGGAAATACCTGAAGATCAACTGGACTATGAACTAGTACAGGTGGATGGATCAATTATTTTTCTAACTTTATGTGTCAAAGGAACTCTTTACGTTTAAATAGCCAATAATTGAGAAAACAGAGGAGTATCTTTCTAGGACGATATATCTTACTTTGTAGGACTGAACAAAAATAAAAATTAAATCTATCTTTGTAGGACGAAGGAATATCTTTTTTCTCTATTTGTCTCTCCACAACTTCAATTCTAAACACCCGTTTAGGAGAATTGATGTGATTGATTGTTGTCATATACTATTTTATTTCAAGTCCAATTGATAAGAGTGCCCAATTTAGAAAAGAAAGAACAGTACACAAGTTTAATTTGGTGGTATGTGAATCTCCCAAGTTAATCAAAATCTTTGGAGTTTCCCTTCCCACTCTCAGCTCTCTCCAAAAAAAAAAATTGACAATTTAATTATATCATTATACTAACTTAATCCTACCATTACCTCGAGAAAAGAAAAGAAACGTAATCCTTCCTTTAATATACATGACGAGGTTTTGGAGATAAAGTATAAAACTTAATTTTGATGGAGTATATATTAGAAAAAAAAAAAAAAAATGATGGAGAATAGTATCTGGCTTAACTATTAGGATATTTGCTCAATCGTTTTCTTATAAAGAAATTTTTATCAGTCTTATAAAAGGAGATAAATGGCAGTTGGGCCTGTGCTGGTTTTGGGTCCATTGTGATTAGCGAACTAATTGCAATCAATCTCAATTTCTTGTGGTTCAATTACTTGATTTATAAATTCGATCCGAGAGGCATACACTTCTTAAGGAAGCCCTTTCTGGGATTGGGAACATCATCCAACTAATACCATGGCCAAATTCATAAAGATGGCCAAATCATGTCCGAAATACTATGGAATATGTCGGCCAATTAGGGCCCAAATTACCCATCAATTCAATTCCAAAGTTGTGTTTGTATCAATATTTCTAAAAATCCTAGGTATAGGGATGGTAACGGACATGTTGGGAGTTAATATTTAGTATCTCATCTTTATTTACGTTTCACATTTCAAATTTTATTCTCATAAAATTCTCCATTTAAAAAATTTGAGTTGGGAATGGTGATTCTCCGTTCAAGGAACGGGTCCTCTGCGGGAAGTCGGTTTTCCCACATATCTTTATATCTTTAACTCAAACTTTCTTAAAAAATAGAAATATATTTGATTTTTATATAAAATTAGAGAAGAATTTTTGTATATGCAAATCAATTTGTTGATAGAAGATAATTAAAAAATACACTAGATAGGATCTCTATGTCCTTAAATACGTATGCACATTATACATATTACAAAATGAAAAATATTAAATAAATAATTAAGAAATGAGGAACGGGGAGTTCTCATTTTAATTAAGAGGGGATGGGACGAGGGGGGCATGGATTTCGTGTCCATACTGTCCCTGCTTCAAAAAGGTGGGGAATCCCGATCTCCTACTCAATAACTTCGTGGGCCATCAGAGACTCCACTGTATTTTTCCATCCCTAGGATAATAGATTAGAGTCTGGAGATTTATTGAAGTTTAGGCAACGTTGAATATATTATTGATGCAGTTAGATGGAAAAAAATCGTTAAAATAAAATATAGGAAATCAATTAAAATCTAGCATTTCGACGGATCTGGTTGGAATGGTTGCAATGGAATAAATATTTGAGATCTCAAACAAATTTAAATTTGCGTATCTAAAAATGCATTTGGGTCAAAGGATTTAAAATAGTATAAGAAAGAAACTAGTCCTAAAATATATCATGTTTTAATTCCAAACCGACATATCTCAAAAAATTATTTTAAAATAGGGCAATAAATTCTACGTTTATGTAAATCCATCTAGCAAGAAGACTGATTAGTGGAAATGAAATGAGTGATTTTACTTTTACATATCTTAGGATTTGTTTGATACTTTGATCAAATTTCGAGGATGACAAATGTAATTCACCCAATATTTTAAATTTTAGGATTTTTGTCGATCAAGAACCTATAAAATAGGTCAATTATTAATTCAAGTTCTTAAAGATTTTCTTTTTATTAATTTAGGACCTAAAAGATTTAAAGCTATCAATGAAAGACCCATAAGTCTAAAATCATCAGAGGGCTTGTTTGGAAAATTGCAAAACCCACAAAATAAAATTTTATCGAAATGATAAGCAGTGGAAATATATATCAAACGAATTTCACTACACTTTTTAAAAATATGTTACTTTTATAATTTTATAGTTTTTATATGTGAAATCGTTAGTTTTTTTAAATATCTGTAATTTCTTTTTTAAGTTATACGCGGGGAAAAAAATTATTGTTTAAAGAAAAAGTCAGCAATTTGTTTTTTGAGTTCATAATATTTGAATTCATGTAAACATATTTCACTAAAATGTATTATTTTTTCTTATGTAAATACTTTTTTTTTTTGTTAATTTGTATATTTTAAAAACATTGCAAATTATTAAATTATTTTAGATATATCAGGATAATTTAAAAAATAATAATATAGTGAAAGACCTTTTATGTATATTTCTCTACTTACCATTTCAAGATAAGTTCATTTTTTTTTGTTTCGTAATTTTCCAAACAGATCCTATAATGATTTTGGATTTATGGGTCTTTCATTGACAATTTCAAATCTTTTAGACTTTGCATTGATAGAAACTATCTTTCAGGACCTGAATTGATAGTTGTCCAATATTTCGGGTCCTTAACTGATAAAACCCCTAAATTTTATGTTGATTGTTTTTGGAATATTGGTTAGACATTTATTTTAATACACGAATTATTCTATTTTGTTGAAAAAACACAATTACCGTTTCTTCGTAAAAAGTAACTGATGAAAGGTAATTAAGTATTTACTTATACTTATAGATTCGTGAAACTCTTGTGTTTGACACCCTACATATATGAATATTTAGTGAATGAAATTACCAATTGATATGTCTCTCTTTCTTGTTTACTTTTTATCTTTTCCTAAAACATGTTGTTTGCACAAATTTACTATTTAGGAACCAAATCAATTATTCTTTAGGAACCAAATAAATTATTATCCTGGTGGACCCGATCACTTATTTCGATCCATTCTTTTAAGATTTCCATCTAATCGAGTAACATGAGAATATCAAAATCGTTTGGACTATTGAGAGCGAAAAAGACCAATCGGACTATTAAGGCGAGTTTAACGCATGAATTTGTTTTATTTTACTAATGATGGGCACCCCTACCGTAAGTACGTTTGGGCATTCGGTAAAACTGAATCGAAACGAAACAAATTTTCGGTGTAAATTGAAACACAATTTCTAGGAAAACCTAATACCGAACTGAAAAAAATATACTTAAGTTATTGAAATGCATGCCAAGGCCGCTGGTGGCCCAACTTATGCAACTCCGCCAAGCACATCGTCTCAGTTAGTTGGTGTTGGAAATTAATAATAATTAAAGTGTGGATAAGACACTTTAATGATATAATTAAGTGGTCGGAAGTTTAATTTTGTAGGAATTAAACTTCACACGATTAATCTATGGAGAAAGTAGATGATCGTAGGGTTTTAATTTACTCAAAACTGATATGTGGTGAGTGAGAAATTAATACATAAAGTTTACCACTTGATTATGTATTAAGTGTAGGATTAATAACTAAGAGTAGTTATTATCCCACATTGGTTTAAATGCTCTTTAAGTTAGTATATATATATATATGAAAGCTCATCATTAAGGTGTATCAATTATACATGTGAGGGAATCCAAGGGAAGCCCACACACGCGCTCGCTCGCTCGGCTCGGCACGGCCACGCCTCGCCTCGGGCTCGGACTCGGGCCGGGCCTTGGGCCTTGGGGAATGCCTCGGCCGAGGCCCAAGTAACTTTTTGGAAGCCCAAAATCAATTGGGCCGACGGATGAGCTTCAGGAGCCCAAAATGTGGATGGGTTTGAATTTAAATTTAAACCTGTAACATCCAGCATTATGGGCTGTTAAGGAGTATTTAATTGGGCCGTTACCAAGCCCGTAACAGCCAACAATCAATTGACAGAATTAATTTTGTTCCCCAACTGCACCTATATATACCTGCTCCCTGCATGCAAACAAACACTTAATTTTTCACCTGAATCTTCATATCATTCTCTGCATTTTTTCTCCAGTTCAGAACTCGAACATCTAAGTTCGCCGGAGCACTAGCCGGGAAGTAATTTGTCCTAGGGACAGTGGTCTTCCACGTCTCGGTTTTTGCTTTCGTTTGTTTCTGTTACCTTTTGTTTTTCCAGAACATTGTATTAACAATCTTAGGACAAATTATTTTTTCGATTTCTGGAAAAATGTCGACCAATCAGAATGTTCCTCCTGTTCCAGCAAGAGTTATCCCTACTCCACCGGCTAACTCAGTTGAAAAGCAAGAAAAGTTTTCCGGTGACAATTTCAAGAGATGGCAGCAAAAGATGTTGTTCTACATCACTACTTTAGGATTTGCTTCGTTTCTGAAGGAAGATCCTCTGGCTGCTCCTGCAGAAACAAATACTGATCAACAAAGGCGAGTTGCTTTTGATTCATGGTCACATGGTGACTACCTCTGCAGAAACTATGTGATGAATGGACTTGCTGATCCATTGTACAACGTGTATCAATATATCAAGTCTACGAAAGAGCTGTGGGATGCTTTGGAAAAGAAGTACAAGACAGATGATGCCGGCACAAAGAAATTTGTGGTGGCTCGGTTTTTAGACTTCAAAATGGTTGACAACCATTCGGTTGTGGAACAAGCCCAAGAGTTTCAGCTCATAGTTCATGAAGCTTCGGCTGAAGATATGAAACTTCCGGTGCCATTTGTAGTGGCAAGTTTGATGGAAAAACTACCTCAGAGTTGGAGTGACTTCAAGAACTACTTGAAGCATAAGTGAAAGGAAATGACGGTAGAAGACTTAATCCTTAAGCTGAGGATTGAAGAGGACAACTGGAAGAATGAGTCCAGGTTTAGGGCTCATGTTGATGCAAGGACCAACCTTATGGAGAGGGGTTCCTCGAGTGATAACAAGAGGAAACGTCCAAATGACAACAACAATCAGGGAAACAGTGCGCCAAATAACAATGGTAAAGGTAAGCAACCTGCTAACGTGACTAGATTTGCAGGTAATTGTTACAACTGTGGCAAGCCTAACCGCATGGCTAAAAACTGTAATCTGCCGAAACAGAAGAAGAAGAAAGTGACAGCTAATGTTGTTGAGGAGAATGAGTTGGACCTCACTGCGGTAATCTTTGAGGCCAACATTGTGGACAATCCAAGAGAATGGTTTGTTGATACAGGAGCCTCTTGTCACGTTTGTTCTGACAGAGAGGTCTTCTCAAATTATAAGGCTTCTTCCGGGAGGAAGCTTCATATGGGAAACCAAGCCTCTTCTGAGGTGGCCGGAGTGGGCAACGTAGTTCTGAAGTTAACTTCTGGAAAAGAGCTCACTCTAAAGGATGTGCTGCATGTCCCAGACATCCGGAAAAATTTGGTTTCTGGTTCTTTGCTGGTAAAGCATAGGTTTCGTCTAGTTTTTGAAGCTGACAAGTTCATACTAAGCAAGCAAGGAGTATTCATAGGGAAGGGCTTTGTAGTGAATGGATTGTTCAAAATGAATGTAATGGCCAAGCGCCAAATGAATAATGTAACTTCTGCTATGAATGAAAAAGCATCAACTTCTTCTTACTTGCTTGAGTGTTCCTCTTTATGGCATTCTAGATTAGGACATGTTAATCTCAATGCTATAAAACGCTTAGTAAATTTAGATTTGCTAAAACTGAATGAAATTAAATCACATGGAAAATGTGAGGTATGTGTTGAAGCTAAGATGGCTAAATTACCTTTTCATTCAGTAGAAAGGAGCACAATACCTCTAGAATTAATACACACTGATGTGTGTGACTTAAAATTTGTGCAGACTAGAGGTGGTAAAAAGTTTTTCATAACTTTTATAGATGATTGCACAAGATATTGCTATCTTTATCTTCTAAGAAGTAAAGATGAAGCAATAGAGGCGTTTAAACACTACAAAGCCGAAGCTGAAAATCAACTAAGCACTCGGATAAAGATAATCCGAAGTGATAGAGGTGGTGAATATGTGGCTCCGTTTGAAGAGTTATGTGCTCAAAATGGCATAATTCATCAAACTACAGCTCCGTATTCTCCACAATCTAACGGCGTTGCAGAACGCAAAAATCATACTCTTAAGGAGATGATGAACGCTTTGTTGATTAGCTCAGGATTACCCCAGAACATGTGGGGGGAAGCTGTTCTTACAGCTATTATATATTGAATAAAATTCCATTAAAAAGAGTTGACAAAACTCCTTACGAAATGTGGAAAGGGCGTAAGCCATCTTACAAATATCTCAAAGTGTGGGGGTGTTTGGCTAAGGTTGAGGTGCCGTTACCTAAACAAGTGAGAATTGGCCCTAAAACGGTTGATTGTATATTTGTTGGGTATGCACTCAATAGCAGTGCGTATAGATTTCAGATTCATAAATCTGAAATACCAGATATGACTGTTGGAACAGTCATGGAATCAAGGAACACAGTATTCTTTGAAAATATCTTTCCTTGTAGAGAAAGATTGATAGAAAGTGAAAATCAAGGAATTACTTTGGAAAAAGGAAGTAGTTCAAATCTAAAAAGAATTGTTGAAGCTACAAGTAGTTCTCGGACCTTAAAAGAAGAGGAAACGAGGCGTAGCAAAAGAGCAAAGACTGCAAAGTCATTCGGTCCTGATTTTATCATATATATGTTAGATGATGAACCGAGATCAATAAAAGAAGCTCTGTCTAGTCCAGATGCACCATACTGGAAAGAAGCAATCAACAGTGAAATTGAATCCATTATGCAAAACCACACGTGGGAGTTAACTGACCTTCCGTCAGGGTGTAAACCTTTAGGATGCAAGTGGATCCTAAAGAAAAAGTACAAAGGAGATGGTTCAATAGATAAATACAAAGCTCGTTTGGTAGCTAAAGGCTTCAAACAGAAAGAAGGTGGTGACTTCTTTGATACTTACTCCCCTGTGACCAGGATCACATCCATTCGAGTGCTTCTCTCGATTGCTGCAATACACAATCTTGAGATTCATCAAATGGATGTGAAGACTGCGTTTTTAAATGGAGAGTTAGAAGAAGAGATCTATATGCATCAACCCGAAGGGTTTGTGGTACCGGGACAAGAAAATAAGGTATGCAGACTAGTAAAGTCATTATATGGTCTCAAACAAGCGCCAAAACAATGGCACTTGAAATTTGACACTACAATGTTGTCAAATGGTTTCAGAAACAACGAATGTGACAAATGTGTGTACATAAAAGGTACATCAGAAGCATATGTCTTAGTTTGTCTATACGTAGACGATATGTTAATCATGGGAAGTAGTCATGAGATAATCATGGATACTAAAAAGATGTTGAAAAGAAATTTTGACATGAAGGATATGGGTTTGGCTGATGTGATTCTCGGAATCAAAATAGTTAGGACATCAGAGGGAATTGTTCTGACACAATCTCACTATGTAGAGAAAGTACTCAGAAAATTCAATGCCTTTGATGGACCACCTGCCAAGACTCCATTAGAATTAAATGTTCATCTTAGGAAGAACATGGGTGAACCTGTAACTCAAGTTGAATATGGAAAAGTGATAGGGAGTCTAATGTACATAACAAACTGTACTAGACCGGATCTTGCATGTTCGGTTAACAAAATGAGCAGGTTTACAAGCAATCCAAGCCAAGAGCATTGGAAAGCATTGACAAGGATTCTGAGATACTTAAAGTATACTCTTAATCATGGGCTTCAATACACGAGATATCCTCCAGTTATTGAAGGATACAGTGATGCGAATTGGATTTCGGACACTAAAGACTCTTTTTCCACTAGTGGATACGTATTCACTATTGGAGGTGGAGCAGTGTCATGGAAATCTACGAAACAAAGGTGTAGCCAGATCCACCATGGAATCAGAGTTCATAGCTTTGGATAAAGCTGGTGAGGAAGCAGAATGGCTTCGAAACTTTTTAGAAGACATTCCATGTTGGAGTAAACCTGTACCGGCCATAATGGTTCATTGTGACTGTCAAGCCGCTATAGGAAGAGCGTTGAACAATATGTATAACGGTAAGTCTAGGCATATACGCCGTAGGCACAACACCGTAAGACAGTTGATCTCTAGTGGGGTTATCACAATAGACTATATAAAGTCTAAAGATAACTTAGCGGATCCGTTGACCAAAGGTTTAAACCGAGATCAGTTGTTAAAATTGCGAGAGGGAATGGGAGTACAACCCACCAACTAAAGAATAATCAAAATGGATACCCAACCATGATGAGTGGAGATCACACAAACTTGGTTCAATGGGACAACTAAGTTTTGAAAGTTCAGAGGAGGCACTTGGAAGAATATGTCTTCAAAATCCATCCCTAGAACGCAAGATAAGTGCGTAAAACCTGTAAACGGTGGTAGAGGATAAGTCTTATGACTTTTAATGACTTCGAAACACCTCAAGGAGGTAGAATAGTACAGGATATTCGATAAAGAAGTCACCTATGTAAGTGTGAAGTAAAGGGCCGCTTCAAATGAAACACTTATGAATCCAAAGAGGGTCCATGGCCGAAACGGACCAAAACGTGAGAACAAGGATGTTCTGGTTAGTATTGTGTATTCATTGTTGACTAGGTACACACTAAGGAGGATTGGTTCAAAGATTAAGAAATCTACCAAACCACCGGTGTATCCGACAAATGAAATACTATGGAAGGTTCAAAGTCAAAAACTACTTTTCCTTAGGCAGTACTGATCACTAAGAGTCTAGACTGGAGATTGCATTCATGCATGCATTAATTTTCACTCATGTGGGGGATTGTTGGAAATTAGTAATAATTAAAGTGTGGATAAGACACTTTAATGATATAATTAAGTGGTCGGAAGTTTAATTTTGTAGGAATTAAACTTCACACGATTAATCTATGGAGAAAGTAGATGATCGTAGGGTTTTAATTTACTCAAAACCGATATGTGGTGAGTGAGAAATTAATACATAAAGTTTACCACTTGATTATGTATTAAGTGTAGGATTAATAACTAAGAGTAGTTATTATCCCACATTGGTTTAAATGCTCTTTAAGTTAGTATATATATATGAAAGCTCATCATTAAGGTGTATCAATTATACATGTGAGGGAATCCAAGGGAAGCCCACACACGCGCTCGCTCGCTCGGCTCGGCACGGCCACGCATCGCCTCGGGCTCGGACTCGGGCCGGGCCTTGGGCCTTGGGGAATGCCTCGGCCGAGGCCCAAGTAACTTTTTGGAAGCCCAAAATCAATTGGGCCGACGGATGAGCTTCAGGAGCCCAAAATGTGGATGGGTTTGAATTTAAATTCAAACCTGTAACATCCAGCATTATGGGCTGTTAAGGAGTATTTAATTGGGTCGTTACTAAGCCCGTAACAGCCAACAATTAATTGACAGAATTAATTATGTTCCCCAACTGCACCTATATATACCTGCTCCCTGCATGCAAACAAACACTTAATTTTTCACCTGAATCTTCATATCATTCTCTGCATTTTTTCTCCAGTTCAGAACTCGAACATCTAAGTTCGCCGGAGCACTAGCCGGGAAGTAATTTGTCCTAAGGACAGTGGTCTTCCACGTCTCGGTTTTTGCTTTCGTTTGTTTCTGTTACCTTTTGTTTTTCCAGAACATTGTATTAACAATTGGCACAGTTCGGCTAAGGTTAGTGCAGTTAGGAACAATGGCATGGAGGCGGCATATGATACAAGAGCCCGGTCGTCGGGCGATGGGTCACCGGAGGTCGAATTGTCTTCTATCAAGTCAAGTGAATGAGACATGGCCCTTGCCATTATCTCAATCTCGAATCACGACCAGAGGTCCGCCGTCGGTGGTAGTTCAAGTGGATCAGTTATTGTAGAATACGATGAGGTACGTAGTGTATGTATTTATTTAGGCCAATTTGTAGAGTCAATATGGTAGCATTTGCGTATATATTTAGTTTTATGCTCATATTGATTATTTGAGCCAATTAACGTGTTTGCTTGTATTTATAATAAAAAGATACTATTTTAGGCTTAAAAATTCAATTGGACGAAGTTTCAAGAAGAAACAAGCAAGGAATGAGCAAAAGGAGCAGAAAAACGAAGGACTAGAGCTGTGGACTCAATCCAACCGGATCATATTTATCAAAGGAAATTGTTGAAGAGGAAGAAAAGAACGAGTTCAGAATGGTTGAGCCGGCCGGATCAGATGGCCAATCATTTTCTTTCCTCGCATTAGATAGATGTATGTAGTAACAGACTTGGTTTACATTCCTGAACATATTTGAAATGAAAAAAATAACTGTCTAACTTTTATATTCAAGGAATTGTACACAGAAGACATGTTTAGAGCTTATGCATCAATGTCTTGGCATTGAATTTTGTACAGAAAATAGCATCCTAGGGACAACGTAATTCTTACACGTGTTCCAATCAAAACTAACCTGGAAATATATGATTAGAGGGTACATTCTAGCTTTTCTAAGAGAGAAGCATTTCGTCGAAAACAGCTGGAACTATATAAACATCCTGGTTTTCATTTTACATGTATTTTAACACTATCTTATTCTTTTTCCTATTTCCGTTGCTGCATTTTTTTTTTTTTTAATTCCTACTACATCATATTTAGATGTGGTAACTCGGGAAGTCTAGCCTGGTCGGGTCCCAGTTCATCGGGCTAACGTCATATTTTAGACTGGCAAACCTGATTAAGATTTGATCGGATCTAAAATTATTCAGTTTTTTGACCCAGTCTATACCCCTATAATATACTAAGGGCCCGTGGCTAATCGGGTTTTTGGCCCATCGGATGGGCCTGTTAGGCGAAATAGTACTTCGAACTAAGATTTATGTGACCCAACTCATCTAAAATATTAAGTCAACCGCTCATCAAGCCGGATCGATTTTACCACCTCTAATCATATCAATGAGTGTTTGTGAGTAGGGGCAAAGTTTATCAATAAAATACGATTTGATAAATTTATCTCCTGCATACCTTGTAGATTCAACGTTTTGGGTCTTTGCTATTATATATGATTCAAGTCTTTCACGTTTTATTGATTTAGATAGATAATAGCTCTATCGCTATTATTATGTTTGACACTAGAAAAATTGTATTAATGTCTTCTTTTCCGTGTATATTTTTTGTTACAAAATTTACCATCCAATCCAAACAAAAGAAAAAGTATGATAAAATAAAATAAAATTAAAAAATTAAAATAATGATAAATAAATAAATAAAATTATAAGATATTGTTACATAAACTATAAAATTTACCCTACAATAAAGGTGATTGTAAGTAAAATTACACTTATTATAAAAATAAAAATCTTATCATTTTATATGTAAATTACTTGGAAAATTAGTAATTTCACGATGTTCGTTTGACCTGATTAGTAGAGTTAACACACTTTAATTTGTTATTCGAATCAATGATTACTTTTAGATTTTATTTTGTTAAAGTAAGAATTAGAAAGAAAAAATAAATATGTATAATTAAAACTTGAAATTTATTTAGATAAATTAAAATATATAAAATAAATTTAGGAATATAAAGGAAAAATATAAAACATTACATTACATCTGAAATATGCAAATAAATGTTAGTGGTTCTTTATTATATATTTCATGATTAATTTAATAATTTATAGTTAGAATTGAAGAATTATTTTCATACATATATATATATATATATATATATATATATATATATATATATATATATATATATGTACGCGCTACAGTACGAATAATTCTGTAATTAACATTTTCCACCCAAAAAAATTGGACTATAATTGACAAGTTATCACATTTGGTGAGAATCAAAATCTATTTTATTTTTTATAGTTCTAAATAGCTTTTTTTCTAATCTATTTATTTTGTATAATACATCAAAATTAATCATCTTTTGAGGATATTTGATTTGACATCCATATAACATATATTATAATAAGATATTGTATTTAAAATATTATATTATTTATTCGTTGATTATTTGAACTAGATTTTAGTGTTTTATTGTAGGTTGTACCATATACAATATTGGTTCGGGATACAACTAAAAACCAGTCAAATAATCATCTTATAAAAATTACTTGACTGTTTCATTGAAACGACAAATAATCAATTTATTTTATCCAAGATGATTTTTCTCAAGTTTTCATCATTTATTACGTTGAACGAAAAAAATGAATTTATATATAATTAATCACACACTTTATTAAATTAAAGCAAAAAAATTAATATGTGATTTATAATCAGCTTATTAACTTATTAAATTTGTAATATTTATTTGTTACAACAACAACAACAACAACAACAACAACAACAACAACAGTAACAACAACAACAACAACAACAACAACAACAACAATAATAATAATAATAATAATAATAATAATAATAATAATAATTTTTACTGGATTAATCACAGGCCTATGACTATCGCGCATATATATAACTTTATAAATGATAATTAATCTGAAAATTATTTTTTATTACTTATTTATATTTTATATATTTTACATTTATTAATATTTTATAAAGAATTACACTTCCCAACCCAAGCTATTATTTTTTTAGCGTTTCAATCTAAACTTCTTTTAAGTAAGTAAAATTAACCAACCTGAACTATATATATGTTATTTAAACTATGCAACCTAACAATACTTTGTCACATTAACCAATCTTAACTATATCTATTTTTCATATTTTTGCAAACTAAGCAATTTTTATTTTATTTTTTTACATTAATCAAATCTGTATCTTTAAATAAATCTGCTATTTATAGTTAAAATTTGAAATTTTATTTAGATAATTTAAATGGTTAATATCCATTTGCACCCCAAACCATATATTTTTTTTTTTTTTTTCTGTTTTATACCTAAACTATTTTTTCATCAAATAACAACTTATACTCCACGAATTTATCAATTTGCGATTCCAACGAGAAAAAAACATATTCAAAAATTACTAAATTATTTTATAATATGAAAAATATTTTTAAATTCTGAAATTTATTTAAAATATAAAAAACATTAATTGAAATGTTTTGGATATAAAAAAGTTAATTTCCTTAATATTAGAATTATCTAAAAAATTCAATTTTTAAATAACATTAAAATAATTTGTAGAAAATATGAATATTATTTAAAAGCTGACCTTTTTTTATGATATAATCAGGATTTTTATTTAAATTAAAAATTTGAAAATACTAATTCTGAAAAATATTTAAACCATTTAAGAAAAAAATATTCAAATAAAAATTTCAAATTATTTGAGGATTCTCAAAATGGTTATTTTCTAAAAATTATTTTCGAACGTCCAAATCATTTTAAATATTTCAAGAAAACTTCAAATTATTTTGATTGTCGTATAGTTATATACTTTTTATAAAAAAACTTATAATTATTTCATTAAATCTAAAATTATTTTAAAATATAAAAAAATCATTTAAGATATGTGAAAGTATCTATGAGAAATATTTTTAAAAAATTAAAATTTCTTGAAAGAGTTTAATCTAATTTTTTAAAAAATATAAAAATTATTTAAAATTCAGAAAATAAAATTTTTAAGAAAATATGATTTTATGAAATAAATAGAAGAATTATGTAGGAAATGTGTGGGTATACCTGGGAATAATTTGGTAGGCAAATAATTTTGTTTCCTCCAACCCCTATTTTGTAGGAGAATCCATAGGTGGAACTGTTTTGCCTATGAATTATTTCGTAGCTAAATTACCATCAATTGTTTTGTAATTTGTAGGCAACTTGTAGGTAATTTGGACTACTTAAAGACATAATTATTTTTGTAGGTAAATTCCGCAGTCAATTAATCATTTTCTTGTAGTGGATTTTTTAATTTCAGAAAATATAAAAAAATTTGATTCTGAAATCCTTTTAAAAGGATTTGAAAATTTATATTTTGAAAAAAATTATAGAAACTTCAAATTTTATGATAATTTAAAATAACATTTTAGAATTTAAAACCAATTTTTCAGGTTTATTTTATAAAAAAAATTCTTGCCGGAATTCTTTCGTCGAATGTTGCAAATTGTTAAATCCGTGGAATATAGGTTGTTATTTGATTAAAAAACATAGTTTATTTACAAAGTGGAAATATCCCGCTTAGTTCAGGGTGAAAATTATATTAACTTTTTAAAATTAAATGAAAAAATAAAAGAAAAAACCAATTTCTTATAATATTATTATATTTATTTTATACAATAATATAAGTTGGTATTTAGAAATTTCTCTTTGTTTGAACATTCATAATCAATTAAACTATTTTTGTATGCATATATATGGGTCAATAATGATATGGGCACGCTAAACTTGTATTTGACTTTCAAAGTTTAGAAATGAACATTTTGAAAATAGATGTAATATTTAATATTTCATCTTATATATATATATGTAAAATATAAGTTATATTAAATTCATATATAACGTGAGAGAAACTTATATTTATATTATTTATAATTTTATTTATGCTTAATCCCAAATTTTCTAAATATTTATTTATTAGAATAAAACGGTCATATTTTCGATATTAAATTAAATCATATTTACTTTAAATTAATTTTAGGGATTGTGTAATGTATTAGTTTTAATATTAATGAAAACAATGACATTGATAACGAAAGAACTAATTTTAGATTAGATAGGAGTCGTAGGACAATGGTTGGAAAATAAAAATCGTGAAATACCTTGTTTGTATCTAGTTTCTTTAAAAATATTTGTTCTTTTATCTGTTTCTCCCGCACGGGGATTAGCGTATTCTTCAGATTCTGTTTCTACAATTAACAAGAAAACCTCTATTTGTTCATATTCAAAAACAACCCTGACTGTCTTCCTCTTCCTCTTCCTCATTTCGCGTGTGAATACCAGTTGCATTGCCACAGGAAGAAGCCAAGCAAAAACCTAGCCGCCGCCGCGCCGCTGTAGCCTCCGAAACCCTCGCCGCCGGCGCCACTGCAGTCTGGCCACTCCATACTCGTCAGTCGAGTCGCGTCCCTCGTCATCAGTCGTCACTCGTCGTTGTCGCTGGCCGCCGCCGGTCGTCCAACGCCGCTGCTCCCACTAGTTCTCCGATCAAGAGGTAATTTATACTGACTAATTACTTGATATGCATTTTGGTCCTTGTTTGACTTTCCATGGTTTCTTGGTTGCTTGGATTTTTCACCATCATCATTCTCCTCTTCTCTGGAAATCTTCCAAGACCAAGAGGGCAAATTCCTTTTCCTTGGGTTTGACTCAGGCGTGACAAATTTATAATCGGTGTCCAGAGTCCAGTAGTGAAGAAATGTGAAATGTAGTAAAAAAAAATTAGCAATTAATTTCATGCTGATTTTTATTTCACTGGTGCAGCTGAATTAGTCCAAGCAATAAAAATAATATCTGAAATTGTGAAGTGTGAAGAAGTGTCCTCAACAATCATGAAACTAACTTAGAAGGAGTATGGAAGCTAATCAAAATCAGAAAGGGAAGGTTTTAGCTCAAAGGAATTCTGGAAATTGGTTTCAGCTAAAAGACAACGGTTTTAACTAACATAACCGTCAAAACCGTTGTCTATGAAGAGGAAAACTGTTGTCTTATCTGTGTTGTCGTTTAGCTTAACAGAATGTTGAGTTAGTTGTGATATTTTGGAGTCTTCTGTTGTAACTTCTCATTTCCGGTTCAAGCAAGCTAGTTAGATGGATATAACTGACTTCATAGCTCATGGTTAGTTATGGTTTTCTTCTAGAAGACGGTTACATTAGATTAGAGCTTATTAAGTTGGTGCAAGCTCTTGGATTCAAAGTGTAACATGTAAATCTTTGTGATCACATAGTGAAATCTTTCTCTCCTTGGTCCGTGGATGTAGGCATTTGCCGAACCACGTAATTCTGGTGTGTTCAAGTTTAATTTCTTGTGTTTGTGAGTGTTATATTCATCTTGCATACAAAGAGTGATTGAGGTATTGTTTGTGAGGTTTAGTAAGCAATTCTTGGTGTTTCTTTGCGTCGTATTGCAACAAGTGGCGCCGTCTGTGGGAAGAGGGGCGAAGAACAGAATCTAAACTCAAACATGTCAATCGCGAAGATGGAAACTGAGAAATTCAACGGCAAGAACGACTATGGATTATGGAAAATTAAAGTGAAAGCTCTCCTGGTTCAACAGGGCCTGTCAGCTGCGCTGAAGGGGGAAGATGCATTCCCAAAGGACATGGCTCCTACTCAGAGGCAAGAAATTGTGGAAAAGGCTCATAGCCTGGTGGTTCTTTGCCTTGCTGATAAAGTGCTCCGGGAAGTATCAAAGGAAGAAGATGCTGCAGGGATTATCCAAGCCCTGGACAAGATGTATATGGCAAAATCGACTGCCAACAGGTTATTTCTCAAGCAAAAACTTTTCTCCTTTAAATTCTCTGATGAAAAAGGAGTTGAAGATCAGTTAGATGATTTCAATAAGACTCTTGATGATTTAGAATCTATAGAGGTCACAATGAGTGATGAGGATAAAGCCATTTTGCTATTAAACTCTCTCCCTAAATCATATGATCACTTAAAGGATGCTATGTTGTATGGGAAGGAGTCCACTGTGACCCTGATACAGGTTCAAACTGCATTAAGATCAAAAGAAATGCAGAGAGTGCATTTGGACAAGTCAGAAGGAAATTCTGAGAGCCTAAGTATAAAAGGAGGAAAGAATTGGAAATCTAAGAAACCAGGAACTTCTGAATCATCAAAGAAAAAGGCAAATGGCAAAGGCAAAACTGCAGAAGATAAGGAATCCAAGAAGTGTTTCTGGTGCAAGAAACCTGGTCATTTCAAGAAAGAATGCTTCGAATGGAAGAAGAGGATGGCTCAAAAGGGCAACAATGCATCAAGCTCTGCTGAAATTGCAGAATCCAAAGAAGAAGATCCACTGATTTTGAATGTATCAGAAACAAAGGGGGAAGACAGTTGGATTTTGGACTCAGGATGCAGTTTTCACATGAGTCCAAACATCAAATGGTTTTATGACTTCAAAGAACTCCAAACTGGAAATGTGATGCTGGGAAATGACCATGTGTGCCCTGTGAGAGGAATATGCCTCTGTAGTTGATAATGCCACAACCTGTTGTAACATAGACTTCCAATTTACAGCAGTTCCATACATGGTGAAGATATAACCAGTCTGAGATTTCCTTGAATCCAGATTTGAAGCATAATCTGAGTCAACATATCCTTGAATAATCCTTCCATCAGGAACATCAGTTCTCTTGAACACCAAACCAACACTGCTAGTTCCATTTAAGTACCTGAGTACCCACTTCAAAGCCTCCCAATGAGCCTTACCCGGATTGGCCATATACCTGCTGACTACACTAATTGCATGAGCAAGATCTGGTCTAGTGCATATCATAGTATACATTACTGAACCAACAGCATTTGCATAAGGTATTCTCTCCATCTCTGCAGCTTCTGCCTTTGTTTGTGGCTTCTGTTGTTCTGATAATTTGAATTGGTGACCTAATGGAATTGATACTCTCCTTGATTCATGCATGTTAAACCTTCTGAGTACCTTCTTTATGTAATCTGTCTGATGTAAGCAGAGAATTCCAGCTGATCTCCTTCTATCAATATCCATCCCTAGTATTCTTCTGGCATTTCCAAGTAGCTTCATATCAAATACTCTCTGTAATTCAGACTTGAGCTGATTGATCTCACCTTTATCCTTACTTGCCACTAGCATGTCATCAACATATAGTAACAGGAATACCACTACCTGTTTGCCAGAGAACTTTAGATATACACAGCTATCAAACTTTGATCTTTCATATCCAATTTCCTTCATGTGTGAGTCAAATTTGATGTACCACTGCCTTGGACTCTGTTTGAGTCCATATAGAGACTTCTTTAACAGACACACTTTGTCTTCATGTCCTGGTATCTCAAATCCCTCTGGTTGTCTCATATAAATCTGTTCATTTAAATCCCTTTGGTTGTCTCATATAAATCTGTTCTAACTCCATGTCAAACTGATTTACAATTGCAAGAAGAATCCTTATGGAGCAGTGTTTGACTACTGGTGAGAAGATCTCATCATAATCTATCCCCTCTCTTTGTGTAAATCCTCTTGCAACCAGCCTGGCTTTGAATCTGACTGACTCAGTGTGTGTTACCTCCACCTTTCTCTTATATATCCATTTACAGCTCACTAGTTTCTGCTTATGAGGTTTGTTCACTAACACCCATGTCTTATTCTTTTCCAAAGATTCAATTTCTTCTTTCATAGCTATTAGCCACTTGTCTTTGTCAAGACTGCTGACAGCTTCCTTAAAAGTCCTTGGTTCAGTGCAGGCAACCTCTTCAGCTGTTATCAGTGCATAAGCTGTAAGATAGTCTTCAGAGTATCTGGTAGATGGCTTTATTACTCTCTTTTCTCTGTCTCTTACAAGTTGGTAGTCTTGAATATCATCTCCTTCTGTTTCATCAGCATCAGAGTTTTCTGATTCTGCAGTGTCATCTTCATTTGTAACCTCCACCTTAACTTGTGACCCCTTTGAGATGGATTCAGTGATCAATTTTTGATTGTATGATTCATTGAATGGCATTATATCCTCTGCAAACACTACATCTCTACTGATGAGGATCTTTCCTTTCCCAGATTCAGTACACCAAAGTCTGTAGCCTTTCACTCCTGCAGGATATCCTAACATAATGCATTTCAATGCTCTAGGCTCCAATTTGTCTTGCTTAATGTGCACATAAGCCCTGCACCCAAATACTCTCAGATGTGAGTATTTTGGAGGTTTTCCTGACCATATCTCTTCAGGTGATACACCATTGTTTGCTGCTGATGGACACCTGTTTATCAGATACACTGCTGTGGAGGCAGCTTCCCCCCAAAACCTTTTGTCTAGTCCAGAGCTGGAGAGCATGCATCTTACTCTCTCTAATATAGTTCTATTCATTCTCTCAATGACACCATTTTGTTGGGGGTTTGCTGGAACTGTTTTATGTCTTTTAATGCCCTTATTCTTACAGAAATTATTGAATTCTTCTGATAAGAATTCTAAACCATTATCTGTTCTTAGGCATTTCAGAGTTGTCTGCTTCTCATTTTCAACCTCTTTGCACCAGTGTTGAAACTTCTCAAATACTTCGGTTTTTGTCTTGATCACATATAGCCACACTTTCTTTGAGAAGTCATCCATCAAACTGAAATAATATCTGCCTCCACCTAAGGTTTGGACCCTTGAAGGACCCCATAGATCTGCATGAACATAATCCAGAATAGCTTGAGAGTTTGTTTTTCCTGTAGGGTATGGTAACTTCTTGGATTTCCCAAGAATGCAGTCTTCACATCTTGGTAGACTGTCTGCTATGCCTTTGCACTCAATGGCTTTGACTTTAATCAGCTGTTGAATTCCAGATTCACTAACATGCCCCAATCTGGCATGCCAAAGATGTTTGTCCTCAGATATTATGGCATCAGCTTCTCCCTCAGTTACAGAACCATCTAGGTAATATAAACTGGATCTTCTTACTCCCCTGAGGACCACCTTGTTGTCTTTTATGACATTCAGATAACCTTCTCCAGATTGAAAATTGCACCAAGAGACCCCGGACAGGGGAGAGCTCGCAGGTAAGCTTAAGTTTCTGTTCGTATTCCGTGTTCCTGAATTGTCTGGTAGGAAGGCTGTAGATGGACTTATCTGTTTTGCTTCTGTCCAGGTTGAACAGGTGGCCCCAAGTAGGCTGGGGTTTGACGGCGCGGACGCCGAGAAAATTCTGCAGCTGGCCAAAGGAATTATAGAGGTCGGCCTAAAGAACGAGGTGAAGACTAGGGAAGGGCTAGCTGCAACAGCGCGGGACCTTCGCGCGTGAAATGACAAACTTGCGCATGACTTGACCCAGGCACGCAAGAGGGCTGCCTTGGTCGAGGCCGAGGTCGCGCGTCTGCGCGGGGTGGACGCAGAGAACCACGCTCTCCGCGGTGAGCTGATGCAGCTGCGAGCGGACATGGAAATGAGGGAAGCGGCCGTGGTCGAAGGGCAGGGAGTCTTGCTAAGGGCCTTCGCTGATAAACTGTTTAAAACCACGACTTTCCTCGATTTTCAGATGAACTTTGTGGCCATCGGGGATAAAGCCACACGGGCCTTGGTGCTGGAAGAGGTGAAGGAGGCGTACCCGAATGTGGACATCAGTCGTCCAGAATTCGGGTATGACCCTGAGGCGGCTGCCGAGGTGGAAAAGGCCTATTACGCCTCTCTAGCGGAGCTGCCAGAATGGCCCCTGGTGAAGGTCCTCGGGGAGAAGAAGCAGCTTCTGACTGCCGCGGAAGTGGCCAGCTGTGAAGTGGATCAGGACGAAGAGTTCCTGGCATTCAGCCGCGGTGAACTGGCCACTGCACCCCCGAGCATCGAGCCCCCTCCTCAGATGGAGGTTAATGCATCTCCCGCGGCTGTAACTGAATCAGTGAAGGAAGCTATGTGGCTTAAAGGAATTCTTACAGAATTTGGTCTGGGACAGAAATATGTAGAAATCTTGTGTGATTCTCAGAGTGCTTTACACTTAGCAAAGCATCAGGTATTTCATGAAAGAAGTAAACATATTGATGTCAGATTACATTTTGTGAGAGATATCACTGAAAAAGGATTGGTTAAACTGGTGAAGGTAAAAACAGAAGAGAATGCTTCAGACATGTTAACTAAGGCTTTAACTGCTGGTAAATTTCAATATTGTCAGCAGTTAGTTCAGGTGGAACAGGTTTGAGAAAGTAGCAGCCTTGTAAGGCTGTGGTTGATTAAGGAGAGAATCAGGTTTGATTTTGATTGCAGAAGTGTTAAGAGGAACAGATTGTTTTCAGACAAGGTGGAGAATGTGAAGTGTGAAGAAGTGTCCTCAACAATCATGAAACTAACTTAGAAGGAGTATGGAAGCTAATCAAAATCAGAAAGGGAAGGTTTTAGCTCAAAGGAATTCTGGAAATTGGTTTCAGCTAAAAGACAACGGTTTTAACTAACATAACCGTCAAAACCGTTGTCTATGAAGAGGAAAAACTGTTGTCTTATCTGTGTTGTCGTTTAGCTTAACAGAATGTTGAGTTAGTTGTGATATTTTGGAGTCTTCTGTTGTAACTTCTCATTTCCGGTTCAAGCAAGCTAGTTAGATGGATATAACTGACTTCATAGCTCATGGTTAGTTATGGTTTTCTTCTAGAAGACGGTTACATTAGATTAGAGCTTATTAAGTTGGTGCATCTTGGATTCAAAGTGTAACTTGTAAATCTTTGTGATCACATAGTGAAATCTTTCTCTCCTTGGTCCGTGGATGTAGGCATTTGCCGAACCACGTAATTCTGGTGTGTTCAAGTTTAATTTCTTGTGTTTGTGAGTGTTATATTCATCTTGCATACAAAGAGTGATTGAGGTATTGTTTGTGAGGTTTAGTAAGCAATTCTTGGTGTTTCTTTGCGTTGTATTGCAACAGAAATAAAAAGCGTTGCATAAGATCAAACCCCTCTTTCTACAGACTATGAGAGGCTTACAGTTGTCTCTGAGCAAAGGCCAGAAGTTGAGACTTGATAGAGCATTAGAGCAGTTGGAGTCTTTCTCCTCCAAAGCAAATTCCGATGCTGCTGTTGTCGTGGCCGATGACATTTCCGTCAACTATGAAGACGCTATCCTCAAGTATTTTCAACTGATGACGTTTTGTATTCTCATTTTCACACGTGTTAGAAAAATTGAGCTTATTTTAGATTGAATTAATGGGGATGCAGGGGCCATGGGACGGCAGAGATGAACGATCGCCTACAGGCAACACTCTGTGGAGTGGTGGAGCGCGTAAATATGCTTGTCTATGTTCGGGTTTTTGAGGGCTAGGTTTGGATAATCTCTTTTGAATGATAAATCGTCATGTTTTCCCCCTTTTTTGTGTGTGTGTGAGTGCATATCTTTTTGGGAAGTCTTTTGATGTTTTGGTGTGTCAGGTATAAGCCTGATGTTGGTGATATCATCATTGGCCGTGTTATTGAGGTAAAGATAACCAACCCATTCCACACTAATATATATAGACGCAATTACAGTTCAAATAGAAGAAGTCATCATTGGCTTTGTATAATAATTTTGAATGTGTTTGTCATCTATTATCAACTGAGTTATTGAATATTTTTCTTATAATCTGCACACAGTATTGAGTTTATGAAGATGATCTCATTTATCTTTTGCTCATTTGGTTATGAAAGAATCAAAATAATTCGACCCTTCTCCCCTCTCTGTCAAGGTTGCTCCGAAGCGTTGGAGATTGGAGGTCAATGCCCACCAGGATGCAGTACTAATGCTTTCATCGATGAACTTACCAGATGGCCTCCAGGTATCTGTCAACGGTTATTGTAGTTACCTTTGGTTCAAAGGAGGATTGTGAGGAAGGCTGAATGTTCGTGATTTCTTGTTTGAGTTTATGTTGCTCATAAACTTTTTCATTCTAAGTCTCATGAAATACTAGTTGATAACATATGTGGGTCACCCTCTTGTAGTGTCTTACTTTTAGAGTCCAGGAAAGTAAGAATATAATTCTATGATTGAGGTTAATATCTTGTTAGAGTTTCTTTCTCAGCTAGTTCATAGAGATTAAATGTCTTTTATTTCTGCGTGCTCGTGTCATTTTCATCACTTTTAGCTGATAGTTCTTTCAGCCTATCAGCTCCCTCAAACTGTTGATTGGAAAAGCTTTCAGGATTGACATCATTAGCATCAATGGATCGTTTTACTTCACTCGTATTTGCTTTTCTTTGATTCCGTGCTTGGAGCAGTTCAAGCTCCTGCTAAAGTCTTGGGATATATCTCTTGACAGCTCTTAGGGCATCCCTATACTTGGACTTGTCCAAAGCCTGTATAATAAATCAGAGAGGGAGTTTAGCCTCCGGAAACCTCTTAGCTATGAAAGCACTAAAATCCTTCTTAGCTATTTCACATGTGGGTGGGTGATATGAAATTATGTGTATTTATTGTTACAATTTTTATACTTCTTTGTTATTCTAAGCATGGATAATGGCTAATATTCCTGCTTTTTTGGTTTACAGAGACGAAAAACTGCAGTGGACGAACTCAACATGCGCAGCATATTTGAAGAAAATGATGTTATCTGCGTAAGCTACTTTCGCATTTTTTGACAACTCTGTCTCTTGGCCACTCTTGTGCTTGCTAAGATTGTAAAAGGAAGAAGGGTCTTTGCCTTGTCTTTTTGTCCTTAAACGGTGATGCTTTATTTAAGGCTGAAGTACATGGTGTCCAGCATGGCAAGCTACACCTACAAACAAGGAGCCAGAAGTATGGAAAGGTTTGTTTCTAATTCTATCTCACTTGTGATTTCTGTTTAATTATAACTTACTTCTCAGAATTGTTGAAAGTCCTAACAGTAAAAAATTCCAAAACTTTGATACTTTGCCGACTTTTTGTTTAAAAGAACTTCAATAATTTAGCAATAATTTTGTCAATTTGAGTGCTAGTTGACCTAATTTGTGACACAGGTGCAAAATTCGTTGGTGTTGGATGTTATTTTTAAGGGTCCTGATCTGCAAATCATTAGAAAGAATCCTAAATTGGTTTAAATTCAAGTCGATATGTCTTCCATGTCATTGCACATGTCACCTAATTTTAAGCACATTTTCATGAAGAATTTGATTGCTTTGCTTATTGGACCTGCAAATGATGACTACCTGCAAGTTTGGATTTTTTGCTTATTATACATAGACCCATTGAAAAAGATGACTACCTGCAATTGATGTACCTCATCTAGTTGTAAATTTTGTCATTGTGTTTCTGGTTTTTTCTTTTTTTTTTGTTCCAGCTCAAGAGAGGCCAATTACTCACGATTCCCCCTTATCTAGTGAAGAAGCATAAAACAACATTTTCACTATCTAGACCAATATGGGATTGACTTGATACTCGGTTGTAATGGATTCATTTGGGTTGGCCAACATGTTGAAGTGAGAGATGAAATGGCAGAGGATCTACCCGAAAAACCCAACCAACCTAATGTGAAATCTTGGGAGGGCGACGAAGAATTAGAAGACAAGTATAGTCCACTTGATATCAGGCAAAACATATGCAGGGCAGCTAATGCCATCCGAGTTTGTTCTACATTAGGCTTCATGATCACAGCAGAAATTGTAACCGGAATTGTTGATTGGAGTTTGTCTTTGAATCTTGATGTACATGAGATGCTCGGTGCAGAATTCTATGTCGTGGTTGCTGAGAAAGAAGCTGAACGTCGAAGCTTGTCTACAAAAAGGAAATGATTGCTTGAATACTTAGCTAAAAGATATTTGTTTTCATACCCGATGTTTTTTTTTACTTAAAGACAAGATATTAGTACAAGTATCTAATGTCAAACTAGCTTCTGAACATCAGTCATGTACAATGTGACAATTTACCCGAGTTGAATTTCACACCAGCTTCGATTGATGTTTTCATCGTGCTTATTTCAAATTTCTTACATGTCAACCTCTCTGATAAGGGAAGGAAAGTAGGGCTGTTAGTGTTCGGTAAAAAGCTCGTGTTTGAGCTTGGTTAGCGCTTGTTCGAACACATTTATTTTTGTTCGTTAATTAACAAACAGAGCTCGAACACTTAAGGGCTCGTTCGTTAAAGGATTGTGAACATAATTTAGGCTCGCATAAAATGATAATAATAAATTAATAATACTAATAATATTTTTATATTATTTATGCAACTCATTTATTTAAAATACCCATGAATTTATTGTTGACTGAATAAAAAATAAGATTTTTTTTTATTTTTTGTGGAACTAGAATAATATATAATATTCGCATTTACGAACACAAAATGTTAATAAACTTGGTGTTCGTTAATGTTCGCGAACATTAATAAATACCAAATTAACAGGCTCGGCTCGAGCTCGATTCGCTTAAAATTTAGCAAACACTACTCGAACAATCCAAGGATCGGATCGGCTCGGTTCGTTAACAGCCCTAAAGGGAGGTTGAAAGAAAGAAAAGAACCCAACGAAAACTTTCTCGTTCTAGATAGGAATATAACGGTCGATTATAAGGTTCCGTTTGGTTCACCATCCCATTAATTGGGTTGTTATGTACCAATGGGCTTTTGGGGTGATTTAAAAGATATAGGGGAACTTAATAACCTGTTTGTTTGGTATGTTAGCATGGGTTTACTTAACCAAAGTTAAGAAAATGATGTATTTGGTTCAGTATATTAAAACAATACTTGTCAATTGAAATTACTGTGATAACCCTGAAAACAATATTCGATGGGGGCAAAACTGTCCTAGCCCTAAACAATCGTATGCGTTTGTCATTCTCCATCAATCTCCGCAGATTTCACCTTCATCCTCACGCAAAGAAGATGAATTCTCCAACAAATCTCTCGATTTATTTACCTTAAGGTACGTCGTCCAAACGCCCTCTCGATTAATTTGTATTCGTAATCTTATCGCCCTAATTCTTCTGTCATATATTCTCAAATTAACTTAAATTTTGATATGGTATTACAGTATTAGGGTTTATTATTGGACCCATTAAATTCGATTCCTGAGAATGTCGAATTGGTCGAATCTGGCGACACCAGTACAACCCAGACAAAGCAGTTCAGAAGGTGAGCAATATATTGCGTTTTTGTGTTTGTTTTTTCAGCTTGTTGTTTAGTGATATTCAGTTTGACTAAGTAGGCTCATTTTTCAGGGACTGGTTCTAGTAGTACAAGGATAACGAGTTGCGATTGTAGGTTGGAGGTCGTTCAGTTAACTACATGGAAGTCTACGAACCCAGGCCGCCGATTTATAAAGTGCCCTCGCAATGGGGTTTGTGAATTTGTTGGCTATTTGTAAGACTGCTTAAACAAAGATCTTTTGGTATGTTACTAAAAAACTTAATTTCTGTGTGAGGCTGGAAATTGTGGTTTTTGGAGATGGATAGATCCAGAAATGTGTCTTCGTGCCAAGCAAATTATCCCTAGGCGGCGTATTAACGAAATTCAGGCCACGATATTAGATTTGTCGTCTAGATTGTCTAAAGAAGAAGGTATTAGCGAGGAACTCAGTTGGCGGCTTGTAGAAATGACGACTGAAAAATCTAATCTAGAGTTAAGTCTTTTAGCGGAAATAACAAGAAATAACGATCTTTCGGTAAGATTTGCGGTTCTGACTGAGGAACATGATCGCTTGGTAAAAAGGTTATGGCAGATTTGCATAATTTTATTTATATCTGTCTTGTCTCTCATATTTGAATCGTATCGAAGTGATTTCATGTTTTAATGGTAAATGGGAATTGTCTTCTGATTGTGTATTAGGAAACTTTGATCTAGTTGATAATTTGAATATAGCAGAATACACAAGTTGTTATGCATTAGGACCAAGAAATGAAACTCATAAGTTTAATATAGGATGAATTATGAAACATGCACTAAGAAAATTTAATAACAAAATCTGAAAGCTGAAGTTTGATTTACATGCCACAATTCAATTCTAGAACAGAATATATTCTTTTCCCAATTTGATACAAAAACTGTAGGCATTGTAGGGGGAATATATTCCCTTGCAATCCATTTTGGTATGCTAGTGTTGTTGCTGTTAGATCATTTCTGCAGAAAAAGAGTAATCTATTACTAGTTTGTTGACATTGGTTTTGACATTGGTTTTCCATAGTGAAATGAAAGAATATATTCCTGGTAGCGTCGTTTTCGACTACCAAATTAAATCGTGTATGAAGATACACTTAAACCTTACCGACTACTATAACTAGTAGAGTGGCAAGCAAGGGTCGATCCCACGAGGAACGGTCGAACAAATTTTGCTTTTATGTGTTAAGCTATTATTATGAAGAAACATAAAGTAAATAAGCTAGAAAACAATAAAGAAGTGGGGGGGGGGGGGGGGGGGGGTCAATGAAATAACAACTACACCTAAATAAACAAAGACAAATAAAGAGATTTTTATAGGTTTTTGGTTTTTAAATAACAAAACGATTCACCCTTGATCATGTTTCACCGAGGTCTTGGACGATTTATGTAACTATTGTCAATGCCCTATTCAATTGTGATTCTAGCCCTTATCTCAAGGCTATTAACAAGCTCTAATAGCCTTGTTATCCCTTAATCTTAGTTAATCAAAACAAGCTCTTCGACTAACCCTATTCAGTTTAACCGAATCCTCGAACAAGCTCTCTTAGATTCAATCACCAAATGCATTAAACACTAGGACAACGAGATAAATTCAACATAAAACTCGCAAGCTCGGTTTTAGAGGTTAAACTTTGTGTTATCACCAATAAATAATTATTGTTTGCTACTCGAGAATCGGAAATCCTACAATTACGGATAGTGACCTCCTATTCTAGCAACACATTCACAAATCCCTTAAAGGGTGATCAATCCAATAATAAATTCATAAATGTGAGTCAATAACAGCAAATAACACAAAACACTTGAATACACAATATTTTCGGTAACATTAACTGTAATAATCACATAAATGTCTTGGACTCAAGGTTCCACAATAATCAAGAGTGAACTAAGGGTGCTAGCCACCCATTTTACCTAATACAAAGATAAACTAACAGAAAATTAAAGAAAAACATGAACATAGGATAGAAAGAACCAAAGGTTAGGGGTTGAAGATCAAGATCTTCAACCCCCTTCCATTTCCTTGCTTCCAATGGAGAAAAGTGGCTGATTATGTGTGGGGGATGGGTTCTAGGTTGTTCTAAGTTATTAGGGTTAGGTTAAATTCGAATGGGATGATATATATATAAGGAGAGAAAGTGCTAGTCAAAAATAGGCAAAATCGCATTCAGGATTTTAAAACAGGGTACTTAATCTCGGCCGAGACGGGAGTGTGTCTCGGCCGAGACGTGAAAAGGGGTTTTCAAGGGTTTATGGGTCGAAAGGCTATCTCGGCCGAGATTAAGTATCATCTCGGCCGAGATCCGGGTCATTGAAAAACTTTGAAATTCTCTGGCAACATTTCTCGGCCGAGATCTGTTGTGTGTCTCGGCCGAGATCTTCTTTCTGCCCAACTCTTCATAAATGCCCTGGAGACTCATCTCGGCCGAGATTTGAGTCCTGTCTCGGCCGAGATCTTCAATTAACCCTTCTTTTTGTTGCCTCGATCGATCCCTCGACTCCGCGGTCGTTTGAGGTTCTTTTTCGACCCGTTTTCACCTGTTTTAACACAAAAATCGCACAAACGCATTATTTTGCCCAAGAGAGTATAAAAGCACTAAATACACGTGATTATGCACATTATTGATACTAAAATGACACTAAAAATGCCCTAAAGTGCGTGCACGAAACACGTGTACCAATTCCTCTCCTTTTTTTCATCTCAAATCAACATAATACTTTGAAAGCAGATTACTTTCATGGTTTCATCTTACTTCAAATAAGCAAAAAAGGTATTTTTTCAACCTGTCCTTTTATGTTCTTCAACAGAGCAGCTTCAATTTTTTTTTTTTTTTTTGGTCAATTAGCTCGCTGTTTGTACTAGAGTAGCTGAAAATGCCTACCCAGATGTAGCATCATGTGAACCCCCTAGAGCCTTATGCTTTCTATATAACCATCCTCCATAAATCCAATTTACCACAGCATACGGCAGGTGAGAATCACACAATGGCACCCCGCCCTCTCGATCAAGATAGTGTTTTTTTCACCTCTTCTTGGACTCGTGCTGTCGAAGAGAAATTTATTGATTTGCTACTTGATGAGTACTTTGTGGGCAACTACAAGGTTGATGGTAACAACAACGGCTCCATTCGCACCTCGATGAAGGCGATTAACTCTCAGTTCAACACCAATTTCGACTACATGACGTGTTGGATGCGTGTGTGAAAGCTGAAAAACCATTTCAGGGTATTCCGTTGACTTATCCATCTTAGCGGGGTTGACCATGACGAAATTACGCACCAGGTGAAATGTGAACCACACATGTGGGAGCATGTTTATCAGGTCAGACTTGAATTTATGTTTTCATTTGGTTTCATGATGAGAAATGGGTTAGGTAACACTACATTATTTATGTACCTTGTAGAAGGAAAGTTTGGCTACTGCTTACATGGAGCGGGGGGAGAAGAAATATGAGGAGATGAAATATCTCTTCCAAGAAGGTTCTCATCCAGCCGAGGACCCTGCACCTGAAGTGATAGAGATATCAAGTGATCATGAAAATAGCGGGGACATTATCTTGGCGCAACGTCTACTATTTGGCGAACCTACTGAAAACGACTTCTGGAATGAGTTGTAGATGCAGGGACGGAAGGCTTGGATGTTTGTTCTGATGGTGAGGTAAACCAGCCCTCCGCTTACTCCTCCTTCGAGCATAAAAGGGCTAAGATGGCAAGGTTTCCAAGAAGACGGTCTACGGACCGGGATCCGTGTGGGAAGGAAGTTCAACTGCTTCTTTCTCCCCGTGTAAGAGGGTCTAGGAATGTGTATGTTATGGTACTGTTGAGTTGATGGAATTTAACTATTATGTTTGTATTAAGTATTTTCCAAGAAGGCCGTCATGTTTTTCATTCGGTTTATGAGGACTTTATAGTCCATTGTAAGGGATGATAACATAGCCATTGTACTCTGTTTGAAGGATCGGTTGAATGATATTGCCGTTTATTTTGGCATCTTTTCAATTGTGTGTACTGCTCTTTTTCATTGATTCAAATAACTTGTTCAGTTGGTACTACTTTTTCCCTGGAACCCATTCACTACAAAAATGGGCAAACTATTGGCCAAATATCTATCATTTATTCAAAATAAAAATATCAAGTTAATTGTAATGTCATTCAAATTAATTAAAATATGAAGACCACCATCTTAGGTTTTAATAAAATTTGGACTACATTATATATGAATGAAGTTCAGATTATTACTCCACATAAAAATGGGCAAGAAAGTCCACATCTATAATATTAAGATCAACTTTTGCTGTTTTTACAATCCGTGGAATTTAGGCTGATTTTTCTCTTCTAATAATGAATAGATTATTCATTCCGAAAAGTAATGATTCTAAATCAAGGCAATTGACTAGCATTTTGTCATGTTTAACATGTACACCAGCCACTTGCAATAGAACGTACTGAAACTATAAATAATTTGCATTTTACGTTTAATAGCATGATATTCACATGGCAGACTTGGATTGGATTCTACGTCACCTGTGTAGACACAATTTTTATTTGGACAAAAGTTTCTTGTAATAAAAACCAAACCAAACTACAAATGCATAAAACATTAGGGCACCTTACTACGCTTTCCCTGTATTAGAATTAATGCATACTTCTACAAACAACCAGTTAAAACTTCACCCAAACAACATAATTCAAACTGAAATAATCCATTCACATTCAGTTACGGCTCACGAACGTGCGTCAGCACTCCAACATACAACTAACCAAAAGAATAGTAACCACAAGTTAAGTCTAATACCAACCCCATTATGCAAATATACATATGTTGCAGAGTATTCACAATAAAAATTAGTTAAAAACCTCATTTGTAGCTCTTCCTCTCAAAGGAAATTACAAAAAACAAATTCACAAAAGTTTCAGGTGCATCTAATGTAGAGAATCCGGGAGGAAGATATTCAAATGGGGTAGCCTCCAAAAAATACGTCCACCTTACAAATCACAGATTACCGGTTAGTTTCATTTTCACGAACTCTTCTTTCGCATGGGGTGGCAAGCTAAAGAATAGTTCCATGTCTTCGGTGTCTTTCACCAACAGTTTCGAAACCAGCTTCTCGTGTAGGTTAAAACCCGCCATTCCATCAACAAATGTCCACACCTCCTTTCGGGCAATTGAAAAGTCGTATTCGTATCCATTGCAATCTCACCAAGCCTATCGCTCGTTGTCTCGTAGAATCTACCGAGGAGGTCACATACTGCCTCAGAATGGTTGAAAGCCCTCCTTTTCTTACCTCCCTTTCCCTTGCCGGCTACACTCCCAGTTTGGTGTGCCTCAGCTGAACTAGGCTGCTTCCCCTTACCTTTGTTGCCTGCGCTATTAGGTGGTTCAGTACTGTAAATAGTCTCACCTGTCTCCCCAACGCCGTCAAAGAATCGTTCAAAGCCCTCATATGCATTACTTTCATCCTGGTGGTAAATTTTCTTGTTAAATAGTTGAAATAGTGTATAAAACAGAATTTATATAACAAACTCAAGGAACAACTAAGAAACAAAATATTAGCATTAAAAGGACCAAACTTGACTAGTCTCTTGCACAAATTCTCGTTATAACCACATCTATGCAAGGCCAGAATTCAATCAAGTGCGATGGCACCATAGACAAGTTGGTATTCACAATGGAAACAAAAAATAAAAGCGGGACAAAATTGATTTATTACCTGCAGTGTCGGTTCATTCAGCACGTGGTTAATGACGTCGACAAAACTTTTGGAGTTTTCGCCTGTAGCCCGATCCTTGCCAAAAATCTCACACCAATCTTCATAATACGACCACGACTTAAACCTCATAACTTTTGCAGCCAGATCAACCTTATTCGTTGAATGAAATATAGGTGTTAGCCAAAGTTTTTATTTGAGTGAACTAATGACGAATGTGATAATAAGGAAAATGAGGTATAGTTGCAAGATTCAAGTGTATTTACCTTAACGTACTCGTCCCAGGCTTCTTGCGTGGCCTCAATCATTTTGATGGAATGATTATAACCGATTCCACTCTTCGCAAGCATTGAGAAGAGGCTCCCATGACTTTTCTTCCAACCATGGATCTTATTATTTATGTGAGGATTCCCTTTTAGGTCAGAACCCGGGAACGACTTACACATAAATGACTCCAAGGCATTTAGATACCCTGGTCGGAACCCGTTTTAGATTTCCATCCAGTCAAGATTATCTCCTTTAGTCCAACGACCAATGTCTCTTCTTCTTGCTTGCTCCAGCATCGATGTCCCTTCTCGTTCCTCACACGAACAGGACGCGCGTTTTGAAGATTGACACCTTCCATCTACAAGATCAAGGCTCAGAGTAAGTTTAACGTATTAGGATAAAGACCCAACTGAAACTGCCATAAAGGTATATCAATTTATGTTTGCAAAAAAATGGGGTCAGATTATAGAACTATCTTCCCAAATATAGCTAATCTTTATGATACTATAATTTATAGAGCAAAACATCATAAATTTCAGTAACTAATGCATTTAGACAAAACATACACAATTATATTCCCTATATCAGATTTCCCTGCTTGCTGCCACTGTAACCAAATGATGAATAATAAATAGTAATCGAAAAAATATTAGAAAGTAGATGAAGGTATTTAATTGTGAAACCATTACAAACATAATAGCAAGGTCATGACTCATCACAGCCAAGATTCTACGAATTAAGTCATAAATCAGTTTAAAAAGGCGTAAAATTATAGAATGTGTAATACACTGTATCCGACACAAAGACAAACAATCAAGTAAAATAGTCAAATTCATTGTTCCATTGTACTTACAAACCAACATACGAAAAAAAAAGAAATTAGTGAATAAATACATTTTTAACGCAAATTACGAACTAAATCGGGACATCCTCCATTCATCAAACATTGACCTAGCTAGGTTTTCTCTTCAATTTGACCATTCAAGTGTTGGATCAACCGAGTCCATATAAGTTTGATGCTCGTCTTCCTCGTGCAACACCTCTACGTCGTCTAGGTCATCAAGTAGTGGATCTAAGGGCATCTCGTTACGTAGAAAATTGTGCAATAATGTGCAACACATAATAATCCGATTTTGAGCTTTAAGTTTGTAAAAAGATGGGCTTCGAAGGATCGCCCATCGTTTCTTCAGAAGCCCGAAAGTACGCTCTATCACATTTCTGGACTTTGAATGGCACATGTTGAAATACTCTTGGTAGGTTTGTGGAGCCCTAGATCCCTCCCCCTACTCCTCTAGATGATACCGAACTCCCTTATAGGGAGTTAGAAAGTCGCCAACGTTCGTATACCCATTATCGCACAGGTAGTAGTGACCTGTCGATTTAAAAAAAAAAAAAAGAATTCAATTTCACATAATAGCTTTAGGTTTTAGCTAATAAATTGTAATTTTATTTTACTAAATTCGAACCTTGTGGTACTTTGAAACCATTTTGCCTACTGACCGCGTCTCGTAAAACCCTACAATCGGTGGCTGACCCTTCCCATCCCGTTAGCACGTAGACGAACCTCATATCTCGTTCACAAACCCCAAGGACATTAACAACTATATCTCCCTTCCTTGTCCTATACTGTCCCTTATCAGATTCAGGGACAGTTACCCGGATGTAGGTGCCATCCGAAGCTCCGAGACAGCCCTAGACAAGGGTGTTTAAATGATAAATTTTAAAGATTTATTCCGTTTTAATAGTAAAAGATGTTATCGTAATAGATTTGTTTATTGAAATTAATACCTTAACCCATCGCCAACTTGAGTTCTCATTGCTCTCATCAATGGGCTCGGGCTTAGCTAGGAGTATGGTATGTAGCTTAATTACTGCCATTAGCACAGTGTGAAAATAGACACTCACAGTTTGACCTGATCTTTTAAAATAAAATTTCACGACATGATTTTTCTTATGGTGCGAGAGGACTGACATAATCAATGTTACCTTCTCGCTAACACTTACGTAACGAGAGTCTTTTAGATGACCTACATGTTTCAACAAGAAACAAAGCCTAGAAAAGGCTGGACAGGACATTCTCAATTGCTCTAGACAGTCAATGTCATTTTTGGTAGTGAGACTATCTAGATACTTAATCTGATCCAGAATTTTGTCGGACATAACATACCTAATCTCACGCTCACATCTACAACGTCTAGGTAATCCAGTCTCTAACTAGGCCAGAACAGCATTAATTACTACAAAACTTGATGACAAAATTTCCTCAACAATTAGAAATATTTCAGCCCTTCGTCTGCCAATTTCAGCCATGTCAGAACACCTTATAACAAATAAAATTAGATTAGATCAACCAAATTGATTGAAGCACCCATTGCAGCCTCAACAAATCAGTTCAGTTTCATAGACGTGCAAATAAAAATAAAATTTAAATTATAATGCCTACGTTTTTTAGATGCCACTTTAAATCTGCGAGGAATATTAAGGAATGGCATTAATCGACAGATTGTAAACACCACATGGAAATTGCATATTGGCACTCTGATGTATACCATCATGTCTTCTTATAGATATTACAGACAAGTATATGTTTATTAAATAAAGAAGCTCCATTAAAAAATTGTTGGTCATAAGAAGATGCCAGAAGCAAAGGTTGAAAAGTTGTTTGAATTTGGTTCAAGTATTTATGCTACTGTTATGTCTTAGAACATTATTCAACTTAACAATTTCTCAAAAATAAATTATTATAATACACACCATTATCAACCACAAGTTAGCAAAAAATAAGCCATTCAAACAATTAACAGTATAATACACCAAATTTAATTAAACAAATAGACAAAGACACAACTTTGTCAACGGACCATTAATCACAACTGATACCTTCTAACGATCAATAAAAACAATTCTGTCAGATTTATGTAGACAAATAATAAAACACATATCCTTTTCAACAATTACCCAGTTTAAACAATTCACAAGATAACCGTCTACAAGACGGGAAAGAGAACGAAAAACTAGGGCACCCACTAGAACGACCATCCAAGAGGAAGGAAAAGTACCTGGGTATCGCAGTGTGTACAAGTTGCAGCTTTAGATTGAACATGAAATGTTTGAAAAATTGACGCCGAAATACCAAAAAAAAAAAAAAAAAAAAAAAAACCGAGAGTTCAGCGCTGGATTTAGGTGAACAATCAAAATAAAAGAAGAGGTTCGCCAGAGAAAGTGACGAAGAAAAACAATGCCAGATTCAGATCTGATGATTTGCGTCGCACTCGTTCTCCTCTTCGTAGCTGAGTGCGGCTACGTGAATAGCAAATGGGCTGAAACCCGAAACTATACTCTTTTAAGTCAAGGGAAATGTAGGATTTATATCTATTATAATACTCTTGTATAAAGTAATATAATTAATCCATTTTCCTAGGACCTTTCTTGGTTGTCATAATTTGTATCTTTATTAATTAACCCTAGAGATGGATCTATAAATTTATATAAACCCTAACATGCGCCTATAACACATAGGAGTTAAGGGATTCGACTTGATAGTTGTTTACACAAGAGGTCGATTTCTGATTGAATGATTTCTGACTCTCGTCTTAACCTTCTGGACTGTATCCCCTACTCAATCCTCAACGCCGGATGGACGACGAACTTTGAAGAATTCCAAGTGGGAAGGAACACCTTAAACCGTCGCCGCCTACTCTCTCTTTCTCTCTATTCAGTGATCTTTTTTAGTGTTAATTCTTCTTTTTCACAGAATGAGAGACCATGTATTTATAATACATGGTTGAGTGTGGGCCAAGACTGGTAGTTTAATTCCTTCGAGGATTAGGAATTTAATTCCTTATTAGGAATTTAATTTTCTATTCCTACTTGAACTAGGAGTCTATATGGGCCAGTCCAGGGATCAAATACAAGAAATAAAGATGGGCCTAACTATGAATTAATTCTTCCTTGTTCAGCCCAGAACATAATTAATTCATAAATATTAATTTATTCCACTAGAGAATTAATACTGACTTACCCCTTTATTCCCGAGTTGAGTCGGGGCTTGAATTAGACTTAATTAATCCCCGTATTTAAGATATCGAATATCCATTAATTAATTAAAGCCTCTGACATCTTAAATCAGTTAATTTCTTATTTATTCCTTAAGTAGTATCACTCAACCTTATTATTGTACCTGAACTTAATACACCTGCAGGGTTTAGTACAATAAACCTTTTGAGCTCCTTAAGGGGATATCATCATCCTGAACGGATACGGTTACTTAAGTACAAATTACCAATTATTATATGCAAGTTGTTGTCACCCAAAATACATAGTATAAAAGTTATATCTTAACTCTTGCCCATAGTAAATCAAAGTGACACACAAACAAGCATTCATAACTGTAATCTTATTTAGGCTTTAGATTATTATAAGTCACTGAGATCTCTAGTTCTTCACTAAGGTCAGGTAGAAGAACATATCTCACTGTGATCCTATCAATACGTAAATACGTACCAGTATAAGTAAATAGTCAAGATAAACTATTTCTACTTAATGCTGCAGCCTAAACCAACAACTCGTCCTCAAGTTATCTAAGTTGTGATTTACATTTTATATCTCTTTAAGTTTAACCAATCATATGATCTTCTGTGACCTTCAACACACCATAGGATCTACTTATTTGCAAGAGATATGGAGACACATACATAGTGGAAATGCAAATATAATCAGATAGGAGATAAACAGTGAATAACTGTAAACATTGTATATAAATTTTTTTGCTTTCAGTATACAAATCCAACAGGAAAAAGAGTAAATTCGATACCTTGTAGTAGGTTGGTTAATAATCAGGTTAACCCAACCCAACCCCCCTCCCCCCAGACCTAATCTACCGAGCTGAACACATTATTGCAACCGGGCTTGTAACATAACTAGGGCCCATGTCAGTGCAACCAAACACCTTATTAGCCCAGTTATATTAATTAGTAAGGCCCATTAACCCCAACCAAACGAAACCTAAGAGGTTCTTGAAGTTGTTACAAAGAGGAGTATAAGTAACCCTGTAAAGATCAAAGCTCATCCTTCAATGGTGGTGCTTGAAAACAACTTTCATCCCAAAATATGGGGAATTGCAATCTGGCAGCAGTGTGTGGCATTAGGCATGTCAACGGGGCGGGTCAGGTCGGGTTTCTGGAATTTTTGACCTGCCCCGCCCCTGCCCCGCCCTGCCCCGCCCCGCCCCGTGACCCGCCACGGGGCAAAAAAATTCGCCCCGTGATCTGCCCCGCACGGGGCGGGTCTGCTCCGCCCCGCCCCGCCCCTATTTTTTTTTTTTTTTTTTTTATAAAAAAAATTATTTTTTTTGTTAAAAAACTTGATTTTTTCTGTTGAAGTCAATAGGATTTTAATTTTTAGGTTTACATTAACTTTGTTTCAATATTTTTAATTTTTTTTGCAAAATTTAATTATTAAAAAATAGAATTTAATTATTTAAATTTACTAGATCTAGTCATAATCTAATATATTAGTTAGACATATATATAACATATTATATATAAAATTTTATATTATAAATACATATATATATATTTTATATTTCTTTGTATATATATACATATCTATATAATAATACATAATATATTTAAAAAAAATTATACATATATAGGGACGGGGCGGGGCAGGGCAAGGCGGGGCGGGATCCCTGACCCGCATCTGACCCGCCCCGTGGACGGGGCGGGGCGGGGCGTGCCCCATTCTTCATCGGGACACATCTTGCCCCGCCCCAAAGGCCTCGGATCGGAGCAGATCGGGGCGGGGCGGATCAATTTTGACATGCCTATGTGGCATGAACCAGTCCTCGTATATGAACATGTTTTCAAACAACAGGATTTAGCCTACTTATAAATTTTGTTCAAAATTACACATTGCTTTTGCATAATGGCATACTCAACCTATCCCTATCCCTACTTAATAAAAAAGTGAGATAGTTTAGGGTGATGTGTCTTCACCACATTAATTCTAGGCTTAAAATAATAAAACAAAATATTAAATAGAAGAAACAAACTGTTGAATTTAGGAATATACGTGATGCAGTGGCGGTTACCATTCATTTGTCTCTCTCTCATCTTTTCCTTTTCATTTTAATTTTTTTTTTTTTTACTTTTTCAACTATAAAATTTCTAATTGCACATGACTTTTTCGTTCTTAATCTATATTCGACGAATAATATATCAAATTAATCTTCTTTTTAGGATCTTTAGCTTGACGCCTATATTAAATATATAAAGAAAATCAATTTCTTAAGAACAAAATAATAGACCTAAAATATAGACTATGATTTTGTGTAGTATTGAATTATTTGCTTAGTTTTGTAATATATACAGAATTAAATTATATTTACTACAAATATTTAAATTATTAATTTTATTATAATAAAAAATATTTGATTCTTAAAGTTATAAATTGATTGTTTCATTATAATAATTTTTAATAGGTGATTACTTCTATAAATTTGGTTTATTAACAAAAAATTATAAGAAAAATCCCCCTTTCATATTAAAGTAAGAGAAAAACATGTGTCATTTATATAAGCCCTCGGCCCTCTACTAGGAAAAACACATGTTATCCATACAGGTTGTAGAAGTTATTTTAAAAAATAGAAAGAAAAAAGAAAAAAAGATCTGGGCTTATTAACAAATAAATATCTCTCTTCAATTCATTTTCTTTTTAACTTAAAGATTTGGAATGTTTATAACTTCTTTGTATCAATTTCATTCTTGATGAAAAATATATCAAATTAATCATTATTTCACGATCTTCAATTAAACATTCATATTGCATATAATAAATTTGTTTGTGGATTTACATTGGTTAATTCTATAAAAAAATTATGGTAGAAAACACATATGATCGAGTATCTGTTTCAAATAAAATTAATTAATTCATAATACAAATAACTTAATTCGCTTTGTATAAAATTAGGTTTAACATTCATATTCCTTACGAAAAAAAATGTTAATATTTACTTAATTTTAATATATAATATTGTAAAATATATATACACATATATAATGACATATATGTTTTATAATGATTTGTAGCAACATTAAAATTTAATTACATAATATTACTGTAGTAGAATATTATGTTCCATGCATCGCACGAGCGGACATCTAGTAATACTAAAAGAAGGTCGCATAAAAAGAGGAGAAAACACGTGTCGCTTCCATATTTATTCGTGAAATTTTTATTTTATTTTATTTTTTAAAAATTGCTCTTAAATACATGGAGATCCCCTAAAAAGAGGGAGACATGTGTCTCATCCACCTTATTTTGTGGGCTCTCCTCCAATCAATTACTTTTTTCTTATTTTGGCATACCGAAAGTTCGGTATACCAAATTTTTTTGGTATACCATTTGGACATTGGTATATCGAACTACCAAAATATCTAAAAAATTCCAGTATACCGATATATACCGAAATACCAAACTACTAAAATATCGAAAAAATTTGGTACACCGTTATATACCGAAATATCGAACTTTTTTCAGTATTTCGATATATCGAAGATTTTGAATTATCGTATCATTACCGTACCCTAACTTCGATATATTTAATACGGTACGTGCGATATTTCGATATTTTTCCCACCCCCATGCTCGACTGTTTGTAGATACTAACTATCATTTCTAGAATGGTCCCTATGTTAGGAATTTGTGCCTTAAATCTGATTCTGTGTGGGTCGACGTTCGTGTCAAGGTGGAAGAAGACTTTGAAGCAAATCTGGAGGCGTTGGAATTGGAGGCGTCAGAGGACGCAATCGTGACCAACTGCGGCGTGAAGTGGACATAAAAGAGTTCGCGGATGCAAAGGCTAGTCGCGACCGCGACTAGTTAGACGAAACATGAAAGCATTGAGTAGTTTTGGTCGCGGGTCGCGGCCGCGATACGTCAGGCGGCGCAACAGATGGGCTTAAGTTGTTTAGGCCCAGTTGGATTCCTTTTGTGTTTAGGATTAGGTTTGGGGGCTTAAATAGTCCTATTGTCTTTGGGATTTGTATTGTGAATAGATTTGGGGGCATATAAATAGTCCTATAGCCTTTGAAATTTGATATTGGTCAGTCAATTGATTGAACTGGTTGTTTGATCAGTCATTGATTTGTTAGGACAAGAGAAAGGTTGTCAATTTGAGATATTCTAGAATTGGTATTTGTTGAGTACTTGGTATTATTTTGATCTAGAATATCCAATTTGATTTTGGGGCTCTATTTTCAGGTTTAGAGTCGTTTGGTGCATAGAGCGTGGAGTTTTGTTCGAGTATCAATTGATTGATACTCAAGTTTATCTCCGTTTGTTAGGATGAAGAGTTGGATAGTTGACCTAGGGTCAAGTTTGTCTTCGTTCTATGTTGTAAGCACTCTTTTGAATTTGATTGGTTCCTCTCGTTTGACAGTGGACGTAGCTAATAAGTTGTTAGTGAACCACGTTAAATTTGGTGTGTTTTGTTTGGCATTGTTCATCTTTCTCGTTTATCGTTTTTGCTTTGTGTTGATCGTAATTTCTCAACAATAGGGAATCAGAGCTTGGTTCAAGTTTCCGCTGTTTGGCGGGAAAGATATTTGGAGTAAACGCGAAGATCGGCAAATTTGTGAGAAGATTTGAATTGAGGTGGAGCTTCGTCCGAAGTAGTCACATCATTTGTGGATTCAAGGCAAGGTGGAGATTGTTAGAAATTTGTGCCTTGAATCTAATTCGGTTTGGGTCGACGTTCATTTCAAGGTGAAAGAAGACTTTGAAGCAAATCTGGAGGCGTTGGAATTGGACGCGTCGGATATCTATAGCGGCCACGACCAACTGCGGCGTGAAGTGGACGTCAAAGAGTTCGCGGATGCGAAGGCTAGTCGCGGCCGCGACTAGTTAGACTAAACATGAAAGCATTGAGTAGTTTTGGTCGCAGGCGCAACAGATAGTCGGTGCCGCGACACGTCAGGCGGCGCAACAGATGGGCTTAAGTTGTTTAGGCCAGTTGGATTCATTTTGTGTCTAGGATTAGGTTTGGGGGCTTCAACAGTCCTATTGTCTTTGGGATTTGTATTGTGAATAGGTTTGGGGGCATATAAATAGTCCTATAGCCTTTGGAATTTGGTATTGGTCAGTCAATTGATTGAATTGGTTGTTTGATCAGTCATTGATTTGTTAGGACAAGAGAGAGGTCTCAATTTGAGATATTCTAGAATTGATATTTGTTGAATACTTGGTATTCTTTTGGTCTAGAACATCCAATTTGGTTTTGAGACTCTATTTTCGTGTTTAGAGTCGTTTGGTGCATATAGCGTTGAGAGTTTTTTTTTTTTTTTTTTTGGTCGAGTATTAATTGATTGATACTCGAGTTTGCCTCCGTTTGTTAGGATGAAGAGTTGGATAGTTGATCTAAGGTCAAGTTTGTCTTCGTCCTATATTGTAAGCACTCTTTTGAATTTGATTGGTTCCTCTCGTTTAGCCGTGGACGTAGCTAACAAGTTGTTAGTGGACCACCTTAAATTTGGTGTGTTTTGTTTGGCATTATCGATCTTTCTCGTTTATCATTTTTGTTTTGTGTTATCATAATTTCCCAACACCCTAGACTATTCGTACGTATAATGGGGTCGTTAAATTATTCAAGTACAAGAATTTTGGCATGAAGTAATTTGGTTTAGTTTTCTCCTAAAAATATTAATTATTTATAAAAAAGAAATGAGATAATGTGGTTTATTAATCAGTTTCATGGTCCGTAATTCATCATTCATACTTTCAAGATTTAATAGTTCGATTTAAATTACGATTTAGGGTTTTACATTTTATAATTGACTATATTTTAATTTCAAGGTTCGCGAATTCATGATTCATGAATTAAATTTTCACAATTTATGATATAAAATTTAAATTTTGTCCTCAAAAAAATTCGACGAGGGTTTATTTTATACAAAGTTGAGTCATTTTATTCTGGAAATTGAGCAACCGCATTTTTTTTTCCTTTCACCAGCTGTATTTCTTGCCTCCTTCACCCCTTGCATTCTCAGATAATATTTATTTAATTGGTTTATATTGATAAGACTATTAAATCCAAAATTATAATTTTTGTCTTTTATTGTTTTAAAAAACACATTTCCATAATAGACAAAGTGGAGGAAGAAGAAAAAAAACACATGCACACAACCAACTCATTTTCTCTTCATCTCTTTCCATCAATGCTAATAGAAATGAGTGAGTCTTTTGTGTGAACGGTCACACGTGTGACGGAATGCACTTTTACAGAAAATATTGATACTTTTACAAGAAAAAGTGACACTTTTACAGAAAAATGTGATATTTTTACTACATTGATACTTTTACAGATAAAGGTGATACTTTTGCTACAAAAAGTGATATTATTTTTTGTTCAAAAAAAGTGATACTTTTACAGATAAACGTGATACTTTTACCACAAAAGTGATACTTTTTCCCGTCACACCGTGTGACCACCGTGTGACGGTCACATACGAGTTTTTGCCAATAGAAATATACACTACTCCCTCCGCTCATAATCATATTTGTAAAGATTCTCTCTTTTTTTTCTTCTACTAGCCAAATTAATAAAGCTACAATATTTTAAAAACTATAAAATTTTATTCAATAAATTTTATTCGTTAATTTAACCTATTCAATTACATTAACTTATTAAAATTTACTTTTTTTTACTTTGTCTAATGAAACAAAATGGAAAAAAAAAAAAAACAAAATGGTCTCATAACCTTTTACTTTTTTCCGCATTTGGTCCCATAATTTATTGTTTTTCCATTTAGTCCCGCCTCTCATTCAATTGCTCAATTTTAACCCAATTTTAATTGACTAACCGAAAAAGGTCACATGTATCTCATGTGCCGATGCGAATTTGGATTCCGGAGACTTATGACACGTGTCGCTAGAATTATGAGGTGAAATTTTTTATTTTTTATTTTCTTTTTTATTGAAGACTCTCACATTTTCAATTACCATGTGAGCATTAGGAATTCTCGAAAAACCTGAAATAAAGTTTAAAAAAAAACGCCAAAAAAAAAAATGCTCTTTCTCCAGATATTAATCGCAAAAAAAGCAACAAACAAAAAAAACGAGAAACACTTCGAAGAACATTCACACAACCACAAACCTAGGTATACTAGCCGCAAATTCAAAAGCCCAAATCTTGCTAACCCCCGTTCGATTAAACCCTCACTCGTGAGACTTCGAAAGGTGCTGCATCGAGAATCTTTTTCGGTGCGCGCTCGTCCATAGTGGAGGATGGAACCATGGAGTGGCACTCCCCCAACTATGGTAAAATCTCTCTCTTCTTTTTTTTTTTTTTTTTTTTTGTAAGCATGATTTTGTGTATGTGGTAGTAGCTTTGGCTTAAGTTTTTGCTTTTTGTTTTGGGTTGTTTCCTTGATGTTAAAGATTAGGGCATTTGTATGCATAGTGGGTAGGGTTGTAAACAAATCAAATATTTTTTATTCGATTCGTGAGTCGAATTCGATTAAGATGATTCGGATTCGAAAAAATAAAATACGAATTAATTATAAGATTCGAATAATATTCGAATTCGAATATAGTTGTATTCGATTCGAATAATTCGAATATTCGATTCGTTTATATATAATATATTTTAAAAATTAAATAATACATATAATACTAAATATATTTATATAATATATTTATATAGCTATATATTTAAATTAATTTATATATAATACAGATTATTAAAATTTGTAATTGAAAAAAATTTAAAAAAATAATATTTGAATACTTAAATAATAAAAAATATCAATATGTAAAAATAAAAAAGAACTTTTCGAATCTTGAACCGAATCGAATAGTTCGAATATTTCTCACGAATCAAACTCGAATCACCTATTTAAATTCGATTAATATTCAATTCGAATTCGAATTCGAATTCGAGTTTATATTTTCGAATTCGAATCGAATTTCTTAATATTCGGTTCGATTTGAGTCGTTTACATCACTATTAGTGGAGACCGAGAAATGATATTCATCTTGTTCCCTTCTTCACGGACCAAAAATTAGATGATTTTCGACGAAAAAGGCATTTCTTTTTTTTTTTTGGTTCTGTCTGATGGGTTATCCATTGCAGCCTCACAATTTTTAAAATGTTGTGGAACCCCACTAGTCATATATTATATTATTCGTTAGAAATGAGGTGTTACTTCTATTAATGTTGTTGGATGTGCACTCTTTGTATTGAATTCTGGAACTGAAATGGTCCTCATCCCATATTTTAAATTGTATTGAGTTGTTGTTTGGCAGTGTTAGATATTTTGACCATGTGGGGTTGTCAATTGAACTGTTTTGACTTGTCTATTAGTTTTGTTTTATCTGGTTCCTGTGTTTTGTACTACTTTGTTATTGTTTGGGATTTACTTTTTTTTTTTTTTTGAGAGGAATAAAACTTCATTAAATTTGCTGAATGACAGAGAAAAGGTGGGGGAGAATCCCACATAGTACAAGCAACATCAGAAGATTTAGCAAAGTTTGCAAGAGCATGAGCAATATAATTCTCATCTCTTATAATTCAAAATAAATTACGAAAGGAAAGTCCCTATTTTGTTATTTTATTGATAATAAAATTCCACCTCATAATTCCGGTGACATGTGTTATAAGTCGTCAGAATTTCCAAAATAGTGTCGGCACGTGCGCTACACGTGATCATTTCCGGCCACTCGGTTAAAATCGGGTCAAATTTGGGTTAAAATTGAGCAATTAAATGAGATGTAGGAATAAATCGAAAAAATAATAAATTATGTGACCAAATCCAAAAAAAAAAAAAAAAGAAAAGAAAAAAAGTTATGGAACGAATTGAGTTTTTTCTCAGGACTCTTTTGTAGCATAGAATCTTTTTGAAAAATATTTTTTTCTTTTTCTGGTGGAGTAAGTAATACCTAGGAGCTAGGGGTAGAGGTGGCAATTCGGGCGGCCCGTTGGACTCAGGCCGGGCCCAAGTGTAATTTCGGGCCAGGTTGGGCCGGGCCCAAAAAATTTGGGCCTAGAAATATTAGGCCCAAGCCCAACACTCCTCTGGCCATCGGGCCAAAATGGCCCGTGTAAATGGCAACATTTTTTGGAACGTAAATTCTGACATTCAAGGGAACGTTTAAATAAAAAAAGCATCACATATTCACATTCCAGTAGATTCTACATTGCCATAATGACATCACATTTGACATTCCAGACTTCCAGTAGAATAAACAACCTCACGTGAAATGGTTATTTATAACAATTATTTGAAGCAACAATCACATTATAGAATTACAACTGAATCAATTTCAACAATTGTTGTGCATCTGTAAGCAAATATCTTTGTTATATCAGAATTATGCAACCAAATTTACAAAATAATAGTAAGATTTTGATCTCAAAAATACAAAATTCCAGAATCAGTACCAACCAGTCCACTAACCAAATGTTTATCTTATTCTTCTCTCTGAAGTCTGAAGAACGAAAAAGGTACGGCGACCTGAGCGGCAGTAGCGCGGGCGGCAGGCGGCGCGAGCGGCGGCGGCGGGAAAGGCAGACGGCGGCGCTTGGGTTCAGGAAATCAATTCAGGGTTATACAGTGGTGGTGGTGGGGGTGTGAGGGGGAGGGGGCTGACTTTTTGTCTATTTTGGCTATTCCCTACTCAGTATTCATTATCAAATCAACTAATTGTAAAATTAAAAAAAAAAATCACATAATATTCGGGCTGCCCACGGCCCACAGGCCAAGTTCGAGCCCGGCCCGAAAAAGAAAAGGCCCGATGGGGCCGGGCCAAATAGGCACGAAAATTTTCGGGCCTCTATTTTTTAAGCCCAGCCCGCTATATATTTCGGGCTTTATGGGCCAACCCATTGGGCCGGACTTTTTTTGCCATCTCTAGCTAGGGGTGTCTCTGGTTCTCCTTTCACTGGAAAGATTTTGTATATTATAATATCAAGTTCCTCATTTGTTTTAGGATGTGAAGTCAATTTTTTCAATACAATCAAATCCTACAATGTTATAACTTATAAATACCTACATTTATTATTCTACTTTTTTTTAATTTTTTTATTTCCCAATATCATCTCTACTTTTTAATTTCTCAATAATCATTACCATTCATTTCACAAACAACCTACAATTGTAATCAAAACAAAAATGATTGGACAATAATATATTGATGGACTAATTGATCAAATGTATCAAATTTATACACTCAAATACTCCGTATAAGGGACAATTTTACTATACATTATTAATATAATGGAACATATTATCTCGTGTATTGTACGGGTGAACATCTAGAAATTTGATTGGGGTTGGGGGGTTGTGGAACTATTGGCTGAAGTGAATGATTGTGCTAAATAGGTCGGGAATAAATAGTAGGTGTTTGTAGAAAATGTTAGTTTATTTATAACATTTTAAAAATGTGATGAGATATTTTTTAGAGGTTATTAGGAGATGATTGGTTAATGATTAAAGTTAGTATTGTGAAGTGTGATTCATTGATATATATATATATATATATATATATATATATATATATATATATAAATATAATATTATTTATATAACTTTTATATAATATTAAAAAATTAAATAGGCAAAAAAAAATTTAGATTTTTATTATAAAATTTGGAAGGACAAAGGACTCCCTAAAGACTATAACTCTAGAATTATTTTCTTTTAATTATATAAAAAATTTTGGAGTGGGCCCCACTTTTCTTTTTGTCCCCTTTATTTTCATTTCTTCACTCTCTTCTTCCACCCACCCTCATGTCTCTCTTCTTCATTTTTTTTCTTTCCTTCTTCTCTATCTCTCCTCATTAGCAACTTCTCTTTCCCTCGTCTTTCTCCCCTTCCAGAAAGTCTCTCATTCTCTTTCTTCTGGTTTTAGCCCCCAAACTTGGAGATTCAAGTACACCTACTGCAGAAATCAAACACATGGGGGCTCTTCAAATTCTTGAATCCCTATTATTGCTCTTCTAAGTTTCTCCAAGTTTATGGGCTTTTTTAGGTGAAGAAAAGACACTTGTGGGCATTCATGTGTTTTCTCGATAAAGAAAAGATACTTAAAATGAATGTTTAAATTAATTAATGAGAAGAGTTGGTCCTTTTGATTGGAGGCATAACATGTGTTATTTTTGTGATTTATTGAAGATGATGAGGTGTCTACCGCAATATACGAGATTAACGGAAAAAATGTAAACTCTGTGAAATCATGATATAAAATAATCTAAAAAGAGATCTGAGCGTTAAGCTTCTGATTGGAAAACGTGAAGCAAAAATATAAAAGGCTGGAACGCGAAGGCAACTGGCATACATACATAAGCAATTAGCTTATACTAACACTTGGACAGAGGAAAATAAGATCTTAATGATGTATATACACCATCCCGGATTTCACTCGACGTGAGTATTTTCGAAAAGAACATGAGAAAATTATACAAAAGAGGGAGATGCAATCACAACCACCACCCACTAACAATATGTTCAATGCGTTTGGAGGATATTTTCAGATATTTTTGGGGGGTCTGGAAACAATCTTGGGGGTTATTAGAGTTTTATTAGTAGTATTTTCATATTTGTAGTATGTGAGAAGTGGTCTTTATTATGGTGTATTTTCGATTAATAATGTAGTACCCTTATGTATTTGTTTCGACTAGTAATGTTCATGTATTTGTTTATGTTGTTGTACTTTTATTAATATCTTAATGTATTATTTTATAATAGTTTACTATTTCATACTTTGTTTTTAATTAGCTAACTTTTTGAGGGAATTAATTAACGAAATTAATAATATCCAAAATTTAACAAATATTTATTTTAGCAAGAACAAGTTTTGTATTTAAATAAAACGGATTTATTTTACTTTGAAATATAATAGGCACATATAATACCTTAATACAACAATAAAATAAAAAATACAATAATTAATATGTATAGAAAATTATATAAAAAAAGGGGAAAGAGTGAGAGTATAGTGAACATTTGGTTAAAATGGACACCAAATTATTCACCTGCGAGGATGGCAATAGAGGCAACATAGGGTTGGGCAAAATTAAGGGGGTATAGTTGCATCTCTGAGCCGCAAGAACGCAGCGCTGGAGATGCTCTTATACAATGGATTGTACAATTCTACTAACTAGAGATGGCAGCTGGGTGGGTACCCGCAAAATTAAGGGTACCTAAACTCTAACTATTTAAAATTTGTGCTACCCAAACCCATTTAGAACGGTACTTACAATTTCCACACCCACCCAAACACATTTACTCATACCCATTGTGTGCCTAACCCACCCAATAAGTATTTAAAATTTTTAAAACGCTATATTTCTTGGATTATTTAAATGGGTATTAAATAGGTAACTTAACCATCAATGTAAATTAATCACCAGATAAAAAATAATCTAAAAGACAACATAGCCATAATATGTTTACCAATTTGAATGAATGAGATTTGGGGTTTAAGTGTCGATAAGTGGACTGATGCTAGTTTGATATGAATTATTATTCATATATATTAATTACTATAATTTTTATTAAGTAGAGTGGTTACCCCAGTGATAAGCTTTTTATGTTATAGAATAGAAAGTGTACGGTTCAACTCTTACACAATATATATTCATTGAATTTTGATATAAAACATAAATGAGTTTGGTAAAAACCCAGCCTTAACCAAATAATAATGGTAATTTAATTTTTTTCCCAAACACTTTCCAACCCTCTATAGTCTTTCCTCAAACTCTTCCCAATCGAATTTGGGTCCGTCAAAACCCCCTAACTGCCATCAGTACTCCTAACCAAACACTATTTGAATTCGACCATCTTCAACTAGTTGGACCCAATCCCAAACAAACACTACCTATACTAGTATGTATAAGAGATGTTAAATGGTGTGGGCATCTAATGGCCCAGTACGACTTTAGGTCAGACAGACCCAACTCAACCATTTTTTATTCGTGTGAAGGAAAAAAATATATATATTCTTACTTCTAGCCAATTACCCATTAACACTGCAATTGGCCCTGCAAACGGAAAATGGAATGAAGTACGAAACGACTCTCTACTTACGCTGAGCTACACAAATCTCTCTATCGCGGTGCGGCGCTTCTCTCTCTCTCTCTCTCTCTCTCTCTCTTGCGGCGCTGCGCAGTGTTTCACTCCCTTCATTACGTGCAATTGTTTGCGGAAGTTTGTCATGTGTAAATTAGATTTTATTTCCTTCTCAACGACCTCTCTCTTACACATATCTTTTTAACTACCAATAAAAAAAATATTTGTTTTTCGTCTTAACTCCGTTTTTGATTAAAAAAAAAGACACACCAAATAATCATCTTTTCACAATCTTCAGTTTACATCAATGATTTATATATATTATTAAGATATTGATTTTAAGTGTAAATTTTCTCTAAGTATTATTATAATATATTTTGATTTTTAAACTTTTTGTATATAAAATAAAAATGTTATATAATTTAAAAAAAAAAAAAACGTATTTTTGGAAGGACTAAAATTATTTAATTGTTTTTAGAAGATTAATTTTTTTTTTTTTTTTGTATATAAAATAAAATTTTTAGATAATTCCAAAATGTACTTTCGGAAGGATTAATAATTTTGGATTGTTTAAATTAATTTGTTGCTTTACACTTTATAGTAGATAGTAAAAGTTTGTTGACTGAATTAGTTTGCTTTATTCTGTTTTGTTAAATGTTAACCACAAAAGTAATAAGCCAACTATTTTTTATTTGAATACAACACAATAAGCCAGTTAAAACAATTGTGACTTCTTATGCTTATATTACTAAATTGAATATACGTTACAATAGTTATTAAAAATATTTGACATTATTTTATTCTTGTACGAATATATCCATACTTAATATTAAAGTAGGAGCGTCTAAAAATGGGAAGAAAATAAGTCATTGCCAAAAAAATCCTCCCAATCAATCTTTTTCCTTTTCTGATTTCCCTTTTCATCTTTATTCTTTTATCTTTCCCTCAAAACTTAAAAGTGTTATAATTTTTTCGTCTTAAATATGTTTTTATGTAAAATATATCTTTTTACGATCATCCATTTGATATTATGCATATATGATTAAAATATTAAGTTTTAAGTGTTAAATATTGTATTTAAAATTTTATTATAAACATTCAACCCATCAAATCTTGCATTCAAATAATTGAATTAACGAAACTTATAAAAATCTGATTGGTAGTTTGAATTCGTGATAATACAAAGTACTACAAGTAAAAAACAAATATATATATATATATATATATATATATATATATAGAGAGAGAGAGAGAGAGAGAGGATATGATCAAATATATTTATACAACCTATTTCCATTCCCTGGTTAAAAAGAAAAGATTTAAAAATAGAATCAATGAGATCTTTGTGGATAATGTTTGTATTAAGGAACCTGATCTCTTAAATAAAACTGCTTGTGACTTTTTTAATGGATGTTTACTTCTGAAGGGGGGATCTGAATAGTGCTATTTTTAGCACTATAAAGCCCATCATCCAACCTGTGGATGCCTTGAATTTATGTAAAACTCCCACTGAAAATGAGATAAAAGAGGTGGTCTTTGGAATGGCTAAAGATAGCATGGCCGGCCCTGATAGCTTCTCTACCTTCTTTTACCAATTTTGTTGGGATATTGTGAAAGATGGCTTATTGGATGCTGCTAAGGAATACTGCTTGGATGCTGCTAGGTGATTCACATGTACATCTATTGCACTTATCCCAGAAAAGAATAAACCTACCATTTAGGCTGATTTTAGACCTATAAGTCTTTGCAATGTAACCAATAAAATTTTAACTAAAATGGTTAATAATAGGTTGTCAACTCTCCTTCCTACATTAATTCCACCATCCCAAAGTGGCTTTGTCCCTTCTAGAGACATAGCTGATAATATCACTCTTGCCCAAGAGATGGTTCATGATTTACACATCAAAAACAAAAATGGCAGAATGATATTGAAAATTGACCTTTAAAAGGCTTATGATATAATTGAATGGCGTGTTCTCCACAAGGTGCTTCATTTGCTTGGCTTTCCTGATTTGTTTGTCTCTTATATTGCTAATGCTGTTAATAATTCTTGGTTCTTTTTGCTCATTAATGGTTCCCTAACTGGATTTTTTTAAATTCAGGAGGGGAATTAGGCAAGGTGACCCCTTGTCCCCTTCTCTTTTTGCTATATTTCTAATGTTCTAACCCGTAGCCTTGCTGAAATATTTGAAATATACCCAGATCTGAAATTTAATAAAACAGGTATGGTCATTCTCTCTTTATCCTTTGCTGATGACACTGTTGTCTTTACCTCCACCAAAGTGGCTGCTTTTAATAAGCTGATTAACTTTTTAACCTACTTTGAACAAGCCACAGGTCAAAAAGTTAATTATAGCAAAAGCTCTGTCATCTTTAGCAAACACACCTCTTCTTATAGGAAAAGGAGAATTTTAGAAATCTCTAACTTTGTAGAAGAGAAACTCCCGTTTTGGGTGTGCCTCTTTTCAAAGGTAGAGTTAAAAATTCTCTTTTTCAAGAGCTTTTTGAGAAAATCAACTCTAAACTTTTGGGATGAGATAAACTTTTCCTAAGTATGGGTGAAAGGTTAGAGCTTATCAAAAGCATTCTAAATTCCATCCCCATGTATACCCTAAGAGGAGTTGGAACCACTAAATTTGTTATCAACAGATTCCACAAATTAATTAATGATTTTTTGTGGGGATCTAACAATGATCATAGGAAGATACATTGGTCCTCTTGGGAAAAGCATTGTTTTCCTAAAGTGAGGGTGGATTAGGTGTTAGAAACCTAGCTGATGCCAACAAAGCTTTTGCTGCTTATGCTTGGTGGAAATTGCGTACTTCTAATGCCCTTTGGTGTGATTTTTTGAGGCAAAAATACCCTAAAAAAATCACCCCTATAATGCAGATTTTGGATATAAGCAATCCCACTTTTGGAGAATAATGCATCATATTCAAAGTTACACTGATACCAATATATATTAGAGACTTGGTAAGGGTGAGATAAGCTTTTGGTTTGACAATTGGTGTAATGCAAAAACTTGACATGTCGGTTTTCTAACTTAGTGTTCCGCAAGTGTACGGATGTAGGTGTAGTAGCGATAATCAAGGTCGATCCCACAAGGAACAATTTTAGGTAGTTTGATACCTCAATATTATAGGATTGTCCTAACTAGATACTAGTTTGTAAAAGGTTGATTTTAACAAAAACAGAGGAATATAACGAATAACTATGTTACTTATGACTTGGCAAAAAAAAAGAACTAACAATCAATGAGAAAGGGTATCCTAGGGCCTCGATTTTAGGATATTACTTCAATGTTGAAGATGATTAACCTATAGATTTACCAATTCTAGTGTTTATTAGGCGGCACGACAATAATCTAACCCTTCTCTCGAAGCGATTAAACCGTTGATTAATTAAGCTAATTACCCTCTCGAGTCAATTAAACCTAATAACTCCCAAACGATCCTAAGCCACAGCCTACACAGTCATAGACAATTGCGCTCTATGTTATAAGTCTGATAACGATTCCCTCCTCTCGAAGCGGAATTGCTAAACTAAATTACTAAGTCTAGGTGATCAAGCTAAATTCAGTTATAAGCACAAACATAGAGATAAACATATAAAGAAAGGAATTAATAAATTAAATCATAATCAAAACATTGTCATAATAATCCCTACTCTCTAACCCTAGGACACGAATAACTTAGCTACTCATGCCTAGCAATAATCCAATACAAAATTTTACGAAAAACATTATAAAAGATTAAACTAGGAAAGAACGACTAAACCCGGATGAATTCGTCTCGATGATCTTCGTCTTCTTTGTCCTCCAAGTCTTCTTCTAGGTAGAATGATGATGTAACTAATGTTCTTGATGTTTTCTATCTGATTCCTCTGATTTTTCGAGCTTGGGGTCCTTTTTATAGAGTTGGGGACGAATCTTTGGGAAGATAGGATCAAAATCCTACTAAAACAAGGAAACTTTCGTAGAAAAGGCTTCCTGACACGGCCGTGTTGACATTGTGACGCGGCCGCGTCCATTTTGCTCAGGCAGGTTTTGTGGTTCGACTTCCAAGCCATTTTTTAGGGTCTTCCGGTGATTTTTGGGATTTGTCCCTTTCAGGCAAAGTTGTAGCCCTTTGAATCAACTTTCTAACACTTTCCCCTTTTTTCGCCTTGACCAGTTGACCACCAATGTTACCTCAATCGGAGTTGTAGATCTCAAGATATGACCAAAATACTAGAGGTATATCAAGCTGACAGAAAACTTCACTTTCGGGACACATTTTGACGCGGCCGTGTTCATATGTGACGCGGCCGTGTTGGTCCTTTTGCTCCTTTAACTCCCTTTTCATCCGGTTTAACCCTATTTGACTTGTTTCTTCTTCGAACTTCATCCAAATGGAATAAAATTACCTAATTAACTTCAAAACAAGTCGAAACACGTCAAATGATCCAAATATGATAAATATAAATGAACGCCGGTCAAATATGCACGTAAATGATATAAAATATGATCCTAAATCGACCTAAATACATGCACAATTAACGTGTATCAATCTCCTTTATGCCAATATGTAGGAATTGTTAATTACTTTGACAAAGTTTACACATATTGGCATAACGGGGAGTGGGATGAAAATGCTCTCAATTCTTTACTGCCTCCTGAGATTGTTGATCAATTTTTTTCTTAAGCCTTAATAGCTCTTTGGAATATGTTCCTATTTGGAAATTATCTCATAATGGTCTCTTCACTCTTTGTTCTGCTTGGAATTCCCTGAGATTGACCAAGCCCTCTACGGCTTGACAATCAATGATGTGGCCCAAATCCCTTCTTAATTCTCATTCTATTTTCATTTGGAGGTTAGTTAATAATTTCTTAGCCATTGATGACAATCTAAAAAATAAGGGATTTGAGAACGTTTCTTGGTGCCATCATTGTCATGCCGCATGTGAAGAGACTATGCATACATTCATCTATTGTCCAATTGCTTGGAATGTTTGGAACGCCTTTGCTAATATGTTCCATATTTCTATACCTCCTGATTGTTCTCCTAAATAGCTTATCACCCTTTGGTTTGCCAAAAAATATCACCATGATCATATTTGCATTATCCTTCCATTTTTTATTTTTTGGCAAATCTGATGTGCTCGAAATGCTTCCAAATTTCAGCACCAAATGCTAACTGCTTCTCAAATCCAAAAAGCTATTTTGGATAAGCTTAAAGTTTTATCTAATACCAACCTGCTCGCTTTTGGATTTTGGAGAGGCTATTGGCATTTGGTTAGAATTCGGGGATTTCCGATTTATATCAAAAAATCGAAAAAAAAACCGTTTTTGGTACGTTGGGTACCCCCAAATGATATTTTTTTTTCAAAATCAATACTGATGGGGCGTCAAAAGGTAATCCCGACTTAGCCGGGGCTGGTGGGCTTATTTGAGATTCACATGCAAGGTTTACCTATGGCTTCTACGCTTTTTTGGGCAGTTGTGACACGCTGTATGCAGAATTTTCTGCTTTTCTTTTGGCTCTCAAATTATGTCTTAGACTGAAAATATCATCGGTGTGGCTAGAGGTAGACTCTCTTGTGCTTTACTACTTGATAAGCAATGACGCAAGAGGTCATTGGCTCTACAAGCCTTATATGCAAATTATTTGAATGGACAAGAGATATGGTGGTGAAGATCTCTCACATACACCGACAAAGGAACAGGACTGCAGATCACCTTGCTAACTTGGCTGTCAAACGAAGAGCAAGTGGAGAGATCACAAAAATTGTTGATTACCCAAGCCTTCAAGGCTTTATTTGTATTGATGGATTAGGACTCCCAAATTTTAGATTCCCTTCATAGGCTTTGATTTTGTTGGCCTATTTTCCCATGAATTTTAAGACTGATTGATCCTTAATATACAGGTAGGGGGTCTGCCTCAATCCCCCCTATCCTACTCGGATGGTTTTTCTGCCCAAAAAATAAAAATAAACCTCCATATAAGGGATAATTTTACTATACATTATTAATATAATGTAACATATTATCTCGTATATTATACGGGTGAACATTTAAAAAATATTTGGTTAGGACTAAGGGAGGTTGTGGAACTATTGGCTGAAGTGAATGATTATGCCAAATAGGTTAGGAATAAATACTAAATAGTGGGTGTTTGTAGAAAATGTTGTTAAAAATTATTTATAACATTTTATTGAAAAATGTGATGAGATATTTGTTAGAGGTTGTTAGGGAGATGATTGGTTAATAACTAAAGTTAGTATTGCAAAGTGTGATTCACTGATTGATATATATATATATATATATATATATATATATATATATATATATATATATATATATAACTTTTAATTTAATATTTAACAAATTAAATAGGCAAAAAGATTTTTAGATTTTTATTATAAAATTTAGATTATTTTGTTTTAATTATATATAAAATTTTGGAGTGGAACCCACTTTTCTTTTTTCCCCCTTATTTTCATTTCTTCACTCTCTTCTTCCACCCACCCTCATCTCTCTCTCCTTCATTTTTTTTTCTTTCCCTCTTCCCCATCTCTCCTCATTAGCAACTTCTTTTCCCTCGTCTCTCTCTCCCCTTCCAGAAAGTCTCTCATTCTCTTTCTTCAGGTTTTAGCCCCCAAACTTGGAGATTCAAGTACACCTACTGCAGAAATCACATACATGCGGGCTTTTCAAATTCTTGAATCCCTAGTATATTTCTCTTCTACGTTTCTCCAAGTTTAGGGGCTTTTTTAGGTGAAGAAAAGACATTTGTGGGTATTTATGTGTTTTTTCGGTGAACAAAAGATACTTAAAATGGGTGTTTAAATTAATTAATGAGAAGAGCTGCTCCTTTTGATTTTGTGGGGGCGTAAATTGTGTTATTTTCTGATTTGTGGAAGGTTGAGGTGGCACTTGTATGTCTGCTGATTGAACTTACCAATCTTATTTTGTGCAACGTACCAAGCAACAATCTATGGTCTTTCGGAGAAGAGATATTAAAGGAGTGAATTTGTTTTTTGCAGAATTTGCAAAAGTCACCCTCATCCCATTTATCAATGGATTGGTACAACCTTACTAACCAAACACCATATGGATTGGATAATCCTCAATTTGTTTGGGCTCAACACCAACCAAACAAAACATAATATTCTAAGGGATGTTATCTGGCATACCATTTAACTACCCAGTAAGACTTTAGGTCAGACTGACAACATTGTTTCCAACCTAGTATACCGTAAGTGAACGGTGCTAGTGCAGATACATAAATATATAAATTAAGATATGTAAAAGACCAGTACCAATCTTGTTATTCCTCCTATAGGTTCTGATCAAATAGATCATTGACTTCCAATATCCACCGAAACAAACTTCGAAAATCATGCATGTTATAACATATCAAAAAATGAGTTTACAAAAGCTAACATCCCCGAGCTTCGCAACAAGCAAATATCACCAACTTGTTACCATGTATGGATAGTATTGGTCGACCAAGTCGACGAAAATTGTTGTCGTCTAAACATTACAACAAACGATAAAATTCAACTTTCTCTATAGTAATAGAGATTTTGTTTCTACAAATGCATCTCTAAGCTCCCTAACGACCTTGATTGTTACTTTTGCTTACCTAATACCGTGGGTGTGATAAGATATAAGTTGAGTCATATTTTTTTGTTATATTTATTATTAGGCATCCCCTGCATGATTATGTGGCTATGGATAATATTGCGATGCATGTTTGGAATTTAGGTTTAATTATGAAATGTTGCACCTTTTAATTTACAGCTCATACAATGAGCTTGACTAAGGGTCAGTGGGTTAAAGCAAGGGGGGTTGAATTATTTGCATCTATTTTGTTATGTAGGTCATTTTTTTTTTTTTTTTTATCTTTGTGGTTAAAGTAAGGGGAGTTGAATTATTTACGTCTCTTTTGTTGTGTTGGTCAATTTTTTATGTTTGTAATTTTCGTCAAAAAAGGGGGAGAAATATTGAGGACGTTGCTGCCTTTTTCTCGGTAACAGAATTAGGGGGAGATTGTTGGCAATATTTTGTGTTGTCAATATTTTTGTCAAAATTCCTTATTTTATTTTTATTTAATTTATTGTATTTAGTAGATATATTATCCATATTACTATGCTTCTATTTATAATAATCTCGTTTATTGGTTTTTGATAAAAAAACAAAAAATGCCCGAAAAGAGGAAGATTGTTAAGTAATTTAGTTTTAGCATTTTTGTCATAATTATATTTATTGTTATTAAGTTGAATTTAAAGCAGGAAAACTATTAATTAAGATGTGCATCGGAAAAAATATTACGAAGAAAATTATTAGTCAAGATATATATCGAAAAAGATATGGAGGAATAATACTTGGGTATCAAGAAACTACGATGGATATGGAAGAATAATACTTGGGCTATCAAGAAACTAAGATGGAGTCACGTATACAAGAAAGTCTCATGTGCACCAGTTGCACGGTGCAATCCGGGTTGGGTATCACGATTTATGCTTCAAGGTATTACATGCTCTGGGTAAATGTATTACAATGCCTTTGTCCAAAACATGTAATACCATTAAATATAAATCTTGATACATTTTCACCGTGATACCTTTAGGCATAAATAGTACTCCCTTCGTCCCACCCGAACTTGCACATTTTCCTTATTTGTACATCCCACACTAATTTGCACACCCTTAAAAAGGAAACTTATATCACAAACTCAACTCTCACAATATAAACATATTTACACATTTGCCATCACTTCATCTATATTTTTGAAAACTTAATTAGGTTAACTTAGTGACATATTTTAATTAACTGGATCAACACCTAATTAATTCACCTAACCTTACCCTCCCCCCACCCCCCACCTCCCCCCAAAAAAAAAAACCTATCTGTTGATTCTTATCCACATGCATTGCATTATTTCCCACCCTCACCATGCCCTAATCCCTTTGGGATTCTCTAGATCATTCAGTCGTTGTTCATATTCCCTCCCACTGATTCGATCTAAGATCGTCGATCTACCTCCCTCTTTGACGATCGATCTTAGATCTCATTTTTCCACTCTTTTGCGATCTTCGATCTGTATTTTCATGGAAGATTCTTCAGATTTTGAGTTGTGGTATTCGATTCGGAGGACTCATTTATCCTCGAAACCCAGCTGATGGAGGAGGATCGTCTTTCGTTCGAGGAAATTAAGCTAGATTCGGAGCAGGAGATGTGCTCCACCTCAGAAAATGCAGAAGATGTTCTCTCATTAGATCTCGCCCCTCTAAGTAGCGATTGGTTTAGGACCAAGGAGATGAGGAGGCATTTCATGCAATGCCTCGATTTTTATTTTTTTGCCACTTTAAATGTTTATTTGTTATTCCTTTTCCTTCTGCTAAATAGAAACCCTAATGATGATATAATTTTAGGGTCTTTAACCCCAGTAACTCTTCGAGTCTGTCCTGGTTGATTTGCATCTGTTCTGAGATTTTAAATTTGCCTCTTGGTTTGTTATGTTGATTCTATTGTTTGATTGTTGATTTGAACCTGCGCTGACTGATTGGGTTAAAATTATCAATGTTGTTGATTGGGTTCTGTTGATGGATCTATGTTGGTTGCTTAAATTAGATGATATTATTGGTGTGGCTAGTTTTTTGCTGCCTCTGATGAGGATTGAGTTATTTTGAATGCTTGTCTGTTGGTTGCTTCAACTATATGATGCTTTTGGTCCTAATAGTCCAATGTTGTCCCATTTTGCTTGTTTGGGTTAAGTTGAATGCTTGTGTGTTGGTTGCTTAAACTAAATAATGTTTTGGGTCCTGATAGTTTAATGTTGCCCCTCAAATTGCTTGGGTTATTTTGAATGCTTATGTGCTAGTTGCTTAAATTAGATGATGCAGCGGATCCTGATAGTTTAATGTCATCCTTCAAATTGCTTAGGTTATGTTGAATGCTTGTGTGTTGGTTGCTTAAACTAGATGATGCAGTGGGTTGTGATAGTTTAATGTTCTCCCTCAAATTACTTAAGTTATATTGAATGTTTGTTTGCTGGTTGCTTAACTAGATTATGATCGTGGTCTAGCTCATTTAATGTTGCCTTGAACATGTGTGGTGCATGCTGATAGCTTGTGTACTGAGTGTATCAGTTTAAATGATGGAGGCTATGTTTACAATTAAGAATATGAACCCAATGATGAAATATTTCTGAGGGTTCGTGGGTTAAAATATCTATAGTTATAGTAGAGTGAACTACATGAAGTACACAACATCAAAACCTATTTTTATAGCCTAAGCAAATGTACACATATATTAAGTTTATGTTTTAAACATAAGACATGATAAAAAAGTTGCATCAGGTTTACTTAAACATAATCCAATTATGTCATGAGCCCTCCAATGCCATATGTCCCTCCAACTTGTTCATGAGTAATCAAGTGTTCAATCCCTTGTCTAGCAACCTCCTCATCCACTTCTAGAGTTATTGGGAATCTTCCTTCCCTAGTTAGTGCTGATTTTCCCATGTGTAGTAGTTTGTAGTTGTTGTTGCCCTTGAGCTTCATAACCCCAATCACACAAGCCTGTAGGCTCAAGAACACACTGATGAGCTTAGTGATCTCTAGGTCTTCAAAAGATTTGAGGACATTGTTCACCAATTCTTCCACAGTGTATGATGCAGTTTCAACTTGCAGTGCTTGTATTACTCTATAATAACCTAAATCTAGAACATTTGTGTCAAGTGAGTCTGGTGGCTAGCGAATTAGTTTAATCTCAAACCCATCTGATGATGCAAGCAATCTGAATTCTGGGTCATAATTGCTGATGTGGGGTTTGCATTATCCTACTGGATTATTATGTGTTTGCTTGCACTTACTGGCCATTTCGCTTTAATAACTAGAATAATCTGATTACATGCATGATTCAATAGTAAAAATTCAGAAATAAAAGATGTTAATAATGTCACCAATGTGTCTTATAGTCTAACTAAACTGTTAGGATGCATTTAGGAGACTTACTATGACCTTAAGCTAGATGATGACACATGATCTGATAGTTTAAGTACACATCTTACACAACAAACAGTCCTTGATGACTTGTTTGAGTGTTGACTCAATTGGCTTAGTAACCAAAGTCCCCCTAATTCTGTTTCTACTATTTATGAGGGTTGGTTCCCTAGTTGTGAATGGAAAAATCCCAACTTTTCCATAAAACAGTAGTTCACCCTCGAGTGTGTATTGAGGCCGTACAACTGCACACATAAACATGACTTTGGGAACGAACTATTTGCTTTTGCATGACCCATGAGGGTCTTCCTCTTCTTCCAGTTTATAAGCTCTCTCGGTTGTTCTTTGCAAGTAAAACCATTTTTTTATCAATATGAATAACATTATGCATGGTTTCGTACCATATTTTGTTGAGTTGTCTGTCCAAATGCAAAGACCTAAGGTTGTATTTGAGCCTTTGAATCATGTTTGCTTCTGTTAGAGCAGGTTTGATTGCATTGGTATGAGGTTTAATCACACCGGATTTCACCAATCTTCCAACTATGCTCTTGTTGACATTTAACTCCTTGGCTAGCCGTCTAATGGTGCCCCTTTTTGAAAATGGTATGTTCTTCATCAAATCTGTATTGAGTTCTGTTCTTACCTTTCCACCATTCTGTTTTCTTTGCTTGAATGAAACAGATGATCCTTCTAACATTTGTTGTTTTGCGGACTCCCAAGAGTATTGGATAGTCCTCTGACTAACTCCAAATGATGTTGCCCCTTCCTTGATCTTTCCAAAATGCACAACTATGTTTGTGTTGTTAACTATGAGAAACAGGGCGATCAGGTTTCGGTCTGATGGAGATAAATTAGGCCTCTTCTTAGTTTTCCGTCATTTTGGTGTTTGTGAATTTATGCCTTTAAAGAGCAGATTTAGCATTGAATATGGTTTGGAAAGTATGCTTGATATTTATTGTTTTTAGGAATAGATTTTCCAAATTTCAGAGAGAATTTTGATTTGTAATTTCATCTTTTTTACTCCATAAAACTAATGATATGTAAAGCTTATTGGAGGGAAAAAATTCCGTGATTTTTTTTGAAGTGATTTTTTTTTATTGTTTTAGCTATGTGTTGAATAGGTTTTTAGTAGGGGAAAAATGAGGAAAAGATTAGTACACTAATCCCTTCCCAAATTTTCAGATTATACCCATTTGAAAAGTCAACTAAAAAGCAAAAATTGATTTTTTCTTAATGTTTGTGCAACCTTATATGTGCAACCTCGGATAGAACAGATGGAGTAATACATTTTGACCCATGACCCGGATTGCACAGATCTTACATAAGAGACCTCCTCCGCGTATACACATCTAAAACTGATATGCGTGTATGCGCGGAAGGCCACCATATGCAGATTCATCGAGGACTAGGGATGGAACCAGGATTGAAAGTCGAGGGGACCAAACAGTAAAAATAAATAAATATTATGTATAAAACAAAAATAAAACTATTATTTTCTATAAATTAATATATTAATACCTTTTATTTAATATCCCAACTATATTACAACCTTAGACACTTAAAAATTTAAACTGAACAGTTTTATATTAGGAGAAAGTAATAGAAAATATTTTAGGGGGGGCAAACATTTAGACTTCAACACAAATATATAAAAAATTAAAAATTAATAGTATATTATTAAAATTAAACAAATTGGCCACCTCAGGGTTGGCTTTGGTTTCGTGCTGATTGCTGGAAATATGCACATTGATTGACAAAGAAACGAAGATGATGAGTATCCAAAAACAAAATTCGGAACAGAAGACTTGGCATACTGAGCCAAGTTATGTGTTATACAACTATGTTTATTGGCGACCCCTCAGCTAGGTCGTCCACTAAAGTTAAAAGAGTCAATAAAAAAGATGATTAATTAAAATAACCCCCAGGACCTGGTTGTGGAATAAGCTGGTCAACCAACCTATTCCACAACCCAATCACATTTCACATCTGTCACATGTCAATATCCCGTTGGTTATATTAAATTATTTATTGATACAATTTTAATAATAAATAATAAAATAATTTTTATTTTACAAAAATTAAAAAATTTATCAAAATTCTTATTTTTTTCTCTACAAGTAGAGCTTAATATTGACATTAGGACTATGCATGGAGCTTGGAGATTACCGACATTGGATCGAAACCCGGACTGAATTAGTTACGAACCGAAAATATCCGTTGACTATTTGACTTTTTCTGAACCGTACGGAATCGAGTATGTTCTTGGTACGGATCTGGATATTTCTTAATTAAGTGCATGCAAAAAAAAAAAAAAAAATCACCTTATTGTAATTGTGGGATAAAAAATAAATATTTTTCCTTGAAATATATCAGAAAATGCGCTAAAAATAATATGCAATTATTAAATCGTAGCAAAAATATTGATTTTATTGGGAAATAGGTTATGTATTTGGATAAAAGAAATTAATATTTATTAAAATGTTGGGTTGTGTTGGGTTTGTTGATAAAATTTACAAATTTTTATTTTTTTAAACTGTAGAGTATGCTGTGTATGTAGATGAAAGAAAAATAAATATTTTATTAATAAATTATGTTGTGATGGGTTGTTGATAAACATTGTGTAAAACTATACTCCGAGATATTCAAAATAGTTTTTGGCCAATAAAAGCTGCAAGATGAAACTTAATATCCGATAACAGAGGGAGGGACGACCGTAAATTATTAAGCATACTTTTTTTCGTCTCTTGATAATGGAAACTTTGTTGTTGTATATTGCTCCCTCCGTTCCGATTTATCTTGTACAGGGGAATCGATACGGGTATTAAAAAAAGTTGTTTTTTGATTGTTTATTAATTTTTTAAAGGTGGAATGAGGGTGGAGATTGAGGGTAAAGATTATGTTATAACTTTTCTTTTTTAAACTGTACAAGATAAGATGGGATAACCGTTTAAAAAAAATGTGCAAGATAAGATGAGACGGGGAGAATATTAATTGTTGAGTCGGTAATTTAAGCCAGGTCACATGACCATTATTTTTGTGTACTGCACTAAAAGACAATTGGATCTTGTTGAAAGGATTCAAAATAATCATTGTTTTTCTGTAAATATTATTGTTTTGTATTTCTGTGTATTTTGTATACAAGTGTATCATCTATTTATAATACAATGAAATGTCAAAAAAAGGAAAAAAGACAAGATCTGTCAAGATCCCTAATTACAAGAATTACTAATCAATCACAAGATTAATGGCTAATCAATTAAAGAAATATTAATTTTTTCCTAATTCAACACTCCCCCTCAAGTTGGTAGGTGGAGGATCCCACATGCCCAACTTGTCAAGAACTTTATGAAAGGCTCGTCCAGATACGGCTTTTGTTAAGATATCAGCAAGTTGGTCTTCAGACTTGACAAACGGAAGGATGATATCTTCATTATCCAGTTTTTCCTTGATGAAATGTCGGTCAATCTCTATATGCTTGGTTCGATCATGCTGGACAGGATTATGAGAAATGCTAACAGTTGCTTTATTGTCACAGTAGAGTTTAAAAACTTTAGTTTCCAATAGGCCCATCTCTGTCATTAGCTTTTTTATCCATAATAATTCTGTAATCCCTTTTACCACTCCTCGGAATTCTGCTTCTGCACTCGAGAGTGCTACCACTTTTTGTTTTTTGCTCCTCCAAGTTACCAAATTTCCTCCTACGAAAGTGAAGTATCCTGTTGTTGACCGTCTGTCTGTGATATTTCCTGCCCAGACAGCATCAGTGTATCCAAAGACATCCAAGTGTTTGTTCTTCCGAAAGAATATTCCTTTCCCGGGAGATGACTTTAGGTACCTCAAAATTCTTATGGCTGCATCCATATGTTCCACTAGCGGTTTATGCATGAATTGACTTATGACCCCAACCGCATATGCTATGTCTGGCCTTGTATGTGAGAGGTAAATTAGTTTACCAACAATCCTCTGGTATTGTTCTTTCTCTGCTGGCTCATCGCTTGAGTCTCCTCTTAGTCCATGATTGACAGCTATCGGTGTTTCTGCTGGTTTACAGTCGAGGAGTCCTGTTTCAGTAAGAAGGTCAAGAACGTATTTCCTTTGGGACAGAAATATGCCCTCCTTGGACCTCATTACTTCTATTCCGAGAAAGTACTTCAGTCCACCGAGATTCTTCATTTCGAATTCAGAAAACAAATTCTTTTGAAGGAGTTTGATTTCTTCTTCATCATCACCTGAAATAATCATGTCATCAACATAAATATTTAAACACGTGATTTTAGAATACCTCTTCTTTAGGAACAATGTATGATCTGAATTGCTCTGAGTATATCCATATTTCTTCATGGCCGAAGTAAATCTTCCGAACCAGGCCCGAGGTGATTGTTTCAGCCCATAAAGCGATCTCTTTAGTCGACAAACTTCTCCTTCTCCAAATTTTCTCTCAAAGCCAGGTGGGATCTCCATGTATATTTCTTTGTTCAGATCTCCGTGAAGGAATGCATTCTTGACGTCAAACTGAAATAGAGGCCAATCACGGTTTGCTGCTATCGAGAGCAACACTCTTATAGTATCCAACTTTGCAACCGGGGAAAGAGTTTCTGCATAGTCGATTCCATATACTTGAGTGTATCCTTTTGCAACCAGTCGTGCTTTTTACCGTTCCACTTCTCCGTCTGGATTATACTTGATGGTGAAGACCCATCTACATCCAACTGGTTTCTTCCCTGGAGGTAATCTACTTTCGTCCCATGTCCCACTTTTATTGAGTGCTGCCATTTCTTTATTCATTGCTTCTTTCCATTCTGGATATTTCTGTGCCTCTTCTGCATTCCTGGGTATCCACACAGTAGATAACTTATCTCTGAACTGTTGAACTTTTCCATTTCCACCAGAAATAAAGTTAGCAATGGGATATTTGGAATTTTTAGGCCTGTATTCTGGACTATACTTTTGAGGAGGTACTCCTCTGTTCTGCCTTGGAGGAAGAGAGTAGGAGTTCTCGTTTTGACCTGTGATGTTAGAATTTGGAGAATAACTAGAGGTTTCAGGATCAGAGTTAGAAACTTGTACCTCTGAGTTGTTCGTTGAGGGAGATATTGGGTTGGGGTTCATTGGAGTGGACTGTACTTCTTTAGTGGATGGACTCGGTTCTTCAGTAGGGTTTGGTTCCTAGTTTTCCTTAAACAACCAATCAGAGTGTTGACTAGTTTTCTCCCCCTCAACACTTGACCACGCAGATGCATAATAATAATCTGTTTCGACAAACTCGCAATCCATCGTAACATAAAGTTTCTTGGTGATGGGGTTGAGACATCGGTACCCTTTTTGGTGAATCCCATAACCAAGGAACACACACTTGATTGCACACGGATCAAGTTTGTTTCGATGGATTTTCGGAATGTGTACATACACAGAACACCCGAAAACCCGAGGTGGTAACATAAGTATAGAGGGGAGGGTAAACTTAGAAGAGAGAACTGTGAGGGGGGTCTTGAATTTTAACATATGTGTAGGTAACCTATTAAGGAGGTAGACAGCAGAGGCAACAGCTTCAAACCAATAGGTGGACGGTACTTGAGATTCAAGTAACAGAGCACGGGTAGTTTCTAGAATATGGCGGTTTTTTCGTTCGGCTACGCCATTTTGTTGAGGTGTATATGGGCAGGTGGTCTTTAATGTACGTTTTATTCGGTTCTGAGGGATCAATAATATCGTTTTGATCGAAACTCATTGTGTCCGTAGCACCGCAATCAAATATCCATTTCCTATTAATGTCATTTTTAACATGAAAAGAAAAAGATGGCATAATCGAATTTTGTAATGGGAGGGGGTCATATTGGGGTTTTTTAAAAGGGAGGGGGCCATAATCGAATTTTTAAAAAGGGAGGGGAGCATATTGGGGTTAGGGGGCATATTGGTTTTTATTAAAGGGAGTGAGGGCAAAACCGGAATCTCACCCTTATTAGGGTTTAAAACCGGTCCCCCACCCCTTTTACCTCTATTATCCATTTGTGCTCCTCCTTGCGCCGCTGTTTCGTCCCTCTCTTCTTCTGAAGCTCCGCCAAGGGTGAAGGCGGCGAGCCCACTGGTCGAGGCCGTAGGGGTGCCGCCACCGCCGCTGGTGGCCTGATTAGTGTTGCCGCGGGTGGCGGCCACCGCCGCCCTTCCTCCGCCGCTGTTTCTCTGTCTGTGTCGGTTCTCGTCCCACCACTCCGGGAATCCGTTCAGCTGAAAGCATGTCTCTTTCGTGTGCTTGTTTCCACCACAATGAGTGCATCTGAGCTTTTCTTTATTGTTTGGGCGGGATGATGATTTTTGAGAAGCTGACCATCCACTTCCGGAAGGACCTTTCACGATGAACGCCTCCCCTGGGTTTTGATGTTCTTCCGAGGACATCATCACTCCGAGTCGGAGTGCTTCTCGACGGATGGTGGCGTAGGCCGAGGCCAGGGAAGGGAGGGGATTTTGGTTCAATATGTCCCGTTTCACGGGATCGAATCTGTCGTTCACCCCGGCTAAAAGCTAGTAAAGTCTCCCTTCCTGAGTTAAACGATTAAACAATTTTATGTTCTCCTCTCCTGTGAACTGATTGGGTTGCCTTTGGTCGATCTCGGCCCCGATTGCTTGCAATTTACTGTAGAATTGTTCTAATGTTTGATTCCCTTGTTTTGTTTGGCTGGCTCGAGTCATCAACTCGAAAATTTGCAGGTAGTTTGTGCCACTGTTGTATGTGGCTTCTAGCCCTTCCCACAATTCCTGTGCCGTCGAGTACTGTAAAAAATTGGGCACGAGGGTCGGTTCGATGGAATTGATAATCCATCCTTTTACAGCATTGTCGATGGCGTCCCAATTTGAGAAACCGGGATCACTGACGGAAGGGGGGGAAGGATGGCCTGTGATGTGGTTGCCCCGTCCTCTTCCTCTGATGAACATCCCCATTAGTTTCGACCAGATTGTATAATTCCGGTCGTTTAATTTAACATTCACCATTAATGTTGATGTTTCGATTGTCGGGTTCTGGTTCATGGTATGTTTCTGAAGGTATTGGATAAGGGTTGAGATATCTGTTTCTGAAGGTTGTGAGAGTGCTATTTCGGTTAGGTTTGCCATGGTAGATGATGAAGAATGAAAGTTCGACTTCAACGAAGATCGAAACTCCGCTCTGATACCATGTTGAAAGGATTCAAAATAATCATTGTTTTTCTGTAAATATTATTGTTTTGTATTTCTGTGTATTTTGCATACAAGTGTATCATCTATTTATAATACAATGAAATGTCAAAAAAAGGAAAAAAGACAAGATCTGTCAAGATCCCTAATTACAAGAATTACTAATCAATCACAAGATTGACTAATCAATTAAAGAAATATTAATTTTTTCCTAATTCAACAGATCTAACTTCGCTATCATGAGTGGAAATGATCCAAACGTTTCACTAAACTTATTTCCCCATTCTTTACTGAATTTATATAAGAATTAACTCACCCAAAACAAATCAATCAATTTTGTCAGAATAGAATGTCTAACCACCTTAGAATATATTACCAACTGCTTTCATATTTCTTCTTTTGTGAGCAGCATTTTCTTTTCTTTACTCATAATTTTTTACAATTCGAATCTTCTACGACATATGATGCATTTTTATAGTAATTGTATTATTAAATTAAAGACACATATATAATATATCATCACTAATATATTAGTAGTGATTATGTGTAATACGATGATGTAAATATTGCAGGAGATATTGCATCCCTAATTATGGAAGATCTAAGTTAAAATTTTGCCCATTCCGACAGAGAAATTATGAACCAACTGTCTCGAAAAAAATAATCGTACTGCAATGTCCTATTTTTTGGATTGATTTTGAATACTCATTTTTTAAATAATAAAAGTTTGGTATACATATATATATTTGCAATATCTAATTCGCACCGTACTGTGCGCACTTCTAATTGTAGTATTTAGGGTCCGCTTGGTTGCAAATTATCAAGCAATGGTAATAGGTATGAATAAGGAGTCAATCATACTACAGAATGAAGTGGAGGAATTGTTAATAAAATGGATAATAATTAACTTATTTATTATGTTCCAAGCATCATAAATAAAAATGAATTATCATTCATTCCTACTCCCTATATCCTTAGAGCGTGTTTGGCTAAGTTTATTTTAAACATCTTATAAGCTCCAACATCTTATAAGTTGTTTCAAGAGCTTATAAGATGTCATTTTTAAGGAGCTTATAAGTTAACAAAGTGTTTGGATAAAAGAGCTTATAAGTTTGCAATTGAATATAGTGATTTAGCTATAAATTTGGGGTCTAATTTAAGAATTAATATTAAACGCACATTTTGATTAGTGTGTGAAATGTATGTAGTGTGTGAAGTGTAAATAGTGTGTGAAATGTGTGTAGTGTGTGAAGTGTGTGTTGTGTGTGTAGTGTGTGAAATGTGTGTAGTGTGTGAAATGTGTGTAGTGTGTGAAGTGGGTGTTGTGTGTGTAGTGTGTGAAATGTGTGTAATGTGTATAGAGTGTGTAGTGTGTGTAAGTGTGTGAAATGTGTGTGAAATTTGAGTGTAATAATTAAGATCTTAAAAAGTAAGATGGAAATAAGTTGGGGTAAAGCAACTTATTTTTTTTTAGATCTTATAAGCTCTTAGAGCTTATTTTTTTATCTTATAAGCTCCTAAACATCTTATTTTGCCAAACATTTTGCAAGAGCTTATAAGCTCCTAAACAGCTTATAAGATGTTTTTAAGAGTTTATAAGCTCAGTCAAACACCCTCTTAAACCTCCCAATCAAATGGACCCTTACTGTGTACATTATTTTCCTTCTTTTTTAGGAGCTCATTGGGTGTGTTTACTTAAGGTTAGAGGAGGTTGGAGTACTGCAGATTGGGGAAAATAAAGTGAAAAGAGAAAATTGAGTTAAATAAATAGGTGTTTGATTTTGTTGGTTGGAGAGCGATTTTTAATGTAAAAAGTGATGAAAATGTGATGTGATGTGTGTAAATATATTGCTAGAAACTCCAGAATAAACACGGTTGTGAGAGTAACTTTTTTTTCGCTCTCCTAGTTTTATCCTACTAGGCTACCCCACGCATTTTATTTACTAGCACTACGCACGTGCGTTGCACGTGGTTATAATTTACTATTATTATTTAATAAAAAAAATTAATTTGAACATAAAATAATTGTACATTGTGATCACTGTAATATATATACATAATTTCATAGATCAATAATAAAAATTAATCCATTGAACAAACATAATTTTAAACTATACCGTACTTTATTCGACGTTTACATTTTTTAGACTAAAAGATTTAATTTAATTTCATCTATTTTTTCCAAAAATTCTTTAATGACATTTGTTTAATTTAACTTTCAATCATTTTTATATAATAAAAAAATATAAGTACGATCATATGTCAACAATCTTGTGTCTATTATTCGACTATGAAGTCAAACTTATAACTATTGAAATCATATTAAACTATTAAATTTTACATATTTTAAATATTTTATCATATAAGTATTATTAATCTTGAGTCATTCATATATTGTGGCAAATTAAATATTATATAATACACTATCGTCGTCTTGTCAACATATTTTTTGTTGTAGTTATTGGAATGAGTATATATATGTTATAGCTATGTACCATACCTAAATTAAAAAAAAAAAAAAAAAAGTAAACTAAAAAATTATCTCCAAAAAATTAAAGAGGATAAATTAAATCAATAAGAGTTTTCAATATTATTCATTGTTCTGATTTTTATGTATATGATTTTTTCTTCTTGTTGCTAATCCTAAAATCTAATAGTACTTTTTCGCCATGAATACACAAAAAACTTAATACCACATTTAGTACCTAAATATCTTTATTGTATACCACTATTGCAAGTTAAGATTCTTGTGGTTATCATCCTAACAAAGAAGTCAAAGTTTGGAGCTATTAAACTCTTGTTAAACTATGCTTAATTTTCTATAATTTTTTATACATATATAAATATCTTTTGTGTAAATTTCAATTATTTAATATTTTGAGAACCATAAACTAAAGTACTTTAATATTCATAATATCTTATATTCTTATTCCTTTTTAGTATTATATATTATATTATTTTTTAATTTTTTAATATACTTTTTTCAGTTCTTCATAAATTTCATATAGTTCTTCAAATTGGGTCTTTTACAATTGTAGAGAAATGAGAAAGATCGATTCACAAAATTTAAGAGTAAATAAAAGGAATATGATACACTATAGTTGTCCTGTCAATTCCTTTTTTTTTTTTTTTTTTTTATGGTTAGTAGAATTGGTATATATATTATAACTACGTACCTAAATTAAAAAGAAAAAAGTAAACTAAAAAAAAAATCTCCAAAATGAAAAATGATAAATAAGAGCTTTCACTATTATTCAATTGTTCTAATTTTTATGTGTATAGTTTTTTTTCTTATTGTTGCTAATCGTAAAACCTTTTAGTATTTTTTTCACCATGAAAACACAAAAACTTAATAGTTTTGCAAATATTTAATATCTAAATAACTCTAAAGTATTCGAAATTAAAAGTCTTAGAATCATTATCCTAGTTAAAAAGTCAAACTTTGAAGTTACTAAAGTCCTATAATATGTTTAAATTTCTATAATTTTCTTATAAATACATAAATATCTTTTGTGTAACTTCAATTATTCAATATCCTAAGAATCATATACTAAAGTAATTTTACTTATTGTAAGTACCTTTGTGCTAATCGGCCTTTCTCATTTCTCTTCAATTATAGAAGAAACCAATTAGAAAAATTATTAGAAATTTATGAAGGATCGAATAAAATATAAACAAATAAAAAGAATATAATGTATTTTTACCACAAATAAATAATAATATATTACGAATATTTAGGTTCAGCTTATATCATCAGTCGAACTATATATTATATTAAATGTGATAGAAAATTTCATAAGTTGAGACTTGAGAGATGAATTTCAATTATAAAATGAATCTTACTAAATAAATAAAACTTAAAAAAATAAAGTTACTAAATTAGCCTTAAAATTTTGCTAATTAATGGTTTTTTTTCTTTTTCTATAGTTTTTTTTTTTTTTTTTTTACAATTATATAAATGAATCTCATCATAAAAGAGATAAGAAATTTATAAAGAAACTTAATAATAATAATAATAATAATAATAATAATAATAATAATAATAATAATAATAATAATAATAATAATAATAATAATAATAATAATAATAATAATAATAATATATTATTAAAAATAAAAAAATATATATATAGAATATGATTTATGTCATTAGATGAATTACATATCATATCCATGAATTTTTTAGGGTATCATATCTATGAATTGATAGATGAACTATATAGGGCTCTAACCAAATAAATAAAACTTTGAGAATCTTCTTATATATAACAACAATTAAGTCTATATCCGGAAAAAAACATCCATTTTCCCCCCCACATAACAATCCACTTTTAGTAAGAGACCTTTTAGAAAATAAATCCGATTCAATAAATGCCACTATTTTATGCAATTAATACCACATTGTTATTTTAGAAAATATATCATATCCAATAAATAGTATTATTTTTGCCATTTTTGGATGACATTATTTTTGGTATAAAACATTTTATATGGAAAACATTATTTTTGGTATAAAGCAGTTTATTTGGAAATAACTTAATTTGGATTTTGTTTTCCTCTTTCTATTAATTTTTTTAATCATATATAAATATAAAAATTAAATTATTTAGTAAATATTTTATAATTTTAGTTTATAATTTAAATATATTTTTTTGCAAAAAAATTTATTTTTTGAAATAGAAAATATCTTTTTCTTTCATTTATAATTTTTTTGTATAATAAATTAAATTAGTCATCTATTATCGATCTATAGTTTGACAGCATATTGTATAAATAAATGAAATTAAAGATAAATAATTGTTTGTTGGTTATTTATGTGGATTAATTATTAGTGTGTTTGTGCTACAAATTAAAATTAATAAACTTAGAATGTAGTTTTATTGTTACTCACTAAAAACTTTTGAATTATATTTAAAAAATATAAAAGTTTCTCATAAAATTATAAATATAAATATATATACACTCATTCTTTGTACAAGATTGTCAACATGACCTATATACATGGATGGTAGAGATATTATTACATTAATGAAAACAAATACTACTATGATATTATGTAACTTACTCAATTTTTTTAATATTTTTCACTAACTCTTCTTTTATTAACATACAACTTTTCATCTCTTATCATACATTAATATAATATTGTTATATTAAAATTCTTATTATTTATTCATTTAAATTTATAAATCGTGCATCGCACGGGGAATACTGCTAGTATAGTTAATAAATTAAGCTTAAAAACTAAAATTCATTAATAATATAATAGGCAAATCAAATTTTGTCTAACTATATATAAAAAAGATTCAAAGATATAAGTTTATAAATAAAATTTTAAAATATAGTTACCAAACTAACCTTAAAAATTAAAATTCATTAAGGATATAATAGGCAAATCAAATTTTATAAGAAACAACTCACACTTTTATAATAGAAGTAGATTATTTATAATCCATGACTAATTGGAGAAAATGAAAAGGCGGAGGAAGGTGGGTGAGAAGCTCACAACTCTCAAATGAGCTACTGATAGCAACAGACTAGCCTTAGCTATCCTATTTCTAGAGACGTCAAAATGGTCATGCCCTTCAGCCCTTACCCTCCAAATACCAGGGCATCATTTTAGTTTTGCATGTCCTTGTAACTTAAAAGTAGGGTTGATAAAATTTGACATAATTTGATACTGCGATACAAACTTAAGTGCATGTTTGATTGGGCTGGGGTGACTGAGATATTGTTGACTGGTAATAGTGGCTGAGAAAGTAAAAAAGTTATGTTTGTTTGAGTAGTTGAAAGTGGTTGTAGTGTAGGATATAATTTTTAATTGTAAAATGTGATGTGATGTTTGTAAGAATTTATTAATAATGATTGATTTAATAATTAAAGTTGTATTAAAACTTGTGGTGGTTTGTGGTGGTTGGACAACCTTTGTAAACAAATATATGAAGGGGTTGTGTCAACCCCAACCAAACATACCCTTACATGATAATTTCGAATTTGGATTGAGGTTTATTGGATTCAGGTTGTTATCGGGTCAGCCCGATACAACACAATAAGTTTCGGGTCATATCGGACCAACTCGACAAACATGATAATGGCACTATATATTTTTTAATTATTACTCCCTCCATTCCAAAATAGATGATGTTTTAGCTTCTTAAACAAATTCCAAAATAATTGATGTTCTAGGTTTTTTTTACCATTTCTCTCTATTTTACCCCTATATAAATCCAAAAATATCTTTGACTTTTCAACCTCCCACTCACATTTGATATCATTAAATCTTATCTGCACAAATTTTAGGGGGTTATATTTGGTAATATATTTGTTTCTTAATTATTCTGTTTTTTTCTAAAACATCATCTATTTTGGAACGGAGGAAGTACTTATTAGTAACAATATTGCATCATTCTTTGAATTTAAAACTTTCAACAAAATGCAGTCACGTGAACTTAATTAGTGCGCAAAAATCTCAGTTGAAATTTTACTTGGATAAACCTAATATAGGTAGCATTATTACGAATTTATTAGGATATGTAAATTTGTAGAACATTATAAAATTTTATTAATAATAATGTTTTGAATATTTTTTAATTACTGACACTTATTTGTTAAGATTGAAGTTGATTGATCTAGTGAAAAAAATATATTTGAAAAGTAGTTTAAAGACATGAGTCTAGTTGCCTAGAGGAAAAATGTTGATAAAAGAATTTGAATGAGTTTTGTTAAATGACCATGTCTCATATTATAAACCTTAGGAAGCCTGAACAAAATAACAATACATAAATATATATGTAAGTATATAAGTATTAACGGGCATATGGTCGGGTTGGATTATTGGATTTTATTGGGTTGAGGTCGGGGTGAGATTTTCAACCAATAAGCTAAATAGGCGAATTCGGGTTAACCCTTATTGATTTGGGCCTTATCAAGCTGGCCCAATAAACGGTCCAACACTCACGATTTGTCACCCCAACGTAAAAGTTTTAGTCCATCTGTTCTCGACCCACGGGCTTGGCAGGGCTAGGGCCAGCTAGCCCCAAAGACCCTTATTTATTTTATATAGATTATATATTGATATATCAATATATGTTATATATAATATCAAATAAATAATGTTAGAGCTTCATTCAATCAACGACTTTTTTTACGTTTCCTTTACTCTTTCGGCTCCTCTACACCTGAAGTTTGTTTTCTCTTTTATAATATTGCATTCACGTTTTCTGCTAATGTTGATAGCCTTTATTTTTTGTTGTTTTATGCTCTTTAGAAAGTGAATTTTCTATACTTTTAATAGATATGTTGTGGACCTTTTTGTTCTTAAATATATTATGTTATATCTCTTTTACATGTTATCATTCTTACTTCTAATATATATTGTGTTGAATTTGTTTACGCCAAAAAATACACTAAGAGAGATAGCGAGCTTGGGATGCTTGTATTTTGAATTTTTTCAATCAATCATTTTTTAGTGAAATTTTAACATGTAGACTATTGAGGTTGGAAACAATGACAGAAAAAAATAAAAAAAACATGTGTACTCAAGAACGTCGTCAAATCTAGGATAGCTAGCTAAGGAGATTATATGTTTCCTTATTTAAAGAACTCTATTGTATCTTTGTATATTTTATATACATCCAGAAAGTTCTGAATAATTGTATATAACTGTTATCATTAAATCATGAAATATATCAATTCTCTACCTTCTCTGCATAAACGGATAATAATATTGTGTATTTATAAATTCCAATCTTATCTCTATTTCAACCGAAATTTGTCTTTCTAGTGTTGTGACTTGTGAGTCAAAATAACATAAATTACATATTTAAATTTGTGACTGAATCAAAATCTACAAATATTCAAACTGAAAACTCAAATTAACATAACATAATAAAAATCATATCTTTTAAAAAAATTATATCGTCATATCAAATTTAAAGAATCAAACACTTAAATGACATATATCAATGTGGAATTACGTAATGCTGTAAACTCAAATTCTTAGAATATAAATTTGATCCAAATAAATTTAAATTTTTATGCTTCCAAGTTATGTAAACTCAAGTTTCTAGATAGGTTTTTACGTTTAGATTTAGATGTTCTTATTTTAAATTTACTAGTACCTAAAAATACTTTTCTTAAAAGTTAACTATGTTCTGTGAAGATTTAATTACAACGTTGTGTGACAATGTTTCGATACTTAAGAAATGATGAAGAATAGGAAAATTATGTTACTGGACCGGACCGAATGTACTAATAAAATTAAACCTCAATACCAATTAATTGCTAACCCTATGATTTTTCATTAAACGGCCAGCCCTACGGCTACGATAGTGGATTTTTTCTATCCTACTTCTGTGGATATTACCTGCATGTGGTATGCACAATTGATAATGTATAGATGTATGATAAAAATAATATTAACTTTCCATCAATTAACCACGATAGTGATGACCAGCTACATCAATTATACCATAAGGATCATACATTTTCAATTTCATTCCGTTTCTAGTTGGACCATTTTCTTTAATTATTTGGACTCATCGGTAACTAAAATTCTTTTGTAATATGATCACTTATTTAGTCCGGGAAAAATATTGCTTTTTAAAATAAAATCTTTAGTATAACTTTTTCATAAATAAAATATTTGAACATTTTAAGTTATGAATTAGTTATATATCATTGAATAAAGGTGACATGCAACACATTTTTTTGAGACTCTAATTGAATAGATGACAAGTGATATATTAGGAATAATGTTGTATGTGTATCGTGTGGAACTGCTCTTGTATCCCACATTGTAAACTTAGCTTTTGTATTAGGCTTTCTCTTATGTATTTGTACATCTATTCTTGATATATAAAATTATCTTTGAACCAATATCTTTATGATATTCACAACATGGTGTAGAGAAATTGGTGGTTTACCCACGAAAGATTTTTTTGACGATGCTCAAGTGAATATGGTTGTAATGGATAAAAACACATTCCGAACATTATTGATGAAGCAAGACGCATATTTCAATTTTGTGGGCATCACATTATATTGGGATTCCTAGTTATATAAGGCTTGAAAAAAGAAAAAATAGAGAAGAAAATTGAGACAAAAATAAATGTTGATATTGACGAAGACGATCCATAAAAAAAGATGATGATGAGCAGTGAATAGGTCACGTGGACTAATATTCTGACAAGGTGTTGTGGTTAACATAGGGGTGGAGTTAAGACGATGTTGGACCATACGAATGGGTGGATCTGACACCAATTTAAGATAGGAGGCCCCATTTGGTCCTCTTTGGGCTTAAACCCCTGCTTCTGGGCCCCCTTTTGTCTTTTCCTTTCTACCAAATCATCCATTCACAGCCCCATAGGCCCACTCCCCTTCATTCCCCAAAATAACCCTCCTTGCCCAAAATTTAAGCTTAAAATATTGATACAGATATGTACCATTCTCACAATATATACCACAACATAAAACACTCGAGAAATTTAATAATGCTTGCAGCTCCTTTTTTAAAGATCTTTTCAATACTATTTAATGAGGTTATAAATGGGCTTTGATGCCTCTCTTAATCATCATCAATTAATCCCCTCATATCATAAATTCAATGAAATGGTGTGTACATGTAACGTGTTTGAGTATTACCAAAGAACGTAGGGCAGAAAAAATACTCGTTGGGACAAATTTGCCACGTCTCGTCGGGACAAGTTCGATATTACTTTCCCTGTCCAAAATTAACTATCATTTTAAATAGTTCACACAGAGTAAGAAGGTTAATAAAGTGACTCATATAGCGTTATTTAATTTAGTTCTGATTTGTCGTTATGTAAAAGTCGTGTCTTCCTTTCTATCTTATCAACAATTTTTTTTTTTCCATTTTTCAAAACTTATTTATAATATAACTAATATTGGATGATTAGTGAAAATTATGTCTTGAATTTTTAAAAACAATAATTATTTTAGGATAAAGTTCTTGTGATAGAATGACAATTATTTCAGGAGGCCGGGAATATTGTATAATATTAAAAAAAAGGAAAAACTCCAATGTAACAGGATCAGTACACTCGGATCCGGGTATTGATAAAATATTAATTGGTTTCCTTTAAAGTTTGATTACATCTGAAAAATATTATTTGTTGCCCGATTTGAAAAGTATTAGTACTTGTTAAGTTGTTATTTTAAGATGCATTATCTTCGTTAGCTTTTTATTAGTATTACTCGTTGTTGATTTTACTAGATTACGTAGAACTTATTATTCACTTTTGGTGTATGCCGTGCCCCGGTGCACAACGGACTTACTCTCAAAAAATTTGTGGTTATATTTGTAATTTGATCTTCTATCTGTAAGTCGATAAATTTAACTATCCTATGTATTGTTCATCAGCAAATTGAAATAATAAGTGTGATTTTTTTTTTTTTTTAAATTTATAAGTAAAGTCGCCCCTTGTATGGACGACTTTAAATAAAACAGATTTTTTTTAATATCGCCCCTCCCAGGAGCGACTTTCATCAAAAAAATTTCTTTTTCTAAAGTCGCCTCTCGGAGAGGTGAGAGGCGACTTTCCTTTTCTTTTTTATCTTTTTTTATTTTTTTTATTTTTATTTTTTATTTTAAATGAAAGTCGCCTTCGGTGGAGGCGAAATTAATAATTAATTCTAGGGGAAGGATAGTCGCCTCCGTATTTTTTTTTTTTAAGTTCTATGTATAATAATAATAATAATAATAATAATAATAATAATAATAATAATAATAATAATAATTTATTTCTTGAGCTATAATAATAATAATAATAATAATAATAATAATAATAATAATAATAATAATAATAATAATAATTTATTTCTTGAGCTATAATAATCATAATTTATTTCTTGAGTTATAATAATAATAATAATCATCTGATGTACTGTTCATCAGCAGATAGTTATTTATTTATTTTATTTTTGGTGAAATTGTCAGCTTTATGTCTTGGGTTCTAAACATCTCTATATTACATATTCTTATTGTACCAAACAAGAAAAAGGTAAATTATATAAGTAGATAAATTTGTGCGTAGAAGCAAGTGACTTGATGACAAAACCATAAGATACAACCAAAAGTACTATAGCTATTAAAGTGAACAAACGTCACCCTCAAAAATAAAAGTGTGTTTGCTTAAGATTTTTTTCAGTAAATTTAGGGGATCGAATCTTAATAAAACACACTCATGAACTCCCTCAATCAAATTTGACTCAATACTCCTCAATCTTAAGCAAACATACCCTAAGACGGACAATAAAATGTAAAATGTAAAAGTATGAATAATAATAACAATAACAATATACGTAAAATGTAAAGGTATGGGGATACGTGTCTATAACTAAGCGGCTAAGCCTCTAGGACCCCTAATTATGGTTGTGAAATTCAACAAGTACCATCAATAAATTCAAGATAAATCATGATAAACTTTTCCGTCGATGATATTATGGTGGTTCAGCTATCCAAAAGTTGTACTTATAATGGGAGCATAAAATAGATACAATAATAAATAATTATTATTATCTTGTATTCGCTAATTATCTGTTAGAATCCTAACACTAAAATAAATAATGACAACGAAAAAAATTATAGTTCTCATCCTTTTAATGTTGATATTGTTAGAAATCAATCCCATTTTTTTAAAAGACTCCTGAAAGTTCAAGAGTTTACTGATAACAATATTTTTTGGAGATTGAGGAGAGGTGAAATCTCTTTTTGGGTTGATATCTGGATGTCTGACTCACCTTTATGCAGATTTGTGGATATTTTTAACTACAGCGAGAAGGTTGAAGATTTCAGGGAAATGGATGACTGGAATCTGAGTAAGCTGGCTTGCATACTGCCTACGCACATAATTGGTAACATTAAAGCTTGCTCTATTAATAGTAAATATCCTGACAGAGCTGATTGGAAACTTTCCCCAAATGGTCTCTTCATTTTTGCTCGACTTGGAACTCCCTGAGAATGCACAAGCCCTTAATGGCTTGGCATTCAATGATGTGGCCTAAATCCATTCTGAAAACCCATTCTATGTTTATTTGGAGGTTGATCAATTCATTTGTTTCCCTTGATGACAACCTTAACAAAAAAGGATTTGAGGTCGTATCTCTTTGTCTTTTGTATTCTTATGCTTGTGAAGAGACCAAACACACTCTAATACACTGTCCATACTCCTTATCAATTTGGAACTATTTTGCTTCATTTTTCCAGATTGTTATACATCCTAGTTGCTATGTTCTACTTGACATCTGGTTTGCTAACAACCATGGAAACGATCATATCAGAAGCTCTTTACCTTTCTTTATTTTTTTGTTCATCTGGTATGCTCGAAACATGACCAAATTTCAGAACAAGATCCTCCCTGCTACCCAAATCCAACGAATGGTGGTTGACAAGCTTAGACTTGTGTCTATAGCTAACTTACTGCCTGTTGATTTTTGGAGTGGCAGCTGGTTTCTTGCAGCAATTTGGCAGATTCATTTGAGAATCAAAAGAGGGACAACACCGGTTTTAGTAAAATGGCACCCCCCCAAATGATGATTTCTTTATATTGAACACTGATGGCGCTAGTTAAGGTAATCATGGACCTGCTGGTTCAGGAGGTCTGATACGTGATAAGAACAACAAATTCATAGCTGGATTCTGGAAATTTTTGCATATCAATGATAATATATCTACTGAACTAACTGTTATTATCAAAGGCCTAACTCTTTGCAAAAAGCTGGGAATTGTAAAGGTTTGGTTAGAAGTGGACGCCCTTGCTGTGATTTACATGCTGATAAATGATGTGGTTGGTGGCTGGAAGCATCAAAAACTTTATACAAAATATTCGAAACTTGATGATGAAATGATACTGTGAGTTTCTCATATCCACAGGGAAGGAAACAAGACCGTGGACTATTTGGCAAACAAAGCAATTCAATAAGAGAGCTCATTGAATTCTTCTAAATCGAGAAATATAATAGACTTAGGGGTTTCGTTTCTATTGATACTTTGAGACTACCCAATTTCAGATTTAGATGATCCTTCCCATTTGTAATGGCAGTTTTTATAACTTTTGTAAATTCCAAAATTGATGCAATATATAAGTTGAGAATCTGCCTTTATAATCTCCCCATCACACTGATAATTTTCACCCAAAAATAAAATATTAATCATTTAATTATTTGTTGAGGGGAAGAATTTTTCCCGCAATATATTGATGTGGAAAGTTAAAATAGCAATATAAAAAACGAACGAATATTTGATGAGTGGACTAAATATACATTTTAGGGTAGGACACCTTGTTTTCTTGTTACCGTGATTTATATATAATTTTTTAATATTAAGGGCATGTTTGTATTGCTACTTTTAAGTAAATACTAGATTTTTAGGTTAAGTTAAAATAAGTTGTTTCGAGGCTTAATGAATCAATCAGAAGCTAAAAATCATAAGCAGCAGAGTACTACGTCTACCCGTTTATTTAATAAATTAAGAAATTATAATACTTATCTCTCAAACACTTTAGTTTTAAAATTTTGGTTAAAATGTTGTGGGATGACCGAGGACGTGCCCCAAAGTTGATAACACACGGCCGTTTATGGAGGTAGGGGTGGCGGATTGCAAAGTTTGGCACTATAAATAACATGTTAATCACAGCTCATAATTCATATCATAGTGCTAACAATATAACACTTATAACTGTTGACTGGAAAAAATGCATGGTTAGAAAAGTGAAATTATGGTATTTGTTTGGATAGTTGTGAAGTGGTTGTAGTGTAGGAGTATTATTTAAGTGTAAAAGATGGTTTGATGTGTGTAAGAAGTTATTATTGATTATTGATTTAATGATTAAAATAACATTGAGATTTGTGACTGATTGATTGTAGAAATTGTTGTAGTGTTAGATATATTAATTAATTGTAAAATGTAATGTAATCTCTGAAAGAGGTTATTATTTGATGATTGGTTTAATGGTTAAAATAGTATTGAGAATTGTAATTGATTAATTAAAGTAGAAGGAAATAGGGGTTAAAAGAACTGACCAAATAAACATAAATTTGAGTGTGACCAACCTTTCTGAATTTGTTCCAAACCCAACCAAACATAGGCCCAGTGACGGACCCAGAAATTTTGTCGAGGGTGGCTCATTTATAGACAAATCTAGATACTCGTTTTATCGAGCTAAAATTTTCAATTTTTTTTAGAGATAAATTTTTCTAATTAAACTCTAAGATTTGAAGGCAAATTTTATACTAAGTAGGTGGCTCATTTTGAGAAGACTGGAAAATAAACTTTCATATAATATACTCTAAATTTAATATTTAGTTAAGTTACATTTAAAACTAAAATTTTAGATAATAAGAAAGGGATGGAGTGTCTCTATATCTACCCATAATTTTCAACAATATTCAACTATATATATAAAACTAAAAAGTACTAATGATATTGATAAGATTAATAAATTGATAAGATAATCAAGATTTAGTGTTTCTAAATATTTCATTCTATTTTTTGAAATTTTTATCTCTATTGTGTACACTTAAGAATACATGGATTGATTATTATTAAATCATATTCAAGTCAACAATAAATTTATTTATTTTATTTAATTACATTATATTAAAATCGACTAAAATACACTTATATAATAACACATTTCGACCGGGACCAGGGGGGCCCAGTGCCCCCTTGGCCCCATGTAAGTCCGTCAATGCATAGGCCTACAATTTTAAGTAGTTGAACATGAGCTACTTAGGTCAAACTTTCTTGAGCTTAAATCAACATATAGGATTAGTTACAGGCTTGCAATCACCCACCAAATTACGAGCGTTTTTACTTATAAATTATTAAACTTTTTTTTTAAGCATTGATACATATAAATTATACAAATTTTTGACAGATAAACCCCTAAACTTATTTTTTTATTTTTTTATCAAAATTTCGCATGTGACTTATGCATGATAGACTTGTAAGGACTTGTTTTGTCCAAACATACTTTTTAGTAGGTAGATGACCTGCTCATCTTCAACAATCGAGATTCTAGATATTGGGGGAAAGAACCGATTGTAATTCAAATAAATTGTTAGAAAAAAAAAAAAAGAAATGTGTGAAGGAATTTTACACTTTTGGCATAATAAAAAGTTATTTGGATAAAAATAAGCCCTTAAAAGCTTATTACGGCGCAAGTCACGTGTGAAATTCTGGCAAAATAATAATAATAATAATAATAATAATAATAATAATAATAATAATAATAATAATAATAATAATAATAATAATAATAATAATAATAATAATAATAATAAATTTGGAGATTTATCTACCAAAATTCGTATAATCTTTATGTATTAATGCCATAAAAAAATTAATAATTTATGTATAAAAACGTTGATAATTTGGTGGATCTGCTGCAATTAATCCATAAACTTATACAAAGGTTCATATGCATCTGGTACACCATGCACAATAATAATAATAATAATAATAATAATAATAATAATAATAATAATAATAATAATAATAATAATAATAAATTTGGAGATTTATCTACCAAAATTCGTATAATCTATATGTATTAATGCCATAAAAAAATTAATAATTTATGTATAAAAACGTTGATAATTTGGTGGATCTGCTGCAATTAATCCATAAACTTATACAAAGGTTCATATGCATCTGGTACACCATGCACAATAATAATAATAATAATAATAATAATAATAATAATAATAATAATAATAATAATAATAATAATAATAATAATAAATTTGGAGATTTATCTACCAAAATTCGTATAATCTTTATGTATTAATGCCATAAAAAAATTAATAATTTATGTATAAAAACGTTGATAATTTGGTGGATCTGCTGCAATTAATCCATAAACTTATACAAAGGTTCATATGCATCTGGTACACCATGCACAATACCAGAAAAATATTACTTAGCTTAACTTAAAAGTATTTTACTGTAGCACACTACTTATTATTCTATATGAATAGTATTACTTGTTAGCTTTTTAATAATATTGATATTTTCTTCTTAAAAAATACTACTCTTTATTTTAAAAAAAAAAAATCACTTAACTGGAACACGTGAGACTAATTAATATAGATTATTTTCAAGGGCATGTCTATAAATAGGCTGGCTGGATTAGGAATCCTCTTTTTAGTTTTTATTATACATTAATTTATTTAAATTTTATTATTTATTAAATTGTTAATCCAGCCCGTTTTCTTAATCAACCACTCTTCATTTTAATTTATCATAAAACACTTGTAAGTCCAACCTGTTCATGATTGTCCTGGTCATGATAATAATGACATTAATTCACTACCAATTAGTGTAACTTAATGATTTTGATCTTTTTCTTCCTCCCTCTTTTGAAATTTCCACAAAACACACAAGAAATGTAGGTAAATTGATTCAAATTATGAACGGGCCCTCCCCCATGCAACCTTAATTTTATACAGAAGTATTTTGGTAAATTCCAATACAACTTATAGCCTGAATAATTATTAATAATCAATGGAGGTAGTTGCAAGAATTGGCAATTCTGAAGAAGTGGAAAGAGATGAACAGTAACATTATTCTTCATTTGTATTTTATTATTCATTTTTTTATGTTCAATGAATTAGATTGATTTATTGATTTTGTAATATTATTAGTATTTTCTAGATTTATTTCTAAAATTAAGTATTGCTAATGAGGTTTGTGGGCATATTTAGGGGAGTGGGACTTGGGTGCATATGGTGTACAATAGGACTTATTGTACACTCATATTTAAAAGAAGGAACTCAAAAAAATGCAGAAATATGATTATAAAAAAATCGCGTTCGCGAATCGGGTCCCTGCATGGGTCCCGCGTGACCGGACGGATCGCATATTTTTTTTAATATAGCATATTATGTTATTGATTTAAGGTTGCGTTTGAGTGTGTCCCAGCGATGAGCGCACTGCGTCTGAAATGCACAATGCGCAAGGAGGGTGCTGGTTCGAAACATGTTCCATGATTACAAAGGAAGCATGCATATCTTATTCCAATCGGCTCATCTACTGAAAGAGGAGTACGTGATTTATTAACTGGCCTTCTTCTTGCTGCTTGGCAACTTTCTCCGATACCAGCTCTAAAGCCGGAGGACTCTGTACCGGCCGCGCTATTTAACACCTATCAGGTGGCAGAGAATTGAAAAGAGACAACCGGACGTGCGGCATGCTTCTTTCTAAGGGTTCCAAACCTCTCTTCATTCCATGGCGTAGAGGTAAAAAAAGAGCAGGGACTAAAACCCAAACAAAAAAGGGGCTCCGAGGTTTTTTTCTACAAGGCAAGAACACAATAAATCTACTGTAAGAACACAATAAGTCTACTCTAAACACAAAATAACTATATTGCAAGAACACCATAAGTCTACTGTAAGAATACAATAAGTCTACGCTAAACACAAAATAACTATATTGCAGCCCAATTGAAAAAGGAGATGCTAAACACAAAATAATTATATTGCAAGAACACAAAAGTCAACTGTAAGAATACAATAAGTCTACACTAAATACAAAATAACTATACTGCAACCCAATTAAAAAAGGAGATGATCAGCCCAATTAAAAAATAACAGCCTTGCGCGGGAAGTGGGATTCTAACACAATCCCTCGCGCATTAAAAGAACGTCTCTTACCACTCCAGACAACAGAAAATTCATGAAATCAAATGCAGCCTTATACATATATCATTATGCGTTGTATTTTTATTAAAAAAAAAAATTAAAAATTGATCCGAGTCAGGCGCGACCCGCGCGCAATTTTGGATCCGGGTGTAAGCATCATGTACACCCAAGTTTTTGCCTATTTTTTGGGGTGCACGACTATAATCCTCTCTTTAAGATTTTCTAAAATTTTATTAAATATTTTAAATCTAGAACCTAACATATAAGAGTTCGCTCTTAGCTACTCTCCACAATGTTCAACCTAGTCATTATAAAAATTTACCATCTTACCCTAGAGTATAAAATTCTACATCGTGAAACAGATTCCTGGAACTCTATACAATAAAACCTCTATTAATTAATATTGTTGTAACCGGAAAAATTTATTGGTTTAGACGTATTAATTGATCAATAAATAAGTTCCAGTACGATGAATAAAATTTTATTCTTATAAAGAGAGTGCATTTAATTAATATAAGCATTATATTCATTGAACTACTAGTATAATCTACCTTATTCTTAAAAGTAAAATCTTTGAAAAGCCAAACTGCTTATGTGTCTTTTTCTTAGCTTTTTGAGTTTTTTTAAATTCTAATTCATTGATAATTTAATTTTCTTTGGCGTAAAAAAGAAAAGAAGGATGGAAAAGAGAGAAATATGAGGGAGTTGGTTAAAAGCCAACCAATCACATTTTTTTCGCTTTTTCCTTTAATATTTAAAAGTCGTGTAACTTTTTCGACTCAACTTCGTTTTTTGTAAGAAATATACTGAATTAATCTCCGTTTCACAATCTTCGATTTGACATCCATTATGCATATATTAAATATTATTTTTTAAGTGTAACTTACTTTTTTTATGATTATTATGATACATTTCAATTTGAATTATTTTTTATTTTTGTATATAAAATAGAAATATCAAATATTATCAAAATAATATTTTATTTGAAAAATTATCTACTCTTTTCTAGAAGATTAATTTCTTTTATTTTAATTTGTCCTATTATAATAATTTTGGTGAATCATTTTATTCTATAGAAATTTGATAAAAAAAGGGTCGATTTGTTAAAGTTACAATTTACAGTCAAAAGATTAGATATAATAGTTAAAATGATTTGATGATTGAATTAGTGCCTCTTTTGTGAAAAGAAAAATGATGTTACAAGTATAATAGATTGATTTTTTTTTTTTTTTTTAAATACATCACGATGTTATATACTTTAGCACCATTGATTAATAAACTAATACCATTGCGCAATCTTATGCTAATATTACTAAATACGAAATATAATATATGTGACTTCTCGCATTACTTTGCCTTATACGAATATGTAATTGCATTAGTATATTATTTAAATATCACAAATATACAATTATCACATAACCAGTGTCATGCAATATATTTTATACTCCCCACGTCCCGCCTAATTTGCATATTTTCTCTTTTGACCCGTCCCACATAATTTTGCACACCCTTAAAAAAGAAAAGAAATTTCTCTCACAATCTTCACCATCAATCTCCATCTTTGCAAAAGTCAACTAAAAAGCAAAAATAACTTTTTCTTCAACCGTGCAAAGTTAGGCAGGACGGAGGTAGTATCAATATTTTACCTATTATAGTACAACATTTTGTACAAGTCATATCTAATATATTTTATTCATTACTTATTTTAATTTTCATTATTATACATATTTACCTTTATATTTTAATAATAATTTAATAAAAAAATTCTAACCCGTGCATCGCACGGGTGGAAAACTAGTATTTCCTAAAAAAAGAACGACAAGTATAATAAATATATATTCATCATGCAACATATTCATCAGTGTACGTACATTAATGGATATGCAGCATATATGTCACACTAGAATAATGTGGATCTAATAAAACACATTTGGAACCAGTTAAGAAAAATGAAACACTTATAGTATTCAAAATGCTTCACAATTTTTTGGTGCAATTTGAGAACACTACACCAGAACTATATATTTTAGGGTAGGACACCTTGTTTTTTGGTTACCGTAATTTATATATAATTTTTTACTATTAAGGGCATGTTTGTATTGCTATTTTTAAGTAAATACTTGATATTTTGCTAAAAGTAGTCTTAAAATGGTCTCAAATAATTTGTAAAGAGATTTGTGACAATCAGTGGTCACAAATAATTTATTATTAGTGACCGCAATTATGATCTTAAAAAATGTAATACAAAATACCTCTTTTATTGTCGGGACAGGAGAAAATTATTACTCCCTCCGTCCCACCTTATCTTGCACACTTTCCTTAAATGGTCGTCCCACCTTATCTTGCACAGCCTAAAAAATGAAAGTTATAACATAATCTCCACCCTCAAAATCTTCACTCTCAATCTCCACCCTCAATTTACCTTTGAAAAGTCAACAAACAACCAAAAAGCAACTTTTCTTAATACTCGTGCCGACCCCCCCTATGCAAGATAAGCCGGGACGGAGGGAGTATTTTAGAAAGTTTATAAATTTATAGAGTATTAATTTATGAAGGTTTTACTGTAAATCGGTCTCCCTCACCAAAATGTATGCATATCAGGTACTATCTCCATTTTTTTAGTTGTTCTTTTAGGTTTTGTGAGATATTTATAAATAATTGTCTTTTTAATTTTTCACCATAATTCTTCCAGTACTACCCCTTAATAACTGGAAAGGATATAATATAAATGAAAGAATGGTATAACTTTAAAATTTGAGGAAATAAAGAAAAAACAATCTAGAACTTGATTGTCCATTTTATTCCTCCTTAATTTTTCAATCCTAAGCTAAACGAACAACTAAAAAAAAAACCGAACGTAGTATGTTCCAAAGAAAAAAAATCTTTTTACTTTTACTTTTATGTTTCCCCCTCAAAATTTAAAAGCCTCCTAAGTTTTTCCTCAATTCTTCTTTTTATAAGAAATATACCAAGTTAGTCAAGAATCTTGTAATTAGACGACATCACTCTTGATCTTGTAATCAAGAGGTCCATAGTTCTAGACTCATTCCCCACCCTTAATTCCCTAATGTACTAAAAAAATAAATTAATTCTCTTTTGAAAATATTTGATTTAACATCTATGATACATATATAAAATCAAAATGTACTCTTTCCGTTTTAAAACAAGTGTCTTTTTAGCTTTTTCGGAAAAATTAAGAATTGGTATTTAATTGGTATTTAATAATCAACTAAGTTAAGTAGGTTGTTTATGATAATATTGGAAGGATTGTAGTTTTTTGGTAAAGTGATACTTATTGTGAAAATTTTGAAAGTTTTAAAGAGACACTTATTTTGAAATGAAAAGAGTAATTTGTAACAATGTTGTCAGAATTGGAGTGCGGATAGATTGAATTGAACCGGTTGAATCCAGAATTGGAACTTGGTATGATTCGAAACACTCATAAAACCATGTTTTTGTTTAACCTGGAAAATTTGAAAAAATGCCGTGAAAAACTTGAAACCCCAGTTGTTTCCCTTTTCTTTTTATTTTATTTTTGCATGTGTGTCTTTTTTAATTCACTTATAGATATCTTTCTACTTTCTATTTTTTTATTTATAAAATTTTAACGAAGTTACTTATTTTTATTGTTTATCATTATATTTAGAAACAAATCCTTCAAGTTAAATGGAAAAAAAATGGTTTATAAATCATTAGGTTCTAAAGATATCTATGTACCTAAGTAGTATACTTTGTTAAACAAGGAGTATATTTTTTATGTGATTATATTTATTTGAAATTTAAAGTTCTACAGATAATTTTCTATGTAATTTATTTTTTGTGTGGATTGTATTTTACAGGTTAACATTACAGAAAAATGATAAGTATCAGTTTACAATTAAACGGACAATTCATATCAGTCCGACCAATTAAATCAACGAAAAAAAAAAAAAGTCGCGTCACCAGTTCTGTTGTAACATCAGTAATTTGTAATAGAAAAATCCAACAAGTAAGGTATGATTGGTCAACAAAAATAATTGCAAGTGTTGGGTTGGGTATAAATGTTAGTAATAATATTACGTGATAGATGAATAATTGACGTGATTCGTAAAAAAAATATAATAATTAAAATAAAAGGCAGCGCATTCATGGTTTACTGTTGGTTCTGTATGAATAATTATGAAAATAATTGAGAGGCTAAGGCTACACTGCAATTGAAAAGCTAGTTCAGACGCCGGAGACTCGCTGAATCCCTTTCCTTACGGCTCCGCATTTATGACAAAACTATCGTACCGCTGTCGGCTAGTCAACACCATCAGTCAACTAACTATATTTGGTGTCTCTTAACCACGTAACTTATTAATGCTAATTATCATACCTATCTCTTCTTACACTTACCCTGCATCTCAACCTTTTTCATACAAAATTTGGTTAAACATAGATATTAGCCTGTCATATTTGTTTTTGGTATTTCATAATAATTAACATCTATTCAATGATTTCATCAATTAACACATACTATCATTCGTTACCAACGGAATATAACATGAAAACTATATGGAATAAAGGATCCAATTTGCAATTGAAACAACCACACTGATATCAGAAAGATAAAAAAAATTATAAAGTACAATCATTAAGCTAAAAAGATGAAAAGACCGAATCACTATACAAGTACATACACTGATATACATACACATTAACACGTATATATGTATATATAGACACCTGCTTTTGATACATCTTCTAAATATATTGAATTATTGATACATTAATAAGTATTCACTAGTTGTTCATCGTACATTAGAGTAATATAGGAGTATATACTAAAGTGACTAGATAATCTTGAACATTTATGGTAAAAAAACAACTAATTGACAATTGATATTTGTAGTTTAGTTTAGTGGAATTGTTTGGTACTTAATTTTAGATTGTTACACTTGTGTGTGATTTATTCCAAAAGTACCATGCTTGGCATTATTATATTGACAAAATCTCATGTGCTCCAGTTATTTGGTATAATTTAGGGTGAATATCACAAATTATGCTTAAAGGTATTACATGTTTAGATAAAGGTACTGAACATGTGATACATTTAAACATAATTAATAATACGTTTAATCATGATACTTTTTACCTAAGTTATGTAATATCTTTTGATCAATAACTCAAGTTACACGGATGTAAGATCCGTGCAACTAGTGCACTAGAGACCCGCTATTATGTTTGGTCCTATTTATCACATGAGACCACAAGACAGATGTTTCTTATGCACATAAATTTCTTATCATTGTAAATTATATTGTGTTAATATATTATTTCTCGATTTCAAATATATTATTTCTTCATTTTCCAAGAGTATCAATCAAAAATACGAATCGGTGAAGATTTTGATGTCACATCTTCATAAGTGACAAAAACATCTAATAAATGACAAATATATATATTCCCATTAAATGACAAATACTAATTATATGATTAGCGATAGTAATAGGCGGATGTGGGGCAGATTTGCTAAATCCATAATTCGTCTAGCAAAAATAATGATAATAATATGGTCCATCTACTAAATTTATTTGCCCCCACCCTGTTCGATATAATATTACGTATCTTTCAATATTTTTGATACTACCATTACTTTTATATTTTAAAAAAAAAAAATTAAGACTGATAAAATATGTCTCAATAATTTTACAATAACAAATTTTATATTTTATATAATTAATATATGTGAGAGGGTTAGAGTTTTTCTTAAAATCTGGAGGAAATAAAATCTTTGAGCATATATGAATATGAAACATAAATCTTGTTATAGGATATTTTATCTCGTAGCAATCTGGAACACCACATATGATTGGATTTAGAAATATGATTGGACTGGTAATTAGATGAAGAATGGACACAAAAATAAGAAAATGAGTGAAAATGGACAAAGAAGAAAAATGTGTGTATAAAGCACCACTAGGCCGCAGGGCTCCTGCCTTGTTGATAAAGTTACAACCCATTGCATAACCCATATACTCGTTATTTACCACTTACCATTATGTTTGTTCTTTTGGGACGTTGCACACTCGTGTTGGAGAGACTTACTTGGTTGGTGCTTGGTCCGTTGTTTGCGTTTTCTCTACGTTTTTAACCTTGATTAGGTTTCATATAGAGCTCTAACTCTCTCAGAAATATATATAGGACACATGACTCTGAAATATAGAGGAACACATCAAATTTTAGAGCAAGAAACACATCTTGGCGGCCTGGAAATTCAGAGGCAACATTCTTAAGAGGAAGATCAAGATATTTTCAAGTTCGAATTCACGAGCCAATTGTTCCATCGTTATATTTTGTTAAACATGATTTTGTTTGTGAATTTGTCTATAAATTTCTATTAAATTATAGGTAGGTAAATTCTTTTGGGTTGTTAGGATTGCGAGTAATTTAGATGATTATTATCGATGATTAATATATTTTGGACACTTACATTTTCATTTATTGTTGTGGGAATCAAAAGAATCACCATAAAATAACAAATGATCTCCAAGAAATGAAAAGAAAAAGCATGAACAAAAACACAACGATTTACGTGGTTCGACTGTAAAGTCTACATCCACGGAGCAGAAGAGAATGCCACTTCACTATGATCAAAATCAGTACAGAGTTACAAGAGCAATCACTCAAAAACAAGATTGAAAGAAAACCTAAACACAAGAACAAGCTTAAAACCAAGCTAATCCCTCTTGTGTTTCTCACTCTAAAATCCACCTCTCTCTCTCTCTAGATAGATGATCTTTTTTCCAGAATGACCTCTCATAATCTATCTACAAACCGGGAAAAACATTCCTTTTAAACTGACCCAAAACAACTCCAGAAATTCCTAACAGAAAAACTGCCAAAACTGCTGCAAGCTGAAAGACAACGGTTTTAATAAAAACCGTTGCGAAAAACTGTTGTAGCCGTTTTTTAACAGATTCTTCCAATTTCTGTTTAAGCCTGAAATTCGAGTCCAAATCCGATTCTTCGAGCGATTATACATCATTCTGAATGTGTTCAAGTCACCAATCACCACAAATCTCCACCTGACTTGCACATGAAGATACAACACTTCTTTCAACCAAACTTCAATGGAATCCTCCCCACTCTACACATGTCTAAACTCTGGGCATGTTTTAATTCCTGATAACGCATCAGCTACACTGTACTACTTGGATTAATTCCAAGCAGTATCTAAACTTTTCAGAGGGCAATGCTTTTGTAAGCATATCTGCAGCATTCTCTTTTGTGCATATCTTTTGAACTTGTACATCTCCTCTCTCAATTATATCTCTCACATAATGCAGCTTTACATCTATGTGTTTTGACCTGTCATGGAAGACTTGATGCTTGACTAAATGTAATGCACCTTGAGAATCACATAACACTTTAACTGACTTCTGCGTTATTCCAAATTCAGATAAAATCCCTCTCAACCAGATTGCTTCTTTCATTGCCTCTGTCATTGCCATAAATTCAGCTTCTGTTGTTGACAATGCTACTACAGGTTGCAACATTGACCTCCAGCTAATTGCAGCACCAAACAAAGTGAAAACATAACCTGATTGTGACCTTCTGTTGTCCAAATTTGCTGCATAATCAGAGTCCACATAACCCTTCAAAGCTTCTGATGAATCATCACATCTTTTGAACATTATCCCATAATCTGCTGCACCTTTTAAGTACCTCATTATCCACTTTAGAGCTTCCCAGTGTTGCCTTCCTGGATTGGACATATACCTGCTGACAACACTCATAGCATGTGATATGTTGATAACACGTTATTTATGCATGTATTTAGGTCGATTTAGGATCATATTTTATATCATTTACGTGCATATTTGACCGGCATTTATTTATATTAATAATATTTGGGTCATTTGACGTGTTTCGACTTGTTTTAAGGTATTTTGAGCATTTTCAGGCTACCGGACGAGGAAACAAGTTGGAAAAGAGTGAAAACCGGCCCAAAAGAGTGAGAACCGTCGGAGAACCGGTCCAAACCGGTCCGAACCGGCCTGAACCGGTCCAGGAGCAAAACCGGGCAAGAACCGACACGGCCGCGTCAGACTTGTAACACGGCCGTGTCAAAAGTGGTCCACAAAGCGCTGTTAGTTCTGGAATGGAACACGGCCGTGTCACAACTGCAACACGGCCGTGTCAAATGTTGAGCAGAAAGTGAATTGTGCAAAGCAACACGGCCGTGTCACTTAAGCAACACGGCCGTGTCAGAAGGGTTTTTATGCGAGGATTTCATATTTTTAATAGGATTTTGATCCTATCTTTCCCAAGATTCGGCCCAACTCTATAAAAAGGACCCCAAGCTCTAGGAAAAGGGGGAATCAATCATCAAGAACATAAATTACATCATCTTGGAAGACAAAGAAGACGAAGATCATCGAGACGGAGTCATCCGGGTTTATTTATTCTTTTCTAGTTTAATTCTTTACAATGTTTTTATTAGAATTTTGTATTGGATTATTACTAGGCATGAGTAGCTAAGCTATTCGTGTCTTAGGGTTAGAAAGTAGGGATTTTTATAACAATGTTTTGATTTATGTTTTAATCTATTAATTCCATTCCTTATGTGTTTTATCTCTATGTTTGTGCTTAAACTGAATTTAGCTTGATCACCTAGATTTAGTAATTTAGTTTAACAATTTCGCTTCGAGAGGAGGGAATTGTTATCAGACTTAGAACATAGAGCGCAGTTGTCTATGACTGTGTAGGCCGTGGCTTAGGATCGTTTGGGAGTTATTAGGTTTAATTGACTCGAGAGGGTAATTAGCTTAATTAATCAACGGTTTAATCGCTTCGAGAGAAGGATTAGATTATTGTCGTGCCGCCTAATAAACATTAGAATTGGTAAATTAATAGGTTAATCAAATTCCACATTGAAATAATATCCTGAAATCGAAGCCCTAGGATACCTTTTCTCTTTGATTGTTAGTTTTCGTGTTTCCTAAGTTTGAAGTTATATTTAATTGAGTAGTTTAATTAGTAAAATCAACCTTTAAAACTTAGTATCTAGTTAGGACATTCCTAGAGTATTAGGGTATCAAACTACCTAAAACTATTCCTTGTGGGATCGACCTTGATAATCGTTACTACACCTACATCCGTACACTTGCGGAGCACTAGGTTAGAAACCGACGTGTCAAGTTTTTGGCGCCGTTGCCGGGGAATAGGATTTAGCGCTTAGTTTTTATCTTGAAAAATAGGAGGAAACTAGACTAGATTTTATTTTTTCGTATTTTTAATTTTAATTTTCGTTTTATTTTTTATTTAATTTTAGTGTTACGCGGTAGTTCTTGTTTTTGGTGTTTTCAGGCTTCGTATGCACACCAGATCAAAAGGGAAAGAAATCCTTCTTCCTTTCGATCCAGAAATTGAAGCGACAGCTCGCAGACACCGAATGAGAAGAAACTTCACAGCTGAGATGGAGAACCCACCACAGCAACCGAATGATGAAACATTAAATAGAGTGCTAACGGCCTTAGCACGATTGGACGATCGCGTCACTACTATACAACAGCAGATACCTGTACAGCAGCAACAGTTGCCACAACAGCACGGACAGATTCCAATAGAGCCAGATGCGGGAGAAGAAGATAATACACCTATTAGTGACTGTTTAAGGCCGAATCCTAATCAACAGTCAGGAGGAGTACAACTTCCGCCTCTGAATGCAAATAGTTTCGAGCTGAAGCCTGCACTGATCAACATAGTGCAGCAGAACCAGTACGGAGGAAGTGCAATGGAGGATCCGAACGCTCACCTGATAAAGTTCCGAAGATTGGCAGATACAATCAAAATAAATCATGTGCCACACGAGCAGGTTAAGCTGCGATTGTTTCCTTTCTCGTTGAAGGATAGAGCCCTCCAATGGTTCAATTCCTTGGAAGATATCATCAGTTGGGAAGAGTTGAGCACTTCGTTCTTATTGAAGTACTTTCCACCGAGCAAGATGCTCGACTTGCAGAATCAAATTAATCAGTTCAAACAGCTGGACCAAGAGCCATTCGGAGAGGCTTGGGAGCGATTCCGGGATCTTATCCGGAGTTGCCCTCAACATGGGTTCACCAAGAAGCAGCAAGTATGCAAGTTCTACAATGGTCTACTTGCTCCGACTAGGAACCAAGTGGATGCGGCTGCGGGTGGAAGTTTGATGGAGAAGTCAGTGAGGATGGCATTCTCAATCCTGGATGCTATGGCAAGAACGAGCTACCAATGGTCGAATGAGAGAAACATGCCAAAGAGGGTAGCAAGTGTCCAAAAAGTCGAGCCCGTCAATAATGAGCCAATTGAAAAGCTCACAGCACAAGTAACAGCATTGACGAGCCAGGTGAATTTGCTAACTAATCTGACGTTAGCACAACAGCCAGGGGGTCAGGAAGAAGTTGAAGAAGTCAAATTTGTGAATCAACGAAACTTCAACAACTTCCAGAACAATCAGCCTCGGTACAATCAGTATCCTCAGAATCATCAGAACTTTTCATATGGGAACGCGCAAAACACACTTAATCCGCCACCCGGATTTGCTGTTACAAATGGCATGATCCATGACGGTAAGAATCCATCACAAGAAGAGATCGCGATGTCACAATTTGAAAAGTATGATGAAAAGTTAGCTCAGTTGGAGAAGAAAGTGGATGGAAAATTCATGGAGCTAAACAAGCATATCACTGGGCAAGGGGCAGACATCAAGAGGCTCGAGAACACGTTGGTTCAGACCCAAGCCAGCATTGGTGAATTATCATCAAACATGAGCCAACTGATAAAGATAGTAGGAGCTCAACACAAGCAAGGCCAATACCCGAGTGATACAGTGGTGAATCCGAAGGAGCACTGCAATGTTGTGGAGCATGAAGAGAGCATGAAGGACCAAGAAGCAAAGGAATCAAGTGAGGAAGTCAAAAACATGGAGAAGGAGGAGGTCGAACCAATCATAGATAAGAAAATTTCATCTCCTATTCTTGATGAGTCTTTTGATTTTTGTTTTAAAAATTCGTTCTTTGCTAACCTTGACCCTTTAGAGCAATCTAGAGTTGTTGTTGTGAAATAGGAACCACTAAAGGAGAGAATCCAGGTTAAAGAGAAAACAACGGAGTGGGAGGATGGAAAAGAGGCGACGAAGAAGAGACCGAGCAGGCCCAAGAAAAACGCAAACACAAGCATGAAACCAAGAAGAGCAACAAAAGCAAAAGATCCAGGGAGTTTTACTATTTCTTGCTCAATTGGTAGTCATGAATTTCATAATGTCATGTGTGACTTAGGGTCTAGCATAAATTTGATGTCTCTTAAGCAGTATAGACAATTAGGATTAAGGGAAATTAAACGGTCCTTTACTACTATCAAATTGGCGGATGGATCTTCATTAACGCCGTTGGGAGTAGCAGAGGATGTAGTGGTAAAAGTGCTAAATTTTGAATTCCCTAGTGATTTCTTAGTTGTGGACATGAAAGGGAGTGATGAATTCCCTTTTATCTTAGGAAGACCCTTCTTGGCGACTAGCCAAGCACTAATAGATGTACCTAAAGGGGAGTTGGTTTTTCGGGTTCAAAACGAAATAATCACACTCAACATACATAAATCGGGTCTAAGGGGTAGGCACAATTGTAGCATTATTTACACTACCCTAGCGGCTGTAGAAAATCCTCGTGCCCCAAATAGCTCTTTAAGTGACCAGAAAACTTCCAACTCGGGGTGGCTAGAAGAAGGTTGATAGGAAAAGGACGTCCGGCTGAAGACGTAAAACAAAGCGCTTGTCGGGAGGCAACCCGATGTTTAATGTTTTATGTTTATATTTTTTATTGTGATAATTTTATGTTTTACGTGTGTTTTAGTGCTTTTGTTTTAGGAATCAACATGGACGAGTGTTGCAAGAAACGGGGGTCGAAAAGACGGAAAAATCGCGTTAAAAGGAGCAGAAGATGCAACACGGCCGTGTCGCACTACGGACACGGCCGCGTCAAAAAGCACTTAGAAAGTGTTTTCAGCACTGGAATGCAACACGGCCGTGTCATATACGGAACACGACCGTGTCAAAAACGCCTCAGAAAACCAATTTTGGTTCAAAAGCAACACGGCCGTGTCGGCCTTATAACACGGCCGTGTCAAAACCAAGCTCCAAACACGATTTCACACTGGAATGCAACACGACCGTGTCACACAACCGACACGGCCGTGTCAAAATCGGCCCAAAAACATCACTTTTGGCTCAAAATTAACACGGCCGTGTCACAACATTCAACACGGCCGTGTCAATACTTCAGCAGAAAAAAATGCAAAAAAATTCAGAACGCGATGCGGAGACGGCCGAACCAAGATTCAGTAAGCAGAAAAATGGCACGATTTCGGAGCTCGTAGGGGTTTCAAAAAGCCGTCGTCGAAACGATTTGTAAGTTAGCACCAAGGCGTACCACGTTTTTCCTCCAAACATTGGCTTTCAGCCAAGTTTGGGGGAGGGGGTAGACCGTGGAACGTCTTGGCAGCTAGATTTCTAGTTTTGATTTATTTTTTTCGTTCGAGATTCGTGCTGTTAATTGTGGGTCCGTATGCCCATTGTGCTGATTTTTATTGTTTCAATTGGTGTTATCGGGTCTGTGAGCCCAGTTATCTGATTTATCGGTGTTGTTGGGTCTGTGAGCCCGAGTTTGATTGCATATTGTTTCCATGTTGAGTCTTAGGGGTTTAGAGTTTAGAGTCTTATTAGTGTTTTAGTTTTTGAGTCATAAGAATAATAAACCCGGAAATAGGTAACAAGTGAAAAAAATAAAAAGAGAATAATTGGGAAAGATGGATGATGAATAGTTAATGATGAGATGATTTAGATGAAAAAATGGCACATAATAGAGCATGAGAGGTGTTTTGAGACGAAATTGAGCTTGAACTGAGAATATTCAATCAAAATTTACCTTGTGAGAATTTTTTCGGAGTAAGATACTTTCTTTCGGTGTGAATTTGATTGAATATGTGTACTAGTCTCTAGAACTTGCCTTGAGTCTTTACTAAGAATGTGTCAAGTATATGTTGTGATTTAGGAAATGATCTTAGGCAACTTTTTGTTTAAGCCTATTTATTCGAACCATGAAAATTACCTTTGACCCATAATGAAAAAAAAAATTGTCCCTAGTTAGCCCACTTGAGCCTTATAGCTTTATTTATTTATAACCTAAACAATATCAGCCGAAACCTTTTGATCTAACTCTTTTGGCCATAATTGGATTAATCAAGTTAGAGGGAGGAGAATTGAAAGGAATTTTGGGTGAACAATTTGTGGGAAGGAATGGGAAATATGGATATTTTCAAAAGATGAAGGGAATAAAAGAAAAGTGATAGGTGAAAAGCGAAGAATGACCTCTCCTAGAAAAAAAAAAAGAAAAAGAAAAAAAAAAGAGAAAGAAAAAAAAAAAGAAAAAGAAAAAAAAAGAAAAAGAAAAAAAAGAGGAAAAAAGAAAAAAGTTTTTATTATTAGTATTATAGAGGAGAGGCTAGAAAATAAAGTGCTCAAATTATGAATTTGCTTAGAACATTCGGGTAGTCCCAAAAATGTGGTACCTGCAGAATTGAAAAGCACTTAAGTTGTACGGACTTTTAAAGGTGAAGAAGTCACTTTGTGAGGTGATTTGTTGAAATTTGAAGAGTGAGGTTGAGTGATTGTATTGAGGGGTAGTCGGGTTAGACGTAACTTGATTAGTCCAATGAATAGTCACTTAAATCCAAATGTATCCCACCTTACCTTAAGCCCACATTACAACCAAAATAAAGACCTTTTTGATCCTTTGTCACACATATCAAGTACGAGGTCTAGTGTAGACGATTGGCAAGCATATGGTAGACTTTGCATGTAATTCAATATGAGTGGAAATTATTCTAGCCTAAACACTTGAGAGATGAGTGAAACACTCACCCGGTGAGGGTTGAATGATTCGAAAGTTCAAAGTCTCGAGAGTAGTTGATTTTCGCGTTATCGCATATGCTCAAGTGAATTGTGTGCCTAGTTGTTTTAAGGAAAATCAAACTGAAACTGAATTCATCGTCTAATCGCCCTAAACAAAATGCATAATCACTTGTCTTCTTTGTGTCTTTTGTTATGATGTTCGGGACGAACAACAGTTTAAGTTTGGGGGAGTTTGATAACACGTTATTTATGCATGTATTTAGGTCGATTTAGGATCATATTTTATATCATTTACGTGCATATTTGACCGGCATTTATTTATATTAATAATATTTGGGTCATTTGACGTGTTTCGACTTGTTTTAAGGTATTTTGAGCATTTTCAGGCTACCGGACGAGGAAACAAGTTGGAAAAGAGTGAAAACCGGCCCAAAAGAGTGAGAACCGTCGGAGAACCGGTCCAAACCGGTCCGAACCGGCCTGAACCGGTCCAGGAGCAAAACCGGGCAAGAACCGACACGGCCGCGTCAGACTTGTAACACGGCCGTGTCAAAAGTGGTCCACAAAGCGCTGTTAGTTCTGGAATGGAACACGGCCGTGTCACAACTGCAACACGGCCGTGTCAAATGTTGAGCAGAAAGTGAATTGTGCAAAGCAACACGGCCGTGTCACTTAAGCAACACGGCCGTGTCAGAAGGGTTTTTATGCGAGGATTTCATATTTTTAATAGGATTTTGATCCTATCTTTCCCAAGATTCGGCCCAACTCTATAAAAAGGACCCCAAGCTCTAGGAAAAGGGGGAATCAATCATCAAGAACATAAATTACATCATCTTGGAAGACAAAGAAGACGAAGATCATCGAGACGGAGTCATCCGGGTTTATTTATTCTTTTCTAGTTTAATTCTTTACAATGTTTTTATTAGAATTTTGTATTGGATTATTACTAGGCATGAGTAGCTAAGCTATTCGTGTCTTAGGGTTAGAAAGTAGGGATTTTTATAACAATGTTTTGATTTATGTTTTAATCTTTTAATTCCATTCTTTATGTGTTTTATCTCTATGTTTGTGCTTAAACTGAATTTAGCTTGATCACCTAGATTTAGTAATTTAGTTTAACAATTCCGCTTCGAGAGGAGGGAATTGTTATCAGACTTAGAACATAGAGCGCAGTTGTCTATGACTGTGTAGGCCGTGGCTTAGGATCGTTTGGGAGTTATTAGGTTTAATTGACTCGAGAGGGTAATTAGATTAATTAATCAACGGTTTAATCGCTTCGAGAGAAGGATTAGATTATTGTCGTGCCGCCTAATAAACATTAGAATTGGTAAATTAATAGGTTAATCAAATTCCACATTGAAATAATATCCTGAAATCGAAGCCCTAGGATACCTTTTCTCTTTGATTGTTAGTTTTTGTGTTTCCTAAGTTTGAAGTTATATTTAATTGAGTAGTTTAATTAGTAAAATCAACCTTTAAAACTTAGTATCTAGTTAGGACATTCCTAGAGTATTAGGGTATCAAACTACCTAAAACTATTCCTTGTGGGATCGACCTTGATAATCGTTACTACACCTACATCCGTACACTTGCGGAACACTAGGTTAGAAACCGACGTGTCATATGTCTGGTCTTGTACATACCATCACATACATAATACGTCCAACAACATTTGAATATGGAATGTTGTTCATCTCATGAATCTCCTGTCCATCTCTTGGCTTCTGTTGTTATGAAAGCTTAAAATGTTGAGCTAAAGGGGTTGACACATGTCTTGACTCATCCATGTTGAATTTCTTCAACACTTTGTAGATATAACTTCTCTGTTGTAAGCATGTAATCCCTTTTGCTAATCTCTGACAATATCCATGCCAAGTATTCTCCTGGCTTCTCCTAGCTGTTTCATTTCAAATTCACTTTGTAAATCTTTCTTCAACTTGTCTATTTCAGCTTGGTCTTGACTTGCACAAGCATGTCATCCACATAAAGCAACAAGAAACTAACAATCTTTTGTCCAGCTTTTTCATGAACACACAGTTGTCATACTTGGATTTGATACAGCCAATCTTCTTCATACATCTGTCAAATCTGATGTACCACTGTCTTGAACTTTGTTTGAGACCATACAAATATTTCTTCAATAAGCAAGCTTTATTTTCATCTCCACGAAATATAAAACCTTCTGGTTGTGTCATGAAGATAGTCTCCTTAAGCTCTCCATGTAAGAAAGTTGTCAGGGGGCTCTTAGCCAACGTTTACCGTCTTTCTATTTCTATTATTATATTAACCCTTTTGGGGTTTACATCCAATTGCTCCAGTTTTAAATCCATTTGAGCAACCATAGCAAGCAATATTCTTATGGAGCAATGTTTAACTACAGGAGAAAAGATATCATTGTAGTCTATCCCTTCTTTCTGAGTGAAGCCTCTGGCTACTAATCTGGCCTTGAATCTTATTCTCTCCACTCCAACAAACTCCACCTTTTTTCTTATAAATCCATTTGCAGCTCACTAATTTTTTATTTGTTGGTCTTTTCACCAGAGGTTCCATTCTTTTCAAGTGAATCCATCTCTTCCTTCATAGCAACAATCTAGTTTTCTTTATCCTTACTTTCTATGGCTTCTCTATGAGTTCTAGGCTCAGAATATTCAGTTTCTTCTGCTACAGTCAAGGCATAAGCAGTAAGATAGTCATTTCCATATCTAGTAGATGGTTTAATTACCCTTCTCTGCGTATCCCTTACAAGTTGATATTGGCTGATATCTTCTGCCTCATCATATCTATCATTTGGATCTTCCCTGTCATAAGCATCTTGATCAGAGTTTTCTTCTTTATCATCATGCTCCTTTTCAGCATGTATTTTGTCCTCTTGATGGTTGAACTCAATCTGTTGCTCCTTTTTCATTGGCATTTTGCTTTCATCAAATGTTACATCCCTGTTGATAATGATCTTGTTCATCCCATTTTCAATGCACCAGAGTCTATAACCTTTCACCCCTTTGGGATATCCAAGCATTATGCACTTTATGGCTCTTGCCTCCAGCTTGTCCTGCTTTATATGGGCATATGCCATACGTCCAAATACCCTTAGGTGTGAATATTTGGGTGGGTTTCCACTCCACCTTTCTTCAGGTGTCACAAACTCATTTGCTGTTGATGGACTCCTATTGATCAAATATGCTGTTGTTGTTGCAGCTTCCCCCCAGAATTTCTTCTATAACCCTGAACTCAGAAGTAGACATCTGATTCTCTCTGTGATTGTTTTGTTCATCCTCTCAGCAACCCCATTTTTCTGAGGATGGCCAGGGACAGTCCTATGCCTCTTCATTCCTTTCTTTTTATAGAATTCCTGAAATTCCTCTGAGAGGAACTCAAGCCCATTGTCTGTTCTTAGACATTTCAAAGATGACCCTTTCTCAGTCTCTACCTCAGCACACCATTCTTGGAACTTTGTGAATGCATCAGATTTATTCTTGACTATATATATCCAAACCTTTCTTGAGTAATCATCAATTATACTCAAGAAATACCTTCCTCCTCCCATTGTCTCAGTCTTTGAGGGTCCCCATAGGTCAGAATGTGCATAGTCTAGGGGGTTCCTTGAAGTGTGCCTTCCAACTGAGAATGATTTCTTTACACTCTTACTTAAGATACACACTTCACAGGGATCAATTTTGAAACTGGTCTTGCTCTGCAGCAGGTTTTGTTTCAACAATGCATTCATACCATTTTCACTCATATGGCCTAACCTTCTATGCCATATTTCTGACTCATTTTTCATGACACTGTTTACATCCCCTATCACAGTTTCTGCTAAGAGATAATACAAACTAGATTTTTTTATCCCTTTCATGACCAATTTTGAATTCTTATACACATGTAGGGATCCATTTTCAGATTTGAATTCACAACCTTTGTTTTCAAGAGTGTCAAGACTTATGAGGTTTCTTTTAAGGAGTGGGATGTATCTTACCTCTGTCAGGATCTTTTCTGATCCATCATGCACCCTCAGCTTGATGTTGCCAATCCCTTCCACTGGACATGCTTGATCATTTCCCAGCATAACAGTTCCAGATCTTGATTGGATTCATGAAACCAGCCAATGTTTGGACACATATGGAAACTACACCCAGAGTCAAGAATCCACTTATCATCAGTCTTGACATCTGTTATGTTCAAGACATCAGAACTTTCTTCTGCTTGAGCCAAATCAGCAGTGCTTGTGTTTTGACCCTTCTGAGCTTGCTTTCTCTTGAACTCGTCACAATTTTTCTTCAGATGTCCAGGTTTCTTGCAATGGAAACATTTCCTTATCTCCTTCTCATCTGCAGTCTTGGATTTCAACTGCTAATTCCTTTTGTTTTGATTTCCTGGAAACTGCTTCTTCTTGGGATGGTTTCCTGGTCTTATGCTTAACCCCTCAGCCTGCAAATCCACTTTGAGACCACTTGAATGTTGCATCACCTTTGCCCTTAATGCAGTTTGGACCTCAGCAAGGCTAATTTTGGTTTCTCTGCCATATAACATGGCATCTTTTAGATGTTCATAACATTTGGGCAAGGCATTTAACAGGATGATGGCCTTGTCTTCATCCTCCACCTTTGCTTCTATTCCTTCCAAGTCATCCAGATGTTTGCTAAACTCCTCCAACTGATCATCTATGGATTTGCCTTCTTGAATCTTGAAGGAGTATAGTTTCTGTTTGATGTACAAGCGGTTAACCATGGTTTTCTTCTTGTACAACTCCTCCAGTTTATTCTAGACTCCTTCAGCAGTCTGTTCCTTTGCCACTTCTCTTAGCACTTTGTCTGCTAATGATAGAATGATGGTGGAATGGGCCTTTTCCATGCGCTCGACTCTTTGATCCACATCCATGGACTCTGGGAAACCTTTAATCCCCTTCAAAGCACCAACTAATCCTTGTTGTACCATCAATGCCCGCATCTTGACTTGCCACAATCCAAAATCGTTTCTGCCGTCAAACTTCTCTACATCAAATCTCATGGCTGCCATTGTTTCTTGTGAAAACAAAGTCCGCAGTGATCAACGTGATTCAATCTTCCAACAGACGGCGCCAATTTGTTGTGGGAATCAAAAGAATCACCATAAAATAACAAATGATCTCCAAGAAATGAAAAGAAAAAGCATGAACAAAAACACAACGATTTACGTGGTTCGACTGTAAAGTCTACATCCACGGAGCAGAAGAGAATGCCACCTTCACTATGATCAAAATCAGTACAGAGTTACAAGAGCAATCACTCAAAAACAAGATTGAAAGAAAACCTAAACACAAGAACAAGCTTAAAACCAAGCTAATCCCTCTTGTGTTTCTCACTCTAGAATCCACCTCTCTCTCTCTCTCTCTAGATAGATGATCTTTTTTCCAGAATGACCTCTCACAATCTATCTACAAACCGGGAAAAACATTCCTTTTAAACTGACCCAAAACAGCTTCAGAAATTCCTAACAGAAAAACTGCCAAAACTGCTGCAAGCTGAAAGACAACGGTTTTAATAAAAACCGTTGCGAAAAACTGTTGTAACCGTTTTTTAATAGATTCTTCCAATTTCTGTTTAAGTCTGAAATTCAAGTCCAAATCCGATTCTTCGAGCGATTATACATCATTCTGAATGTGTTCAAGTCGCCAATCATCACATTTATTCATATGGTCTTGCGCAACTAGTGATGACATGGGATATATGTATAATAAAGTCATAATTGAGAGCAAAGACCAATATAAACTATAAAGGTTGGATATTCAGCTTATGATGACCAATATTCGAATAGAAAAGCTAGCGCATGAAGTAGATAAAAAAAAATATGTTTTACACATAATACTTAGTGATAAAATAAAATATAAATTTGAAATGCTACAAAATCGAGAATCTAGATACTAATCTACTAAAGAAATTATTCAGATTTTCTACCCTATTTGGTTGGATATATCCTCAATAAATGTCACTAAACTAACATAGTATAATGATGATATCACACAGGTCTCTCATGTTTGGGTGCTATTATTGTAGAAATTACACCAAATGATGTGGGAAATTTGTATTAACAAAAGATAAGTTTATGTTTGACAACACGGAATATGACTGGAAATAGTATAATTTGTTGTCCTACATTGGAATTGTCTAATAGACTCCCACAATGTAGAAATGCATTTTGCCATCCTCTCCTTATAAACCGATGCATATCTGTACAGAATCATTTAACACAAAAAAACTAGATACTTAAACAATACTGTATCAAAAAAAAAAAGAAACTCCAAAATTAAAAAATTGGCAAGCCCAATAAATGATCACAAGTTTATTTAAAGTTAAAGAGGCCAATGAAAAAGGTTCCCATAAATTATTCCTTAAATTGGTAGCTAGGTAAAAGGGCATTTATGTCACACAAATTTTGATTTTATTTTTCTACATACCTTTCTCAGCATAAAAAAAAAAAACTTAAATAGCAGCAATCATCCCATCTCTGTCGCTGACCTTTCTCCCCAAACCCATCTCTCTCCTTATTTACTACTCTCCTCTTCACTCACTCCACTCCACTCCACTCCCAACAAATTTCCCATTCCATTTTCACATATATATAACTAACCAAACCCAAAAAGTCCATATTTGCTTAATTTTCATTTCATCAATGGGTCGCTCTCCTTGCTGCGATAAAATCGGGCTGAAGAAAGGCCCCTGGACACCAGAAGAAGATCAGAAACTCTTGGCTTATATCGAAGAACATGGCCATGGAAGCTGGAGAGCCTTGCCTGCTAAAGCTGGTACGTACTCGACATTATCATCTTATGATTACGTCCAATATATGTTTTTTTTCTTAACATTGAGTATGTGTGTGTGTGTGTAGGGCTTCAGAGATGTGGAAAAAGTTGCAGATTGAGGTGGACTAACTATTTGAGGCCTGATATCAAAAGAGGAAAATTCAGTTTACAGGAAGAGCAAACTATCATTCAACTGCATGCCCTTTTAGGAAACAGGTTCAATGTACTTCCAACTTTAGTTTTTTGCTTCTTCTTACACTTACCTTAATTTCCGCTGCTTTTAAGGTTCAATTTTGCCTCAACTCTCTGCCTTCTTTCCTACAATTGCTTTCTTATCATCTCCATTTTACTTTCTTTAGTAACTTAATCTTTTCTGTCTGGGTATATTTATATATGTTCACTTCATGCTGGAAATATTATTATAGTAATATGTCAATTTTTTCCTGAAATCAACAAATTCTCATACATCTTAAATTCTGCTGACTCTTCCATGCATTGTTAGTTATTCTTTCTCCCTGAATTTGCAGACATTTCAATTTCTCTTAAAAAAACATAAAAATATTCATTTCCACTTTCACATGAACATAGAAAAGGAGGTAAATTATTGTCCACAGATGATGCCAATTTTTGTCATATAAGATCCGAGATTGGACTTGGTAGATTGTAACAAGGGTGTGTTTGTTTTGTCCTGTTCTTGCAGCGAGATTAACCGGTGTCGTTTTATGTTTTTTCCAATTGTCTTGTTGCCAGGTGGTCGGCCATAGCCACTCATTTGCCCAAAAGAACAGACAATGAAATCAAGAATTATTGGAACACCCATCTCAAGAAACGGTTAGCTAAAATGGGTATTGACCCGGTAACCCACAAGCCCAAAAATGATGCTCTCTTATCCAATGATGGCCAATCCAAGAACGCCGCTAATCTTAGCCATATGGCTCAGTGGGAGAGCGCTCGGCTCGAAGCCGAAGCTAGATTGGTCAGACAATCCAAGCTTCGCTCTGCCCCTACCTCCACTTCCTTCCAGGTCCGTTGCATCACACATAATCGCTATTGACATATTAGTGATGTCATATTAAATTAATACTTTCCACAGGCTCAAAGTTCGGAATATGTGTCGGCTCACAAGCCGGTTGGGACAGCACGGCCATGCCTGGACGTGCTGAAAGCGTGGAACGGCGGTTGGAGCAAGACAAGCGAAGCAGGGGCGGCGGCGGCGGCAAGTGGCGGTGTTTCTATGGCGGGAATCGGTGGGGAGTTGGACTCGCCGACATCGACGCTGAGCTCCGCCGCCGGGATTGGAGACAGTTCCACCGCTTTCGTCGGCAACTCGGCGGGGTCATGCGACGGCAACGACGGAGAGTGGAGAAATCTGGCGGAGTACACAGACCGGACAGGGCATTCTACCCCGTTTCCGTCGGTGTTGCAGGAGACAACGACGTTCCCGTCAGCATGGGCATCGGAATCAATGCGAGCGGATTCGGAGCATGTTCCCAGTGGCAATTTCGTCGAGAAGTTTACGGATCTTTTGCTTAGTACCGGTGATCGGCATCTGTCGGAGGAGGACGGCGGAGAGTCGGATAACGGCAGCGGAAGCGGCGGTGACGGTGGTGGTGATTTTTATGAAGATAACAAGAATTATTGGAATAGCATTCTAAATCTGGTGAATGCTTCACCCTCTGATTCGCCAATATTTTGAGGGAATTACGTTTTCAATCCAGCATCCAACTGTAGAGATCGAGTTTTTCTTTTAGTTTTTTTTAGACTTTTTAATTCCTCTTGAGCATTGTCCATAGATCTAGTTTCATTAGTTTCAAATAAGTTCAAGGTTTACTATAATTAATAATATCGATCACCATCTTCCATTGTTATAATCTTTATGATGTAACAACTAGTAATTAATCTACATACTTTATACACGTATCAATATACAATTTCATCGTCAATTTTTTAAACTATATTACAAAGTATTGATACCAGTAAAATTTTGAACAAGAGGAGCAATGAAGATCACTAGACAAAATTACATGTAAAAGAAATTGTTTGGAAGTTCAAGGAGGGTGACGGCTGCCCTCACGCCAACCCCCACTATATTTATGTTTAACTGATGTGTCAATGATGCGACATATATAAAAGACGGTAGCACAAACAGTCCACTAAATTTTGATAATTTGATAACTAAGTCAATATCAAAAGAAAGAAATAATAAATTTCAAATTTTCCACTTATGTTCCAGCATTATGAGATCACAAAACTCATTAATTAATATGTTAAATGTCCGTCTCTTCTCAAAAAAGGAAAAGCCCTTGTATCCAAGTTCATTGATAAATAACAGTCTGTTCTAAAAATTTATTTAATTTTTAGGTGTAACAATGCACCTAATCAAAACCTTATTATGACAAAATGTAAAGAATAAAAATTAAAGGGAACTAAACTTGGGAAAATAGTGATGGACATAAAAATTTATTGCTATTAGTTTCATGTCACTGTCGAGCAAATATTAAAAGCACTGGATCGATCATACATGTTTTGGAAATTTTGTATCTATATAGTTAGTTCATAGACACAAAGTACTCAAGCACATTGCAGCGACCCAAATCTATTTTTCAGATAAAAATCAAATTATATTAGAAATCAAGATACAAGGATTAGGACGTTTACTTCATCTCCAATTCTGTTGTATCACTCTTAAATTTAATACATCAACTTTTACAATTTAATTCACGGCATCGTGACTCTTTAGATGAGATACTAATAACATAATCCACAAACAAAGCATGACCAACTGCCTTAATGGAAGCAATATAAATCAATATATTTTTCACTTACCTTGGGCAGAAGCGGAGACTTTTGTTAGTCAATTTGACAAGGCTATGGATGGAATGTGAAGGACCGGGTATGTGAGTGGACATGTGGCGTCTTCGGTGGTAAGATGGGGCGCACCGCCGGTGGGTCGGTTGAGATTGTATGGAGTTGGATTCGTGGTGCGTGATCATAAAGGTAAGGTGCTTGTTATGGCATCTCATATAAATTGCAATTTTATAGAAGATATTAAATTATAAAATATGGTAAAAATCCTGCATTTTTTATGCAGTTTACGAAAAAAAACCACACAAACGAAAACATAAGGAAAAATTAAATATCATCCGATGCCCCGATTTGAAGTTTTAAAGTTTAATGAGGCCGCTCAAAAAATAAATAAACAAATCCAGCCTTTTACGTATGGTGGTGTGTTAAATATGAATTAGATATTTATATTAAGTCATGAATGTGCAATAAGATCCGTTGGGTCCACGAAATAACTACACTAGTACTACAAAATTATTAATAACTAATAAATCAAAGCTTCTAAGTAAACAATTTATTAGCAATGATGTCGCTTTTCACGAAATTACAATAAACATTTAAAGCTTTCCTAACAATAATATAAATGTCTTAAATCAGACTCACATATATTGTCCGGATTTATGAAACCCTATCACTAAAAACGCGTGTCCTAATCATCACGTATTCTTAATTAAGCTAGAACATTCAATTACACATGTGTTGTGTTTTAACATAATCATCAAGATATAATATGTCATCAATTGACATGTGTTGTGTATTAAAGACAATGTAATAAAAAAGGAAACAAGTACTGTAATAAATAATTCGAACTAAAGTTAAGTAGCTTGGTATAGACATGCTAATATCTACTTTTGACATGTAAATAAAATGGCATTTTGATTATGGGAAGATAAATATTGTTTTTTTTTTTTTTTTTTTTTTTTTTGTTTTTTAGTTTGTCCAGTAGAACCAACTTAATGAATCATGGTGAATAAAGACTTACAGTAATGATGAAGTTTGGTAGATCAAATATGACTTAAGGCCTGCTCTCATCAACAGAGAGGGATAAGGAAGAAGGGGGGAACAAGCATACTTGGAGTCTGGGCTGTGATGACTCTCAACCACATGGATAGTTCCGTAGCCATGGCGAACAAGTGTGTATCACCGAGGATGATAATCGTCCAAGTCAGTTAGGTCGTCTGAGGGTTCGCTGTGATTCATTGTTGTGGCGAGAATTCCCCAATATAGCCAGGGTTTCTCACACTTTAGATTCATGTAAATTTATTGCATGCAAAAGATTTTCGATGTCCTGTGATAATGGTAGTCAAATCCGGTCCTCTGGGTGTTCTCTCACTACTTTTGGGTAGTCATCGGGATGTGTATTCGAGGGGAACAAGGTTGACTTTCCTTGTTGTCTGGGCCGTTGAAACAACACATCACTAACAGCTTTACCAAGCAGTCGTATTTCACCCTGCCACTTTTGAGTGAGAGACTCTTTTACTTTAGGGTGGAACTGATTCAGAGAAACAAGAATCATGGCATGAGATGTTTTTAGATACTTTTTTTAAACCTATTGCCAATATAATTACAATAAATAAAAATGAGTTTTTTCCATGCGAGATCTAAAAACATCTCTCTCCATGGCCCCAGTACTAAGTATGCCAAAAGAAATATCTTATTGTTTCTTCAACAATTTATGATCTCCCATTCCAAAAACTTGGGGATCCAACTACAAGAACACCCTCAGCTAACAAAGAGATCTTGGAGAAAGTGGGCAAAGCCGGAGTAAAGGGCAGTCAAGGCCCGAAGGCTGGTATCCCAAACTGCCAAGGAATGAAAAAAGAGGTCATTTTCCAGTGTGCACTAAAAAAGGACAAAACATCTGTTCGGCCATAAAGAGAAAGGCTCACCATAAGACTACTTTAGCTATGAACATACCGAAACATGAATAGGAAATGTCTACTTGAGACTGACCCTTAGCTCGTAGGTCTTGACACAAGGTAGCAAGAGATCCTTTGATAACAAGGCTTCCTATTTCTCAATGATATTCCACAATTATGACAATTAGCTGGTTTGATCTATCTTTTACTTTGACTCGAGGACATTTAAACCTTCAAACAAGTTTGTCTTTCTCCATTGCACCTCCAACACTAAATCTTAAAATCTACCACCACTCTTGAAAAAATTGCTAGAACTATTCATTTTGAATGGTGGATTCGAAAGTTTGAGCTAAAATTGTGAGAAAGAATTTCGATTTATGGATACGATGCACTCTTGTACAGGCGATGCATCTACACTGTTCCATCTTATAAATATAGGTAAGTATTCATTTTTTAATGTCTCAAATATATAATCTAGTTTCTATATATAGTAGTATTTATAGTTGATTTGCTATACATACATTCAATATAAGCATTAAAAAGTATTTAATAGTACAATAATAATTAAATATCTATATTTATAAAAGTTAAATGAAGGTTATTTTTGTAATTTTGATCGCCTAATTTTACGCCCTAATTTGGTAGGTTGTTGTACATTTAATAAGTTATAAACGTTATTGCAATTTTTTTAAAATACTAATATCTTTTTTATTTGTAATCCATTTTTTGTGGAGCTCGGAGATCAATACCTGATGAAGTCATGTTTGTTTGTTTCATTTCTCAAACAGAATCAAGTACCATTGAAGATTATCTATAATATCTTCTTAATTGGACTCAAGTGATGCAAGAAGAACTGAATGGATATGAGGGAAATGAAGTTTGGTTCTTTAGAGTTTAGACCCTCAATGGATTTTAGGGAAATGAAATTGGCATTTGGTCTCCTGTATTGGTGTAAAACAAGGGAATCGATAATTAAGTTAATAAATTGTGTAGGCTTGTTATTCTATTTTGGCAAAAATATTCCTTTGTATTTGTCCTGTAAATCTGTATCCCTATAAATAAATGTACATATATAGTCCACATTAATTATACATTCCTTACATGGTGTCATCAGTCTTCCTCAGTTAAACTCCTCTTTTCTCGATCTTATGGCTTCTTCCACCACCGATGACGGTAGTGATTCCCAACTTTGTCACTCTTGTTCACACGATAACAATCAAATTGACATATTCAAATTATCTATTGTAGAAAAGCCAGATACTACCAATTCTTGAATCCCAAATAACTGCTCGAATACGTAGATGACTCTGTTTCTCTCCCCTCCCTGCTCAAGTAACTTTTTCCTTTATAACAATATTATGTGATAATTGTATAACAAACTAAATTATGAACTTGAATTTGACGGGGTAAGTGAAAAATGGGAGAGAGAGGGATGACATAATATTTTAAGTTAAAATTACTAAAATATTGGGAATATAACACACATATTACTCCTTTTCCGGAAATTACACACTGATAATGTGCAACCCGGTAATCACACAATTGAACAGTAATCAACAAGAACAGAATGTAAAAACACAGAATTTACGTGGTTCGATCCGGAGATCTACGTCCACGGGGAGAAAAACGGCAATTGCCGAGGTGTTTCCTTTACTCGAATGTTGAGTTTACAGTGCGTATTACAGAAAGCAAAGTGCGAACCCTAATTCAGAGTTCTTTTCATCTATTTATACTACTAAACCCAAACCCTAACTAAATCCCTATAATCTTGCCCACCAAATCTGCATGGCAGTTGGGAAAAGATCATGGGCCTTGATTCACGGAACAGATTTGATTCGCTGGACCGAATGCATGTTGCTGGGCCTGTTGGGCCTGGGCCTTCGCGCTTGCTGGCGTGTTCGCTGAGCTGGTAAGTGGGCTCAGGATTAACCCGGCCCGAAGTAACCGGGTCATCCCTATCACACACAATTTCTGAAAAACAAATAGCAAATGCACCGTAGGGAATATATTGTCCATTCATGGGCATATATATATATATCCTCTTAAATTAACAACTGGCAATATGGTCCCACATCCTTACTTGTGTATCCACAATAATTAAATATTGGATTCAATTTCATTTCTCACAGTACTGCAATGTAGAATTATTGGTCTAGGAGATGTTGCACTTCTGTGGTAGAATATCCAGATTGACATATCACTGCTTATTTGGTTGGTTTATTATTTGATACTCTCATCGTCCCAGAAAATATCATGTCACTACAAAAATAATGGTATTTTGAGACAAAAAAAATTATTTCAAATAATAAATATTTCTCGCACCTTATGATAATTTGTCTCAAATAATGAGTATTAATCACAACTTATGAGTATGTGTCACAACTTTATTTCCGTCTCAAGAAATTGAACTCAAATAATATATTTGTGGCCACAAAAGTGGTCTCAAATGCATTAAAATAGCTTTTGCAACAAATAATTGGTAGAGAGATTTATGACAATAAGTGATCACAAATAACTTATTACTAGTGACCACAATTGTGGTCTCAAAAGATATTGTACAAAACTCCTCTTTCGTTGTACTGTGCATGATTATAGTACAAGTTTTTATGCTTATCAACTAAATGAAGGTATAACATTTTAAAACTCGTGAATTCTCATTTATACAATTTTGTTTATTTTTTATGAGACTTACTCAACCATGTTAATTTATTCAAAAAAAAAAAAAATTATTATTTTACTATAACTAATAGAACAAGACACTAACTTTGACTACTTTTATGGTATTTCTTGCTGTGAGCTATGTTTTAAGTATTTGATATTTTGTTCTTTTGTATCACAACAGTAACGATTTCAATAATAATAGAGAAAAAGTACTATAGTATTTGAATTACGGTAAAAAAATTATGTGCAAATGATCTACAATAGACTTATTGTACATCATTTTAAATTAAAGCATGAAACTCAAAAAATACGCTCAATTATGATTAATAGTGATTTTTGCATCCGTCAAACGACTCTCGCTCGCGACCCAGTGAATGTATACTATTAGGCAACATAATATATACTATTAGACAACATAATATATTATTCAAAAAAATTTATTGTACCTGTAACTCATAAACGTATACTATTAGGCAACATAATGTATACTATTAGGCAACAAAATATATACTATTAGACCAAAAAAAAAAAAAAAAGCTGAAAAACACGCGCGAGTTGGGCCAACAGCATCGGGTTGCGTATGGATCTCAATGTGGACTGGTGTACAATAAGCCTATGGTGCATCATATGCACACAAGTGTTACTCTTGAATTACTACATGTGAAGTTACAAATATAACACAGTATTATAAAAAGTCATGAAGTATAAATTACAATGATTAGAAAAATAAAAAAATTACCGAAAATATATAGAGAGCTTCATAATATAATCAAGCACAAAATTATTAGTAAATTTAATAGTTTATTACACTGTTCATCGGCTTATTAATAAATTAAGTGTGTTCGCTGGGATGTTAAAATTCTAAATTAAGTCGCTCATACCATAATTCCATGAGCGACTTTCAAATTTTTCCCATTTTTTAGTCGAAGTCGCCCCTGGTAAAGGGGACATTCATTTAATTTTCTTTAATCGAAAAGTTGCCTCTGAGAGAGACGACATTAATAATTTATTTACTTTGTTGATGGTTGTCCCTGGAGAAGGCGACTTTGTTTTTTTTTTCTTTTTCATTTTTTGTATAACAACAACAACAACAACAACAACAACAACAACAACAACAACAACAACAACAACAACAACAACAATAATAGTATACACCGTAACAATTAGGAGTGTGCACGGTACGGTGTGGATCGGGTATTTAAAAATATTCAATTCCATACCAAACTCCGGTTATTTAAAAAGTGATTATTCATTACTGATCCAAAAATTAGGATGGTACGGTTATTTAAAAAGTGATTATCCATGGAAAGTTGGAAGAGTTAAAAAGAGAAATGTGAGAATTTGTCCCACATAGGAAAGATGGAGAGATTTGAAACTCCTTATTAAAACGAGCACTTGATAAGGAGTTATCGAGTGTGCTCTTTTATGGTGGACCCTAGTGAGATTTTAACCTTTAACTAAATGGACCCAAGGATGGTGCAAAGCATCATCCGAGCCCGGGTATGCACACGCACGTCACACGTGTCATTTTAGAGGCGCACGTACGCATCGTCGCAAGGAGCTGGAGAAACCTAAAATTTTTTACAAGTTGTTACGGGCAGGCGACTAGACGAACTTGAGGCGGTGATGTGGCACACATGATGAGTCTGAATGGGCATGTCAGGTCAACGAAGCTGACTCGGGTCTGGCCGACCCACGAGTATTCGAAGCAGGTCGGGTCAGTGGCAAACGGGTGCAACCCAGTGACGACACAACGCGGTTCGGTGGAAGGGTGCAAGTGCCTAAGTGGACGTGTGTCCAAGCCCAAACCGGTGTCACCAAGGGTCAAAAGTTATCTTTCTGAAAAGGCATCACAACTCTTCATAAACTATAAATAGACCCTTCATTTTGTATTTTATTTCAGCAGAAAAACTGCATTTTCATTCTAGTATCTCTAGCCTTCCCCAATTCGAGTCTAAATAAAGTCTCGAGTATCAAGTAGTTCGCCGAAAGTTTTGATTTTGTTTGACTGCGATCTCAAAGCTAGACGGAGTTGTATCTTGGGAACAATTGCCGAAGACCGTGAGCACTAGAATTTTGGACAATATCGTCTTATAGATAGCGAGTCAAACTCATCCCTCGATTTACCCAATTGTGTTATTGAGTCGTTTTTTCAAGTGCACCTCACAGATTCCAACATATAATAAAAGACAACTTTCTATAAGAGGAAATCAAGGAAGTTTTCCCACCCATTTTTCCTGCTAAAAAAGGTAAGCTCAAGCATTAACAATATAATATGAGATATGTGTATATATAGTAAAATCATACCCAAAATTAGTTCCAAATTTAAATATTTTTTGGCAATTTCTTATTTTAAAAAAATATTGGTGATATCTTCTGATTGATTTCTTTAATATAATATAAAAATATCACAGCACAAAAAAAAAAAATCAATTCTTTTTTTATTTTTTTACGTAAAATATATCAAATCTATCTTTTTCATGGTATTTTAATTAACATTTATATTGTTTATTTTAAATAATTTATGTTTAGAAAAACGAAAGCTTTTGTCGATTATTTAGGTTGAATTTGTATATGCAATATGAGTTGAATTTTATAGGATTTCGATTGCAAATAAAAATATTTTAAAATATTGTTTATCTGTTAAAACTTATCGACTAATCTTTATAAATGAAGTAGTTAATTTTATTTAATTTTTAAAACCTTAATTTATTCTATAAACAAATCCATGTTTTTATCTTACTTTATAATATTATTATAATTTCAAAAAGTAAAAATCAAGCGTTTTCAATTTTCAATTTCAAAGATATTTTTCATTCTTATAAAAGATAAAAAGTAGTGGATGAACTTATACACTGACATAAGAGACGTGCAAATATCGATACATGTTTGATTATTTATAGCTCTATTCCTCTCTGACTCTCTTCTCTTTTAAATTTTTGCAAGTATTTTTCTAACATCTTAAAGGCATAACTAACTATTTTGTTTTTAAATTAATTTTTTACTTACAATAGATAAAAATGAATCATCTTTTCTTAGAATTTAATCTGATACTTATATTGAATACTTTGATATAAAATACTAAATATGAAATAAGCAATTTTTTGTTAGTTGATTATTGGATTTAGATTTGAATATTTATTGTGAGTTGAAATATTCAATTTATTTGTATTGAATTTGAGCTGCAATAAAATTATATTTTTGTGAAATAATAAGAGCTGCAATAAAAATTATATTTTTATGAAATAAGAAATTTTTAGATAATTTAATATTCTTTATTTAACAAATAAATTCAATTGATTTTATTCGATTATTTGATATTAATCTTTTCTTTTACAATATATATTTCAAATCGGACATCGCACGATGGGATGATTCTAGTATTTTTTAACAGTTTGCAAATATAACACTTTTATAAGTAGGAAATAAAAATATAATGTTTTTCTCAATAAAATAAAATATATTTCTGGTGCAAAAGTATTAGGTAATAAATCTTATGCAAAATATTAGTCTAAACAAAGAATATTATGCAAAATATCACTTTTGATAAGTAAAAGATAAAATATTATATTGTTCCCAATAAAAATCGATACTATTTTTTTAGTGAAATGTAATTATTTTAAAATAAGTGGTCAAATTAAAATGTAACTTTTTAACAAAATGTAAAACTTCAAAATAAGAATCCAGTCTTTTTTCTTTCTCAGAGTTTCATTTAAAAAAAAAAAAAACTCTCTATTTGTGGATTTGAGTCAGGTATCTATGCAATAGGTGTATAATAAATCTACTCGTATTTTATTATCATTTTTAGTAGAGACCTACTCGTATCATTCTGATTTTGCATGATTGCAAATTCTCACGAATTTTTAATTCGTGCCCTTTCAATCGCAATCAAATCGCGGGGTATGTGAAATGTTTGGTAAGAAGGTATTGTGGTTATATTGAACGACATTACTTGTTACAAAAGTTAATACATATATTCAGACTAAATAATACATTTGAATGTAAAACATTAATATTTTTTTAGCATGTTACATTTTTTAAATACAAGTAACATATTTGAGCATTGATATTAATACCCTTTCACAAAAAACTTGTCAAAGGCACGCAGATTCTCTCACAAATTAAGATCCGTGCAATTAATAAAGTTGCATGATTTGAGTTGTATGTGTATATATAATAAGTTAGAGTTTATAGATGGTTTTTTTCTTGGGTAAAAAGAAGTAGAATTATTTAAGGGATTTGGTAGGACATCCATGTGAAGTAATGAATTGAAGAATTGACAGGCATGTGATCCTAATTCCTAAGTAAACGTAACGCCTTCAAAATAACAATGCCTTTTCCATCTCAATTCTCATATAACAAATTCAAATGTGGTTCATATTTCACCATACAGCCTGGCTTCATAAATGACACATTTAATGCCTTACAAAATAATGTTATTACTCAGCTTTTCTGAAATTAATATAAAATTACAATATACATAGAAATTGAAAATAAGGGAGTGGTTGCATGATTGGAATTGGTGGTGGCACAGAATCTTCCCACTAATGTGGAGATTTCGTTACTATCCAAACCAAACAGCTGCACCTACTAATGTGATTCCACGATGCTCCAAACCTTTCATTCAATCATAAAAACGTTTCGACCAAACTTCTCCATCGTTTTAGTTCGAAATGGCCAAAATGACACTGAAATAATCGATTTCTGAGATGACCAAAATAGTCGGAATAGCTTGATGTTTTTCTTTTGTGTAAGGTTTTTTTATTTTATTTTAATTTCAATCTAGAGATGGAAATCGTTCATATTAATTGAACAAATTAACCTTACAAATAAATATATATATATATATATGATCTGAAATTGATTATATAATATTTTAATTAATATGTTAAGTTCCAGTAATATTTTATAGTATGTATATATATTGTTTGAAACGGAGACCCGAAATATTCCGTTTCAATTGTAAATTCAAACCAGGAGCAGAAGGTATTGATAACTTTGTAATACCACCAAACGAAAGCTATAATTTAGTAACAAAATAAATTAAATTCCATTATTTCTGAAAGGATAAAGGAAATATATATCTATAGTATTTAATGCTAGATCTCATAAAATATATTTAGAAATGGGAATGATATTAAAATGCATATGTAGAAATCGTTTATATCTACGTACGATCTGTTACCTTTTTTTTAAATCAAAAGAGACTGAATTATATCGTAGGTTCAAGTCGGTTGGAGTATGAAATAAGAAGGTTTATACGTAATGTAGTAGTTTCATTTTATATGAGTCAAACTCAAATACATCTTGTTGGATTTAATAAAATCAAATACATAAATTCAATAACACATGATTGAATGGATGATTTACATATTGAAACGTACTTTACACATAATTCAATTCTGATTCACGTGTCGTGATACTCCCGATCGAGACGAAGTTACTATGAACTTTGTCTTCTTATCCACAACCCTAGTTGCCTCTTCCTTGAGAGAATATTTGTTGAGAGTGAAAGTTGAATTACTGGAATGAAGAATGAAATCCCTTTTCATTCTTTAATTGCCCGAGAGTAAAGTTTGACTCCCATTTTCTTGATTGAGTAAATCACTCAATCAAGAGTAAGAGAATCATTTTCCTTTTGAGAGTCGTCCCTGCCTTATTCTTCAATTGGACTTATCCGAATATTTTAGACAAGTTGTTCCGTGTAATATCCGGGTATATTCAAGTTGGTCCATCCCATGGACAGTCAATTAATTAAATAAATCGTTATTTAATTAAGTCCAACTAACACATCTTATAAGATGTTTGAGAGCCTATAAACTCTTTAAATTTGTTCGATAAAATAAGATTATTAACGACATATAAGATGTAGAAATAAGCTTTTAGATCTTATAAGCTCCAAAAAAAAAAAAAAAGTTCATACAGTTCGTCTTATTTTCCAAGATCTTATAAGTTTCACTCAAATCATATATCACACGTACATACACACAATATACACACCACACACACTTTAAATTGTGTGCTTGATGGTGGCTTTCAAACTCATCCACAGATTCAGAGTTAAATCCATCAATTCAATTGCAAGTTTATAGGGTCTTTTATTTGAAACGCTTTATTTTTATTAACTTATAAGCTCTTAGTAAATTACATCTTTTAACCTCTTAAAACTACATATAAGATGTTAGACCTTAAGTTATTTTAAGAGCTTATAACATGTAATTTCTCAATAACATATGAGTTAATAAAGTATTTATTAACTATGAATGTCTTATAAGCTTATAACATGTAATTTCTCGATAAAATGTCTTATAAGCTTGCAATTGAATGTAGTGATATAACTATGAATTTGGGGGCCAATTTGAAAGTCATTATCAGACAAACATTTTTATTAGTGCGTGAAATGTGCGTGTGGTGTATCAAAATAAGAGTAAGAAGTGTGTGTAGTGCGTCTGAAGTGTGTAGTTACTAAAATAAAAGAGGTTTTTTGTATTACATGTTTTGAAGCAACAATTGTGGTCACTAATAATAAGTTATTTGTGACCATTTGCTGTCACAAATCTCTATAAAATTATTTGAACCATTTTAAGACTACTTTATATACAATTAGTTATTGCAAAAGATACTTGACCCGCATTTGTGACCACTTTCATCGTCACAAATATATTATTTGCGTACGCGTTATTGAGATGACTAATTAGTGACAACATGATGTCTCTAATAATAAAATTGTGACAAATATTCATTATTTGAGACCGTTTTTCTTGTCATAAATGACTATTTTTTGTAGTGGGTGCATTTGAAACGTGTGAAATGTGTAGTATGTGAAATTTGAGTGTAACTTATAAGATTCTTAAGAAATAAAATGGACAAGAGGGACTTATTTTTTTAGCTTATAAGCTCTAAGAGTTTATTTTTACATCTTGTAAGTTATTTAGCATTTTATTTTGTCAAACACATTTGAAGAGCTTATAAGCTCCTCAAAACATCTAATTAGCTTAGCCAAACACTCTCTAAGTTTAGTCTAACTGAACTGGCCATCTTCTAGCTGTCTTATCCGTCCTAGTTTTTATACTCCCTCTACTTCTAAATAAAAGTCATTTTAGAAAAAATAATTTGCACCAGAAAATAACTCATTCCAGTAAAAAAATCAATATTGTTGGTATGGATATATCCCGACAAATTTCTTAAAAAATTATAAATTTTATCAAACAAATTCAATGTTTTCTCATTGGTACAAAAAGAGAGAATTTATGATAATAAAGAGGGAAAAATTCATTTTTAATCCTGTATATTAGGTCTTGTCCAGTAAAAATTTTGTATATTAGAAAATTTCAATTTTAGTCCTGTATGTTTCCAAAGTTGTCCAATTTAAGGACATTGACCATAAACATGGCCAATTTGGCAACAATTAATCGCGTGCGATTCACGTGACTAGTAAATTTGAGAAAGATGAAGAAAGAAAGAAAAATAAAATGAAATGCACCTCATATGAAAATTAGGATTTACCTTTTTCTTTTCTTTTTTTGGTCGAGCTATCAAAGTAATTTAATGATTTGACATGTTATCTGCACAAATACTTAACACATAAGCATTAGCACTCAAAAGCCCTAAATTTATTAGTCCAATTCCGGCTAAATTGGTCGTTGGTGATGGTTAGTGTCCTTAAATTGGATAACTTTTGGAACATACAGGACTAAAATTGAAATTCTCTAACATACAGTACTTTTACTGGACAAGACCTAACATACTGGATTAAAAATGAAATTTTCCCAAAGATATATTGCATGTGGGTATATTGTCAATTCTATAAGGTTTTAAATCTAGAACAACATTTATATAAAAGGGTTAATTACAGGAAAAATCACCATTTTTTTCGAAATTGCAAAAGCCTAATTTTTAAAATTTAGTAAAACAAAGCACCACTTTTACCTATAGTTGCAAATCGGATCATCGATAAATTTTTCAATCATCGGAGTCCACATGTCCCATTTTTTTGTCATATCATTTGCCACATCATCTGTGGAAAAGATATAAGAACTATTAACTTTGTAAAACATACCTACCTTTCTATGGGATTTCAGTATAATCCTAAAGTTTCTTATTTGCATAAAAATCACAACATTTTCTTAAATTGCAATTTAGAACGATCTAAGTTGCCAAAAAAAACTCGACTTCTAAAATAATTGCAAGTTACAACTTAATTTTTCAAAATAAGAGTAGGAAAAAATAAAATCACCTTCAACTTATAATTGTAGTGTGTCTGTGATATATATACATATATATATATATATATATAATTGATTTGTATTTGAGTCATGTACTATGACATATTGACATGTGACAATATTGTTACTTTGAACTATCAAGAATATAAATTTTCGAACAAAACATAAAACAATTTAATATATGTCAGCAAAGCAATACACCACATAATTAGTTACTCGGCGATATCCCTTTTTAGTCGCCTGATCCCTTTTCGAGAAATAAATTAGTGCTGCAAGAGTTTGCAACTTCCAAAAATAAGTTAAAATGACCATCAAAGTTTATATTGTTAAAAATCCAAAAGCTTCCAATGAATTTTCTCCTGGGAACACACTTACTAGCCTGTATAGTTTAATTTAGTTCCTGAGAACACACTTACTAGGCTCCAAAGAGCAAGTTGAAGGTGCGTCGTTTTTTTCTACTCTTCTTTTGAAAATGTAAGTTTTCAATTGCAATTATTTTAGAGGTAAAGTTTAATTTCTTTTATTTTTGTTGGCAACTTAGATTTAAATTTGCAATTCAAGAAAATGTTGTGATTTTTATGCAAATATGAAACTTTAGGATTATATTGCAATTCCTTGAAAAGGCTGGTGTTTTTTTTTTTCGTACAAATTTAAAAAATTGTATCTTTTTTTATAAATAAGGTGACAAATGATATGGCACTTTTCCGGACACGTTGATTCCGATGATCGAAAAATTTATCGATGATTTGATTTGTAACTATTAGTAAAAGTGGTGCTTTGTTTTGATAAATTATAAAAGTTAGGTTTTAGTTATAATTTTAAAGATAGGTGGTGATTTTTCTGATCCAACCCTTATTGCACTTATTTTTAGGTGTTTATGATGAAGTTGAAAAAGGTATGCGTTTGGTTACGTGGTGATCACCTCCATCCGACTTAGCACGACAAACAAGTAGATGAGATTGGCTGCCTGCCTGCCTTCTTCTTACATAATACCACCATATTCATATGCATGCATCTTCCATGCCTTTTTCATGATAAGTTATATTTTCGTACAAATAGAGATACACGACTCGTGATTCTGCCCACGCCCTGAATTATACGATTTTAAGAATCGTATATTTAGTGTACATGAAAATTTGTGTTAAATTAGCATTACTAGTTCTATTTTCGGTCACTAATCACTATGAATGACAAAACTATTTTGTTTGTAAGAAAAGCTTAAGAAATATGGTTATAAAAGGATAGTGGAGTGGTCAGGTCGTGGTCGTAATCTTATTTTTGTTTAGACATTAAAAATTCTAAGATGACCCCATATTCAGGTGTTGCATTGTGTAAAGGCATTATTGACTTTTAATAAAAAATAAATAACTTAAAAACTTATTACAAAGTGATTACGATTTCTGTTATCCATAATCATTATAATATAATCTATATATATATATAAAAGCAAAACGGAGGACATTTATGTCATTGTAACTTTCCCGCCTAAAATTTTATCAATAATTTGGTAAGTTCATGATAATTTTGGTAAGTTCATAATTTTCTTTCAATTTTTTAAAATGAAAATAACATTTTTATTTCTAATCCGTTTTTTATGTAAAATATATCAAATTATTCGTCTTTTCACGGTGTTCAGTTTGACATACATTTCACATATATTATAATGATATGTTTAGTTTGAAAAATACTTTTTTATTGATTATTATTGGGATTATATTTGAGTGTTTATTGTAAATTGGACAATACTGTTGGGTCTATGCTGCAACTAAAAAGTAATAAAATAATCATCTGAAAAAGAATATTAGTTAAGATAATTTTAAAATACAATAAATTTATTTATTTTATTTGACATTTATTTTTAATTTTTTTACTTATGTTATACCCGCGGTAAAAAAAATAATTGCTTAAATAGTGAAACTCCTATTTTATTCAATTAAAGGTAAAAATTAATAAGTATGAAAGCTTTGTGCATATGTCTGTTTACATATCATATACATTATTGAGATTATTTTTTATTACTTCTTCATATTTTTATATAATGTATTTTGTTACAATTATTTTATTAAATAAGTTTACTCTTTGCAACCTAAGCAATTTTGATCGCATTAATCCATTTTTATCTCTAAATAAATATAATATATATAACAAAAACGTATAATTTATTTGAATAAATTATCATACCAAATAAAACTTGAAAACATTCAAATATCTGAAAATATCACATACTTTAAATAATCAATCTACTTTTGGATTTTATTTTGTTAAAGGTAGGATTACTAAAGAATAAAAAGTATATGAGTATATCACCAAGTGAAATGTTACAAGTTGCAAATGATAATCTGATTTTAGAAAGAAACAATCAATTATGTATAGTTATAACTTAGAAATGTTTTAAATATATTAAGAAATCTACACATATATAAAAGCTACTTCCTTCGACCCAAAAAAAAAAAAAAGTGTCGCTTTAAACTTTTTTTGAAAAAATAAGGATGAGTGGAAATGATAAATATATCTACACCTATTTATATGTTGTGGATTTAAGAAAATATAGTCAACTAAAGTAAATAAGTTGTTTATGGTAAGATTTGAAGAATTGTGTTTTTATTTCTTTAGTTGCTTAAATGACATTTTTTTGACAATTTCATTTTCTCTAAAGTGACACATTTTTCAAACCAGAGGGAGTACAAGTGAGTTATAATTATAGATTGCATTTTCCACCAAAATATTTTCTGTAATTTATGGTTATTTGTACAAGTGCCAACTTTTTTATTGTTCGTTCATTTTTTTCATTTTGCCCTTCTTTCTAAGAAAATTCATTTTTCCCATTTTTAATTACCAATAAATTTATTTTTATCTTAAACATTTTTTTACATATTATATATGAAAATAATCATCTTTTTATGATCTCTAATTTTGACATTCATAGTGTGATATTATATTAAACAAATATACAGTTGTTAGTGGTTGATTATTTACTTATTTGATTATATTTGAGTACATATTGTGGATATTTACTGATGTCATATTTACGCTGCAAATACGATTTAGTTAAACAATACTGTTAAAAATATTTTTTATTTTATTTTTTAAATAATTTATTTTATTTTTATTTATGGTATTTACCTTTTATTCATAAATTATTCTATATCTATACTAATATACATATAAATGTGTGTGTGTATAGTAAAATAAAATAAAATAAAATGGAGTCAAATATGTAAAAAAAATCATAGTTCTGTTCAATTGCAAATCATATATTCTCAAGAATTTTATTTATGTATGTGTCCCTAAAGATAAGTTGTTATAGTGTCAACATTATATCAATTTGTTTCTTTGTCAACAACTCTTTTCTATGTTTTTTTAAATGCTAACAAGTTTTTTTTGTTTTTAATCTGTTTTACATATAATATATCAAATTAATAATCATTTCACCTTCTTTAAGTTGAATTATGTGTTAAGTCTTTTGTGGATTAGACTATGTATATAGTGAATTAGATTATATAAAAATAAATAAATTGACAAATTTTAACAATGAAAATATGAGATTATTCAGAAAGAAAAATTTAATTTTCTTATAATTATCAATGTACTTTATCACTATCTTATCTTTTTTTAATAAACTGTGTGTTATTATATTTGTATTTTTTTCCAACACATGCAATTAATTGGACTATTTGTGGTTATTCACATAGGTTAAGAATGATAAGGTATATTTGAGTTTTTAGAAAGAAAAAAAAAAATAGCATTTTTTATTTGTTATTATTTAATATTTATTTTTAGTTGTATCAATAACAATATTTTTTATTCATAAATAATAAGTATATATTTAATCCAAAAATTTTAGAGGAGAAACGAATATTTACACTATTTAAAATTTTACTATAATATAATTCAAAATTTTAAAATATTTACATTATTAAATAATAAAGTAATATAAAATTGAATTTAGTTAAAATATTATTCTACTAGCAGACATCCGTGCATAGTACTAGTATTAGTTAAAAAGCAACATTCAGACACCACAAACTTAACGTGGCTAAGCCTACTCTAAAAAAAAAAAAAAATAACACTAAAAAAGAAGATTAAAACAGAAACAAAAACAAAAAACTAAATAAAACAAAACGTGGCTAAAGCCTACTCTGAAATAATATTTTGGGACACGTCATCAAATTAAACTATTGAGATATTTAGATAATGTTTCGAATAAGTCTTGATCAATGCATATGTGATAAGGTATTCAATTCATTCCTTATGAGTCATATAAATATCTTTTTATTTTTTATCATTTGAATAAAAGTACAATCCCATAAAATTAACAATTCACACTAATAAGAATTGTTTTTTTTTTTATTTAACCTTATCAATAATATGTAACTAGTTCATTAACTCAAGAATTTAAAGTTTTACTTGAACTACTTAAATGAGACACTGACTTTGAAATGTAACTCTCAGTTTGGAACACTAAATATTTTTTGAAACAAGACCTTATTATGGAACGGAATGTCACACCCACCCTTATAAATTAATTTTTACACTAAATTTAACCTTACAAAACCTGTATTTTTTTTTTTTCCAAAATTAACAATCTAAAATACTTCCTCGATATTAAAATCTCACCAACATGTATTCACATAGTTCTAAGTCAAGTACAACAGTATTACTCTTCTTTCAACAACATATTTACCAAAATATACATATTAAAGTTCATTAAATTGAACATGTCCAAAATGATTGTTACCACACTAGCAAAAGCCCAGTGAGTCCACGGTTTAGCCCTACAGATAGTCATTCATATACATAAAGTCCCAAAACTTACAGAAGCTCCCGCAGCATGTCAGTTGGACTGAGCTCACGCATAGTCAAATTTACCTACAATGCAACAACTACGTGAGCTAAAGCTCAGTAAGCAGAAATCATGCATGACAAATGCGTGAATGATGAGATGCAATTTACAAAATCATTTCTTTCTAACTCTTTTCTCAAAAGAAAGCTTTTCGGTGGGAACTGGCTCCCTTCACTGGCACAACCTCACCAGAATACCACTCATTGGCCATGCTCGTGACTATCAAGGGTCCCTCCTCCTCCCTTATAGTCCACCCGAGACATAATCAATGGTTGGTACGACCAAGTGGCTATCCTTTCGAGACTACCAGGGGTCCGCTTCCTGCCAGCCCCTGCATTCCACCGAAAGTCTACCTCTTCCCGTACCTATCATCGTAAAGGTGCTGAAGTGGGAACCTCTTCCGCGTGCACGCCTGTCACCGGAAGCATCCCTAGAGACACCATATATACTATATAACTCATAATGTGCTAGTGGTGACCAATCCCAAGACATCTTTAGTTATGAAATTAGGTTATTTTGACCTCTTTCATGTACACATGCAAATTCTTGCAAATGTTAATGCTCATGATTGATATGCTCACCAGTTTACTATTAATAATGAAATAAAACACTTTATGCAGAGATATACGGTTGCACATATTATACTCAATCAACACAAATAATATGCATCAATACTATGTTCAAGCATTGTAGTTGCAGATGGATTTCTACTTACCTCTTCACCGTTGGCAATTATCTGAATTTCCTACTCTTACACCGTTGTCGTTAATCTATAATTTCATGATAACATATAAATTAATTAACCTAATAAAAGTAAGAGTTTTAGTTTATTAAAATACCATCAGAATGGAATAACCCTAATTAATTAATAATTAAAACATCATGTTGTGTATACACATATTTGAGCCTTATTTCATTAAAGAATTATGTACATAATGTAAAATCTTTACGTGTAATATATCTATAAATTGCACACTTCCAGTTTTATCACTTCAATGCAATTATTTCATTTTATTTTTTTTATGCAAATATTTTCTCAATAGATTCACATATAATCAATGTTAAACTACCAAAATTAATTGATAAAATCATTACTATAATCCTACCTTGGTTTCACATAAATTAAGCATAACCTGCAAACTAGAGGTGATGAATCTCAATAGAAAATTAAAAGAATTTGTTCCCACTTTCAATTACATATCAAACGAATTAGCTTTTACCACTTGAAATAAGAGTTTACTCCCTAGTTTATAAATAATTTCTTTTCACCAAAAAATTAACCTGATTCACAATAATTATTACTCACCTCACAAGCCTAATACGTATTATAAAAGTAATAAAGAACAAAAGGTTTTTGATGCAAACCTGATTATGCTGATTAGTCTTGTTGCTACAATCAATTATCCTCCATTTCATTCTTGGAACACTATTAACTAGCTTAAACCCTTTATTTTATTTTTTCATTTGATTTGATACATGTTATGATAGAGAAGAATGGTGCACGTGTCCTAAACACAAGCAACCACCTTTCCTCTTAGTCTTTTTATTATTATTATTATTATTATTATTATTATTGTTGTTGTTGTTGTTGTTGTTGTTGTTGTTGTTGTTGTTGTTGTGACAATAAAACCATTTACATATCTAACACTTCCATGTACTACATAATGTTCTATATTTTAAACTTGTCACGTATAGTCTTAAATTTTGTAGCATGTCCCAATATTTTAAATTAGGGGGTTCTTGACTACCAAAGTAAACATCTCCAAATTAGTTGCAAAAATATAAAATAACGTAATAAATATAATAAATTAATTATTATAAAACTATCACGCAAATAGCATATAAAAATATGGAATGCATGAAATGCAAAAATTATATTGGCCAGTGAGTTGTGAGAGGCGCGGGTATTACACGGAAGGAGTATTTTTATGGGGTAATTCTCTTGTATACCAGTTGCATGGATTTTAGACCCATGCAATCAGGGTTGCAGATGAATACGCGAGTTGTGTACAGTGCTTTGTAGAAAGCGTATTAATATTTATGTTGAAACGAATTACTTATTATGAAGAAAGATATTATAATGGAAGTGTATTAATGTATATGCTAATACGCATAATGTTTTTTGATAAAAAAAAAAAATTATGGATACAACTATTTGCAAACTATCAAATTTCTTAACGCAACCCACTAATTAAGTATATTAAAATATTATTATATAATGACTTAAACACCCTTGATGATAATAGGACATTAGTAATTAGAGTTTGGACACAATAATATCATTTACATTAAATAAAAATAAAAATAAGTAAAACAAAATAAAGAAAACTAACACACAGTTATTGTCTCAGTTCTGAGTTATTATATTCTTTATTCACATATTCTACAATGACCATTTCCATTATTGTCTATTGTGCTTAAGATATCTCAGACTTATGTCGAAACCTAGTTTAGAAGGTGTAAAGCATGAATCTTCAAATTAATTTTAAAATTTTCGTTGTCTTTCTGCCAAATTGTTGTCCCAAAATTCAATTGGGGAAGACCATAGGGGTGGATTTGAGTAGCGGCTTTCTGCAATGGCTGGTAGGGGTGGGAGTATGTCAGGTTATCCGACAGGGGTCTATGGCCCAGCCTACATAGGATCTCTTTTTGGCCCAGCCTATTTGACAAACGAGTCATGTCTAGGCTTTTTTCCAGGCTTATTTACTCAAATAGGTCAGACTTGGGCTTCAAATAAGACATTAAGACCTTAAAAACCTAACAAACCGATGTACTTGAAATTTAACTCTATAAAATATATGTATAGTATATTTAATATACCCAATATACAAAATATAATATTTATATATATATATATATATATTACATAGAATATAATATATATTTATATATTTTAATCATTAAATACTCCATTTTATATATCTAAATTGTGTAAAACTTAATATAAACTTATAAATAGATGTCTTTTGTAGGCCTTTAATAGGCATTAAATAGGTACAGATCAGGCTTGCTTTTAAAAAGGTCAAACTTGACCATAAAAAAAAAAAAAAAATCTTTTGATAATAATAAATCAGGTATGTACCTAGCGTTTGTGAATCGGACTCAGACGATCCAATCTAAAGTCTAGTCTAACCCAATCTATTCTCAACCTTAAGGACTGGGGAGGGAAGGAAGACGGCTGCGTTTGACGCTTGGGATTGGGAGGGGGTTGTTTAATTTCCTTTCCTTGTGTTTTGTTTTTATTATATAGGATAGGATAGATATTTATTATATTTTAATAAACACTTTCTAATATATTTTGCTTCAGAAAAATTAACTTATAGAGAAGGGTAATATTTTGTATTAAGAAAATTGTACTAATGTTTTAAATAAGTGAGCTACATTAAGAATTAAGCTAGGTTAAGAAATTTTGGGGGATACGAATAGCCGCCATCAAAATTTATTATGCTGATAGTTTGATGTATTAGTTGAGTAGTTTGGGGAAAAATTCGAAACTGGTCATGTATGTTAGGACCTGTCCGAAACTGGTCCTCTATGTTTCATAATATCAATTTTGGTCCTGTATCTTTCATGTGTTGTCCAATTTAAGGACAAAATCTAATTCCGGTCACTTAAGTCGCCGGAGACTAGCACGTGCATGTCACGTGATTAATAAAATTAGGGGAATTTCGCCATGTGTCTAGCCATGCTGATTAGGATTTCATGTCGCCCTTCTTCGCCAGCTGAAACTTCTCCGCCGTCGCTAATCCCTACTCCTCCTTCGTCGGCGTCACCTACTCCTCCTGCCGCATCACCATTCTTTCCTTAGATACTGGCCTCTCCGACTCCCCCGGCCTCGTCAGCACTCTCTCTTCCGCCATTACAGACCTCACCGAGCTCACACAACTCATCATCTTCGCTGACATTATCACCGGCCCTATTCCACCGGCAATCGCCTCCCTCTGCAACCTCAAAGTCATCTTCCTCACCAACAACCGTCTCACCGGAGAAATTTCAACTCGATTTTTCACCTTGCCGAATCTCCATACCCTATACCTCGGCCGTAATCATCTCTCCGACGGAATTCCACCGTCGTTAACCGCCATGAATCAACTCAAGTCTAAATCCTCGCCTCCAACAAACTCTCCGATGAAATACCCCCAATCCTCCCGCAGCAGCTCCTCCATCACTTATATTCTCCTTTTAAAACGCGACTTTGCGATGGAATTATGAATTTTCAATTTTTTTTTATCTAATGACATGGAAATCCTAATCAGCATGGCTAGACACGTCGCGAAATTCCCCTAATTTTATTAATCTTGTGACATGCACGTGCTAGTCTCCGGCGACTTAAGTGACCGGAATTAGATTTTGTCCTTAAATTGGACAACACATGGAAGATACAGGACCAAAATTGATATTATGATACATAGAGGACCAGTTTCGGACAGGCCCTAATATACAGGACCAATTTCGAAATTTTCCCAAGTAGTTTGTCAATGTGTTATTTACTATTTCTTTAGCTTTTCCTATTTTTCTTTATCTTTTCTCTTTTTCGATATCATTCAATGAGTTAGGGTAGTAAAAGGCTTGTGAGAGTTAACTGTTATGGTGTTGTGTCCTGCCTTTGTGGTCTACACACTTTATACGGCTCCTACTCCTGTTCTTCGGTGGATTATCTAGATCAGTTTCATAACCTTGTTTTATCGTTGTTTGAGTCTCCTCAATTTCTTCAATAATTGTGTAAGCAGGTCTGAAATGAAAAATTGTTTATTATAACTATTTTATGATTTGCAATACATATTTAATTCGTCAATATCCTTCACTCACGTACAATTGATTCGATAATGGTATTCATAGTATATAAAGTCCTTTTGTACACACAAATTCATCTATTTTTTAGCAGAAATACATATTTATAGGGTTTGAAAAGATGAATAAATAAGCCTAAATGAAGAGAAGGTAATTTACGAATATGACCTTGTGAAGCAACATATCCTATTATGGTAATATGTTGTGGTTGTTGACTAAGTTTTGTTTAGGAAAGAATATGGTCACATTTTGATAGCTTTACAATAAATATGCATCAAATTTGGTGGGGTAGGCTAACCTTCAATTATAACTTTTGGATGTCCCCTTACTGTTTTTGCAAATTGGGATGTGTTCATGTGGGTGGTGCTACTACTAGGAACTCAACTTTTTTGTTAGCCTACAATCATATTTTCTAATAAAACAAAATTAATTTTTCTTTTCCTTTTTTCTTTTTTGTAATCTTGTGGAAACTATAAAGTCGAGTAACGGTCACAATTACATCACTTGGGCCGATAATTCTGTGGCTTGTTTACTTGATTTTTGTTAGAGCTGGCTAGAGCCCATACGTATTCTCGGACCTGCGGAACAAATTTGGCTACTTTAACTAATATGCTGGCTAAAATCTTTTAAAACCCGTCTCAATCGCTCGAATTGTACCGTTATATATATTTTCTTAAGATAAATTATGGCTAATTATTCCACGTAAAATCGCACTGCAAAGGCTATGCAATTGAAAATTCGGTGTATAACTGCACCGATCAAACCGTCGTTCTGTCGAATAGTCACATAGTAATTTTACTAGTATAAGTTATAGTATTTTCGACATATTATCACTAAATTAAATTATCCCACTTAATTAATTAATTATATTATTTCTTTCCAAGTTTTGAGTGGTGAATTTTATTATTTCTTTTTCAAGTGAGAATTTCGGCTACTAGTTTTCATTTTCTGACAGTAAATTTATTTTATTAGATTTGTGTTTTGTGAAAGTGGAATTGGATTTTGTTAACATTTACTTAAACCATCCCGAACCATTTTAAATCGTACAATTAATTTTCTTTGATAAACCGTGGTTGAAAATATAGACAATTAACCAACCATAAGAAGCAATGCATTTAAGTTTTTCTGAAAAAAAAACGTATAACCGCACCGTGTGAACCCCTGACTTTAACCACAAATTTCTAATGCCTGAATTAGTTTCATACCTCCAGATCTGTCTTGAAAATTTCAATCGCAGGAATTGGTGTTTACAAACTGTTTTTGGGTCTTAGAATAATTTAAAGTAATTTTAAATGTTTGTAAATAGTTAAAATCGATTATCAGAACTACAGTTGATTTTCAGCAGCCAACTTCTGTTCAAACTAATTAGTGTGATTCTAGAGCCTTTTCTAAATGAAGTGCTGAGAAATATTTATTTTGCAAATATTCAACTTGTTGATCTAATTCCTTTTTTATTTCCTGTTATATTTTTAAATAAATTGCAAGCACCAGCTAAGTATAGTAATTGCTTCGGAAATGAAATAGTAGTAAAATTTGTAAATGCTGTCCTATCAAATTTAAAAAGTGTTTAAAATATATTAAAAGTTATATAATAATTATAAATATAATTATTGAAATTATTCATCCGCTTCCCATCTCAACAAGTAGGGATTTGCACGGAGCTTGAAGATTGCCGAAATTCGCCTGAACCTCGTACCAAATAAGTTTTTAATCGAAAAAATCCGTTGATCATTTGACTTATTCTGAATCAAATTGAACATATTTTTTTTATATATATAGATTTGGATTTTTCTCAATTTTCCGAACTAAAAATCGTACTGAATCATACCGACATTATTGAACCGAACAACCGAATAAAATAATAAATTATAAATTTAAAGATATAATATCTCTACAAGATTAATTTAAATAAGAATGAAAAATTAAATTATTCATAATTTTGTGGTTAATTATATTTTACATATATAATTAAAGAACCTTATATTTAATATATTATATAATTTTTGAAGGGAAAATCCATTTTTAGTCCTGTATGTTGGGGCTTGTCTAGAAAAAAAAATCTTGAATGTTCTAAATTTCAATTTTAGTTCACCATATTTCGAAAAAAAATCAATTTAAGGACACTAAACACTGGCAATCAGTAATTGCGTCGAAATCAGTCACGTGCACCCCATATGACCACTGAATTGGGGACTTCCAATCAAATAGCTAACGTAATAGTTATATTCCAGTGGTACATGCCAAAGTAATTAAATCAACACACCCAAAAAAATACATAACCTAAATCCAAATCAGCATTAGACTTCCTAAAGGAAATAACTCATTGTTCCAAATCAGCATTAGACTCCTAGAGAGATATAACTCGACTTTTTGGGGCTTTGATTTAATTACTTAGCATGTACAGATTGAATCATAACTGTCATGTTAACTATACTTGACATGTACAGCTGGAATCATAATTGTCACGTTAATTACTTGATCGGACATTCCCAATTTATTGGGTCACATGTGGCATGACAAATTCCGGCACAGTTAGTTGTCATTGGTGTCTAGTGCCCTTATATTGGCATTTTTTAAAACATCATGGACTAAAATTAAAATTTCGAAACATAAAAAAAAATATTCTTGATAAGTTATAACCAACATGACCAAAATTGAATTTTTGCCAAATTTTAAAACACAAGTTAGTGAGTTGGAAACAAATTTAATATAATAAAATTATTTATATTAATGACACGTCAAAATATATTTCGTTCAAATTGAATCTATTATTAAATTATAAAAGTAAAAAAAAAAATTAAAAAAAAAAATCTACTTATCCAAACTGAATCAAATTGAACCATTTCACTATATTCAAAATTCAGAATCAAACTGTTTGAAAAGAGAACCAAACTGTCCTCAAAAGAAAAATAACATTTGAAACCATATTATCCCCAAAAGAAAATTAACATTTAAATTATTTGGTATAAATTTGGTTATGTTCAAATAAGCAAGCACAGCCCTACCTTGGCTAGCTACTTAACTTCAATGTTATTTGGTATGCCGAAATAGGCTAACTCAGGTAGTAAAATCACTCACCAATAACTTACTTATATCCCGGATGAAAATACGACATTTTCGAAACGAAATTCGAATGTAATAGATTTTTGTTAGAATTTCTTTAAAATATTTCCGAAATTTCAAAAAAAATCTGAAATATGTCCAAAATTTTGCAATTTTGCCGAAATTTCGGTGAATTCAGTGAAATCTCGATGGAATTTCAATTAATTTTGTTAAATCTGGTGAAATTTAGGATATTTTCAATTTCTTTTAAATGATTGACGTAATATGCAATTGACTCTTCTTTGAGTTAAAAACATATTGAACAAAAAAAAAAAAAAAATGATAAAAAACAAAAGTTGTCGACATTTTTAATATGTATCTTATTGTTAAACATTTGACATCTTTTATATTGTTTAATGTTTATAACTAAAAACACTATTGAACAAAAAAAAAAAAAAAATTTATGATGAAAAACAAAACTTGTGGACATCTTTTATATTGTTAATACTAGTACTATTCCCGTGCGATGCACGGAAGTTTATTTAAAAAGTAATGATTTTAATAAAACTAAATATGATATAGTCTAATATTTAAATATGTGATTGTTTTACCCTAATAAAATATTTTTTTAAATGTAGAATAACACATAAATAAAATTATAAGTAATGTGAATATAAGTTTCTCGCATGTTATACATGAATTTAATATAACTCACTTTATATATAGGTATGTTATATATGTCTATATATAAAAATTAATATTAAGATAAATATCTTTTTCAAAATGTTCATTTCTTATCTTTGAAATCCAAACACATATTTAGTGTGTCTATTTCATTCTCCACCTATATGAATTATAGCTTAATTAATTATGAATGTTAAAACAAACATAAATATTTAACTATCAACTCATATTATTAAATAAAATAAACTGAATAATGTTATAGTAAATTATTTTTCTTTCATTTTATCTATTCTACTTTAAATATTTAAATTTATCTAAATAAAATTTTAAATTTTAATTATAACTATTTACTTTTAAAAAATCTTAGTTGCAAGTTTTAATACCTTACTTAGTATTTTAGATATACAAAGAATAACAAAATAACAAAATAAGATTCAAAAGTTATTCAATAGTTGGAATAACAAAATAAAACATCTTTTGTTTTTTTTGAATAGTTCGAATGACAAAATAAAACATAAGAGTTCTTCAATATTTCTTAATACTTTCATATATATGTTGAAAAGTTTCAATTAGATTATACGTTTATATTGTAAATAGTAGATTCATCTAAAGATACACATTGGTTAATGTAAACAAATTGCAAAATGTGAAAAATAAAAAAAAAGACATAATTGAGATTGGTTAATGTTACCAAGTATTGTTTAGGTTGCAAAGTCTAAAAAATATATATAGTTTAAGTTGGTTAATTTTGCTTATTTAAAAGAAGTTTAGTTGCAACTTGTATAATAGCATGGTTTAGGTTGCAAAGTGTAATTATTTATAGAAAAGTAACACTAATATATGCAAAATATAAAAAAGTAATATTTTTTTTAAGATTAATTACCATATATAAAGTTATATATATGAGCAAAAGTCATAGTTTTGTGATTTATCAACAAAAATAATTATTATAACAAATTAACATTAGCAAATTTAATAATTTAATAAGATGATTATAAATCAAATATTAACTATCGCTTTTAATTCGATATAGTATGTGTTCAACTGTATATACAATGATTTTTCTCTCAATGTAATAAATGAAGAAAACTTGAGATAATTCAAGTCAAATAAATCAAACTGATTATTTGTCGTTATAATGAAATAATCAAGTAATATAATTTTTAAAGAGAATTATTTGAATGATTTTTCATTTTGTTCCGAATCAATGTTATATTTGTTTTGCAACCTACTATAAATATTGAAATCTTACTCAATGCTATATTTGTTTTAATATATATACACATATGAATGTCAAAACGAATATCGTCAAAAGATGATTAATTTGATATAGTATACATAATAAATATATGAGAAATTGAAAAAGATATTTGCCACCTTAAAAAGTAAAATTAATTTTGAATCTTACCAAATGTGACAATAACTTATCAATCACAGTCTGAAATTTAGGCTGGAAAGTGCTACTTACAGAAGTGACCCTACCGTGGCTTATATATATATATATATATATATATATATATATATATATATATTTTTTTTTTTTAATTTATAAAATAAATTTTAAATTCTAACTATAAATAATTTAAAATATCCATGAAATATATAATAAACGGAACAATGCTATTTTATTTGGGTAGTTCATATGTAAAGTAAAGTTTAATATTGTTTTTCTTTATGTCCTTACTTTTATTTTATATATTTTTTTAATTTATCTAAAAAACTTTCAAATTCTAATTATAATGTTAGATTTTCATTTGCAACGTTTGAGATTTCATTTGGTGATTTCAAATATACTTAAATAATTTTATTTAAGAAATTCTTATTTTAACAAAATAAAATTCAAAAGTTATTTAATAATTCAAATAACAAATTAAAGTCTATGAGCTCTTCAAAATATTTAGATATTTCCGTATTTTATATGGTATTGTAAATTATTTATATAAAATGTTATATTTTTCTTACAAATAATTTATTTATTTGAAGATAAAAATTGATTAATGCGGAAAAAACTATTTAGATTGTTAAGAGTAAAAAAGACAGTTGATGTTGATTAGTGCGACAAAGTATTATTTAGCTTACAAAGTTTAAACATATATAATTGAATATTAGAAAAAGTAAAAAAATTAAAAAGATTGCAAAAATTAACAAATGTCATAATTTAGGCTGCAGAGAATAAATTTCCTTAAAAGAGTAATCTTAACAAAATACACATTATTAAAAATATAAATAGGTAATTTAAAATAATTATAAAAAATACTCATGATTTTTTTAAAGAAATTATTTTACTAATTTTAGTTGCAACTAAAACCAAAATATTGTAGTTCAAGTTACAATGACGATCAATTATAACACAAAAATTAACAAACAAACAATCCGTTTATTCAAATCAAATATCTCATTATAATGTATGTGATATGGATGTCAAATCGAAGCTCGTGAAAAGATGAATAATTTGGTATATTATGCATAAAAGTCGGATTTAAGATGAAAAAATTATTTGTATTTAAAAATAAATAAAAGAAAGTTATGAACATACCAAAAATAAGAAAAGTTACTAATTATATTCTAAAATTTTTGGAGGGAAAACTAAAATGACACTAATACCCTCCATTTTACTTTTATATATAGATATATAGATTTATAAATTAGTTGCAAACATTTTTATTTGTATCAATATTTTTCCTCAACATGTGCATTTAAATTAATTTTTGTAAAATATTTTCTTCAAGTTTCAGATGTTCAAAACAATCAATAAATTTCTTTAAAAACTGTATTGATATTTCTATCGGAATCGAAATTTCTCAGAATTCAATCCGAAATCAAAATTTCTCTGCATTAATATTTCTACTGAAATCAAAATTTCTCTAAATTTCTGCATCGATATTTCTACCGAAACAAAAATTTCCCTAAAATTGAAATACCGATATTTTTCAAAAAAACCAATATTTATTTCCTGGTTATAACTCATAACCTAATTATACAATTAATCTTTCAGTTATTCAATCGATTGTGCTTATATAATTTATCACAATTCAAATCAAATTTAAAAATTTATGAATAATATTTTGAGTGATAAATCAAACTCACACAGCCTCAATATACACGATCCATTTTCCCATACGATGAGCATAAAAAGACAGTTGACGTTAGAATGAGAAGATAAATATTCGGGCATTACAGGCAGCAGAAAATATGAACAAATTTAAGCTGCAAAGCGGGTACCGACATCTTCAATTTCCGCACTTTAAGATTAGGCTTCTGCAGATCTTTATTTTCTACAGCGCCTATGTACAGTGCGATTTCTCAGGATAAATAAGAATATACAGTGCGTGTGTGCGCGTGTGTGTTGGCGCCTGGCGGAGGGGTAGGGCGGCGGTTGAGCTGCTGAGGAAGAAGATGCAATTGAACTTAATCAGAGATTGCCATATTTATAGCGAAGCCCTTATGTTTTATCATAATGGACTGGGCTTTTCAGTTCTCAGAAAGGCCTACGAATTTACTAATAGGCCTGAATCCAGTATATTGTAGAGGGCCACAAGACTAGCGGAATGGGCTTTCTGGCCAGGGTATGATTATTAATGTGTTTTTTTGCTATATATATATATGAATTTCTACTACATTTGAAAATAAGTATACTTTCTCGTCCATTTATACATACTATTTCAGAAAAGAAAAATGGTAAAAAAAATAAATATTTTTGAGATTTCTACTTCGAGAAAATCTCTTAATTTTGGAACTTTGTTACATAAAAGTTATGTAGTTAAGATTTTCACTCTTGAAACATATCTTAAAAAATCAATTTGCTCATTAGTTAATTAAGTTACTGTATTTGGCCACGCAAAAAAAGATGAATAGAGAGAAAAAGAAAAGCCATTTTGTTATTGATAAAAGTGGTTAGAAAATGTGTTTGATCTGGAGTTTGGGACGCCAAGGAAGGAGAATTGACCTTTGGAGCTCCCAACCAACACCTACAATATCATACTCGTATGCTCGTCTATACCAACGGAAACAATCATTATCAATTTATTCATAAGACTCCAATTATATTTATGTTGTTGATTAACAATATTTTATTTCGGGCTCTAAACTGGGAATCCTTCGCCTTCGGTCTTATAAACATCGTTACATTTTCTATTTGATGTCTAAAAATAATACTTATATATATTTTACTATATTTTTTTGTTGGAGTGGGGTCAGTGGGAATCGATCTCCCGACCTATTCTTTGTGTTACAAGATGTACTGTCAGCTAAGCTATTTATATTTTAGTATAACATTTTACAATCCAGATTATAAATAGTAGAGGAGGTCTCTTGTGCACTAGTTGTACGGATCTTAGACTCGTGTAATTCGGATCGTGGACCAAAAGATATATTTATGTCTAAATGTATTACATGTTGTGGTAAAGGTATCATTGTGGAAAGATATCACCATTTACGTTTAAATGTATTACTTGTTCTGAGTAAATGTATAAATCGTAATATTCATTTTAAATTACATCGTATAGCCAATGCACGTAAGACTTTTGCATAAATAGAGATCAACTCCTACCAAATTTCATTGGGAATAGATGAAGGTTTTTCCCCCCGGAACTTGATTGGTTTTTTAATGCATATTATAAAAATATCTCATAGTTATAGCTGTATATTAATCTCAGATTATTAGAATGATGGAAAATATAGTATTACTACTAACTTGTATAAAGTATAAACAGATCCAAAAACGAAATAAAGAATAATCTTTTTATTAATATACTAAAACGTTACATTGATCAATATATATATTAATGTGTATATATACTATTTTAAACTTAAACTTTGGAAGACTTCTCTGTAAATAATGTTGAATGTAAAATAAAAATATAGCCTTTTATAGAAACCAAAGTATTTAAGTCATTTTTACATTTGTGATTTAAACATAGCAACATACAGTTCTTCATGAATAAATCATGGTCTCAAAAGATATAGATTAACTAATGAAATGGATCGTCATTGACTTTTATTTATTATTATCAGCACTAAACACACTGACACCACCTACACCGAAATTTGTTTTCTTTCAAATTTAATGCGTAAGACGTTTAACCTGAATGAATCATAGACATTCTAGGTGATAGGGATAACCCGATCACTTCGGGTCGGACTCATACTTTGGCCCACTGACCGGCCCAGCACGCGTAGGCCCAGCAGGTCCGAAAGCACGCGTCGGTCCAGTAGCATACGCTGGCCCAACTTATGGCCTGTTCCGCGACTCAAGGCCCATTCCCAACTGCCATGCAGATTTTGTGGGCCAGATTATAGGAATTTAGTTAGGGTTTTGATTTGATAGTATAAATAGGTGAAAAGAACTCTGAATTAGGGTTCGCACTTTGCATTCTGTAATACGCACCGTAAACTCCACGTTCTAGTAAAAAGGAACACCTCGGCGATTGCCGTTTTCTGCCCGTGGACGTAGATCTCCGGATCGAACCACGTAATTCTTGTGTGTTCTTATATTGTTTACGTAGATTCTTGTTTAATTGTGTGGTTACCGGATTGCGCGTTATCAAATTGGCGCCGTCTGTGGGAACCATAACCGCAGCCGCCAGGCCGCCCTCCGCCGCCTCGGAACCATAACCGCCGCCACCAGGCCGCCCTCCGCCGTCTCGGCATCATAACCGCCGCCGCCAAGCCGCCCTACGCCGTCTCGGCATCATAACCGCCGCCGCCAGGCCGCCCTCCGCTGTCTCGGCATCATCAACGCCGCCGCCAGGCCGCCCTCACCGCCGAGCCTCCCAAGACCGGCCTCGATCCACCGCCACTCGATCCTCATCCAATTCCGGGTAATACAATTACTGTTCATGTTGATGAGTCTGTTTATCTGGAGCGTGTGAAATTCTTCAAATCTTACACTATGAATGTTCAAATCTACTGCTGATAGAGATAGAATAGCTCGTTCCAATCATGCTGAGGAACCAGTTTTTTGGTTCAACAGCAACACATAAGTTTCTCAAAACGAGAAACCATGCTGGATTGCAACACGGCCGTGTCACACAAACGACACGGCCGCGTCAAAATCGTGTTCAACAGCAACACGGCCGTGTCACACAAACGACACGGCCGCGTCAATAAGTTTCTCAAAACGAGAAACCATGCTGGATTGCAACACGGCCGTGTCACACAAACGACACGGCCGCGTCAAAATCATGCTGAGGAACCAATTTTTGGTTCAAACAGCAACGCGGCCGTGTCAGCCTTAGAACACGGCCGTGTCATAATCATTTCCCAAACACCAATTAAATCTCTCCCCCGATCCGTCCGGGGAGATTCGCGTCTCGTCTCCGGACAATTAAACCTCCGTCTCCGGACAATTAAATCTCTCCCCCGATCCGTCCGGGGAGATTCGCGTCTCGTCTCCGGACAACTAAACCTCCGTCTTCGGACAATCAAATCTCTCCCCCGATCCGTCCGGGGAGATTCGCGTCTCGTCTCCGGACAACTAAACCTCCGTCTTCGGACAATCAAATCTCTCCCCCGATCCGTCCGGGGAGATTCGCGTCTCGTCTCCGGACAATCAATTCTCTCCCCCGATCCGTCCGGGGAGATTCACATTGGCAATGTCCATGTCATGTTCCCGAACACCCGATAAAGAAGTTCTTATTTCTGGTCAATTATTTACGGCCTCCGAGCCAATATTCGGCGCTCCGGCGTTGAGATTTAGCGAGCCCAACGACTCGGCTGCGGAGTAGACCTCGGCCAGGCTACTACACTCCGGTGTTCCTTTCATTTTGGCCAGACTATTACACTCCGGTGATCCTTTTACCTCGGCCTCCGGATTCTCCACCGGGGTAGCATCAAGCACATCATCCCCCCTTCACCTCGGCCAGACTACTACACTCCGGTGTTCCTTTCATTTTGGCCAGGCTACTGCACTCCGGTGTTCTCTTTACCTCGGTCATAATACTACACTCCGGTGTATTCTCCACCTCGGCCAGGCTATTACTCGGTATATCGGCTATATGTCTTGTCCATTTCGGCTCAGCTCGACTCCGAGTCTACAGACTGTTCCGCGGAGTGCCCAGGGACGCGGATAGACTTAGTCCTCCATGAACACTTCGGCCCGCCAGCGACCACGGTTCCTCCTACTCACGATTCCACCCCGGTGACAACCGAAGCTCCTACCTCACTTCGGCTGGGGGGGGGGGCATCTGATAGGGATAACCCGATCACTTCGGGTCGGACTCATACTTTGGCCCACTGACCGGCCCAGCACGCGTAGGCCCAGCAGGTCCGAAAGCACGCGTCGGTCCAGTAGCATACGCTGGCCCAACTTATGGCCTGTTCCGCGACTCAAGGCCCATTCCCAACTGCCATGCAGATTTTGTGGGCCAGATTATAGGAATTTAGTTAGGGTTTTGATTTGATAGTATAAATAGGTGAAAAGAACTCTGAATTAGGGTTCGCACTTTGCATTCTGTAATACGCACTGTAAACTCCACGTTCTAGTAAAAAGGAACACCTCGGCGATTGCCGTTTTCTGCCCGTGGACGTAGATCTCCGGATCGAACCACGTAATTCTTGTGTGTTCTTATATTGTTTACGTAGATTCTTGTTTAATTGTGTGGTTACCGGATTGCGCATTATCACTAGGGATGCAATTTTCAGTCCTAACTCAGTTTAGTTACTTGTTAAAAAATTAGTGTATTGTTAAAAATTTCTAAATAATATTTGACAATTACCTTATTGATGTATTTTTAAAATTTAATACTTTAAAATCACATTAATTATTAAAATTATATTTTCCCAAAACAAACTTGTATTAAATTATTAATCATGATACATAAACTGAGGCATCAAACTGAGATGAATGATCATGTCATTCATATCTTAATTAAATAGGTGATATAAATAATTTAGGGGAGAACACTTATGACGTTTGTAATACGTAATGCAACTACTCAGAATGCTAATATCTTGATTTGAAAAAGGTTAGAGGTGCATTAACTAAATTAAAATCAATTAATTGAAACTAACCATATATATACTATGAGAATGAATATAACCTTTTTATGCAAATGGGTCAAATATTCCATAACCTTTAAATCTACAAAAATGGGACATTAAAATTATTTACAAAATCATAAATTTTGGTGATTAATTTATTTGAATAACTAAATCATTTAATTAATTTTATTCTAAAATATCTAGAAAATCATATTAATTTTGAGAATGACATCTAAGTGCTTCTCTTTTAGTAATAAAGAATATCAAATGCTTCTTTTTCTAATATACCTTATTAAATTAAGAATTCGTTCATATTTACCACTCCCCTCGCTCCATATTATTTGACGTTTTAGCTAAAAAAAAATTTCCAATCAATTGACGTTTTAGATATTTTTCACGAATTCTACCAATTTTTTTACTGGCTAAATTCTAAAATATATCTACTTTTCAATATATCACTAATATTTTGATTTGATCAAATCTTTATCACCTTAAATTATTCCCACTCTTTCACGAGATTTTAGGAATTAATTAAAGTGAGAGTTTTAGCTGTGTCTAATTATTGCCTTCCGAATTTTTATATATATTTTTTTAAAACGTCAATTAATATAAAATAGATGGAATATTTCATGAGTCAAAAAAAGCATAACAAAAATGATGTGTATTAGATGAGTTTCTTAATTCATGTGCGCACTATCATTGCAAGCCGGAAATAATATGGGACAGAGTCAAGTGCTTATTCCCTAAATTGTATTTTCAAGTGTCCTAGAGATGAACATGGAATTTGGAGATTTGGAATGTTCAATTCTCCACTCATTTCATATTAGTTATCATTTTAATTAGTATTTTTTTCTTTTAATAATTTTTCAGGAATGTTATCAGTTTTCTTCCTAACTCAAATAAAATATCTCCATTTTCAACATATTACTAATATTTCGATTGGCAAGGTTTTAGTAATTAATGGAAGTGAGACAGATATTAACTGATGATATATTTGTCAATTTATTTCATTCTTAATTCTTTCATTTCTAAAACGTCAATTATTATGAAACTGAGGGCGTATAAAATAATTATTGATATCAAAGACAACGCAAAACAATTCGACATTTAAATGTAAAAAATAACTAAATTAAGTAGGTTGTTTAGGGTAAATAATTAAATGAAGTAGGTTATTTAGGATAAGATAAGAAAAATTGTGTCTTTTTTGCTAAATCAACACTCTTTTTGAATTAAAAAGAATATTTTTTAATAATATTTTGGTATACATATTTGAACATAGAAAGAAAAGAAATAATTATATTGGCATTAATATGTCAATATCTCAATATTTTAAAAGTGATGAACCAAAAGGTATAATAAATTGACCTACCGATCATATATGCGTTGGCATTTACGTTGATTTTTTTTTTTTTTTTTTTTTTTTGAAAATAAAGAATCTTATTACTTAACTCAAATCATTAAGTACAAGACTCTTAAGCCAAACAGGACAATCATTTCCCATCCAGACAGACGGACTGGGAGATAAAAAAGAAAAACGGGCCAAATTGTGAGCAACCTTATTACAACTCCTACTCATATGCGCTATCTTCACAATTTGTTCTCCTCGTATGAAACCAGAGGCATTTACGTTGATTTAAAGTTGGAGAAAATATATTTCTTTCAATTATCTAATCGAAGTTCTTCCCAAGTGGTTAGGCTACATGTTTTTAAACGTTTTTTTTTAAAGTAAATTTATTTTACTAGATCAAACGACTTTAATAATTCTAAATAATTTATTACTAATAAGTAATAATTAGATTATTAAAATTATTCGACAATTATTTGGTTGGTCCGATCAAAAATTTATCATGTCTTATCAAGTTGACCCGATAAAGATGTGGTTCGAGAGACTTCCATCCAAACTCAGATCCTTCGTACGAGTTCGTGTCGTAGTAACGGCTCGTGCCGAGTTTTGCCACCCCTAATTTCTTAAGGGTTAATTACGAAAATTCACGACCTTTTAGACAATTATCATTTACAATATGACTTTTCAAATATAACATATAAATACACCACCTTTATGATTTTTTCAATTCAATACGCTCGATTAAGTTTTTTTCTTCAATTGCTGATGTGCAGCCCGAAATTGATATTTTAACTCGCCTAATTGCATACGTGTAGTTGTTCGAATTATTTTAACCCTATGAAGGGGGAAAAAAAAAACCATTGTTTTATAGCTACACCTAATCATAAAACGTTATTGCTTTCATTTAATTAGAGGTTTATAAATATTATATGACTATATGTCCGTAGCTAAGATAGATAAAATCCCGATTCCAAACTCTACATTAGCAATTGGAGCAAAATAATTACCAGGTGTATTGAATTGAAAAAATTATAAAGGTGGTGTATTTCTATGTTATGTTTGAAAAATCTTGTTTTAAGTGATAATTTGCCAAAAGGTCGAGATTTTTTACGTAATTAACTCATTTTTTAACGCTAAACAAAATGATATTATTGTATATAAAATAAAATTATTTGAGATCTTTTTGTGCATCGCACTGGTTCGTACTAGTATTAGTAAAAGTACTTGGACTTAAGAAACCAATCCTAAATTAAAGAGAAAATAAATCAAAAGATATCATAATTTAAGGCAGCAAATGAAAAACTTATGCTAATAAATAAAATTAAAATAGAAACTTATGCTAATAAATAAAATTAAAATATATCATCATTTGCATCGCTTAGACTTGGGAGGAGTTTATGAGTTCAACTTCTACGCAACCGTTGTATCTGTGCAACCCTCCTTTTTTTCCTGTTAGATTTATTACTTTTCGATTCTGAACGTCCATTTAATTAAAAAAAAAGGACTGCAATGCCAAAATCATTTTCTCCGTTTTACAAATCTCCATAAAACTTTTATGAAAACTAAGTTCAACATTCTATCTCCTTCTGTTTCAAATTTTAGCCCCTACTTAAACGAATCCCTTAAGAATTCTCAGAAACAATGTCCCCTCAACTCTCTCTCTCGAAATTATGATTAATTCTGACAGGGATTGATTCAAATTATTAAAAAATAATCATGGGTCCTACTACAACACTTAAAATGACAAAAACACTCTATAATTGCATAGGTGCAACCGTTGCACAGAAGAATTACCCCAAAATATATTACCATTTATGCCTAGAAGGATCACATGTGATTGATAAAAATGTATTATTTTGAAAATGTATCACGATTTATACTTAATGAATTACATACCCTACGTAAAGATATTGTAATACTTTTACCTAGAACAAGCGATATTACAACACCTTTAGGCATAAATCGAATATACATTCCGAATTACACCGTGAAACGCACATTGGACTTTGTCTATACATATAAGATTACAGAGACTTCTTTGAAATTGTATGGGCTATGTTGTAGTCCGGATTCTTCAGTTCTGTACAATTGAATTTCAGAAATATCTTTAACGAAGGTTCAGTCCCGGATAAAATTAAGAGAAAATTACAAATTGTTATATAAATTTTTTCATTTTTTTGTACTTTATCATAAAAATTATTTTGTTTTGCATTTTACCGTCTAAACTTATAATTTTATTGCAAATTATCATTTAAGAGAAATCTTAGTCGTCAATAATTGGACAATCAATGGTTGAGATTTGTTCCATGTGACAATTTGCAACAAAACTTTTTTTTTGTAGTAAACTGCAAAAAAACACAAAATGTTGGGATGGTGTATTGTAATATTACCTAAAATTAATTGGTCAAACATTGATTCAAGCCAGTTTTAGGGAGTGTTTGCAGTTGCTAATTATGTTTTTGATAAAGTGATTAAAATTAGAGATTGTTAAAAAATTGCTTAAAATCAAAAGTGGGTAGCGTTTGAAGAAAAAGAAATTGTCGTAAACTCATAAGTTGTAGTGTTTGCGAAATAATCACTTTTTATGACAAATTTTACTAAGAAAAGGTTTGAAGCAACATTTCTTCTACTTCTAGATTTTAGCTTAAATATGCTAAGTTTCAGTAGAAGCAGATCTATGCAAACACTCTTATTTAACAGAACTTAAGTCAAAAGCAGAAATCTATATATATATAAAAGTAAAATGGAGGGTATTAGTGTCATTTTAGTTTTCCCTCCAAAAATTTTAGAATATAATTAGTAACTTTTCCTATTTTTGGTATGTTCATAACTTTCTTTTATTTATTTTTAAATACAAATAATTTTTTCATCTTAAATCCGACTTTTATGCATAATATACCAAATTATTCATCTTTTCACGAGCTTCGATTTGACATCCATATCACATACATTATAATGAGATATTTGATTTGAATAAACGGATTGTTTGTTTGTTAATTTTTGTGTTATAATTGATCGTCATTGTAACTTGAACTACAATATTTTGGTTTTAGTTGCAACTAAAATTAGTAAAATAATTTCTTTAAAAAAATCATGAGTATTTTTTATAATTATTTTAAATTACCTATTTATATTTTTAATAATGTGTATTTTGTTAAGATTACTCTTTTAAGGAAATTTATTCTCTGCAGCCTAAATTATGACATTTGTTAATTTTTGCAATCTTTTTAATTTTTTTACTTTTTCTAATATTCAATTATATATGTTTAAACTTTGTAAGCTAAATAATACTTTGTCGCACTAATCAACATCAACTGTCTTTTTTACTCTTAACAATCTAAATAGTTTTTTCCGCATTAATCAATTTTTATCTTCAAATAAATAAATTATTTGTAAGAAAAATATAACATTTTATATAAATAATTTACAATACCATATAAAATACGGAAATATCTAAATATTTTGAAGAGCTCATAGACTTTAATTTGTTATTTGAATTATTAAATAACTTTTGAATTTTATTTTGTTAAAATAAGAATTTCTTAAATAAAATTATTTAAGTATATTTGAAATCACCAAATGAAATCTCAAACGTTGCAAATGAAAATCTAACATTATAATTAGAATTTGAAAGTTTTTTAGATAAATTAAAAAAATATATAAAATAAAAGTAAGGACATAAAGAAAAACAATATTAAACTTTACTTTACATATGAACTACCCAAATAAAATAGCATTGTTCCGTTTATTATATATTTCATGGATATTTTAAATTATTTATAGTTAGAATTTAAAATTTATTTTATAAATTAAAATATATATATATATATATATATATATATATATATATATATATATATATATATATATATATATATATATATAAGCCACAATAGGGTCACTTCTGTAAGTAGCACTGTCCAGCCTAAATTTCAGACTGTGATTGATAAGTTATTGTCACATTTGGTAAGATTCAAAATTAATTTTACTTTTTAAGGTGGCAAATATCTTTTTCAATTTCTCATATATTTATTATGTATACTATATCAAATTAATCATCTTTTGACGATATTCAATTTGACATTCATATGTGTATATATATTAAAACAAATATAGCATTGAGTAAGATTTCAATATTTATAGTAGGTTGCAAAACAAATATAACATTGATTCGGAACAAAATGAAAAATCATTCAAATAATTCTCTTTAAAAATTATATTACTTGATTATTTCATTATAACGACAACTAATCAGTTTGATTTATTTGACTTGAATTATCTCAAGTTTTCTTCATTTATTACATTGAGAGAAAAATCATTGTATATACAGTTGAACACATACTATATCGAATTAAAAGCGATAGTTAATATTTGATTTATAATCATCTTATTAAATTATTAAATTTGCTAATGTTAATTTGTTATAATAATTATTTTTGTTGATAAATCACAAAACTATGACTTTTGCTCATATATATAACTTTATATATGGTAATTAATCTTAAAAAAAATATTACTTTTTTATATTTTGCATATATTAGTGTTACTTTTCTATAAATAATTACACTTTGCAACCTAAACCATGCTATTATACAAGTTGCAACTAAACTTCTTTTAAATAAGCAAAATTAACCAACTTAAACTATATATATTTTTTAGACTTTGCAACCTAAACAATACTTGGTAACATTAACCAATCTCAATTATGTCCTTTTTTTTTTTTTTTTTTCACATTTTGCAACCTAAGCAATTTGTTTACATTAACCAATGTGTATCTTTAGATGAATCTACTATTTACAATATAAACGTATAATCTAATTGAAACTTTTCAACATATATATGAAAGTATTAAGTATTGAAGAACTCATATGTTTTATTTTGTCATTCGAACTATTCAAAAAAAACAAAAGATGTTTTATTTTGTTATTCCAACTATTAAATAACTTTTGAATCTTATTTTGTTATTTTGTTATTTTGTTATTCTTTGTATATCTAAAATACCAAGTAAGGTATTAAAACTTGCAACTAAGATTTTTTAAAAGTAAATAGTTATAATTAAAATTTAAAATTTTATTTAGATAAATTTAAATATTTAAAGTAGAATAAAAAAAATGAAAGAAAAATAATTTACTTATAACATTATTCAGTTTATTTTATTTAATAATATGAGTTGATAGTTAAATATTTATGTTTGTTTTAACATTCATAATTAATTAAGCTATAATTCATATAGGTGGAGAATGAAATAGACACACTAAATGTGTGTTTGGATTTCAAAGATAAGAAATGAACATTTTGAAAAAGATATTTATCTTAATATTAATTTTTATATATAGACATATATAACATACCTATATATAAAGTGAGTTATATTAATTTCATGTATAACATGCGAGAAACTTATATTCACATTACTTATAATTTTATTTATGTGTTATTCTAATTTTAAAAAAATATTTTATTAGGGTAAAACAATCACATATTTAAATATTAGACTATATCATATTTAGTTTTATTAAAATCATTCCTTTTTAAATAAACTTCCGTGCATCGCACGGGAATAATACTAGTTTACTTAAAATAAGCAAACACAAACACTGTATGTCATTCAGTAATATTTAGAGACTCGTACTCACTCAAACTCAGAGAAGGCCCTAGGGTGGTTAACCCAATGCCGCTGCCAGGGACCCCCGTAGGCCAGTGCCCCGATTTATTTTTTTATTTTTTGTTAAATATATATTTATATATAGTTGAGTAACTCAAGTAGTCAAGAACTTATATTCCATCCTCGTAGAATTGGAAAGTCATGAGATCGAATATACTTTTTGTTCACTTTTGTTGTATTTGTGTTCCATTTTTACATTATTTATATGCATATATACATCTTGTGGAAACAATGAATCACATAAAATGATGATTCCAAGAAATGAAAAACAGAAAATGTAAATGAACACAATGCGATTTACGTGGTTCGGCTGGAAAGTCTACATCCACGGAGCAGAGAGGAATATCACTATCACCATGATCAAAAAGTTTACAAGATCATCACCCAAAGAAAAACAAGATTGAGCCAATAACCGAATCACAAGAACAAGCTCAACCTCAAAGCTTTTCCCTCTCGTGTTTCTCTCTCTACAATCCTCCACCTTCTCTCTCTAGATAGACCAAGAACTCTCTAGAATGATCTCTCTCAATCACCTCTGAAAATCGGGAAAACAAACCCCTATAACCAGTCCAAAAAACAGTTCCAGAAAAACGTAACAGAATAACTGTAAAAATAGATGCAAAACTGAAAGACAACGGTTTTAGCTAAAACCGTTGTAAAATACCGTCATAACCGTTTTTAACAGATTTTTTCCATTTTTCTGTTTTGAGCTTAAAAACTGATACTGTACTCCGATTCTTCACGTGATTAAGCTTTTCTGAATGTGTTCGAGTCATTATTCATTACAAATCTCCACCTGACTCAACACATGAAGATACCATACTCTTTTCAACCAAACTTTCAAATGAAAATCCTCCCCACTCTTATTCATGTCCGAATTCTGGACATGTCTCAATCCTTGACAAAACATCAGCTACACTGTACTACTTGGATTAAATCCAAGCAGTATCTGAACTTCTCCGAGGGTAATGCTTTCGTGAGCATATCTGCAGCATTCTCGTTTGTGCAAACTTTATGAACTTCCACATCTCCTTTTTCAATTACATCTCTCACATAATGCAGCTTCACATCTATGTGTTTAGACTTGTCATGAAAAACTTGATGCTTGACTAAGTGCAATGCACCTTGAGAATCACACAACATCTTAACTGACTTCTGCTTAATTCCAAATTCAGACAGAATACCCCTCAACCAGATTGCTTCTTTCACTGCCTCTGTCATTGTCATAAACTCAACTTCTGTTGTTGACAATGCTACTACGGGTTGTAACATTGACCTCCAGCTAACTGCAGCACCAAACAGAGTAAAAACATATCCTGATTGTGATCTCCTATTATCCAAATTTGCTGCATAATCAGAATCCACATAACCCTTCAAAGCTTCTGATGAATCATCACATTTCTTGAACATTATTCCATAATCTGCTGCCCCTCTTAAGTACCTCATTATCCACTTTAGAGCCTCCCAGTGTTGCCTTCCTGGATTTGACATATACCTGCTGACAACACTCACAGCATGTGATATGTCTTGCCTTGTGCACACCATCACATACATAATACTTCCAACAACATTAGAATATGGAATGCTGTTCATCTCATGAATCTCTTGCTCATTCCTTGGCTTCTGTTGTTCAGATAGTTTAAAATGTTGAGCCAAGGGAGTTGACACCTGTCTTGATTCATCCATGTTAAATTTCTTCAACACTTTGCATATATAGCTTCTCTGCTGTAACCACAGTAACCCTTTTTCCTGATTTCTAACAATATCCATGCCAAGTATTCTTCTAGCCTCTCCCAACTGTTTCATTTCAAACTCACTTTGCAAATCTTCCTTCAACTTATCTATTTCAGCTTGATCTTGACTTGCTACAAGCATGTCATCCACATATAGCAACAAGAAACTAACTATTTTCTGTCCAGCCTTCTTCATGAATACACAATTATCATACTTGGATTTGGTATAGCCAATCTTCTTCATACATCTGTCAAATCTGATGTACCACTGTCTTGAGCTTTGTTTGAGACCATACAAAGATTTCTTCAGTAAACAAGCCTTATTTTCATCTCCAGGGAGTATGAAACCCTCTGGCTGTGTCATAAAAATAGTCTCTTTAAGCTCTCCATGTAGAAAAGCTGTCTTTACATCCAATTGCTCCAGCTTTAAATCCATTTGAGCAACCAAAGCAAGCAATATTCTTATGGAGCAATGTTTGACTACAGGAGAGAAAATTTCATTGTAGTCTATCCCTTCTTTCTGAGTGAAGCCTCTGGCCACTAACCTGGCTTTGAATCTGATTTTCTCCACCCCAACAAACTCCACCTTTTTCTTATAAATCCATTTGCAGCTTACTAGTTTTTGGTTTGTTGGCCTTTTCACCAGGACCCAAGTCCCATTCTTCTCAAGTGAATCCATCTCTTCCTTCATAGCAACCATCCAGCTTTCTTTATCCTTGCTTTCTATGGCTTCTCTATAGGTTCTGGGCTCAGAATATTCAGTCTCTTCTGCTACTGTCAAGGCATATGCAGTGAGATAGTCATTTCCATATCTGGTGGATGGTTTGACTATCCTTCTTTGCCTATCTCTTACCAGTCGGTATTGGCTGATGTCTTCTTCCTCATCATACCCTTCACTTTGATCTTCTCTGTTGTAATCATCTTGACTATGGGTTTCTTTTTCATCATCATGCTTCATTTCAGCATGCAATCTGTTTTCATCATGATTAAGCTCAATTTGTTGCTCCTTTTTCATTGGCATTTTGTATTCATCAAAGGTCACATCTCTGCTGATAATGATTTTATTCATCCCATTCTCAATGCACCAGAGCCTATAACCTTTAACCCCTTTAGGGTATCCAAGCATTATGCACTTTATAGCTCTTGCTTCCAGCCTATCCTGCTTTATATGGGCATATGCCATACATCCAAATACCTTTAGGTGTGAATACTTAGGTGGATTTCCATTCCACCTTTTCTCTGGTGTGATGAAATCATTTGCTGTTGATGGACTTCTGTTTGTCAGATATACTGCTGTTGTTGCAGCTTCCCCCCAGAATTTCTTTTGTAATCCTGAACTCAAGAGTAGGCATCTGATTCTCTCTGTGATTGTCCTATTCATCCTCTCAGCAACTCCATTTTGCTGAGGATGGCCAGGGACAGTCCTATACCTCTTCATTCCCTTCTCTTTACAAACTGCTTGGAATTCTTCTGAGAGGAACACAAGGCCATTATCTGTTCTCAGACATTTCAGAGAAGACCCCTTCTCAGTCTCTACTTCAGCACACCATTCCTGGAATTTTGTGAATGCATCAGATTTGTTCTTGAGTATATATATCCAGACCTTTCTTGAATAGTCATCAATTATGCTCAAGAAATACCTTCCTCCTCCCATTGTCTCATTCTTTGAGGGTCCCCATAAGTTAGAGTGTGCATAGTCCAGAGGTTTCTTGGAAGTGTGCTTGCCCACAGGAAAAGGTTTCTTTACACTTTTACTCAGAATGCACACTTGACATGAATCAATTTTGAAGCTGGACTTATTTTGCAAAAGGTTATGTTTCAGCAGTTCATTCATGCCTTTTTCACTTATATGGCCTAACCTTTTATGCCATATATTTGAATCATTCTTTATAACACTGTTTGTATCTCCTATCACAGTTTCTGCCAACAGATAATACAGACTAGACTTCTTAACTCCTTTCATGACCAGTTTTGAGTTTTTGTACACATGCAGAAATCCCTTTTCTGATTTGAACTCACAACCTTTGTTTTCTAGAGTACCTAGACTTATGAGGTTTATTTTCAGGAGTGGAATGTATCTTACCTCTGTTAAGACTTTCTCTGATCCATCATGCATCCTCAGCTTGATACTGCCAATTCCTTCCACAGGGCATGCTTGGTCATTCCCTAACATAACAGTTCCAGATCTTGATTGTTTGAATTCTTGAAACCATCCAATATTTGGGCACATATGAAAGCTACATCCAGAATCAAGAATCCACTTATCATCTGTCCTGACATTTGTTATGTTCAAAACATCAGAAGTTTCTTCTGCCTGAGCCAAATCAGCAGTGCTTGTGTTTTGGCCTTTCTGTGATTGCTTTCTTTTGAACTCAAAGCAATTTTTCTTTAGATGTCCTGGTTTCTTGCAGTGGAAACATTTCCTTGTTTCCTTTCCATCTGTTGCCTTAGGTTTCAACTGTTGGTTTCCTTTGGTTTGATTTCCTGGGAACTGCTTCTTCTTGGGATGATTTCCTGGCTTTATACTCAACCCTTCAGCTTGCAAATCCCCTTTGTGACCATTGGATTGTTGCATCTCCTTTGTTCTTAATGCGGTTTGAACCTCAGCAAGGCTTATTTTGGTTTCTCTGCCATATAACATGGCATCTTTGAGATGTTCATAGCATTTTGGCAAAGCATTCAACAGGATGATAGCTTTGTCTTCATCCTCTACCTTTGCCTCAATTCCTTCCAAGTCATCTAGATGTTTGCTGAACTCCTCCAGCTGGTCATCCATAGATTTCCCCTCTTGGATCTTGAAGGAATACAACTTTTGTTTAATATACTGACGGTTAACCATAGTTTTCTTCTTGTATAACTCCTCCAGTTTATTCCAAACTCCCTCAGCGGTTTGCTCCTTTGCTACTTCTCTTAGCACTTTATCTTCCAGGGACAGAATGATTGTGGAGTGAGCCTTCTCCATGTGCTCAGCCCTTTGTTCCGCATCCATGGATTCCGGGAAACCTTTAATCCCCTTCAGAGCACCAGCTAACCCTTGCTGTACCATCAGTGCACGCATCTTGACCTGCCAGAGTCCAAAGTCGTTTCTGCCATCGAATTTCTCTACATCAAATCTCATGGCTGCCATAGTTTCTTCTGAAAACCAGTTCCACAGCTATCAACGTGATTCACTTCCCACAGACGGCGCCAATTTGTTGTGGAAACAATGAAACACATAAAATGATGATTCCAAGAAATGAAAAACAGAAAATGTAAATGAACACAATGCGATTTACGTGGTTCGACTGGAAAGTCTACATCCACGGAGCAGAGAGGAATATCATTATCACCATGATCAAAACAGTACAAAGTTTACAAGATCATCACCCAAAGAAAAATAAGATTGAGCCAATAACCGAATCACAAGAACAAGCTCAACCTCAAAGCTTTTCCCTCTCGTGTTTCTCTCACTACAATCCTCCACCTTCTCTCTCTAGATAGACCAAGAACTCTCTGGAATGATCTCTCTCAATCACCTCTGAAAATCGGGAAAACAAACCCCTATAACCAGTCCAAAAAACAGTTCCAGAAAAACGTAATAGAATAACTGTAAAAATAGATGCAAAACTGAAAGACAACGGTTTTAGCTAAAACCGTTGTAAAATCCTGTCATAACCGTTTTTAACAAATTTTTCCATTTTTCTGTTTTGAGCTTAAAAACTGATTCTGTACTCCGATTCTTCACGTGATTAAGCTTTTCTGAATGTGTTCGAGTCATTATTCATTACAATACATATGTTTTCTTTTATTCTTTTTTTTTAGGTTCACATATACATACGTTCTTGTTAGCTTTTTTTTGTATTTATGTTCTTGTCTTCCACATTTATATATATATATATATATATATATATATATATATATGTTCTTGTTAGCTTCTTTTGCATTTGTGTTCTTTGTCTTAATAATTTATATACATATACATATGTATTTTTCATGGGATGGGTTGTCAACCATCAAGTAAGTATGTTGTTCACTTTTAATGTATTTCTACAATTACAATTAAGGATCATTCTGCTATGTAATAGTTGCATCAAAACAATCATTGGATAATTTGGTCATTTCCCAACTACAGTGGGACCTCAACCAATTTTTTATATATTCTGATCTGATCGACAATGATTACGCCTTGCTACTTTCTTCTTCAACTTGAATTATGCTTCTACTCCCACCATTAATTCCACTTGCAAGAAGGTAAAAATAAATGAATTTAGAGATCACAAAGAAGGAGATTAGATGAGCACCAAATTTAAGATTAATATTGTGAGCAAGATTATTATCGCTCCATTTGCAGAAGGCAGAACTCCATTGTAGCTCCATGAAAGCAGTTGTCATTTATCTCTTGAACAATTTTGGAAGCATTTTCACAACTTTTTAGAGTTTCTGTATTTCTTATTATTTGCTCATCTAATTAATCCCTCTCTTTCTCAATTAAATTTTTTGCTAAGTTGCTACAAGCTAGGACTTGAGAGTATGAGAAGAGTCTAGTGTAGGAGAGAAGGGGATGAATGCAGTTAATGGAGCCTCCAATTGTTTTGCAAAGTCAGGCTCGAAATAGTGAGTTTTTGAAGTAAGCTATATGACGTGACACACTTACGTTCGTCGAAGGACTTCAATAACAGGGATGAATCAAACTTCACAAACTTCATAGGGCAGTCAAATGTAGAGGGACCATATCTGAGAAGGAGAGTGATAAATTTGATTTTAAAATTCCATATTCACCCTTTTCTTTTTTTAAAAGGTCCTAAATGAATGAATGATCATGATGACATTTTATAAGATCTAACGGCTGAAAACTGATGGTTGCATTAATGCAACCGTTGCACAAAAGTAGGACTCTACAATTTTTTTTTTTATTACAATTAAAAGCTAATTAGATTCTTATTATTTTATTTTTATAATGGAAAAAAGTATATTACGATATGAAATTATGTATTTACAATTTATTTATATGTTTAAATTTTTTATGTTTTGTTTTCATCAGGAAAAATTGTGAACTCTTATAATTTAATTTCATTTGTGGATTTTCTTTTATCAAAGAAAATTATGTATTATGATATGAAAACTTGTATTTTCACCTAGGCACCATGGAAAATTATTTTTTTTAAATGTTCTCCTTTAGGTTTTTGTTATTTTATTTTCATTAGGTAAGAAATATGTATTATAATATAAAATTTTGTGTTTCCAGGTTAATAAAAATTATATTCTTTGAAAATAAAACTTTTTTTTAAGGGCCATTTTTTTCTCTTCGGTCCGGACCCCTTAAAACATTGGAGCGACTTTGTTCAAACTCTGATGAAAAGTTGATATTGAATATATGTTTTTTGAGTAAATTCATATTGAATATAGTATTTATTATCGTTGAGAATGTGCAAGTTGCAATTTTAAACCACTTGTATTTGGTTTATATGAAAATAGTAGTGTATGTATTGACAACAATTTCACTATCACATTAAAGGCATGCCACTTAGTTTGCGTCCTTTGTACGTGTCCAACTAACTAACTAATGACAAACTACAACTTGCATACCATTCACTGCTTCACACCTCAAACTTTTACTCAATTAATTACATAATTAAAATAATGCTAATTTTTTTATAAGCTTATTAAAGCATTTTATTAGCTCTTACATATTATAAAATATTTTGAGAACGGATGAGATGTGTATCCTATCTAAAAAAATGTTGATGTGTTCAAGTAAAATAAAATAATAGATCTTAAAAAGTATCAATGATGATAATTGTACACGTACAGTAGGTATATGGATCTTAGATCCATGTAATGCAGGTTAAAGAGATATTATTATGTATACTAAAAGATATGACTTGTTCAAATGTATTATCTTTCAATAATTTTTTTAAAAAAAAATAAGTAATATCTTTTAACATTAACATTAATACATATTCAGCATGTTACATTTTTTCATAATAAGTAATACTCTCAACATAAATTTTAATATTTTTTCATGAAAAAAATGCCCATCATCTTAGATTTTTTTTCATAAGAAAACTACACAACACCTTAGTTCCGTATAACTAGGAGTCTAGGACTGTTAACGAACAGAGCGTTCGGTGAAAAGCTCGTGTTTGAGCTCGATTAATGCCTGTTCGAACACATTTATTTTTGTTCGTTAATTAACAAATAGAACTCGAACACTGAAGGTCTCGTTTGTTAAAGGCTCGTGAACATGATTTAGGCTCGTATAAAATGATAATAATAAAATTAATAATACTAATACTATTATTATATTATTTATGCAGCTCATTTATTTATAATGCCCATGAATATATTATTGACAAAATAAAAAACAAATTTTTTTTTTTTTTTTTTTTTTTGTGTGTGTGGAACTAAAATAATAATATTCGCATTTACGAGTTAATAAACTTGGTGTTCGTTAACGTTCGCGGACATTAACAAATACCAAATTAACAGGCTCGGTTTAAACTCGATTCACTTAAAATTTAGCAATCACTACTCGAACAATCCAAGGATCCACTCGATTCGATTCGTTAACAGCCCTACGTATAACTAGTGTGTATAAGACAACTGCTCAGAATTGTATATTAGAATAATAGAATTTCAGAATAATATCTTATCTCATAAACAAGATGAATTCCTAACTTTTCAGTGAATAATTTGACTAATATTTTATTAAATATGACATAAGATTTCGAGCAAGGAAAAACTATTTTTACCCCAACATTATCAAAAGAGGGTTAGTGTTTGAATAAACTAATGAAGGAATTTGGATGGGACGAATATTCGGTCATTATCACCCTCTTAAAATAATTTTGAAGAAGTTTATAATAAACTCATTATACTTAATTAGTTGGCAAGGCATGCAACTTGCCATTATATTTGCCTCCAACAAACATATGATTGGCCACCCCCAGATCAACCATATATTCTTGCATGTGTTAAATCTAGGCCCCAATTTATATGCCCAAACACTTAATGTAGAAGAAGAGTTCATAATTTTCTCTTTTTTGTAGCACATAAAAATTAAATGATGGTGGGCTTCTTCGTTTATATAACGCATATATGTGGTGAACATATATATAAATTGATGTTCACTGATAAACATATGATCAATACCGGTATGACATTTGGATATGAATGTAGGTACACTTTCTAAACCGATAGTTCTGATTCTAGAATTGCCGGTTCCAAGAACTTTAAAGGATCTAATCAGACAATTTTAGCTTTAAACCGGTGGTTCTCCAATTCTCTTTATTTATTTATTACTTTCAAAATTTACAAAATTATACAAGTTTACAACAAAAAAAACTGCAATAAAATAATAGGAGGACCCATCGATTCCAAACTGGAACTGTCGGTAGGGGTGTACATGGTTTGGTTTGAATTGTAATTTGTAAAATTTTGACAATCAAACGTAACCAACAAGTCATGAAACCAATGGTTTCAAGTTGGTTTGATATGACTAAAATTAATTTAGTGTCAGTTTGAACCATGATTTTTTAGTAAATTTCATTTCTTCAATACTTAAACAACTTGTTAAATTTTCTACCTAATATTTATTATATAAATAAATACTTTATGGGAATATGTACACTAATATTTTAGTAAAAGTATAAATTCACATTCTTAGTAAGCATATCAAGCATATAAAAGAATATTACATAAACAAAGTTATAAAATCAAATTAATATTTGATCCTGCAAAAGATGCGCTCAGATAAAAAAATGAACATGTTTAACAAAAAAGCTAACAAATAAATCCATAATTTCTATTTGAAAATGACTTCAAATAATGTATAGAACTAGCATAACATTGTCTAAAAGAACATCTCAACTTTTCATTTTCATATATATCCTTGGAACCACAAAATAAACAAAAATTTGGGTAATCAAGTTTTTGAATCGAAATCTACGAATTTTTGTACAACCTTAACTACCGGTTCTAAAACGAACCTTGAATACAACGGATACAAATCTGGTTTGGAAAAACGAGTCAACGGTTAAACCAAGTCGTTGACCACAGTTGCAGTTCTGGTGCAGAGCCCTACAAACGTTTAGTACTACAAGCATTGCACCTTGAGAACCATGATCTTTGAGGCAATTTTTTTTCGTTTCAAGTAGGAAAAATGCATGTGTAGGGATTCGGTGGTGTACGTGAAAGATAGACTCGATAATATTGTTTGCAAAGTCGAGGTATGAGTTGGACTCGCTATCAATAAGACAATATTGCCAAGTTTAGTGATCTCGATCTTGGCCAATTGTTGAAAATCTAGACAAGAAAGCACATGGCTAAGGATAGAAGAAATGTATTCATTGTTGAAGCTATCAGAATAGGATTGTGGCTATGTTTTTTTACATTGATTGGAAATGATACAATTAGGTTACGTATGTAGCATAAGTCTAAGCCTAGCAAACCCCTAACAGTTGTCCAAGACAACAATACTTCTGCTATAAACCAACGGCTACTGTACTACAAGGGAAACTAGACATAAATGCATGCAGAATACATAAATGCATGCATAGTACATATTAAGCTAAGAGACAAAGGCTACTGTTGATCATCTTAACCAATAACTGACTAAACTAATCACATATTCTAACATCCCCACTCAATCCGAACAAGGAGGGGGAATGACTTTCAATTTGTCTCTGCGAGGAGTGAAGGAGTGTCCACTCAAAGCCTTAGTTAGAACGCCAGTTGTTTGATCGAAACTAGGCACATGTTGTATTCGTAATGATCCTTCACCGACCTTTTTTCGAATGAAATGTACATCTATTTCCACATGCTTCATTCTCGAATGCATGATGGGATTAATGGCCAAGCACTCCGTACCTATATTATCCGTCCAAATTACAAGAGCTCTCGACAGCTTCAAGTTCAACTCAGAAAGTAAGGATCTGATCCAAATAATCTCCGATGCACAATGAGCCAAACATCTATACTTCGCTTCAGTACTTGACCAGGAGACGATATTTGTTTCTTCGAACACCAGGAAATTAAATTATCTTCGAGATATATGCAATAACCTAAGACGAACTTCCTGTCGTCCAAATTCGTCACCCAATCAGAATCCGCATATCCGGTTAAAGTAGTGATGGACGATTTGGTTATAGCTAAACCATGAGAAGACGTTCCATCCAAATATCATAACAGTTGCTTCACTGCTCTCCAATGTGTATCGAGTGGGTTTTGCATATATTGACTCAGCTTGTTGACACTGGATGATGTTTCGTCCCTTGTGATGGTGGTGTATTGGAGTCCACTAATAATGCTTCTATAAAGAGTGGCTTCCACATTTGAAGCTCCAACAGTTTTAGATAAGGGTGGTGAACTCACCATAGGAGTGGTAGCACCCTTGGCAGTTAGCATTCCTACCTTCTTCAATAAATCTTTTACGTAATGTTCCTGACCCAGGTGAATCCCATTATCAGTATATTTCACCTCCATTCCAAGAAAATGACGAATCTTACCCAAATCTTTAAGGGAAAATCTAGAATCAAGCATCGTCACTAGCTTCTCAACTTGGTCCCTGTTATTCCCGGTTATCAAGATATCATCGACGTAAACAAGAAGTATGATACACGATCCATTCGAAAACCTGTTGTAAAGATAATTGTCCGCTACTGTAAAGTTGAAACCGAACTCTTTTAGAACACATTTCAGTTTGTTGAACCAAGCCCCCAAGGCTTGCTTCAGCCCGTTTATGGCCTTCGAGAGTTTGCACACCAATCCGTTTCCTCCTTGCACTTCGAAACCCGGTGGTTAATGCATATACACTTCCTTCTTAAGGTGCCATTTAAAAAGGCATTGTTGACGTCAAGTTGCCTCACGTCCCATCCTTGGCTTATGACTCTTGTTAGAACTGATCTTATACTCACGGGCTTCACCACCGGACTAAAAGTTTCATCATAATCGAAACTGGGAGTTTGTGAGTACCCTTTGGCAACAAGCCTTGCCTTGTACCTTGCAATCGACCCATCGAAGTTCCTTTTTATTTTGTATATCCATCAGGAGCCTACGAATCGCTTTCCTACAGGTAATGGAACAAGACACCATGTCTTTTTTTCACCATCGCATTTATCTCCTCTTCCATAGCTTTTCTCCAATGAGGGAAACATTGAGCTTCTTCACATGATGTTCGCTCAAAATCATCCAATGCAACATTGAAAGCCTTTGGCTTTCTTATTCTTGATTTTTCTCTAGTTTTCGTTGGGTGCGTGTTCTGTGGGAGTACCGGAGGATCAACTTCCACCTCGTCGACGGCTATAGGAGATAGCAACCTCCCGATTGGTGATTCAACAGGGTCGAGTGGTGTTATAAATCGTAAAGGATTGGAAGTAGTGGATATGGGACTCCTGTGGGGATTAAGTGAATTATTTGGTTCTTGAAGGGATGTATCTTGTGTGTTATGACTTTTAGATAGGAAAGGTATGTCATTATCTTGGTTTGGAAAGGGTATGGATACTGCAGCTGGTGAGAAAGGCTGATTTGAACGGTCTGTATTTGTGGCACTAGGTAGGTTTGGCTTTTTATTGTTATGGAAAGGGAAGATATTCTCAAAGAAAGTAATATCCCTTGTTATTAATGTTTTACCAGAGGGTAGTAGGACTTTATAGCCCTTGTATCCTTCTGAGTAACCAATGCAGGTGCTTGGTTCGGATCTGTGATCTAGTTTGGTTTTGGCATAGGGACTTAGTTTAGGGTAGCATAAGCAACCAAACATTCTTAAATGGGTTATGTCGGGTTTCCTCTTGAAAAAAGATTCATAGGGTGAAGTATAATTCAGTCCTTTAGCAGGGATTCTATTAATAATGTGTACTGCAATTTTGAAAGCATCGAGCCAAAGATTTTGTGGAATACTTGCTTGAGCCATTAATGACAATCTGCTTCAGCGATATGTCGGTTTTTTTCTTTAGGCTAATCCGTTTTGTTGTAGGGTGTAAGGACATGACACTGTATGGTGAATTCCCTTTTCTTGGAGATATTTAGAAAGGAATCTATATTCTCCCCCCAATCACTTTGAAGGGATTTGATGGTTTTTTGGAATTCGTTGAGAATCAAAGACTAAAAATGGAGAAAGGCAGTATGAACTTTAGATTTCAGCTTAAGGAAATATATCCATGTATACCTGGTTTTTTTTATCAATGAATGTCACATAATATAGATACCCATTGTTCGATTTTTTAGGGGACGGACCCTAAAGGTCACTATGAGTAAGGTCAAAGGGTTCATTTGTGATAGTAGTAGAATTTGAATATGGTAAGGAGTGAGATTTAGAAATAAAACAAGTTGAAAAGGGAGAAATGTTTTTATTTATAATGACATTGAGATTACAATCCTTCAAGGCTTTAGACACAATATCATGGGAGGCATGTCCTAATCTATTATGCCATATTGCAAGGCCTAATCTCTTCTTGGAATTGGATAAACTAACTGAACTAGTGACAAAATAACAAACAAGATCACTTAGTTGAGAAGGGAAATCTACAACTCTAGGTTGGGCTGATGAATTCTTCATGGCATTAATAAGCTCAAACTTGTATAGTCCTTCTTCAAGATTCCCTTGGAGAAGAACAGTTCCATTAACCTGATCCTTAACAAAACAGTTAGAAGAGTGAAATTCAAAATACACATTATTATCCTTACAAAACTGAGATACACTTAAAAGATTTTGGTAATTTCTGGCACATGGAGAAGGTGATTTATGTTGAAGGTTCTATTAAAAGATGGGTTAAGGGGTTTGAACATAGAATCATCAAAATGGGATATTGATAAACCTGAGCCGTTTCTGAGGTGGAGTTTGTTGTTCCCCTGGTAATCAGATGCCACATTCAAGTTGGCCATGTCATTTATGACATGGCTGGATGCTCCGGAGTCGAGAAACCAATTGGAGTACTTTGAGTTGTTATCTTGTTGAGAAAAGTTAGTGCTAGCTTGATTGGCTTGTGGAAAATTACCGAATCTGCCACCCTTGCCTCTGAAGTTTCTAACCATTGTTGGATGGTTTATAACCTTGGTCTTTGTAGTAGCACTTCTCAGTTGTGTGTGTGTGTTATTAAAACCACAAATGTGACAAAACATTTTTCCATTGATGTAGTTCCTGCCACCTCTACCACCTCTACAATAATTTCCTCCTCTTTCGAATCTTCCTCCACTATTTCCACCTCAGCCATAATTGTTGTTGTTTCCTTTTCCCCTTCCATTTCCATATTTTTTCGCCTCCTTGAGAGGCAATATTGGCAGTTGGTAGTGCTGTCTCTTCAGTGTTACCGTACTAGCTCTCAAGTCTGTTTTCATAACTTAAGAGCAAGGTGTATACATCCCTAAGGGAATATGTATCTATTTTGGACGTAACGGAAACCATGACGGGGTTGTAATCTTCTCCAAGTCCACCAAGGATGTGCATAATCTGATCCTCCTCGTTGAGCTTATGTCCCGCTGCTGCTCAGGCATCACAGCATGCCTTAATTTTATTGATGTATTCCTTCATGCTCGAACTTCCTTTTCTCATGCTATGCAGTTCAGTTTATATTGCATCTTTTTGGCCTTCATCTGGCTGGAGAAATTGGTCTCTAGGGTTGTCCAAACCTCATACATAGTCTCAAGTCCCACCATACGAATGAGACCACCTTCATTGAGTGAAGACAATAACCAAGAGGCCAAGAGTTGATCTTGCCTTTAGTAAATTCGAAAATCTCTGTTGATTTTATCATCACTTCCTTCTTCTCAGATGAACTTCTTTGGGATGGCCACTTTCTCCCATCAAATACTCTTCAAGGCCGTAATCCCTAACTGCTGCAAGAATTGTTGTCTCCAAATAAGGTAGTTGTTGTCTCCAAGTTTGACGGAGACGACTTGGTTTTGTGGTTGCACAAGCTTTGTTTGATTCAGACCACCAATGGATAAATTCACTCCACTATCAGCTGCTTCAGTGTCATTATGTGTCACACCCACCCTTGTAAAAACTTATTTTATACTAGTTTTTAATCTTACAAAACCTGTATATATTTTTCTTTTCTAAAATTTACAATTTAGAATACTCCTTCAAGACCAAAATCTCACCTGCATATATTTACATAGATCCAGATCGAGTAAAAATGTGTCACACTCCATTCAACGCTGTATTTACAGAAATATACATATTAAAGTTCCTTAGTTTGAACATGTCCAAAAGACATTATTAAAACACTAGCAAAAACGTAGTGAGTCCACGGTTTAGCCCCACAGGTCGTCATTCATATACACGAGGCTTCAAAACTTGCATCAGCTCCAATAGCATGCCAGATCAGTCCACGAGCTCATGCATAGTCAAACTCACCTACAATGCAAGAACTATGTGAGCTAAAGCTCAGTAAGTAGAAATCATGCATGACCAATGCGTGAATGATGAGATACATTTCACAAAGCCATTGTTTCCAACTCTTTCTCCAAAAGAAATCATATTTGGTGGGAATTGGCTCTCGTCACTGTCTCAAACCCCCCCAAAAATAACACTCATTGGCCACACTCGTGACTACCAAGGGTCCCTCCTCCCCCCTTATAGTCCACCCGAGATACTAGTGATGGTTGGTACGACCAAGTGGCTATCCTTCCGAGACTACCAGGGGTCCGCCTCCTGCCTGCCCCTGCAGTCCACCGGAAAGTCTACCTCTTCCCGTACCCCTCATCATAAAGGTGCTGAAGTGGGAACCTCTTCCGCGTGCACGCCTGTCACCGGAAGCATCCCGAGAGACACCATATATAATATATAACTCTCAATGTGCCAATAGTGACTAACCCCAAAACATTATCAATTTATGCAATTACGTTATTTTGACTTCTTATATGTACACATGTAATTCTTGTAGATGCTAATGCTCATGATTGATGCACATCAATTTGTTTCTAGCAATGGAATAAAACATTTTATACAAAGGTATGCAACAACACATACAACAATCAATTATCACAAATAATAAACACAAATACTATGTTCAAACATTGTAGTTGGAGATGGATTTCTACTTACCTCTCCTCCGGAGTAGCTTTTGAAATTTCCTATTCCACAATGGTAATCAATCTACGACAATTTTAAATCGAATTAATACACAATTTATCAAATTCCAGGTTATTAAGTACTTTTAATTCGAAATTTCCAGTTTCGTCGCATATTAGTAATAAGGCTCTAACTATTTCTACAAAATTGATATTTATATGATTCAAGTTGGGTTATAAAGTTAACACATAAGGCTACAACTTTCATGTTTTACACTTTTTCTAATTCAGCTCATAAATTGGTCAAAATCGGCTAACTATTGAACATTAAAAATCTGGGCAGATTTAACAAAAATTAAATCTAAGCTATTTTGATTACCAAATAACATACGAACACTATCCTATAAAAATATACTCAACCTAAGAATCTGATATATTTTTATGAATAAAGACAAGAATAATCATGATCTTAGAGAGGAAGTATTAATTGAAACATACACAATTGCTTACCAAGTTAATCTTATTTCTTTAAAACTTGCAAGATGGCTCCTTCTGAAACTTCTTTTGTTCTTGAATGAGGTATACATACCATATAATAGGTGTAAAGGTTTGAGGGTGTATTGCGAAGATCAAAGTTGAGATACAAAGTATGTGCATGTGTATGGAGACGAGAGAGATGAGAGTTGAATTTAGACAAAATCCTTTGTTTTGCCGACCTAGTCTGGCGGTGTTATTACATTATTATTATTATTATTATTATTGTTGTTGTTGTTGTTGTTGTTGTTGTTGTTGTTGTTGTTCCAACAATGATATCCTTTACACATCTAACATTTTCACGTACTACCTAGTGGGTTCCATATTTTAAGCTTGTCACGCGTAGTCTTAAATTTTGTAGCATGTCCCAATAATTTAGACTAGGGGGTTCTTGATTACCAGAGTAAATATCTCCAAATTAGTCGCAAAAATATAAAATAACGTAATAAATATAACAAATTAATTACTATAAAACTATCACGCAAATAGCACATAAGAATATGGAATGCATGAAATGCAAAAATTGTATTGGTCAGTGAGTTGTGAGAGGCACGGGTATTACATCCTCCCCCCCTTATGAAATTTCGTCCCCGAAATTTACTTACTTGAAGAGTTCAGGATATTTGGCTCTCATTTCATCCTCTCTTTCCCAAGTAGCTTCTTCGACTGATTGATTTCTCCATAGGACTTTGACTAAGGGGATTTCTTTGTTTCTCAGCCGTTTTACTTCTCTTAATAAAATCTGTACTGGTATTTCCTTATATCCCAAGTCTGCCTGTAGTTCTACAGGTTCACTGTTCAGGACATGAGACGGATTTGCAACATACTTCCTCAATACTGACACATGGAACACATTGTGTATTTGAGACATTGATGCTGGCAAATCGAGTCTGTAGGCAACTTCACCAATTCTCTCGATAATAGAAAATGGACCAATGTATCTCGGACTAAGTTTTCCTTTCTTACCAAACCGCATTATTCCCTTCATTGGTGCAACTTTCAAGAACACTAGATCTCCTACTGCAAACTCAAGTGCTCTCCTTCTCTTATCTGCATAGCTTTTCTGGCGACTTTGAGCCGTTTTCATCCTTTCCCGAATCTGTGACACAGCTTCTGACATTTCTTGTATTACACTTGGACCTAGAAGTCTTCTTTCACCAACCTCATCCCAATGTATCGGTGATCGACACTTCCTACCATATAGTGCTTCATAAGGGGCCATTCCTATAGTAGATTGATAACTGTTGTTGTAGGAAAATTCTATCAAAGGTAGGAATTTGCTCCATTGACCCTGGAAATCTAACACACAAGCTCTAAGCATATCTCCTAACGTCTGTATCGTCCTTTCCGATTGTCCGTCAGTTTGTGGATGATACGCAGTACTGAAAGATAACTGTGTTCCCAGTGCCTTGTGTAAACTCTTCCAGAAGGTAGACAGGAATCTTGAGTCCCTATCTGAAACAATGGATAATGGTACTCCGTGAAGTCTAACTATTTCTTGTATATATATCTGAGCATAACGATCCATGGAGTAAGTAGTACAGACTGGGAGAAAATGAGCAGATTTTGTGAGTCTGTCCACAATTACCCAGATAGTGTCGTGACCCTTTATAGTTTTCGGTAATCCTACCACAAAATCCATTGTAATGTTCTCCCATTTCCACTCTGGAATCAGTAAGGGCTGTAAGGTTCCTGCCGGTCTTTGATGTTCTGCTTTTACCTACTGACAGGTCAAACACTGTTCTACACACTGAGCAATATCTTTCTTCATACCTGGCCACCAATACTGCACCTTCAAATCTCGATACATTTTGGTAGCTCCTGGATGTACTGAATATGGTGTCGAGTGTGCCTCTGCCATAATATCTCTACGAATGCTATCTACATTTGGCACACATAACCGGTTTTTGAATCTTAAGATATCATTCTCTGACAACTGAAAGTCTGATGGCATCCCTGATGCAACATCCTTCTTTACTTTAGCTAAATATTCATCTTCATTCTGTCCCTGCTTAATTCTATCAAGTAGGGTAGGCTGAAGGGTTAGAGCTGCTAGTCTTGCCTCCACTATCCCCAGTTGAACAATCTCAACATTCATTCTTTGTAAGTCTAGTAACTCCGGTTTCTGAATTAAAGCCATCAATGTGGTACTTTGGGACGATTTTCTGCTTAAGGCATCAGCTACGACATTTGCTTTACCAGGATGATAGTCGATAACACAGTCATAGTCTTTCACGAGTTCCAGCCATCTTCTCTGTCTCATATTCAGCTCCTTTTGCGTGAAAAAGTATTTCAGACTCTTGTGGTCTGTGTAAATCTCACATCGTTCTCCATATAAGTAATGCCTCCAGAGTTTTAGCGCAAATACTACCGCTGCAAGCTCCAAGTCATGAGTAGGGTAGTTCTTCTCATACTCCTTCAATTGTCTGGATGCATATGCTATTACTTTGCCATTCTGCATTAACACACACCCTAAACCGTTCTTCGAAGCATCACTATATACCACAAAGTCTCCAGTTCCCGTTGGTATTGAAAGAATCGGCGCAGACGTTAACCTTTTTTTTAGTTCTTGAAAACTCTGCTCACAAGCCTCTGTCCACTTGAATGTTACACTCTTTCTAGTCAACTGTGTTAAGGGAGATGCAATTTTCGAGAATCCTTCTACAAATCTCCGATAGTACCCAGCTAACCCGAGAAAACTACGTACCTCTGAAGGATTTGTAGGTTGTGGCCAATTGTTAATTGCTTCAACTTTACTTGGATCAACTGAAATTCCTTCTCCTGACACAACATGCCCTAAAAATATTACCCGATCCAACCAGAACTCACATTTCTTGAACTTAGCGTACAACCGTTTCTCCTTTAGAACGTCTAAAACCTTTCTTAAATGCATAGCATGCTCTGCTTCATTCTTGGAGTAGATCAGAATGTCATCAATAAACACGATAACGAACTTATCTAAAAAGTCTTTGAATACCCGATTCATCATATCCATGAAAGCGGCTGGGGCATTTGTCAAACCGAATGGCATTACCAAAAACTCATAGTGCCCGTATCTTGTACTGAATGCCGTTTTCGAGATATCTCCCTCTTTAATTTTCAATTGATGATAACCTGAACGTAGGTCAATCTTGGAGAATATGGCAGCTCCCTGGAGTTGATCAAACAAGTCATCAATCCTGGGTAAGGGGTATTTGTTCTTAATCGTAACCTTGTTTAGTTCTCTATAATCTATACACATCCGCATAGTACCCTCTTTCTTCTTGACAAACAAAACTGGTGCACCCCATGGCGAAAAGCTAGGTCTAATGAAGCCTTTGTCCAGTAAATCTTGCAATTGAATCTTCAACTCTTTCAACTCTGTTGGTGCCATTCTGTATGGTGACTTCGATATAGGAGCAGTCCCTGGATATACGTCAATTACAAACTCTATTTCTCTGTCTGGGGGTAATCCTGGGAGTTCGTCTGGAAATACTTCAGGGTATTCTTGCACCACTGCTACCTCCTCAATAGTCGGACAGTGTTTCTCTTCCATACTCATAACACTTACTAGGTAACCTTCACAACCGCTTTCCAATAACCGTTGCGCTTTTACCGCTGATATCGTGTGATATTTGAACATTTTCCTTACTCCGATAAAGATAAAAGATGTGTCACCAGGCGGCTGAAATGTGATTACCTTGTTCTGACAATCTATTGTAGCACCATATTTCGATAGCCAGTCCATTCCCAAAATCACATCATAATCATTCATATCTAATATGATTAAATCGGCATAAAGTTCTCTTCCTTCAATAGAGATAACACATGCTCGCAGAATTTGGTTAGTTTGTTTTGACTCTCCGGAGGGGATCACTACATTGTAACTAACGTCTGCTATATCAGGTTTCCTACCCAGCCTCTTCACATACTCAGTGGATGCAAATGAATGCGTAGCTCCAGAATCAAATAATGCAAATGCAATAGTATCACAGATGGGAACTTTACCTGTTACTACAGATGTATTTGCTTCCGCTTCCTCTGTGGTCATGGTAAAGACTCTAGCTGGCGTCTTCTTTTGTGTAGCAGGGTTTGAGTTCTCTGGACAAACCGTGGAAATGTGTCCTGCTTTTCCACATTTAAAACAAGTCCGATACTCTGCAAAGCATTTTCCGCTATGCGAACCTCCACATGTCGGACATGTAGGTTGTGTAACTGGTGGTTTTCCTTGTTCACCCTTTTGGCGCTTGTTCTTATCCCATGGTTGTTGTCCTGGTTTTGGTTGAGAACCCGGCCTTGGACCTTGCACTTGTGGTGGCCTTTTCTTTCCATCCCCTCCAAAACGAGGTCCTTGTCTTTGTATAAACTGACGCCTAACCTCCTGAGCACGCCTAATTTTCATTTCTGCTTGTTCGGCAATCAACGCTCGTTCAGCAACTTGTGAATAGGTTACCCCATGTATACCCGCCATACACACATCCCTATATAGCTCTGGTCTCAGACCCTCTAGGAACCTTTCTACTTTCAGCGCATCCGTACTGACCATGTGCTCCGCAAACCTAGAGAGTTGCTCGAACTTAGCGATATAGTCTGCAACATCCATTGCCCCTTGTCTCAATTGTATGAACTCGTTCATCTTCATTACTCGAACTGGGGCAGAGAAATACTTGTTTCTAATAAGTTCTTTGAACCTATTCCACGTCATTGTCGCCACATCCTCTATAGTTTTCATTGTGTCCCACCAGTGTCCCGCACTTCCACGTAACATGAACGATGCGCACAATACCTTTTCCCCCTCAGGAACTTTACTATACAAAAACATGTTCTCTATAGTTCTAAGCCAATCCTCCGCATCAGTGGGATCCACTGCACTCTCAAATGTTGGCGGGTTAAGCTTTCTAAACCTCTCCCCGATGACCTCTAAGTATTCAGCTCGAGGTTGCTGTTGATTTACACCATTTCCTGGTTGTTCACCCACATCCCTTTGTTGGATAAGTTGTTGAATCTGTTGCGACTGTTGTTCGACTAACCCTGTCAACCGAGCCACAATCGCTTCAAGGCCAACACCTACTGCTGGTGCATTCGGTTCTGGATCGTTATTTCCTTCAGCACCTTCTCCTCTAACGACCTCCATGATTTCTTTCTAATTTTATTGTCCCTCTGTCACAGGCCAATATGATTCATGAAATAATGAGTACAAATTACGAATAAGTAAAACTTACTGGCATGTCTGCGCTTCAGAAGTTCTGAGCTCACGTATATGAACAGTCTACAGGGCACAAACCGGGCTCTGATACCACTCTGTCACACCCACCCTTGTAAAAACTTATTTTATACTAGTTTTTAATCTTACAAAACCTGTATATATTTTTCTTTTCTAAAATTTACAATTTAGAATACTCCTTCAAGACCAAAATCTCACCTGCATATATTTACATAGATCCAGATCGAGTAAAAATGTGTCACACTCCATTCAACGCTGTATTTACAGAAATATACATATTAAAGTTCCTTAGTTTGAACATGTCCAAAAGACATTATTAAAACACTAGCAAAAACGTAGTGAGTCCACGGTTTAGCCCCACAGGTCGTCATTCATATACACGAGGCTTCAAAACTTGCATCAGCTCCAATAGCATGCCAGATCAGTCCACGAGCTCATGCATAGTCAAACTCACCTACAATGCAAGAACTATGTGAGCTAAAGCTCAGTAAGTAGAAATCATGCATGACCAATGCGTGAATGATGAGATACATTTCACAAAGCCATTGTTTCCAACTCTTTCTCCAAAAGAAATCATATTTGGTGGGAATTGGCTCTCGTCACTGTCTCAAACCCCCCCAAAAATAACACTCATTGGCCACACTCGTGACTACCAAGGGTCCCTCCTCCCCCCTTATAGTCCACCCGAGATACTAGTGATGGTTGGTACGACCAAGTGGCTATCCTTCCGAGACTACCAGGGGTCCGCCTCCTGCCTGCCCCTGCAGTCCACCGGAAAGTCTACCTCTTCCCGTACCCCTCATCATAAAGGTGCTGAAGTGGGAACCTCTTCCGCGTGCACGCCTGTCACCGGAAGCATCCCGAGAGACACCATATATAATATATAACTCTCAATGTGCCAATAGTGACTAACCCCAAAACATTATCAATTTATGCAATTACGTTATTTTGACTTCTTATATGTACACATGTAATTCTTGTAGATGCTAATGCTCATGATTGATGCACATCAATTTGTTTCTAGCAATGGAATAAAACATTTTATACAAAGGTATGCAACAACACATACAACAATCAATTATCACAAATAATAAACACAAATACTATGTTCAAACATTGTAGTTGGAGATGGATTTCTACTTACCTCTCCTCCGGAGTAGCTTTTGAAATTTCCTATTCCACAATGGTAATCAATCTACGACAATTTTAAATCGAATTAATACACAATTTATCAAATTCCAGGTTATTAAGTACTTTTAATTCGAAATTTCCAGTTTCGTCGCATATTAGTAATAAGGCTCTAACTATTTCTACAAAATTGATATTTATATGATTCAAGTTGGGTTATAAAGTTAACACATAAGGCTACAACTTTCATGTTTTACACTTTTTCTAATTCAGCTCATAAATTGGTCAAAATCGGCTAACTATTGAACATTAAAAATCTGGGCAGATTTAACAAAAATTAAATCTAAGCTATTTTGATTACCAAATAACATACGAACACTATCCTATAAAAATATACTCAACCTAAGAATCTGATATATTTTTATGAATAAAGACAAGAATAATCATGATCTTAGAGAGGAAGTATTAATTGAAACATACACAATTGCTTACCAAGTTAATCTTATTTCTTTAAAACTTGCAAGATGGCTCCTTCTGAAACTTCTTTTGTTCTTGAATGAGGTATACATACCATATAATAGGTGTAAAGGTTTGAGGGTGTATTGCGAAGATCAAAGTTGAGATACAAAGTATGTGCATGTGTATGGAGACGAGAGAGATGAGAGTTGAATTTAGACAAAATCCTTTGTTTTGCCGACCTAGTCTGGCGGTGTTATTACATTATTATTATTATTATTATTATTGTTGTTGTTGTTGTTGTTGTTGTTCCAACAATGATATCCTTTACACATCTAACATTTTCACGTACTACCTAGTGGGTTCCATATTTTAAGCTTGTCACGCGTAGTCTTAAATTTTGTAGCATGTCCCAATAATTTAGACTAGGGGGTTCTTGATTACCAGAGTAAATATCTCCAAATTAGTCGCAAAAATATAAAATAACGTAATAAATATAACAAATTAATTACTATAAAACTATCACGGAAATAACACATAAGAATATGGAATGCATGAAATGTAAAAATTGTATTGGTCAGTGAGTTGTGAGAGACACGGGTATTACATTATGGACGCTAGTATCGTCTGCAATATTTATGGTTGTTCCTCCTCAAAAGGAAGAAATCGAGGCAAGGAAAAGGATGGATGAGTGGCAGTATCAGCAGCAGGATAAATCCCGCTCTGATATCATGTTGAAAATTTGGACAAGAAAACACATGGCTAAGGATAGAAGAAATACATTCATTATTGAAGCTATCATAATAGGATTGTGGCTATGTTTTTTATATTGATTAGAAATTATACAATTAGGTTACATATATAACATAAGTCTAAGCCTAGCAAACCTCTAACAACTGTCCAAGACAGCAATACTTCTGCTATAAACCAACGACTACTGTACTACAAGGACAACTAGACATAAATGCATGCAGAGTACATATTAACTAAGAGACAAAGGCTACTGTTGACCATCTTAACCAAAAACTAACTAAACTAATCACATATTCTAACAATTTCCAGGATATAACGACTTTTAGCTTTGGGACCGCAACACAACAAAACCAAAACTTTTGGTGAACTACTCGATACTCAAGACTTTCTTATTTAGAAATTTGGGAAGGCTGGAGTACTAGAATGTAAATGTAGATTGAATTGCTAGAGTGAAATGAAATGCAGATTCTAGGGTCTATTTATAGTTTTCGAAGAGTTGTGGTGCCTTTTTGGAGAGACACTTTTGACCATTGGTGGCGCCAGTTCGGCGAAGCCCGAACCGGTTCAAACCTGGACCTACCCGTTCATTGGATGGTCACACCTGCAAACTGTCTTGCGCCCCCGTCAGGCGATGGGTCGCACCCGCTAGCGACCAGCCGCACCGATTCGTGGGTCCAGGCTCGTATCCGCCCGATCCACTTCGGTCACTGGCGGGTCAGTCCGATCGACCTGGTGCGCCCCTGTTCCGCCCTGCTGGCAGGCCACGTCATCGCACCCGATCCGAACCGGTCCGAACCCATGAGCCACCTGTTCGGACCATGCGGCCAAAACTTTAAGGCTCCTCCAGATGGCACGTACGTGCGAAGTGCAAAGTGTGCCTTTAAAGCAACTCAACGAGGCATGTCTGACGTGCGGGCCCGAGTTCGGGCTCAGATCAGGTCCATTTAGCCAAAGGCTAAAGACCCACTAAAGTCCACCATAAGAGATCACACTTGATAACTCCTTATCAAGTGTTTATCTTAATAAGGAGTATCAAATTACTCTTTCTTTCCTATATGGGACAAGTTCCCACATTTCCATTTAAATTCTTCCAACTTTTCATATTGCAACCTTTAGAAATTAATTTCTCATTCACCCGAAATTGAATTTGAGAACATAAATATACTAAATTTATCTACTCAAAACATAGATCGTGAATTTGCAACTTAGTTTCATTTTTAATAAATGGAATTCAAAGTTGAAATTACTCAAAGATTAATTAACACCAATATTCCAAAATCAATTTCCAACAACATGTTCCGGTAATATCCTTGTGAGTTATGACAGTGACATTTTTGAGTGAGCTGTGGTTGAGAAAAATTCAAACTAAAAAATAAGGAGTGAAAAGAGGAGCGAATAGCATCTTCTATAACTTCTATAAGTATTTTGTGCCATTGTAGATGTTTGGTACTCCCTCCGTCCCAATTATATAGGCTTGTATTCCTTTTTGGGGTGTCCCAAATATATAGGTCAGTTACTATATATGGTAGAATTTATTTAGGTCATTCATTAATATACCACTATTAAATAATCTTGAAAAGATAAATTATTCAACTTTTCTCCTACTAACTTCTCGAAAACTACATATTCATCATAGAATATTGTTAATTCTTGAGATAAATAAGGTACTCCATTAATTATTACACATAAAAAATCTGAAAACTAAACTCATTAAATGCGGGCTTTAGGAGTAATTTGTTTTTTCAATCATTTTCTTAATCTCCGTGAAAAACTCAATCAGCCTATATAATTGGGACGGAGGGAGTATAATTTTAGCAGTTTATGACATTTTTATCGTTGTTTGTATCTGAATTTGTGACACTAATTTTTGAATTTTTAAATGTGAATGTTTTTAGTCTCTCAATTTGTTGTTCCTTTTGCCACCAATATTTATATGTTTCTTAATTGGGGAGAAACACATTTCGATGGCCGAGAATTTTGAATTTTCAAATTTGACCCTATATTGAGAAAAGATCCAAATGAGTAAAGAGTTTATCAGTTGTGTATATGTTTCTAGCTTGGGGAGGAAATTATTTTAATGATAGAAAAAATTGAATTTGCCAACAAATTTAACATCTTATAAGATGTTTACGTGTTTACACAATGTAATTTTTTAAGAGCTTATAATTTACTATTAAAGTGTTTAGAAAATGAGATTATAAGTTCTTTTAAAATCTTATAAATTTGCGGAGGTGTTTGACATTATAAGTCTGTTTCAATATATATGACGAAAAGAGACATCATTATTTTCAATGATTTCCCGAACCCACTCGCCCCTCGGACACTCCTACCTACCGCCCACCCTCTCCCCTCCTTCCACCCACGCCCCACCTTACTGCCAACCCCAGGGGCCCCGGACCCCTTCAGCCACCCCTAACGCCCCCTCCCCCCCTCCCCCCAAAAAAAAAAAAAACTTTAATTATCAATGTATTACAAACTAAATTATATTCAAAATGATAGGAGGGGTACTTTAGTAAATTAAGTGTTGCTTATAAAATTGTGAAAATAAAAAGAGGTATATGAACTTATTTTTAGAAGCTTATAAGTTCTTGGGACTTATTTTTAGATCCTATAAGTTGTGTATGATCTTATTTCGCCAAACACTTTTCAAGAGCTTATAAAGCTCCTAAACATCTTATAATAAGATGTTTTTGGGCTTTATAAACTCATTCAAACATCTTCTAAGTTAGCATGATAATTTGAATTTTCTTAGTTAGAACAAAAATTCATATTAAATGGCTCTTAACTGCAACCAACGGATAATAATTTGGCTCAACACTAAATTAGTGTGGATGATAATTTCGTGCCATTACAAATTGGTTTAAAATAAATTTCAGCCCAACATGGATGACATGAAACTAAAATTTGATTTTTAAAATTAAATTTCGGCCAACATCTTTGACACACAAACTAAAATTCTCAAATCTATATAGTTGACGGGCAAAAACTTATTTACATCATATGCATATATTTTTTTATATACATGTCTGACTAATTATTAGGAATTTGTTGCAATTCAATTGGTCGAACATCTTATAATCAAAGTCAGTGGCCAGTTACAAAGTCAGTGGACATGAGTCTATTCCCACCAATCCTACCCCAATTAGGAATTGTAATAACAAAAAAATTATACTTTTCTTCACTTTATTGATCCGAATTGAGTGGACCGAAAAAAGTGTTCAATCAAAAAATAGAGTTCATTCATTTGACATCCATTTTTCAATGATGGATATTTTTCAAAAAAAATGAGACTTTTCGAAAAACTAATACTTTTTTTAGAAAATGCATTATTCTTTTAATGTAAATGTATTATTCAAAGAGAGACGATATCAATATATAAATCATAAATTTTATACTTGTATATAATCTTAATGGTGAAAATTTATAAAATACTTGATAAGAACCTATAAAGTTAAAAAAGTACAAGACTTATTGATTTTCTTTAAATATTACGGTGTACTAAAAAGTATTATAATTACTACGAAAAAATATTACTAGTAGAAGGGAAAGTAACAAATACTTTTTTCAGAAAGAGTCTGTTGCCTGTCAACTAAGTTGGCATGGAAATGTAAGTAAGAGTCTTATGGTCCAAAAGTGCTAGTTTTATTAGAAAAGTTACGAAGTCCCAACAGAATACTAAAAGTTACACAAGGTACTATTTTTTTTTCTCCTAATAAATAATGGGTTTGAAAATTAAGAAGTGAATGAAATGAAAAATTAAGTCCTTAACTACTTTTTCTTTAATTACTCAAACTTCTAAAATTATATCATTCTTTACTTTAGAGTATTATATTTCTTTCCAATTACGAAAGAGTAGAATTGAAGATCTATGGAAAAAATGCTAAAAGAACAACTATTTATAAACAGATGATAAAATCTAGAAGAACAACTAAAAAAACGGAGAGAACATAATATTACTCCCTCTGTCTCACCTTATCTTGAACAGGGGAGGTCGGCACAAGTATTAAGAAAAATTATTTTTTTAAATTTTGTTGATTTTTCAAATGTTGATTGAGGATGGAGATTGGAAGTGAAGATTTTGAGGGCGGAGATTGTATTATAACTTTTCTTTTTAAGGGATGTGCAAATTCGTCTGGAACGAACGAAAACGAAAAGTGAGCAAAATAAGGTGGAACGAATGAAAGTATAATATTTGGGTGTTGAATCCTATTACATTTATGAATTATGAGTGATAAGTAAAGAAAAATAATAGTCTGCCACGTTGGAAAGAAACTCCGAAAACTTAACCCAATCCTAGAAATAGCTCGGACTAAATTAACAATAGTTAAAGTACTTAAACCAACGATTAAGGAAGAGGGGATTTGGAAATAAATATAAAGGGAAGTACGAAACTCTACGGGATATTTGGATTGAGATGTAGTGGAATGTGCCTCGTTCGCTGGGGCACATTCACGGCTGGTACATCCATTTAAATAGTAAAAATATATTTTTGTTGAATGATGTGGTAGGGTAGGATGTGTAAAGTGATGTCAAATCAATAGGTATTGAGATGATAGATAATGATAAAGAGGTGTATTGAAAATTGTAAAAGGTTACGTAGGTGTTAGGTAATGATAAAAAAATGTATTGAAAATTGTAAAAGTGATGTAGATAATGATTGGATGATTATGTAATGATGAAAATGTGTTAGAGCTGGATGGAAATTAGTTGGACGATCCGAATTGGTGATCCATAAAGTGAAATACCTTTAGATTGGGTCATCCCACATCCGACTGGCAACAGCCCGTCCAAATATCCCCTACGTACAGTACCCAAACTCCGGCTCTTTCTCTGGTTTTTCTCTATCATAGTCTCATGTTGATATCAATTGGATTATAGATTATTAAATTAAAAGGTGCTCAGTAAATACAATATTAAATAATTTATAAAATGTAAAAACAATGTTAAAGAAATAAGTATTTATAGTTTATCTTATTTTTATAAGATTTATTAGTCATAGTGAAATTATACACTTCATACATACATACACACAATACACTTTCTTCACCTTCACATATAATACACACACTTCCTTTACATACGTTGCACACACTAGGCACATTACACGAACAACAGAACACATTAATTAAAATGTGTGTATGTTGGTGGATTTGAAATTCATTAGCTAATCATTCATTCAGTTGTAATCTTAGAGCATCTCCAACAAATTGCTCTACTTTCCAATCGATTTTAACAACTTTACATCAAAAGTTGCACTCATTCTCCAGCAGTTTGCACTACTTTTTGAACTAAAAAATAATAATCCTTAAAATTTATTTTTAACAATTAATTTAAGGAGTCATTTGTTTTTCTATTTCAGTACTTTATATTTTTTTTAAGCTTTGTAATTTTATTTACTTTTTTGTTGTTGTAATTTTATATTGTGTAATTTTATTTGATGTATAGTAATTTCATAGCACTTATTTTATTTTTGTTGGGATTATACATGTCTTTAAATATTCTAAAATAAATTTTTATTAGATAAATTATAAATAAAAAAAAAACAAAAAATATACATTATAATCATTAAATAGTATAGAAGATTAAAGAAAATAATGGAATGGCACAGATGCAACATATGCGCCATTAGTAGAGCAAATTTTACAACAGCATTAGCACAGACCACTAGAGTGAAAAAATATTGGTCCTTCTCTATTGTGCAATATCGTTGGAGTTGCTCTTATAAGTTTTATTACCTAAATATATTATTAACTTATAAGCTCTTAAAAAGTTACATCTTATATCTTCTAGCTATAAAATTTTGGAGTTTATAAGATATTTGAAATAAACTTTAGCAAACACAAGAGTGCTGAATTATTATTGGTCGGAGAGTATATGAGTGTGCTTTAGTGTTATTGGATCACTCAATGGATAGAGGACAATTCAAAACAAACACATCAATATAGAGATAAAAAATTAAAATTAAATAGGTTTTTTAAATTATATCTATGTTAGGATATAATAGAGTGGGAAAAAAATATCAAAATATGAAATACAACACTTACGGCACCCATATATATATTTTTTTAGTTTTGGTTTTTCCAACAATGTACAAAAAGAAAAAATCGATATAATGGTACATTAGAATGATAAGTAAAACATATCCTAATATCACACAAAATTTGAACATTATCAGTATTTAGCGAGATATGTACGCATTAGTTGGTATAACAATAAATATGAATGTGTATATGATACTGTGTACGGAACATGATATTATTATTATGTGTGGTAGGTCTATTGGCAAGTCTATAAAACGACAACTCTCGAGCGCGTTACTTTCCAGCCCAGAGTGAGAAAGAGGGTGATTGAAATTTGTGAACTTCGCATCATTTTCATTTCCAACCCCTCCTTCACAAACCTAACCTAATGGCCGTGTCAAGCTTCGCTAGGGCAATTCCGTCGTTCGAGTGCCGTTCCGATCCGGATTTTTCCCGTCCTGATAATCCTTCAGCTGGATGCGGCGGAAAGTCGAAGCCTGCCATTCTTCGCACCGGCGCTGCTGGCGGCGGAGCGCACGGCTTGTCTTCGCTTATCTATAGATTTCCACCGAATTTCGTGAGGCAACTGAGCAACAAGGCTCGAAGAAACTGCAGCAACATTGGTGTCGCTCAGGTGGTGGCAGCTTCGTGGTCGAACAACCAAGGCTCCTCGAGTTCCACCCCGGCGGCTAAGGCCGTCGATGCCGCTGCGGCCGCCATAGCACCGGTCGAGGTTCAGACCGGTGTTGATGATGGCGTCCTTGCGGCTAAGGATCCGTGTTGCGACGGCGAAAATGTACAGATTGACGGTTTGACTAACTTGAAATACGCTTCTTTTTTGAATTCGGATGGCAGCATTGCAATTCATGCTGGTATGTTGAATTAATTTGTTACAATGTTTTTTTCTCTTATGTATACAAATTCTATTTTGTATTTGTTATTTATCTGAGCGTTATGTCCCATGCGTTTTTTGTACTTGATGTAGATGCTGTAGCTTAAAATGAAGTCGGTATTTTGTGAGGTGGGTTAAGTAGGTTTTGATTTCTATCATTTAATACCGTTGATTTGTTGTTTGAAAATAAGATTAAGCCTCCTCTGAATTTAGTTGTCATGGACCGCTGGTCATTACTTACGTACTTCTAAGTCCAAAGGTGAAATGCAAGATGATGATCTGTTTAATTGTATTGCTGATTTCTGATTCTGGTAGATCCTTTTAAGAAGTTTCTGGCTTCTGTGCAGCATTATGCTTGCTAATAAATGGTGTTTGAATCTTACTATATTTTGAATTTGCTGATTTGGCCAGGTGAAAGATTGGGTCGCGCCATTGTTACTGATGCAATAACTACTCCAGTAGTTAATACATCTGCTTATTTCTTCAAGAAAACTGCCGATCTCATTGATTTTAAGGTATGTTCAATTGTCACATTGTAAAATTTGTGCTTCAAGAGGATTTCCGTGTTTCTTATAACGTAACAGTCTTGATCTAAAATAACAATAAACAAAAATACCGTGGTATCGTATGCCTTGTCCCCGCAAAAGTTACTTGCAGACACCTCTATTCATTTAAGTAAAATCCAAATTAGCAGGTCCAAAAGTTTACCATTTCAATTTGACTTAGAATCACCTCAAGACCTAATATAACTGGGTATCAAATCGTAGACTTGTCCAGAGCTATTTTCTAATCAATCTTGTGGCAATAAGAGTTTTGTTTAGTCTGAGCCAGCATCTTTATTTATAAACAAGTCCTATTTATCTGAAATATAACTTACCAGTCCCTATGATAAACAATACAGTTTTCTGAAAAAGGGTCTCATCGTTTCAATGGCAGGAAAAAAGACGAGCAAGTTTTGAATATGGACGGTATGGGAATTACACGACTCTTGTTGCAGAGGAGAAGATAAGGTTAATTCTACTCGCACTTGACTTTATTCTAGTATGATTTTGGTGGAAATAATGCACTAACAAGTTTATGTATTCATAAAAATATACCAGTGCACTGGAAGGGGCTGAATCAACTATTCTCATGGCATCTGGAATGTGTGTAAGCACTGTCATGTTGATGGCACTTGTCCCTGCTGGCGGGCATTTAGTGACAACCACTGACTGCTATAGGAAGACCCGGATATTCATCGAGACTTTTCTTCCCAAAATGGGGATTACTGTATGATCTTCTACCCCAACTATTTGAGCTCTTGTTCTCTTTTTGGATTGCAGTGGAACTTATTTCTTTCATTGGGAAAAGGAACTTCAAAAAGTGCCTTACCTATATCAACACCACTTGATTAATGAGTTATGGCATCCACCCTAAAGTCTATTATTAGAAAAGTACATACTCCCTCCGTCCCAATTATATAGGCTTGATGCCTTTTACACAAGGAATAAGAAAAATCATTGCAATCGACAAATATATAATCAATTTCCTAATATGCTCATTTTTAATGAGTACTATACTATTCAATATATTATTTAAGGGTTAATTATAAAAAAAATCACGACCTTTGGTCAAATTTTCAATTGCAACATGACTTTTAAAACTTATCAATGTTGGTCACCAACTATAAATTTTTTTCAATTATAACATCGGCTAATCTTTTTAACATCTGATTGTGTCGACATCACCGCCATTAGGTGCACATGGACAAGACCGTCATTTACCCTCGATCAATTTCACAATCCGTCATTTTCATTGTCGTTAATTGGTGATTGAAGTTATTATATCACTTCTTCGACTCTCAATTAACGGCAGGAGAATTGACGGATTGTGAAATTGATCGAGGGCAAATGAAGCTCGTGTCCAGACGCATCTAATGGTAGTGATGGAGACTCAATCAAGTGTAAAAAAATTAAGCCGATGTTGTAATTGAAAGAGAATTATAGTTGGTGACCAACATTGATAAGTTTTAAAAGTCATGTTGCAATTGAAAATTTGACCAAAGGTCGTGATTTTTTTGGTAATTAACCCATTATTTAATGCTCATATGAATCAGGATATATTAGTAAATAGGTTAAATAAAGGCTACTATATATCGAAACTGGACTATATATTTGGGACATCCAAAAATGAAATCTTGCCTATATAATTGGGATGGAAGGAGTAATCGATGAAATTATAGGAGATGCCATAAAATATAAACTTGAAGCAAAGAAAACAAGGATAGTTTGGAACAGTGTTTCTTTGATATGGAATTCTGTTTTGTGTGCAAGTAAGGGACCTGATTTTTCATTCCATGACAATAAAATGCAGGCAACTGTCATTGATCCTGCAGATATTGGAGGTCTGGAGTCTGCTTTGGAGAAGAACAATGTGGGTATTAACGAAAATAATTTGTATGCATTATTATTTCGTTAGAATTCCTTCTCGTTTGAGTGCTTACTGAAAAATGTATATAACCTTCTTTGCAGGTCTCAATATTCTTTACAGAGTCACCAACAAATCCTTTCTTGAGATGTGTTGACATTGAGCGTGTCTCGAAGCTTTGCCATGACAAAGGAGCCTTGGTGTGCGTAGACGGGACATTTGCAACTCCTCTTAACCAGAAAGCCCTGGCTCTTGGTGCTGATATTGTTGTGCACTCTGCAACTAAGTACATTGCTGGCCACAATGATGTATGATGTGTTCTGCTCACAGACAACTCTTAACACATCAATTACATTAAGCACTTGCATTACATGTCTCAGTATTAACCAGAAAATCTTGTGTACAGGTTCTTGCAGGATCGATCAGTGGCCCCGAGAAGCTGGTTTCTGTTGTTCGTAACTTACATCATGTCCTTGGGGGTGCTCTAAACCCTGTGAGTTATCCATTATTTATTGTGCTTTGTATTATTATTATTTTGATGGACGGTTGCCATGCAATCATTTTGGAAAACTGTGTTGCTTTACTATCTTGATGCACTAATTCTGGTTATTGAATCCTCAAGCATTTCAAGCATTTCTTACTTCTTATTAACTTTGTTCTTCTTGATCAGAATGCCGCGTATTCGATCATCAGAGGCATGAAAACGCTGCATCTTCGTGTACAGCAGCAAAACTCAACAGCACAAAGGATGGCCGAGATTTTAGAGGCACATCCTAAGGTACTCAATGACTTAAAACTTATTTTATATATGAAGAAGCTTATATTGTCCCTTTGCACTATGTTCTCTTTCGTCTGTCATGATTGCTTCATTTCAGGGTCCATATTACTGTTATATATCAGCACAACTCTCTATCGTCCTGTTAAGTGGGTTAAAGAAACACACACACGCACAGACACCTCATACCAGCATTACTGTTTATCAACCTGTTATGTTTGATAACTATATACCCTGTTCCAAATGGAAGTCTTTTTCCTTAAATAAAAAAGTCCCAAAATAAGAGTCACGCTTCTAAAGTTCATGGCTTGTCTTATTATTAAGTATATAAATTTAAAAACATAAATCATGAATAAATTACATAATGATTGAATAAGCCAAATCAATTAATAAACAAAATAGCATAAGTGAGAATATATGGTTTATAGAAAGGTAATATTTGACAACATGTTGCAGATTAGTCGTGTGTATTACCCAGGCCTGGCTAGTCATCCAGAACACCACCTTGCCAAGAAACAAATGAAAGGTTTTGGTGGCGTTGTTAGCTTTGAGGTGAGATAGTTATATGGCTGCAGCTTAGAAATCGTGTTAAATTTTTCAGCATGAACTGATCCCTTTGAAATCTGATCCTAATTGAATTTAATTAGGTTGATGGAGATCTGCACACCACTGCAAAGTTCATTGATGCACTGAAGATTCCATACATTGCCCCTTCCTTTGGAGGATGCGAGAGCATTGTCGATCAACCTGCTATAATGTCTTACTGGTGCGTACTTTTCTTACCCAATAACTAAGCTTGGAGCTGCTGCCTAAAACTGCACTATTTTTGTTACATTTTACTAAGCTTGGAGCTGATGTCTAAAACTGCAGTATTTTTGTTGCGTTTGCCGTTTGGTATGATTATGAACATGCCTTATGGTTTATTCTAATTACATAAAAGAATCCACTGAAGTTTGTTTTCTTACAAACACCCTTTTAGGGTTCGTATTTTTTTTGACAACCACCCCCTCAATTATTGTAATTAGGATAGAACTCAATATGGGGTTTTTGATCTGACACTAAATCGTGTTATGAAATATGACTTGGAACAGGGATCTTCCTCCATCTGAGAGGGCTAAGTACGGTATATTGGACAATTTGGTGCGCTTCAGCTTTGGAGTGGAGGACTTTGAAGACTTGAAGTCGGACATTGTTCAGGCTCTGGAGGCAATATAGGGCGTCTGATCTGTTGCTGGTTATTGTTTTTATTTATTCAGAGTAGTGTTTGGTTGCTGCAGAACCAGAAACTGAGAACTGCATGTTTCTCTTCTGAAACTAATAACTGCCTATTTGCCTGTTGGATCATTAAATGGCGATCCATCAATGATTAGGTGGTGTTGTTTCTGCGTTATTGTTATTTCAATTTCTTGAAGATGAACGAACAACTGAAGGTTTGATTCCATGAAAATTCTGTTTAAGAGATTTGCTGCGTTCCATACTATGTACGCGGTGTGTTAGAATCTAGAAAGGGACGGTGGGACATAGTTTTGCAATGGTGGAATGTTTGCCCTATATATCCTTTTTTATCTATAAAGTATCCAGTTCCCCCTACAGTTACGAATCAAGTATGGGTTGTAAATTCGTAATAGTTGCCGTACTATTATGATCCAAGTGTAAGGGCCCATAAAAAAGAGAAATTTTATCCTGTCTAACCGGTTACTACCCGATTGGATGATCTAATCATCGATTTAAAAAGTAAATGAAAATCAAATAAAAGTGTCATTGATCTTATTTCACTTTCTAAGTGGATGATTGGATCATCCAGTCGAACGCTACACTAATCCTTGTCTTTTTAGGTTTTGGTTGGGGTGGCCGTCACAATCTGCAATATTTTAGTCTAAAATCTGACGCATTAATTTTTGCATACAAAAAAAACATATATATATATATATATATTTTTTTTTTTTATATTTATTACTTTGTTATTATAAATTACAATATATATATATATATATATATAATTACATTTTTTTTTCTGATATAAAATTACATTTAAGTTACAATTTTAGTATTAATATTTTCAACTTATATTTTCAATATCAACTGAAGTTAAAGAAACATGTAAGTTTGAATGAGATTAATGAAATATTAAAATTGAAATCATTATGATAGTGTAAAAAATTCATACAATACATTGAATTAAAATATTCGACCCATAAATGATGAATTAATATATTTCGAAGGGTAAAATGTCTCTGTGTCCCCAATTTAAATTATATGATGTTTTTTCTTGTTATTTGAAATTATACTTATTTTTTAGTTATTAATTTAAACTTATTTTTTTGTAAAAGTAGTTTTGATGCAAAGTGCACACAGTATCTAATACTTAAGAATATACGTGATAAACAAATACAATACAAAAGAAGCAAAAAATGAAAAAAGACAGAAAGAAAAAACAAGTAGTGCAACAAGTAGTGTGCAGTACTAGCAGTGCAAAAAATATCGGAACACTAAAGTAGGGCTGTTGGAGCAAAAAAATGGTGTGAATTGCTATAATAGTGCATGGCTGGAGATGCCCTTAGTTGAAGTCCAAACTCATTATTAAAGCTATACCACAATAAACACTTAAATCTATGCTAAATAATAATTAATCAACAAATAATGTAGTTTTTCACATCGAATATCTCACCATAATTTATGTGATATGACAACCAAATTATAGGTTGCGTTGAATAATTAATTTCATATATTATGTATAAAAGAATAGATCTTGAAATGGAAATGTTAGTATTTTTATTTAGAGGGTTTGAATTTTTAAACATACCATAAGTAACAACTTACTAAATATAGTCCAAAATATTAGGTGGAAATATATATTTACATAAATAACCTACCATTGCTTATATGTATGTGTGTTATAATGTATGTTAAAATTTAATGATTAGCATTTTAAGGGGATAACCTGCTTTGAGATTCTAGATAAAGCTTATTTATATAAATTGAAAATTGCTAGTGGCAAACACTTCAGATAGTCTTTTAAAATAAAGAATTGGACAAGTGATTTACAAAATCAAACACATTACTTTCCTATGCATATTTCTTATACATCAGGTGCACATGCTATTTTAATTTATGATTAAAGATATTACTGGTGCTGACTTTATTCAGAATAAATAATAATATATTTTCATCATTATACATTTACTTAAAATATATAATATTTTTATTTTTAGGTGTAAATACTATTACATTTTTACCCATAATTTGAATTAAAAAAACACAGGAAACCTACTCAATGTAATGTGCCTATTATGATTTGCAACACGGTAGTTGACAGCACATTGAAACAAAACCGGGATCTTGACATGGAATATTCTTAGACACCACACAAGTATGCCCAATCATATCGTTTTCCTGGCATCATACTCAGAATATTCTAGATTCTCTTGGTTTCCAACTATTTTTATTGCTACATCAACCGCACTTTCTCTGAAAAAATTAACTAAACATATCACAATTTTTTCTTGAATTCGTCATCTTCTTTTCTTGAAGTTATCAATAACTTGAATTTAATTCGTTTCTTTATTATCTAGTGGTAAATATAAAATCATATCAATGTAATATATTTTGTTTAGGAGTATTTACCAATACTTCATGTTGGAGATCACAACTTACCTGGAATTAGTGCCAATCAATTAAGGGTTCTTTATTTTAAATGTTTAGTGAGTAAGTATATTTATAAATTTTTCTTTTTGAAATATTAACATCTATTAAAAACATCTTGAAATATATAAGTCAGTTTAACATTTATCCTTTATATTTAAAAACTTAAAATATTTAAATCTTTTTGTACGCTCATTCTAACTCACCCGAATATAACTCGTAGTTACATATATCCTAATATCAATTGACCAATGTCTATTGGTTGGTTCGCTGACGCCAAAAGTGTCAACCACTATATTGAAATTTCATTTATCTAAATAATACTCACCACTGCTATAGTGAGATTTCTATTTTTTTTACTTTAAAATAGTGACGTGTTTCAAATATTAAAGTCTTTGTAGACATATACTATTTGTGTCAGATTAAATAGTTATTCAGACATTGTTAAGTGTCTAAACCTTTATATTTTGCCAATATAAAAGTGAATTGCTAACAATTTCGGTAATAAAATCAAATCTCCTATTGGAAAAAAATCAAATCTTCTTATCGAAGGTTCATTAAATGACTAATCAATTCGCAATATTCTATGGCAAGAGATCACATCATACAACTATAGGGAAAATTTCATTTGTAGTCTAGTATTTTAGGCCTTGTCTAGTAAAAATCCTGTATATTAGAAAATTTTAATTTTAGTTCTGCATGTTCTAAAAGTTGTCCAATTTAAGGACACTAACAATCACCAACGACCAATTTAGCCGGAATTAGACTAACAAATTTAGGATTTTTGAGTGCTAATGCTTATGAGTTAAGTATTTGTTCAGATAACATGTCAAATCATTAAATTACTTTAGTAGCTCGCCCAAAAAAGAAAAGAAAAAGGTAAACCCTACTTTCTGTATGAGGTGCATTTCATTTTATTTTTCTTTCTTTCTTCATCTTTCTGAAATTTATTAGTCACGTGGTCGCACGTGATTAATTGTGGTCAAATTGGCCGTTTCTGTTGGTCAGTGTCCTTAAATTAGACAACTTTTGAAACATACATGACTAAAATTAAAATTTTCTGACACATAGGATTTTTACTAGACAATGCCTAATATACAGGACTAAAATAATTTTTTCCTTACAACTATATAAATGATCATCTTATTCATTCCAAGACACCACAACAAACAACAGTCAGAGAAAGCATGGACGAAATCCTCCCCAACATTCAATGTGTTCTTTGTAGACATTCAAAGTGTTCTTCCTAGAAGTCCACCAGAACCAACGTTCTATTCGAGATCAAGGTGTGAAGCCCCTTCAATTGACATTTTCAAGTCACAAATCCATCAAATCACAAGGCGTTATTTTCGATCTCAACAAAGTTTATCCATATCAAAGACGTTCATGTGAAGGTCTCCAAAGTGAACGTTCAATTTGAAATCAAGTCGTAGAGCCTTCAATTAACGTTTTGAAAGTCAAATTCAAGCAGGAGAATATTGGATTGAAAATTCAACTCAAAATCTAAAAAATCAAGTGAAGTTCTCTGAGAGAAGAATCAGAGAAAAAATAGAGATTGTAATCACATATTCAATTTGATTTCAATAATTTTTATTTGCACGAATTTTTCTTGCTTGTTTTAATTGCATACACGATGTTTGTTGTTACACATTTGGCACACCCGATGGAACATATATACCGCTCATCTTATCTCTCCCCAGGTTCTCAAGTTCCAAGAAATTTTAGGTTAAGTTCATGACAACCCCCCAAGAGCAAATCGTCAGCCGAGCAAGAGCGGTCTAAGAGCTCACCAAACATGTTCAAGAGTGAGACATTTTCATCACAAAGTTGATGAGCAAAGAAGATGGTGTTGACACAAGTCATTCGATGGACAAAGAAGTCGAAAAACATGAGGAAGTTGAGATTCCCACGAAGCAAAACTCAAGTGAACAAGAAAAACATCTTCACCAAAAATGCTACAAGCCTCATCGGATGAGTGATCCCTAAAAATCATTTAAAGGAGCTCATCTTAGGGACTATCAACGAAAAGTTTGACCAAGGATCCAATTTATCTGCAACTTATATAAGTCATACACTACAAAGATTAATAGCTTGAAGATGTCTTATGACTACCAACCTCTGAGGTTTCAACATTTTGATGTCAAAATCAACCCAAAGAAGCATGTGGCTCACTTTGTAGAAACTTGTAATAATGGCGGAAGATATGTATATCACTTGTTGAAGCAGTTCGTTCGTTCCTTAAAAGGAAGTGCATTTGATTGGTACAGACTTGGGAACAAATTCAATTGACAATTGGGAGCAATTGGAAAATGATTTTTTCAACCGCTTCTACAACACCCAAAGGATGGTCAACTTGCTCGAGCTTGCAAATTCTTGCCAACTAAAAGAAGACTATGTTGTAGACTACATCAAGCGTTGGCGACATCTGAGTCCAAATGCAGGGAGAAATTACCCGAAGCCTCTGGCATTGAGATGCCCCTATATCCTTCAAGCAATTCAACCTAAATCTTTTGGAAGAGTTGACTACTCGAGCTCATGATATGGAGTTGAGCATGACTATAACTGGAGTTGATGGTCGACTAGTTTAAGAGCTTCAAGAAGAGGAGGAGGAGGAGGAGAAGGAGGAAGAAGAAGAATACGGGGCAAGTCTTCCGCAGACACTCAAGAGTGTAGAAAAACTAAATCCTGTAATGCTCTTTGATATGAGCCTAAACTATCTACAGTGCTCCTTGCTACGAACTTAAATTGTTTATAATGCCCCTAGATATGAGCCAAAAACTAAGTCCCAAAAACCAAGTTTAAATCGAGACTCCTAGACGCGAGCTTAAATAGTCTATAAATCAAATCAAATTAAGGCTCCTTGACACGAGTTTAAAAGATCTACAAAATCATATTAAATAAAGACTTCTTGATACGAGTTTAAAAGGTCTACAAAATCATATTAAATAAAGACTCCTTGATACGAGTTTAAAAGGTCTACAAAATAATTACAGATCGAGGCTCCTTGACACTAGTTTAAAATGTCTGCAAATAAATAAATAAAAAAAAAATGAAGACTTCTTGATACGAGTGTAAACTTCCACATATCCAAGTTCAAATATACACTCATAGTCACAAGTATAAACAACCTATCAAATTCAAATTGAAGATTATTAGATATAAATATAAACTATTTACATATCCATAAAAATCGACAAAAGGCAGTGGTTCTGCTACGAAAGATTTCGAGGCTCATTCATTCTAAGGCATGTTGCCCGTGAACAAGTCTCGAGGGGGCATTGTAGGCTATACAATTACGATATGGTTGATATGAATGAATGAAATAGTGTCTGAATGAAATCAATTTAGGAATGCAATGAAGATGAGAAATGAATGATATAATTGCAATCATTTCAATGATTGGTATGCTCAAGGAATGATGATGAATGAAATATTCAATTATCTAAATAAAATACCAAAACAGTAATCTTAATAACACATTGTTATCGATAATTATGGCTAATTTAATAATTTAATTCATTACCAATTAATGATAATGATGATGATAATCATAATAATCGTAACAATAAACTAGTAACAATGGTAGTAATATTATTAATAATAATTACTATTACTATTAACTAAATAACTAATTGACACCGATTAATTAAAAGTAATTATAAATTATAAAAATATATTACTAATAATTGATAGAAATAATAGTGAATAACAGTAGTTAGGTAATTAATAACAACAACAACAACCACAAGAATAAGAACACCATTATCGTCAATCAATAAATTAATTAATAATGATTAATTGAGAATAATAAAAGTTATTAAAAACATTGATAATAAATAATCATAGAAATAATAACAACTAATTAACCAATTAATAATAATAATAATAAATTCATTCTTTGTTGTTAGAAATATCTAATACCATGTGGGGTGGAAAGAATGACTAATGTCATGGATATGAGAGTAGCTATTACTTTGTGAATGACTATTCCCATCACAAATTCATACCAGTCAAAGGAATAAGAATGAATAATTGAATGACCATCCCATTCCTTCATACCAATGGTGTTGTTAGTGTCCAAACAAATCAATCAAATATTACTAAGTGTTCAAATTTTTTTTTCTTGACAATCAAGATAAAATTATCAATATGAAAATGAATCACCAACAATTTTGGTAATCAAATCAAATCAAACCTCCCTACTAAAGTCAAATTCTACCCTGCCAACTTGAGTTTAGGGCAAATAGAAACTCACCTATGGAGTTTGCGACTGCTTCCCTTTATGACAATTAATTAAATTTGAAGGTTGTGAAAAATTAATCTTTAAGTAAAAGTAGTTAGATTTGCAATAATAAGTACTTTATGTAAAAAAATTATAAGTTTTATTTCCCTTCGTCCCACTTAAATTTGCATATTTTATTTTCAGTCCGTCCCATTTAACTTTGTACATTCTTAAAAAAAAATTTCTCTCACAATCTCCATCCTCAATATTTGTTTTTTCATAACATTCGTATTCAATTAACCGTGCAAAATTAGCTGGGACGGAGGGAGTATTTGAGAAAATAGAATTTGTTTTACAAAAATACGAGGGGCAGAAAAAAAAATTGTTTCAACATTCTTCCAGCTTCCGTTTAAGATAAAAAAAACGCTGGCATTTGCAAATATTGAATATTTTTCTTTTTCTTTTAAACGATAACAATCAGTGGCTTAGCCAAGAGGATATTCTTTCCACCATCCAAGGCTTCTGTTGCTTTTATTGTCATTTCTCCCTCCTAATTTTAATCAATTTGTTTGATTGTTTGATTTCGTCCCCTCCACCAATAGCCCACAAGACTGCACCGAATATCTCCCAATTCATTCCTCCCACTCTCTGTATATATATCCACCAATTTCTGGTATAAATGGCCATATCTTTTCAGCTTTATCTTAAGATCGGATTAGATTCCAAAAGCAAATTCTTCTTACATACTTTTACCCTTTTCGTCTAAAATTTCAACGTTTCGTTTCTCGCTAATTTCCATTTATTCTCTTAAAATTCTCAACGGAACTACAACATTAATACCGGGCAGAGAAATAATTGAATCGAATACTGACAAATTATGAAGTTCGGAAGAGAATTTAGGATTCACTTGGAGAAAACCCTACCGGAATGGAGGGACAAGTATTTGTGCTACAAGCTCCTCAAGAAACTGCTCAAGAATATTCCATCCGCCACCGCTGATCATCTCCCACCGGGCGTCGATGCACCTGTCCTGCGGCTGCCGTTGCTGGAGCTTCAAGTGTGGTTTGTGGCGATTCTAAGTGAGGAAGTTAAAAAGTTCAACTATTTCTACGTCGGGAAGGAGGAGGATCTTATCATCCGCTTCCAGGTTCTAATTTTCTTCCAATTGATTATCAATTATTTCAAAATTTCCTTCTATTTTATTTATGCACCAGTAGTTGCAATTTTTTTTTTTTTTTTGCCTCTCTCGGCGATGAGTTAAAATTCCTTGTTATGATGATAGTAAGGAAAATTGCTTTATTTTGAAGTTAGTGAGAAATGATTGGGTGTTTGAATTCATTTGTTTTGATTGAAGATTTGATCTGAGTTTTTTCAGGAAACTGATGCAGCTTCCAACTTATCACGGTGCTTTTAGGCTTTTAGCAGGTGGTATTAAAGTAGGAAAGTGGCGCATTTGAAAGAAAAAAATTGCATCTTTCCTGCTTTTCATTTTTTTTATTGGGTGGCCATGTGTGTGCAAGAGGTGGAAGAGAGTAGATTTAAGAATGTACTCTTTGTGAAACTTGGATAGCGTCAGCCTGTTCTCCTTGTCGACGTAGAAATTGTCGAACTTTTCTGATCCACAAAATCGCTGAACCTGCAAACGAAAATTATTTCAACTAAAAGGTCAATAAGGAACTGTAACATGTTATTGTGAACTGTGCAACTTGCAAGGAGGTCTAAGTTATATATATGAAAGTTTGGGAGGAAGCTGATGTTAGGTCTATGATAAGCTAAATGGAGATGGTATTTATTGGGATGATGTAACTGGGGAAGGTTTTGATGATGGTTTCCTTTCAAGAATTAAGATGATGTCGACTTATTTAGTGGGCGAGAAGACATGAATTATAGTACTAACTTGTAAGTGGACTGATGTCTATGATGTTGGTGGTTTAAAGAATCTCCCATGGTATATTCCAACTTTATGGGATTTGTTTGGTTGACCTGACTGGATTCTCCTAATGGCAACACATGCCTGTAATTTTGCCACCTTGTTCCATTATAGTTATTAATTAATAAATACTTTTAGAATTACATTATTGTCTATGACAAAAATAAGATTATGGAGCTAAAATTTTGTTTTTTCAGCTCCGCATGGAGCGTGTTCTTTAGTGTCAAATGTTTGGGAACACAAGGCTGGAGATTCTCAAACCGAGAGATTTTTATATTACGCTGTTCTATGTTAGATGGTATAGCTATCAATTACAGATGCGTGCAGTAAGAGAGATGAAAAGGCAAATATTGAGCTGCTTGAAGTTTCAGATAGATATTTTATGATCTGGAGTTAAATTTGCCACTATTACTTTGCTAGGAATGGTCGAACAAAGGTTGTGCCAGTTGAGTGTCATGCTAGTAGCTAGTGTTGAAGACTTCCTTAATATAGTGAGTCAAAAAAGAAAGAAAGGAAAAAAATTAGCATGAGATATTGCTGAGAGCACTTCTGCTACTACTGAACCAACGAATTTCTGCACCTACATATAGGGTAATTTTTCAAGTACATTTGCTCTGGAGTTACTTAAGCGAGCTTAAGTGGATTCTTTTGAAATTGGTGGAAGTGGGATACATGTGTGTTATTGGAGCCTAATTCTTTGATACCTCATATCGTTAATATTTGCATGCCATCAAGGATTTGTTGGATACCTCTTTTATTAGTTATTGTAAAGTTTAACAAGATGAGATTATGAAGGTGGTACTCCTCCCCCTCTCCTCTTCCGTCTGAAAACCAATATTGTTGGACTGGTAATTGACTACTCCACATTAAGTATTAATATTAAGAATATCATAAGACCGTTTCAAGTCTTGGGAGTCTCTTTGTCACACTGTGTGAAAGGGAACATCTTCTCTTTGCTATCTTATATCACTAGACGATTTATTTGTTTATTATTTATTTTCGCATATTATATAGGCATATTCTTCGATTGATACAACAGCAGCAGCATACTAAGTCTTTGTCCACTTATTCTTTAATTGGTGCACATATCAAAGTTGTTTGTGGCCATTTGTATTGAGACATAAAAGTGAAACTTCATCACATTCAAAAGGACTAGAACTTCTAACTCAAGAGGTGCATACCAACCTGCAACTTGCTTATCCTCAAGGGCTATTCATTCTTTACATCAGCACCATACTTCAAATTCCTGGTATTGCTGCAAATTTGTAAACATTCTGCTAATTGATTTTACCCATTGTTGTGTTCCTTTGTCTCCGGTTGTCGTAAAAGCCATGAAATGGCTAGTATGATACATGCTTAGTTACTGAATCACATGAAAGCATAGTCTTTTTTGGATCTAATTTGATCCGCACTATTGACCATTCTCTGCTGCTGTTTCCCCAGGCGCTAAAGGAAATAATTGAGCAACTTAAGGAGAGAGAGACCTATTATGGAGTGTTCACCTCAGAGACTGAATTTAGTGAAGATATGACAGATATATGCAAAGATTTGGTTGCCATCCATGGAGAGATGGTCCTTCTGAAAAGCTACAGCTCTCTTAACTTTGCAGGTAATATCTGCGTCCTATTTCTTTTCTGCATCTATTGAGATGGGATCTTGAAGGGAATTGGTTGTAGCTCAGTTGGTAGAGCATCTTGTAACACAGGCAGTAGTTCAGGGGATCAATTCCCTCCAACCCCATCCCAACCACGAAATGAGATGGGATCTTGAAGAGTTAGTTTAATCCTTCACTTGTTTCTTGGGTTTTATTTACGGGTAAAATGCAAATACACCACCTCTTTTTTTCTCCTCTCCGAGCAGGCAAACAATCTCTATAAAAAAGTAGCGCCTTGGCCCCCCAATATTGTAAAATCTTGTGCATTCTCTCTCCCAGCACCCTCCTCATCATCCAAAGCCATTAGTTTTTGACATAACATGCCCAGTATACCTCAAGAACCCTTGTCAACCTTATATGTGTGATGTTGGGATTTTTGAAGTCTTCTACGTTATAAACAACTTAGAAAAACAAAGAAAAATACATTAACCGTGAATTACAATAAAGGTCAACGTTGTAGGAGATGGGGTTTACAGGATTCTACAATATCCTAGGAGTTTTCAGGCTATCATACTAACTGATTTATTTTTGTTTCCTTTTACATTTTCGGGAAACACGAGTTTTATGTCATTTTTGGCACCCTGTTTAAAGTTTTCTTATATTTATAAGAATCTATGAGGTGATATATCTCTTACACCCCACATGGGATGTATTGTCTTCTGAAATGTCTTCTGCAATTTTAATTAGGTCTCATCAAGATATTGAAGAAATATGATAAACGAACTGGTGCAATGCTGAGTCTACCTTTTACTCGGCTCGCTTTTCACCAGCCCTTCTTCACAACCGAACCTCTGACACGACTAATTCACGAGTGTGAGGCAAATCTTGAAATCCTGTTTCCTCTACAAGCAGAGGTGGTAGAATCAACTGCAGACGAGCACGCAGGCACAGCGCATGCTGACCAGTCAAACGCCTCCTTGGAGGCTACCTTGTCACTTGTAGAAGAGACTGTAGGTATATACCAGAGTACTATTGCCACAATAAATACTATAGAGGAAATAAAAAAGGAAAGCTCTAGCATTAATCCTTTATCTATGTCGTATCTCTTCGGGACCCGACGCCGAGATAATGATAATATGGGCGCTGTAACAGCAGAAAACTCGCCTTGCAACTCTTCGGCGTCCTTGAACAATTTAGAAAACTCGCCTTGCAACTCTTCGGCGTCCTTGAACAATTTAGAGGATGAAATTGAAGATGTCTCTTCTGCTTGATCAACTTTTGTGTGTACGGTTTTACATTGACCAATCTCCGGAATGTACTGTGTTCATATCTTGCAGCAAATTCCGACAAATTTGTAATAATACATAGCATTGAATAAGCTGCTGATAGAAACTTGTTGTATCAATTTTGATTTTTGTTGGTTACAGAGAGGTGAAGTAGTCTGATTCAGGTTTGATGAATAGCTGCTCTTAACGACTTTGTAAGAATATTTAGAATGGAAGAAGGTGTTGCATAAGTTTCAATTGTGGTTTTTTATTGATTAAAGATTTACACTTTTGAAAGACATGAGAAAAAGGGTGCCGACGGATTATGGTAATAGAATTAAAATTTCTGACGCACTTCTCCGGAGCTGAATTGCGTAGCGTTTGGAGAGTAGTTGTTGCTTGTTACTTTGTTTGCCCCTTCAGGAGAGTGGCATGCAAAGGGGTGTGTGTGGGTGAAGTTGTTTGGCTGGGAGCACTCCACTTTTCGGTCAGTGGGTGAAGAAAAGACTATCTAGTTCTGTTATAAAGATTTGAATAATTTCTTACAAAATTCTATTTATATGCTTGGTAAGTTTTAATTTTTAAAGTTTAAAAAAAAAATTACTATTTGCTTGGTAAGAGGCTTTTTATATTTCAATTCCATCTATTTTATTAAGCTATCATAGAAATTCGTTTTAAGATACTAAAAGATTGATTTCATTATTGTATTTGTGAGTCTCAATCAGCTTTCATTGCAGGTAGATAAATTTTGGATAATGTGGTAGTTGTACATGAATGCATGCATTTTCTTAACTCTACCAGAAAAGGGAAAAAAAATTTATGGCTCTTAAATTCGACATGGCCAAGGCCTATGATAGAATCAAATGGAGCTTTCTTAGTCGGATTCTTAGGAAAATGAGTTTTCCTACCCTCTTGGTAAAATGGTTTGTTTCATGCATAAGCTCGGCATCATTTTCTTTTTGCATTAATGAAAGAGTTTCTGGGTACGTCATTCAGAAGAGAGGAATTAGGCAAGGAGACCTCCTCCCTCCGTACCTTTTTCACATTATCTCATAAGCCTTCTCTAACCTTATTAAACAGTCCCATATTAATAATTTATATAAAGGAATCGAAATCAGTAGAAATGAGCCTATTATTTCTCATATGTTGTTTGCAGATGACTGACTTCTCTTTACTAAGACATCTTGTGAGCGAGTACCATGAAAAGATCATTGGCATTTTTTGTTCTTCTTCATGTCAAACAATTAATTTCGAAAACTCGTAAGTGTTTTTTAGTAAAAATACTACACATTCAACAAAGAGCAAGTTCGGAACAATTCGTGCAGACTCAAAGAGAAGAAAAGCTGTAGATACCTCGGATTACCTTTTGGCATAAAAAATTAAAAAAGGAGTCGTTCAAATTTAAAGCAACAATCAATAGAATTTCCAGCTAGAAAAATATTTTCCTTAGCACAACGAGCAAGGAGATTATGATTAAATTTGTTTGTGATGCTTTATCGGTTTATGTTATGTCTTGTTTTTTACTTCCTATCTGAGTCAGTTGTGAGATTGGAAGAAAAATTGCTAATTTTTTGTGGGGATTAAAAGGAGGAAGAATAATTCATTGGAGAAGTTGGGCTAATCTTTCCTTGCCCAAGAGTCAGGGAGGACTTGGCTTTAGAAATCTCATCTTTTCAATAAAGCTTTAATCACTTAACAACTCTGGGGACTATTGTACATTATAATACGCAGGTATGCAAAGTTCTAGAAGCAAAATATTTTCCTTCTGGAGGTTTGTTGGCAGCAAAAACAAAATATTCAGATTCATGGCTGTGGAAGGGCTGCTCAAATGCATTCATATCCTCAAGATGGGGATAAGATACCAAGTTAGTGACGGTAAATCTATCAGAGTGTGGGAAGTTCCTTGGATCCCCAAACCCCCGAAAGACGATGTCATATGCGGGGTCATCTGGGCTCGTGAGCTGATGAGTGTCGATGGTAGGGAGTGAGATCGTGATAAGATAAAGAGATTTTTTGGGGTGCACGATATCGAGATCATTTCGTACATCCCCATCAACATCACATGGATAAGTTGGTGTGGCACCACTCTCCTAATGACATTCTCTTAGTCAAGTTGGTTTTTCAAGTCTTACATTTAGGTGAACGGAATGCGATTGGCAGGCTGGAAAGCAGTTATAGCAAAGAGGTTCAGAAACACAGGTGGAAAAATTTGATGAATACTAATGTTAAAAACAAGTCAAACATTTCATCTGGAAGATGTTCCACGATATTCGTCCGACTTACGAAGCTTTGATTGAAAAAGGGGTATAGATTGATCCTATTTGCAGATTTTGCGGCGAAGCTGCTAAATCTGAGAATCATATTTTCTTCAATTGTTATATTTGCTAAAACATGCTGGAAATTGATGACATACCAATGGAGTAATCTCCCAGGGGAAAATGGTTATTTCGAGAATGGGAGATTTGTGGCCCGAGCAATGTCCGCAGAGAGTGAACAGAACTCCGTATTTAACTGCGTGATAGTCGTTGGGAATGATAGATTCATTTTTATTGTTCTTTCGACGGACTAATCCATGTTTCGATTTCATCATATATTTTGAAAATATTAATGGTTTATACTCTCATCATTCCATAATAATTGATATTTTAGAATAAAAAAAAAAATAATTAAAAATTAAATAACTTGACAAATATACTTTCATCTAATATTTATTTTAGAGAATACAAATTTGACCAAATCTGTGATATCTTAAAAGATAAAAATATTTTAAAATTGAATCAAGAAAAAAGTTAATAAAATTTATGAAAAATATCTAAAACTTAATTACTTGAAAAAAAAGAAAAAAAACTAGCTAGAACATTCATTATTATAAAAAGAAAGTAGTATTTATTAACGTTTTTTTATCGAATTAAAATATATTTCAGAAATAGCATTTCTCTCTTAAAATATCAAATTTTCCAATTTCATAATTGTGCCTATTTTTACAATAACAATTATTAGTACTTGAAAAGTATTTACAGTTGTCATTTTTATCATTTCTGAATAAACTATCTAAATACTATAGCCCCACTGCCCGGAAGCAGATCCGGTGCTGTGTACATCAATATACTGCACTGTTTGCAGTAGGACAAAAAGACCCTTCCACCCGCTCTTTTTTTTTTTCAAAAAAAATTTCTTCTAATCTAAAAACAAAGAAAAAATCATCCCCTCCCCTTCACGGTGACTCAAACCCAAAATCAAAGATCTAAGTAGTAGATGTTCTGCCACTTGAATTATCCAACTTCGTCCACCAGCTATGTGTTTTTCTATATTCTGCTAATAGTTGATTTATTTTACTCTTTTTTTTTTCTCTCTTTTATCTTTCAATTATTTTCCTTTTATCTTTAATTATTTTGCCAAAAATAATTTACCTAAAGATTACTTATTAAAAAAGTCCAACAATATAAAACATACATATATTTAGAGGTGTCAATTCGGGTCATCAGGTCGGGTTCGTGTTCATTTTGGATATTATCAAAGATAATGTGAAACATATAATTATTAAATTTTAAGAAAAAATATTGATTCCGGGTCGATTCGGGTCAAAATTGAGGTAATCAATTTGCGTCAGGTTAGTTGCGTGTTTTCCTTAGTAGATTTGTATCGGGTTGGATTGGATTTATCAGGTCGGATTAGGAATTATCATCCTTGCATATTAGACGAAAGTACCCAAATCAATTTCAAGAGCAAATAAACACAAAATAATAATAAGAATACATATATATGTATGTACATGTATTTATATATCAAAACGACTAGTCTAAGTAGTGATATACATATCACAAGTCGTTTTAGTGAGATACCTGCAATCAACCCAACACAAATCGATTAATTCAATTTTAACTCGAATCGACCCAAAATCAATATTTTTTCTTAAATTGTATTATCTCCGTCCCACTTAATTTTGCGGAGCTGATCGGAAACGGATATTAAGAAAAAATAGATTTTGTGGTATCTTTGATTTTTTTAAAGGTGGAGATTGAGGGTGAAGATTGTGAGAGACATTTTTTTTTTAAGGATGTGCAGAGTTAAGTGGGACGGATCGAAAATGAAAGTACAAATTTAAGTGGGACGAAGGGAGTAATAATTATATGTTTCTAATTATCTTTTATATATAATACAAATCGAACACGAACCTGACATGAAACCCGAATTTCCACCCTTAATATATGTATGCTTTATATTGTTGGACTTCTTTAATAAAATGATTTTTATGTAGATTAATTTTAACAAAATAATTAAAAAGAAAAGAATTAAAAGATAAATGGGAAAAGAAAAAGGAGTAAAGATATCAACTATTAGTATAACAAAGAAAATGTGTGAGTCTTGTGCGTGGATGGAGAAAAAATTGTCTTGAAACATGGATGGAGAAAAAATTGTCTCAAATTTGATGATAAGGATATGGTTATAAAGTTGAGCAACAATCTTGCTTTATAGATCAAGTACATGACCATTGTTGAAGACATCAAAAAGTTGAGTTCACATTTTGATCATGTCTCCTTCGGTGCTGTCAATTGTAAGAAACTTAGTTCTTGTTTTGCTCTTGCACTTGTTACAGTTGAGTTAACCTTCTTCAAAGAATGAGACTCTCAACCTCTATCTTGGTTATGATGTAATCTAGTGGGTAATTGTTACAGTCAGTGGACCGTCGTTTGCTTTCTCTTATTTGTAATTATTTCGAGTTAATGAATTTCTATCGTTTGCAAAAAAAAAGGAGAGCTGCATGCAACGTGATGTGGGCCCCGTGGGGTGGGCCAGTTGTTTGGCTGGAGCACTCCTCCACTTTTCGGTTAGTGGGTTTAAGTGGGTGAAGAAAAGACTGTCTACTCCTATTATAAAAGGTTGAATAATTTCTTACAAAATTTAACTCGCCTATTTATATCCTTAATTAGTTTTAATATTTAAGGTTACTTTAATTACTTTATTTTTAAAGTTTTATTTGTTCGGTAAGAGGCCTTTATGTTTTTAAACCATCTATTAATTCGTGGAATTTTCTATAAATCCATTTTATTTGTTTTGATTTTTAATATAAATCTCTTATCTCTTTGATAATTGTTTTATCATTCTAAAAAAAAGAAAGAAAGGAAAAAAACCGATTAGTGAAAATTTTAAAGTTAGTTTACTAAATTTATTATTTTTGATGTTTTATTTGTTCGGCAATAGTCATTTTTAGTTCAAACTCATCTATTAAATCATGAACTTTTCTATTGCACTTTGCATGATATTTAATTCACCTAATGATATACCTTGAACCTAAATACTCATAATATTTTATATTCTTATTCATTTTTAGTAAAATACATTATTTTATTTTTTTTATTTAGTTTTATTTTCTTTTGAATCTTCACAAATTTCTTATAGTTATTATAATTGGATTCGTTTAAAATTGTAGAGAAATTAGAAAGATCAATTAGCAAAAATATATGAAAAATAATACAAGAGAAATATAATAAACTCAAAAAATAAGTAAAAATACTTTAGTTTTATGGTTATCAAAATATTAAATATTTTTTGTTTACAAGAAAGATATTCTAACTAATTTATGTGCTTTAAGATCAACAAAGAGCTATATATAATTAAAATTTAGAACAATGTACATTGGTGCACAAGACCTTATTGGTTTTATTTATCATCTCTAATTCTCAAGACAAAATTATTCCACTAAATACAACAAAAAATATTTACATGCAATTATAGTGTATCACTCATCATATTTGATTTACCATTGATGTATAATTTTTATAATATTTAAGGCATAACATTAATGATAATTTTTTAATGAAAGTTATAGGAAAAAACATAAGAAATATGAAAAAGTAATAATTAGAAAAATGAATGCCAAAATAAAAAAGAAAAAATATAGAAAATAAAAGTATCTCAACTAAAATAAAAATAAAATTATAGGAAAAAGACCTTGAGAACTTAAATGTTCATAGATTCAGAAATTTAGGGACGCACTTGGGGTTCTTATTCTATCATTTGTAATGTTTTTTCCTGAGATAAATTATGCCATCTCCATCTTCATCACGTAACACCATTACTTATCTTCTTCTTCTCAATTTTGTTCTCCCCATAATCAAGGTTCTTACAAATTGGGGATTTTGTTTCTCTTCTGCAAATGAGTTCTTGAACTCGTGTACTGTCATCTCACATTCGTTGTAACTCGATATTTCAAGCGCCTTATCACCATTGGTATGTCTTTCGTGTAAATTTGAAGTATCTTTCGGTTTAGATCTGCATTTACAACATCAAGATGATTTTTTACCCAGATGAAACACAAGGAAATAGGGACTCTCCAATGCCCAATAGTCATAGATTTGAAATTTATTGAATATTTTATCATAACATAATAATAAAAAAGTGGGAAAATCAATTTAATAAATATATAAATAAATAAATAAATAAATGGAAGAATCAAAGGATAATTTTTATCAGACTTTCATGAATCAAAAGATATTTTTTATAATGCTTTAATGATTTTTCTTTTTGTTTAGATTTATGTGACATATACACATAACAATGTTGTCCATAACTGCAAAAATAGCTGGAAAACCCCAAATTTTGAGGTCACAATCCCCGCCGAGTTAGAAACTCCGGTCAATTAAGTTACTCATCGTGGAAGGAGCCGACGTAGCAGTGTGGGCAGACGGATGAGTGTTAGCCAGAGCAGAAGCAGGTTGCGTGACTAGCGAAATGGAATAGATGGGGCAGCGGCGAGTAGAGTGGCCGGTTTTCACCACATAGTTGACAGTTACCCAAATAGAGGTGAGGACCGGTGGAGAGCAGCGATTACTGCTAAGACGAGGGCATAGCCGAGGGATGGCCAACCCACAGATTATACGAACGTTGCTATGGCCTAGGAGAGAAGTCGAAGGGCAGACGACCATGATCAGGCTGGACTGGGGCTAATCGGCCAGGGAACGTTGAAGCGGAGAAGGCAGTGGCAGGAGCAGGAGAGGCAACGACTGAACGAGCCACCAATTGGGCTTCAGTATTGAGTAATTTCTCGTGCAGCTCATCAAATAAAATTTCAGATTCGCGAGCCTGAATCGCATTACAAAGCTCTTTATATGAATCATCCAAGCTATTGAGGATTTTAAGGGTAAGATCCTCCGAATCAGTAGTGACACCAAGGAGAGCAAGTTCATCAACAACACTTTTGATCTCAAGCATAAAATCAGTAATAGATCGAGCACCATTGACGGGATTATGGAGCCGATTCTAGAGAATGGAGATACGGTCCTTAGAAGCTTTGCCATACTTATTGGCAAGAATGTCCCAAGCCTTGGACGAGGTTTTCGCAGAGGCGATGAACAGAATGAGAGTAGGGGTCAGAGAACTGATGATCGCACCGAGGATCAATTGATCCTGATGAATCAAGAGATCACGAGTGCGGTCTATGGCAGCGGGACAAATTGTGGACCCATCAACGTAGCCATAGAGGCCATAACCAGCAACTAGAGTGCGAAATTGGAACGACCAGGCGGTGTAGTTGGTAGACATTAGTTTGAGTGGGGTTTGGGTGCTGATATTGAATGCCACAAGTAGTGGGGAACCAATGGTGGATAGTGTGGTTGTCGTTGGCCATGAGAAGAATAGTAAGGTTAGGGAAATGAAAAAATGTGGCGGAAAAAAATAATTGGATCGTGAGGACTGGGAAAAGGGTTGGCGTTAGCCTAATTTGCTCGAGATACCATAAAGAGATTGATGCAAGATAATTTTATTCACACTTGTCAAAGGTATAAGTATACAATACAAGGGACTAGAAAGCTATACAAATACAGTGTGGGATACAAACAAAATATAATAAAATACAATACTAATTATTTCCCTATATAATATGAAATTTTCAGATCCCCTTGTTGCAGAAATATACATCATTTTTGGGTATAGGGTGTGTTTGTGTGTGACAGAGGCGGAGGTTTGTTTGTAGATGGGAAAAATGGAGGGGCGGAAGAAAGTCATGAATATGCATATGTATTGGTTTTCCAAGCTTCCATTCTGGCGACTGCTCAAGTCACTTTCTTTGTTGCTTTAGCATTTTTTATCTTTTTGAATGGGAGATCGTTGAGTAGTGCTACAGTGGGGGGTGGGCGGCGAGCAGGGACCAGGAGGACGGAGCGGGGCGGGTGTTGGAGTGTAAAGAAGAGAAAACGAGTCAGTTCGCGAGATACATCACGGGGCGGATTTCTCGCGCCCTGGTCGGCGCCATTGTTGGCGCGCTCACCGGAGTTGGCGCGCCGATTATTCCATTCTTGGAATAGAGCGGCATGCTCCTGAAGAAAGGCTTGCTGCACAAAACGGATGAAAAGGAAGTTAAAGGAGCAAAAGGGCCAACACGGCTGCGTCAAATATGAACACGGCCGCGTCAAAAGTGGCCTAGAACATGGAAAAACGCACTGCCAACCTACACGGCCGCATCAATAACCAACACGGCCGCGTCAAAATGTGTCCCGAAAGTGAAGTTTTCTGTCAGCTTGACACACCTCTAGTATTTTGACCATATCTTGAGATCTACAACTTCGATTGAGGTGCAATTGGTGGCGTTAGAAAACTGATACAAAGGGCTAAAAGAGGTGAAAATTTTCAATCCGTAAGAAATATAATTGGCTAGAGAACATTGAAAAAATGATGTTGGCTATAGATTAAGATGACAACAACCTTCCATCGATTTTCTTATTTTTTTTTTATATTTATCGAGTGATATAATTTCATTAATCATGCATTTGCTTTTACTACTTCTCTTATTCATTTTTAATTCTGTAATTTTATTTTAGTTGGAATATTTAGAATTTCTATTTTATTTTGGTATTCCTATTTTTTGAAGGGCTGATTATCGCCACGTGTACCTAATGAATGAAGATTTCCAAAAAAAATTAACTACGTGAGAAATTCACGAGTTCAAAAATATTCGTCCAGTTAGCCTTAAATTGCAATTTTTATTAAATTGACTAAATGTGCAAAATCCTTATCGGAGGGAACTAAAAATGCAAGTGACCAAAACATAGAGGCCTAAAATTGCATTTTCCCTTTTGTTACAACAGAAAGAGCCTTTGTAAAACCCATAAAATATTATTATTATTAGATTGTGTTCCATATAATTTTAGGGTTTAATTACTATTTTTAAATTATGTTATGATTTATTATTAACGACCATGTTCTAGAATCAAATTTTACATATGGATCAAGAAAATACTTTCCTAGTCCAATTAAGAGTCTCAGAACCCTAGGAATATAATCTATATATGGGATTACCTCATAAATCAAAATCACAACTCAAATACTCAGATTTTCTCTCAAAATTTCGTAAAGTTTCTACCAAACACTAAATTCCAAAATTTCAAATTCCATATCCCATATATATTTAAGAACAAGTTAGGTTCACGCATGTCTAAGTGAAAATGAGAACGGGGCTATCGAAGGCTATGTACAATAGGACTACGGACATCTGCATACGAAGTTTCATCCAAATTTTCAAGGTGTGGACTATTTCTATCCTATGGGCTTTATTTGTCTATTTTAAATGCTTTGATTGTGATGTTAATGTCTTGCAACAGGCTCATGGGCCGATCAAGCGATTTTAGGTCCTGAGGCGGGATATTAGGTAGATTAAGATGTATGTATATGAGTTTTTTTAATTATATAATAATAATTAATACATGATTTAATTAAAAAAAAGGTTAATTACGAAAAAAAATTATGGTGTTTGGTGCAATTTTCAATTGCAACATGACCTTTAAAACTTAGCAATATTAATCACCAACTATAAAAAAAATTCAATTACAATATTAGACGTATCTTTTTTACATCTACTTGTATTGCCACCACTACCATTAGATAAATCGTGACGAGATTGTCCTATATCTGCAACCTATTTCTTCACCCATGACTATAATTGTAGTAAATCGGTGAAAGAAGTTATTATCCACACCTGTGACTTCAAATTAACGGCAGTGGAAGTGATGAATTTTGAAATTGATGGAGGGTAAATAATGGTCTCGTCAAGATGCATTTAAAGATAGTGGTGATCACTAGGGATGGCAAAAACTCCGTAGGGACCCGTCCCCGTTGGGACCCGAAAATATTGGTCGGGGATTCCTCGAAAAAAATGGGGACGGAGATGGGGGACGGGGATTCTCCGAAATTCTATGAGTGGGGATGGTATGGGGATGAGAATCGTACTCCCCGTCCCATCCCCGGCCCCGAACCCGACTCCGTATAGGCAAAGCGGGGATTCCCCGTATATATATATAATATCCCTTAAATAAATTTAAATAATATTATATATACACTAAACACACGCTCACAACTTACTGCATTACTTCATCTTTAGTTAAAAAATATTATACATATATAATTATTTTAATACTTTTATTTTAGATTTATTGACTTTTGACATGTTTTGGGCTTGGTGGTTGTATGTTATAACTTTATTATTCTTTTTGTCTAAAAAATTTGGAAAAAAAAAGAATACGGGGAACCCGAATCCCCGTGGGGACACTCTTCCCCGAATGGGGATTCCCCATCCCCGACCCAAGGTCTCCAAGCGGGGATGGGAATCGGGTTGGGAGTTGGGGATGGGGATGAGGAGTCCAATACCAGCCCCGATCCCACCCACACTACAAGGAAAAGGATCTTTTGAGACCACAAAAAAGTGGTCTCAAATAATGAGTATTTGCCACAACTTAAGAAAAGTGGTCTCAAATAATGAGTATTTATCACAACTTATGAGTATTTGTCACAACTTTATTGTCGTCTCAATAACTCGGTCGCAAATAATATATTTGTGACCACAAAAGTGGTCTCAAATGAGTCTCAAATAATTTTTGCAACAACTAGTTGTCTCTAAAAGTAGTCTTAAAGTTGTCTCAAATAATTTGTAAAGAGATTTGTGACAACAAGTGGTCACAAATAACTTATTATTAGTGACCACAATTGTGGTGTCAAAAAGTCTTATGCAAAAGACTTCTTTTGTTGTAGTGCCATTGCCACTCCTAGTGATCACATAATCAAATGTCAAAAAATATAGTTGATTTTGTAATTGAAAGAATTTCAAAGTTAGTGATTTATATTGTTAAATTTTAAAAGTCATGTTGCAACTGAAAATGGGCCTAAATAGGAAAAAAAGGAAAAAAAGAACATTTGTCGCGGCACGAGGATTGAACCACGACACAATTAAATAAAGTGTCATTCAACATTACCACCCTCTATAAATATCATACTAAGCAGAAACCAAATATTTTGAAGTTGATATAACAAATGGGCGTTAAAAAAATTGGGGGCCTGAGGCAAATACCTCAATGGCCTCAAGGTCCAATCGACCATGAACAAGCTACGTGTTATATATTATGTTATGCTATGCTATGTTTTGTGTTGTAATATGCTATGCTATGCAAGTGAACAGGCAACATGTTACATTCTATGTTATGCTATGCTAGGCTATGCTATGTTTGACATGCAACATGTTATATGTTATGCTATTCTATGCTAAGTGTTGTGCAATGTTAATATCTATTTTTACAGTGTGTTGTATGCATTCGTTAATTGTTAATTATTGCATGATTTGTATTTAAGATTGACAAACATGTTTGCACCGAGCCTGCGGTTTGTTCACCCCATTCTACATTTCAGTTTCTACAGGTTATTGGGGCTCGGTCGTGGTACGAGGAGGTGGTGGATCTTATGGTAAAAAAGTTCTCAAAACTTTCCTCATCTATTTCGAGTAAAAAATTTATTTGTGTAAAAAAAGCGGCTTTTCTTAAGTTCTCGTATTTGTATTTCCAGTCAACTTATGTAATTTTATACATATTACGCTTCTGTCAAATATTCTTTTTCTAAAAAGTCTTGATATGTTTTTCAGAAGTCAAGTTATAGAGTTCTATTCAAATTACGCTTCCACCAAAATATTCTATTTGATGGTATTTTATTTGATATGTTTCCAAAATATTATGTTATTTTACTTTCAAATTTGTCTTTTCAATCGAGCGGTAAAGTTTTATAAGTTCATAACATGTGATGTAGCTCACATCCCTTCAAAAAAATATCTTTTATTTAAAGCTACAAAAATCGGGGTGTGACGCTCTTATTTCTGAATAAAGGTACAAGAGAAATATTTAGCTATTGAATATTTAAATAACTATTAATTTTAGGCATTCTGATGGTGAATAATAATATTAATATGTCTTAGGATTAGCCAAAAAAAAAAAAAAAATATGATTAAGAATTAGAATACTAAATAATGGTTAAAGTCCTTATTGGTTTAAATTGATTTCTCACCTCATTATCAAGTGATAATTCTTTATTTTTTGTTTGCTTTAATTTTCTAACTTTGGTAGATGTAATGTTAAGATATTCATTTCACTAGCTACAAATGCTTTTGGCAAGACAACTACAATGTATCATATATAATATTTAATTTGTCACAATATATGAACGACTCAAGATTTATGATAAGTAGTTGATAAAAATATTTAAGGGATATGAACCCGTAACAATTGAATAGTATTTTTGTAGTCAAATTTTGATTTAATACTTCGGAATAACAAAAACAAAACTCTTATTTTAGTGCGGAAGTACAAGAGGTCTATTTAGGTAATGAATAAACTATTAAGTTTATATGTTTTGATTGTGAACAAAAAGTAATGATATGTTTTATAATTAACAAAAAGAAAAACATATAAATAAAAGTTAGAACAATGTGTACGTTCAAAATCGTCATTGGTTTTATTTACACCTCTCACTTTCGAGAGTCAAAACATGTATTTTAGCCCATTTATTTTTCTAAGTTTCGCAACTATAATACAACACAAAAAAATTTGGCGAGAGAACTATTGTATATCATATATTATTAACTTATCACTTCATAGTATAACTTTTATAATATATGAATGACTCAACATTAATGATAGGTAACTGAAAGGAAATAAAATTATAACATAAAAAAGTAAAAAAATAATGTTGTGAAATTATTTATATTAAAAAAATTATGAAGTTTACTATATGAAGAGTAAAATGTATAAATTCTTAGTCCAACTCTTTTTACACGAAAATATCACATTATGACACATGTACTAAGCCTTATTTTGAATTTCAAGTTAAATTTATTTACACGAAAAACAATAATAAGACATGTGCACTGAGGCTGTCCTACTTTTATAGTAAGAAGGGACAGTGAGCAATATTTAAAGAAAATGCGAGCTACGAATTATCTACCCCTAATTTGTTATGTATTTTCTTGTACTTAATTCATACATAAATTTTGTTTTTAGAGGACTAAATATAGAAATTTATGATAATATTACTTGTTTCTTCTTTCAATGTATTTCAGTTAATTTCTTATTAGAAAAAAATTAAAATAAAATATCCTATTCTTTCTCGGCTTTGATTCAAACATATATATATAGTTAAATTGTGCCATTTATTCAGAACGGGATTTATATTAACGTTTCATTTAACAATTCTAAAGTTGGAGTTGCGCTTTCTCTAACATATTTTCCCTCTATTAATTTTTACATTAACAATTTAAAAGATTACCAAAAAAAGCAGCAATAATATTCCACTGTAATATGACAGTCAACTGCTGCGCCTCAACGCATTTCGGGGAGGATGTGTATGTTCAATTTTGGATTTAGTACTTTTACTAAAGTTGGCATTACCTAATAGGTTAATTACTTCCTTGTAAGGACTAAGAATCTATTTTTCTACTTAGAATATGAATACTCCATGTCCATAATTTCCTATGCACGAAAATAAATAGCGATTACCAAAAGAATAAATAAATATTTGTGGTGCCACATGATCTTTTGATGTTGGTAACGAAATGGCAGCGGCACCGGCTTGAATGCTCGAAACTTTCCAACATTGTTAAAGTGTTCATTCTCCAACCTGCCCATTTAAACCATCTCTTCAGACTCCCATTCCTCGGGTTATGCTAAAGATTCAATCTTTTTCAAGACTATACTACTGGGTTGTCTGAAATTGGAAAATAAGATGATAATTCAAACCTGAAGAAGTTCCAAATGCCACGACGAAGAATCTCCAAGCAGGCAACGATAGCAACCAAGGCTCTCTTATGAAGAAACGGAGTTTCCTGGATATCGAGAACCAGTTGCATCCAAACAAGCCTCAGAAGGATGTTCACTATCTGCAATTTCACCCAAGTCAATCCAAATGTGCTACATAAACACGTCGGAACATCCTACTACTCACCATAGCCACAAAATATATGGCCTTGTTTGGTATCAACAGCTTATCTCTCAGCCACGGATTTTTTGAATCCCTTATCAAAAGCCCCCAATCAATCACAATATCCCAATACGTGCTGTATATAGTCGTAACTCCTGAGGTTGAAGCAGCCATTATTTTCCAGAATTTTCCTCTTCTGGAATCATATATTGTTCTGATAACAAGCGCCACCATAGTAGAGAAGTATTTTAGGAAATTGAGGCCTTGCATGTGATCTTTCTCCTCAAACAATCGTCGAAGGCACTGAATTTCACATAAACCAAAAGAAGTTAGGTTGAAGTAGGAGAACAAAGAGGGTATTCGTGTCAATCCACACCTTTTAGCTTTACCTGAAGGGCGCGAGCCCAAAAGGGGATGATGGAAACTACAATGTATAGAATTCCATAGACTTTGCTGCTAAGGAATTCGTTTGATCTCCTCGTGAAGTCTCCCCAGAAATAGTAGAAGATGTAAAATAACAAACTTCTGAAAGCCTGAACCTGAATACATTAAAACCACAACATTACAAGTTGATCTAGCACAGATAAGTAAATGTTGTTTGCAGTTAATAGTATGTGTTTCTTGATGAAGATCTGTTCGGTCTTTATGAGTGTAGTTTCCTACCTGGCTTGTTAGCTGATCTGCCAAGAAGAAATCGGAAAGAACAACCTACAAAGGGAACATCCCAAATAAGAGAGAGAATTTGGTTCGCAAAGAATTTATCTTCTTTTTAAAACCAAACTACCTTGTATAGTGGAGCACAAATACAGCACCACGCACATTTAAGGAGAAAGAATCGGCTGGAGCGATATATTATGTTAAAAGGACAGATGACTATCAAAAGTACAACCTGTACATGTAACATTTGAGAGTTAGTTTCGGTTAAGGAAAACAGAAATATGATTTGCTTAATTAAGTATGGGGATCTTACAAGAACCATGACTAATGGAACCAATTCTGTTAGAGTTTCATAACTTTGTGTACTTGGATCCATCTCCATGTCGAGGTTCGAAAGTACACCAGCCAACGCGAGTACTGAAAGGCCAGAAGCAAGGAGGAAGACTTCTCTGAAGCTTAATTCAGTTCCTGGTTTAAATCCAAATATAAAAGGGTAGTTCACTCGGAATCGCCTCCAAAGATACGTGTTTGTTCCGTACATGATCATGTGCAAGACGATGAATCCAAACAAGCTGCACCAATGGAACTTGATGCTTTAATGTAACTTCCACAGAGAGAGAGAATGAGAGAGGGAGAAACCTGTAGAGTGGAAATATACTCTCCATGTATTTCCCTCTCCCTGGGTGATTGAGAAGATTTCGGGTGCGCAAGGAGAGAATAATGGCAACAACCAGTGCTATTGAGCAACCAGTAAATAGACCTGCATGTTGATATACATACACACATACATACACAGTCGTAAATAGGATCAGAAAATAGCTCCTTGGATTGTTGAAAGAATAACACATACCAAAGAAAAACGATGTTCTGTGCTTCTCCTTTTTACGTCCTGGTCTCAAACATTTCATTCCTTTTCTACGGTTTCCATTCGTAAAATGCTTAATAAATGTGGCTTCTAGTCTCTCCATCAGCTTGCTCACCTTTAAAATGTTTGGATTTTCTTCAAAATGAAATCTTGCAAAGCTAGAGAGGGCGTGTTCGTCATATAGTTTAAGTACAAACCTCATCAGAGGTTCCAAGAAAAGAATTATCAACCATGTCTAAGTAAGATTTCGAAGCATTTCTCGAAGTAATCTGCGAGAAAACCAGTCCATTCTTTATAACACAATCATAAAGAAACATAACTTCTTTTGACTCAACAAGCCACGTACCTTGTCGTACTTTTTCATTATCTTGGAGAACGCAAGCATATTCAAGAAACTGTCACAAAAAGCATCACTATCTCAGTCTACTTCAATCACAACCAATAGAAATATCAGCTGATAGAGATTTCTTACCAGTAACTTTTAAGAAGACGAAGCTGTAGGTAAAATTCGATAAAGGCCTGTCTTAATCTTTCTTCTGCTTTTCTCAACTCCTCCTTTCTAAATGACAGGCCTGTTTCTTTACTCCCAATCACATTTCTCAAAGTCGAGACTGGAGAATTGGGTTCGAGATTGATTTTTACATGATCCAGAACTTCCAAAGGAGCAGGCCTGAAGCCTTTGGTAGCATTCTCGTTTCTCTCTCTAACCTCTTCAGCTGTATTAGAGCCGTCTCTGCTCATCTCAAATTCTGGTTAGAAATAAATCCAGATAAGTAAGCATTCTTTCCAAATTCTTGTTAGAAATTTGCAGCAAAATATATTACCCAACACCAGAATTATTATATTAAGGTCTAAAAAATTGTGGTCTTTGTCTGAGATTAAAATATTATTTTTATGCTCTGTATCTAAAAAAATTGAAGTTTCAACATCAAACGCCTGAATCCATTCCTATGAGGTTACCATTACCACTAATTCTTCTTCAAAGCCCAGAAAAAAATAATGTTTAAACCTCTATTGCAAAAAGCCCCGATTAATCCTGTCTAGGCGCTAGGCCCACGTTGCAGGCTAACTACGCCCATGGCCCACTCAGACTTCTAGAACTTTGTTTAAAACAATAATTTGGACAAACTAATACCCCCAAAATAGGGAGAGAGAGGGGGAAGAAATCTGTAACCTTGGTTTACAACATTGACAGATGCAACAAGAGTAGCAGGAGATGAATGTGCATGCTCAATAGGAGGCTTATAGACTCTAATCCTCAAAGCAATTAATGCATCCATTTGTTTACTCATCTCCCCGGCTTTCATTCTCACTTCTTCAACCTTCGCCTTATAAAACTTCACGACTTTATTGAACTCCTCATCCAGCTTTCTGAAAAACATCACCTCGTATTCTCCTCCTTCATCCGACGATCGAAGAAACATTGTGTGGCTATCATTCTCAGAGCCCTCTACTATTATAACTTCATCCTCGTTTCCGGGGACATTGCTGCGGTCCGTGAGCCCGCTGAAGGCCCGGTACAAGGTTAGCCTCCTCTTCAGGGACCGGGACCGGGCCGTGGAAGTCGGGGACAATGAGACTGCTTTTTGGTGTCGGAATTTGAGGAGATCTTTTAACAGCTGCTTGAGGTTGTTGTAGTCCATGTATGCTCCCTGCCATTCTTGCACCATCTGGGAAGCTAATTCCTTCCCGAACTTCATCTTTTCGGGCTTCCTCTGATTTTGTGAATGTATTGAGACAAAAGGGAATGCTTTGTCTGAAATATTACATCTATCATTTGAGCAGAATTTGGCACCTTGATTGTGTACTCGTTTTGAAGAAAACTTTAGGCGCTCTTATTCCAGAAATTATTTGTTCCCTCCATCTGCATTCCCTGCATTTTGTTGGATTCCTTTTACTTGTACTAAAAACGAAAACAATCTTTTTCGTTTTTTATTTCTTTTTCTGTTTTTTTTTTTTTGCCGTATTTAATTGCGAGCAATGTCCGCAGAGAGTGAAAAGAACTCCGTATTTAACTGCGTGATAGTCGTTGGGAATGATAGATTCATTTTTGTTGTTCTTTCGACGGACTAATCCATGTTTCGATTTCGTCATATATTTTGAAAATACTAGCACTACGCACGTGCGTTGCACGTGGTTATAATTTATTATTATTATTTAATAAAAAAAATTAATTTGAACATAAAATAATTGTACATTGTGATCACTGTAATATATATACATAATTTCATAGATCAATGTAATAAAAATTAATCCATTGAACAAACATAATTTTAAACTATACCGTACTTTATTCGACGTTTACATTTTTTAGACTAAAAGATTTAATTTAATTTCATCTATTTTTTCCAAAAATTCTTTAATGACATTTGTTTAATTTAACTTTCAATCATTTTTATATAATAAAAAAATATAAGTACGATCATATGTCAACAATCTTGTGTCTATTATTCGACTATGAAGTCAAACTTATAACTATTGAAATCATATTAAACTATTAAATTTTACATATTTTAAATATTTTATCATATAAGTATTATTAATCTTGAGTCATTCATATATTGTAGCAAATTAAATATTATATAATACACTATCGTCGTCTTGTCAACATATTTTTTGTTGTAGTTATTGGAATGAGTATATATATATGTTATAGCTATGTACCATACCTAAATTAAAAAAAAAAAAAAAAAAAAGTAAACTAAAAAATTATCTCCAAAAAATTAAAGAGGATAAATTAAATCAGTAAGAGTTTTCAATATTATTCATTGTTCTGATTTTTATGTATATGATTTTTTCTTCTTGTTGCTAATCCTAAAATCTAATAGTACTTTTTCGCCATGAATACACAAAAAACTTAATACAACATTTAGTACCTAAATATCTTTATTGTATACCACTATTGCAAGTTAAGATTCTTGTGGTTATCATCCTAACAAAGAAGTCAAAGTTTGGAGCTATTAAACTCTTGTTAAACTATGCTTAATTTTCTATAATTTTTTATACATATATAAATATCTTTTGTGTAAATTTCAATTATTTAATATTTTGAGAACCATAAACTAAAGTACTTTAATATTCATAATATCTTATATTCTTATTCCTTTTTAGTATTATATATTATATTATTTTTTAATTTTTTAATATACTTTTTTCAGTTCTTCATAAATTTCATATAGTTCTTCAAATTGGGTCTTTTACAATTGTAGAGAAATGAGAAAGATCGATTCACAAAATTTAAGAGTAAATAAAAGGAATATGATACACTATAGTTGTCCTGTCAATTCCTTTTTTTTTTTTTATGGTTAGTAGAATTGGTATATATATTATAACTACGTACCTAAATTAAAAAGAAAAAAGTAAACTAAAAAAAAAAATCTCCAAAATGAAAAATGATAAATAAGAGCTTTCACTATTATTCAATTGTTCTAATTTTTATGTGTATAGTTTTTTTTCTTATTGTTGCTAATCGTAAAACCTTTTAGTATTTTTTTCACCATGAAAACACAAAAACTTAATAGTTTTGCAAATATTTAATATCTAAATAACTCTAAAGTACCATTATTCGAAATTAAAAGTCTTAGAATCATTATCCTAGTTAAAAAGTCAAACTTTGAAGTTACTAAAGTCCTATAATATGTTTAAATTTCTATAATTTTCTTATAAATACATAAATATCTTTTGTGTAACTTCAATTATTCAATATCCTAAGAATCATATACTAAAGTAATTTTACTTATTGTAAGTACCTTTGTGCTAATCGGCCTTTCTCATTTCTCTTCAATTATAGAAGAAACCAATTAGAAAAATTATTAGAAATTTATGAAGGATCGAATAAAATATAAACAAATAAAAAGAATATAATGTATTTTTACCACAAATAAATAATAATATATTACGAATATTTAGGTTCAGCTTATATCATCAGTCGAACTATATATTATATTAAATGTGATAGAAAATTTCATAAGTTGAGACTTGAGAGATGAATTTCAATTATAAAATGAATCTTACTAAATAAATAAAACTTAAAAAAATAAAGTTACTAACTTAGCCTTAAAATTTTGCTAATTAATGGTTTTTTTTCTTTTTCTATAGTTTTTTTTTTTTTTTTTTTTTTTTTACAATTATATAAATGAATCTCATCATAAAAGAGATAAGAAATTTATAAAGAAACTTATTAATAATAATAATAATAATAATAATAATAATAATAATAATAATAATAATAATAATAATAATAATAATATATTATTATTATTAAAAATAAAAAAATATATATATAGAATATGATTTATGTCATTAGATGAATTACATATCATATCCATGAATTTTTTAGGGTATCATATCTATGAATTGATAGATGAACTATATAGGGCTCTAACCAAATAAATAAAACTTTGAGAATCTTCTTATATATAACAACAATTAAGTCTATATCCGGAAAAAACATCCATTTTCCCGCCCACATAACAATCCACTTTTAGTAAGAGACCTTTTAGAAAATAAATCCGATTCAATAAATGCCACTATTTTATGCAATTAATACCACATTGTTATTTTAGAAAATATATCATATCCAATAAATAGTATTATTTTTGCCATTTTTGGATGACATTATTTTTGGTATAAAACATTTTATATGGAAAACATTATTTTTGGTATAAAGCAGTTTATTTGGAAATAACTTAATTTGGATTTTGTTTTCCTCTTTCTATTAATTTTTTTAATCATATATAAATATAAAAATTAAATTATTTAGTAAATATTTTATAATTTTAGTTTATAATTTAAATATATTTTTTTGCAAAAAAAATTATTTTTTGAAATAGAAAATATCTTTTTCTTTCATTTATAATTTTTTTGTATAATAAATTAAATTAGTCATCTATTATCGATCTATAGTTTGACAGCATATTGTATAAATAAATGAAATTAAAGATAAATAATTGTTTGTTGGTTATTTATGTGGATTAATTATTAGTGTGTTTGTGCTACAAATTAAAATTAATAAACTTAGAATGTAGTTTTATTGTTACTCACTAAAAACTTTTGAATTATATTTAAAAAAAATTAGATACTTTGGATAAATATAAAAGTTTCTCATAAAATTATAAATATAAATATATATACACTCATTCTTTGTACAAGATTGTCAACATGACCTATATACATGGATGATAGAGATATTATTACATTAATGAAAACAAATACTACTATGATATTATGTAACTTACTCAATTTTTTTAATATTTTTCATTAACTCTTCTTTTATTAACATACAACTTTTCATCTCTTATCATACATTAATATAATATTGTTATATTAAAATTCTTATTATTTATTCATTTAAATTTATAAATCGTGCATCGCACGGGGAATACTGCTAGTATAGTTAATAAATTAACCTTAAAAACTAAAATTCATTAATTATATAATAGGCAAATCAAATTTTGTCCAACTATATATAAAAAAGATTCAAAGATATAAGTTTATAAATAAAATTTTAAAATATAGTTACCAAACTAACCTTAAAAATTAAAATTCATTAAGGATATAATAGGCAAATCAAATTTTGTAAGAAACAACTCACACTTTTATAATAGAAGTAGATTAATGGTTTATACTCTCATCATTCCATAATAATTGATATTTTAGAATAAAAAAAAAAATAATTAAAAATTAAATAACTTGACAAATATACTTTCATCTAATATTTATTTTAGAGAATACAAATTTGACCAAATCTGTGATATCTTAAAAGATAAAAATATTTTAAAATTGAATCAAGAAAAAAGTTAATAAAATTTATGAAAAATATCTAAAACTTAATTACTTGAAAAAAAAGAAAAAAAACTAGCTAGAACATTCATTATTATAAAAAGAAAGTAGTATTTATTAACGTTTTTTTATCGAATTAAAATATATTTCAGAAATAGCATTTCTCTCTTAAAATATCAAATTTTCCAATTTCATAATTGTGCCTATTTTTACAATAACAATTATTAGTACTTGAAAAGTATTTACAGTTGTCATTTTTATCATTTCTGAATAAACTATCTAAATACTATAGCCCCACTGCCCGGAAGCAGATCCGGTGCTGTGTACATCAATATACTGCACTGTTTGCAGTAGGACAAAAAGACCCTTCCACCCGCTCTTTTTTTTTTTCAAAAAAAATTTCTTCTAATCTAAAAACAAAGAAAAAATCATCCCCTCCCCTTCACGGTGACTCAAACCCAAAATCAAAGATCTAAGTAGTAGATGTTCTGCCACTTGAATTATCCAACTTCGTCCACCAGCTATGTGTTTTTCTATATTCTGCTAATAGTTGATTTATTTTACTCTTTTTTTTTTCTCTCTTTTATCTTTCAATTATTTTCCTTTTATCTTTAATTATTTTGCCAAAAATAATTTACCTAAAGATTACTTATTAAAAAAGTCCAACAATATAAAACATACATATATTTAGAGGTGTCAATTCGGGTCATCAGGTCGGGTTCGTGTTCATTTTGGATATTATCAAAGATAATGTGAAACATATAATTATTAAATTTTAAGAAAAAATATTGATTCCGGGTCGATTCGGGTCAAAATTGAGGTAATCAATTTGCGTCAGGTTAGTTGCGTGTTTTCCTTAGTAGATTTGTATCGGGTTGGATTGGATTTATCAGGTCGGATTAGGAATTATCATCCTTGCATATTAGACGAAAGTACCCAAATCAATTTCAAGAGCAAATAAACACAAAATAATAATAAGAATACATATATATGTATGTACATGTATTTATATATCAAAACGACTAGTCTAAGTAGTGATATACATATCACAAGTCGTTTTAGTGAGATACCTGCAATCAACCCAACACAAATCGATTAATTCAATTTTAACTCGAATCGACCCAAAATCAATATTTTTTCTTAAATTGTATTATCTTCGTCCCACTTAATTTTGCGGAGCTGATCGGACACGGATATTAAGAAAAAATAGATTTTGTGGTATCTTTGATTTTTTTAAAGGTGGAGATTGAGGGTGAAGATTGTGAGAGACATTTTTTTTTAAGGATGTGCAAAGTTAAGTGGGACGGACCGAAAATGAAAGTACAAATTTAAGTGGGACGAAGGGAGTAATAATTATATGTTTCTAATTATCTTTTATATATAATACAAATAGAACACGAACCTGACATGAAACCCGAATTTCCACCCTAAATATATGTATGTTTTATATTGTTGGACTTCTTTAATAAAATGATTTTTATGTAGATTAATTTTAACAAAATAATTAAAAAGAAAAGAATTAAAAGATAAATGGGAAAAGATTAAGGAGTAAAGATATCAACTATTAGTATAACAAAGAAAATGTGTGAGTCTTGTGCGTGGCGGTCACACGGATCCCACTTCGTGTGGCGGAGCCTTATTTACCGAAACCAAGAAGAAGAAGGTGGATTCCCTTTTTATACATTCCTTTTTACTATACTTAATTTGATCCATCATACAGAATGAGATCGGTCATACAAATTTTTTCAAAGAAAAGAAACAGAGTAGAGGAAAATTGAAAGGGGAGGGTATTTTTGTCCTACTACACACAGTGCGGTATACTGATGTACTGCACCGGACCCCTTTCCCCCTGCACAAGTTATTTTTTCTTCTCTCTCTAGAATGTCAAAATGAAATCAACTTTGTGGTGATTTATTTTGGAATAACGTAATGTAAAAAATTCAGCCGATCGTCAATGATATGATGGTAACACCTTTCTAATCTCTATAAATAACTCGAGTAATTAGGTTTTAGTTTAATAGTCTAGTTGGTAGTAAGAAGGAAAACTTGTATGATAATTGATTATAGCTAAGTAGGTTGAGCAATTTGTAATGGTCAGGAATTAAATTCTATTGACACCGATCTCATCCCTCCCAAAAAACACAAAAAAAAAAAGAAAAACTGTATATTTGATTATTATAGTAATTTGATGCCCCTTTCAGTTATTTTTCTTCAATCAATAAAAGAAAGAAATACAGAAATATAACCTATTGATTCAGCTTAGATGAATTGGGATTTTGATCCTCTGTAGAAATGCACCATGCATTCAGATGAGTTGGGATTTGGATCTTCTTTAGTAAATGCACCATGCATGTGAGCTGCTGCTTTTGACAACTTCGTAAGAATACTTAGTGTCCATTTGGTGCCTAACCTCACAATCAGGTTATTAAAACTGAATGGGTTATTGAATTGATATTATAACCTGGATGAAATTTAATAATTTATTTGGATAGATGGTTGTGCTGGGTTAGTAATACAACAGATGAATACGACACCTGTTTGGTTCAAAAGTAAACTTGAGTAATGAAGGATTTACCCCCACTCTGTAAAAAATATGGTGGTAATTGAAGGATTTTTGGGCGTGACATTTCATCCCCTTATTTTCGTCTTGAACATTTCGACCAACTTCCATCTGGACGTTATCGTAACCCCATTGTGTCGTCGTCTTCACCTGAAGTTTTGTATTCCAAACCTCGAGTTGAAGCATAATTTAGCTCGCCCCTTTATGCAAGCCTAGTTGTATCCTCTTTTTGCAAGTTCAGAACCAAAAGAACTGCGACAGGAAATATTGTCAACGGGGGAAATTAGTGCCCTCGGAAAGACTTGGCGCAACAGAAGCATAACTCATACCAAATCAAGACGTCTTATTAGGTAATTTCGAGACGTTTCGGGGAAAACTTGATTCTAGGGTTTCAATAATTGCTACTAAGAATCTTACACTTCTTTACCGAATGTTGAACTTTATGTCCTTATTAGAACTTGAAAGCCAAATAATATATCCACATTATTCAATATTGAAACACGACAAAATTCCCTATATATCAATATATTGTGTAGTAAATTACATCTTCACAATTTTTTCCTTCATGTTATGAAGAACAGTTTGGCTGGGCTCACCTAAAATATACTGAAATTACCAAAAATCACCTTGATGGGAAGCCTTTCTTATGAAATACTGGTAACTGATGGGAATAAATATAGTAGCTGAAAACTGAGACGAATTTATATATAATTAAAATAATTTAAACAAGGTAATGAATGTAGACGAATAATGCAAACTTTTACAATATGTGAGGCAAAAAGATCAGCATATTAACAATATAATATCATCTTCAAGTATCTAGAGCATATCCGTCAATTCAGAGGTAATAATAAAATTCCCACCTTAAATAAAACATCCTCTATTATCCCTTTCAGGTTGGTCAACGACCTATCTGCCATTTGCAAGGCGATAGTAGTGGGTTCTATAGTATTAAAAATTGACAAAGGCATGAGATTAATACCTGTTCCTAAACCACATAAAGGATTTTCAAACAATCCATCCCCAATAACACAAGCAATAGTAAAGCTAATTGGGTCCTTCCGCTCTTGAGGGATCCTTCTTTATAAGATTGCGCTACACTTCTCCGTTTAATTCATGGTCTCATAAGCTTCCAATTTCCTTTTCTTTGAAATGACCTCCTTAAAAAACTTCACTTAATTAGGTATCTGTTGCAAAGCATCAATAAATGGAATATTAACATGAAGCTTCATGAAAATTTCTAATTAGCAAATTGATCATCTAACTTTTTCTTTTGAAAAGTTTGGGGAAAAGGAAGTGGGGGAGTGTATTTAGGAGGATCAAAGTTAGAAGTCAATTTAAGCTTCTCAACCCCTTTTCCACTTGATTCATCAACATCTTTCGGCACTTCACCTTAGGGGTGGGCCGGTAAGGTATACCGAAAATTTGGCTTCATACCGCATATTGTACCGAAAATTTTTGTATGGTAAAACACCATATTGATCTCGTATCGAAAATTTCAGTATACCGTGATCCGGTATACCGACATTTCGGTATGTCGATTACCATATACCATACCAGACCGAATAATCAGTATACCGAATCTCAAAACGGTATCATATATATCGTTTCCTACCAAATTTTCTGTATACTAAATTTCAAACGGTATTGATATATACCGTTTTATACCCTTTTTTCGGTATACCGAACATAAATCTCCTGTTTTGAAATTAATCATAACTACTGTTAAGTCAATTAATATGTACAATTCCCAGACAATAGCAACAATCATTCAAAATAAATAAACAACATGCCCTTAGAATTATAATGTCATAACTTGTAGCTACTGTTAAGTCCAATTAACATACCTAATTCCCAGCCAATGGCAACAATCATTCAAAGCAAATAAACAATACATCCCTTGGAATCAAAACATCATAACTTGATTTTAGTTTTTCCAGTACTTCATTCTTCATAGTCTTCAACTTTACCCACCTGAAAATTACAAAAACCAAATTAGAAATTGCTAACATGTATTCTAAAATTGCAAAATTGATAAAAAAAATTATCACAAAAGCCACCTTCTGGCCTGATCCAAGTACAAATAATAAAATCTCATAGTTGTTATCAACTTATCACGTAAGAAATACAAAAAAAATATACTTACATACACACGCATTATTAGCAACTTCCAGTCAGCATCATATATTCCAATTGTTAGGTACCCATAAACCTATATATTATTTCATATTCCAAGCAAATATAAATATAACTTGTTAAACAATAGACAAAGTAGATGTCGGGGTGAGAGATCTTGAGTGGTCTTGAATGACATTTGCAGTTGAAAAACACAAAGTATCAATTATTATATAAATAAATATTATTTAAGTTTGTGACCGCACTGTCGCGATGCGGTAAAATTAATTAAACCTAGCTACCCTTCTAGCTCGTAGAAGTGGTAAGTAGGGTCGATCCCACAGGGAGCAGGAAGACTATTAGTGTTTTAAATAGATCCTAATACTAGCAACGTATATATAAATAATGGGGGTTTGTAACTTGATGTATATTAACTAATGAACTTAAAACAGAAATTAAACAAACAAATTAATTATGAACTGTTCTACTTATGAAATAACGAATCCCAGCCCTTAATCTTATCTCCCCCTAGTTATTACTACCCTGTGATAGATGCAATTATTAACCACTTTTAACCTTTAAAACTCCTACCCCGAGATTAGCAACAAGCTCTGCTAACCTCGTTACCCCTTATGTTTAACTAACCAAAACAAGCTCTTTGGTTAGTCTATCCAGTTGAGTGACCTCGGAATAAGCTCTCTGGATCTCATTAACCGGACGCCTAGAGTACTAGGATAACGGGATAGACACGGTGTGGATCTCGTAAGCTCGGACCTATTCAAACCGAGCTATATACTACCCTAGCGATATCACTCGCTATTCGCTACTAAGTGGCTATAGGTTCGTAACAATTACGGATTACGATTATAACCTAGCGTTACTTATGCAATTATAATCCTAGGTGATCAATGTAGCACATAAACACATAAGAATTGAAGGATAAGTAAATAGTATAACAACGTTTCAAAGTATTCAATCGATTAACAATCACTGTAAATATCACAAAATAATAACAACTAGGGTTCGACTCGATTAAGGACTGAAATAACCTACTAGCCGCTCATGGCGGTGACAAAAGATAAATTAAACTGAAAATACATAATTAAAAGACTTAAGGACTAGAAAACCCGAGTACTGCCGATCTTGATTGCTCGTCCCCTTCGGAATCTCTCAATCTTGCTCTCTTGTAATGTCCAAGTCTCCTATTTCCGAGCATAAGGGTCCCTTTTTATAGAGGAAGTCAATTTGGGTTAATTTTGGGCTTTAAAACGGAATTCTTGTGGCCCAAGGATTAATTAGCCGCCTTAACGGGCCGCGACCGCGCTCATGGGCCGCGCCCGCTCTTGGTCCAGCAGCACGCCGCGGCCACGCAAGTATGCCTCGGCCGTGCTACTTGTCCAGAACTTTTCTCTTATTTCTTCACTTTGACCGCGGCCGCGCAAGTGTGCTGCGGTCGCCGTACTCTGTTCTCATTTTCCGGCGATTTTTCCATCCTTTTGACATTCGGACTTCATTCCCTCGTTGTGCATCCGGCCGAGTACGAATACTTAGCCTTAAATCACCTATTTAGCTCAAAATGAAAACACAAACGTCAAATAGTCCAAAGGCATTAAAACCAGCCAAATACTCTCCATTCTACACACAAACATCACAATTCATCACTCTAACAGACTTAAAGTGCATAAATAAACGCGTGTACCAAAATCCCCCAAACTTAACCCTTTGTTCGTCCCGAACAAATCTAAATCAAACAACAATCAAGACACGAGTTTTAAGGCACTTTAAGTGGCAATTACGAGTTTCAGAAAGGTTTTCCAATAAAAACACAGCAACATGATGTAAACGAGCATATTCGACAGGACAACTTCAACTACTTTCATTACTTATGATTTTCAACAATTGATCCTCACCGGAATTGTGTATCACTCTTCTCTCAAGTGTTTAAGGTATGCAAATTACTACACTCACACTGACTTATATGCAACGACCACTATATGCTTGCCAATTATTTAAGTCGGACCTAGTGCTCAGCATGTGTGGCAAAGAATAAAAAAGGTCTTTAATTCGGTTGTAATAAAGGCTTAGGTAGGGTAGGATAAAATTTGGATGAAAGTGACTAAAACATGGACTAACCGAGTTATTCCTACTCAACCACCCCTCAAAACAATCACTCATATCTCACTCTCCAAATCTCAGTAAATCACCCCAAGGAATGACTTCTTCTCCCCACGACCGAATCTTTTACAATCAAGTGCTTCTCTTTTTTTCTTACTATGTTTTTTTTCTCTTTTTCTTTTTCTCTTTTTTTTTTTTTTCACGTGGGTACCACATTTTCTGGGACTACCCGAATTCCTCTCTCTTTTTTTTTTCTTTCAATAAGCACTTTTCTTACTCCCCTCCTCAAATCATGCTTCATATGTACCCAACTCATTTATTTTCTTACTTTTGCATTGTACAAATCAACAAGTCTAAACTTTTTAGCACATAGGAGGGTAAACCTTCTTGCTTTTCCTATCACCAATTCCCTTTTCATTTCTCACTTTATTCCCCTTTTCCAACCCATAGGCATCCCAAATAACATCCCCGACTACCTCTCCTTTCGCCTCCCTCTTAACTAGATTAGTCCAATAAGGTCAAAGGCCAATTGGAAAGATATTCGGCTAACAAGTGATAGGCTCACGGCTCAACTGGGCTAACTAAGGGAGATTACTTTTTGCGGTCAAAAAGGTAATTACGTTGAGTGTCTGGAATAGGCTAAAACCAAGAAATGCCTAAGATCACTTTCTAAGCCACAACATACATTGACTTATTCACGACAGACATGCAAGGCAAGTTCTAGGGTCTATATGCACATAGTCAATGAAAATCACACCGAAAGAATTTGTACAAGTTACTCCAAGACTGGAGGTACAAAATAGGCTCAAAGTCCTCACAGGTCAATGTTACTGATCAACGTTGCAAATTACAGCTCAATTTCATATCCATTACCCGTCATGCTCTATCATATGCTATTGTAAACAAGTTTTAACAACAATCATCATGAACTCATTGCCAACTTATCATCACCTTAATGTGTTCATTTTATCTTTACAGCACAATTCAGTTTTCTTTTCCCTTTCTAGACTCGATCTAGACTCTACCACAATAAATCATAAGGACTCCACAAAACACAATAATAAAATAAAAACTACGGCTCACAGGCCCAACACACTATCACTGGCACACAGGCCCAATCCTCAACCAATGGCTCACAGGCCCAACAACAAAATAGAAACGGACAGCATATTAGAAACGCTGCCAAGTCGCCCCACGTTACACCCCCTCCCCCAAACTTGGTTGAAAACCAGAGTTTGAGGGAAGAAAAAGTGGTGCGGCTTGGTACGTACTTACAGTGCTTTACTGAGGCGGCAGCGGGGGTGGATGACCCCCTTGTCCCCAAAAGGACTGCATGTATTTCCACTGAGCTTCTTGCTGCCTCTGCCATTCCTGCTGTTGCTCTGACCACGTCTGCATCTGTGCCCGACGATCATCCTCCGTCTTGTGTTTTATGGTAATCCTTATTATGTAAAAATGCAAAAACATGAAAGAGAACTGATCTAATGCTGAATAAAATAACGAAATAAATAAAGAACCGTAAACATCGGGTTGCCTCCCGACAAGCGCTGTTGTTTTACGTCGTTGGCTTGACGGCTGCATGTTCCCTTAGCGTTTGTGCCAAGGTGGTTTCCACATGGGCCCAGACCAATTCAGGCACTTTACCCCATTCCGCCTTTCATCTTCCTTTTTACGATGCCGCACCAATGCGGACCAATTCAGCTTACTCCTGCACCTATTCTCACAATCTTTCTCAACAACAGGGTTAGTCGCTTCAGGTAAGAAAACAGAATTGGCATCTTCAGGATGTCCGATAGCATCATAAATATTCAACTTAACAATGTGGCCATCAAATTCCATACTCAGAGTCCCCTTACCTACATCAATCTTTGTTTGGGCGGTGTTCAAGAATGGCCGCCCTAACAAAATTGGGGAAGATGTAGTGGAATCTCCTTGCATGTCTAGAACATAAAAGTCAGCGGGAAATACCAGTTCACCTACTTCTACTAAGACATCTTCAATTAGACCATCGGGGTATGTATTACTACGATCTGCTAACTGAATTACTATCCTAGTTTCTTTCAGTGGTCCTAGTTTTAATGCATGAAATATCGCTCTTGGCATTACATTAATGGATGCTTCTAGGTCTAGCATGGCATGTTCAATGTTTGTGCCCTCTATTCTACATGGAATGACAAACATACCTGGGTCCTTACATTTAGGTGGCATCTTCTTTTGGAAGATTGCTGAGACGTTTTCTCCCATCAGGACCTTTTCGTCCCCCTTGAGTTTACGTTTGTTGGTACATAGCTCCTTTAAGAACTTGGTGTATCTGGGGATCTGCTTGATAGCATCTATCAAGGGGATGTTGATGTCAACCTTGCGAAACACCTCCAATATCTCCTTCTCTTTGTCAGGTCGTGTCGGTCTGATCATACGACTGGGGAAAGGGAGTGGTTGAGACGGAATGGATGCAGAATCCGTCGATTTTTGCTGAACAGGGGCCGCGGCCGCGCTGGGTTGCCGCGGTCGCGCTATGTCTCCAGAACTTCCACCTTCAGGATCGTCAGGTTGGGCGCGGCCGCGCAAGTCTGCCGCGGCCGCGGCTCTGTCTTCTGCTGTCTTGTCCGAAATGTCGTTTATATCATCTTCCAATGGTTGCCCGGGCTTCTTAAGCTCTCCAAGCTGGTTACCACTCCTCAATGTGATGGCACTGACATTTCTAGGGTTCATTTCAGGTTGTGATGGCAGTTTGCCACTCTGCATATTCTCTAGTCGACTTATAGCAGTTGCCATCTGGCTCATCTGTGTCTCGAGATTCTTGATGCTTGATGTTGCATCCTTTTGAAACTACACAGTGTTTGTTGCTAAAGTCTTCACAATATCCGCCAAGGATGAGTCAGGTGCTTGTTCGGCTGGCTGCTTTGTGTAATACATACCTCTAGGTGGTGGAGGTCTATTTTGCCCGCTTGATTGGCCTTGCTGATTACAATAGCTGAAATTCGGATGATCCCTCCATCCTGGGTTGTACGACTGGGAATATGGGTCGTACTTCCTGCCTTGGAAGTTTCCAGTTCCGACAGCATTGGCGTGTGCTTCTAGCTCATTACCCAGAACTTCGCAATTACCGGTTGTGTGATCTGTGGTATCACATATTCGACAAGGTCGGGTATTTGAGCCCCCCCCCCTAAAACAACCTTCTGGACCATTTTGGTAAGCGGATCAATCTTCGCATCCATTTGAGAATCGTTTACCTCCCTCACTATCCGCGTAGAGGCATCCCGTGTCCCGAACTGTTGAGTCTTAGCAGCCATTTTCGAAATGAGTGCTTTAGCAGCTGTCGGGGTTTTGTCACATAGGTCTCCCCCACTGGCAGAGTCTAACAGGTTCCGGTTTGACTGTGTCAGCCCTTCGCAAAAGTACTGGATGAGTAGTTGTTCTGTGATCTGATGTTGGGGACATCTGGCCAACAGCCTTTCAAAACGTTCCCAATACTCATACAGAGTTTCTCCGGGCAGTTGTATCGCTCCGCTGATTTCCTTCCGGATGTTCGTGGCCTTAGATTTCCTCCATTTCCTCCCAAGTTTTTATAGATGCTGAGGGCAGGTAGTAGAGCCAATCCTTGGCCATATCCTTCAGAGAAAAAGGAAATGCCCGCAGTTTTATCTGTTCTTCTGTGACTTTCGTCGACTTCATACTCGAACAGACGATGTAAAACTCCTTCAGATGTTTGTGCGGGTCTTCTCCTGCTAACCCATGGAAAGAGGGTAACAGGTGAATTAACCCTGACCAGAGTTCGAAAGTGGTGTCCTCCCCTAGGTCAGGGAAGGTGATGCATAGAGGCTGGTGAGTAGTGCCAGTGGTGGCCAATTCCCGCATAGTCCTTTCGGCTGCCATTACTTCTGGCTCAGGTTTAGACGCGGAATTCTCGGTGGCAAAAGGTAAGGCTTCAAATTCTTCTAGATTCTCTCTTGCTTGTCTTCTCAGAATGCGATCTCTACGAGTTATTTCAGGGTTGAAAAGCAGTTCTTTATTTTGGCGTGAACGAGTGATCATTCACTGCTAAAACAAAAAGAAACTTAGGTGAGTTCAAGTGTATCGCAGATATTAAAAAATAGAATTACGAGAATCAACATAGAACTAATAAAAATAAACACTTAAAATCTTGCACCGCTCCCCGGCAACGGCGCCAAAATTTGACCGCACTGTCGCGATGCGGTAAAATTAATTAAACCTAGCTACCCTTCTAGCTCGTAGAAGTGGTAAGTAGGGTCGATCCCACAGGCAGCAGGAAGACTATTAGTGTTTTAAATAGATCCTAATACTAGCAACGTATATAAGTATATAAATAATGGGGGTTTGTAACTTAATGTATATTAACTAATGAACTTAAAACAGAAATTAAACAAACAAATTAATTATGAACTGTTCTACTTATGAAATAACGAATCCCAGCCCTTAATCTTATCTCCCCCTAGTTATTACTACCCTGTGATAGATGCAATTATTAACCACTTTTAACCTTTAAAACTCCTACCCCGAGATTAGCAACAAGCTCTGCTAACCTCGTTACCCCTTATGTTTAACTAACCAAAACAAGCTCTTTGGTTAGTCTATCCAGTTGAGTGACCTCAGAATAAGCTCTCTGGATCTCATTAACCGGACGCCTAGAGTACTAGGATAACGGGATAGACACGGTGTGGATCTCGTAAGCTCGGACCCATTCAGACCGAGCTATATACTACCCTAGCGATATCACTCGCTATTCGCTACTAAGTGGCTATAGGTTCGTAACAATTACGGATTACGATTATAACCTAGCGTTACTTATGCAATTATAATCCTAGGTGATCAATGTAGCACATAAACACATAAGCATTGAAGGATAAGTAAATAGTATAACAACGTTTCAAAGTATTCAATCGATTAACAATCACTGTAAATATCACAAAATAATAACAACTAGGGTTCGACTCGATTAAGGACTGAAATAACCTACTAGCCGCTCATGGCGGTGACAAAAGATAAATTAAACTGAAAATACATAATTAAAAGACTTAAGGACTAGAAAACCCGAGTACTGCCGATCTTGATTGCTCGTCCCCTTCGGAATCTCTCAATCTTGCTCTCTTGTAATGTCCAAGTCTCCTATTTCCGAGCATAAGGGTCCCTTTTTATAGAGGAAGTCAATTTGGGTTGATTTTGGGCTTTAAAACGGAATTCTTGTGGCCCAAGGATTAATTAGCCGCCTTAACGGGCCGCGACCGCGCTCATGGGCCGCGCCCGCGCCCGCGCCCGCTCTTGGTCCAGCAGCACGCCGCGGCCGCGCAAGTATGCCTCGGCCGCGCAAGTATGCCTCGGCCGCGCTACTTGTCCAGAACTTTTCTCTTATTTCTTCACTTTGACCGCAGCCGCGCAAGTGTGCCGCGGTCGCGGTACTCTGTTCTTATTTTCCGGCGATTTTTCCATCCTTTTGACATCCGGACTTCATTCCCTCGTTGTGCATCCGGCCGAGTACGAATACTTAGCCTTAAATCACCTATTTAGCTCAAAATGAAAACACAAACGTCAAATAGTCCAAAGGCATTAAAACCAGCCAAATACTCTCCATTCTACACACAAACATCACAATTCATCACTCTAACAGACTTAAAGTGCATAAATAAACGTGTGTACCAGTTTGTACTTAATAAAAATAACTTAGTCCTTTCAATTTCTTCGATCTCCTTATATAAATCAAGGTCATCGTTAGTTGGATCCTTGTAGAAGTTGAACTCCTCTACTGTAAGCCAATCATTAAGTGCATACCAATGCCTCTTCCATTTTCGGACTTAACCCTTTTGCCCAACTAAAAGCAGACTCACTAGCAATGGTTGAACTTGGGATTGCAAACATATCTTTGGCAATAGTTGAAAGGATTGGATACCTAGTTTCACTTTCTTTCCACCACTCCAGACGATAAAAAGATTGATTAGATCTTTCTTCAATCTCATTGGCTAGGTACTTATTCACTTCGTTTGATATCTCTTGTAGTTGCTCAACTTCATTTTGTGCTTCCACCTCATTGAATAATTCGTCCCAAAGACCACCACCAACACTACTAGAACCCTCTCCACCATCACAATCTATCTCTATTTCTTGTTTCTCAACATTCAAGGTATCATTTATTCCCTTGTATTCCGACCACAAACTTACTAAGTTCTTTATAATATTATCAACAAACTCGTGAACCTCACTACTAGTACCTCTCAATTTCTTGATGCTTACTTTGATCATTTGTAGCTTGTTCCTCGGATCTGAAACATTGGCAACAAAAATCAAAGCATTCATATTATCCCAATTTTCCCAATATTTATCAAATTTCGACTTCATCGTACTTGCTACCTTTTGAAGAATGAAATCTGAATTATCATTGCTCCTTCTCTCAATTTCAATTTGTAATGCAATCATTGATTGATAAATTAATTGAGAGGTAGGAATCTATGATGCACTTAACTCTAAAGTGGCATTGTAAAACTTCTTCAAAAAGTAAACAAATGCTTTTGCATTCTCCCAATCCTCTTCCTCTGGAGGCCCTACCCTTTCTTTTCCCTTATCATCCTTTTTCATGAAAATAATTCATAAAAGGATACCACTCTTCACCCATCCTTTCAAACACCCTTCTATATTTCAATGCAACATCAAGCATTTTATAAGTCGAATTCCACCTAGCTTTCACATCCATAGTCACAGTTGACATACTAGCAAATTTCGCTAGCACGACAAACTCCTTAAATTTATTCAATCTAGAAGGGAGGAATGAATGAAAACAAATGCATTTCTTATTGCTTTGATCGAAGCATTAAGCTCTTTCAAACTATCCTTAACAATTAAGTTAAGGATATGACACTCACATCTTAAATGCAAGTATTTCTCTTCAAACAACAAAGTATTTTCACTTTTCATTCTTTCTTCAGGTAATCAATTGCGGAATCATTAGAAGAAGCATTATCAACAACTATCGAAAATACTTTTTCTATTCCCCACTCTCTTAGACAAACCTCAACCATCTTGCCTATTTCTTCTCCTACGTGACTAGTGATTTTTGTGAAGTTAATTATCCTTTTATGCAATTTCCAATCACTATCCAAAAAGTGGGGTATGATGACCATGTAATTTATGTTTTGAATGGAGGTTCAAGTATCAGTTGTGATACTTACCCCTTTGGCCACTAAGCACACTTTTTATCTTGACTTTCTCAATTAGAAATAATTCATAAACCATACTAGCAATTTTTTTTCTATCAGGAATTCTAAATCTCGGTTGCAGTTCATGCACAAAGCCTCTTAACCCTTTTTCCTTGACAACCCGAAAATACGTTTCATCAACAATAACAAACTCCGTAAGCTTCAACTCACAAATGTATGAGGAACCAAGGGACTTACCTGTCCCATAGACTCATTTGTCAACACGGTTTAACCTTTATCGATCCCACTCCCCTTTTACAATGGACTAGACTTGCACTTCTTCTCCAAGTGGTCTTTTAGCCCACTAGTACTTCTGCCAGTCACCGGGATCTCCACTTTACAATATTTGCATATCGCCATGTTTTGTATGGTCTCATTTCCAACATCCTCGACACTATCACGATGCTCCCAATATTGACTCCTATGTTTCAGATGTACAGGAGGCTTTGGTGACTTTCCCGTTCGTTCTCGTTTCTGACTTGTAAAATCATTGTTTGTCTCCGAGTCTACTGTGATTGGTGTTTCGGATGGACTTGGAAACGAATGAGAAGATTCAGATTTCATTCGTAAATATGAAAATATTACAAGATCAATGAGAACCTAAGACATTACTTCCAATTGATATAGCTACAATAATTGCAAAATATAGTAAAGCAAAACATAATACACATTCCTCAATAACCAATTAAGCATCACTTAGCATGTCAACAACTTATTGTTATTTCGCTCGATTATTTGGTAATTATTACCATAATCAACAACTTACTGTTATTATTTTGTGAACATTAAATTAATAATAAAGCAAAACATAATGATGCTTACTTTGTGAACATTAAATTAATGTATTACTTATCACCTTAAAATGTATCAACTCTTGTTACTAATAGTACATAGACTTGCTATCTCAATTCTCAAAATGTATCACTGGATGATAAAAAATATTACTGAAATTTCAATCTTACACATACATATAAATAGATAAGTGTTTGTTCGCAATTACAATAGAAATTGATTAGTATATACACTTGAAACCATGAATATATATATTTATGATATACCTATACATATATATATATATATAATACAATATTTATCTTCTTATAATATATTATGTGAAATTAAAAGGCCTGGAATGCTATTACTCAATACAAACCTATTGTGCTCTATTAAAAGGTCTGCTGTTAATTGGAGCTGTGGTCAGATAAGAAGTCGTCGGAGGTCCAAGACTGGCGGCGGCTGGAGAAGACTGACAGGAGTCTGATGGGCTTGCTCAGGTGGAGTCGGAGGATCTAAGGGAAGCAAAATGGTGACGAGAAGAGTTAACGAGCTTGCTCAGTCAGATCGATCGGAGGAATATGGCCTTTGGCCAACGGCGACAAGCTTAAGGGACTAGGGCTTTGAAGAGCGGCGGGATAAACTAGGGCTTGCTGCTTGTAGATTCAGGAAATGAAACTTAAAAGTATATCATAAATTAATCATATAACTTAAATTAATTATGGAGAAAAAAAAATCTTAAACACATTAACACATGGTATGCAAATTCGGTATATGGTATACCGGTTTGTTTCGGTATTCGGTATATACTGAAATACCAAAAATGCTGGAATTTTGATACCTATACCGTGCCAAAAATTTGGTATACCGAAAATTTTGATATTTTTTATATTTTTTCGATACAGTATGTTTGGTATTTTGACATTTCGGTATTTTTCTCCACCCCTACTTCGCCTTAAGAGCTAACTTTATAGCTTGGCTTCAATTCTGAAAATTTATATCGTTGAATGGAGTAGTAACCAACATCATGCTGGGATGATCTGCTCCATGACGAAGTAATGTATTATATTCCTTGGCATATGGCTGAATGGCCATAGTAGTGGACGACTTTCCCTTATGAACAACATTATTGATAATCAACATTTTACATGTTGAGAGAATTTTCAAGTAATGGTATTGTGTTTCATGTCATAATGAAGCCAAGCAGAGTACACAACTATAAATATGAATAAAGGGTGTGCTACTTATCATGCTGATGATACTGGTGTGTTTACTTCCACCGATATATCATGCTTTAAAATGTTATTGCATTTTCTGGACTACTTTGAATCTGCTTCTGGGCAAAAGGTTAACTATTCTAAGAGTTCTGTGATCTTTGGCAAGTGTATATCTGCATATAAAAATAAGAATATTTTGGCGTTGTCAATTTTTTTGGAAGAGGATTTACCTTTTAATATTTTGGGCGTTCCTTTGTACAAAGGAAGAGTAAAAAACATCAACCTTCAAGAACTATTTGAGAAAATCAAGAACAAACTTTCTGGTTGGGATAAATTATTTTTAAGCATGGGGGGTTGGGTTGAACTAATTAAAAGTATATTTGCTTCCATTCTTAGCTACACCCTAAGGGTTGTAGGCCCCACAAAGGTTGTTGTTAATAGACTTCATAGACTATTCAACAATTTTTTTGTGGGGATCCAAATCTGATGAAATGAAACTACACTGGGCCTCTTGGGATAAGGTGTGTTTTCCTAAAGTTGAGGGTGGATTGAGTTTGAGAAATCTGTATGACTTCAATGTGGCATTTGTTGTGCATGCTTGGTGGAAATTTAGGACCACAAATGCCCTTTGGTGTCAGTTTCTAAAGCAGAAACATCTTAAGCACACTCACCCTTTCAATGTAGATTCGGATAGGAATCAATCCCATTTTTGGAGAAGATTGCTTAAAATTCAGGATTTTACTGAAAAAAATATTTTTTGGAGATTGGGAAGGGGTGATTATCATTTTGGTTTGATAATTGAATGAGTGAATCGTCCTTATGAAGATTTGCAGGTGTGTTTAATTGTAATGAACTTGTTAAGGAATATTGGGATAATAACGGGTGGAAACTTGCTGAACTTTCTAATATTTTCCTTGCCCAGGTGGTTGAGAAAATTGTCCTTATTTGTTGATTATAATTACCCTGATAAGCCTGTTCGGAAGCTCTTCACATTTTCTTCGGCTTAGAATGCCCTGAGAGTGCATAAGCCCTTAATGGCTTAACATTCAATGATGTGGCCTAAACCCGTTTTGAGTTCACATGCTATTTTTATTTGGAGGTTATTCAATTCTTTTGTTTCAGATAATTTGAGAAAACGCGGATTTGAGCTTGTTTCTTTGTGTCCCTTTTGTTATAATGCTTGTGAAGAGGTTGTGCATACCATGATAAACTGCCACTACTCTATTTCAATCTGGCAACATTTTGCAAATCTTTTTCAGATTGAAATCCCCTATAATTGCTCTATTCGACGTATGCTTGAAATCTGGTTTGACAAAAGTTGTGGTCCTGAGCATATCAGAGTTTCTTTGCCTTTTCATATATTCTAGTTCATCTAGTATACTCGAAACATGCTAAGTTTCAGAGTCAAGTTCTGCCAGCCACCCAAATCCAACGTTTGGTGGTGGACAAGCTAAGAATTGCTTCTATAGCTTGTTGGCTGCCCGTTGGATTTTGGAAGGGCAGTTGGAACATGGCTACTACTTGGAAAATTCCTTTGCGAATTAGAAAAGAGAAAAACCTATTTTTGGTCCGTGGGCATCCTCCAAATGATGATTATTTCAAACTAAATACTGATGAGGCGAGTAAGGGTAATCTCAGCTTGGCCAGGGCAGGTGGCTTGATTCGGGATAAGCACAACAACTTTGTTGCTTGATTCTGGAAATTTTTGCACACTACAGATAACTTTACAGCAAAATTGATTGTGATTGTAGAGGGGATCCGACTATGTAGAAAGTTGGGGATAGCCAAAATTTGGCTTGAAGTGGATGCTATAGTTAAATAACACAGAGTTGGGGGGGGGGGGGGGGGGGGTGGAAGCATCAGGGCTTATATGCTTTTTTTTTTTTTTTTTTTTCGCGCGAATCACAAGGGGACTAGATATAAGAGTCTCCCACATCCACAGAGAAGGAAACAAGGCAGCCGATCACTTGGTAAACAAAGCAGTCCAAGAAGCAAGCATCTTTGAGTTTTATGAGATTGACAAATGTAATAGCCTAAAAGGTTACATTTGATTAGATGCTTTAAGGTTGCCAAACTTTAGATTTCCTTGAGTTGTTATTCATTATGATGTTTTAGATTCCTTATAGATGTAAATTTTCAGAAATTATTAATATACGGGTTGGTGATCCATCTAATCCCTCCATCACACTGATGGTTTTGATCAAAGAAAATAAAAATTGGTAAAAACTAATGTTCATTTTATGCTTCGAAAAAAGTTATAAAAACTTGAAATTTAAATTCAGTTCTATACCTAAATTTAATTTTTTAACTTCAAATATCTAGAAATAGAATAAGTAAGATTATAAGTCGTTAAAAATTAGTTTAGACAACAATGCTAAAACACAAATTTATTGCAACAAATCTATCATACATAAACCCTAAGTTGTTAAAATTTATTGCAACAAATCTATCATACATAAACCCTATCAAATATCTAGAAATAGAATAAGTAAGATTATAAGTTGTTAAAATTTATCATGGACAACAATGCTAAAACACAAATTTATTGCAACAAATCTATCATACATAAACCCTAAGTGCAAACATAAGATATAACAACTGAATGTTTCTAATTTTTTATTTTAATTTATTCCTACTACGTACTCTTTATTTTTATTAGACACAAGATAATATATAACTGTGAAAATATATATAAAAAAATAATAGAGTTGGTTTTAGTTAATTTACGAAATTTTCAACACATCAAAGATCTACTGAACAATTATATATTGAATCTATATCTATATATATATATATATAAAAGCAAAATGAAGGGTTTTTATGTCAATTTACCTTTCCCGCCTAAATTTTATATACCAATTAATTAAGTTTATGTCAATTTTGGTAGGTTCATAATTTTCTTTTAATTTTTTTAAATGTAAATAACTATTTTATATCTAATCTATTTTTTATGTATGATATATCAAATTATTCATCTTTTCACGATCTTCAATTTGACATCCATATCACATATATTATAATGAGATATTTGATTTGAAACAATAAAGTATTTATTTACTAATTATTTGGTTTTTTTTTTTTTAATTTCAAATTGACCTATAGTACTGAGTCTAGATTGGAATTAAACATTCGTTTCAAAAAAAGAATTGGAATTAACATTAATAAAATAATTTTCTTATAAAAAATACTCCCTCCGTCCCAAGCTAATTGTCCTACTTTGACCTGGCACGGAGACTAAGAAAAAGCAAATTTTGTGGAATCTTTGACTTTTTCAAAGGTGGAGATTGAATGTGGAGATTTTGATGGTGGAGATTGTGGGAGAATTTGCCATTTATGGAGTAGGACAATTAACTTAGGATAAATAAATAAGGCAAGTAGGATAATTAGGTCGGGACAGAGGAAGTAGTAGTTGAGTTTTTTTCCCGTAAAGTACAACAAATCAATCTATTTAGTTTAACATGAATTTTCAAATATTTTGTTTATTTAAGTTATACCCAGGAGAAAATAATTGATTAAATGATGAAAATACTACTTTATTGAATTAAATGCAAAACGTTTATATTTGATTTTATAAATAATGTATTAAATTATTACATCTGCTTTTATATATATATATATACACACACACACACACCCCAATGTTTTGTTTGATTCGTCATGGAAGTACGGGAGCTTTGAAAATAAATATATTTAAAATATTATAATTACTATTGAGATTATTATTTTATACTTATTCATATTTTTATATAATGCATATTTTATTAAAAAAAATTATTAAGTAAGTTTACCATTGAAACATAAATTATGATATTTCCTACATTTTTCAATCTTTTTTTTTACGTGAACCAACCTCAACTATATATTATTTACACTTTGCATTCTAAAAATATTTTCTCGCATGCCAAATTTCTTCAACTATGTCATATTTTATTCTTTGCAACCTAAGCAATTTATTCGCATTAATCAATTTTTATCTTTAAAAAAATATAATATTACAATTCAAATATAGAATTTGTTTGAATAACAAAAAAAACCAAATAAATATGAAAACATTGAAATACTTTGAAGAACTCACATACTTTAAATTGACATTGGAATTATTGAGTAACTTTTGGATTTTATTTTGTTAATGCTAGGAATTATTTAAAAAAATAAGAAGTATTTGAGTATATCTGAAATAACAAAGCAAAATGTTAAAAGTTGTAAATGAGAATCTAATTAAATAATTAAATGTTTATAGTTTGACTTAAAAAACTATTTACATATATTAAAAAACCTAGATATATATAAATATATAAGACGGTTAAAACTGTAAATTGCATTTTTCCACCAAAGTGTTCTATGCTACTTATGGTTATTTGTATAAGTGACAAGTTTTGATATGTTTGTTCTTCCTTCCTTTTCTTTTCTAAAAAAACATTTTTCTAAAATTCTATATACAATTTTCTTTTTGTATCTTAACCATTTTTTACATATAATATATCAAATTAATCATTTTTTTGTGATCTTTAATCTGACATCTATATCACATATATAAAAAATTGATACTATATTAAATAAAATACAGTTATTTATTGGTTGGTTATTTGGTTTGATTAATTTTTCTAGATATTTATTGGTAACATGTTTAGACGGCAGATAAGAATTATTTTTTCTAAGTAATTATTTAACAATTTCAATTTTTTGAAAAATTTAATCAACTAATTTATTACATTTACCTTTATCTTTATTCTTTTCTATAAATTAATCTATATCTAATAATATACAAATATGTGTGTGTGTGTGTGTGTGTATAGTAAAATAAAATGGAGCCAAATATGTAAAAGGAAAAAAAAAATACTTTTCCTTCCAATTGTAAATTGGACATTTTCGAGAACTTAACTTTATTCATTTATGTGTCCCTAGAGATAAGTTGTTGTAGTATCAATTTTCTATTAGTTTGTTTCTTTATAAACAACACTTTTCAATTTTTTTAACAAGTTTTTTGTTTCTATCTTATTTTTACATATAATATATCAAATTAATCATATTTTCACTTTTCTTTAGTTGAATTCAATTTTAATTTTTTTTATTGTGGATTAGGCTATCCATATTTTGAATTAAATTTTGAAAAAATGAACTAATTGACTATTTCTAACAGTAAAAAAAAAATGGAATTATTTAAATAGAAAAATATATTTTTCTTATAAATTATTCGGTTAATTTTATTTATTATCTTATCTTATTTTTTTACATGTTGTATGTTATTATCTTTGTGTTTGTTTTCACATATGTAATTAATTGAGTTATAATGTGGTTATTTGCATATGTTAAGAATGATAAGGACTGACTAAATGTATGTTTGAATTTTAAAAATAAATCAATTTTAAAATATGGATTGTTCTTTGTTATATCTAATGTTTATTTTAATTTTATTCCGTAACAATGATTTGTTTGTAAATAATAAGTATATATTCAATTCAAAAATTGCATGAAAGAATGTATATTTACGCTATTTATAATTTTACTCTATATAACTTAAATTTTGAAATATTTATTTAATCGAGTGTAAAATGTTCACATTTTTAATTATATAATATTTTTTAATTAAAATATTACTCCATTAGGAGACTTCCGTGCATCGCACGGGAATGATACTAGTATATATAAAAGCAAAATGGAGGGCATTAATGTAATTGTAGCTTTCCCTCCAAAAAAATTAGACCATAATTGGTAACTTTTTTTTTTTTTTTTGTATTTGTTAAGTTGATAACTTTCTTTTACTTTTCTAAAATACAAATAACTTTTTCATTTTTAATCCGATTTTTATACATAATATACCAAATTATTCATCTTTTCACGATCTTCGATTTGACATCCATATCACATATATTATAATGAGATATTTGATTTGAATAAATAAATTGTTTGTTGGTTAAGTATTTGTGCTAAAATTTATGTTTATTGTGAATTGGACTATAATATTTTGCTTTTAGTGGCAACTAAAATTAGTAAATTAATTTCTTTATAAAAAATATGAGTATTTTTTTTTATAAAAATACAACTAATCAATTTATATTATTTGACATCAATTTTCAAATATATATATTTTTTTTTATATTTAAGTCAGGGAGAAAACTCATTGTTAAAATAATGAAAATCCTACTTTATTAAATCAAAGGTAAAAACAACAATATCTATTTTATAATCAACTTATTAAATCATCAAACCTGCTAAAATATCCTCTTATCACGACTTTGAGCATATATATAATTATGTATTAAAATAGTTATTGAAATTATTTTTTATTACCTATTTATATTTTTAATAACGAGTATTTGTTAAAATTACTCTGTTAAGAAAATTTATTCTTTGTAGCCTAAATTATGACTTTTATTATATTTGGCAATCTTTTTAATTTTTACGTTTACTAAAATTTCAATTATATGTTTTTACACTTTCTAAGCTAAATAATACTTTGTCGCACAAATCAACATTATTTATAATACCAAATAAAATACGGAAATATCAAATATTTTGAAGAAACCAAAGACTTTAATTTGTTATTCGAATCATTAAATGAATTTTGAATTTTATTTTGTTAAAATAAGATTTTATTAAATAAAAATTATTTAAGTATATTTGAAATCAACAAATGAAATATTAAAAGTTGCAAATGAAAATTCAATGTTATAAACAAAAAAATTAAATATTTATAATTAGAACTTGAAAGTTTATTTAGATAAATTAAAAGTTAAATATAAAATAAAAGCAGGGATAATGAGAAAAGTATTAAATTTTACATTACATATGATCCAAACAAAATATCATTGTTTTTTTTATTATATATTTTATGGTTATTTTTAATTATTTATAGTTAGAATTTAAAAGTAATTTTATAAATTAAAAAAAAATCGTATATATAAATATATATATATATATAAGCTACAGTAGAGACAATTCTGTAAGTAACACTTCTCAGCCTAAAATTTTAGATTGTGATTGGTAAGTTGTTGTCACATTTGGTAAGAATCAAAATTTATTTTACTTTCTAAAGTTGCAAATATCTTTTTTTCATCTATAATCTATTTATTATATATACTATATCAAATTAATCATCTTTTGATGATGTTTGATTTGACATCCATATGATATATATATATATATAATACGATATTCTATTTAAAATATTATATTATTTGTCCGTTAATTATTTAAGTAAGATTTCAATGTTTATTGTGGGTTGAACAAAAAATATAGTATTGGTTTGGAATAAAAGTAAAAATCATTCAAATAATTCTCTTTTACAAATTATTTTACTTGATTATTTCATTAAAACCACAACTAATCAGTTTGTTTTATCTGACATGAATTGTCTCAAGTTAATATTTGATTTATAATCAGCTTATTAAATTATTGAATTTGCTAATGATTATTTGATATAATAATTACTGTTGTTGGTAAATCACAAAACTATGATTTTTTTTATCATATATGATAATAATCTTAAAAGAAATTTGTTAATTTTTGATATTTTAGATATATTAATGTTAGTTTTCAATAAATAATTACAATTTGCAACCTATACTATGATATTATACAAGTTGCAACTAAACTTCTTTTAAATATGAAAAATTAACCAACTAGAACTATATGTTTTTTAAACTTTGCAACCTAAACAATACTGGGCCAAATTAACCAATCTCAATTATTTCGTCTTCTTTTTTTTTCTTTTTTTCTTTTTTTTTTTTCATATTTTGCTACCTAAACAATTTTTTTTTTTTTTTTTTACATTAACCAATGTATATCTTTAAATGAATCTACTATTTTACAATATAAATTTGTAATTTAATTGAAACTTTTCAACATATATATGAAAGTATTAAGAAATATTGCAGCACTCCTATGTTTTATTTTGTTATTCCAACTATTGAATAGCTTTTGAATTTAATTTTGTTAATTTGTTGTTTTTTTGTATATCGGAAATACCAAGTAAAGTACTAAAACTTCTAATAAGTTTTTTTAAAAGGAGATATTTATAGTTAGAATTTAAAACTTTATTAGGTAAATTTAAATATTTAAAGTAAAATGAAAAAAATAAAGAAAAATAAATTTCTTATAACATTATCCAGTTTATTATATTTAATAATATGAGTTGATAGTTAGATATTTATGTTTGTTTTAACATTCATAATTAATTAAACTATTATGCATATAGGTGAAGAATGATGCAAACACAATGCATGTGTGTTTGGATTTCAAAGATAAGAAATGAATATTTTAAAAAAGATTTTTTTTATATCGAATATTTATCTTAATGTTAATCTACAATATATATATATATATATATATATATATATATATATACCTATATATAAAGTAAGTTATATTAAATTCATATGTGACGTACGAGAAACTTATATTTACATTACTTATAATTTTATTTATGTTATATCCTATATTTTAAAAAATGTATATTTTATTAGGATAAGACGATCACATATTTAAATATTACTTCCTCCGTCCCGAATGAACTAGCATACTTCTCTAATCGGGGTGTCCCACCTCTTTTGCACACTTTCCATTTCAGGAAATAAAACTTTACATCTCTACTCCACATTAATCACATAATTACAAATCTACCATCACATAAAGGTAAAAACAGATTTGACGAAGTCAACATTTATAAAAAATAACTTTTTCTTAATATGTCTGTGGGGGGACCAGTGCAAGTTCATTCGAAATGGAAGGAGTAGATTATATCATATTTAATTTATTAAAATCATTACTTTTTAAATAAATTTCCGTGCATCGCACGGGAATATTAATAGTATCAAATAAAAGAAAAACCTTAAAATCATCTTTCCTATTTTTCCCCAGAATTATATTATCACTCTGATTTTGACTATTTGGTACTTCTTTAGGATTTAAGTTTGATTTCTAGCATGTTGCAAATATACTTTTTACTTGATTGTTTGGGTTATATAGGTATCGATAATTTATACGACTAACTATGATTACATTATATCATGCTTCAGTCCTCAATAAGTAATATTAGAGTTAGTAAAAACAAGAAAAATTAGGATAACTTACAAATAGTTATTAAGTCATTTGAAATTAATAAACCGTCTTAATAAACGACTACATCTTTTTAATAGGACGATACAAAATAATAATTATAATAAAAAAATACCGATTACGTGCGCTTGTTTCTAGTATTACGAGTGCTTGACCGGATAAAATAATAATTAAAGGGCTTATATGCACCTTTTTTTCCTTTTCTAGGAAATGGTTTATTTATATTTTATCCCTTTAATCAAGAAATGGAAGAATACGAAAAACAAGAAAATATATCCCCATCTATAATCTGATCTTGTATATACCAAAAAATAAACAATCCATCTATAATCTGATCTTCTGTATACCAAAAACATACTAAAAAATTTATGCTGTCACATGATCTTATCATCTTGGTAATGAAATGGCAGCGGTACCGACTTAAATGCTCGATATTTTCCTACGTTGTTGAAGTGTTCATTCTCCAACCTGTCCATTTAAACAATATCACCATCAAACACTCTCTCTTCTCACTCTCATTCCTAAGATTCTGCTTTTCAAGAAAACTATTACTTGTCTGAAAAAATAAGATGATATCAAACCTGAAAAAGTTCCAAATGCCACGACGAAGAATCTCCAGGCAGGCAATGACAGCAACCATGGCTCTCTTATGAAGAAACGGAGTATCCTCGATATCAAGAACCAGCTGCATCCAAACAAGCCTCAAAAGGATGTTCACTACCTGCAATTTCACGCACGTCAAACCAAATGTACTACAAAGACACGTTTTGAAAGAAGCACCGAAAGATCCTACTACTACTCACTATAGCCACAAAATACACGGCCTTGTTTGGTATCAACAGCTTATCTCTTAACCATGGATTTCTTGAATCCCTTGTCAAAAGCCCCCAATCGATCACAATATCCCAGTACGTGTTGTATACAGTCGTAACTCCTGATGTTGAAGCCGCCATGACTCTCCAGAACACGTCTCTTCTGAAACCGTATATTGTCCTCATTACAAGTGCCACAATAGTGGAGAGGTATTTTAGGAAATTGAGGCCTTGCATTGGATCTTTCTCCTCAAACAATCTACGAAGGCACTGAGTTTAACATGAACAATGGAAAAAAGTTAGGTTGAAGAAGGGGAACGAAGAGGGTATTTGTGTCAATCCACACGTTTTAGCTTTACCTGAATAGCGCGGGCCCAGAAGGGGATGATGGCAACTAGAATGTACAGAAGTTCATAGGTATTGCTGCTAAGGAATCCGTTTGATCTCCTCGTGAAGTCTCCCCAGAAATAGTAGAAGGCGTAAAATAGCAAACTTCTGAAAGCCTGAACCTGAATACATGAAAAACCAGGAAATTACTACAAATCAGCATGTGTTTTTTGATGAGATTTGTTCGGTTTTTTATGAGGGTGGTTCTGTACCTGGCTCGTTAACTGATCTGCCAAGAAGAAATCGGAAAGAACAACCTGCAACGTAACAGATCCAATAAGAGATAATTTACGGTTTGTATATAATTTCTGTTCTTCTAGAACCAACCTACCTTGTATAGAGGAGCACAGATACAGTGCCATGCACATTTAAGGAGAAAGAATCGACTGGAACGGTAAATTATGTTTAAAGGACAGATGATTATGGAAAGCACGACCTGTAAACATAAAATCTCAGAGTTAGTTTTGGCTAAGGAAAACATAGATATGTATTTATTCAAGTCTAAGGATCTTACAAGAACTAAGGCTAATGGAATCAATTCTGTGAGAGTTGTATAACTTTGTGTCCTTGGATCCATCTCCATGTCGAGGTTCGAAAGTACACCAGCCAACGCGAGTACTGAAAGGCCAGAAGCAAGGAGGAAGACTTCTCTGAAGCCTAATTCAGTTCCTGGTTTATATCCAAATATAAAAGGGTAGTTCACTCGGAACCGCCTCCAAAGATACGTGTTTGTTCCGTACATGATCATGTGCAGGACGATGAATCCAAACAAGCTGCATCAATGGACATTCTTGCTTTAATATAATTGCCAGAGAGAGAGAGAGAGAGAGAGAGAGAGAGAGAGAGACCTGTAGAGTGGAAATATACTCTCCATGTACTTATCACGCTCCGGATGATTGAGAAGATCCCGTCCGTGCAAGGAGACAATAATGGCAACAACCAGTGCTATTGAGCAACCAGTAAATAGACCTACATGTCGATACGCATACATATATAAATATACATACATAAATAGCTGTAAATGAGATCAGATAATATCTCCTCAGATTGTTGAAAAAATGACACATACCAAGGAAGAATGTTATTCTGTGCTTCTCCTTTTTATGTCCTGGTCTCAAACATTTCATTGCGTTTCTACGATTTCCATTCGCAAAGTGCTTAATAAATGTGGCTTCTAGTCTTTCTATCAGCTTGCTCACCTAGAAAATCAAACGAGGGCAAAAAGTAATGTTCAACTTTCATTCAAAACGAATTATTGCTTAGCTAGATAACGCGTGTTTATCATATAATTAAAGTACGAACCTCATCAGAGGTGCCAAGAAAAGAATTATCAACCATCTTTAAGTAAGATTTCGAAGCATTTCTGGAAGCAATCTGCAAGAAAACCAGTCCACTCTTTATAACACAATCATAAAGAAACATAACTTCTTTTGACTCAACAAGCCGCGTACCTTGTCGTACTTTTTCATTATCTTGGAGAATGCAAGCATGTTCAAGAAACTGCCACAAAATATATCACTATCTCAGTCTACTTCAATCACAACGAATAAAAGTAGCAGCTGATAGATTTCTTACCAGTAGCTTTTAAGAAGACGAAGCTGTTGATGAAATTCCATGAAGGCCTGTCTTAATCTTTCCTCTGCTTTTTTCAACTCATTCTTGCTAAATGATAGATCTGTTCTTTTACTCCCAATCACATTTCTTAAAGTGGAGACTGGAGTATCGGGTTCGACGTTGATTTTTACATGATCCAAAACTTCTAAAGAAGCAGGCTTATAGCCAGTAGTATCAATCTTGTTTCTCTCTCCTCTAACCTCTTCAACTGAGTAAGAGCCTTCTCTGCTCATCTCAACTTCTTGGATTGCCTCCATGTATGTTCTTCCTTCATATTGGGAAGAAAATAAAAATAAATAAATAATCCCAAGGGCAAAGCTGTTTTTTTCTTTTTGCTCACATAAAGGACAAATGAAAACCATGACAATCTCAACAGCTATAACAATAAGTCCAATATCAGCTGAAATAAATCCCCAGAAGTTAAGCAACCTTTTTCCACATTCTTCTAAGAAATTTGTAGCAAAAAATAGTACCCATGTTAAAAACAGTTTTTTCCACTTTGTTCAACCATAATTTTCTCAATAAATTAAGGTCTTTGTCTGAGATTACAACATTATGTTTGTAACTCAAAAAATTGATGTTTCAACATCCAACACCAGAATCCATTTCTTTACGAGTTTAGCATCACCATTAACTTTTTCAAGCCCAGAAAATAATGGTTTTCAACCCATAATCTAGACAAACAAATACCCCTAGGAAGATAGAGAGAGAGAGAGAGAAGTTTCTAACCTTGTTTGACTCCATTAACGGATGCAACAACAGTAGCAGGAGATGAATCTGCATCATCATAAGATACATCCCTAACTTTATGGTCCATAGGAGGCTTATCGACTCTAATCCTCAAAGCAATTAACGCATCCATTTGCTTACTCATCTCCCCCGCTTCCATTGTCATTTCTTCAACCTTGGCCTTATAAAACTTCACCACTTTATTGAACTCCTCATCCAGCCTTTTGAAAAACACCACCTCGAATTCTCCTCCTTCCTCCGACGATCGAAGAAACATTGTCTGGTAATGATTCTCAGACCCCTCTTCAGATGAACTTACTAATATAACTTCATCTTCGTTCTTTCCGGGAACATAGCTGCGGCCCGTGAGCCCACTGAAGGCCCGGTACATGGTCAGCCTCCTCTTGAGGGAGCGGGACCCGGCCGTGGGGCCCGGGGATGATGAGACTGCTTTCTGCTGTCGGAATCTGAGGAGATCTTTCAGCAGTTGTTTCAGGTTGTTGTAGTCCATGTATGCTCCCTGCCATTCTTGTACCATCTGGGAAGCTAGTTCCTTCCCGAACTTCATCTTCTCGGGCTATTGGAATCTGTTTCGGGCTTGACGCCTGATTTTGTGAATGTATTAAGATAAGAGGAGATTCTTATATAGTGTTTGTGTGAGAGATTACGCCTAACATTTTAAAATTCAGACGAGAAGGAAAGAGGAAATTATGGGAAGATTTGAACAGGGATTTGGTGACACTCGTTTTGTAGAAAAGTTTAGGCGCTCTTATTCCGTATTTAACTGCGCAACAGTCGTAGCTATGCCAGCTTCATTTTTGCTGTTCTTTCTACAACTTATCCCACGTTCGATTCACTTTCCCACCGTATTAATTTTTTTACAACGAGTTTGCACTTTGCAGACAATATCTACTTATCTACCCACTTACCACTCTTAAATGACACTATAACTTCTAGGATATCGCGAATGAGTCGAGACTATTTGTGAAAATTTTGGAACCATTCGTAAAAAGATTAAAATCGATTCAAAATAAATAAATCGAGCTCAATTCGAGTTGGTGCCGATTCGAATTTAATATTCGACTCGACAGATTCACGACCTTAATCGAAATTGTGTTAAATTATTAGTTTATCATATAGAGTCGACATAATTACACTATATACTTATTCTAATTCTAAAACAAGAAAAAGAAAAAGGTGTAGGTCCCCATTAGCAGCCTTTGTAGTATAATTAACATTTTCAATTTTAATGAATTTTTTAAATTTTATTTTGTATCGAGTCGAGCCGATCTCGAACTCAACGGATTTCTACCGAGTCGAGTTCGAACTCGAGTTTGCTAGTACTTGCTCATCTAGTGCATTGTGTATTTTTATCCGATAGATGATTGATTAGAAATTGTGTTTCATTTTATATTTTAATTACAATAACTACAACGAATCATTTCATTTGGTATTTTAAAAATAACTACCAAAAATCATGTGTTCATTAATGATGTTATTGAATGCATGTGACGTTTGACAGATCAAATTACATATTCCATTTTCAGTGTTCCACTCTAATTGTATTTCACATCAAAATTAAGAGTCTACACTGTGAATCCAGAACATTAAACCCCACAAACCATTAATCATTAACTCCTAAAATATAAATTATGAATCGTGAACTTATGATAAACCATGAATCATGAAATCAATTGTCTATAGATTTTTTCTTTTTTTAAATGTCTTTTTTTATTGAAACAGGGGAAAACTGGATCAGATGATTCATGTTGACATTTCATAGTTATTATGAAATACGAATAGAACACAATTTAAAATAGACGATCTTGTCTAAAATACCGAATGAGTGATATGTGATATACTTTTAGAACGTTAAGATTATATTTACAATTTTCTGGAAGATGTCAGTTGTTAGACATCAAGTGAAGAATATATAGCGCCTTCATCATATCATAAAGTTTGCATGATCATGAGAAAAATTCATTATTAGTCCCATATGTTAGAGTTTGTTTAAAAAATATTTTGTAATTTTTATATGTTCAATATTGATTCTGTATTTTTTGAAATTTATCCAATTTAAGGATACAGTTCATTGTCGATGCCAAATTTAGCTCGAATTAGTCACGCTCACTGCACGTAACTATTAAAATTGAGGTTTTCTAATTATTAAGCTTATGAGGTCAAAATTGTACAGTGCATGATGACAATCCACATCATTTAATTAATCAACAACGCTGACGTCATCTCCTTGAGCGTCAGTGTAGTGGTGGCTAGAGTCATTTCCGACGGCGAAGGTCCCGTGGCGATTTGTCGTCGTGTACTAATTTTTTTCACATCATCTTAACTAGAAAGTCCTAATTTTAATAGTCACATGCAACGAGTTTGACAAATTTCGACTAAATTGGGCGCCGACAATAAATTATGTCCTTAAATTAAACAACTTTAAAATTGCGAGATCAAAATTAAACATATGAAAAATACAAAATATTATTTTGACAAGTCCTAACATATATTTTTTCCCTTGTAGCGTGACAGAGGTAGAAGTGGTTAAGAGTGGCAATTATTAAGTGCATTGCATACGTTAATAAATCAATGTCAAACCCTTTCTGTTTTCAGTTTACACATTTTGAGGGTGCTTTCAGTGTAGACACCTTTCATTAGTTTCTGAGCTAATGTCGAACTTATCAATGATACATTGCAAAAAAAAAAAAAAAAGAAATAGTAATAATAAAAAAACAAATTAAAATCACCAGTTTTGTGAAAAACAAAGTGATATTTGCAAAACCATATAATTTTACAATAACCATTATTTATATTAAGGACCTGTTTGTTTATGGATGAGCACAATCGTTCAAGATTTAGTCAAACCATATGTATTTGGCTCTAGGTTGTCGTCAATATATTGTGTCCAATCCTAAAGCCCCACAATAAATTATATTAATCACCAAACAACAAAACATCAATCATCAATCCACTAACTATCTCTTACACACATCATCAATCAAATTCAATTTTCAATACAACTTTAATTAATAATCAATCATTCACTAACTAACTTTTACACACATTATCAATCAAACTCAATTTTCAAGACAACTTTAATCAATAATCAATCATTCACTAACTACCTCTTACACACATCAAATCGCATTTATCATCTTTTATATTATAATCAATTCACAACTCAATCTCAAACCAACCTAAACAAATATTCACTTGTTTACCATAACCTCATATTTCACTTTATTCCCCACAATTTACAGTATTCCAGCCACACAACCATAAACAAACATGGCCAAAGAAATAGTAGTAATAGTCATATTTCTTTTATACAGTATAAAAGAAGTAGTAGATAATTATGACGCCTTCCTAAAAGCAAACCAGTGTAGTGTAAATAAGTTAGCTAATTGTCAATGATTTGATGGTTCAACTTTGTAATATCTTATGAGGCAGTTGATAGTAAGTAATATATTTGATTATTACAGTATAGTAATTTATAAGTTGTTGCCCCTTTCAGTTGTTTTTCTTTAAAGAAAAGAAAGAAATATGGAAATTTGACCTTATCAGTAGACAATTGTATCTGGGACTTGGTCATGTTGAACTACCGCCTATAAATTATTATATTTCATACCTAAGCTAACCTACATTATTATTAACGTCTTTATTTAAAGAGTTAAACTGTCTTCACTTTCTCACCTTATGTATTTCTTCTTCTCTTTGTCCTTTTATACCTTTAAATTTCTATTTATCTTATTTTTTACGAAAAATTGTTCATGTTAATATATATAATGATTCTATGTATATGCTGATTGTATTCCGTCTTTGGAGATATCAAATTATCAATCTTGAAAGAGTCAATTAGCCTGAAATTTCACTACACAATATTAATTATGATCCAAAAAACTCGGTTCAAACTAGTATTTGTTGTTGAAAATGTAGAATAATACTTTATGTAGACTAATATTTCTCAGTATCTGATGTATGTATAGCAAGATTACTTATTTTTATATAAAATAGAACTAAGATAAAACAATTAAATAAAATAAAGTGAATTATTTTCTTTGGTTAGTGTGATGTGTGTGGAGCTGACGTGGTAGATTTGCTAATGTGGCTGCCAAGATGGGTGAAATCCACACCCACACCACAATTGAACTTTTACACCTGTTAACACTGTTCTCGGTGTGGCGACCAACAAACACAATGGACTAATATGAGGATTGATAAAAGAAAAGAAGCATTTTATCAAGTTTTATCAATATATATCTCATTTCTTGGTGATTACAGATCAAGGATTAATTTCTGTTACGGAGCAACCTGCATTAGGTTGTCTCAATCGCAACTACAATTCTTTTCTTTCTCTCTCCTTATTTTCCAGTTTTTTCTCCCTTGCTTCTATATGCATGTTACATAGGCTTTACTCCTATTTATAGTGATGATTTTTTGTGGAAGGCATCATTATTACCCTTCAAATCACAAGTATCCCATCGAGGTCGTGTAAAGACGCAAGTCTACCATGTGTCTCATATGCATGGCTTGCGTCAGGCGCACTTGCCCTTATCTGCTACCTTCCTTGAGCTCTTGATGGAGAAAATGACAAATGTTGCTAAGAGCGAACTCTTCTCTCATGATGATGTCCTTCTGCCAGCGTTCTATCTAGCCGACGTAGGTTGTCATTCTTTTCGTTCAGCTTGATCATGTCACGACACTGTTGATTCCAATTTTTGAGAAGCTCAAAATAAACCACCTTCATTTTTTCAACCACTATAATTGTTTCCTCATCAATTTACCCCTTTGGTTCTTTTTCAACTGAAGTGTTGAAGCAGAATAGGTTGAGATAGTAAATGGAGTCATACATTTCTGAAACTAAGTCACATGTCGGGTCAACCGCTGACTTAACTTCAGTTTCATCCAGTAAGAAACAGTCCTTCATGGTTGAAAGCATGATTGCTAGATCCATTACAACCTCAACCTCCAGCTCATCATCATCACTCAAGGAAACCCAGTTGGTTTTGTCGTATCCTCGAAGGATATTGGCACATTCATTTGCGTAATGTCCATACCCCTTGCATGCATGACATTGAACCGAATCCATATTCCTAGATTCGTACCCCTGTTGATCTAGGAAAGCTCTTTGAACGATGGAGTTGAAACTGGTGGTGTCTTCTTAGGTGGTGACTCCTTTCAAGCAAAAGACCTTGGTGTATATGAAGACTTGTTCTTCAACTTCCTCATCATCGAATTGATCTTCCGAGTAAGTAGGGCAATATCAGCTCCATCACTTATCTCTTCCAGCTCCTCGCCATCTACTTCATTCAAGACTATTGATTTCTTGGAGGAGTCTCCTTCTTCAATCTGTAATGCAACATTCTTCCCTTTGTGCAATTTCTTTTGATTGTTCATGTTCATCTCATATGTTTGAAGAATGCTCATGACGGTAATGAGCTTCATTGTGGCAGTGTTGTGAGCCTCTTCAATGTTAGATACTTTGACATTGAAATGATCGGGAAGAGACCGAATGTCTTTGAAAATAAGATTCTTATTGCTAATGACATCACTCAAGTCTGAAGTCTCATTAGCAATGTTAAGAATCTTGTTGAAATAGCTTTGAATGGTCTCATTCTCCTCCATTCGTAGATTCTCAAACCGATATGTGACCATCCGCAAGCGTGACTCTTTAACACTATCATCACCTTCACAGTGACGTTGAAGAATATCCTAGACATTTTTCACCATTTTGCACGTTTTAATCAACCTGAACATATTCATGTTTGACCGCGAGGGTGATTGCACTGAGAGCTCGTTCGTTATAGTTGGATGGTTCAGCCTCTTCTCGTGTCCATTGACCTTCAAATTTTTTAACCCTCTCACCATCACAATCAATGATCACATGAAGCTTCCAACCTTCTACGATAACCCTTCAGACTTGATATTAGACCTCAACTGGACCTTCCAATATTCGTAATTGGATCCGTCCAACACTAGTAGTCTAGTAACAATAGTGGTATCCATACTGAGCAACATACTATCAGGATCACGCTTAGTATGTCAAGTGTTGGCTCTGATACCAATTAAAAGTGTGTGCCGCTTAATAATAACCAGATGTTGGGTACGCGGTTAACCCAACCGAGAGTTAAAACACAGCGAAAATGTAAATGATAATCACAGTAAAATTTTCCACAAGTCTTAAATCACTTATAGGTGCCTTTAAGGTGAAATAACTCACTATAACATTTGTGGATTACAAAAAGATTCATAATATGAATCGAGACAGACTTCAATTCACACTTCAAGAATCCTAACGTCCCAAAGGACGAATAAACTCAGTCTAGAGCACTAAATAATCCATCAAAAAGTTATCCTAACAAGTATTTTATGAAAAGTGATTCAAATTCATAAGGAATCTAAATGTTACCAAAATTGGAACTTCAGGTTGCACAGGAGGTTTACCAAACCCTCTAGATGACACAACAACAAGATAGACTCGATCTTTTTCTTGTATGATTGCTTGTCTTTTGTTAATAGTTGAAGCCCTATTTATAGGCTAATGAGTAGCTTGGAGAGTACTCTTACATAACCACTACCGCCTACAGTTCAGTGCGTTAATGGTTAGTGGCTAACTATCCGAAATGTAGGGTGGTTGAGAGAGAGAGACTCGGTCCTCTTTGTTGAGGACCAAGTCCTCGTCTTTTTCTTCTCATCAACACAAGACTAGGTCTTCAACTCTTGTTTTATTGCACTCATCCCCCTGCATTTAATCCAATAACCGAACATGCAATACACTATTGTTCACCCTTAATTAAAAGAGAACATGGTATGTGTATAAAGGTAAATAACAAAACTAGAAGATTTAGATAAGAGTTTGAATAGTTTATTTTGGATTATAAAAGGATCAATGCGAATAGAATTTGTTTATTTTGTAGTTTGTTTAATTTTTTTGTGAAAAGGTAAATGATGCAATTCTGGTGTTTTATTGAACACATTGTTAATTGTTACTCCCTCCGTCCCGGCTTAAGTTTCCTACTTTGACTGGGCACGGAGGTTAAGAAAAAATAGATTTTGTGGAGTCTTTGACTTTATTAAAGGTGAGAATTGAGGGTGGAGATTTTGAGGATGGAGATTGTGATTGAAATTTGCCATTTATGGGTTGAAAAATTAAGTTGGATTTTTGGCATTTTCTAAGGATTGGTTAGGGGTCACTTTCGTAAGGTGCAGGTCTTAGAGTTTCTTGGTATGGAGTCTTTGACGGCTTCTTTGACGGATACTCAGGCTCAGGTTTATGCGCAAGTAATGAAGGATCACCCATGGCTCCGTCGACATTTGTTAGCCGTGGCGTTCTCTAGTTTGTTGGATTTTATGGCTCCGGCCGTTCCCCAGGCGCCGGGAGCACGTGTGGGCATTTTAGCTCCGGTCAGGACTGCGGTACGGCAGACGGAGGGGCTTTCGGAAGTCAGAGATGGTCTTCTTCCACTGCCTCTGTCCGCTAGTGTTCCGTGGACAAAGATAGCGCTGTCGTCGAAGGTTCCGGTGGTCGGAGCTGTGCCGACAGAGGACGGGATTCCGGTGGTCCAGTTTGGACGTTTCAGTCCTGCGGAGGCTGTGGATATGGCTGTGAACGGGATTCCTATGACATCGGAGTCGGTTCCGGTGGTCTCTCAAAATGCAACAGGTGATGGGGTTTTGGTTAATGATGGCGGTACTGGGACTCACGTAGGTGGTGGAGATGATATAGGTAGAGGTGTCGGGGTTCATGTAGAGGGTGGTGGTGGAGGTGACGGGGTTCATGTAGGTTGGGAAGAAGCTGGAGGTGTTGCTGTGAGAAGGGAGGTGGGCACACGTGTACATGGTGGGCCAAAGGGGGATGGGCGTAAGGGAGGTGGGTTCAAGGAGGGGGTTGTACGCAAGAAGGTTGTACGTAAGGAGGGGGAGGTGCGAAGGGAGGGTGTTGTACGAATGGGGGGTGTTGTACCAAGGGAGGGTGGTTTGCATGTTGCTGCGAATAATGTGGACGCTGCAGCGAGAGTAAGTGGAGATGCTGGTATTCCTCCTTTTCGGTCTAATTCGGATGTTTCAGGTAAGGCTCCTTTATCTGTCGACGTTTCTTTATCTATTCCTCCAGATAGGATTGATTTTTTCCGTAACTATTCTCTTAATGGCCGTATTTCTTATGGTGGTTTGGAGAAACCGTGGAGGTTGTCTGTATTATCGGCTAAGCTATCTAAGATTTGGAATTTAAGGGGGCCGTTAACTTGTCTCATTAGGACTGGGGTTTTTAAACCTTCAGTTTGGTTCGGTTGAGGAACGAGATCGTATTGCACGGTTGCGGTCTTTTTCTCTCCAACCGGGCCATCTGAGGCTATTCCGGTGGTCTCCGGATTTCGATCCCCTTAAGTCCAAGTCTTTGGCAGCTCAGACGTGGGTTAGATTGTTTAATCTCCCCCCGGAGTATCGTTTTCAGCCTGTGATATTTGATATTATTCGTAATGTCGGAACCCCGGTTAAGTTATCGGAGGATAGTCTGGCTAGTCGATATGTACGAGTTTTGGTTGAGTTGGCCTCCCCGAAGGTTAAGCCCGATCATGTTATGGTTTACCTTCGGGGTCGTCAGCGTCGTATTGGCCTCACTTATGAGGTAAGGACCTGGGGTAGCCAGGGGAGGAGTATGTTTTTAGGAGTTGGTGGCGCTGTTTTGGCATCGGATGTTGGAGGAGATGGGAGGGGGAATGTTGGAGGAGAGATTGTAGGAGCTGATGCCTCAGGGGCAAAGGAGGGGAAGGAGGGGATGTCGGTTGATGAGGGTGGGAGGGTGGGGGGAGAGGGGATTGGTACGGGAGGAGATTTCCGACCGGTGATTTCCCGACGTGCTCGTAGGCGGGGCCGCCGTAGAGCTCATCAGGTTGCCCGAGCACAGGGTGGTTTCTCCCAGGGGGGGAATAGGTTTGCTATTTTAGGAGCTGACATAGGGGAGGGTGTTAATGTAGGGGAGGGTGCTGAGGAGGGAGTGGATGTGGTGGAGGGTGTTGATACGGAGGAGGGTGTAGGGGAGGAGGTAGGGGAGGGTTTTGATGCAGTGGGGAGAGGTGTTGATGCGGAAGAGGAGGATACTATGGCGGGTGTGGGTGTGGTGGAAATAGGGGATGTTTTGATGGATGAGATGCTCGGTGATCATCCTCATGAGCCCTTAGCTTTGGTCCCATTTTCGGCTGGGAAGGGTCAGCCTGATTTTGACCCGTTTGATGATCTGGAGGAAGAGACTGATGCATCTTTCCGAGTGTTAGCTCGCAGGCAGGGACAGGAGGGGTTTACTCCGAGACCGGATTGTGTTCTTGAGAGGAGTGATGCTGGTCCGGCAATGTGTATGATGCATTTGATTGCTATGAAGGATTGGGAGGGTATTTTGAGATATATGGATGATGCGCCGCCTGAGCACGATATTCCCTCAGTTTCTCCATGAAGATTATTTGTTGGAATGCTCAAGGATTTGGTGGGGAACTTACGAAGGGTACTTTAAAGGAGATTTGCCGGTTACATGCTCCTGATTTGGTGGCCATTCTTGAGCCTAAAGTATGCATTGATTCTATCCATATCTCATTTTGGCGGTCTCTGGGTTTGCAATTTGTGGGGGCCAATGAAAGGATTGGTATGCGGCCTAACATTTGGGTGCTCTGTCGTGAGAGTTGGGCTTCTTCGGTCAGTATTATGTATTTTTCTTCGCAGTTATTGCTTGTTGAGAGGCTCATTGATGGTGTACATGTTTTTTTCGCTTTTGTACATGCTAGCAATAGCTATGTTCGTAGGCGTGACCTTTGGCATGATTTGTCTTTGTTTTCTAATTGTCATATATGTGTGCTGGGGGACTTTAATGCGGTGCTGGGTGCGCATGAAAGGATGAGTCTTCGTCCTCCCCCTGCCATTTCTTGTGAGGAATTTCGTACTGCTATTGAGGATGCTGGGTTGCATGAGATTACGGTCTCTGGTAGTAGCTACACTTGGTGTTCTAGACGGATATTGCGTCGTATTTTTGCGTCGAAGATAGACAGAGCTTTTGTCTCGGATACTTTCTCGGATATGTGGGACTCTCTTATGGCAGTGGCTTTGCCAAGGAATAACTCAGATCATCATCCGATACTTTTTCAGTGTTGGTCTGGAGGGGAGCGGTTTCCCCGGCCCTTCAGGTTTCAGGATATGTGGATAGAGCACGAGGATTTTATGGTTTTGGTTGCTGATTCATGGGGAGGTCCCATGGTTGCTGGGGACCCTATTTTGGCCTGTATTAATAAGTTGAAGCGCCTGAAAGGAGATCTCCGGGTCTGGAATCAGATGGTTTTCAGAAACGTTTTTTGTTCAAATGGAGGAGGCTCAAGCCAATCTTTCAGTTGTTCAAGAAGAAATTTATACTCAGGGTTATTCAACAGAGAGGTTTGATAAGGAGGTGGATCTTCAGGCAGAGATTAATGCTATACTTCTCAGGCAGATGAGGTTTTTTCGGCAGAAGAACAGAACGAAGTGGCTCTTGGATGGGGATAGGAACACTAAGTTCTTTCAACAGCTTCGTCGAGTCACAAAGGGTTCGTCAGGAATTAAGATGATGATAGTGGATGGGGTGGTCACGACGGATGTGCGATTGATTGCGGAGCATGTGGTTGGCTATTACTCGGGTTTATTCTCGGTGGATGAGGATATTGTGGATCCTGCTCTGGACTTGCAAGAGCTAGTTGAGACAGGTATAGGTGTGCAGCATAATGAGGGGTTGGTGGCGATTCCATCAGAGATAGAGGTCAAGGAAGCTGTGTTTGGGCTCTCGTCAGATAGCTCGCGGGGTCCGGATGGTTTTGGGGGTTCTTTTTATCAGCATTGTTGGGAGCTGATCAAGGGGGACGTGGTGGAAGCGGTCTGTTATTTTTTTGCTACAGGATATATCCCAGCTGGGCTTAATTCCAGTTTTGTCACTTTGGTGCCTAAGTTTGAGGGGGCATCGAAGGTTGAGGACTTCCGGCCTATTGTCATGGGGAACTTCCTATTCAAGATCTTTACTAAGATCTTGACGTCTCGTCTTGGTTCCTTTATTGGGGAGTACCTCTCCCCCTATCAGTTTGGGTTTATTCCAGGACGCAGTATTCATCATTGCATTGCTTTGGCCTCGGAGTGTATAAATTGCTTGCACAGGACAAAGAGTGTGGATAATGTGGCCTTGAAGGTGGATATTAGGAAGGCGTTTGATACCCTGAGCTGGTCCTTTCTCTTATCGGTCCTCAAGCATCTGGGATTCTCAGATATTTTTATTGCTCGAGTGGAGGCTATTCTGAATTCAGCTAGGCTGTCTATTATGATAAATGGCTCCCCTTTTGGGTACTTTGGATGTTCTCGGGGGGTTCGACAGGGTGACCCCCTTTCACCGCTTCTATTTTGTTTGGCGGAAGAGATTCTTGGCAGAATGATCACAAGGGGGATCTCCTCTGGGAGGGTGAGGCCGGCTTTGGCAAAGCGTGGGGTTCGCTGTCCTCCGTTTCTATTTTATGCAGATGATATATTTATCACTTCAGCAGCCAGATTGGATAGTATTCGGGAGATCATTAGGATTCTTAACAGGTACGGGGCTATCTCTGGGCAAGTGGTGAGTCCGGGCAAATCGAGTGTCTTTTTCAGTCATACGGCTTCTCGTTCATTTCGGGTTTCAGTTAGTGCTGTGACGCGGATGTCAGTGGGCACTCTACCCGCTAGATATTTAGGCGTTCCTTTATTTCGAGGGGCTCCTAAAGCCTCTGCTCTGCGGCCCTGGGCTCAGGCTATTAAAGCTAATTTTTCGAGATGGAAGGGTTCGTCGTTGTCGATGGCAGGTCGTACGTGTCTGGTGAATTCGGTTATTATGAGCTCGTTTGTTCACTCGATGATGGTTTATCGCTGGCCCCGCTCCCTCCTAGACGAAATGGAGACGACAATGAGAAACTTTATTTGGACAGGACAACAGGAGCGGAAGGGTATTTTCAATGTGGCTTGGAAGAAAGTTTGTGCTCCGAAGTCGAAAGGGGGTCTGGGTGTTCGCTCGATCCGGATTTCAAATGATGCGTTCTTGTTCCGTTTTGCGTGGGAAGTCTTCTCTCTGGAAACTCCGGGGATGACATTTATTCGGAAGAGATGGCTCACTCCGGAGGGCAGAGTTAGGCCTCACTATGTGCATTCCTCCATCTTCTCGGGTTCTCGGGAGTTTTTACAGAAGGCTGCTTCGGAGGCTCGCTTACTTGTATGCCATTCATCCTCTCGGCGGTTTTGGACAGATGATTGGTTAGGGTACTCTCTGGCGGATCGGTTGGACATACTTGTTGGAGTTCGGCCTTGGCTAACGCAGAGGATTTCGGATTACTATTATGCTGGCACTTGGCACCTGGAGGAGAGTTTTGTTATGACACACCTAGCGATAGTTCGCGACATCACTTCCTATACCCCGCTTGCCTCAGATAGGGATGTCTTTGTCTGGACGGGCTCTAAGGAAGGTGATGTGTCTTCAGCAGTGGCATATCAGCACTTTCGGCCCAAATTCCCGAGGCCTTCATGGGCCTCCTGGATATGGGCTCCTTTTATTCCTCCTTGCAGGTCTTTTTTCATCTGGAGGGCGATATATAACAGGCTCCCAACTTGGGAGGTGTTGCAGGCACGAAATTTTCAGGGACCGTCCATATGTCTCCTCTGCTGCAAGGAAGGGGAGTCACTAGACCATTTACTTACATCTTGTCCTTTTTCTATTTCGATCTTAAGTCGTATATGCTCAGTCTTTGGAGTCAGTATTGTTTTAGATAACGGATTTCAGGATCTGCTTTTGCAGGCAATGCAGGAACCATTTAGCTCCCAGATACAGAGTCTTTGGCGTGTAGCGGTGGTAACTTATGTCTGGGCGATTTGGGCTGCCCGAAACGGAGTCGTGTATGAGGATCGACGGACTAGTTCTACTCAGATTCTGATGTTCATTTGGACTGCCTTACGTGAGGCGTCCGCCTTCCATAGAGGGTACACGACCGGTACGGTTGCGGAGATGGCGTGTCTTACTCGGCTGAGGATTTCACCGATTCTGAAGCCTTCTCCCACTTCACGTAGAGTGAGTTGGCATCCTCCTTGGCCTGGTTGGATAAAGATTAACACAGACGGTAGTTCGACGGGTACACCGGGGGACATCTTTGGCGGCGCGATCTACAGAGGATCCGATAGGCTGATCCTCGGAGGGTGGGCCTCTGAATTTGGGGTTGGATGCGCTTTTGATGCGGAACTCGAGGCCTGTATTCTTGCATTAGAAGTGGCTTACGACAACAGATGGAGGTATATCTGGCTCGAGAGTGATTCTGTGGCAGTGGTTGCTTTGTTTGCCGGTTCCTGTCCTTCGATCCCTTGGCGTTTGCGAGCCCGTTGGTCGCGAGTACGGGATTGGTACGATCGACATCATTTAGTTGTTTCACACATTCACCGGGAGGGCAACTGAGCGGCGGATGCACTTTCCAAACTTCATGTGCCGTATGTTTGGTTCCAACCACTTCCGGAGTATATCATTCGACTGGCACTGCAGGACTATACAGAGGCCTATGTCCGCCAGACGACCTGATTCTTTGGGTTGGTGCTCTTTTTCCTTCGTACGGATTTCCCACTGGGTTTTGCCGGACGAAGGTTTTTTAATGAGGCCAACCTCACCTGTGCTAGCTATTGGCTTGTAATAGCAGCACTTGCATGGTTTTTCATGTTTCCGTTGTAAACTGATTGTTTTTCAGTTATATATAATATCGATTAGCCTATTATATCCTTAATGAATTGGAATTTTTAAGGTTAGTTTGGTAACTATATTTTAAAGTTTTATTTATAAACTTATATCTTTGAATCTTTTTTATCTATAGTTAGACAAAATTTTATTTGCCTATTATATTATTAATGAATTTTAGTTTTTAAGGTTAGTTTATTAACTATACTAGCAATATTCCCCGTGCGATGCACGATTTATAAATTTAAATGAATAAATAATAAGAATTTTAATATAATAATATTATATTAATATATGATAAGAGATGAAAAGTTGTATGTTAATAAAAGAAGAGTTAATGAAAAATATTAAAAAATTTGAGTAAGTTACATAATATCATAGTAGTATTTGTTTTCCTTAATGTAATAATATCTCTATCATCCATGTATATAGGTCATGTTGACAATCTTGTACAAAGAATGAGTGTATATATATTTATATTTATAATTTTATGAGAAACTTTTATATTTATCCAAAGTATCTAATTTTTTTTCAAATATAATTCAAAAGTTTTTAGTGAGTAACAATAAAACTACATTCTAAGTTTATTAATTTTAACTTGTAGCACAAACACACTAATAATTAATCCACATAAATAACCAACAAACAATTATTTATCTTTAATTTCATTTATTTATACAATATGCTGTCAAACTATAGATCGATAATAGATGACTAATTTAATTTATTATACAAAAAAAATATAAATGAAAGAAAAAGATATTTTATATTTCAAAAAATAATTTTTTTGAAAAAAAAAATATTTAAATTATAAACTAAAATTATAAAATATTTACTAAATAATTTAATTTTTATATTTATATATGATTAAAAAAATTAATAGAAAGAGGAAAACAAAATCCAAATTAAGTTATTTCCAAATACACTGCTTTATACCAAAAATAATGTTTTTCCATATAAAATATTTTATACCAAAAATAATGTCATCCAAAAATGGCAAAAATAATACTATTTATTGGATATGATATATTTTCTAAAATAACAATGTGGTATTAATTGCATAAAATCGTGGCATTATCGAATTTATTTTCTAAAAGGTCTCTTACTAAAAGTGGATTGTTATGTGGGCGGGAAAATGGATGTTTTTTCGGGATATAGACTTAATTGTTGTTATATATAAGAAGATTCTCAAAGTTTTATTTATTTGGTTAGAGCCCTATATAGTTCATCTATCAATTCATAGATATGATACCCTAAAAAATTCATGGATATGATATGTAATTCATCTAATGGCATAAGTTAAACCTACATATTGATCATATTCTATATATATATTTTTTTATTTTTAATAATATATTATTATTATTATTATTATTATTATTATTATTATTATTATTATTATTATTATTATTAAGTTTCTTTATAAATGTCTTATCTCTTTTATGATGAGATTCGTTTATATAATTGTCAAAAAAAAAAAAAAAACTATCGAAAAAGAAAAAAAACCCATTAATTAGCAAAATTTTAAGGCTAATTTAGTAACTTTATTTTTTTAAGTTTTATTTATTTCGTAAGATTCATTTTATAATTGAAATTCATCTCTCAAGTCTCAACTTATGAAATTTTCTATCACATTTAATATAATATATAGTTCGACTGATGATATAAGCTGAACCTAAATATTCATAATATATTATTATTTATTTGTGGTAAAAATACATTATATTCTTTTTATTTTTTTTTATATTTTATTCGATCCATCATAAATTTCTAATAATTTTTCTAATTGGTTTCTTCTATAATTGAAGAGAAATGAGAAAGGCCGATTAGCACAAAGGTACTTACAATAAGTAAAATTACTTTAGTATATGATTCTTAGGATATTGAATAATTGAAGTTATACACAAGATATTTATGTATTTATAAGAAAATTATAGAAATTTAAACATATTATAGGACTTTAGTAACTTCAAAGTTTGACTTTTTAACTAGGATAATGATTCCAAGACTTTTAATTTCGAATAATGGTACTTTAGAGTTATTTAGATATTAAATGTTTGCAAAACTATTAAGTTTTTGTGTTTTCATGGTGAAAAAAATACTAAAAGATTTTACGATTAGCAACAATAAGAAAAAAAACTATACACATAAAAATTAGAACAATTGAATAATAGTGAAAGCTCTTATTTATCATTTTTCATTTTGGAGATTTTTTTTTTTAGTTTACTTTTTTCTTTTTAATTTAGGTACGTAGTTATAATATATATACCAATTCTACTAACCATAAAAAAAAAAAAAAAAAAAAAGGAATTGACAGGACAACTATAGTGTATCATATTCCTTTTATTTACTCTTAAATTTTGTGAATCGATCTTTCTCATTTCTCTACAATTGTAAAAGACCCAATTAGAAGAACTATATGAAATTTATGAAGAACTGAAAAAAGTATATTAAAAAATAAAAAATAATATAATGTATAATACTAAAAAGGAATAAGAATTTAAGATATAATGAATATTAAAGTACTTTAGTTTATGGTTCTCAAAATATTAAATAATTGGAATTTACACAAAAGATATTTATATATGTATAAAAAATTATAGAAAATTAAGCATAGTTTAATAAGAGTTTAATAGCTCCAAACTTGACTTCTTTGTTAGGATGATAACCACAAGAATCTTAACTTGCAATAGTGGTATACAATTAAGATATTTAGGTACTAAATGTTATATATATTAAGTTTTTTGTGTATTCATGGCGAAAAAGTACTATTAGACTTTAGGATTAGCAACAAGAAGAAAAAATCATATACATAAAAATCAAAACAATGAATAATATTGAAAACTCTTATTGATTTAATTTATCATCTTTAATTTTTTGGAGATAATTTTTTAGTTTACTTTTTTTTTAATTTAGGTATGGTACATAGCTATAACATATATATACTCATTCCAATAACTACAACAAAAAATATGTTGACAAGACGACGATAGTGTATTATATAATATTTAATTTGCCACAATATATGAATGACTCAAGATTAATAATACTTATATGATAAAATATTTAAAATATGTAAAATGTAATAGTTTAATATGATTTCAATAGTTATAAGTTTGACTTCATAGTCGAATAATAGACACAAGATTGTTGACATATGATCGTACTTATATTTTTTTATTATATAAAAATGATTGAAAGTTAAATTAAACAAATGTCATTAAAGAATTTTTGGAAAAAATAGATGAAATTAAATTAAATCTTTTAGTCTAAAAAATGTAAACGTTATATGTCAGAACAATATGTAAATGATTCACAATGATTTATATTACTATGTATAAATTATTAACAAATTCTTACATAGCGTTTGGTCATAAATAAAACAGCCAACTCTTATTATAAATATAAATTAGAATAATACTTATCTAATAGTAACAATTTATTTGTCTAAATTTGAATATTATAAATTTGCTACTTGCAATAATCTCCCTAAATTTCTAAATTATTGAAGTATCAATATTATAACAATGGGAAACAATAATAGAAGTTATATAAGTTATCTAATGAAAAATAAGATTTGAATATGTAATATTTAGACTAAAGTGTAAACTATTGAATTGATCAAGTGTTAGAGCATAGTATTTAAACTTCATTATAATATAAACTTGAAGCAAGTACTAAAATGAAAGAATAAAATGACTTTGCATGTGAAATTGCTAAGTTATATTTTAAAATTGACTTTTGAGTAAGTAAAAGGACATGTTAGAAAATTGTATGTATTTTTGTGTATACCACTTTATCAAAGTCCAACAATAGAAAATAATGTCAAAACAATTGAATAAGAACTATATGATGATAAAATAAATAGAAGTGAGAAAATGAATTGTGAAGAAAGATAACACAAACTTATGAATAGACTTTATTATTAGTAGATATAACTTTATTAACATAATAAATAAAATTATAAAAAAAAACTAGCGTAAAAATTATGAATATTAAAGGGTCTAAGTAAATTTTCATTATGAAAAAAATTATAATAGACGAGTCTAGATAATATAATAGAAAAATCAAAGGATAAATTAATATGATAGAGTTAGACATATTATACTATGAGAAAAGTATACAAAAACAAAAATTAAATATCTATATTATAGGTAGATGTACATACAAGTTAATTATTACAATGTAGTATTTCAAAATTTGGATTAAACTAGGCATACATTTAGCCTTATTGTTTAAATTTAGATTAAACTAGCAATATATATGTTAACAAGCTAAATTTCTTTGTATGAGCATTACTAAGTAAATATAAATCGAATTATTATACTTGTAGGAAATGAGATTATATATTATATTTATTTTTAATAATTTAGAAGAATGAAATCGATATATTTCATAAGTAACATTTACAGATATTACAACAAGAGAAAATAATAATTGATTTACGAATTTTACTGAATTTAAAAAGTATACGATAAAGTCATTTATATATGTATATATATATATATATATATATATATATATATAAGACGAAAAAGATGGAGGAAAACGATAAAAGTAGCTTATATATGAAATCAGTAATAGAGATATACGAAGATATAAAAACTATAAATGCATTGGTAGTGATATTGTGTAAAGTTAAGTACTATTGGTCTATACAATGAATCGATTTTATTCAAATAAGTCTATAAGTTGAACAGAATTTTTAATCACATACCTTACACATCTACATAAATATATACTCACTGATGTTATACTTTTAATAGTTGATGTAATTTTAGTAGACCAAAGAAAAAACTGTTGTGGTAGAAAATTGGAGAGAGAATAAAATCACAAGGTTTATAATAATTGGAGTTTAGACCGAGGTGTGAAATTTTATTGAGAAATAATAAAATGGCAAACGAAAAAATTAGTGCACATGAATAGTTGCAATTCTTTTAAATATTTAAGATCTAACATTAAACAAATTATTAAATCGATAAAAATATTATATATATATATATATATATATATTAAGCATATGTAATAACTTGATAGAAGAATGTACTATGCTATATAAATTATAGGGTACAATAAAGAATAAAATAAACGATAAAGAAATAATGAACTAAGTTGTACTATGAATTATTCAATTGTACTATGTGAATAAGTATCACATAATTAAATTAAAACATGGTGAAAAATAAAGAAAAGTGAAATGTGAATGTTAATATTAACTTGACAATAGATTAGAAAATTAATTACGTCGAATAAAGTACGGTATAGTTTAAATAAAAAATAAAATGAGAAAAATAAAATCGGAATGCGTGGTTTAATCATGTATATATAAGACTTTTAAATGGATGTGCAATGTTTGAAAAAATTAGGAGTTTTCACTATAACTAAATAAGGAATTAAAGACATTACAAATTATGTAAAACATTTATTATATTTTATATAGATTGTAGCATGTGTCTTGATTGAAGATTGTGAGATACTATATACATAGTCAATCTTCCATAAAAATAATTAAGGAAAATAATTATACTATCGTATGATTTTTATTGTAAGTCACACATAATTTTTAAATTTCGACATTGCATTGAGAAAATAATTAAGGAAAATTGAAATAAGCAATCTTAAATCAATAAGTACATTATATTAAAGAGGGTTATACTTAATAATTAAAAAAAAAAATTAGAAAATAGCTTTCATGACAAAAGTTGGATGTTGGACCTTGATACTAAGTTGTTGGAAGTTTTTCCTCACATTAAAATATGTAAAGAATTTCATGTGCAAATGTATATTGAAATCGAAATTATTTATTAGAGAATTATAGAAAAGTACGTTAGACCTAATATTTTGTGTGTATATAAACAAATAATTGACTTATGAATGTCAGTTGATGATATAATTAATGAGACAATTAAAAATGTGTTTTTCTTCAAATGTCAATGATTTGGTGCAAAACATAAAAGTATATGCCTCATTATTCCGTATATAGTTTTTCAATCATCGTATATTTATTCAAGATATATTAATGATGATCGAGTCTGTGTATAATAAGAAGTAAACAATAGTTTGAATAAATCAAACTTTACGTGTATAATAGAAAATTTTGTAAGACTAAATATTTCTACAATATATCATGGTATGTCGTTTTTTACGAATCTTTTAACATTAATTATTATAACTTATTTAATTGAGACTAACGTTATTTAACTTTTCTATTTCTCTTTTGTGATTCTTTTAGTTCTTAGTTGATTCAAAATTATGTTTGTTCAATGGATTAATTTTTATTACATTGATCTATGAAATTATGTATATATATTACAGTGATCACAATGTACAATTATTTATGTTCAAATTAATTTTTTTTATTAATAATAATAAAAAATTATAACCACGTGCAACGCACGTGCGTAGTGCTAGTAGTTACAAAAAAGGGAGATTGGTCACAAAAATATTTTTAGTAACTAAATGTCTAAATATAGTTACTATTGGGTAACCACTAATAGTAAGATGCACAAAATAATAATAATAATAATAATAATTGCAACTACTTTGTAGTTACTAATGTTTTTGTAACTACAAGTAGTCGCAAAAGAGTTTATCATATTATAGCAAATTTGGTTAAAATTGTATGAAATATTTTTGTAACTACTAATAGTTATAAAAATGGTTATTTTTAGTAACCACTCTTGTAGTTGCAAAAAGAGTAGCGACAAATACCATTTTTTTCTTGTAGTGTATGCGCTGTAAACTATACTATTATGTTGAACAAATTATATTGTACCTGCTTAACTATATTGTAAAAATATCGAAATAAAATATGCTTATAATATTATACTGTTATGCATAGTAAATTATACTATTATGTTGAACAAACTATACTGTATATGCTAAACTATACTGTAAATTCTCGAAATAAATTCTTTTGGTTGGCGTGAGTTTTTGAAGGAGGAAGGAACATATGAATTTTAACCAGGGCGGACTTACATGGGGCCAAGGGGGGCGTTGGGCCCCCTGGCCCCCATACAAATTTGTTACTATATATGTGTATTTTAGTCAACTCTGATACAACTTAATTAAATAAAAATAATAATTATATTGTTTAACTTGAATAATTGTTTAATAATAATCAACGAATGTATTTTTAAGTGTAAACAATAGGGATATATATTATAAGAAAATAGAATGAATTATTACAAACATAATATCTTGATTATTCATTTTTTAAATTGAATCAATTTATTGATTTCATCAACATTATTCGTAGTGTTAGAGTTGAATATTGTAAAAACTCTGGACTGATTAAAGGGGCTCAAAGCGGTGGTCTACCTTTTTTAATGTCCAAAATTTTATTTTCTAATGTAATTTATCCAATACTATAAAAAATAGAGCCTAATATATGAGAGTTTTTCTTCAGTCTCCTCAAAGTGCGTCTCGTTTGGCATAAAAAATTTCACCCAATCGAGTGTAATTCGAAAATTTTGCCCTTGTAAAACAAATTCACAGATCTAACTGTAGTTGGATCCCCCTCAACAAAATTTCTGGGTCCGTCACTAATTTTAACTGGGCGTAAATTTTGACTGTTTCTTCTTTGTTTTTTACCTAATGAATTAATTTTAGAGAGGTGTACATGAAATGAATGAAAGTCACTCATAAAACAATAATATACATGTAATAGTCAATGGTTTTTTAAATAAAAAAAAAAAGGTTAAAATTAAAGGTACAAGGTTCCGATGATCTTTAATTTGAGTTTAACAAATTATGAAACAAGTGACGTGATTTTGTGAGAATAAATGAATGAACTGGAATAAGTGTCCACTATCTAAATGAATACTTATTTTAGGTTTAAACATCTCGAATTAACGAAGCGCCATACGCTACAATAGGTATATAACAACTAAAAGGGCATAATTGATAGTGTTAACCTTGATTTACAGAAGTTGACTCCTCCAAATATTGACTTTTGTTATTTTGAGTACTTCATTTGCTATCTTAATCTAAAAGAAATTATAATTAAGATAATGCGTGGACAAGTTTAAGACAAGGTGCATTGCATATTAATTGGAAAAAAGTCTTTTAAGAAGTTGAAGCCAATACAATATACTTATCTCATTTGCAACTTGATGCTCAATTCATCCCTTCACCATCAACTTCGATTGCAACTGTTGTTAAATAAGTTTGTTATAGATGCTCTGCAACTGCAAGTAGACCTGACCAAACGATTAAAAGAATTAAATTAAACCATGCTCAATAATATAGTTATTCGTTGACTCGATTTCGATTAAAATTGGAGAAACTGAATTTATTGTAACTTGATCACTTGACATGGAGCTTTTATAGGAGATCCTCAGTTGCATGTGATATTTGTATTTCAAAATAACCATTAGAAATGACGCCATAAATTTAGAAATTATTGATTAACAAATCATGAATTAACACGTCATGTATTAAAAGGAACGCATGCCATTATTTTGTTATTTCTTATTTATTTTTATTCATCTCCTTAGACTTTTATTTTGTCTTATTTATTTTTGTTCAACCACTTGTTAAATTTGTCTTTGTAAGATCCATGTCGTATTTTGTGTGGCCTCCGATTTCTATTTTTGGTGCATTGTTGATTTCTTTTATTACTAGCAAATCAATATATATTTTTCTAATAGTTGTGCAAACAATTATACAAGAAGAGTTGTATTCTTTGGTGGATTGTTTAGGTTTCTTTTATTGCTAGCAAATCAGCATAATTTTTCTTACAATTGTACAAGCAATCACATAGTAGGAATTAACTGATCATAGTTTGATGGTTTGCAACACCTTCAATCTTCCGCGTTTAAACTACAGATATCTTTTGCATTCATCCATTTCAATCTTCCTTATTCGTTATCTGTCTAAAGTCTAAACTACAAATATTTTTCCCTTCATCTCATTCCTCACAATATGATTAGAATAATAGCTTTAGTTGATTAAAGTTCTTTGTACTCGTAATATATTTATTTTTTAAATTTTAATAAATCACTAACAAAGGATAAAGCAAACGTATGCAATAATAGACATTTCGATCAGGCTTTTCTGTGCTGTCTCTTTTTTCATTTCTTCTTTTCCTTCTTTATGTTTTCCCATTTTTTATGTTGGCTGCTGTTAAGATTGATTAAGGCTGTGTTTGAATCAAAGCACTTTAAATAAATACAAAAAATTGGAACCAATCTATACTTAATATTAAAGGAGAAGCGTGATAATTCCAGTTCTGACAAGTGTCTGCTGAGGTGTCGCATTCTCCTTTTTTATTGGGTTCTCACCCAATCAAGTTTATTTTTTCTTTTCTTTTTTTGTGTTTTCCCTTCGAAATTTAAATGTTTTATAACTTTTTCGTCTCAACTCAATTTTCGATGAAAAATATACCAAATTAATAATCTTTTCACGATCTTCAATTTAACATCCATGATGCATATATATAATTAATTTTAATTGTAAAATATATTTTTAGGATGATTATGATATATTTTATTTTTAAATATTTGTGTATAAAATAAAAAAGTGATATTACTTTTTTAAGAGGATTAAAATTATTTACTTTAATTTTATCTTTTTATATTTTAATAATTTTTGGATAGTTTGAAACATTTTTCTTAAAAATGATATAAGAAACATAAATTAGTTAGATTTATACTTTACCATAGACAAAACCTCAGATATATTTGTTAATTTGTTTATTTCTATTATGTGAATAAATATTATGTTAACTATAAAAATAATAGGTCGATTTTTTTTTATTTGAATACGACATGATTATATAGTTTATCACAAATATACTTAAGTGACTAATATATTTATAATTTTTTATAATAATAATAATATAAAAAAATTAATTCTGTGCATCGCACGGGTGCACATCTAATGATTTCAAAATACACGCAAGATATAAATCCTTAAAGAAATAACAATGGACGAAAAATGTTGGAATGCAAATTCATGGAAATCGAAGCAAAATCAATGATTTCCTATTATAGATCTCAAATCATTCAGTCCAAATTAAAAACAAATGACAACCAATAAGATCACAATAATGGAGGAGAAACATGCAAAAGTGCACAAGAGAACTCGAGTAACATAATACTTGCCCAACATATGTGGGATTTCATTTAACATAATAAACCACAGCAACCACAATTCACACAAATTGTCACAGCCTACACAGGCACTGCAACTTTATTTAAGCAACATATATGGCTAAAGCCAACATGCATAAGGAACAGGACAAACACCAATTTAAACAACACACCAAATGTTTATACGATATCAAGAAGCAGCAGCAGCATCCTCGTCTGAAGACTGGGACAACAAACGATCTGCTTAATCATCGTAGTGCTTGCGGTGGTGATGGTGCTTGTATTGCTTCCTCTCCTCATCTTCGTCCTCAGAGTTCTCGTCCCCCTGCCAACAACAGTTGATATTAGATTGAAATCAGCCATCTTAAACTGTTTTGCACCACAATACTGGGAAGTTGTTGTTCTACTAAACTATCGAGTATTAAAACACAACAAATTATAAAATAACATCGAAACAAAGTAAGTAGTTTGTTAATCACAACATGATACAAAAGTCCGGTTTCTTCGTATGCCAAACATATGTTCAAATGATACTTCCCAACTTATAATGACCTACTTCCCAACATATAAGGACCTACTGCACTGCAATTATCCCTACAGAAAAAGGAATAAGCATCCATTCAATGCAAATATAAGATGGTTGGTGTTTTATGAGAAGGTAATGATTGTTTAACACCTTAGAGACTACCAATTTAGGTGAAGTAACTCTTCTTTCCCACTTAAGAAGGGTTCAATCATGCAACAGAGGCTATCGCCAAACGACTATAGCTTAAAATCAAGAACCTAAAAAAAGATTTCTAAATGGTGTACTTAAAAATTTCTAATATCTGACATCAAGACCAAATGATTCCAAAGCTTACAAACAAGAAGCTGACAGAAAAGGGAACATGAAGTAAACATAAGTGTTAAGGAACAAGGACTGTGGGTAACCACCCGAAAGGGACTGAAGTGACAAGCTACTTCTTCTATTAACAAATGAAATGGAAGAACTCATTCCAAAATCAGATGGTTCCATCGATATTGTCAATTTAAGCCATTTATTAATGTGTTCAATTTATGCCATTTATGCACTTCAACTTTTTGATGATGTTAATTTTTCCTCAATAACAGGGGAATAAATAAGCATCCATTCTACGAAAATTTGATAATGTATGGTGGTTTCTGTTCTGTCATACACATCATCTTGAAGGCAGCTCGGTATAAGTGAATTAATGTTTGTTATTTCCTCATATATAGATCATCAAGGTCCCAAATGATACAAGAACTTAGGATGAAGAACCTAAACAAGATCACATCATCCATCCAATTTCTTATTCCCAAAATATTTCAAATCTCGGCATCAAGAAGCTAACATTAAAGGTACCAAAATAGAAAATCAAATCACTATAAGACAGCAGTCAACGTTAATCAAACGAAATCATAACCACAAGCATCAAGAATCATAACAGACAGAGAGAATGGGATAGAAATGCTCACATATTTCTTACGGCCATAGCCCTCTTCATCGTCATCACCACGCCTCTCATAGCTGGGCTTCTTGTAATCCTCCTCCTCAGACCTCCCATAGCTGGGCCTTTCGTACCCCTCATTCTGATAACTGGCTCGCCCATAACTGGACTTATTCTCCTCCTCATACTCACTTCTCTCCGGCTTCCGCTCGTACCCATATCCTCCCCCACTTTCCTCCTCCCCATACTCAGCCTTCTTCCTTCCATACCCGCCAGACCCGTATTCCTCGGATTCAGGCCTCCGTCCGTATCCAGATTCACCGTATTCAGATTCGGGATTCCGTCCGTATCCAGATCCACCGTATTCGGATTCAGGCTTCCTCCCGTAGCCGGATCCGTACTCGGAATCAGGCTGTTCGTGTTCAGGCCTTCTTCCATATCCTGATCCTTGTTCCTCATACCCGGACCCGTATTCTGAAGGCCTCTCATAATCGGGCTTCCTGCCATAGCCAGATCCATGTTCAGGCTCCGGCCTACCATATTCAGTCCTCCCACCACCCGATCCATACTCACTCTCCCCTCCATAGCTAGGGTTGGGGCGACTGGGACGGGGCTTTGGGCGGGCGTAGCTCTTGTACTCATTGTCGAGAGCATCATCGGCGTAGGCAGAGGGCTCAGCGTAGGAAGTATACTGAGGGCGATCGTAGTCGAATTCGTCGGAAGCGGCGGAGGAGGTGTTTGGGTAGCAGGTCTCTTCAGATGGGGGGAGGGGGCGGCCGTAGGTCAAAGTGATGTCGTATCCGCCTCCGTAAGGGGTGGAATCGTACTCGTCGAAGTCATCGACCTCATCGTCGGCTTGCTGGTGGCCCTTCGGAAAGTACGACATTGTTGATTGATCGGTTGAATTTTTTGCTGGTTGTGTGAAATTTTCTCGCCAACTGCAGTGATGATGCAAGTTTAATATTGATGGTGTGATTTCATTACATTTATTTAATGACCAATAAAATATAGAAAAGTGGAGGCGTCGGCATAGAGAGTGCGTTGGGCCTCTATTTTAGTGCCCGGATAAGAAGGATCTTCTCTTCTTCGTACTGATTGACGATCTGACCCACACGTGACTGGGTTGCATTTTGTCGGCAGACAGGTGGTGGGCTTCTGTTATGGGCTTAGGCCCTCCCCAATGGGAGGTATTTTGCCTAGGTGAAAAGTGGGGAAATACCTCAAAATGGGTATTTACCATTGGGGGGATTTTTAGGGGGTGAGTAGGGAAACCCGGGTAGCGTTTTTGCTACCCAGGTATTTGTGGGGTGGCCGCGAGTGGGGATTAAGCCGGGGGAGGGACGCGCGCAAAGATTGGCGCAGCGCAGGCGCGTGGGCGCCACGCGCGTGCAGGCGTGGGCCCCGCGGCCTGCGTCTTTGTCCCCTCCATCATTACTTTTTTTTTCCGTTTTTTTTTTTGTTTTTTTTTTTATTTTTGCTATTATTTATTATGTAAGTGATATGTGTGTGTTTTGAAAAATAGCCGTTATTGCAAACCAATTATTTTTTTTTTTATTTTCTTTTTACTAAAATTATCTAACTTTTAGAAAATAATTTTTTTTTTTAAATTAAATTTGCCCTATAAATATATCTTCCCACTTCATCATTTTCCCCACATTTACCTACTACTCTCAAATTTCAAATTTCAAGATAAATTTCTTCTCTTCTCCTCTTCACACCCAAAAAAAAAAAATGGATAAAAATCCGTGGACGCAATGGTTCAATTCTTCGAATTCCGGAGAAGAAGCATCGCCTCCAAATATCAACTTTCGTCCACCTGTTACCAACTTCAATCCTCAAAATCCTAATTTTCCAACTCATTTCCCTACTCATTTTCCAAATTTTCCGGAAGGTAGCAACAACCAACCCTTGCCCTTTACTCCATCTGGACCAGCATTTTACATGCATCCGAATCAAATACCGTACATGCAACCTCCTCAGTCTGGGTTTCGTCCGATGATGGGCATTAATTCATTGAGAAGGGCCGGTAGTGATAGTTCTAATACAGACAGAGACACTCCGACCCCGAACTCTCAGCGTTCGTCTCCTTTCTCGTCTCAGTTCTCCCCAGTCGGACTTGATCGAATAAATCTCGCTTCCGACTTTGAGGCTGCTGATCATCCACCCAAGGCTCCAGCTCCAGTTCCACAAAAGAAAACTTACTCTCATGATGAAAACGCCCTTCTCTGTAGCTGTTGGCTCGATATCAGCACAGACTCTGTTGTTGGAAACGATCAAAAGCTTGATCAAATGTGGGTTCGGATCGCCGAGGCATACAACAGGAACCGTCCAAGCGGCACGCTACTTAGGACTCATAACCAGTTGAAGACTCATTACTGTACCCTGCAGAAACAAGTGAGATGGTTCTGTGGGTGTTACAATATTGAGCAAAAGGCCTGGGGAAGCGGTTGTAGCGATGCAGATATCATAGCGAAGGCGAAGGTTCAATATACTGCAAAACATGGAGGGGAGTTTAATCATATGAGTTCTTGGTATGTTTTGAAAGATAGCCCGAAGTTTGCCAATCTAGACGACGATGTCCGCGGCTCAAAAAAGACAAAAGTATCGGCATCTGGAGAGTACGTGATATCTTCAAACACCGACTCCAGCGCTGGAGAGGAAGTGAGGACGGAACACGCTCGTCCAATGGGGAGGAATGCGGCTAGGCGATTGAGCAAGGGCAAGGGAAAAGCAGGCACGTCTAATGCCGGAGAAAGCCTCGACGTTATTGAGCAAAGACTCCAGGCCTTAGAAGAACAAAACAAACAAAAGATCGAAGGATTGAACTCTATTGCCACTGCGAAAGAGTATAAAATAGTGATGAAAGATACCTCGAATATGACAGAGGACCAATTGCGTTTCCACCTCCTTGTGGTGGATAAAATCAAGAAGAAGTGGGGGATGTAGCTTTTTGGAAAAGTAGTCGTTGTATGCAAAACTAGCCGTTGTATTTCTTTCCGTTATAAGACTAGCCGTTGTATTTCTTTCCGTTATAAACTAGCCGTTGTATTTCTTTTCGTTATAAAACGAGCCGTTGTATTTCTTTCCGTTATAAAACTAGCCGTTATAAAACTAGCCGTTGCAAATATAGCCGTTGCAGAACGAGCCGTTATAAAACTAGCCGTTGCAAATATAGCCGTTATGAAACGAGCCGTTGTAAAACTAGCCGTTGTAAATATAGTCGTTACAAAACTAGCCGTTGTAACTCTAGTCTATAAAAGGTCCTATCCAGGTTGTTGCACATCTCAATCTATAACATTACACTCCTCTACATTCGAAAATGTCTTCATCTTCTGAAGAAAGTGATAGTCTTCTTGAATTCTTAATTGATGATACGACTGAGAAAGAAATACAGTCATTACTTAAAAAAAATAAGAATTACTTGTCAATGCCGGGACTTCTGACGGCAGAGCTAGAAAACGAAGAACGTACGTTCGCCGAGATCGTGAGGCGGGGCATGCAAGACTCTACCTCGACTACGTCTCTGAAGATCCGATATACGTAAGCGATACATTTCGCCGGCGTTTTCGTATGTCGAGAGAGTTATTCTTGCGCATAGTTGATGCATTGGAAGGCCACGATGACTATTTCCGGTTGAGGGTCGATGCAACTGGACAAAAGGGGTTCTCTCCACTCCAGAAGTGTACGGTTGCCATCCGCGAATTGGCGTATGGGGGACCTGCCGATCAATGGGACGAGTACCTACGTGTTGCCGAAACAACCGCTGTAGAATGTCTATTTAAATTTTGCCGCTGTGTGATCGAAGTGTTTGGTGGATACTACTTGAGAAAGCCTAACGCCGATGATTGCCAGCGGCTGTTACAAATGCACGAAGAAAGGCACGGATTTCCCGGAATGCTAGGAAGCCTTGATTGCATGCACTGGGAATGGAGGAACTGTCCGGTAGCTTGGAAGGGCCAATTCACACGAGGTGATCATGGCGTCCCAACAATCATGCTCGAAGCGGTTGCCTCAGCCGATTTATGGATATGGCATGCCTACTTTGGAGTAGCAGGCTCCAAAACGACATAAACGTGCTCAATCAGTCTTCTTTGTTTACGGAAACGTTGCAAGGAGTTGGTCCCTCCATTAATTTCACAATCAATGGTAAGCAATATAATCAAGGATACTATCTCACCGATGGACTCTATCCAGAGTGGGCTACTTTTGTGAAAAGCTTTCAATGTCCCCAAGATCCGAAGAGACAACATTTCAAGGTACTGCAAGAGGCTGCTAGAAAGGACGTCGAACGAGCCTTTGGAGTGCTTCAAGCGCGTTTTGCAATGATTCACGGTCCTAGTCATTTTTGGTACAAGAATAACTTGAAGGATATAATGTTAACTTGCATTATATTGCACAACATGATTATCGAAAATGAAGGAAATGCAGCGATCGATTGGTCCGACGATCCCAATTACGCCATACCGCCTCCACACGTAAGTCAAGGATCAACTGGAGCATTCGTTGACTACGTTAGAAGAGGTGTCCAACTTCGGGATAAGCAGAAACATCTCCAGCTTCGGCAGGATTTAATTGAGCATGTTTGGGCTCGGTCCGGAAATAATTAGCTAGATTTAAAATATGCCGGGACTTCGTAGGCGTTGTTGCTGTCGGGTTTTTTTTTTTTTTTTTTTTTCTTGTACGGTGTGAGCTTTCAATTTGTATTTTTACTATTTACGTAATAAAAAAAAATTAACAATATTTTTTTGGTTTTTTTTTTCGAAAATATCCTAAAATATTAAAATGTTAAAATAATCGGAATATTTAATTATTAATTATTTATCCGAAATAAGTTAATTATAATATAGATGATAAATAAAAATATGAATGGGATAAATAGGAAATTAAGGTGGGTCCCCCAGAAATACCTACTTTTTGGGTATATTGTTGGGGAGGAGTTTTGTTTTGGAGGTAGGGGTATTTTTGCTTTTGAGGTGGCGCTGACGTGGCAGCAAAATACCTGCTTTTTGGGAAGTGCCATTGGGGAAGGCCTTAGTAGGTAAATTCTACCCTACCCAAGTGGGTAGTATGCCACTTGAATGATCCATCATACACCTAAAAAGTATGTGGAGATCAAAATGCAGTTAGCCATTAGATCTTCATGCATTTTCCAAGTGTATAATGGATCACCCACTTGGGTACTATAACCACTTGAGTAGTACCCAAGTGGATAGCATAGAATAAGCCGGCTAAGTAGAAGTGGTGTAGGGCTTCAACGTTAATCTAGCGGACAATTAATAAAGCTTTTCTATTTGGGAAAAATTCGAAACTAGTCTTGTAACTTATGGCATGTCCAAAAACAGTTCTGTAAGTTTAATAATTTCAATTTTAATCCTGTATATTTGTTAGATTGTCCAATTTGAGGACACATTCCGCCGGAGCTCACTTTACTGTTCAGAATTTCTGACGTGGCACATACGTGGCATCAAGATTTGGGGCTTTCCGATGAATGATCAGATGTGGCATTAATTTGACTAAGTGTAGTGCCACATATTTATCATTATTTTATAATACTAATATATAATAAATTAAAAAATATACAAAATATATTAAAACATATAAAAAATTATAATTTAATCTCAATTTTTCTATAATAATCTAAAATTTAAAAAAATATATATAAACTAAAGAATGAAAATAAAAGCAAATATTAAAGATTTATTTTGCTTCTTTTTAATTTTTTCTGATTTTTCTTTTACGTGTTTTATGCTTTTTCTTTTCTTTCTTTTCTTCTTCGTCAAAACTAAGACATCATCACTACCACCGCGTCTGCAACTCCGGTGCCGCCTCCGCCATCACCACCACCAAAAGTTTCTTTGTCTCCTTCCATTTGCAGAGATTTGGCCCTCAATCAATTTTCTTTTTCAGTAGTAATCCAGAAGGAAAAAAAGAGGAGAAACCCATTTAGCCTCCAAGTCAATTGCCTTCAACCTCGAAGGCTGCCGTACCGTCGGTTCACTACCGTCTAACACTAAATCAGCCGCAAACAAAAATAAGAAGGGCTTCTACCTACCCGTTGGATCACCATTGCGATAAATCCGGCGCCTATGCGGGGTGAAAAATCACACGGAATATGCTGAAATTGAACGAAATCTGTGTGGTTACCAGATTGGACTTGATTCTCAAGTTGATTTGAGATCAAAAACGATAAGAGAAAAGTGGGTTAGGGTTTTCCATTCTTCATTGATTTACAGCATGGCGAAGAGCGTTTTAGATTATGTGGAAATGGGGAAGTTTTAAATTTTTTATTCTATTTTCTATTTTTTCTGAAATTGTAATATAATGACATGTCTAGCCTAGTCAGCAGAATAATACACGTGGCGCAATTCCCCCAATTTTGGTCCTCACGTGAGGAGCACGTGCGTATCTCCGGTGACTTAAGTGATCGGAAATTGATTTTGTCCTTAAATTGGACATTCCAAAGAAGATGCAGGACCAAAATTGAAATTATATAATATACAGGACTAATTTTGGATACGATCTAACATACAGGACTAGTTTCGAATTTTTCCCCGTTCTATTTTAACATGCACTTTTATTTATTCTTTATCGCCTTCTTTCTAGTATAACGTTATTCTAATCTCACTACACTACCTATCGTTTTTTTTTTTTTCCTCATAATCTAAGAAACAAAGGAAAAAATCCTCCTCTCCCTCCACCATGAATCGAATCCAAGACCAATCAATCGAACCCAAGACCAATCGAATCCAAGACCAAAGATCTAGGTAATAGATGGTCTGCCACTTGAGCTATCCAACTTCGTCCAGTACACTACCTATCCTAAAAATAAATTAATGTATGTATATGTATCAAAATCTTAAAAATCAAATTTGCTCATAGTGAGCAAGATCAAGGATGTAATTTCACACAATCGGAATATAATTAAAATTTCTGCTCGATCTGCGAATTTTAGAAGATCTGTTTTGTTTTTATTAAGCTCTGTGGTCCATATTAGTGAATACGCTTTTAGGATTTGAAAAGAATTTAGTGTGTTGGCGTCAAACAACATTCTACTTTTGTTGATGTCTAAGTTTGGTTTTAGGACTATTATCAACTAACAAAGAATTAAGGGTTTATTCCTTCCCCAGAAGAAGAAGGAAAAAAAAAAAAAAAAAAAAGGGAATTTAGGGCTTAACTATGTACTGGTATGAATTAAGAACTGCAAAATAAGAAAAAAAAACAAGCCGACTACCTTAGTTCATCCTAGAGATTAACTGTTTTCATACGTATTAAATGAGTATTCAATGTAACTTAAATTGATGTTGTTACAAACAATCAAGAAGAAAGAGAAAAAAATGAAATACTCTATGATAGGGATGGCCCGGTCACTTCGGGTCGGGTTAATACCTAACGCCCCGGCCCACTAACTGGCCCAGAACCTCGGCCCATTAACCGGCCCAGAAGGTCCAGAGGTATGCGTCCCGGATAATGCGTGTGGCGCGGCCCAACTTATGGCTTGTTCCGCGACTCAAGGCCCACGATCCGTTCCCAACCGCCATGCAGCGGAAAAGAGGCGTGATAATAGGGAGTTAGTTAGGGTTCAGTTAGGGTTCAGTTAGGGTTCAGTAGGGTTTAGTATAAATTGGAGAAAAGAACTCTGAATTGGGGTTCGCATTCTGTATTCTGAAATTTCTACGTGTAAACTCAAAGATCTAGTGAAAGAAACACCTCGGCAGGTGTTATTTTATGCCCGTGGACGTAGATCTCCGGATCGAGCCACGTAAATCTGGTGTTTTTTCATATTGCTTACGTAATTTTTCGTTAAGTTTCTTGGATATCAGATTGCGCATTATCACTCTATAAGCAACGAATGGGCATCTCTTTCCACGTCTCGAAAGACCAACCGAACTTGTGAAAATTATATTTTATTTAAAATAAAAAATTACAGCATACGAAAAAAAAAGAAAAAAAAAAAGAAGAAGAAGAAAGAAAGGAAGAAGTATCGGTTTTATAGATAAATGGGTAGAATCGGAACTAAACCGATCCTTAGAGATACCGTTACACTTTGGGTTGGAACTGAAATTGGCTAATGGTTAAATTGTATTATTGCTAAAAAATCGTGTCATGTCCACCACTTGGGTTAGCACAATAATTAGGATTATAAATGAACAAGACGAATCAAATTTGTAGGTATTTGTATTTGATTTGTTTATTTTTAATCGAATTCGAGCCGAGGAGAGTGTTTGATTTTGTTCTTGAAAATGAATGTACGTGATCATGTTTATGAACATTTGTGCTCGTGAACAACTAATTACTTTGTTCATGAGTTGTCCAATGAAAAGTTTTGTTTGTTTGCAGCTCTCATAGTAAATATTAAAATACTTCATCATTTTATATTAGGTGACGACTATTTACAGCTTTCTAAATTTCTTACCGCAACCCAATGATTTAATTAATAAATTAAAATGATATCATAAATGACTAGAATGTCCTAAATGATAACAAATATTCTCTCCGTTTCAAATTATTTGACCTTTTAGCTTGTCCAAATTAATTTGCGGTTTATTTATATTTTTCATGATTTCTTCCAATATTGTCTCTGCCACAATCCTCATCTCTTATTGTTCAACCTACACTAATAATTGATTTTATATATCTCTCAGAGAGGAGGGGAGGAGGGGGGGGGGGGGGGGGAGGATAATTATTGGGAAGTGAATTTAGGGATTAATAGGTGAGAGAATATGTATTAGTTGAGTAATATATTTGTCAATTTATAAGAGCAAAAACTTGGGTGCGTATGATGCACCATAGCTTATTGTACACCACCTATTATTATATTAATATTTTTGCACGCGCATTTTATATAATTAACGACTTGTTTATTAAAAACTAAAAGCAAGTGGTCTGGTGGTATTTGATGCAGCCTTAAATATCTCAACCTTGAGGTCAATCGTTCAATTCCGTTTGCGTCTTTTTTCCTTCTTCCTTCATTTTTTTTTCCTTCTTCCTTCTTTTTTCTTTTATTTTTTCCCTTTAATTTTTTTATCTTTTAGCCTGTGAGTCTGGAAAAAATTATAAATTGTATTATTAAATTTTTTTATAATGCAACAATAATTGTAATTAACTAAAACAACATATATTGTCAGGCATCACAACGTATACTGTATCGAAATATTAAATATATTGTGAGTATTGTAAGTTGAAAAAAATAAATTTCACAGTATGAAACAAAAATTAACTAAAACAACGTATATTGTCAGGCATCATAACATATACTGTATCGAAATATTAAATATATTGTGAGTATTGTAAGTTGGAAAAAATAAATCTTTCGCAGTATAAAACAAAACTTAACTAAAACAACGTGTACTGTCAGACAACATAACGTATACTACATCGAAATATTAAATATATTGTTAGGCATCATAACATATACTATGCTCGAAATTTGAATATATTGTTAGTGAAAAATAAAAAGGTGTTGTTCATATACTCTCAGGCTTTATAACATATACTATGCTCGGAATTTGAATATACTGTTGGTGAAAAATAAAAAGGTGTTGTTAAGATTTGAACTCGCGCACTGAAGGGTAAAATGTCGCGCCTTTACCAACTAAGCTAGCGCCTATTTTGTGATTCCAAACACACCTTAATATATATAGATCGCGCGCGCAAAAATTATAAGTGGGGCACACAGGGTGTACATTAATACTAATGTGCATCTTATGCACATGAGTGTCACTCTTTATAAGACTCTTAATTGTTCCCCTCCATTCTAAGGTGTCAATTAAATTTAAATAGAAGCAGTAATAAATATTAAAAATAACAAATACATAAAAAAAAAAAAAGATATGTTTTTCCTTCTTCTGAGTCATCTTCAACCAAACCGTGTCTCTCTCTTCCAAACTCCATAAAACCCTGTGTCTCTCTCTTCCAGAGTCTATAAAACCTCAGTTTAAAAGATTTATCAATGAAGAGTCTAAATAACAAAGAAGATTTGATTAATTTGGACAAAATAATATCCTTTTATTTATTTTGTCACCTTTAAGTTATTATATACTTTTTAATGTATTTTTTTCTTGTATTTTCGATTTGACAAAAGGACTGGGCGTGCTCATTGAAGTTTGACCACACAGGGATGAACATTATTCGACTTTTTACTAGGGGTGGTTCTGTACGGTAAACCAACCGAATCGCCCACTGTTATCCGGTACGTCAAAAATTCATATTGTTACCGTACCAAAAATTTCAGTATATCGAAATTCGACATACCGAAAATTCGGTATGATATCGATAGATGCTGATTCCGTACCGAAATTTCGGTATACCGAATTTTGTATCGCTATCTATATATCAATCCATACCATTGATTTTGGCATACTGAATCGGTATATCGAAATTTTACGATATACCATTAGGAATTTGGAATACTGAACTACCAAAATACCAAATTTTTTTGATAAACCGGTATATATCGAAATACCGAACTTTTTTCAATATTTCGATATATACCGAAATATCAAAAGCATACTATTACCGTACCGAAAATTATGACACTGTACAGAAATTTGGAATACTAAAAATTTTGATATTTTCAATAATTTTTCAATACGGTATGTGCAATATTTCGTCATTTCGCTATTTTTTCCCACCCTTACTTTTCACCCTGTTTGATAGCATAGTTCGACATGACTCACTCTAATGGTCACGGTGATCGAACAAACGTTTATTACATTTGATCATCACCTCCAAACGACACCCACTATATTTGAGTTTGCAGTTTGAATGACATACTATAAATATGCGATTTTTTTTATAGAATATCATAAATCAAACTTATTTCCATACACCTCTCGACCTAACATACACCTCTCGATCTAACACTTCCTAAACCTAAATATGCAATTCTGGAACAAATCAAAACTAGGGTCAGATGATTGTTCAAGAGCAAACACTTCCTTCTTCTCTGTTTGTAGTGACTGCAGTTGTGCTTTTTTTCTTTCTTTTTCATTCCTTTTAATTATGTAATAATAAAACTTTATTTTAAATAATCTAACCTAACAAAGAACTTTAAAATTAGTACTAACTGAATTGTATTAAGAAATTTAAATCTTTTACAAATGGCTTATGTTGGGAAATCAGTTATATTGCCAAATATGTTGGAATAACTTTAAAAGACAAAAAGTTTAAAGACTTCTTCAAAGAAAAAAAAAACAAACTTTTAAACAAAAAAAGTTACATAAAGCAAATTCTTGCAGTTACGAAAGGCAAGTGTAGAGATTCATGGAGTGAATCATAGAATGAAAAACGAAGCAGAATGTATTGAAAACCAATTGAATTACAAATGTGTTTGTTAGTTTTACAAGAGAGAGATTCTCTCTTATATATATACATAAGCTGACTTTAATATTTAACTAATCCTAATAACCAACTAATAATATATTTAACTAATACACTTAATATTGTAATTATACAAACTATATTCCTTTATCAACCCCCCCCCCCCCCCCTCTCAAAATGGGAGTGGATATTTAAGAGTCCCATTTTGGACTTTAGAGCTTGGTAGGAGGCAGGTAGTAGAGGTTTTGTAAGGATATCTGCCAAGTTCTTATCAGTTGGAATTTTGGATGATTTTGAGTAATTCTTCATTGATCTTTTATCTTGTATAGTGATAATCAATCTAGATATGCTTGGTCGTTTCATGTAATATTGGGTTGTGAGCAACACCGAAGGTTGCCTTGCTGTCAGTATATACTAGAATAGATTTGTTGTACTTGATCTTGAGATCTTGTAAGATATATGCTATCCATTGGAGCTCAGAGGTTGTTGATCCCATGGCTCTGTATTCAGCTTCTGCTGAAGATTTGTTCACTGTTGATTGCTTTTTGGACTTCCACGAAATAAGGGAATCACCAATATATATAGCATAACCAATGGTGCTTCTTCTTGTTTCTTCACATCTAGCCCAATTTGAGTCTGTAAATGCTTGTAACTTGTAGTTTCTATTAGATGGATAGAAAATACCTTGTCCAATAGTGGTCTTAAGGTATCTTAAGACTCTATGGACAGCTGATAAATGTGTAGTTGTGGGGTTGCTCATAAATTGAGAAAGTGTTTGAATTGCATAAGAAATATCTGGTATTGCCACTGTTAGATATAAAAATTTTCCACAAGTTTTCTATAGTTTGAAATATCAGTGAATGTTGATGTGTCTTTGTGTGTAAAACCCTGTTTTGAGTCCATAGGGGTAGTGCAAGGCTTACTGCTCAAATAGCCTGTTTGATTTAGAAGATCTAATGTATATTTCCTTTGGCATAAGTGAAGTCCAGCTTTTGATCTAGCTACTTCAATGCCAAGTATATACTTCAAAACTCCTAAGTCTTTGATGGTAAATTTTTCATGTAGAAAGAACTTTACCTTAGATATTTCATCTATGCTATTTCCTGAAAGTATGATATCATCCACATAGCATAAAATGACTGTGAAAGTCTTACCTGTTAATTTTGTGAATAGAGATGTGTCTGCTTTGGATTGATTGTAACCAAAGCTCAATAGAGTTTCTGTCAACTTATCAAATCATTGTTTGGAAGCTTGTTTAAGTCCATACAATGATTTGGTAAGTTTACAAACTCTTGTATCATCTTTTTTACAATAGCCTGGTGGTGGAGTCATGTATACTTCTCCAATTAAATCACCATGTAAGAAGGCATTATTTACATCACATTGATGTATATGCCAGTTTTGTGCAACATCAATAGAAAGTAAGATTCTCACTGTTGTTATTTTAGCAACGTCTGAGAATGTATCAAAATAGTCTAATCCTTCTTGTTGGGTATAGCCTTAGGCTACTAACCTAGCTTTGTACCTTTCTATGGTATCATCTGGTTTATGTTTAACACTATAAACCCACTTATAGCCAATTGTATGTTTGTCTGGTGGTAAGGGCACTAGAGTCCATGTTTTGTCTAGTGGTAAGGGCACTAGAGTCCATGTGTTTGTTCTATCAAGGGCACTTACCTCAGGTTCATAGCATTTATCCAATTGATATTCTTGCTAGCTTGTTTATAAGTTTTAGGTTCCACTATTTTGGTTATAGAGGCAGTAAATGCTTTATGTCTATCAGATAACATAGCAGAAGATAAATAATCAGTTATAGGATATCTAATAGTCATGTTTGCAGAAGGCTTATGTTTGAGTGAAGTTGGTAGTGTGGTGTGATATAGACTAAGATAGGCAGGCTGAATTTTCTGCTTTGTTGATTTTCTACTGACTACAACAGCATCAATTTGCTGAGTATTATCCGCTTGACTATTGTCATTAGAAATCATGTCTATGTTAGGTGAGGAATTGGCAGTAGTAGTTGATGATTGCTCAATTGGCTGATCATCAACACTTGCTAACTCATTTATTTCATCTTCAAGATCATCATGTATTATGTTGTCAATGTTAGTAGAAATATCAGTGTTGCACACAACATTTTTATCACATCAATCAGCAAATGTATCACAATCAGTGAATTGCGCAACATCAACATAATTTTCAGTGGTTAATTGATCAACAATTTTGTTAACAACAGATTTATAAGAATATGGAAATATATGCTCAAAGAATTTGACATTTCTAGAGATAAATATTCCAAAGTTCAAATCTAGTAATCTATAGCCTTTTGTGGCTCTGGGATCAAATTTTTGCCTATGTGCAGTGAGAGAGCTACCAAAACATAAGCAACCAAATACTCTTAAGTGTGCATATGTGGGTTGCTTTTGATACAATTTCTCAAATGGTGTCAAATTGCCAATAACAATTGATGGAGTTCTATTGATTAAGTAAGCAGCAGTCATTATACAAAAACTCCAATACTTCAAAGGTTTGGAACATTGAAAGAGCAGAGACCTAGCAACTTGTAACAAGTGTTGGTGTTTCCTTTCAAAAAAACCATTTTGTTGTGGTGTCTCAACACAGGAAGTTTGATGCAATAATCCATTTTTGTGGTAAAAATCAGGAAGAGATAATTATGTACCATTGTCACTCCTAATTACTTTTATTTTCTTGTTAAATTGAGTGTGAACCATATTGTAGAAGTTTTCTAAGGAAGTTTTCACGTCAGATTTAGCTTTGAGTAAATGTACCCAAGTACATCTACTATGGTCATCAACAATAGTTAAAAAATACTTTTCACCACAAACAGATGCGATGCTAAATGGTCCCCAAACATCCACATGGACTAAGTCAAATATACTTGTGGACATAAAAGTAGAAATAGGGAAATAATTTTTCTTTTGTTTAGGTAAAGGACATATGAAACAATCATCTTTATTCATGGTATTTTTCTTTACAACTAAGCTTGGTATAAGATCCATATTTTTAGCAGAAATGTGCCCTGGTCTATTGTGACATACACCATATGAAAGAGCAGAACATGTACTTGTAACATAATTAGCAAGGGGAAGATTTACAGGATGTTTAGATTTCAAGCAGTAAAGGCCTGCCACTTGTTCAACAATACCAATCATCCTCTTTGACAGGTTGTCCAGCAAAACGCAATGTGAGGAAAAGAAACTAGCAATGCAATTGGAATACCTAGTGAGATGAGATATGAAGAGTAAATTATATGTGAAATTTGGTACATATAACACATCGTACAGTATTAGGTCATTATTCAAGACAACATCTCCAGTTAACGTGGCTGTTGTTATTGCATTATTTGTCATTTTAACATTTACATTGGATGACTTTAAGGCTGAAGTAAACAAGCTTAAATCACAAACCATGTGATCAGTGGCACCAATGTTTAGAATTCAAATAGAAGATGAATCTGAAACAGAATTTAAACAAGTGGAAATACCTTCAATTTTACATAAGGCATCAGATGAAGGAAGTTGAGCAAATGCTCCAGCAGCTAGGTGTTGTGATTGGTCAGACTGCTTCTGGTTTTTGGCAAATGTTAAAACCTTCTCAAACAGTTCTTGAGAGAATAGAGGATTAGTAGCAACAGGCATGTCATTATTGGCATTTTCACTGTTGGTATTTGCACTAGAATTCACATTATTCGAGCTAGAGGCAGTTTTCCCTCTTTTGCCTTTAGGACCTCTCCAACTAGGTAGATATCCTATGATCTGGAAGCACCTATCTATGGTGTGACCAGGCTGTTCCCAATGTGAGCATATCATAGGTTTCTTCTTATCCTTATAAAATTTGGCATTCTTTGCAAGTATAGCAACAGAATCTGACTCTACAGACGGCAGAAAACCAACTAATTCCCTTTGGGATTCTTCTTGAAACAGTATAGAGTATATTTTGTTAAGAGAAGGGAGGGGATCTTGCATATGTAATTGGCTTCGAATAACAGAATAAGAATCATCTAATCATGTCAAGAACTTCATAACACAATCTTTCTTCTGAAGTTGATTGGCTATCTTAGGCAATTCACAGGTGTAGTGACCACAAGTACAACTTAGCACAGGTCTATGACTGAGGTATTCATCCCACAATATCTTAAATGAATTATAATAAGCAATCAAAGACTTGGACCCTTTAGATATGGAACTAAGTGATTTATCTAAGTGAGAAACCCTCGTAGCATCAGATCGAGTATACCTAAGGGCGTGTTCATCCCAAAGATCTTTGGCAACAGTGAAAAACTCCAGAGATTTCTTGATGTCGGCGTGAATCCTAGGTCGTTGGCACGCGTCCCGGCCACCGTGACCGCAGTGTCTTCAAATACGAAGGGCGAAGGAAGAGAACCATCAATTAGGGCCAACTTATTCTTCATGCTCAGTGCTCGCTTGACGGCATGACTCTAGGAGATGAAGTTGGATCCGACGAACAGATCTAAAACAATCGCGATGACGGGATTGTCCATCAAATTTAAGGCCATAGGCGAAAGGGGATTCAAAATAGGATTTAATTCAGTACCCATTGCGAAGAGAAATTGAATCGAGAAGAATCACAAAAGAATTCACAAGAATCTAAGTAATCAGATTGAGGAAAACCTTCTCAATCAATCGAGAATGGCGGAAGCGAATCAATCAGAATTTAGGATCGAACAATCGAGCAACCTCGATTATCTGATACCATGTAGAGATTCATGGAGTGAAATCATAGAATGAAAAACGGAGCATAATATATTGAAAACCAACTGAATTACAAATGTGTTTGGTAGTTTTACAAGAGAGAGATTCTCTCTTATATATATATACATAAACCAATCCTAATAACCAACTAATAATATATTTAACTAATACACTTAGAGTGTGTTTGGTTGCTCATCTCAATATGTGAGTTATTAGAACACAATAGACTTTTGAGGAGATAAGTAAACAACATAGGTTGATGAATATTGTGTTTACTTGGAATGATTTGGTAGGTTAACTTTAATATAACCCTTGTTTTGTGGTTGGCTTATGGAACCTATTATGGAACCCAAACCCCCCGGGTTCCATTCAATCGGGCTGGTGGGTTAGAGAGATGGACTTTTAACAAAAATAGGGCTCCCAACCTCAACCAAACGTGTTAATAGGTGGGTTAAGGCTTGTAATAAGATCTTAACTCACCAACCAAACAGGCCCTTAATATTATAATTATACAAACTATATTTCTTTATAGCAAGAGACAAAGTTGGATAACTCAAGTCGTAAAACATCCGCTACCTAAACTTTCGATTCTTGAAATTTAATAATAATATTTAAAAAAAAAAAAAAAAGTTAAAAGTCAAGATGTGTTGATAATGTATTGTTATCAATTTCCAGATTATCACGATAAAATTCTTTCATTGTGCGACACTTTTTTCACTTTATAGAGTATAATTTATAATTTATGCAAATATTATCAATTTATCTCTATATATTTCGATTCCTTCAACGGATTAATTTACTTCTGTAATCTCTACTTATAACAAGAACACTAAATCTGGTGACGAATTTATGCGATCTAAGCTGAAAACGAACACAAAAAGTAGTCAACACACTTTTGTTGTTCGTTATCTTCAACATAGAACACAGACATTTCTCGCTTTCCCAGATTCTTCACTCACTCGCTTCTCCCTATAAAACCGTCGCAATCTTCATTGTAATAAAACATCGAAACGCCGTCAGCGGTTATCCAACTAGGAGTAACGCCATGGGGACCAGAATAATCACGGTGGCTCAAGACGGCGCCGGCGAGTGCCGGACTGTGCAGGAAGCCATAGATGCCGTGCCCCTCGGCAACACGTGTCGGACAGTTATTCGAGTGGCCCCTGGCGTTTATCGTCAGCCGCTGTACGTGCCGAAGACGAAGAACCTCATCACACTCGCCGGAATCAACCCCGAGACGACGCTGCTCACGTGGCAAAACACCGCCACCAAAATCGACCACCACCAGGCGGCGCGTGTGATTGGGACGGGGACGTTTGGGTGTGGAAGTGTGATTGTGGAGGGGGAGGAATTTATCGCTGAGAATATCACATTCGAAAATTGTGCTCCCCAGGTACAATTTTCATCATATTCTAGTGAAAATTTGTCAATATATCAGTTCTGATTTAGTGTGAAATTGGTGATGCAGGGGTCAGGGCAAGCTGTGGCGATTAGAGTGACAGCTGATCGTTGCGCATTCTACAATTGCAGATTTCTTGGTTGGCAGGTACATCTAAAGCTCTTTGAATTGATGGATAGAATGTTTACTTCTGAATTCTGTTATAGGCTATTGAAGTGATCTGATCTTGAAAATTATGGACCAATTTATTGTAATATATGAACAAATGCAAATGAGACTGAAAGACATAAACCAAGAAGTCCATAGTATCATCATGGTAAAAGGTTTTTTACTCTTTCTTCATATAGGAAGATGTTTCATGTCCACACATTTGAGAAACATATTTTTACCCACTTAGCAGTTACTGAATGGAAACCCTTCCACACGGTCACAATGTCACGGAGAGCTTCAAGAAGTAGGTAACAAATCTCATGTCATGTGGAAAATATATCCCTAACATCACGTGTAGTATCATAATATGATAAATCTTGTGTTTGTGAAGGTAGCTTTTGCCAAAAATGTCCATCTTTGGGTTATAATTGTCAATATCATGGAAGTAGTTGTATTGCCTTTCCCTTTTCGTGTAAGAATGACTTGTTTACGTAAGAATTTGTTTAGTAATCTGCAAAGATAACACCAACGTTTCTTCATAGGACTAGCAGTAATAGAATCCTTTTAACTAGTGCCTAATGCTTTACAAGTAAGAAGAGATTGTAATGAAGTTGGTGTATTATGCAGGATACGCTGTACTTGCATTATGGGAAGCAATACTTGAGGGATTGCTACATTGAGGGAAGTGTAGACTTCATTTTCGGAAACAGCACTGCCCTTTTGGAGCATTGTCATATCCACTGCAAATCAGCTGGATATATAACAGCCCAAAGCAGAAAATCTTCCCAAGAGACTACAGGATACGTGTTCTTGAGGTTCGTGATCAGTTAAAATATGCCATTTGAACTAGTTTTGTTTGCTAGGATACTATCATATACTGAGTTTTTTCTTCCCAACCGTTTTCTATATTGGAAATTTTGTAAGAATTTCTCCTACCGAGTCCTGTATGTAAGGAAGAAATGTCTTAAGATTGGAAAGCTCAAACAGATATCGTTGGATTGTGCCCAATCTTTTCCTTATGCATTGTTGAACCAATACGTCGGAAAGAATGGGAGTTTCATCTAGTACCAAGTCAACTCTAGTTAGTATTGTCCGGGGATTTTGTTTTTTCAAGTATCCAACGTGTTAATGATCTGTGTGACGAAAAGCTCACCTGACAAGAAGATTAACTAAATATCTGGAAATAGCTTATGTTTTTTCATGATTTTCTTTGTGAAAACCCATATTGGAAGCACGTACTCTATTCGGATCAGTTAAAAAACCCTGTACATGTGGTGATGCAGATGTGTGATTACTGGGAATGGAGAGACACAATACACATGTCTGGGGCGACCATGGGGACCGTTTGGCAGGGTTGTTTACGCATACACATTCATGGATGCGTGTGTTAAGCAAGCTGGCTGGAATAACTGGGGAAAGCCTGAAAACGAAAGAAGTGCCTGCTTTTACGAGTACAAGTAAGTTACCCTAAACCCAACTCACACCAAGATTAGGTCTTATGGACTAGAAAACTTGTTTTGAGATTCTCAAACCGATTTGCAGGTGCTTTGGGCCTGGTAGTTGCTCGACAAAGCGCGTAACATGGGCCAGAGATCTGATAGATGAAGAAGCTGAGCAGTTTCTTGCACATACTTTTATTGATCCAGATCCACAGCGGCCGTGGCTGGCCCACAGGATGGCTGTGAGAATACCATATTCAGCTTAGGATATGTAACTGGTTCAAGAATGGTACAAGGATGCAGTGTCTGATAAATAATTTATGTGAGGAAACGAACCAATATATGTTACCAGCTACTAAGTAAATCAAGAATCATATGTTCTATTCCCATTGCCTTGATATGTATACAATTCTGGTTATCTACCAATAATATTCAGAAGTTCATCACATATTTTGCTCTATTGATTATGCTGTTGCAGGCATTATTTATTTTTAAGTTGATATGGCAATTCGGGGCAACCAGGTCTGGACCGGCAGCCTGTCGGGCCAACATCACCTATCGGACTGAAAATTAGTTAGCTCAGCCCACCTCCTAAAATATACTAAAATTTTCGACAAATTTAACAGACTGTAGTACTGTTCACGCACTCATTAAAAAAACAAGTGCTTTTTTTTTTAGTGATTTATATTTAAAGTTAAGTTGCCCATACAAGAGGCGACTCTCCAAAAAACTGTCAGTTCATAGTCGCCTCTGCGAGGGGCTACTTTCGTTAAAAAAAAAAAAAATTATGTGATAATCGCCTCTGGGAGAGGCGACTTTTATTTATTATATTTTTTTTTAAAGTCACCTCTGGCATGGGCGACTTTCACTTTTTTTTTTTTTAAATCTGTTTTTGTGGGGAAATCGGCTTTTGTTAATAATTTTTTTTTAAAGAAACTATTTCTTTTTTAATAGGTAGACTATTTCTTTTTTAATAGGTAGACTATTTCTTACACAATTTTTTAATTAGAGCTGCATTTGCCATTTAATAGTTTTTTTTATTTAATTAGAACCGCACTAGTCGTTTAATAATTTTTTTTTTTGTTTAAGACACTTCGTGCATAGTCGACTATTAAATCATTTTGAAATTAAAAGTTCAATATTTCAATCAATCATAAATACTTAAAAAAAAAAGTAGTTAGTACCAAAATATAACATCTAAGTTGAAAATAGAAGTTCTAATACTCATGGCCAATTCAACAACGAGTTTTTTTCCTATTTAAAGAATAGATAATACTTAGTTTCTTTATTGCAGGAAATCGTTACCAAACTATAGTGATGTTTTCAATTGCTTTTCTCAAATACTTTTTAGCTTATAACTTGAAAAAAACTGTTTTATAGTGTTTGAGAAAACAACTTTAGCTATAATAAAAGTGATTTTAGCCAAAAGCTAAAAATATAAAATAGTTATTTTTCCAACTTTTTGGTATTTTAGTAAATAAATAAAAGTTTTTTTCTCTCACTCATAAGCTAAAAACTGCTTAAATATCAAACATATGGACTTTTACATTTGACCAAAATCATTTTTATTCTCAAACACTACTAGCTTTTAATTTTAAGCAATTTTATTATAATCTCTATTCTTATCACTTTTGCAAAAGTTAAGTAAAGGAAAGCACCCCTTATGTCACTTGAATCAAATGTGGTTACTAATAAGAATGTCAATTGCATATTAAAATAAATACTCACCCTGTCCCGGTTAAATTTGCGATCCTGATCGAGCACGAATGTTAAGAAATAACAGATTTTGCTTTTTCTTTAACTTTTTTAAAGGTGAAGATTGAGGGTTAAGATATTAAGGGTGAAGATTGTGGAAATTAGTTTTTATTCTAGAATTGCAAAGTTAATTAAGACAGACCAATAAGGCAAGTAGGTAAATCCCCCTTTAATATAAAAATAGGATATCTTGCATATGTGTCATCTCCAGAGTATTTCTAGAGCCCTTTTCTTTTTTTCTTTTTTTTTCCATGTTTTATCTCCACCGTTTTTCTTTTAACATGTGGCAGTTATTTTTATTTTTTTGCGGTTGTCGGTCATTTTTCTTTTTTTTTTTTGCACTTTTTATATTAGCAAGACAATTTTCTATTTTATCTTTTTTTTACATTGAAAGTTATTCCAACATATGTTCTTATCTACAAATAAAAAAATTCCTCTCTCTTCATTCTTCTTATTTTTAATCTAAAAGCTTAAATAATTGTAACTTTTTTGTATCAATTTTATTTTTAATGAAAACTATATCAAATTAGTCCTTATTTTACGACCTTCAATTAGATATCCATATAGATATATAAATTAATTAATTAAAATCTAAAATACTTTTTGCAAGGTTAATTATGATATATTTAGATAATTAAATATTTTCATACAAAAAGTGTGAGAGTATTTCAGAAACATATAATTTTTAGTTTCTTTTCACAATTCTATATTTTAATAGTTATTTGAGTTCCAGAATTAGTTTGTTTTTATGACAAATAGTAAAATGGCAAGAATTTGTTAGATTTACATTAATGCCCAATCGCATAAAAATTATATTAGTGAAAAATGTGGGTTATATGTTTTTAATAGAAGTTGATGTATAATAAAAATAATTTAATTTACTTTTTATGAAATTAAGTTTAAGACTCATATTCCCCTACATCAAAAAATAAATGTTAATATTTATTTAAGTTAAATACATCAAATAATAATGTGTGTATACACTGTATCTATGTTATAATGCTTTTACAACAATATTAAAATTTAATCACATATTATCAATTAAATAAAACGTTCAATAGTTTATTTCGTGCATCGCATGGGAGGACATCTAGTTTAACGGTGGTATGTTTTTACATGCAGAGTTGGTCCAACAGATTTAAGGTCCCAAGTCAAGAAGAAAAATGTTGGGCCCTTTATGTTTATATAGAGGCATGAATAATAAAGTGAATATTGAGAGGATAATTTCATAAACTCAACACAAAAATAATACTCCATTATTATATAAAATCAGCCGCATCCTATGGAGGTGCAACTTTTTTATTTTTATCTATTTTATGAATGTACCGCCCAAATAAAAAATATAATTCTGGTTTATACAGCATTTTTAATTTGTTGAACTGACTATTCAATTATATGTAATTTACTCGTGAAGTTGAAAATTTTATTTTAACTTACAAAACTAGAAATCAATTTTTACAAACGGACTCTTCTTTTGGAGAAATTGATTTTTAAAATATAATTAGTCATTTAAATTTTGATGCAAATCTAAGTTAAATGTATCTAATTATTAGTAGTCATTGAACATCTAGCAGATCAATTTCAATGTAATACCACTACAATTTTAGAGAAGTATTAAAAACATTATTGCACATGTAAAACAAATAAGATATTTATGTGATTTCGAATTGAAGAAAATAAATTATACATAAAAGAAAAGTTAAGGGACAAAAATGAAGCAAGTATAAGAATCTAGTTGGAGCGCCAGATTTAAAGCCTAAAAGAGTAAAAAGGAAAAAACAAACAATAAAATAAAGCTGGAAAAAACGAACAGTATAACTATATGGGAAAATTGGTAAAAATATTCCGTAAGTTTACCATATTTAAGAAAATATCCCTTAAGTTTGGCCATTTTTTAAAATGCCTCCTAACTTTGAAAAAATTGGTAAAAATACCCTGCAACCGGGTATAGCAGGTGACATAACCGATAACAGCTGATGTGGCTCATTTGAGATGATTTGGCTATATTACATGGCATTTTTAATTTATGTGGCATTATATAAAAAAAAAACATGTGTCATTGTAGTGTGTAATAACATGCTTATTTGGATAATAATATAATGTGAAAATCCCCACCCCACCCCACCCCCTATCCCCACACCTCACCCCCCATCCCCAGTCCTTTTCTACCCCCAATTTCAGTCCCAGGTCATTAATGGTGGCAGAGGCAGAGGGAGGTGTGGCGGAGGTGGAGGGAGGCGGTAGGCAGTGGCGGCGGCGGAGGCGGTGGGAGGGGGTAGGCAGTGGCGGAGGCGGTAGGAGGTGATAGAGGAGGTAGGCAGTGGTGGAGGCAGAGGCGGAGGCGGTAGGAGGAGGTAGGCAGTGGTGGAGACAGAGACGGAGGCGGAGGCGGAGGTGGTAGAGGAGGTAGGCAATGGCGGTGGCGGAGGCGGAGGATTAAAATCAGTAAGAATTTCGAATTCATTAATGGCGGCGGAGGTGGTGGGAGGCGGTGGCAATGGCGGCGATGGTGGTGGGAGGCGGTGGCAGTGGCGGAGGCGGTAGGCGGCGGTGGCGTGTCTGTGTGTTTATATGTGTGTATATTTTATATATATATATATATATATATATATATATATATATATTATATGTTTGAATGTATTTCTCTTTTTTTTTCATACTTTTCTAAAAGGGGTTTTATCGGTCAAGGACCCGAAAGATAGGTCAACTATCAATTCAGGTCCTGAAAGATAATTTCTATCAATCCAGGACCCAAAAGATTTGTAACTATCAATAGAAGACCCATAAGTCTAAAATCATTGGAAGACCTGTTTGGAAAATTGCAAAAACCCACAAAATAAAAATACACAAAATAAAATTGTCTCGAAGTGACAAGCAGTGGAAATTTATTTCAAAAGCCTTTCATGATATTTTTTAAAATTTATTATTTTTTTAATTTTCTGTAGTTTCATATTTGAAATTGTTAGGTTTTTTAATTTATTTTTTAAAATATCTGTAATTTCTTTTTTAAGTCATACATGGGGAAAAAAAATTAATTATTTTAGAAAAAATGTTGTAATTTCTTTGAGTTCATAATATTTAAATTCATGTAAACATATTTCACTAAAATGTATTTTTTCTTATGAAAATACTTTTTTTGTTAATTTGTAATATTTTAAAAAATATTGTAAATATTTAATTATTTTAGATATATCACGATATTTTTTTTTTTTTTTAAAATGTAGTGAAAGACTTTTGACGTATTTTCCTCACTTATCATTTCGAGATAAATTTATTTTTTGGGTTTTGCAATTTTCCAAACAAACCCTATAATGATTTTGAATTTATGGGTCTTCCATTGATAGTTTCAAATCTTTTAAGCCCTGGATTGATAGAAATTATCTTTCAGGACCTGAATTGATAGTTGACCTATCTTTCGGGTCTTTGACCGATAAAAATCCTTTCTAAAATCTGATTTTCTATAATTTTTTAAAGATTATAAAATTAATTTTTATATATTTTTTCACAATATTTTCAAGATTATATAATTAGTTTAATAATAAATTTTGTGTATCAATATTTTATTTTTATCATCCTCATTTATAATTTAAAAGAAAAGTAATAACAAGACAAAAGAAAAAATAAAAAAAAAATCAATACCATATCAACTTCTTAAAATAAAAATTTAATGCCTCGTCAGCTTTTGATCGGTTGTGTCACCTGCTACACCCGGTTGCAAGGTATTTTTACCAATTTTTTGAAAGTTATGAGCCATTTTAAAAAATGGCCAAACTTAAAGGATATTTTCTTAAATATGGCAAACTTACGGGATATTTTTACCAATTTTCCATAACTATATTAAAATAAAGCTGAAAAAGAAACTGGAGGGCCTCACCGGCTCAAGGCCCTGTGCGATGGCACCACCTGCATGGCCCCTAGACCGACTCTGTACATGTCCTACCTTCATATAAAATAATTTTTTCATATTTTACACTATTAAATTTTTTGCCTCGAGTAGAATATGGATAATATAATATTACATTTTAGGTAAACGAATATATATATATATATATATATATAAAAGTAAAATAAGGGTTATTATTGTAAATTACCTTTTCATGTCTAAAATATATCTTTAATACATTCTTAATTTCTTTTAAGGCATTAATTATATATTTTTTTCTTCAAATTAATACAATATTAAGTATTACCTTATTAATAAATGAATGTATACTTTATTAAATTAAAAGTAAACGTTAATGTATAATTTAATGATTGACTAATTAAATTATTGTATTTACAAATATTAATTTGTTATAATTAATCATGGGACTACGACTTTCACATATATTTATATATGATGATTAATCTTGAAATTATTTTTTTATTACATATTCATATTTTCTATTTATTAATATTATTTCTTTATAAATAATAATTACACTTTGCAATCTAAACTATGAGATTTTATATGTGCTACAATCTATATTTCTATTTAAAAAATAAAATTAACATGCTTGAGCTAATTAGGTTTTTTAGAGTTTTCAATATAAACAATACTTTGTTGCATTTTTTCATATTTTGCAACCCATATATATAGATATATATATATATATATATTGTATATTTAAATAAATTTCAACATATACATATATTACTCAGATATATTGAAGAATTCATATGCTTTATTTTGTTAGTCCAACTATAGAATAATCATTGAATTTTATTTTATTAATATCAAGATTTATTTAAAATCTAAAAAGTATTTGAGTATATTAAACCACCATGTAAAATATTAAAACTTGAAAATTATTTTCTTAAAATAAAGTAAATAGTTATAGTTAAAATTTGAAAAATTATTTGGATAAATCAAAATATTGAAAAAAATAAAAGAAAACACTAATTTTCTTATAATACAATTCAATTTATTTTTATTTGATATATTTTGGTGTGTCGTGTGATACTTATGTATTTGTGTTTGTTTTAATATTCATTTTCAATTAAGCTATTACGGTGTTCGCATAGGTGAAGGTGGATACACACACACACACACACTAAATATATATTTGGGTTTCAATATTATGAGATATTCATTCTTAAAAGTAGATATAATTTATTTTTTACATTTAATAATTTATCTTAATATAAATTTATAAAATATTATATTTATAAAATGTAAGTTATATTAAATCTATATATTACTTGGGAGAAATTGATATTTACATTATTTATGTTTTGGGTTTATATTATTTTGCAACATGTAGTATGCGCGTTTTTCAGTTTCTTTTTTGTTTTTCAATCACAACCTGAACTACATGTTTTTTCACGCTTGCAACATCTGCTAGCAATTTAAGCGCGAAAAATAAAAGAATATAGAAACTATTTAAATAACATAAATTGTTAAAAAATCTAAAAAAAAATAATTTAAATTCTAAACTTCATTTAAAATACCAGAATATTAACTTAAACATGTTGAAAATATATTAAAAATTTGAGTGTTTTTTATAAAAAAGTTCAAATCAAATAATTTTAAGCAAGAAAAATAAATTTTTTTTACTTTTTTAAAAATCATAAAACTATTATAAATTTCTGCAAATTATCTTTTAAACTCTAAAAATTTATTTAAACTATTTGAAAGTTACCTTGAAAAATTATTTTAAAATTTCTATAATTTCGTTTAAGACATGTGGAAGTATCTATGAAAAGTCTAATTTTATGATATAAGTATATTTTCAATTATTTTTTTGAAAAAATAAATTCTTTTAAAAATATTTGAAGTAATATCAAAATTATTCGATCTTTTTTTATGAAAATTGATTTTTTTATTAAAATAATTTCTAAGTTTATGGTATTTTAAATAATTTTTTAGAATTTTAAAATAAATATCGTATTTTCTAAACATTTTTATTATTTTTAAATAGTTTATTTTCTCTCCGAAAATTGCTACCAAAAGATTGCAAAGGTGGGAAACCACAAAGTTCAGTTGATCTTAAAAAAGAAAAATAATTATTCAAATATCTATTTAGTTATAATATGATAATTCTATTTTTTTTTATCTTATATTATATTTAATTTAATAAAATAATTATTTTTTAAATAAACTTTTCATGCATCGCACGGGAGCGATACTAGTAATAGCGATACTAGTAATACAAATAAGAGAAAGTAATAACGATAACTTTTTGAGTGATTATTGATACTTCATTCATCCTATATATAATAATAGTCCTATTTAAAATTGTTTAACTTCTATTTTTTTGATTAATTTGATGAAGGCACGTCTTCCAAAAAGTAACACATGCACACAGATGACTTGTTTATGTTTTTATTTGATTTATGTAAGCATAAGTAATTAATATATGAATTAAAATTTTGTATTTTGTAAAAAAAGAGCATTAACCTTTGAAACAACGGTCTTACTCTGGGACAAAGAAATATTTTGAAAGATGATTTACTATGTTTTAGGAAGAGTAATTACTAAAAAATAATAATAATGTTAAGTTAAAGAAATAGTTTTAATCTAAATAAAAGGTTTTATTAGTAAAAGAAAGACAGAAAGCAAAAGAAATGGAAATAAGTGTGTTGAGACAAGAGTCGTTGAGTTGTTGGAATGACACAACTGAAGACAATGTTTTGGTCTGGACACATATTGCATGACATGACACCTCCACTCCTCCACGCCTAATTAATTCAGGTACTTATACGTTAAGCAACCACCGCAGATTCTCCGACCCCTTATTTATTGCATTAATATTAATATTAACATTCAGTTTGTCAAAAAATTAATTCAAGCTTGATTTTTAAATTTTTTTTCTCCTAATATAAAAATAAAGAAAAATCCCTCCCCTCCCCCCCCATCATGACTCGAACCCAGGACCAAAGGCCTAGGTAGTAGATGCTCTGCCACTTGAGCTATTCAACTTCGTCAATTCAAGCTTGATTTTTCAGAAAACAACAAATAGCTCTTTGTAAATTTGAAATAAAAGAATAATTTCCCTGTTGAAAACATAAATATATATGATAAGTGATTTGAAAATAAATATATGAAATTGTGTAGAAACTTTGATTTTAAAAGGTTTTATTTGGAAATTTTAATAATTAACAAAAAATTCTATATATGTTTGTGTGTGTTTTTAATTTTTTTAATTATAACAAACATGAGTAAAATATATTGTAAATATTTAAAAAAAAGTTGTCATATGCAAAATTTAAAATTATTAATAAAAAGTATGAAAATGTTCCCTTACCTATCGTGGTGGTTGCTGATGTATAATGATCTTATTTCTTAATTTATGATGAGATAATTTACTCCATTTTAGGGTATATTAACATATCAACTAGTGGACACATTAATATGTGTTCACGGTGGGTAGATGAGCATAACTGTGAAAAATATGTATGTATATATATTTATATAATAAAAGTTTGAATGTTTTTCTTCATGTATCTTGTGTTATACCTGATATATCTTAAGTAGCCTTAAAATGTAAGGGTAACTAAGTATTTAGAAATTTCAAATGTTTATTTATTTTATTATAAAAGAGTATATATATATAGTAAAATCTCAATAAATTAATAACCTCTTTTAAGTTAATAATTTTCTCCGGTGCCGAGTTGGGCGCCTTTAGTAAATTAATCATTTCGATAAATTGATAAGATAATAATTCTTTTGAAGACCCTTATATAAATATATGATCTGATCAACATCATACATTAATAATCTCCAAAATTACAAAGATAACTAGAATAGTTTGCAAAACATGAATCTATTATTGCTTGTTTTTTATTGAAATTTAAATCAAAACAAATTTTATCTTTAATTTTTCTCACGGCATCCCAAAGTTCTAGTGTAGCGTTCTCGAGTTGCAACAAAAAATTATGAAGGTTTGTCAATGCTATTATTGCTTCCTTTCGCGTAACTGGTTCTAATGTTATTGTATCATCATCAGCTTCATCCTCTTCCAAGTTTTTAATTATGGTATCGACAATTTCTTCTAAGCTTTGAACCTTGAACATTCTTCAATTATGATTTTTAATATTCATGTATTTCATATAAGTTTAATTTCACTTAGTATAAATATCTCTATTGATTAATAAATTATTATTTTATGGATTAATTAATTAATACCACTGTAAATTAATGAAATTTCACAGTCTCGACAATATTAATTTAAATAGATTTTTTTTTATATATATAATTATATATGTCAATGTTGTAAAAATTTCTAGGTGCTAGTCGGGTAGTAGACTTGAGCTTAGGGACTAATCGGAGCCTATGAGAGGCTTATCGGCACATAGCGTGGTTAGACAGAAAAAATGAAAAAAATTAAAGATTGGGATAAATTAGGAAGAAAAAATTATATATATATATATATTATACAAATTACAGGTTATATTTCAGATAATGGAGCCCAAATCTTACCCAGATGATTCGGCCCATCAAAATATCCAAATGAATACAAATATTTCAACCCTATAACAAATATGAAGGTGAAAGTAAAATAATAAGTGGTAAAAATTAGAAATGTTAATATTTTCAAATTTTACCTAATTAATAATTATTATATTTATAACCGAATTCCATCGCAAAAGATTAATCGCCATTACTTATAAAGTCCAATATAATATCCAAATAAAAAAAGATAAAAGAAAAAATTCGATCCTAAAATTGTACTTAAATGTATACTATATGTTGATAAACTAAAAATCTCTAAAATAGTATTAATTTAATATGTATCATAAGGGATTAAAAATAAAACAGTTATAAGTTATTTATGTTTTTTATAAGAAAAGCAGAAAAAAATATTAAAAAAAGCAAAGGATAAAAGAAGAAGAGGAGGAGGAGGGTGTTACTGTTGATGCCCTCTCCGCACTAGAAGTCTAGAACCGCCGGGCCCTTCCACGCTTACGTGCAATGTTCTATTTTTCTTTTCTTTTTAAAGATTTTATTTTATTACACATATTGGCTAATTGACAAATTTCATAAACATAGAAAATTATAACTCACACCACAAAAATGCAATTCGGATTCCTTGTTACAATAGGTGTTTCATCATTTGTTACACTCAATTCACTATGTGACACATGTTAATTTATAACATCATACCATACACGTGTCGGTTAGTGAATGAGTGAAACATAAAATGTAACATCAAAGTGTAACAGGTGATCTCATGGAACAAAAATGAAGGCTCAACTAAATAACTTCATTTTGTTTTTTGCTGAATTAATTTCCTGACGAAAATACCCTTCGCCGCAAAGATATTCGTGGTGTTTCAACACTTTATAGATATTTGGTCAATATAAGTTAGAACATACTTTAAAGTATTCAATCAATATTGATCGAAAAATCTTTAAAATGTTCAATTAGTATCGATTGAACCGTAAAATTTAAACAACTTAAAATTTTAATATAATTTCTTTAAATAAATATAAAAATGACAATTAATATATAAAATTAACTCTAAGAACTAGAATTTGTATGGGTATATGTTTTGTAACAAGAATCTAATATGTTTGGTGTCTTATTTTGAAGTAATTAAATCTATAATTTTATTAACATTATTAGATTCTCTCTGTCCCGACCTAATTGGTCTACTTTTCCTTTTTATTTGTCCCAACTTAATTGACCTACCATATAAATGACAAATTTCTCTCACAATCTCCATCCTCAAAATCTCCACATTTGAAAAAGTTAAAAATTTCATAAAATCTGTTTTTTCATAGTCTCTGTGCCCAGTCAAGATCGACCAATTAGACCATGAAGAGAGTATTACATTTATATTTGGTGATTCTATACTTTCCTTCTAAAATATTGTTTTTATAAAAATTGGAATCATCATTTTCCCCAGATTTAGAGACATTTTGATCCAATTAAAATAAAGAGGATATCCAGCAATTTTGGGGGCATTGCAGCAACAAATAAAGAGGCAGCTGCCTCAGCCCTCAAGGTATGTCAACGGGGCGGATCAGGTAGGATTTCTGGATTTTCTAACCCGCCTCGCTCTGTCTCGCCCCGTGATCTGCCCCGTACAGGACGGGTCTGCCCCGCCCTGTCCTGTCCCGCCTCCATTATTTTTTTTATAAAAAAAACTGATTTTTTTTTGTGAAAAAACTTATCTTTTTTTTTGAAGTCAATAGAATTTTAATTTTTAAGTTTACATTAACTTTGTTTTAACAATTTTTTAAAATTTAATTATTAAAAATTGAAACTTAATTGTTTAAATTTACTCTAGTCATAATTTAATATATTAAGATGACATATATATATTATATATAAAATTTTATATTGTAAACACACACACACACACACATATATATATATATAAAATACTCCCTTCGTCCCATCTTATCTTGCACACTTTCCTTAAATGACCGTTTCACATTATCTTGTACAGCCTAAAAAAGGAAAGTTATAACATAATCTCCACGCTCAATCTTCATCCTCAATTCACCTTTAAAAAATCAACAAACAATAAAAAAAAAACTTAATCTTGACCCCCCTGTGCGAGATAAGTCGGGACGGAGGGAGTATTACATAATATATATATATATATATATATATATTTTAAAAAAATAAAAAATAAAAAATATATATACAGAGAGAGAGAGAGAGAAAGAGAGAGAGAGAGAGGCGGAGCGGGGGACCTGACCCGATCCTGACCTGCCCCGTGGACGGAGCGAGGCGTATTCTGCCCCGTATTCCATCGGATCGAATTTTGCCCTGCCCCAAAAATCTCGGATGAGAACGAATCGAGGCAGAACTGATCGATTTTGACATGCCTAGCTGCCTTCATTCTAATGTGTATCGTTACCTATATACGATGAAGCATCACATTTTTTTTTGGCAGCACAGAGATGCAACTACTCAGTTTTTTGTAAACCAACCCTGCAATCCTTTCCTCGTCAAACTCGTCAAGCCCACACAAACTCGTCAAGCCCACACAGATGAAGAGTTTTGGCGTTCATTTGATCGCGAACTGTTCACCATATTCTTGCTCTTTTCTGTTTTCTTTATTTTTTTTTATATAATTTAATTTATACATATTACTTGTTACATTTTCAATTTTCCAGTTGTATAAGTTTAATATATGTGCCTATTATATTTTAGAAGTAAAATAAATTAGTTTCATTTAAATACAAAACGTGTCCTCGCTAAAATTATATATTTGTTAAATTTTTTATATGATTAATTTAGTTAATTAATTTCCTAAAAAATACTCCCTCCGTCCCGACTTATCTTGCATGGGGGGGTCGGCACGAGTATTAAGAAAAGTTGCTTTTTGGTTGTTTGTTGACTTTTCAAAGGTAAATTGAGGGTGGAGATTGAGAGTGAAGATTTTGAGGGTGGAGATTATGTTATAACTTTCTTTTTTTAGGCTGTGCAAGATAAGGTGGGACGGCCATTTAAGGAAAGTGTGCAAGATAAGGTGGGACGGAGGGAGTAGTTAATAAAAACTAAATTATGAAATAGTAAAATAATACATTAAGTTATTCATAAAATTACAACAACATAAAAATATACATGAAAATTACTAATCGAAACAAATTCATATGGGTACTACATTACTAACCGAAAATACACTATACCACTTCACATAAACTACAAATATGAAAGTTATTATCTCAAAATTGTAGAAAAATAAAAAATTGTATAAGTATATTAGCAAATTAGAATTGCTCACAAAATGATACTTCCTCCGTCCCGCTAAGTTTTGCACACTTTCCTTTTTTGTCCGTCCCATTCAGTTTTGCACATTCTTAAAAAAGAAATTTCTTTTACAATTTCCACTCTCAAAATCTCCATCTTTATAAAAGTCAACCAAAAGCGAAAAATAGTTTTTTTCTTAATATATGTGTCCGTCCCTACGTGCAAAACTGAGCGGGACGGAGGGAATACTAGAAAAACTATTAAAAAAAAAATACAGCATAAGCGGATGGAGCTGTGTGCTATTAATTCAGCGCTAACGGTTAGAGATGCTCTTAATACATAGTTTATATTAAATATAAAATGTGTTTGTTTGGAGTTGAAGAGTATTAAATTATTGTTAGGTTGATGAAGTATATAAGTATATCTATTTAAAATTGAAATCGGACGCAACATAAAACATACACATCCGTAATGAAATATATATTGAAATTGAGGATCAAATATGTTTGTGGGTCCCCGCATGCCAGCTGTCACATCCTTTACCATCATGTGATTGTGGCCGAACTACTATAAGATATGGTTGTCTTCTTCATTGCCACTCCCGCTTCCTTTTTCCATCTTCAGACTTCACCAGCCTCAAAAGCTTAGATGGCGGCGGCGCCGTCGTCCCGGAATGCCGCCATACCCGGCGGACTATCGCGTTTCGAGAGGTACCCGCTTAAGCTAATTAGTCTAAAATGGCAATGCAACGTTATCAGGACCGAAAAAAAGTTGAAGATAGAAGCTCAAATGGTGAATCCGTCCACTTACACTTCCAGAATTTCCACTGATATTCCTCTCTATGAAACCCCTGGGGTAACATTACTCTTAATTTCTCTTCATCCAGCTGCTGCCTTTTTCATTTCTAAAATTTCATGATTAGTGTTTGAATTTTGTGATGGACAGGCTTCATTTGATCAGTATTTGGAAGATAAACCCAGGGTTTTTAAAGCCATATTTCCAGATAGACGTAGGAGCCAGCAAATCAATGAGGTTATCTTTCTCAATTCTCAAATTTCTACGTTAATTTGTTGTTTCCTTTCCTTTGGTTTTTTTATTGGGGAAAATTGGCGCAAGTTCCCCTTTATTTTTTAATTTCTCCACAACTATTAGGTTTGAAATATCTCTTGGATTAGAAAGGGGAGATGAGAGTTTTAATTTGAAATTAAAGTAGTTAGATTTTGATGCAGTTAAATGATTAATGCAACTACTGATTAATTAGATACCCCCTCCAAAACACAAACACATGCTCAATGTACCTTCACCTTTGGAGCTAGAATCAGTGTACCCGTTATCAACAATGATAACGGGTAGGAGTGTTAAAATGGAGCAATAGGAGTCCGGAAATTCCCCTGCTTTGATCTATATATGCTTTCTGTTTGGTCGAATGTTTATAAGACCTCAACTTCCTTTGCCATCAATCAAGAACTCGTCGTCAGAATTTTATCTCGTCTTAAAAACACGTAGAAGATTGAATTCTCAGGCAGTCTAGCAGTGCTAAACTTTGGTACTAATTATCGAATTAATGGTTGCTTATCCACCTCAGCTTTTACAATGGCTGTTAATGTGTAGAGGAATAACTTTGTTTACACTGAGTATGTTAATGTAAGTAATAGACTTTTGTGTTGTTTAGCAGCCTTAGTTTCTTCACATGTTCATGGTATTGGTGAAAAAGAGATTGAATAAGTGAGTCTAACAGAACATGTTCTATTATGCTATTATGAGTTCATAAAGTGACAACTTCCAGAATGATTGTCAAAGACATTGGAATAGTGAGACAATGCATGCCTTCAATACTAACTATCGCTAGCAGTTGTTTCGTGTGTAGTATTTTGATTTTGAAAACGTTAAATTACATGCAGGAAGAGTGGCGAGTCCACATGCTACCCATAGACTTTCTGTTTCTGACTGTGTCACCAGTGATCGATATGAGGCTAAGATGTAAATCTAATGGAATGGGATATCCACCTGGAGTTCCTCAAGATATCTCAAAAGTTCTTGAACTCAATATCGTAAGTGAACTGCGTAGAAGAAAAATGTCATCATTTCCATCGCCTGCTGTTATACTTTGCTTATAACTTTCTTTTCTGTGTAGGATTTCTTAATATAATTCAATTTGTTTTCCAATCAAATCAGTGGAAAATGTCTAGAATATGCATTTCAGATTTTATTTACTTAAATACTCTAAATAAATCTCTGATATTCCTTGCAAATCCAACACTACCACAAGCCATTGTTTGATGCAGGTTAGATGGGAGCTGCAGGGCCTAGACGACATTGTGAAGCCATCTCAGTTTTCGCTAAATGTTAAAGGGGCTCTGTACCCCGATAGACGTGGATCAAGAAGCAGGCTTAGAGGTCAACTACAGATGAGCATAAGCTTTGTCCTTCCACCCATGCTTGCACTGGTCCCCGAAGATATTCGTAGAGAGGTTGCAGAGTCGGTTAGACACCTCCTTCACCTTTCTTTTTCTCATTTTCTTTAGCCTTTCCCTGTCTATTAAGTAACTTCTTTTGCTCTGTGTTCATGGGTAGGTTCTGAAGAGGTTGGTGGAGAACATGAAAGATAAAGTCAATGGAAGCTTGATTGCAGACTACAGTGAGTTCAAGAGAGAAAGACCCAAGGCTTTAGCTTGATCTCCAAGTTGTTGATGCATATCGTTCCTGAGCGACGTGATCAAACTGTCTAAAGTGGAAAAGTTGGGGAATTTCTGGAATTTGTTACTGAAGTTGTCTAGTCTTGCATTATAGCATTATTTCCGTAGCTACACGGATGACGATTCTGTGTTGTCTTTGCAACTCTATGAGCTGCAAATCTGATATGTATATAAACAGCATTGACTTCCCTTCTTTATAGGAAAATGAATATAACAGAATTGACTTCTTTTACGCTAAACTTTATTTTCGCAGGCTGAACCAAAATTGGTTCATTTGCTCATGCTTGAACCAAAATGACTACAAAAAACTAAAAAATTGGAGATGCGGGGGATCGAACCCCGTGCCTCCCGCATGCAAAGCGGGCGCTCTACCATTTGAGCTACATCCCCTATTATATTTTAAATCCTTCTATATATATATTGTGCTGGACGGCCTTCCTGCACATACCACAGTTAGTGCCCTTACAATTTAAAAATGCCTTAAATCTGAAACTTTTTAGTAAAAATTGAGCGCCATGTAAAAAAAAGTGCGACACATGTGAGTCCAATATTTCTATAATTTATTCATATAAAAATTGTGTTACTCTCTATTGGAAAAGGATCTCTAAAAGATTCAAATCCAAAATATATACTCTTCTCCTTGCATGAAGATTAAGATGCCAAATATAGTAATTAGGACCGTTAACGATCCGAGCTTTAGGTTATTCGAGTAATGTTTGCTAAATTTAAAAGTAAATAGAACCTGTTAATTTGATGTTCGCGAACATTAACGAAAACCAAATTTATTAATATTTTGTGTTTATAAACGTGAATATTAGAGATATTCTAGTTTAGAAAAAAACTTATTATGGGCATATTAAGTTAAATGACTTACATGAATAATATACAATTATTATTATTATTATTATTATTATTATTATTATTATTATTATTATTATTATTATTATTATTATTATTATTATTATTATTGTTATTATTATTACTAGATGTCTTCCCATGCGATGCATGAGATTAATATATGCTATTATATTAATAAAATATAATGGAGTTATGTTATATACACTATTTGAGGGTATCAAGTGGGATACATGCCAATGAATTAACTTATACATATATTATTATCCAATCATTTTTCTTCCCCTTCCATGTCATTTCTTATATGAATTTATTTATTTATCTATATTACTTTTAATATTACAATAATCATAAAAAAAAATTCACATTTAAAAAATTAATATTTAAATTAAATATATACATCATGGATGTCAAATCAAATATCATGAAAAGAAGATTAATTTAACATAACTTCATAGAAAACGGAGTTGAGACGAAAAAGTTATCACACTTTAAAAGTTTGAGGGGAAAGGATAAAAAAAAAAAGGAGAAACTAACGTGACATAGGATGGAAGTTAACATCACAAAAAAAATAGGGACAGTTAGGTTTTATATTATGACATTTAAAAATTTGAAAATTTGAAAATTCAAATTCAAACTACACAATTTATGGTTACAGATTATATATTTTTTTAGAAAAAATAAAATAAAAAAGGACACGTGTCGCAGCTAAAAAGAAGGAATTTAAATAGATGATTGACTAACACGTGTCCTGAGATTCTCTTTTAATAGTAAAGGATTATTATTATTATTATTATTATTATTATTATTATTATTATTATTATTATTATATACAAGTTTAAAACATGCTTACACGTTGTTAACAAACGAGTCATTCAATGCTCAAGTTCGTTTATTAAATGAACAAAAGTAAATGAGTTTAAATGAGCACTAATCGAACTCAAGTTGTTTGTTTATTAAATGAACAAAAGTAAACGAGTTTGAATGAGCACTAATCGAACTCGAACACGAACTTTTTATCGAATATTTAATTCGCCAAGAGCCTTACTAGTAAATTTCAAATAACATTAATTAGCGGATATATCAGGAAAATTAACATTTAACCTCAGATAAGGAAAGTAGATTCTTGTTTTGGGTGCAGAAAAGGAACTATCTTGGTGGAATGAATGAGTAGTTCTGATTGTCAAATTAATGGTACAATTACTATATCCCTATTTTAAAGTGTACCAATTTTTTTAAAAGTAACACACAATTTAGGAAACTGATATACCAATAAATCACTTAATTTACCTCAAAACCAAACAAACTTATTCATATTAAATAGCTTAAATTAAGAAATTTATTTGCATATTTGTTGATCATATACCACTTAATCTACCTTAAAAACCAAAGAAGGTTATGCATTTGAGACTGTTGGAGCATATTTACTGTTTAAATATTACAAGAATTGAAGCTGGTTCTATAATTTGATTTTTAATTCACTTCCACAAAACCACCTGTTTTGCAAAAAATAAGCATCAAAGAAAACATGAATCACTGCAAGATTCTAACGGTGAAGTTACAAAAACTGAACTGAACAGAATTAACAGATGAGAAAACAAAACACGCTACCTTAAATTAGACTACATTGCGTAACCCTGATCACCAGTAATCAGAACAAGAACACAAACCATTCTTGAACAGGTGAAACCGATTCCGATCTCTAATAGTTATTTCCCTATCATACACCTTAGAAGCTATCTTCATTGCAGAATGACAATCTTGACATATTCTCAAGTTCTTGAAAATATAAAGAGGCGTACCGTCTTTCGTGCTAATCAAACCAAAACAGAACGCCAATTTCTCACTATGAGATAGTAAAGCTCTCTCCTTTTCCTCCTCGTTAATATTATCATCATCACCACCGGATATGATCTGATTACTAGTATCGGGTACATAACCACACAATTTCAACTTCCCTATCATCTCGTCCAACATCAAGTACACCTCATTGATCTGTGGATGTGATTTCTCCCCTGCACAAAACTGGTGAATCTGACCGTTGATATACATGGTGCTCATTCCAGGAACTTTCCGGATTCCTCTATCTCTAAGATCTCTCCGGAAAGAATCAGCTTTATCCGACTTCCCTGACAAAGCATACATGTTTGAGAGCAGCACATGATGCTCGGTATTATATGGATATGTTTGAGCTAAATATCTCCTAACACGTTCGCCCACCTCATGCATTCTGTAACGACTGCAGGCTCCTAACAAAGAACCTAAGACAACCTCGTTTGGTCTCATTGGCATGGCCCGTATCACAGCCTCTGCTTCCTCTAAGTGTCCAGAACGGCTCAAAAGGTCCACTATACCTGCATAGTTTTCCATTGAAGGCATTATCCCAAACTCATTTTCAAGGCTGTGGAAAAGTTTACGACCCTCATTGACTAAGCCCGAGTGACTGCAAGCACTTAACAAAGCTGTGAAAGTTACATCATTTGGTTTTACCTCTTCTAACATCTTATTGAACATATCCAAAACCATTAAGCCCTTCCCATGCATGGCCAATCCACCAAGCATAGCATTCCATGTTACTATATTTCTTGTATGCATAGACTTAAACACTTGAAGAGCAGAATTAATTCGACCACATTTTGCATACATATTAAGTAATGCTGTAGCAAATTTAACATCTGTGGATGCATCTATTGTTGCTTTGAGAGAATATGAATGCACCCATTTACCCATCACAACATCTCCCGATTGGGTACAAGCCGATAACAACGTGCAAAAGGAAGATGAACTCATGTATAATCCAAAACCAAACATCATCTCTGTGAGAAGCCGAAAAGCCTCAGCAGTAAATCCATTCTCGACATGTCTTGCGATCATTATAGTCCAAGCTATCACATTTCTCTCAGGCATTTCATCAAACAGAATTTTTCCTTTCTCCAGTCCTTCCCATTTCACCACACCCCATAATAGCACTGTCCAGGAGACAACATTTCTTTCAGTCATTTCATCAAACATTTTCTTAGCATTGTCCATTAGCCCACACTTCACATACATATCCATAGCCGCATTCTGTGCTTTGACACAGGAATCCAACCCCGTCTTGATCATACAACAATGCCCTTGAATTCCAAACACAATGTTCCCCAGCTTAGCGCAAGTATTGAACAACGAAATCACTGTGATATCGTCGATCAAGACACCCTGTTTTCGCATGACGACAAATAAGCTAAGGGCATCCAAGGCTGACCCGCCGTGGCTGTAACAGTCCATGAGCGTGGTCCAGTCAACGGTATCTTTATACGAGTGTGGAATTTCGTCGAACAGTTTGCGGGCAGAAAAGACGTCTCCCCAAGCAGCATACATGTGCATAATCACATTGCCGACGAATAGTTGCGGGAGGGTGAGGAGGCCAGTGGTAATGGCGGCGGCGTGAAGGTTCTGGCCGGCGTCGAGAAATGAATGTCGAGCGCATGATCTTATCAAGGGTCTGCAATGGCGGGCGAGTGCAGAAGGAGTGGTGTTCATGATTGGCCATCTCATAAGAAAGTCTAAAAGCAAGTGCTAATGAGAAGATGAATTCTGTAGTAATTTATAAACAGTGAGGAACCAAGTTTTTCAATAAATCAAAGCTTAATGATCCATTTGTAAATGCAGCTCGTAAATGCCCAAGATTGATGTCCTCTGCCAAAAAAAGATAGTATCTGACACTTTCCAAATCTTCTACTGACCAGTAGTCTATTAGCTTACGAACCCTAATGGGTAAACACATCAAGATCAGAGATGGAAAACATGGAAAAGAAAGTAGAGTGAGAAAGAATCCAATGCATTGATATTTGGCTAATTGTTTATAGAAGCTGTTGTAACTATAAATACACTCGACAGACATAAACTAACTAAACTGAGGTTGTTACATATGGTTGCAAATGACTCCGAAATAACATTACGAATTATAATGAAATGCATTTGCATTTGGGTGTTTAACTAACAACGCCCCTCAAACTCAAGATGCGAGAATCAAGAACCTTGAGTTTGCTCCGCAGTGAAATAAAACTTGAGCTCCAATTAGCCTTAGGCTCCGTTTGGATGGAGGGATTTGATTTGTCAGGGGATTTAAAATGAATAGATTTTAAAATCCTTAGATTTGAAATCCATTGACTTGAAATCCCTTGTTTGGATTTATGGTGAATTTGTGAAAGGATTTTGAAATCCAAAATTTTCAAATTCATTATTTAGCAAAAAACTGATAAAATATTTGTAAAATTCAATTTTTTTTCTTTAAAGTTTAAACTAACAATTTATATTTTTTATTAAATAAAATAATATTTCCTACATAAAAATTAACCGAATAATTTTTACACACATATATACATATTATGTATTTTATATCCCAAAAATTTATTGGGAGCATTTCATTGGAGATAAAAGGAAAAAAAAAGAATTTAAAAAAAATATTAAGAGCATTTTATTGGAGAACGAGAGGAAGAGATAGCGATATGGAGAAGAGGAGAAGAGAGAGAGCGGGGGAGGAGGGAGAGAGAGAGAGGACGAGAGAGATAGAGATAGAGAGAGGACGAGAGAGAGAGAGAGGGGGGGGGGGGGAGAGAGAGAAGTGAGAGTCGAGGGATTTGTAAATGATTACCTTTGTCAAAGGATTTGAAATCCACCCAAATATAGTGTAAAATTAAGAATTTCAAATCCTGAATTTCCAAATGGGTTGATTTAAAAATCTGGATTTTCAAATCCACTCATTTAGTATTTTATCCAAATACATGGAGTGGATTTGACAATGAATTTATAAATCCATAACACAAATCCCTCCATCCAAATGTAGCCTTAGTGAATATGTCTGCCACTTCGATGGAATGTGTCGAATATCAACCAACTTCTGCCGGACTCTTTCTCGTACAAAGTGCTTCGATCTAGCGTGCAACAGCGCATTTGCTGCTAGACGAATGGTGCTTAAGTTGTCACACCATATCACAGGCCTTTGTGTACTTGGTAAGGAAAATTCTTACAATAAACCTTGTACGGCAAGTCCCTTTTGCTACCAGACTTGCAAGACTGCGATACTCGGCTTCTGTGGAGGATCTGAAATAGTATGCTGTTTCTTGGATTGCCACGAGATCAGATTTCCACCGAAGAATAGACAATATCCAGTTGTGGACTGACGATCATCACAATCCGATGCCCAGTCCGCATCTGAAAAAGCTGTTCCAGATTGAGAGTGCTTTGCTTGGTGATGTGGAGATCAAAATCTGTAGTGCCACTTAAGTACCGAAGGATCCGTTTCATGGCTTTCCAATAAGACTCTTTAAAACACTGCATAAACTGACAAACTTTGTTAACAACAAAAGATAATTCAGGTCGTGTAATCCTAATATATTGTAGCGCGCCAGCAATACTCCTATAAAGATGTTTGTCTTGTACAGACTCACTGCCATAGGCTGTCAACCGGGGGTACCTGTTGCCATGGGTGCATTGACTGGCTTTGCAAACTGCTCAGAATTATTCTCAAAATCAGAATCCGTTTCGTGGAAACAATGCCAACACCAATAATAACAATGCTTTCTGTGGTGGAAAGAACGGCGGTGGTCGTGGTGGTTGGAAATCCAGTAACAACAAATTTTGGTGTCAATTTTGCGTCGTCCTAACCATACCGCATCGTATTGCTGGTACAAAGATAACCCTGAATACAACCCTCCCAAGATCAACTCACCTTATCAGCAGCCACAAGGGAATGTTGCTTATGCAAATCAGCTATCTCACTTCCAATACCCTATTCATCCTTATTTCCAGTCTTATTAGGGCTCTTCTAACTCTCAATCTGGTTTTCTATCAGTTCCAGAATCCTCTCTGCCAGGCCCATGGTACCCTGATTCGGGTGCAACTCATCACCTCACAGCAGATTCTTCATCACTGGCCCAAAAATCTTCTTTCCAAGGGAATGAGTTAGTACATGTTGGGGGATGGTAAAGGGCTTCCTGTCCTTCACATTGGTCATACTTCTTTCAATTCCTTTTTCACTACTAGAACTCTTAATCTTAGACATATACTTCATGTGCCACAAATAATGAAAAACCTCCTAAGTGATGTTAGAGTTTTACCCTAATACTTGTTTTTTAAGGACATTACAACTCGGGCCATACTTCTCCAAGGACATCTTGATAAAGGTTTATATGTCTTCACTCTAGCATCTAGTCCCGATTCCATCACTCAGCTCAACACCAGTCAACTCCCACAAAACCCCTCAACCTCAACATCCAGTCTTCCATGTAAAGCTGTTACTTGCAGTGTAGCTTCTACTTCCGATTCTTGTGCTATTTGGTATGCTAGACTAGGCCACCCTAGTATTGCAGTTTTGAATTCTGTACTCAAATTGTGTAACAACTAGCTTATCAATAAAAGTCCTGTTTCCATTTGTAAAGCTTGTTGCCTTGGGAAAAAGCACCAAAATCCATTCCCTCATTCGTCTAATGCTTATAACACTCCTCTTCAGCTTATACATTCTGACTTATGGGGGGCCGACATCTTATATATCATCTAGTGGATATAGATACTACATAAGCTTCATCGATTCTTACTCCAGATTCACATGGTTATTCCTCCTTAGACAAAAATCTGAAGCACTTCAAGCATTTATTACCTTCAAAACTCAAGCTGAAAAGCAACTTGGCTTTCACATAAAAATGGTGCAATCTGACTGGGGTGGTGAATACAGATAATTTTCTACTCTTCTTGCTAAAGAAGGAATTATACATAGGGTGTCTTGTCCCCACATTCATCAGCAAAATGGTCTAGCCGAACGCAAGCATGGATATATTATGGACACTGGCTTGGCTCCATTGGCTCATCCTTCACTTCCATTGAAATATTGGGATGAGGCCTTTAGAACTGCATTTTTCCTATTCAACCGGCTCCCCTCCTCCAATACTTCAAACAAATCCTATCTTGAAATTCTCTTTACAACCCCTTACAATACAAACGGGTCAAAACGTTCGGATGTCTCTATTTTCCCCTACTCTAACCACACAACCATCATAAATTTGATTTTCGGTCCCAACCGTGTACTTTTATTGGTTATGGTCTCAACCATAAAGGCTGTAAGTGTTTGGATTCAAATGGGAGAATTTTTATTTGTAGAGATGTGATTTTTTATGAGAACAATTTTCTCTTTCCTTCCAAACAGATCATTCCGCTCAACAGATCCTCAACCACCATTGCTACATTCCTTCCTACTATTTCTCCCCTGCCTCCTACTGTTCCCAGCCCATCCTTATGGCCCCAAACATTATCCTCTGACCCGACTATTTCTTCCAGTCCTCACACTTAGCTTCCTCCTGTTCTTGAGGAAGAATGCAATTCAGTGACAAATGGCAATACATCAAGTGTGCACACTACAAATAGAGAGGGTGAGGTTTCAAATACTGTTGTTAATAAACACTCTATGGTTACTAGAAGTAAAAATGGTTTGTTTAAGCCTAAGTTTTGTAGCTTCTTGTGAGCCTACTAATCCTTCTGCAGTTCTTATGGATGATAACTGGAAGAAAGCCATGGCTGATGAATACCTTGCATTATTGAGAAATCAGATATAGAGGTTGGTACCACTTCCTACTGGTAAGCAACCTATAGGATGTAAGTAAATCTTTAAGATTGAGGAGAATCTTGGCGGAAGTATTAACAAGTATAAAGCTCGGCTCGTGGCTAAAGGTTTCCATCAAAGGGCAGGCTTTGGTTTTACTGAAACGTTTAGTCCCGTCGTTAAGCCAACTACAGTCAGGATTATGCTTACAATTGCTCTCTCGAAAAATTGGAAAATTCGGTAAATTGATGTCAATAACGCTTTTTTGAATGGTACTTTGGTTGAGGAAGTGTACATGCAGAAGCCTTTCGGTTTTGAAGACCCTGACCATCCAGATTTTGTTTGCAAGCTTGAGTGATCATTGTATGGTGTTAAGCAAGCTTCTAGAGCTTGGTTTGACAAGTTAAAACTCACATTGGGATATACCTTGATACAACAACTTAATCAGCTTGCCTCAAAAGATTTGGGAGAGTTGGATTATTTCCTAGGTATACAGGTCACGAGAACTGCCGATGGAAAATATGGAAACAAAGTAGAGTGAGAAAGAATCAAATTCATTGATATTTGATTAATTGTTTACATAACTATAAATACACTTGACATATATCAACGGTTACATATTGTTGCAAATGACTCCAAAATTACATTACGAAATTATAATGAAATACACACTTGTTAAGTTGTTGATCGAACACACTTGAAAAGTTGAAAAGTTCGACATGTACAACATTATTGAAAATATTTAACCTATGTCAGTCAAATATCATAAAAAATATCAACTTATAATTTTTATACTAAAAAATTAAATTAATATAAAATATACTGATTTAAATACATAATAGTTAAATTTAAAAATTATAATTTTTACTGGGATAGTATTTGGAATGGAAATATAGAATCGCGATTATTTAGTGATTGACCCCATTATTTGAAATGCCTAAGTATATACAGAAATTTATAGACTTTATTTCAATTGAAAAGAAAAAAATCTACAGCTACAAAGAAATTCTCAATTTAATTGAGGAAATGCATAAAGAGAAAGAAATAATGTTATGCTCCCTGCAATTTTAAACATATTATGTTCGAAGTAAAATCCTAAATCAATTATTGCAAACTATTATTTTTTTCTGCGAATCGTGATTTCTTGCACAATTACTATAATGATCGACAACGCAACAAAACAAACTCAAACGGATTCATCATAAAATGGAAATCAAGGGATGTATAGGACCTGGGCACAACACCAAAAGTCACACAAGCGATGTTCCAATAAGAGGGGAAAAAATTAGAAGTTAAATGAATAAGCACAGAAAAGTTGCACCCCATGCAGTCATGAGAGGATGAAGGAAGAAAAAAGAACATATTTAGAGTTTTCATTAGAACAAAAAGGTACTTCAACATTTATATTTGGTATCATTTAATTAACTTTTATAATTTGGTGATCCTAGATTACTATTTTTCAACTAATAGAAAGTGTAATTTTTAGACTAATATTCTTATACATCCCTACTTCCATAGACAGAGCCATGATTGACCCAAGGGGCACATTGGGCCCCAAGAGTATTATACATGTAAATTCATGTTGAGAACTAAATTTTATTGTGTCTTTAGTGGATAGGTTTTTGGTGTTTTGCCCAAAAAGCCCCTTGATTGAAACTTTTTGACTGCAAAGTTTGTCTTTAACTAAATTTTAGGTTTCCTATGTGCAGATTTATTCATTATACCATAAATAAGTTTTGGGTTTCCTACATGTAGATTTCTTATTTATTATAGGCTTAATTGCGAAAATAAACACCAACTTTCATTAAATTGCAAATTTAATATAATTTTTGTAAATTTTATAAAATAAATCACGAACTTATAATTTTGCAATTTCAATCATTAGTCATTTTTCACAGATAAATTGTCAATGTGTATAGCTATTTATGTCATGTAATGCGATATATGATGTTATGCTGAGTTACAAAATAAAACAAAAAAATAATTAATGAAATTACGGATCAAGTTGTTCTTGATTAGATCGGAAATCGCGACGAACTTGTATTCTCACATTGATACCTAATTTCTCATACCTTATTGATTACTTGATACTAAAATCACTTATCTTAGAGAAAATAATCGCAAATAAAAAATTTATGTTATCTTTGTGATAAAGCGAAAACTAGTTTTATGACTCACACAACAATTTTTAGTCCATATAATTAGATAATGCTCATTGCATTAGTAAAGAAAAAAAATGATTCGAGTTGAGAAGAAAAATCTATTACGACTTGTCCAATTATGCACCACATGATCCGGATTTTTATTACTATTTTTTTAATTTTTATACCAACATAACACCCTACATGGTGTAAATAATCAACATATTGAGAATTTATCACTAGAAATTGGTTGATGATTAAAATTGCAAAACTTTGCTAAGTTCATGATTTATTTTATAAAATATGAAATGTTATGTTAAATTTGCAATCCGGTGAAAGTTCGTGTTTTATTTTGCAATTATGCCTTTATTATACCATATTTTGTCGTTAATTAACTAAATTTTGGGGTTTATATGTGTAGATTTCTTATTCATTATACCATTGCCATGTTCTTTTCTAATAGTTGTATATAATTTTTGCCTCATTAAATTTGTATATATATTAATTTAATATTTTGGAGGCTAATCTATAAACCCTATTTTAGAAGATAATATTTTTAGCTCAATTACAATACAAAAATAGCCTTATTGAGATTTGCTATTTTTTAACTAATTATTGTGTTTATTGTATATTTTGTTTTTTAAATTTATTTTTCACTATTTAAAGAAGCATATTTATTAAATGCGTATAGAATTTGAAGAAAAAACTATAATTTTCATGCATATCTGCAACATGAAGTTGAAATAGAACAAATAGAACAAAGTTATACTTTACATGTTTAGAACATGAAAATTAAATATAATTTAACTTGACCACTAGATTGTTCTTCAAGGTTCATTTTATATGTTTTTGTTTGTAACATTTCTAGAAGAAATTTTCTAAAATGACAATTATTTTAAGATGGAGTAAGTGCATTTTATCATTAGATCTTGTTTGGCAGCTAAGGCAATATTCTTTTAAGAAGTGTTTTCATTTGCTTCAACTTTTGATGATGCAATTTAAAGTAGAGTGTAGTGAAATTAGTTAGAATAAAAGTTTTTTAGTTAAATCTAAATGTTGTGGTGTTTGGTATTTGAGTAATTTTTAGTTTAAAAGTGAGAAAGAAGAATTTTGTTATAATGACAGGGAGTACTTAAAAGTTGAAAAAAGCATAAAACCCCTGCTTTCTAATTTTGGCAGAAAATATTTTTTCCTTAAGCACAAGTTGTATGTCTCAAACAAACTTGGGCAAAACACCCCTAGTATGTGCTGATATGTGAACTACGTGGACCAATGAACTTACGGGCCTTGTATGTTACCATATTGAGCCCTTCTTGTTCTTGGAGAAGAAAAGAAAAAAGAAAAAACAACAATGATTTGCTTTGTCTGTAGACCTTTTCCGAAAAAGTTGTGTTATGAGCATCTTCACTGTGCTCTACGGTTGTAAGATCTGTGAGTTTCTCCTCATGTCAACGGTCTATGCTACATGCTATTGAAAGTTCGAAACTTGAACCAAATAATAATATGTAAAGTGCTCCAATCACATCATGTTCCTGAACTATAGTTTTCGTGCAAACTAGATAAAATAATATTTAGAACAGAATTATTGAGAAAATCCCCTAGGAACTGTACCTATTTTGTTCGAAATGCAACCGTATATTTAAGCTATAGTATGTCATTGTACAAAACGGTAGTAAGTACTCTGCTCTAAGAATACAACGCTGCAAAAAACAATTCAACAATTTATATCCCCACCCCTTTCATCTCCCAAAGCACAGGCAATACAGCCACCACGCAATCACTGCCTTTTACCCATCACTTCACCAAAAATGGGAGAGAAATGACGTCAACATGACATAATTCCGGACCTCAACCACCATCCTCGGATGTACAACCAAAAAAAGGCAGGTGAATAAATATAACAATATCATCAAACGGCAGTTTCATTCGGTGGGACAAGTACACTTCCATCCTGGATAGGGCTACAGCTACCTTTTCCGTATTTCTCTTTCAATTTCTCCAATTCTTCACCCGGAAAGACCTCTGACTGCAAAGACGGGGAAATGTTATTAACGTGCAACCAAGTTAGTTGCCAAAAGCTGTCTCCTCCAACTGGGTCACTCGGTACAAGAATTCCACTAGTCTTCATCACTAGGAGTGTGTTCTTGAGAAGCTCGGGGACTAATTCGTGGATCTTTTCACTCCGTTTCCCTCTGAATCTTATCTTCATGTATCTCTCCATACAACTAAGAATCTTAATCCAGAGTTGGCAGAATGAAGTTGCCTGAGAAAGATCAACCAGGGCCTGTAGGAAAGCCTTACTCATGAGTTTTAGGGATAACAACATGGACCCTTCCATGCTACGATAGTCCTTAGGAGATTGTTGCTGGGCCATTTCCGGTAATTCATCGAGCAATGTGAAGATAATGAGGTCAAAACACTGGAGCCATAGATCAGTTGGTATATGAATTCCATCAACCCCCGTTAAGCATCTCTGTAATAGCGTGATCGCGTGATTCCTCACCTCTTCTCTTTGGTCTATGCATACTTTCCTCAGTCCCTGTACAAGCCTCATCCACATTTCGAGGATATCCTCGGAAAATTTTAAAGCAGCCTCCTCGCCTGCAGCTTCCTTAGTCTTGTAAAACCACGTGACCAGACAAACGACCGAACCAGACATCAGGTCCAAGGACTTGACAGACCGATCAACGTTGCCTACTCGAGATTCGGCAAACTGCCTGGCAGCATTGACGCACAGCACGTAGTTTGCGGGTGAGAGGTGGGCTCCCTCGGACATGATATAAGACAGAGTTTCGAACCCAGCTTCAGAAGCTTCCGGATGCCTAGCTGTGATGGAAAGTAAAGATACGATTGTCCGCCAACCCATGTGAGATCTTATCTGCATTGCATTTGCTTTAACAAGATGCATGACTTCCTGCGTGATTTGCTCACAGTAAGCATCGGCTACCCGAGCATCGAGCTTCAAGACAAGTTGCAGAGACTTGAGAAGCTCATCGGTTAGGTTCTCCTTGTAAGGAAGCAATCGCTGGCATATTCGGATGAGCCCAAAGACAGCCTTCTCTACAAGAGTACAAGGCATTACAGTTGATTGAACAACATTAGCAATATGCTCGTATACATTCTGCCATAAAAGCATGATTCTATCCCGGTTATTCAGAGTGATGGCAATCAGCAATTCTAGACAAAAAACAGCTGTGTCCTCATCTTCCACAGAGTTATGCCCTTTCAGAGGACGTCCACCAGCTAAAACAAGAGCACGGACAAGTTGAGATAAAGAATCCGCTTGAAGAAACTTGCTCTCTGCAAAAATGCTATCAATGTGACAACTCTGTATTGTCTGCAGAGTACGTCGACGAGCAGCAAGCTGTTCTTCTGAGGGTTGGGGCACAGTTTCTTCTGCATCGAGTGATAACAGTAGGCTAAATCGGCCCATAAGCCCAGATGATTTTCTAGCAGGAACTGGCGCCTGTGATAGGGGTGACTGAGTAGCCAATGTCTTTTTGTGATCATTATCTGGAGAAGATTCCAAATCATCAGTAGCATCACTGGCAAGACGTGCAGGAAGAAGGCCTAACTTGTGCAAACTCAAGATACAGTCCAGTATGTTTCTCCAGCCTGACCGGATGTTGTCACTATAACGGTTCGCAATGGTGAAAACTGCTACAGTTGCCATCTTAGCTTTTATGTCATCCCCAAAATAAAGAATTGATCTCTCATTGAAAGATGGATTTAACAAGGTTGTAAATTTGCACAGAGATACAACCAAATCATCCAATACTTCACCCAAATTATACGAGGCTGAAAGTTTAGCGATGGCCAAGTATCCATCAATGCATGACTGCAAAACATCTTCCTGCTCTGCATGATCAAACACCACAGATATAGCAGCAATCGCAGGACCGGACAAAATGACAAACATGTCATAGTCAAGGTGGGGCCCAGAATCAGATGCAATATATGGAGATGTATGTTTTGCTTTGTGTACAAGACCAATCCAGTGGCTTCGTGTCAGAACTGCAGCAGCGCCTCCTTGATCCGGAATCATACGAATTTCATTTTCACAGATGGAGTGATAAAGCTCGGATAGGAAATCTCGAGGAAGATCATTTCCACCATTGATTTTCCGATTGTTCCGAATAAAGTCATCCTCAGTCATCTTCTTCTTGACCTGTGCATTGTGTTGATCTGTGTTCAGCATTATTAAAGAGTATGACAGCAGAAGAGCAGCATCCTTGTTGACCAAAATATCAGGTGATTGCTCATAATAGCTCTCTGAAAATGCTTCAAGAACTCTCTGTATCTTCTGGGATTCTCCAGGCAATCTGAAAGTTTCCAAGAACACGCGCAAAGCAGTGTCCAAATTCATGTTCCGGAAATCAAATGTCCTAGCAAATTCATGAAGAACCTGTATACAGAATTCATCATGACTTCCTAGGAAATCCCCAATAAGACTTTTATCTAATCCCATTGTATACCTGAAGAAACTTGCTACACTTCGAGGATCCAGTTTGTCAGGCAACAATTTTAGCCCCTGAAGAAATTCGAGACCCTTCTTGGGATCCCTGTTGAAGTGATCGACACCAATCATCAACTTCCTCTTGATGTTTTTCATATTATGAGCAAATGGGACCCAGAGATGAGGGTCACCATAATCATCGCATCTGAGAGTCCAAAATGAACTATATTCCACAAGTACTGAGGAGGCTTCCCCTGAAATTGATGAATCATGTTCTGTTCTTTCAGCCATGCCTTGAACTAAAGCAATCAGACCATCCAGAGCAAGAGTGTTCATGGCTGATAAAGGACTGTTAACTGGAAACGCATTCCTTGATAACAGGTTGGCAAGGCCTTCGAACACATTGCCACAGGATATGTCACAATCATAATTAGCATACAACTCAGTAACAAACATAGGCTGCCTGCAGAAGTCAATAAGAGCTTCCATAGCAACCTCCTGCTGTTGGTAAGAAGCTCCATACTTACTTTGTGCAATCCTCAACAACACATTGGATATAAAAGCTTCAATCTGTAGTTTTAATTTAGTACGCAGATGGTGATAAAGATTGAGAACTATGCTGCATACCGTTGTAAGAATTAGTGGACTCATTGACAAACCAAACTGCATCAGATTGTAGAACAGTTCTTCCTGTATCAGAGATAATAATTTAGGATGATTCCCGAAAGAGGCCCCACCCAATTCTATGGCGGAGTTGATCAAACCTAAAGCAAATAGAGGAACATCTTCATGATATGCTATCGGGTTAGACCTGGGACCAACTTCTATGTTCTCCATCACATTTAGAAGAGAGCACAAGAAATGGAATATTTCCACCATGGCTGGGACACCATAAGGATCCATCATTGACGAATCAACATCTAATGTACTTCCCTTACCATGAGAATTCTCAAATTTTTTATTTTCAGATTCTGCAGAAGAACTGTCAGCATTTGGCTCCCCCTCAACAATGCAACTTTGTGATGCTGCATTATCCTGCAATGGACATAGGTGCATCAGAAATGAATAACATGGCATGCTTGGAAGTTACAAAAATGGATTGGCAATATCTGGTTTAATTATTTTATTTGGAGCAAACCAAACAAGTAGTTAGAAAATAGTCATTTTTTAGCAACCACTAAGTTCCATGCATAATTTGCCCAGACAACTCTTGAAGTTCTTCAAGAAATGAAGGAAATCAAACCACTTTAGGAACCACTTTTTAACAACTTTATAAACGTGATCAACCTAGCCTTGATGTTAACACATCATCTATTATATTGCTAAACTATCTTTGATTCCTCGTTCATTAACAAGTAAATACAAAATTCATTCTCCTATCCTACTTTATCTAAAATCTCTAAATTTGCATCTCCAGAAAGATGTATCAACTTCTTTTTTTCTTTTTCTCTTTGGTTGGTATCAACTTTTTTTTTTTTAATAAAAGAAACATAGATTTTTATTAAGGGAAAAGGAAGTACAACAAAGATTTAGAAAAAATAAAGGGGCAAGGGATCCATCACTGTGTACAATGAAATCTATAACACACATTATTATGGAGGCATAAGCACACTACAGTTGTAGAAACCCTCACACGAAGGAGCACAGTTCCCTTACCTCTATATTAGGAGAAGACTGCTCCCCATGTTTCATTTCAGGCCTTCTATGTTCCAACTCAGGGAGGTGCGAAAATATACACCGGACAAGTTCATGCATAGTGTGGCGGGATATCCTTTGCAGCAGTTCACTTTTAGCGCTTGCTTGATGAACAATTCGGAAGCATGTATTCACTATGCTACATACATGATGGTTGTTCAAGTTAATTGATGCTTTACTTTTCATGCAAGCCAAAAGAACTTGCAGAATCTTCATCAGTACAACTTCTTCAGATGCCGGGTCTGTGACCTCAAACCGGCAGCTTGTCACAGCGTCAACAATTAGGTGTAAAGCATTATCAACTTTCACGGTTTTTAAATCAAGTATCTGTAGATTTAAGATTTTGTAAACGGATGACAAAGCAACACCAGTGATTGGTGCACCAGTCTCATCAGATTTAATGACTTCCAAAAATGGCTGAAGGTACAAAACCGGATCAATGGTATGCCAATAGTTTTGCCAGGAAAAAATCTTCTTCCGAAGTTCCTTGAAGGATATTATCAGAGAATGCTCTATCTGCTCATCATCAGAGGAATAATGCACTCCCCATCTGACATTTCTCCTCATCACAGCCAAAACCGCGCCAATCTCCGAATTCAACATACAGGCTAAAGCTCCACCAGAAAGATTTAACAAACAGTTGGGCTGCTCAACGAAGCCATTGGCTTCGTTCTGCAGATTTAGCAGACTCATTGTTTGTTTCTATACTCCCACAAACTTATGCCTATAAAACATATATGACGATAGCCCTGCAGCTCCACTAATACTTCATTCACAATTTATTTGGGAGTTGATGAGCGCCTCTGTATGAATCTTCTGAGATGGAATATATAGGTCAGAGACTGCAAGTTAGACACCAGAATATGCTAATGTAATAAATCAATTTTATTCCATACAAGTACATTCAAAGTATAGTTAAACAGGGAATTGGTATGCAGAAAAAAAGGAGGATTGCAGAGTTTCTCAATTGGAATGAATATTATATGTCAAAATTTACCTCATTCCCTAACCAAAACGAATTATTGAAATCATAAGAGCACAAATAATATGTACCAAGCGGCAAGTCCTGGCAGCCTTGACTTTGTTTCTTTAAACAATCTCAGTCCAACCAGCTAAAACGAACTATTCATCTTAACTGGTTAAGTTCTGCTATTGAAAGGGTACTCAAAGCAGAAAATTAAACTTGCTAATGAAAACCTATAATTTAGTTATCTGTACATGTTGCACGAAAACATTACGATTTCCTTTCATCTCACATCTAGAATCATTCAACTCAAAATGGGCGACTGCAGTCATACGTAAAGACGGATCTTAGTATTATGCATAGGAGTAGAGAGCTTCCTACCAAAACAATATTAATCCCTAAGTAAATTGTAATATAATTGACGTCATTTTCCCATCAACAGACTGAAATCACCCCACTCCTGCAACATCCCATCAACAAACAAAGTTTCACCAAAAGTTCCTACTTAAATCGCCTAGTGAAGAAAAAGCTAATTTCCAAACCCGATTACGTACCAAACAAAATATCAGCAAAAGATCCACATCAAACATGGCTACATTTTCCTGATATAAATCAAACAAATAAAAATAGGAAAAGGAACTACAGTAGATGGATCTAAACCAATAACAGCAAAATCAAACACCGAGATAAATCGAAAGCAAGATCTACCACAGCACATCTCAACTAATCAAATGCAAAAAATACACAATCAATTGGAAGTGAAAGCGTATGATTAACAGTTAAGCAAATGAATCCAAAATTCACGAACCGAATTGACGTAAACCGGAGAAAGAAAGTACCAGTGGATTGAAGATCCAAGATGAGTTGGAAGATGTGATTTTCTCTCTCCGCAGGATATCGTCGCCTGCTGCCTGCGGTGACGGAGGCGACAATTGTGGCGAATTGAATTAAAAAGTTTTGGCGCAGGATACTATTGGGATTCGAGAAAGCACGTTGATGAAATACGTTTTGTGTGCCTTCGAACCCAAAAGAACAAAAATAAATTTAACACAAAAATGTTAAATGAAAGCTATGTTGGCACTGGCATAAATCACATGTTTTTCCCTATTCCACTCGTATTTTCACTAACAACGAAAACAAGAGAAGAACCAACTTTCAACTTTATATATATATATATATATATTTTGCTTCAAAATTCATGCTTCAGTTTCATAATCCAATATTTATGGTGTACGGATTCATAAATTTATAATTTAAGTTTAAATTTATCATCTAAGACTAAGATTAAACTTTTCAATTAAGTTATATTTCTATTTCATGATTTACGAATTCATGATCTATTGATTCACAAACAGAATTAGTGGTTCATTAAGTAGACTCTTTATTTTAACGTAGAATTCAAAGTTAAATACAAAAAATAGGACAAATGATTTGATTTGGTTTGCACGGTTCGCACTGACTGGTTTGGGATTGAGTTTTCTCGCAGATTTCAACTGGACAATTCCACATAGGGATGTATATAAAACGAACTTTTTTTTTTCATTCGTAGTTCGAATTCAAATAGCCTTATTTGAAAATAAAAATTCGAATATGAATATGAATCAATTTTATTATTCGTATATATTTTAAATATAAATACGAATATTGTGTTTTTTATATACGATCTGAATTATATATATATATACATATATATACATTTTCAATTCGTAATTTGATATGCAAAGTTAATTAAATGTACAATATTATTTGTGGTTCTGCCAAGATATTTTATACAATTAAATACAAGTATTCGAATTTATTAGAATATGTTTGGGTGTTCTTCTTAATTCGTATTTGACTTAGAACTTATTTATTTATTATTATTGTTGTTGTTGTTGTTGTTGTTGTTGTAAAAGCATGTGATGATATATTCAAATATGAATATTCGAATTATTTCACATTATTAAATTATGTTTAGCGAACCGAATACGAATTAGAAATAATATTCGAAGACAATTCGAATCAAAATATAATATTTTTTAAAATTTACGAATATAGATCGACTATACCGATATTCGATTCAACTTGATTGACTTCATATACATTCCTAATTCCACATACAACTAAGGGAATTGTTTGCAATATTGGATATAAAATTGCTTATCAAACGTACTTTAAAGTATATTGGTGTTTGTCAACTCTCAACTTCTAGTCTTCAACGTTTTTTTAATTATGTTACTATTACTTTATTTTCCAACACTGATATATACAAAAAATTTATAAAAATTAATTCAAATCACTTATTTAAAAACACAATTATTTATAAACACCCCTTAAATATTTCTACTCACGGCCATAATACAACTGCTATTATACCCTTAAAAACCAAACACCCAAAGTGTCTTGCACAAACCTATTCGGAGCCAATTCAAGTTTAATGTTTTTGACATGTCACTTCAAGTTTAATTGGGATGTTTGGTTGGGGTAGGCCCAAACCCAAATCGGTTGGGCCAATCCAACCCACATATTTGTCTAAGCATGTTGCCCCAACCCCTTCAAATTCTAGGGTTGGGGCACACTACCTACTCCAAAGCGACGCCGGCATGCTCTCTCTCCCACTTGATGAGAGATAAAGAGCGAAAAGATAGGCCCAATTATTCTTCATCTTCCCAACCATTCCTTTACCCCGTCATTCCCCTCTCTCTCTCTCTCTCACTCCAGTGTACAGAAAACCTCCATTATTTCTTAGAAAATAAAATCTTAGGAGATCTCCCTTTTGTGTTGTTGCTTCAATTGATTGCTAGATGGGTCCTCTTCAACATTTGTTTGACTGAATTTAAGTCCCATATATGTATCCTGAACGAACCCATGTGTGTCATTTTTACTTTGTTATAGTTGTTTTGCTTCTCTGCATAAACTTTTGCAGAGATTCTCTGCTTTGTTACTGTTGTTTGTGCTTGACCAAAGACGTAAATTGGAGGGTTCTTCTTTTACTTAATAAGATGTCTTGTTTTTTATGTAGTGTTGAGTTGTTGAGAATTTATTTTGTTCTGCGAAGTAGGGTTTGTGGTAGATATTTTTGTGTTATAAAATCAGATCTCCCACAAATGAACCCACCTCTGCTGCTGAATCCTCTTCCGCATGTTCCCCCTATTTTCTTTGCTAAGAAGAAAATTAGTAAATCCCCTCACCAATCCACACACTGTGCACAGTTCGTTCATTTTGGCCATATTCCCTTCAGTTTCAGAAGAGGAAGAGTTGTTCCTGCGATTTGTGTTTGCCGGTTGAATCGGGATCCAGTTGTGAAACCCTTACTCTTCTCCCCCCCCCCTCCCACCAAAAAAAATGTGCCTTTTTTCTTATTGTTCAGTTCTTTGTTGGATTTTTTTTCATTATTGTATTTCAATGTTGTGATTACTTGCCTTATGGAGTTGTGAGACTTTAGTTGATCGATGTGTTTTTTTGTTTGTGTAAAACTGGAATTAGCCTAGAAAAATGAGATAAATATACACATATTATGTGCTTGTTTTGTTGTACTGTGAGAGCGTGAAATTTTTGGGACAAAGACAATGTCCATAGGACTCGAGTCTTGTGTCTCCTGTCTATGTATATTGTTGTTAAAGTAGGTGATACTTGCACCTGTTTTGATCTTCCATAGTGTTGTAAGTCTGTGGAAGTAGAGATGTAATGCAGAAAATTAAAAGCAATAGTACCAATGGTTCACCATAAATGGGTTTTTTACACCCTTTGAGTATACAGATTAAAACACTATCCCGAGGTCCGACCATTGGTTATGTTTCTATTTGTATCTATGTTTATCTGTGGAATTGTTATGTTTGGTCCTGTTTTTTGTACCAAACACATTGGGAAAGATAAGGGCATGTCTGATCTCGTAAGGCACCACACCCAAGTCATTCCTTCGGGTCATATGTGATGCATTTTCTGTTTCTATATTTGATGTCTATGTAGATTCTTTTTTAGGGTTCTTGTTGGGCCAGAAAATGTATACTTTTTTGCAATCTTGTATATAACAAGGGAAATGGAAATAATTTGCTCTCTTGATGTATGAATGTGGTTTAATACCTTGTGTGGTTGGGGTCAGTTTGTGGGTTTAGTGTCTTCAGGTTTGTGTGTGTGTGTGTGTTTGTTGAAGGATTGAGTCGTGTGGTGTCTAACAGAAATTCGGGTTGCTTAATGTTAAGTGGCAAATTAATTGCTAAGATGACTATCGAGCAATCCCGCATATTGATAATAATTTTTTTTAAAAACAATCTGGCTTAGAATGTTGAGGGTTGTAATTTGTCAATTTTGAATTTTCTGGATTTTGTAGTCAATTGTTGACGGTAGAATGACTATAATGTAAAGTTACGCATAATTTATTTTATATTTTTCTGATTTTTTTTTTTAATTTGTTGTTCGACTTTTGTAATTCGATCTTGTACCTTGATGTAATTCTGTTGTTACTTTGAAGTGTCTTAATCGATTTGTATTATAGATTTGTTTCATCCTCAACGAATAAATTGATTGAAGATATTTAATCCGATTTTTGGGAAAAATTGGAGGAACCATGACATGGATTCTTGCATTAATTTATTTTGTCAAAGTAAACTGATAAGTAACAGACAAAGAACAACAATATGTTTTTTTTTTTTTTTTTTTTTTTTTTTTTACTTTCAAATCTTGAATCTCGAAACTGATAATGGCAACAGGTACCCGACTTTTGTTTTAGAAAATTACATATTATTCCATTTTTTTTCTTATCAGCAAGTGAAATTTATTGGAAATATCTACTACTTGAAAACTGAAAAATGCCAACATGATACTCCAATTAGAAAATATTTAAAAGGATTAAATAATTTAATTTTTAATACGACCAGACTTAAGTGGCTAATAGAAATTATTAGACAAAGTAAAATACATTGTTCCGGATAAACAAAAAATTTCACGACTTAAAAAGAAAAAAAAAAAAAAAAAAAAGAGTTCTAAATATATTCCCAGCTTAACTACCAGAGCTTGAACTGGTTGCTCAATAAATTTGTAGGAAAATGAGTCTTTTTGCTTATGGCGGAATAAGAACACATATAATAAATATTTTTTTGCAACAATTTGAAATTATGAATGCATATAAATAAATGAAATTCGTCGTTACTCAATAAATTAATATTACCTTGACTGATTTGCTACTCTGATTATTGGTTACAAAATCGATCATTTGCAATTGTTGGTCCTCATACATGCACTTCGACATGATAACTATTCTCCATGGCCTCCTGAGGGTAAGTACATCAGTTCAGAAAAAATGAAAGGTAATGCCTCCTAACTCGTTAACTCGATTCCTGATTCAAGGCTTTATCACCTTGTCGACATTGGATACTCCAACTATGAGTGCTTTCTTGCCCCTTACATGGGCACTCGATACAACCTCCCAGAATTCAACAACAGTGAGATTCAGTCATCTAACTATAAAGAATTCTAACTATAAAGAATTGTTTAACAATCGACATTCCCAACTCCGGAATTGTGTTGAGAGGGCATTTGGGATCCTAAAGAGCTGATTCCCTATCCTTAGTCATGGGATGCCAAGCTTCAAAATTAAAATCAGAAGAAGATTGTCATGGCGTGCTATGGCGCTACATAACTGGATCCGCCAATCGGGTTACCGAGACGATCTCTTCGGAGGGGAGCACAACACTTTGACCTTGACACACCCTTATTTTTTCTGAGAGGCGCTTCCCGACGCAACCGGCTCTTGCAACACAAGCCGCATTGTGTAATAATATTGCAATTGCTATGTGGGACGACCATCTTTCCCAGAACGATTGACGTTTGGCTTTACATCCTTCAGATTTATTGTGTTTTGATGTTTTTTTACAAGCAATTTGAATGACATCTACTGGCTATCTTTATTACATGGATCTTTTTGTTTTATTTAATTAGTGGATGTACAACCTTTGGATATTTATTAAGTTATCTTATTGGTTTGTATTAATTTGGTACTGCTGCGTTTGCTATATGAAACTTGTATGGTGCCTTTAACTCTGATGGTTGGTAGAATGCATGATCTTTTTTTTTTTTTGCAGGGTGTAATGAGAATAAAAGAGTTACCTAAATTTGGTGTAAAACTCGGAGCTAATACCCTAATTAATTGGGTTTTTTTTGTTAAATCAACTAAATTTGTGTATATTGGTCGAATTGACTTGCATTGTATTTTCGATATGATGACACGTACTATGCTTAGTTTATAAAACATATATAGGCCACGACTGGTGGCCAGGTCTACATGGTCCCCTGAAAATGAGGAAATCTTCTTTTATCTACTCTACCGCGAGTTTGTGAACAATCTGCCATTCAGGATACCGTTCTCTAATCACGTGTTTCCTAATATCGGGCCAGGACTAAATGTTATGACTATCGGTCCATTCGTTTACCGTCTAAGACACATGAGAACCAAGTTGAAAGCTATAAAGTAAGCTTCAAGTATGTTGTACAAGGTGCTAAACTACAGTGGAATGGGCTGGGACTCAGTGCTAGAGACTGTGATAGGACCCATCGACGTCATGGAGCAACTCTTCTAGGTCTTGTAAAGAATTTCATTCTTATTTCCCAATTTGTTATTACCTGGAATGCAATTTAGTATAAATAAAGTGATGTATTCGTTGTAGGAACATCTAGATAACCGCGGAATAATTGATCGAGGCCAGCAATGCTTCTACATGTGCGCGAACATGTTCATTGCCTTGGAGAATTGCATGGGCGTAGTCTAGGCGATGGAGGGAGTTGCGGCTACACAGAAGTGTCGGGCACTTATGTGACTACAAAACCCTCACATATCCCAGATGTTCTTGGTACTGACCCCGTGAGAGAGAGAGAGGAATGGATGACCTCTTACACTTTAATCTTTAAACCAATCATCAATAACAACCTCTTACACACATGACATCACACTTTATAATTAAATAATATATCCTACACTACAACCATTCAAAGAAACATCACATTTTCACTTCCCCAGCCAACAGTAACCCAGTCGCGCTCAACTCTAACTAAACATACCCTTTGATTTTAGGGGAAATACAGATATAGAAAAGGAAAGCATATCACGTAATTCCACATTTAGTATTTTTAGTATATTGAAGAATCCACAAATAAACATAAAAAATCTCTATAAATACTAAAAAGAATATAAAAGGGCAACTTCCATTTTATAAGTTGTTTACAGACATTAAAGCCATGATAATTAGGAGTAAAATAGAAAATTTATTTATAGTAGACACGAGAAAAATTTAGGTTGCATTACTCAACTTTTTATTCCTACTTAAGTATGACATGTTTATTAATCTCTCAACACTTTTTTTTCTTTTTCCTTTTTGTTTCTTAGAATCGCTCTCAATCTCTAAAGATAAATACAAATGTTTTTTAGGATTAATATCAAATCAAATTATAACTAAAAGTATAAGTGTCTTTTCACTTTGGTACCTAAATTTAAGAAAGTTTGGCCACCCAAAGTCCATGAATTTTATCACATTGTCACCTCTAACATCTTTTTCCGGTAAAAGTTCAAATTCTTCAAGCGTATTTTTGTAATTTCCCTAAATTAAAGAGATTATAAAAATCTGTAAATTTATTTTTAAGGTATTTTAGCCATTTCCCTAACAAAAATATTTTATTATCTTAGAATTACTTTTAAAGTCTGCATATTATTTTCAGAGTCTAAAAATAAATTTAAATATCTGAAATTATAAAGAAATTGCAGAAATTATTCAAGAATTTTAAAATTTTCTTAAAGAAGTTAATAATAAATATAGAAGGTACGAATATTATTTAAAAATTGGAAAATGATTATTTAAATCATGCGTATGGAAATCCTTAAATTGTTCAGTTGAATATATTTCATAAAATATGATCTTTTTAAAATAAAAATATTCTTGAAAAATATATTTTAAATAATTTAAAACGTATTTATAACATTACTAAACAATTTGAAAATTTTAAAAATACTTTTCATTTTTACTATAATTATTTTTAGTGATTTATTAAAATTCCATGATTTTACAAATAGTTTAATGATTTTTTTAAATAATTTGTATATTTTAAAAAATCCGACTTTATGAAATAATGTTGAGTTTCTAAAAAATAATTTCATCTCAATATATGATTTTGAAATTTATTTTCTATTTTTTATTAATTTTTATATATTTTTATTATTTTTATCTTTTTAAGAAAACGTTAATTTTTTAATATTAATTATAAAAAAATTGAAACAATTCTCAGAATTTTAAGATAATTTTAGAGCTTTAAAATAATTTTCAGATTTTTTATAATCATTTAAGAATTTTGAAATATTTTTTTGGAAATGACTGAAATTTCTTTGAAAATGAAATTCTCACGAGAAAAAGTCACTAGATGTGATAACGTGATAAAATCGTGAGATTCGAGAGACCATAAAAAAAATACCTTGGATATCAACGTAAAAAGACATTAATACTTCAAGCAAAGTGATGTTATATTTTTTGTGATACATTGAAATTTAAATATGCAAATACATAATGACATCATACATTTAACGAAAATAAGTTATTAATAATTATTGTTGGAAACGTCAAAGAACAATATAAAGTGGGCATATGCACTAAGTAGTTCTATTAGAAGTATCCAACAATGATCGATAATGAAAAACTAACAACCACAAATCAAGCCCCCCTCCCTCCCCCAATGCAGACTAATTACCCCATCTAAGCAGAACTAAGCGAAGAAAAAGAGGAAACAAACATAACAACAGTAAGAAATTATTGTATCTTATTTTCACTGCAGAACCACCATTGAGCCACTTTCACCACATATCGTTGTCGTCGCCCTTGACACCAGGACCAACAGTAGGAGAGCAGCCCCAATCTACAACAAAACCATTGTTGTAAGTCGACTTGGATCTTGTCCTTCTGCCTTTGAAGCATTGATCCTTAGTCTACGTCTAAACTTGAAGGACGAAAAAGATGCATCCCGAATCTAGATCTATGCAAAAGAGGAGAGGGGTAACCAAGTGCCAACCGTTGTCAGATGAGGAAGAGGTAGGGAGATTATTGTGAAGAGCGAGGGAGCTAGGAGAATTATCAGATTGACCAGGATTCAACGAGAAGTTTTTCTTCGTCTTAGAGTTTTCTATCGTGTGATGCACGATTCAAAATATATCTATTTGTGAAAAAATAAATTAGAGTCAAATAATCTAATAAAATAGATTGAATAATTTATTTTTTTAATTATCTATTAACTTTTTATTGCATTGAAAAAGTTATTTAATTTATTTTTATTTGCAGCCCAAATTCGATTCAAACAGTTCAGCCTGCAATAGATATTCAAATCTAAGCCCAAAAATTAACTAACAAATAATTATTTATTCAAATTTGATATTTTGTACTCCCTTCATCTCACAAAGATAATTTTCTTTGTCGTTTTTTGGATGTCTAAAAAAGATAATCCAGTTTCCATATAAGAGTGTATTACATTCTCTTTTTCCTAATGCAACTTTAGATAATTTAACTTAATATATCATTTTTTTTAACGCCATTTATTTCACTATATTAAATAAAGCTACAACAGATATTTTCAAGTGAATAATAATCAATTTAAAATGTAGAAGGGGAGTTTTTTCTGAGACGTAAGAAGTTTCGAAATATTCAACATAGATATCATATTAAGCATTGAGAGAATATGACTGATTTTATTTGGATGTTGAGAAATACTTTTAAAATGTTTTAGAAAATCACATATGGCTAAAAAATGCCGAACTCAATGGCTAAAGCATGATTTCTACATTTTTTTTTCACCGGCCCATTACCGAGAAGAAGTGGTGTTGCTCTCTTAGGGGTATGTGTATTAACAATATTTTAGTAGAGGTTATAGAGATGGTGTCGCAACATGTGGTGAATTATTTTCAGAGCCTCTTTACCTCTCTTATCAGGCGGAACCGGACTATGAAGATTTACATTTTATATAGGAGACCCCGACACATGAAGATGATAACTTCCTTTGTCAAGTTCCCTCAGCCAAACATATTAAGAAGGCAGCTTTTGATTTATGTGGGAACAATTCTCCGGGTTTTGATGGTTTTCCTGGTCTTTTTTGTTAAAAGGCCTAGAATGTTATTTAGACAGATGTGGTTGCTGTGGTTTCTTGTTTCTTTCGGCATGGACAAATTCCTACATGCCTTAATTCGAATTTATGGTTCTTCTTCCAAAGCATAACCAGACTTCTAAAGTGGATGATTTTCGGCCTATCATGTTAGGGGATTTTTTGTTTAAGTTGGTGACCTGGATCATTACTGATCATCTCGGGAAGGTTCTTGCTAATTTGGTGCCCTCTTTTCAGTTCGATTTGTAGCGGGTAAGAGCATACATCATTGCATTGCTCTTGCCTCAGAAGGCTTCAATTACCAGGATATGCTTGACAGGATGGCATTAAAAATTAACATTCGAAAAGCCTTTAATACTTTGAGCTGGGGTTTTCTTAGGGAGGTTATTTAGCGTTTGGGTTTTGTGCATATGTTGGATGGATCATAGCTATTCTACACTCTGCTCGTATCTCGGTCCTTATTAACTGATCTCTAGTTGGGTTTTTTCCATATTCCCAAGGTGTCAGAAGGGTGATCCTTTATCACCTCTCATTTTTCGCTTAGCCAAAGATGTTTTGGCTCGTTTGATTGATAATGTTATATTCTCGGGGACCTCTCAACCATGCAGACACATAGGGCGCTTAGGGTGCCTCCTTACATATTTTATGCAGACGGCATGGTTGTCTTTTGTCAGACTATGATACAAGTAGTATATGCATGCATTTATGCCGACTTATCCTAGTATTTTGGTAGCATTCGCATACAAAATCGGTGAATATATGTTTATATTGATTATCTTGAGCCGAATAACGGGTTTGCTCATATTTGTAGTAAAAAGGTACTCCCTCTGTCCCGCTCAATTTTGCACGTAGGAACGGACACGTATGTTAAGAAAACTGTGCTTTTTTGCTTTTGCTTTGACTTTTCAAAGATGTTTACCTTAAAAATTAAGGGAAAAATTAATACTCTATATGGGAAAGACAACATTAACAAAGGAAGGGACACCGCCAGAAGCTTTAGAAGTGGAGGAATCAACTGTTCGGGAGGCTATTGAGCATTTGATTGAGAAAGAACAGGTTGGAGGGACATATGAGATTGGAGGGTTATTGACTGAATTGGGTTATGATTAAGAAACAAAATCGGGGCAACTTTTTTATCAAGTCTTGTGTTTACAGCATAAACATAATTTATATGTGTACATTTTGCTTAGGCTGTAAACATGTTGAATGCTGAAATGAAGATCATTCTTCAAGAAATCATTTTGTTGTTCTCTTTTTATTTACCTACACCCTCAGAAATATCTCATAGGGTTAAATTAATGGCCAATTCTATTGACACCACAAAATCCTCTCTCCACACCACTATTTCTTTTTACACCACATCACATATTCATTTTTTATATTTTTTACTTTCTATACCACATTTTGAGACATTTGTACCCTTAGTAATTAAAAACTAAAATCAATTAAATAAAAACATGTTTTGAAAGACAAAAGGCAGCACACCAACGTTCTTTCTCTCATTTCTCAGAATTCTTATGAGCTTTTCGTCTCCCATTTCAGTCTTCAAAAGTTCATTTCTTTGATAAAAAATCTGATAGAAGAATTGAGGAATTATTACAATGGTTCAACGGATAAACACCGAATTAACACGCTGCTAACGTACGAAAACCGCGCACAATTCTAACAAATTTTTTATAACAGTTCGTCCAGCAATGACCGAACAAGATAATATAGTTCGGCAGGTCATGACCAAACTTCTTACAAGCATTCGGTCATAAGCCACCATATAAGCGTTGTACAATGATCGTAACTGGCCGAAATTGTTACAATGGTTCGGCGGATATCCTACGAATTAATACGTGACTCATGTACGAAAATCACCGAAAATTCTAACATTTTTTTTTAATAGGTCGGTCAGCAATGACCAAACAAGTTAATTTAATTTGGCAAGTAATGACCAAACTGCTTACAACCGTTCGGTCATAATCTGTCGTGTTAGTTTTTAAACTATGGTCACTACTGAGCGAAATTGTTACGACGGTTCGACATGTATCCACCGAATTAACGCGTAAGGAGGTACGAAACCTAACGATAATTCTGACCATTATTAACTCTCGTTTATTACACGATGAGTATTAACTAAATTTTTTACAATAGTTCGGCCAGTAATGACCAAACAAGATAATGTAGATCGGCAAGTAGCAGACATAATTCTTACAAGCATTCGGTCACAACCCGCCGTATAAATTTATACATCATGATCACGCAATTCAGTATTCAAATATCGAAAAAAAAATTGCTTTTTACAAAGTAAACTTAAATTTTTACAAACGTTCAGTCATTACTGACCGAATAAGGTAATATGGTTCGGCAAGTATCAGCCAGAATTCTTCCAATCGTTCGGTCATAACCCACCATATGCATTTATATATCATGATAAACGCAAGTCATAAATCTCATCTCGAAAAACGCTGCGTTTTACAAACAATCGTGAACTAAAGAAGATGAAAATATAGTTACGACTTATCTCGGTCGTATCATTATGTTTCTCTTCATCCATGATTGATTTCTTCTTGGAATTATGAGTTTGTATGTGATTTGGTGTAATTAATTGATGAATTAGGGTTTCAATAAACATTATTTATTATTTATTTAAGATTTAAATTGTATGGGGAGAAGTTTAACTTATTTTTCTACATAAATTATTTTTAATAAAAAAATGAGATAAAAAAGGATATTTTAGTCTATTTATTAATGGCTATTTTTGTCCAAAAAAAAAGTGGTGTGAAGAGAGGATTTAGTGGTGTGAATAGAATCCCCCTAAATTAATTCAAGCTACCAATACAAATCCAAGCAAAGACTATAAATAATCAGCCTAAAAATCATCATTTTATTCAAACTACCACTAAATATCAATGCAAAGAAAGGGGCAGCGTATAAATTACCATCTCCCAAAAAAATCATTTTATTTAAGCTACCATCACAAATCCAAGCAAAGATATGGGCAACTTTAAATAATTAGAGTAAAACATAATTTTATTTAAGTTACAATCACATTTCAATGCAAAGGAAGAGCCAACATATGAATTAGCAGATCACCAATTGGATCATTTACAAGTTATTTTCACAGATTCAACCAGTAGCAAAATCCAAGGAAAGACAGTGAGCAGCTTTAAATAATCAAATTAAAACATCACTTTATTTAAGCTACCATCACAACACCATCAACAATAGGGCCCAACCATATAAGTTTCCAGATCCCAAACAACAAACAACCATCACAAATCCAAGCAAAGACATGAGCACCTTCAAATAATTAGATAAAACGTTATTTTATTTAAGCCAGAAACACAGATCCGATGAACTAGAAGGGCAACCAATGAATTTTCAGATCCCAAACAACCAACACAAATCTAAGCAAATACAAGAGCCACTTTAAATAATCAGATCTTTAAACATCATTTTATTTAAGCTACTAGCAAAAACCCAAGCTTAGACACGAAAACCCTAAACTAATTAAGGAAAGATACGTAGACTTGAAAAATAGCCGGAATCCATAGTCCAAGGCAGTGTAGTGCCTCTTCAGTTCATCGGATTTAAACCACTCACACGTTGGAGGAACAACAAGATCCAATAGGAGATTCACTTCCGAAACTGAATAGGGGACCAGATCTAGGCTCGATTTGCCCTAGCACGAAAAAAGGACTCAAATTAACCTCGGGTAACTGAGTTTTGCCTACAAACTATTCTTTCGAATCGTACACGAACTGGACAAACTCCAGAGAATCTTCCATGAACACCCACTTATTACCAAACTGAAGGGATTTTAGGAGAACTAGATCTTAGATCTGCTACTCTTGGGCTTTGATTGTGGATCGAACCATGAAAGATTTAGGGTTTAGGATGAGGATGTATGAACATCGGCTGTGTTCTCAAGAATGGAAGAGAAACAACCAAAGTGAGAGTTAGGGTTAGATGGAATGAGAGCAATAAACGGGTTGGGGATGATAACTGGGCTAGGGAGTGGGTTTGGATTGTGGTAATTTTAGATGTTTGGAAATTAGGATTAGCCCAATTAATTTGTATAATTAGCAAATCTTTGTTTTTAAAATCAGATTTTACTAATGGGAATTTTGTAAATATGTCAAAAACTGAGGGTTTAGTTTGTGAAATTATTTTCATTTTTAGAGTGTGCAAATCTGAACAGGACAGACTGAAACGGAAAGTGTGCAAAACTGAGCGGGACAGAGGGAGTATTGTTTTAGGCTTAAAAGTTTGTTTGGACGAAGTACAGAGAAGAAACAAGCAAGGAAATGGCAAGAACAGTGAAGATTTGGAAGAAGAGGACAGAAGGTTTAATCCGACCGGATGGTTTTATCCAATCCGGCCAGACCATTTTTCGGAAGGAAATAAGGGTAGTGTTTAGAGGACCCAATCCATCCGGACGGGCCGGATCTCTTTGTGCGATCCGGCCTGATACGTCGAGGTTGTCCAAAGAGCTGGTCCCGAATGATTAATCCGATCGGATCACTTTAGTGCAATCCGACCGGATCAGTTAAGGGGGTTCACATATTTTTCTTCCCAAGGACCTTTATTCGGCTTGTTTCAACCTCAACCCTTCCCAACTTATAAATAGGGGTTCTCCAAGTCCAAAAAATAATCATCACATATCATAATATTACACTTGGAGTCTTGAGTTGAAGAGCAAGAAACAAGAGGTGAAGATCGAGATTGAAGATTCCGGATTTAGTCGTTTATTGTTTTAGTTTAAAATTTCTTTCTATGTTTGTCAATGAACATATGTTAGATTTTATCATGAACATGAGTAGCTAAACACATTGGTGTCCTAGGGCTAGGAAGTAGGTTGTTATTAATTATTTTTTTATTATTCTATTTTATTATAGACTCTATTCTACGTTTTTTATCGTATATGCTTGTTCTTGTTTTATGAATAGATTGATTTAACCAATTATTCCATTCTACTTGCTTAATAATTCGACATCTGAGAGGCGAGGGTTATTAATAGGTTTACGACGTATAACATATGTATCGATATTAATTCGAGAGGAGGGATATATCTGTGTAAGCATTGATCTTATGACCCTTTGTAGTTACTTATGTGATAGTTAATCCGAGAGGATAATTATTCAAATGTAATCAACATGTTAGCGTTGTCCGAGAGGAGGGCTAACTAGAGTAGTGATCGCCTAATAAAATTGAACCCTAGGATACGTCTTTTTTATCTGGTTTATTCATTCGTGTTAATTGTTTGCTTTTTTTAGCGTTCTAAGTATTTTATTTACTGTTTTATGCAATCGTAGTTTAATCAATAATCACCTTAATTTAGAGTCTAGATAGGGTTGGATTATTCCAATTAGGGTATTAGATTAACCTAGGATCACAGTCTTTGTGGGATCGACCTTGCTCACTTCTATCTGCACTAACATCGTTCACTTGAGGTCATACTAGGGGTTATAAATAACATGTCAGGCTAACTGACCTAATATCCATAGTCTCATGCACTTTCTCGAGAAATATGCGAGGATTTTTGGTCATCATACTAGCCGGTCGAAGTCAGGGGTGTTCTTTAGATCGCATGTCAGATATCAGACCAATCATTATATGCATAATTTATCTAGTTTCATTGAGGGTATGTATCCTTTTTCTTATCTTGGTGCGCCAACTTTTATTGGGGCTCCTCGTATTTTTTTTTTGTCTCTTGCTGGATTCGATTTTACATAGATTTTCTAGGTGGGCTGGGATGACTTTATCTATATATAGAAGGGTTTGTTTAGTGGAATCTGTGATCTTGGGGACTGTGGTGCATTCTATGATGTGTTATAGTTAGCCTAGTGCCCTTTTTAATAGATTGAATGTGGGTATCTGTAACTTACTTTGGAATGGGGATATTAGTGAGCGTGATATTGGCATTGTTTCTTGGAATCACATCTGTTGTCTGAAGGAGGAAGGAGGCCAAGGGATTAAGTCGGTGAAAGTTGCTATCGGGCATATTTGTGCAAATTAGCATGGGAGATTTTGACAGCTAATGACATGGCTATGAGATTCTTTCATCACCACTTTTTTAAGCCTGATATGACTTTCCGACGGATTTATTAAGTCCTCTATTTAGGGTGGCTTTTATAAAGAAATTTCGTCTCTTTTGGGAGTTCTAGGGTGCTGGCTGGTGAAAATTCTCGTATCTGATTTTGGCTCGACAATTGGTTGGGGTACATCATCGCTGAACGAGTGCACATTCCATTAAATTTGGTTATCTTTGAAGCCAATCGATTGTTGAGTATTTTGTTGATGGTGAGTGGATTTTTCAGGAGGCATTTATTGTTTCTTTTTTGGACGTTGCTAAAGGTATTATCTGTTATCCACTTCTTACTTCTTCCGATAAGCGAGTTTGGAGTCTTTTGAAGATTGGTAATATTATATCTCGTGAGGCTTACTTAGATTTTAGGCCCAAATTACCCTCAGTGAATTGGGGCTCGTAGATTTGGTCCTCTTTCATACTGATAGACAGCCTATTCACACTTAGAGGCTAATTCATAACCATCTATCAACCGTGGTTTTTCCGCAAAAATGTGGCTATGAAGGGCCAACCATATGTTACTTATGTTGGCATTCGGAGGAGTCTTTGGACCATGTCTTCGCCTCTTGCATTTTCACATAACAGCTTTGGCAAAGAGCATTGCATGCCTTCGATGTGCGCCCGGATTTTTCACGAGGAGCTCATATCTTGCTTATTCAGGGGATGTCTTTTACTTTTACGCTGCGATTGGTTGGGCTATTGGGTATGGCGTGTTAATTTAACTTTGGTTATAATGTGAAGGTTGGCGTTGACTTGATAAATGAGTAAGATGTTTGGTGGCTTGGTTTCCATTATGTTTCCCAATGGTAGATACAAATAATATGTTTGGTTGGTGTTGTTAACTTAATGATACAACACTTAGTACCTTAGAGCCCTTACTTAATACTCTATTGCCCTTCCCCCAAAACTCAATTCTTTTTCCAAGTTTCACTATTTTTTCCCAATTCTTATTTCCAATTCCAAGTGTTTTTTAAGAGAGAGCAGTAATATTAAGAAAGCATATCTGATCTCATTTAAATCGGAATTCACATCTAAAATGAAAAAAAAGATTCACTCAAAACTACCTCCTTAATCTCAGAATCCGAAAATAAAATATAGAACTAGATAATATGAAAAATAGTGATTATAAAAGATAGATAGTCATTAGATCTGTAAAACTTGAGATATATCTAACATCTTTTTGCTGTTGGATCCAACCTCGTGATCGCCTTCATGGTCCATTCCCTCTACAACCTACTCAAATACCTTGTGCTTTCCATCAACCCGGTCTTTGGAGTTCATATAAAAAATTGAGAACTGTTGGTCCCTGATCCACCGTTCACCATGGACAGAATACCTGGTCCAGTGTTCTTCACGAAGTTTCTTCGGGAAACTTTGATCCATAGATCACCTCTCCTCCGATGTTATTTTCGTCATTAAAAACCGCCTCTGGTGAACTCTTCAATTCATAGATTAACTCTCCTCCGGTGTCTTTTCTGTTATTGGAATCGCCTCCCTGGTGAACTTCGATTCGTCGATTGACTCTCCTCAGGTCCCTTTTCCGCGTTGAAATTACCTGCCTGGCCCATGAAGTTAGGGATCAGACGACGAAAACTACTGCGCGAAGAAGAAGACATAAATTAAATAAGGGTTTCATTAGCACCTAAAACTTATATATACTGGAAGGGCATTTGTGTCATTTCAGATTCAAGTATATATTTCTAATAGAGAGGGATAGTGTGTTCAGACCCCTTGCCTAAATATGACAGCTTGTAGAATGCTAATGTTGATATGGACCTGAGCCTTTTCATGGATCGAACAAATTGTGAGCAAACAAGTTAATCAGTGGGTTAGGGTGTACTATCAAGCCTATTAACCCCAACCAATCGCAGCCTTAGTACTCAATTGGCCTTTCTTTGGCGCTTTCTTTTCTTTTTCATCTTTTGGGCTATTTAGAATGCACAAAACCGTTGTCTCTTTCATGATGTGCAGGTTACTACAGAGATGATTTGGAGACGACTCATGGATGATATTAAAGGGGTGAACACTTTAGAGATCAATACCATGCATAAATCTTAGATAAACCTAGCTATCCTTTATCACCTAAAGGTTTCATGTCAGCCCCGGAACAGTCTGAAGCTCAGTTCCGTGTGTTGGCTTCTGACATAAGTCTATTTTTACCTTATTAAACGTGCACCCACAAGTGTGTGGGGCTATCATAGTATCTAGACAAACACAAGGTCGATCCTACAAGGATCGGTGATTGATATCGGGTAAGTGATTGCAATAAACATTTAATGGCTAACTAGACGATCACGTGTTTGTTTTGATATTTTGAAACTAAATTAACGCAAACAAGTAATTTAAACAAGCAATTAATACTAAGACAAATGATTTGGGAACACATATTAAGGATTAAATAAGCAATAAGGGTAATCTAGGAATCGCATTTCAATTATGGGTAACCAAATGATCAATAGCCTGACTGATTAAATTTTTGAATCGAGTACTTAGTTATTATAAGATGATCACTCAATGTATATAAAAAACCCTCTCGGAGCGAATTATGTGTTGATTGTATATAATTAATCGTCGTCTCCGATCGATTAATTATATACAACTCCCAAATGATCCTAAGACCAAAGCCCCTACGATTATCTCAAGCCTCTCGGTTTTATTGTCTAATCATGCTAATTAACGTGATCTCAGATTATATCTCCTCCCCCTAGGTTTCAATTCAACCCACAATAGATTGCTAAATAATTGATCAAGTCATATAACAAGCAATATTAACGATTAATTAGCTAGTAACATAGCAAGAGATTTCATCAATCTAATAAAATCCACTTGATTTTGTCCTTTTGTCTTTGCTCTCAACTCACTCTTTATTTCTAACCTATACAAATGCTGAATAATGGTAAAATCTGAATGGGGAAGGGTTTATAAACATGTTTGGGGGCTTTTAAAATAAATGGGCCAAAATAGGGATGTTTAAGGCCTAGCCCATGCAAACTCCGCCTCTTTTAGGTACGGGTTGTGCACATTTTACTATGGTGCATGGCCCAGGCCGTGCATCGCATTTGTCACTGCTTTCAGCTGAATTCATGCATGGGCCGTGCACATTTTCAGTATGGTGCACAGCCCAGGTCGTGCGTGCTCAAAACTGCACTTTGAGTCTAACTTAAAGCCACTTTTCAAGGTCTTCTGGTTCGAATTTGACTTTGGCTATTTCCTAAAAGTTGTAACCCTTTGAGTTAGTTTTCAAATGCCACTAATTTCACCTCCACTGGATATCTATATCTCAAGATATATCCAAAATACTAAAGGTGTGTCAGTTTAAAATTCTACACTTTCGCCTCTTTCTCGACCGTCTTTCGACTTCTTTCCATATGTCGTACTTTTGGCCTATTTTACTTGTAAAATACTCTAACACTGATCTTTCTGACAAAAGAAATAAAATACAAAATATTTGACAAATGAGTGCTTAGAATACACAAATATACGATACAATCTCTATTCTAAGTATGTTTTCATAACAAAAACTACCGTTTTTCAGTTTTCTTCACTTCTAGGCTAAAAAAATGTTAAGACTGATGGTAGAGCATCCGTGTTCCAGGTCGCATTACGGGAGGTGGTGTGTTTCGTAATTGAAGGGGGTTTTTGTAGGGTTGTTTTGCTATTTTTTTTTTTGGGCTGGGGGTTTGCTTTTGAGGCCCAACTAACTACTGTTATGAATGTTCCAGAGATTATCAAGCAGCGTGGTTGGATGGATTTATGGATAGAGTTTGACTCTAAATAGTAAATACATGGTACACATGTTCCAAACGAGAGCCCTTGTCGTTCTTTGGCGATTTAGGGGCCTTTGGATGCGGACGATTCAACGCTTTTGCAGGATGAACTTCAGGGTTTCTCACATCTTTAGGAAAGTTAATGTCTCAACGAATATTCTCTCAAAGATGGATTGCGAGTTTGAGTGGTGGACTTCCCATCCTGACTGCCTTCACTCTTCTTTGAATTATGATAGGATTTCGAATGAGTTTTGTAGATTTTGCTAGACTTTTGGGCTCTTTTGGTACTCTTTTTTCTCCACATGGATTTTTCGCTTTAATTTTCTCCATGAGGAGGTTTTAACGAGGCCGAAATCCATGTTGGTGATGACTTTAGGGTGGCTGATCTATGCTCTCCCTCATTTTGTTTTTTTTTTTTTACTAGAGTTTGCTTTATTATTCTTTTGTGAGAGTGACCGGCTTGTGGTCTCCTCTTTTTTCTCTTTTCTTTGTATGACTCTTTTTCCTTTTTAATGCATTTCGTGATTTATTGGAAAAAAGGGAGAGAGAGAGAGAGAGAGAGCGAGACCTACAAAAAACTAATCACATCTCTAAGATTTCTCATTCTGTATGTGGGAGCGTGGTGTTCATCCTTTTTTTCTTGTAAAAATTGAAAAAGAAAATTCTGAATTTAGAAACTGAAGATTAGTTGACTTTTATTATTTCGAAACTGTTGTAAAGAAAATAAATTAAATTTTTATAAATTATTTATTTATTTTCTATTTACAGTCCTAACCCAATATCAATCATCCAACTCATATTACATACAAAAATCTTGCCTAAATAATCAACAAACAGTCATATTATTATTTTTTAATCAAATTTATCTTAGAATATGCAATATATAAGTAAAACTAATTAAAAACCAGAAAACATATAAAGTTAAATAATCACACATAAAAATTAAAAATTAAAGAAAAAAACACGAAAACGATGCAACATATGCATTTGTGAATAAGTTTTCTTTTATTACAAAATAAACCAATCAGAAGTTGCCATCAATAAAGAAATTGATATAGCATCTTGACAAAATATCCAAATCTAGATATAATTTTTGGCTCGAGTTTTACTATATACATGCATTGATTTTGTTATACTAGTCATGATTAAACTTAATTATTTTAGCAGGTGCAGTGAATGGAAAAATGTCCCTAATTTCGGCTTGTAGATAATTGTCTTTTATTATAGGGTTAATTGCAGTAACCCCACCAAACTATCAGTATTTTTGCACATAAAACACTAATTTTTTTTGTTAGTTCGATGCATACAAACTATACGGGTCTAGCAGATAAGCCACCAAACTCATTTTCCTCTCATTTTTTGCCAAAATACTGGACATGACTTGCTCGTGATAAACTTCAAGGGTTTTTTGTCCAAACAACCTTTATAGTTGGATAAAAGTATAAAATTCCTTCAACCTTTTTTTTTACTAACAATTATATATATTGAATCATCAACGGTTCTCACTCCTAAAATATAGAACCTCCATTGTTGAAGTTAAGCAGCTCATCTACCTACTAAAAAGGTTGTTTGGACAAAAAAAAAAAAACCTTAAGTGTCGTTGCAAAAAAAAATTAGTGATTTATGTGCAAAAACAATGATAGTTTAGTGGGGTTGCTGTAATTAACCCTTTATTATATAGTAAGATAAGTACTTTTCGCTAGGAGAGAGAGTAATATGTCAGAGTTAAGAATTACTCCCTCCTTCCTAAATTGAAAGTCATGTCCCACATATATACAATTATTAATTTTCGTCAATCAAATAGAGATATAACCTTCTAAAAATCACTATGTTACACTTACACGGCTTTTAATTGTTGATCATTTGATTTATTCAGTCAGATTTAGCTTATTTGAGAGATCATACTTTCCAAATTTATTCGAACAAATAGAAGAGACATTAACTTTTAAAACATGATCCTACTTTTGTGATAATATATGTTTTTGAATAAGGATCTCAATTTAAGGCGAATGGATTATTTTGTACTCCCTTCATCCCAGCTAACTTTTCACAGTTGATTGGACACGGATGTTAAGAGAAAGTAGATTTTGTTTTTTCTTTGACTTTTTTAAAGGTGAAGATTGAGTGTGAAGATTTTGAAGGTGGAGATTGTGAGAGAAACTTCCTTTTTAAGGGTGTGAAAAATTAAGTGGGACAGACCAAAATGGAAAACAGGAAAAGTTAGCTGGGATAGAGGTATTAGTTCTCAATTCTTGGAACCATTAACAGTAATGATTCCAAAATCTCCACAATATTGAAGCATCCTCTTTGAGTTATAGCTCGCAACATTTTATTTGTAAGTATCTCTATAATCTCTAATGAACGGGAATTCACAATAGTTGATGTTGAATTTGACTAAATTTTGTAGTATATTTTACCTCAATACCATTTAGAGAAATGATATGTGGAAGCACCTTTGCCCTCTCCTAAATTCTTGTGATGAAATTGAATTTGGAATTGAATCAGTATAGTGGTGACTAGAGAACTCATCCCGCTACAACTCGAATATTCCACGACCAAGGATATAATATTTTAAATAACAATTTATTTCATGAGACATGTCAGTGTTGGTATATTAATGATATCATGTTATAAACGTGTCACGTTGTTGCATAAGATGCTACACTATTAGTTTTACAAGATATGAGGATTAAGCTCTGAGAGAGTTAGCTACTCCAGCTAAACATTCCGTCGCCAACAAATGTGAGACGATAAAGGCAAAGGTTGTGTCACATAATTCACAAATTTACAACAAAAAACATAAAGTAGTTGAATGGTCAGGTATGATAACTTATTACCTTTCCTAAAATAAAATTTAACATACTTATAGTAAAAATATTTTACACTTCCTTGGTACTAAAATAAGAATCTTATTTAAAAAATATTTTTGTCTCAAAATAAGAGTTATTTTTAAATTTTTAAATAAGAGTTGACACGTGTCACAACCTTATTGGCTCTTTTGGCATGTGCTGGGCACATGGCTTATACATGCCGGAATATATAGCCGGAGGTTGCAAAGTGAAAAAAAACGTACAATACAGGTTGTGATCGGAAAAAATATTTAGTTTAGGTTGCAAAGTATAAAATCGCGCATAGTACAGGTTGCATTTTGAAATTAACCCTAAAAAAAATGATTTGTACAAGTAAGCCACATATTCTTAAATAACTCAAATTAACAAATAAAATATGTCGTATAACTGCGAAGTTTTGGGGTTTTAAAGAGATGTATCTTTGTCAAATTGGCAACGGAAAAAGGCAACCTCATGAAATATGACTCTAATTTGGTGTCACGAGCTCTTGTAGTGAAATAAATAAACTCGTGTACCATGCAACTAGCGGTTGAGTCCTTCGACTACGTCCGCTATCCGACACTTACACGTCCAACTACTTGAATTGTTGCTAAACAATCACAGCCAAAGGTGCTTTAGTGGGATAACAAAATGAAAAGCTTGAAAGCTAGTCTATTTGATAAAAAAAATAATGATTATATTGCTTGAGGTTGTGGAGAGGGCCCCCCTCCAACAATGCTCAATTATCGCGATGCTTCACTACCACTTCACCCCCAATAATAGGCTTGAACCAAAAAAAAAAAAATAATAATAATAATTACAATATTACACATTGGAAAGTCAAACAAGCTAATAAAATTGAAAAAAGGACCTACTACAATTATCTACAAATCAAAAAAGTCATACACTTATAAACTTGGACTCCGAAAGGATGCGAGCAAGCGGCGGGTGCTCACGAGCATCCCGTAAGGTCTTGTATCCATTGGCTAAAGTTGAACATGCATTCAAGTGATTAGCCTGAATTGTGATAGCTAATCATAGTAATCGGGGATAGAAAATAGGATCCCGTGACATTTTGGTGTTGGAAACTATAGAGCTAAAATGACGTTACAACTGATATTTTGTACATTGACACTACTAGTACAATCCAACATGATTAAGTGATTAGAACTCAAATTCCTCAAGATAGCATAAGATGGTCCAACACGGTATATCCAGACAGCTATATATTTTATTATTTTGTTACGAACATTGTTGCACTAAACACATTGCAACACAACAACTGGACTTCCAGTTGTAGAGTTTCTTACTCCACATAACTGCAAAATAGGATCTTAAGAACTATATTTATGTACCTACAAAATACAAGTTAGTACAAGGGACGACTGAGGCGAGTCAAGGACTCTCTTTGCTAGACAAATATGCCCCACCCAGGTGCTCACAGTTACTGGCCTAATATATCCAAGATACAACAAATGACATCTCAAAGGTAGTAGCACTCCAAACCTTTGAGCTCCGACAAATTGAAAAGTGTTGAGAAACTGAGCATGTATGACTTTACATGCTCCTACAGGAGTTCTACTAAAACCTTAAGAAAACTCACGAGAAAACTTTTATAAAGATATGGAGTTTTCATATTTATAGGACTCCACCTTCTGCAGAGAATTAAAGTCTCAAGTCAGCGGGGGTAGTGGGCTCTTTATGAGGTGTCTAACCTCTAAGCACTATCTCACTACTTTAGTTACATGTCCTCTACTTAATGGAAAACTAACTAAGAGTTAGTATACCATTAAGGCTACTCTCCATGAGTTAATGCTAATAATGAATTTGGACATATGGTTGTCTAAGTTTGTTCTGGAAACTAATAGTCACAAGCTGAATTGGGTCAAACTCGTTTCGGTTCCAGAAAATTGGATTTCACTGAGCCGACTCAACCACTACCCAAATATGTGACTAGAAATAATTTAATATGGTTATCTTTAACCATCAATTTCTCACTCACCGATTTTTTAATTTTTTTTTTCTTTTTTTTTTTTTTTGAGAAATCCCAAAAGCTACATGCATCCTTGTGAAAGTACTTCTCCAATTTACCATTTAATTCAACTCGAACAAATATACGCCACACATAAGTCAGCTCAAACCCGAGCAAACACCTATTCAATTAAATCAATTTCCAACAATCTCCGACATGAGTGGAAAATGATGCATGTTATGAATGCAGACTCACATACCCAGTTCAAACGAGACAATATTATATCAGGAGATGTAGTTTGTGACTTTGAGTTTTCCTTAGTAGCTTAGTATATGCAATGCCTTGAGCTACTCCATTGTGGTGTATAGTGAAACTTAACAGTTTTTACTCAATAAACATCTAATACCTTTCATTTTCATGGTTGTGTATGTTTCGTCATGAACCAATCTGGGATTCATAAGTGCTTCATTGAGGTGGCCTTCATCACACTTAGGTGCTTGGTCAATACCTATTTTACGTGATTTTTAGGCATATACTCATAGTTAAAACAACGCAAAAATACGTGAAATAGTACTTCTTAACTCTCATTTTTGTATGTTTGTCAAATTTCACTTGCTTGTTGATTTTATAGTATTTTCAGTAAAAAAAACATCGCTAATATGGAGTGATGGTGAAATCCCGATGCTAAATGAGTAAAAGAAAGGCTTGGATATAAGGAATTGCAGATTGGGCTAAAAAAAGATATTGGATATGCCCAAGACGAAGTTGGACAAGCCCAAGAGAAGAGTTAAAAAGAGAAGAAATGGCTGAAGCATTTGCTTGTCCGAGTAAATATGTTGTTCGGTCGTCCAAACGTCACAGCAGCGAAATCGAGGTTTTTTACGAGCATTTGCTTGACGGAGCAGAATTCTTGCTCGATCGCACAAAATATCATTCAAGTTTACTGTTGACATGTGTTTAAGGATTTTATCCCATTTTACCCCGACTTTAATCTACTATTGGTACTCCTATACACACATAGGCGTAGTACTTGTAAAATCTCAAATTTTAATCAAACCTTGAATAAGTGTTTTAGTGAGTTTTTCATTATCACTTTACAGAGTAGAGAGCCGAGGAAGGAGAAGGAGATTCATCTTGTCGTCTTCAATTGGGGAACTGTAGTATTTTCTCCTTTTTATTTACAATTATCGTTATAACATGTTTGCTTTAATAAGAATGTTTGTTTTTATCAATTTTCATATGGAGTAGTTGATTTATATCTTAGGATTTAGAAATTAGGTCTAAATTACAATGTACACATTTATATGTTTCTATGATTTGCATGCTTCTATTGTTATTTAGTGTGTTGAGATATGGTTGTTGTCAGGTTCTCCTGATCACATAGTCTAGCACACACGAAACACATACCTAAGATACCAGAAGGTGATGATATCGATGGCCAAACAACATATATCATAATATATCTGAGACATCGGAAGGCTAAGGGTATATTATGGCGGTGATTCAGAGGCACTATTAGGAGTCATAAGACACTTCTTTCGGGAGCTTGATCTGTTGTCTGTGATATACACCTTAAGGGCTCTAGAAGGGGGTGTGAGATATGTAATCGTGAAGGCTCATAAAAATAGGAACTTGTGAGTTATGGATATATATATGAGTGTTTGCATGTGTAACTGTATATGGTTGCACGGTAGTTGATTCTGAAATCGAATATCCTAAGGTAACCTTTATATTATTTGAAGTCTTGTTATTTTGTTTATATGCACTTATTTAATTAATAAGTTATTTTATTATTATTTTTTTAGGATCATGACATTAGTAATTAGGGTGAGACCAAATCAATCCAATATCTCGATCCATGTAGATATTTTAGTGCTAGCTCATCTCCAGTAATCTGCTTAGCCATCATCACTAGTATTCGTGGGATACAACCTTGCTTGCCACTAATTGCTACTAGGTCATACACTTGTGGTATAGTCGATAAAAATTATACCGTTCAAGTTTTTGGCGTGTTGTTAGGGACTAGTTTTTAGGTGCCATTTAGATATTATGGAGTGTAAGTGTAAGTATCTAGGTTTTATTTATTTTTATTTTTACCGAAAAAATAATTCAAAAATTTGATCTGCGCATCTTTTGGCTGCTTTGATTTTTAGCAGTTATTTTAACCTTTTGTCTCAATGTTTTGTGTATGCGTGCATGAAAACAAGGTCTAGGATAGGAGAAATTGTGCCTATAGACCTCGGGGTAGAAGCCACGTGCTGAAAAAGAAATTCCAGTCAGATTAAGTGGAGGAAAACCAGAATAGACAAGATGAGCATGATCTAGAGCCATAAGAGCAAGTCCAACCGCTTAGTAGGGCCTTTTTTCAGGCCCGTGGTTAACGAATATTTCGGAAGAATAAATAGGCCAACAGTCCAGACCTACGCATTTGAGCTGAAGCTAGTCTAATCTCCATGGTTCATCATAACCATTTCGGAGGAGGATCTATGGGTACAATAAAGATTAACGTGGTCTCCAATGATGTTATCCGCTCGCGCTTTCCCATTCTCTATAAGGGATAAGGTAAAGACCTGGCTCACTTCCCATAACATAAGAAGATGGTCACACGTGTGCCGCAAGTTCTTGTTCAAATATTTCCCACCAAGCAAGATACTGAAACTAAAGAGAGAAATTACACAATTTTGCCAGCAAGATGGAGACCTCTGTATGAGGTGTGGAAAGAATTTCAAAAACTCCTCCGAAAGTGTCCAAAATACGATTTCCCAGAAGATCAACATGTTTGCTACTTGTATGATGGACTCTCCGGATACAAAGATGATCATGGATGCATCATCTAGAGGCACATTATTAGCCAAATCCACAAATGATATCATCGATATCTTAGAAGAGATAATAGCTTTCAGTGGCCAAGGGATAGATGGATGTCAAGGAGAGTAGCTGAGGTCTCTTGGAAGGAAACAGTCGCGGCTCTTACAGAGCAAGTTAGGCTGCTGACAAAGCCTCATTAGGAGGTGATGATAAATCAAGCAATGTAGTGCATGGAGACCAGTTATGAAGAAGCCTGTTACGTGAACAATATGAGCAACATAAATTTCAATCCAAATCTCAAGCCGAACCAAATGGGGAACATGTATAATCCGGGGATGAGGAATCCTTCAAATTTGTCTTACGCCAACACAACAATGCACTGCAACCACCACTAGCTTTTAGTGTCAACAACAAAGCAATGTAGTGCATGGAGACCAGTTATGATCAAGAAGCCTGTTACATGAACAATATGAGTAACATAAATTTCAATCCAAATCTTAGGCCAAACCAATAATCTGGGGATGAGGAATCCTCCAAATTTGTCTTATGCCAACACAAACATTGTACTGTAACCACCACCAGCTTTTACTGTCAACAATGGGGGTACTTGAAGAACCAAAGAAGTCAAGCCTGGAAGGACTGCTCACCTTGTTGGTAAACGAGACCCAAACACATAATGAGAAAATCGAGGCCCATATGAATAAATTGGATGTCCAAATAGTGCAACCGAACACTAGTGTGGACAACATAGGGGCCCAAGTAAAATATTGGAAACGCAACTTGGTTAGCTAGCAAAGAAAATTGGAAACACTCATCAGCAAGGGAAATTTCCAAGTGACATTGAGTATCCGAAGGACCAATGCGACGTAATCATTAAAGAGGTGATAGGGATGACCCGATCACTTCGGGTCGGGTTAATACTTTGGCCCATTGACCGGTCCAGAAGGTCCAGAAGCACGCGTCGGCCCAACTTGAAATTTTTTCCGCAACACAAGGCCCACGATTCGTCCCCAACCGCCACGCAGCGGAAAATAGGCGCGACAATAGGGAGTTAGTTAGGGTTTGTTAGGAGATAGTATAAATATGAGGAAAAAACTCTGAATTAGGGTTCGCATTCTGTATTCTGAATTATTACGTGTAAACTCAAAGTTCGAGTGAAAGAAACATCTCGGCAGGTGCTATTTTGTGCCCGTGGACGTAGATCTCCGGATCGAACCACGTAAATCTTGTGTTTTTTCATATTGCTTACGTAGGTTTTCGTTAAGTTTCTTGGATATCAGATTGCGCATTATCAATTGGCGCCGTCTGTGGGAACCGTAACGCAATTTCTGACGTTAACAGTGCATTCAAATATCATTGTGATGACTCGACTGAATCAATCTCGCCACGGCGATCAATCCAATCAAGATCCACCCGTGGATCAAGTTTTACCGCCGAGGCAATCGCCGACAAGAGGTGCGTCTCATCATCAGGGCAACCTAGGCCTGGTTATGAATCCAGACAACCAGTTCTTGCCTCCACCCCCACAAGACATGCAAAACCCTAATCTCGCCGCTGCACGGCCACCGGTCAATATTCAAATAACTCCAGAATTACTCCAGGCCTTCCTACAAGAGCATGCTCATGTTCTTCAAGGCTGGGCAGCAATTCGCCGAAATCCCGAGGGGCCTGCCGGACATGATGCCAATCCCGCGGTGCCTCCACATCGTCAGAACTCGCATGATCGACAAGACCCGGTGCACCGCGGGCGCCAGGATCGGCGACAGGAACGACCTGGTTCTCCCGAGGAACATGGGAGTTCTAACGAATCATGACAGCGCAACGATGAACCTACCGATGTCGATCGCCGCCGTCCACTCAACGCGGCTAAAAGAGTTCGTTATGCCAATCCTCATACTCTAGATCTTCAAGAGTATGAGCGAGTCCAACGCAATGTCGAACTGGACAGAATCCTGGGCCTTGATGCCAATGGAGATGTCATCACACCGTTCTCCTAAGAAATCATGGCCACCTCCCTTCCCGAAGGGTTCAAACGGCCGGCCATACCACCTTACAACGGCACCGGAGATCCAGCCAATTTTCTTGGAGCTTTCAGGCACAACATGCTTAGCCGCGATCATACTACGTCCCTCCATTACTGTAAGATTTTCCCTGAGTACCTTCAGGATGAAGCTCGGGTTTGGTTTGATTCTCTCCCACGCAACAGCGTATCCTCTTTTAGAGAACTCGCCGAACATTTTTGGGCGCGTTTCGAAGCACGTGCGAAGCCCATGGCCACCCTGGCCGACCTCATGAATATGGAACAGCGGGACGGTGAAACCGTTACCCAATTTCTTGACCGCTTTACAGCGGAGAGCCTCAAGGTGGGAAATTGCTCAGATGACGTAGTCATCAACGCATTCATGAATGGACTCCGTCCCGGACCACTTTACACCGAGTTGGTTCGAAATCCACCGGTCACAACCCGAGCACTGTTCAAAACAGTGTGCAGATATGCTAAGGCCGAGGAGCAGACTCGCCGGAAACGTGAGAAACATGCTAGCAAGCGGCAGTTCGACAGGGCACAAGCTGGGCCTAGCACGCGACCTAGTGCCTTTTCTCGTCTGAATCCGGGCCGTTCAAAATCCCGAGGTGATATTCCACAATTTACTCCGTTGACAAAGTCACGAGCTGAAATTCTTTCTGTTCACAAGAACGATCTACGACCTTGTCCGCGGATGACTGCTCCGCCTGAAAAGAGGAACCGTGGAAAGTGGTGTGCGTACCACCGAGATCATGGGCACGAGACAGAGGAGTGCCGAGAGCTCAGCAAGGAAATTGAGGAGTGTCTAAGGAAAGGTCTCTTGCGACAATACATTGCGCGGACCGATGACAAACCTCGGACAAGCCAGAATGGGGGTTCGTCTCATAACCGCGGAGGTTATCATGACCGGGGCACACAACAAAATTGGCCGCCGTGGCAGAATAATCGGCTGGGACCTAGCAATAATGCACGGCAAGACTCTGGCAATCGCCAACAGCCTTGTTTTCTGCCACCACCTCCTCCTCCGGGAGGACCCGGAGACAATGCACCCACTCACGTAATAAACGTGATATATGGGGCCCTCCCCACCGGGGCTTCACGAAATGCCTTGAAGGCAGAGGCTCGCCGTCCTCCTCCCGAGGAGCCACGTCATAAGCGCCTCCATCAATCCGAAACTGTTAGTTTCACAGGTAGGGACCCGGTTCCAGAGATAACACCTCATACTGATGCCATTGTCATCGATATGACTGTGGCCAATATTACAATAAAGCGGGTCTTCGTGGACAATGGAGCCGCAGTGAGTGTTATATTCGCCGACTGTTTCCAAAAGATGGGAATTCCTAGGGAACAACTTCGGCCGGCCCCCTGGCCCTTGCAGACTTTCACTCAGGGTGAAGTCCAACCAGAAGGTGTCATCACTCTCCCGGCGTCTCTGGGGACCTATCCGGCGATAAAAACCATTTTCGTGGATTTTTATGTGGTGAGCTCCCCGTCACCGTACAACATGATCTTGGGTCGGGACTGGCTTACTCCCGCCAAAGCCATATGCTCCACATACCACCTCGCTCTAAAATTCCCCACCTCGCATGGCGAAGTGGCTATCCGCGGTAGTCAGCGGGTTTCAAAGGAGTGTATGTACGTGGCACTCAAAAAGACTGCCAAAGTTCCTCCCAAACAGCAGCTTCAGGTAGCATCATCGGCTCTTGAACCTCAGGTATGTACCTCATTGGGGGATACCACCGTCCAGGTACCGCTTGATCCGTCCAAGCCAGAACAGACTGTAACTGTCGGTGCCGTGGATGTGCCATGGTTGCACCAGGCCATCATTCAGACCTTGCGAGAGTATTCCGATGTCTTTGCATGGTCCCCTTTGGATATGCCCGGGGTCTCTCCCGATATAATAACCCACAAGCTGAACATCGATCCCAGCGTAAAGCCTATACAGCAAAAGCAAAGGAAGTTCGCTCCGGAGCGAAATGCAGCAATTCGAATCGAGGTGCAACAACTCTTGGATGCGGACATCTTGTTCGAAGTGTATTACCCCTCTTGGCTATCCAATCCGGTGATGGTGATAAAGTCCAGCGGGGCATGGCGGATGTGTGTCAACTTCTCCGACCTCAATAAACATTGTCCGAAGGACTGTTATCCCCTACCTTCCATTGACCAAAAGGCCGAAGCCATTACTGGGTACGTAGCACTTTGTTTCTTAGATCTGTATAAGGGATACCACCAGATCTTTATGGATCCGTAGGATGCCCTCAAGACAGCATTCATCACTGCTTTCGGGTGTTTTGCTTTTAAGAAAATGCCCTTCGGGCTCAAGAACGCTGGAGCCACATATCAACGTCTCATGGACCGCGTTTCCCACGACCAGATTGGCCGCAACGTCGAGGTTTACGTTGATGATCTTGTTATAAAGAGTACCTCTCATTCTTCATGTGTGCAAGACATTGCCGAAACTTTGCGTACCCTGCGGCGTTACAATTTGCGACTTAATCCAGCAAAATGCACCTTCGGCGTTGGCTCCGGCAAATTTCTTGGTTATATGATTTCACAACACGGTCTTCAAGCCAATCCGACCAAACTTCGGGATGTTTTGGATCTGCAGCCACCGAAGACGTTCAGAGACGTTCAACGTCTCACAGGTGGTTTGGCAGCCTTAAATCGCTTTTTATCTAAAGCGGCAGAGCGCCAACTCCCATTCTTCAAAATTTTGAGACAAGCGAAGTCATTTGAATGGACCCCGGAGTGTACTGAGGCTTTCGAGGCTTTGAAGCATCATATTCAGCAGTTGCCCACTTTGTCAGTTCCTCTCTCCGGAGAGCCTCTCTATGTGTATTTAGCTTCCGCCGAGGAAGCAATTAGCGCCGCACTTGTGCGCGAAGTCAATGGTGTTCAACATCCCGTGTATTTCGCGAGTCGCGTACTCCACGGGGCGGAGACACGATACTCTATGCTGGAAAAAAACCGTGTTGGCCCTTGTCATGGCGGCCCGACGTCTGCGGCCATACTTCCAAGGGCGCGAAATACGAGTTCTGACCAATCATCCTATCCGTCAGATTCTTGTCAAGCCCGAAGTGTCAGGGCACCTCGCCAAGTGGGCTGTCGAATTAGGCGAATACGATATTCAATTTCTTCCCAGCCGAGCTATCAAGGGTCAAGCACTTGCCGACTTTTTGGCTGAAACCCCGGGAGATAATCATGAGTCTTCGGCAGACAGTGTTACCCATCATCCCGCTACCCTCGTATCCTCACCTCGCAAGTGGCAATTATATGTGGATGGTGCATCCACGACTCGAGGAAGTGGTGCCGGGGTACTCCTCATTGACCCCGAGGGAGTTGAAGTTAAATACGTCATCCGATTCAAATTTAAGGTGACTAATAATGAAGCAGAATACGAGGCAGTCCTCGCCGGGCTCCGGCTCGCAAGATCCTTAGCCATTCGCCATCTTGAGCTCTTCACGGACTCCGAGGTCGTGTCCAAGCAAATCCAGGGGACTTATGTCGCCAAGGATGAAACAATGATCAGGTATCGTGCTTTAACACTTAAGCTTATGTTAACTCTTGATACAGTTGTTATCCAGAAAATACCACATACTCAGAATGCAAGAGCAGATGCGCTCAGCAAATTGGCCTCCGCGGTCCGAACTAATATATCTCCGGATATCATGGTCGAAGACTTGTCTCATCCAGCAATTCATGAGGCAACGGTTTCGGTACTGACCGATAGTGATCCGAATTGGATGACCCCTATCATTCAATATCTCCGAGATGGAATTCTGCCCAATGATAAGCTGCGAGCTCGGCAAGTAGTCCTCAAAGCCCCCAAATACTCCTTTCATGATGGAGTCTTGTATCGACGGTCGTACCTACAACCGAGTCTCCGGTGCCTCGCTCCTACCGAGGCTAACCAAGTTCTACGGGAGGTTCACGAAGGGGCTTGTGCCAGTCATATCGGCTCCCGGACATTGGCCAAGAAAGTTCTCCGCTGGGGATATTATTGGCCAACTTTGTTTAACGATGCCCACGACTTAGTGACAAAATGCAGCAAGTGTCAGCTACATTCTCGTGTGAAACACCTGCCTCAAACCGAACTCACTGGAATCCAAAGTGCGTGGCCATTTATTCAGTGGGGAATTGATATTGTCGGCCCGTTTCTGGTCGCTCCGGGTGGGTTGAAGTTTCTGGTGGTCGCCGTGGATTACTTCACCAAATGGGTAGAAGCAGAACCTCTTACTGCAATCACTGGTCAGAATATCTTGAAGTTCGTCTGGCGAAATATTGTATGTCGCTTCGGCATACCGAGTACCATTATCTCGGATAATGGCAAGCAGTTTGCCAACGATCCCTTCCGGTCATGGTGCGAGGAGCTTCATATCAAACAAATTTTCACCTCGGTAGCTCACCCTCAAGCCAACGGTCAGGTTGAAGTCACCAACCGAACCCTGCTCACGGGTATAAAGAAACGCCTGGATAATGCCAAGGGTCTTTGGGCCGAAAACCTTCCACAAGTACTATGGGCTTATCGCACGACGCCGCATACCTCTACCGGAGAGACTCCTTACAGCCTTACTTATGGTTCCGAAGCCGTTATTCCGGTGGAAATCAGTGTACCGAGTCCCCGCCTCGTAACACTGATTCCCGAGGATAATGACGAAGCTCTTCGTACAAATCTGGATGAGCTCGAATATCGTCGCGATCAATCGTTCATTCAGCAGGCCAGGTGTAAACAACGTGTAGCTAAGTATCACCACCTCCGGGTCCGAGGTACTCAGTTCAATGTCGGGGACCTAGTACTTCGACTCAATTCAGCCAGCAAAGCTGCCCCCGAGGGGAAATTACATGCTTCTTGGGAAGGTCCATACCGCATCGTTGCCGCGCACGATTCCGGATCCTATCAGTTAGAGCATCTCGATGGAACCCAAATTCCTCGAAGCTGGCATGTTACCAACTTGAGGCACTTCTATCTATGAATGCCAAATGACAAGTACCATCTTATCTTTATGCTCATTGTACATTTCTTTTATGTTGTTATCTCTCTTTGTATTCTTCAATTTGCTCCGGCACTCTTCATTGAATAAAAACTCTTTGTTTATGCATCTCGCTGTGTTTTCTTTTACGTTACGGGGACGCCCTAACACATTCATATTATTATTATTCGTCTCCGGACAATTAAATCTATCTCTCGGTCCGTCCGAGGAGATTCACATTTCGTCCCCGGACTCATATCACTTTCTCGCCTGTTAAACCGGAGAAGTGGTTACTCCCGACTGATCCGTCCGGAGAGATTTTACTCCCGCCCGATCCGTCCGGGGAGATTTGCATTGGATTTATCCATATTGTGTTCCCGAACACCCGATTAAAACAATTATTACTTTAACACAGCCATGCACACCAAAACGATTTTATTATCTTCCGAGTAATACGGCACAAAGAATTTTTTACATAAGACTTAAAAAAAAAAAAAAACAAACAAACAATCATCTACGGCCCCCGAGCCAGTATTCAGCGCTCCGGCATTGAGGCCTACTCCTAGACCTACGCTGTGTCCTCCGGTGTCTGGTCGTCCTTCGGCCGCGGGCTCCGGCTCTTTCCCCCCCGCGGGCTTCCCGACGCCGTGGACTTGTTCTTGGCGCTTGTCTAGGAACTTCGTCTCTTGTACGAGCGCGACTACTTGGCTGCGGAGCAGACCTCGAGGTTTAGGCCCATTGCACAGGGTCCCATTCCTCCGGAGCCATCACTTCGATTTCTTTGGCCAGTTCTTCGACCACCTCTTCGAAAACAACAGCGGGCTCTTCTTCAATCGTGGTCACTGAAGCTGGCTCTCGGATAACAATGCCTTTGCTCTTTCCAGCGGGTTTCTTTTTATCCTTCCGGGGAGCTTTTGGAGTACCTTGGCTCCGGCTTGAACTCGCAATGAATTCCTCGGCAGAAGGCCTCCACCTGCCTCGGCCCTTCAGTCCTTCGTACATGCTGAGAAGCAACTCCAAAACCTCTCGCTTTCTTACAAGCTCTGAGGACTCCGCTGGGTCATTTGCCATAAGCGCCGAGATTTCGCCTTGAATCTCTACGACCCGCTCCTCCACTTCCTCAAAGGTCAGAAGGCCGAACTCAGACAGTATCCGGTCATACTCCCTTTGATGAACGAGGACACGGCTCATTTCAGCAGCTTTAGCGCGATACTTCAGTTCGAAATCTTTGGCTCTTTCTTCGGCTTCCTCCGCTCTCTTTTCTGCAACGGATACCCGCTTTTCTAGCCTTGGAACCACGTGCATTTGCAGGTTGTTCTTTTCTTCGCGGAACCACTCAAGTGATCGCATGAGTTTCTTTATTGTTTCGTGCAGTTCCGCGGTATTCTAAACAGACAAACGAGTCAACAAGATCGATCAATCTCAAGCATATAAGGAAAAGTTCAGCTCAAAAGCAAAATTTATATTCAATCAAGACAAAGTACATTATCCAAGTTTCGGTACACAGTTTACATCTACTCCTATTATCTACAACTTTAAATTTGAGGGGAACGACTGACCTCCCGATCAGTCCCCTCAGTCACCTCGGGCAACACCTCTTGCCGGCCCTCCGACACTTCAGCTTCTTCCTCCTCGTTAGCTGCGGCGGCTTCATCCGCAGCTATGGCATCAACCTCCATCCGAGGGGGTGGTTCTTTGTTTCGGGGCTGGGAGACCAATTCACCCCGGCGGAATGCCAGAAATTCTTGGTCCTGGTCCACCGCACAATTAGCAATCTCCTCGGCCATCAGAAGTTGCCTCTTCTCCGCTAAGGCCTTCAACAGCGGCCACTCCGGCAGATTTGCTAATGCTGTGTAATAGGCCCTCTCCACCCCGGCCACTGCGTCAAAATCGTACCCAAATTCTGGACGATATACGTCCACACTCGGGTAGACTTCCTTGATCTGCTCTAACAGCACAGATCGGGTGGCCTGGTCCCCTATTGCCACAAAATCAGTCTGGAAGTCAAGGAACGTGCTGGTTTGGAACAGTTTTTCGGCGAATGCCTTCAACAACGCTCCTTGACCTTCGACCACGGCAGCGTCCCGAGCCTCCATCTCTGCCCGCAGCTGCAGTACTTCACCTCGGAGGACATTGGTCTCTGCCTCCACTCCGCGTAGACGCGCAACCTCATTTTCGACCAAGGCAGCCCTCTTGCGCGCCTCGGTCAGGTCTTGGGTTAACCGGTCGTTGCGCGCCCGAAGCTCCCTAGCCACTTCGGCCAGCTCCTCCTTGCCTTCCTTCTCGCTCTTACGACCGAGGTCCATGATACCTCGCGCCAAGCGCAGAAGTTCTTCGGCATCGGCCCCCTCCAACCCCAAAAGACTTGAAGGCCCCTGCTCCCTCAGCTGCCACCAATAACAGCACACAATGATCAGCACAGATAAACATACAATGCATTTGCAGTAACTAACATCACATCTTGGACTTACCTCCATGCTCTCCTCCGTGCGGAGTCTTTTCGCTGTTGCTGGAGGAGTCCCCGATGGCTCCGACCTCTTCTTGGATACAGAGGTAGGCCTCGACACTCCTCCCCGCTCCTCAGACCCAGTGCTGGGCCTCGCACCAAGTGACATCTTCCCCCGGGGAGACGCCTCGGCAGCTTTTCCTTTCTTCTTGGCCGCCACAGCCGCCGCGGGGCTTCCGGCTGGTTCTTTTCCGAAGCGTCCCACTGCATACAGAAGTTACAGTTAGTCCTACACAAGGCAATAGTTAGTAAATAGCAAGACGGGAGAACTCCTACCCTCTTCGGCAACCGCATCGCCCGAATAATACAGGCTCAGTCCGGCCCCCTCCAGTTCCTCCTCAGTACAGAGGGTCTTGAAAGTCCCCACTGACCGGAATGAATGTACAACTTCGGCCTCCGGGTTCTCCACCGAGGCAGTATCGGGTACCTCATCCCTCATCCACTTCGGGAGAGCTACTCCGTTCTTCACAAAAATAAATCTCTCCTTCCATCCCTCTACCTTACTCGGGTTTTGCACCTTGAACCCACCTCGGGCTCGGGGACTGAAGGAGTACCACCCCTTGGATTTACCGAAGGCTTTCAATTGGTAAAAAAACCTAAATAGCTCTACGGTTGGTTCTACCCCGGCATTTTTGCACACTACGGTGAACCCGACTACTTGCCTCACCGCATTTGGCGCTAGTTGGCTTAAGGCAATGTTGTAGTAGCACAGTAACCGGACCACAATGTCCCACAGGGGCAATCTCAAGCCTATTCTAAGGAAATCTATATACACACTAATGAAACCCTGCGGCGGGCAACATGCCCTATCACCGGGGTCCGGTACTATGTATTCTAAATTAAAGGGAAGGTAAAATGAGGGGATTTCTCTCTCAATCTGCACTCGCGTCATGCGTAACCCTATAGTGGACACTTCAAAGTCCTCCTCTGCGCAGAACGCGACCATCTTGACATTGGTTTCCCTGCCATCGACTCGATCCACAGTCCTAACCTCATTCCTCTCTGGAATCAGGACTCGCAGAGGTGGCACATCTAACGGGGCGTTCTTAGTCCCTACTTCCCGAACAGAAGACGAAGATGAAGAAGAAGATGAAGAAGAAGACATACTTACTTGGTTTGAGTTGAGAAGTTTTTGATTTGGGATGAATCGCACACGAGCAGGTTTCTCCTATTTTTTTCCCGCTTTCTAAACTGGCAAATCGCAATGAAGAAGATGAAGAGTTACTGTGCAATTATTCCTAATATATACACAAAAACCAACGGCTCTGATACAGCCCATTCAAATTCAGTGATGGAGATTTGGACGTGATATTCACGCGCTTTACGGTTCCCAAGGCGCGTGGGGAACAGGTTTATTGGAAATCGCAGAGCGTGTCACTTCACATCCCTCTCTCTCATGATGGCGCCGCCAATCACATCAACCTCACTCTTGGCCAGGAAGATTTAAACTACACTCCGGTGATCCTTTCACCTCGGTCATACTACCACACTCCGGTGCTCCCTTCATTTTGGCCAGACTCCTACACTCCGGTGATCCCTTTACCTCGGCCAGATCATTATGTACTTCCGATACGTTTCTTGCTTTTGGGGAACTCGGTATCTCGCTGTCTGCCCCGGGTACTTCGGCCTAGTTCGGTTCCGCTTCCGTGGACTGCGCCACGGGGTCCCTTAGACGCGGACAGACTTGGTCGTCCACAAACACTTCGGCTCGCCCACGACCACGACCCATCTTGCTTTTGGTTCCACCCCGGCGACAACCGAAGCTCCTTCCTCGCTCCGGCTGGGGAGGGGGGGCCATCTGATAGGGATGACCCGATCACTTCGGGTCGGGTTAATACTTTGGCCCATTGACCGGTCCAGAAGGTCCAGAAGCACGCGTCGGCCCAACTTGAAGTTTGTTCCGCAACACAAGGCCCACGGTTCGTCCCCAACCGCCACGCAGCGAAAAATAGGCGCGACAATAGGGAGTTAGTTAGGGTTTGTTAGGAGATAGTATAAATATGAGGAAAAAACTCTGAATTAGGGTTCGCATTCTGTATTCTGAATTATTACGTGTAAACTCAAAGTTCGAGTGAAAGAAACATCTCGGCAGGTGCTATTTTGTGCCCGTGGACGTAGATCTCCGGATCGAACCACGTAAATCTTGTGTTTTTTCGTATTGCTTACGTAGGTTTTCGTTAAGTTTCTTGGATATCAGATTGCGCATTATCAAGAGGATAACGATGCGGAGAACAAAGAGGGAAAATAAGAAATGCTTGAGAAAATCCCAAAGGGAAATAAGGGGATACATTCCATGTTGAAGATATTCCTCCTTACAAAGTGCAGATACATTTTCCTATGAATCTAAAAACTAACGAAAATTCTAAAGTGTGTATTGCAAGTACATGGAAGGAAATTCCTTGTTGAGGAGGAAAAATAGAGGAAACACACAATGAGGAGAAAAATAAAAGAAGAGGTCAAAGACAAAAAGATTGAAAGCCGTGGAGAAATCATTCAGATGCAGCTACCACAAAAACTAAAGGACCCGAAGAGTTTTTCAATACATGTCTCATTGAGGAAACAAAATTCGAAAATGTTCTTCGTGACTTAGTCTCTAGTGTAAATTTGATGCCTTTAATCACTTATAATAAATTAAGCATAAGATAGTATAAGTTAACCTTTACTATTATACAAATTGTTGATATGTCACTATTAAGCGCAATTGAAATAGTGGAGGGTGTGCTTTTAAGAGTAGACACACTTATCTTTCCGGTTGATTTCACTATAGTGGACATAAAAGAAGATAATAGTTTACCCTTGTTAGGAGGGTCCCTTCATGGCCACAAGTTAAGCTGTTTTTTATATGAGAAATAATGAAGTAACTTTTAGTGCTAATAAAGAAAATGTTATTTTTACAACAACTGGAAGTCCTCGTAAAAGAGGAGGATATCATATAGTGGAATAATTCATCGATTTGGAATAGAATCTGACAAAGAAAATGAAGTTACTATTCTTAAACCTACTCATAAAGACTATGTATAACCTACAACTAATAATGAGTTTTTGAGCAAGTAAGATGGAGAAGAAGCTAACCAAGTACTCGAGAAAGAGAAAGAACTGATGGCTAAATAATTACTTAAATAAGGAGTAGTTGTAGAGTCACTTGAACAAAAATAGAATTGGGATATACTCATGGAGTTAGAACATCATATTACCCAGTATGCCGATGACGAAGCTATGAGAAATGAGAGTAAATACAACGACGTTTGGGCAATGTTTCATAGATGTGGATGGGGTACTGCGATGCATGAAACATGGTCCACATACCCAATGACCGGGATGAAAATCATGAGCACCTTTGAGGTTCTGCGTGATGAAGTCATTAATATGCCTATGAAAGTTAATAGTACTATTGTGCTATAAATTAGAAGAAAAATTAAGTATTATATTCATTCTTTGGGAATATTTTACTCGAAGACCACAACTTTGGAAAATGTCTCAAAACAAGGTCAAAGTTTTGGAAGTTCTCAAATTGGTGCCTAAATTTTGAGTTTTACTCAATCAGGGGCCCAATTTTTTAAGTTTATTCTTAATTCAGGGGTTACGTCTTACAAAAGAGGAAAATTATTCAGTGTACATAAAATTCAGTATGAACTAGATTAAAATTTTCAGTACGGAGTATATTAAAGTGTTTGAAATATCTCATTGAACCTTTCATATTTTTTAAAATGTAGCTCCTAAACTAAGAGTAAAATTAAAAAATTATGCTCCTAATGAAAAAAGCTCAAAATATATTCTTCAAATCGAGAACTCCTAAAATTCTAGCGATCTTCAAGATTCACCTCTTCCAGTGAAAAAAAATCATTGTCAATTAATTACACCTCTTGTGCGACTAATACTAAAATATCTGATAATAGGATATTTACGGTACGACACAGCCTGAAATAGAAATCGTGTAACCTGTAACCACCCATTCAAAAAGAGAAATTAAACCGACTCTAGTTCTTTAGTCAACCTCCAATTCTATACACAAACAAGGTATGAAAAGTTTCAACTGATTTCATTTCTCAAATCTCTGAGGTTTTCGTTTTGGTGTTCGAAATTAAGGTTTTACTTTTTCCAGTGTGTCTCTTCGATCATTATCGGCACTGACGCTTTACATTCATGGGGGCACGTGCTGCATATTTTGTAAATATTATTAATATTTTCAGTCGCGCGAACCTCATGATTTTACTGACATGCCAGTGCTTATTGTGATTGTTTTACCGGAATCATTTTGTTTTTGTAGTAATCAACTTGCCTTAGTTTAGTAAAGTTGTCCAGTAGAATTTGTTATCTGAGATCGAATATTGAATATGGTAGGTACAAGCTTAAGGTTAGATTTAAGCTAAGGAGAAAAGAAAAGTATTTTTTTATCCGTTATATTCTAGGAATTCTCCTTATCCTTTTTCCGATGCGTTGCTTAAGATACTTTCCTTGGCTTTAGCTAGTACTGTGTGCAATTTTTTGCTAATTGTGCCGCTACATGCATTCCTCAGCTTATCGGCTTGAACGCGCTGTTCACACAAAGCTGAAATTACAAGTCAAAATGAGCTTCTAATTATCGGGGCACTTGGAAAGAGGAAAAGTTGAAGAAGCTAGGTTAGAGAGAGTTTGAAGGAATGATTCTTTCTGCTCTTTTAACTTCAGTGGGAATAAATGTTGCGCTTTGTTTTCTCTCGTTCATCCTTTACTCTGTCCTGAGAAACCGGCCGAGCAATGCCGAACTCTATATACCGCGCTTGGTTGTTGAAGGGAAATTTGAAGGGGAAGATCAATTCAGGGTGCGAAGGCTATTTTCTTCTTTTAATTGGGTGAAAAGAGCATGGAAACCTTCTGAAGATGAGCTTCTGTCAAGTTCTGGATTGGATGCAGTAGTATTCATGCGCATTTTCATCTTCGGGTTAGTGAAAAAATGAAAATCTAATATGAATTTCTGGTATATGGGAGCATAGTGATTGCAGTAATTTGGAACTTTGTTGTTTGAATTGATGATGTTCCCCAAATTGGTACATCTTTTACAAAGAAAAGCAAAAATACCAATACAAATAAGTAATTGAATTTTTATCTCACAGGAAAATAGCATCTGTAAATCTAACATTTGCAAGTACTAATTGCATAATATCCGTCCGATCGTGGTAGATTGTCCGAGGCATTTGATATAATAATTATACCTTATGATGATGTATGCCAAGAGCTTAAAATATGTAGTGGTCTCGAGTAATCATTTTTGTATTGGTTCTTGATCTAGAATAACTTATTCTTGACAAGGCCATCTAGGACTTTGGTTATTATGGTCAATTTGTAGTTTCTTTTCCTGCAGATTACCCAGGTTATCATTATCCTACACATGTTTTTTCCTGGTTTGCAGGCTGAGAGTATTTCGGTTTGCAGGGATTGTTGGCCTATTCATTCTTCTTCCGTTCAATTACATGGGGAATCAACTGAACATTGACTTTACTGATTTACCTAACAAGTCGCTGGAAAATTTCAGCATTTCCAATGTTGACGATGGATCAAACAGGTTACTGCTTTATAGTTTTGTGAAGCTAAATATATGACTAAAATTTAGGTTGGAGATGTACGTAAGTATGTTTACTTTTAGGGTGAAGTTGACTTCTGGTCAATGCAAATCCTTTTTGTTAGCTCCAAAAGTGATGTATTTCATTTTGAATTCTCAAAGGCTGTGGATACACTTCTCTGCTGTTTATATTTTCACAGCTGTTGTCTGCTATCTTCTTTACTTTGTAAGTATCTCATTGAAATATCATTCATGGTGAATTTTATCATATAGTGGTAGTGAATGGTTCATAAATTATGCTTTTCTCTGCAGGAATACGACTACATTGCAGCAAAACGAATTTCTTACTTCTATATTTCAAAACCTCGGCCCAAGCAATTTACTGTTTTAGTTCGAAGTATTCCGGTAACTTCTGGAAGAAGCTTCAGTGATAGTGTTGAGAGCTTTTTTAGTGAATACTATCCTTCAACCTATCTCTCCCATTCAATGGTTCGTCGAACAAGCAAACTCAAAGGGCTGATTGTAAGTGAAGCTAACACTTCTATTTTCTGTATTATGGCAGATATAAGCTGATTTGATTTTACTTGTTATTTGTGGTGCTTTTCACTTCAATTTTCCGTATTAAACATGTCACAGAACTCATTACTTGCAGAATTCCCTCATACATCATAGTTATCTCATTCTTCTGACACATATATTCACTTTATAGATCGCATTTCTTGTCCTTTTACTTATGTGAAATCTCTTCTTATTGTAACTCAGATTTTGCATTCATGGAAGTACCGTTAGGTGGTTATGTAAACTTCTGATGTAAAGAAGAGAAAGCACCTTTAGCTTCTGCATCTAACTGGCCAAACATAATTGAATGCTGAAGTCAAGCAACATTACTAGATGCAAGATACATCTATTATTTCATTGTTTTGTATTATTTGGTTTCTGAGATGTGCTCAATGTTATTCCAGAATGACGCAGACAAGGTGTACAAAAGACTTGTTCGTATGAAAACGAAGAAGACCAATAGAGAACAAAGATTCAAGCGAACTGGCTTTTTGGGCCTTTTCGGACCGAAGGTTGAACTTCTAGATCATTATGAAAAGAGGTTAGAAGATATGGAAGGTAATGTAAGGACAGAGCGATCTTCTGTTGCTGGAAAGGTAATGATCTTTGCCTACTATCATGGGTAGTTACACAATAAAATTAACTCTAATTAATGGCAGTTTTTGCTGTATTATGTTTTTCTTTTTAAGTTCAATTTAGTCTGTTGTTATGGAAAAGGCCTTACGACAGATATTCTATCATGATTGTTGATCTATTAATTTCTTAGTTCATGTTCTAAAATTATGATATGGAGTACCATCTGACACTCTATTATCAATTGTGCCCTCATAGGAAGTTCCAGCTGCATTTGTATCTTTCAAGTCTCGTTTTAGCGCTGCTGTAGCTGCACAGCTTCAACAAGGGATTAAACCAACAGAATGGCTTACCGAACTTGCTCCTGATCCGCAGGATGTGTATTGGCCCTTCTTCTCTGCATCCTTTCTAAAGAGATGGATGTGCAACATTGTTGTTATTTTTGCATGTATTTTCATAACCATTCTGTTCCTTGTACCTGTTCTGGTAGTACAAGGACTTACTCATCTGGAACAGTTGGAGTCGTGGTTTCCGTTTTTGAAAGGAATATTGAAGTTGTAAGTACTATGTATATCATTAGTCTTTTATTTGTCAAAATGAATACCATGTGAAAGTATGAATTCGTACATTCTGAAAATGGTAAAAGATTATGTATATCTACAATTATCTGTATATGAAAACAACTGAGAGGTTATATTCACTTAATAGTCTAACATCAGCTCTTTATGCTTAATACAGGAAAATTGTGAGCCAAGTAGTAACAGGGTATTTTCCAAGTCTAATTCTTGAGTCGTTCTTGTCCTTAGTGCCACCTGTCATGGTCGTGCTTTCTTCTATGCAAGGATACATTGCCCTTAGTCAGATTGAGAAAAGTGCATGTATCAAAGTGTTGTGGTTCAGTATATGGAATGTCTTCTTCGCCAATGTACTATCAGGATCAGCATTGTACAGGGTGGATGTCTTACTTGAGCCTAAAAGAATTCCTGAACTATTAGGTTTGGCTGTTCCTGGACAGGTATGTTCATTCTGTCGTTCTCTTTCTCTCTCTCTTTAGTTTTATTGAGTACAGAATTCTGTTCTTTCATATAATAAATCGGCGAGTTTTATTTTTTGTGGTGCCCTTCTGGCTCAACAGCTAAGAGTAGCAAATCACTTTTAATGTGATGCCTTTTGCAAATGATGTTCCTGTCTCTGTTGTGTCGTTGAAGTTGAATTTGTTTAAGGCTTTCATAATTCATTTCTTTTTTTCTTTATGAAAAGATTCTCCAGATACATATGCTGTGTCAAATGTGCAAGTCAAATTGCTAAAGAGAATTCATAGAACAAATTAATCACTGAGAAAAGTACTTTTGGTTGTTTTATAAGGAAAATCCATTATTAGATCACAAGACATGTCAGCCTCAGCAAACACATTTATGAGGAGAAAAGATTATATTGCGTTCTTGTAGAAGATGGCATGAACGTAAAGTTTACTACACTTGATCTTAGCCAAACATTTATCCAACTTTATAAAGCTAAGCCTAAAGAAGTGTTGGCTTAGTTACAATGGTGAATGAGCTTATAATTTACATTTGGTTTGCTTTTCTGCCAATGTGCGAGAAGTTGACTGAGGACCATTGTTACCTTAAATTGCAGAAACTTAACCGTGAAATGAAGCTAGAAGTTTCCCATACTTCTGCTGCCTTGACTATTAGCAGTTCAGCTCTAAATACACACACATACACACAGATATTAGGAGTAGGGATTTTCACTCCATTTGACTTTGATCTTCCATTTCATCCTTTGTTAGTGATACATGAGTTTTCTGTTCAATTACTAAATTGTTAGTTAATATGCACCTTGGCATAGGTTTTGTTGATTATTTAAAATAATAAATAAATAAATAAATAAATGTGATATTATTTCATCTGATTGAAAGAACCTCCATGTATGTATTCCTATCTGTGACAAATGTCGAGTTATTCAGAACCATATTTAGACATCATATAAATATTTTGATGTTCCTTTTTTCCAGGCTTCATTCTTCATTGCATATGTTGTAACATCTGGATGGACCAAAACATTTTCTTCCGAACTTCTCCAGCTAAAGCGACTCATTTGGAGTTTTCTGAAAGGAAGTTTGTGTTGTACATCTGATGATGATTTCAATATCCCTTCAAATCCTTACCATAGAGAAATCCCCAGGATTCTCTTTTTCAGCCTTCTTGGTATAACTTATTTCTTCCTCTCGCCCCTAATACTGCCATTCGTCTTGATTTACTACTGCTTTGGATACATCATCTACCGTAATCAGGTCAGCTGCTTGTCCTCATGTTTTTTTTGGGTGGATATCTTGTGTCTAATTTTTTTTCTACTTTTCTATGTGAAACAGCTATTAACTGTGTATGCTCCCAAATTTGAAACTGGTGGGAGATTCTGGCCTGTAGTTCATGATGCAACAATTTTCTCCTTAATACTGATGCATGTTATTGCCATTGGAATATTTGGTCTGAAGAAAGTTCCACTAGCTTCAAGCTTAACGATCCCTCTTCCAATTCTCACACTCATATTCAATAGTTATTGCCGGAGACGATTCTTGCCCAGTTTCAAAGGTTTTCCTGCACAGGTAAATTGCCCTCTTAGCTTGATATCTTATATGAAGTTTGCCAAATCTCTTTTTTGTTAATCCACTTCACATCAATTTTATAAATGTTATGATCATGCAGTGCTTGATAAATAAGGATAGAATCGATCAAAACGATCCTACTATATCTGGTTTCTACGAGAGACTGGCTGGTGCTTATCGAGACCCTGCCATGGACTCGGTTAGACATTCTGAAAGAAGTGAAAGTAGCAGCTCCCCTTTGCTGCGCGGTCACAGGTGAAATCAAACTGAAGTTTTGTTATTATGAGTAAGTTTGAAATTATTGGTAAAATTTGATGTAGAATAAGTAGAAAAGTGGTGTATACTGGTTGTACTCATTTCTTTTTGAAATGGTTTTTCGTGTTTTCTTGTATGTTAGCTGTTCTCATCTGATCCTCCGTTAGTTTATTTTATAAGAGAGAGTGTCAACTTGGTCATGATTTTACCAATTAGGTGCAATTCTGAAGAATTTGTAACGTGTCAAATGAGTTAAGATGTGTTCTTTCTTCAAACGATGTGCATTCAGAAGCTCTCCATGGTCATCGAATTTCGACTTTTTCCGCAAATTAGTTGAACTGAAAATTTTAAAGAACGAAAGAAAATAGATGTCTACTTTAATTGTTGTCTGGTTATATCAAGAAATCCTGGTAGCTTATGTGCAACCATCAATGCTATGCTCAAAACCGAGTCATTTATATGTCGAAATTGCAAGATGAATACCACGTCTCTCTATTTATGCGGACACCGGCGGATTCAAAATATTCAAGTTGGCTAAAATCGACAATATGTGAAATAAATGCAAAATTATACAACTCAACAAGATAACAAATTGTAAATCAAGGTGCAACATAAATTGATAATATGCAAATTTCATCTTTCATATTACCTGTGTATGTATTCTTTTTAAAGGTTTCACTTTTTATGTGAACAATTAATGGTATTTCTTAAAATATATTAGATTCTAACAAAATATCATACTTTAACATGTCTCTTAATTTTGAACATAATTTCGGTGATTCCAGATAGAAACCATCATATTCTTTTGGCATGATTTATTATTGCTTTATAATATAATAAAGTTGAGTTGATTATCTAATAAAATATGATCGTATTATATTTAATAACATTTCATTGTTTTCTAATCCTTAAATTTATTATTTTATATTTTGCACAAATATCCTATATTCGCACTTTATTTTTTTATATGTTTCATATAAATCATGTTATTCTTTCTATAAGTTGCATATTCTAGTTAAATCATTTAAAATTTGTGGAGACCGCTGTAAATAGTGAATTTTATTTTAATTTAATAATTCAACAATAAAATTTCTTTTATTGAAATGCGACATTGTTTAAATAGATAATAAAAGTTTAAGTTGATATAATCCCTTTAAAAAACAAATCGCATTTGTGGACCAATTATCAAACTTATATATCTCTTTCTTAAGAAAGATGTTATCTTTATCTTTTGAATTTTTCTCAATCATTTTGTTTGTAATAAAATAATTTAAGTATCCGATCTTATGTTAAATTCAACACCTTAAGCTTGTTATGTATACCTTCGCAAATTAAGTAATATTGAGAAATAAAATTAATGAACCCGCATTAAATGTTGAATTAATAAATAATTAGAAGTAGCTAACTTCCATTAAATTAAATAATATATTGGGCTTTTTTTTCGAACTTGCATTAACAAATCAAACTGAAAAATCTGTCAATACAAGATCCCCTAAGCAGGGGATCCCGCTTCTACCCAAGCGTGAGAAGAAGAGGAGGATAAAACAAACTTAGCCAACATATGTGCTACTTTGTTAGCCACTCGAGATACATGAAAGACTCCTAAAATAAAAGACCTAACCACTAAATCCAAAATATCAATATTTAAATTTCCCAAAGGACCGAAATAAGGTTGTTAGCCGTGATGGTCTATACAGCTTACATGAATCCAAAAATACCTAAATACGCTCCCAATTCAGGTCCTTGCGAAATAATAATTCTAGCTGCATCGCATGCAATTCAGCACCAAGAGCCGAACATGGCTGATTAATTAGTTTTGTCGTCGCTGCCTGCACTCTCCCTTGAGTATCCTGACAACAAAATTCACATTAAACATTCCCTTTTTCCTCATCAAACCAAGCATCAACATCCAACTGAAGATTTCCAACACTTGGGGATCGGCAAACTTGGACCCCCATGTCACTACTCCCGGTAGAGCTATTAAAATTGGCTTTACCCCGTGGCCTCACCCGCCAGTTCCTCCCTGTATAATAGGTGGGCTGAACCGAGATTTTAGTGAACGATCCTTTTTATGGCTCACCAGCCAACTTGCTGACAACTCTATAAGTCATCTTGTAGAATTATAAAATATAGTTATGTTTGATGAACATTTAAAAATAGATGAACTTTGGAAACTATTACAATTTGTATATTAGCGAACGATGAATAAGATTATAAGTTGTCTAGTTGTTGTTGTTGTTTTTTTTTTTTTTTTTTTTCCCGTAAAAACCATCGGTAAGATGGAGGAGTTAAGGTATGGACCACAACCTATATATTAAACAATATCAAGTGATTTACAACCGAAAGGAAAGAAATTACACGAACCTATTTAGGAACTCTGAAATTGGGATAACCCGGGGCATCTAGTAACAAGTAGCCTCGAAGGCTTTTACAATCTATGCTATTACAACACTCTTCCGACGCCCTCTTTTTCACCGCCAAATTGGCCAAGTGGTCTGCAGTATCATTTCCTTCTCTATGGATATGAGACTTTCAACTCCATTCCCCTTGCAAGTTTTCAAAATGCTGCCAAATTGGCTTGGTATGACCAGTGCCCTATTGTTTCATTTCTCAACATATGGAAAATTAAAAGAGAGTCTATTTCTACCCATACTTTATTCCAGCCCTTTCTAGCACATATTCCAAGTGCCTCAACAATTGCACTCAATTCTGCTGACATAGAATCCTTAGTGCCCAAAAATTTATAAAATGTGTAAACCAACTGAGACCCAGAATTTTTGATTATGCCACCAGCCCCGGAAAAGCCGGGGTTTCCTTTAGATGCCCCACCAGTATTTATTTTAAAAAAGCCATCACTTGGGGGTTTCCAACGAACCAAAAGAGTTTTTTTTTTCCTTTTTTATCAAGACTGGAATTTTCCAAGTTTCAGCTAGGTAGTAAATTTGCATTAGATAACTCTCTAAGCTTATTCACTACTTGCTGCTGGATATGGGAAAGAGAGGGTACTTTGGCTTGAAACTTGGAATTGTTCCTAGCACACCATAGATACTAGAACACAAGAAAGGGAAGAGTGATGCAGATGTGTTCAGAGCACTGGTTTTTGGAAAACCAAAAGGATATGAGATTGATCACAGATATATTTGAAGGCACAGTAAGATGGAACAGATTAGCAAAGTATGTCCACACTTGCCAAGAAATGCGGCAATGTACAAAAGTATGGTTAGTCTCTTCGCTGAACATATGACAAAGATGACACCAAGAGATTAGCCACACAACCTTTTTTAGCGAGATTATCATCAAGGGATAGACATTTATTGATTAATCTCCAAAGAAATATAGATTGGGAACTGAGAATGGTTTTGGGCCACATCATTGACTGCCAAGCTGTTAAAGGCTTGGACAGTCTCAGGGAACTCCAAGCTGAAGTAAAAGTGAAGAGACCATTTGAGGACAATTTCCACACTAGGATGTCTTGCACATTTAAATTAATCACAACAGAGCATATCTCATCAACAATTATAGTGGGAAGTATAAACCTTAGTTTATTGTTATCCCAAATTCCATTATTCCAGTAATCATGCACTCTATCAGAACAGTTCACCACCCCAACATATTGGCATAAAGGGAAAAATGAGCACCATCTATCAAACCAGAAAGAAATGTTACCTTGGCCAACTCTCTAGTATAAATTATGTTCTATAAATTCCTGGGCTTTCAACATCCTTTTCCAAAAGTGTGATTGGTTGCAGCCTGTATCAACCTATGATGGATGAGATTGTTTCAAGTATTTACCGTGAAAATACTGACACCATAGGGCATTTGTTGTTCTTAGTTTCCACAATGCATAGACAAAAAATGCTCTATTTGTATAAAAAAGATTTCTAATCCCAAGACCGCCCTCCTTCTTGGGAAAGCAAAACTTATCACAAGAAGCCCAATGAATCTGCTTATGGTCAGCATTGGATCCCCAAAGATATTTCTTAAACAACCTATGAAATCTATCAATCACAGACTTAGTAGCTCCAATTACTCTGAGAGAATACATAGGGATAGAGTTTTAGAACACTTTTAATGAGTTCCAATCTCCCTTCTATGCTTAAAAACAGTTTGTCCCACCGCCTATCGTTGATTTTTTCAAAAGGTTCTTGAAAAATAATATTTTTCACTCTACCTTTAAAAAGGGGAACCCCCAAGTATTTAAAGGGTAGCTTTTCTTCAACAAATTTGGATAAAGACAAGATTTTGTTCTTATTATAACTAGACACATGTTTGCCAAAAATAACAGTACTTTTAGAGTAGTTTATTTTTTGTCCAGAAGCTTTTTCAAAACAAGCAAGAAACTTCACAGTTTTTTAAAATAGATAATTTAGCAAAAGAGAAAACAACAGTATTATCAACAAAGGACAAGGATGGCACCATCAATCCTCTTTTATTGAATCTTAAATCAGAATAAAGTTCAAAGAGTTCCATGAAACCAAAGGACAAAATATTCGAGAAAATAACAAATAAGCTAGGGGAAAGGGAGGGCCCTTGCCTATGTCTCTACTAGGCTTAAAAAATCCATAAAGAGAGCCATTTATCACAAGAGAGAACCAAGAGTTATTGGTAGCATTTGCAATATAAGTAACAAAAAGCTCAGAAAAACCCATTAACCTCAGTATCTTATAAAATGCAACCCATTCAGTTCGGTCATAAGCCTTCTGCAAGTCAAGTTTAAGAATCATCTTACCATTTTTGCTCTTGTTATTGAGCTCATGAACCATTTCTTGGGCAAGTATGATGTTATCTGCAATATCTCTAGTGGGAACAAAGCCACTTTGAGCATTAGGGATCTATGTAGGGAGGAGAGATGCTAACCTATTATTGACCAACTTAGTTATAATTTTATTGACAACATTACAAAGACTAATTGGCCTAAAGTCTGCCCAACCAGAGGGATGAGATTTCTTAGGTATGAGAGCTATGGAAGTACAAATGAAACTCCTAGGCATTGGCACACCTAGGAAGAATTCTTGCACTGCCTCAAGCATGTCATCCTTTATGATGTCCCAACAACACTGTAAAACAGGGCTGAAGACCCATTAGGGCCAGCCATACTGTCCTTATAAATGTTGTTGATGACCTCATGTAACTCATCTATACTAGGTGAACAACAAAGCTTAGCAGACTGAAACTCATTCACCACAGGTTTTATAGTACTGAAAATAGCACTATCCAATTCACAAGGCTCAGTAGTGAACATTTTTTCAAAGAATTCACAAGCAGTTTTATTAATCTGATCAGGCTCTTTAATACTCACACCATCAACCGTGATTTCATTTGTTCTGCTTTTAAATCTTTTTTTTTTTTTTTTTTTTTAACTAGAGCATATAAATAGGCAGTATTTTTCTCTCCCTCCTGAAGTCATTTACAAGCAGATTTTTATTTCCAAAATGATTCCTCTAAAGCAAGGGCAAATGGCAACTCAGCTTGCTTTTACTTAAGGGAAATCTGTTGGGTATTTCAGGGATCAGCCAAGTAGGCAGCTTCTTGATCCATCAAGTGCTGCTCTGCTGGGGCAATCCTATCAAAGATAATTCCAAACACCTTTTTATTCCAACTTTTAAGACATTGCTTAAGTCTGAAAAGCTTTTGCTGGATTCTAATCATACCCTTTTGAAAAAGAGGCTGATTCCATGAATCCTCCACTGTTTTTATAAAGGTTTGATGATGAGTCTAAGCATTAAGGAATCTAAATGAAGACTTAACACTCTCACAGAAGAAAGAGACATAAGTAAGGGACAATGATTAGAAGGTCCTTTTGACAGATTTTTTACCCCAAATTTATTAACAGATCACACCACTTAGAGGAGATCAATGCTCTATCAAGTCTCTCAAACACATGGTTTGCAAGTTGTCTAATTGTTAAATTAATTAAGAAATAGATTTATTAGACTAGTTATAGTCCATTTTTAGGGACACACATACACAAAAATTGAGAGAGGGAGTAATGTTACTTTGCATATATGCAACCCTATGTATGCCTCCTTTTTTATTTGACTTTTGGATATTATAATGAATGTGTCGTCTTGTATGCTTTCAGGGACAACCATTGATAACTTAAAGATCATTTTGATATGTACTGATTGATGAATTATATTATGATTTTTCTAATTGTTGAGTTAGTTAATAAATAGATCTTTTTAAAAAAAAAAAAATTAATTACAGTTCCTACATTGCTTAGATAATTAATTATATATAGTTCTTGGCTTCTAAAGAAATAATTGTCGTTCGCACTTTATATATATATATATGAAAATGGGGCGGCCCAACTTGTGGCCCGTCTTGGTGTTTGATTGAACCGAGGTTTTAGTAACCTGTCAATTTTGCGGTACAGACGCCTCATCCCGCTTCGCCAAATGGTGCACTTTGGTTGGTCTTGGCCCACCTTGCTCTGCCAATCCGTTCTAAGAGTTCTAACTCCTGGACTCCACTTATTGAACAGATCTATGAACGAACCTTCAATTTTATCATCCTTATCATTTTTAGCCTAAATGCTTCAGATACACCCCACATATCCTAACTGCCTTAACTTAAAGGGTGTTTGGCTGAGCTTATAAGCTCCTAAAAACATCTTATAAGATGTTTTTAGGAGCTTATAAGCTATTGCAAAATGTTTGGCAAAAAAAATAAATGTTTAAGAGCTTATAAGATAAAAAAATAAGCTCTAAGAGCTTATAAGCTTTAAAAAAAAAGTTGTTATACCCTATCTTATTTTTTAAGATCTCAATTATTAAACTCAAATTCCACACACAATTCACACACTTACACACACGACACACACTTCATACACTACACACACTACACACAATTCACACACTACACACACTACACACATTTCACACACTACACACACTATACACATATTTCACATACTACACACGCCACACACACCACACATACTACACACGCTACACATACCACACACACTACACACTTCACACACTACACACACTTCACAAAATATACACACTTCACACACTACATACATTTCATACACTAATTAAAATGTGTGTTTAAAAGAAACTTTTAAATTAGACCCAAATTTATAGCTAAATCACTATATTTTTATTACAAGCTTATAAGCTCTTTTATCTAAACACTTTGTTAACTTATAAGCTCCTTAAAAATTACATCTTATAAGCTCTTAAAACAACTTATAAGATGTTGAAAATAAGCTAAGCCAAACACCCTCTTAATCTCCCAAAATAAGTAGGGGTTTTAACCTTTTACTTCATTTGATTCATTCATTCAATGTCTATAAATAAAAGAAGTACCACCCAAAACCAAGTACATATATGTACACAATACTACAAATAAAACTAGAGTATTCCCGTGCGATGCACGATTTGTAAATGTAAATAAATAAATAATAAGAATTTTATATGTTTATATAAGTTTAAGGGTTAATTGCAGCAACCACACCAAACTATCAGCGTTTTGACACCTAAACAACCAAACTCCTTTTTGTTGCATCGATACATATATACTATACCACTACAACAAAAGAAGTCTTTTGCATAAGACTTTTTGACACCACAATTGTGGTAACTAATAATAAATTATTTGTGACCACTTGTTGTCACAAATCTCTCTACAAATTATTTGAGACAACTTTAAGACTACTTTTAGAGACAACTAGTTGTTGCAAAAAATATTTGAGACGCATTTGAGACCACTTTTGTGGTCACAAATATATTATTTGCGACGGAGTTATTGAGACGACAATAAAGTTGTAACAAATACTCATAAGTTGTGACAAATACTCATTATTTGAGACCACTTTGCTTAAGTTGTGTCAAATACTCATTATTTGAGACCATTTTTTTGTGGTCTCAAAAGACCCTTTTTCTTGTAGTGTACGAGTTTTGCAGATAAACCACCAAACTTATTTTCCAATTGGCAGATAAACCACCAAACTTATTTTTCAATTATTTTTTTGCTGAAAATCCACACGTGACTTGCGCGTGATAAACTTTTAATGGCTTTTTTTGTACAAACAACATTTTTAGCATGCTAAAAGTGTAAAATTATTTCACACCTTTCTTTTCCATAATAATTTCCTTGAATTATCAATAGTTCTCTCTCCTAATATCTAGAGCCTCCATTGTTGAAGATGAGCGGCTCCTCTACCTACTAAAAAGCGTGTTTGGACAAAAAAAATCCTTAAAAATTTATAACGCGCAAGTTACATGTGGAATTCCGACAAAAAATGATTGAAAAATAAGTTTGGTGTTGTATATGCCAAAACTCTTATAGTTTATATGTATAAGTGCCACAAAAAAAAAAAAATTCAGTTGTTTATGTGCAAAAATGCTGATAGTTTGGTGTGGTTGTTGTAATTAACCCTAATTTTAATATAATAAAATATTACAATCAATATATAATAAGAGATGAAAAATTATATGTTAATGAAAGAAGAGTCAATGAAAATTATTAAAAATTAAAAATATATAACTTTGAGTAAGTTACAGAATATTCATATTTGTTTTCTTAATGCATGAATATCTCTACCATCAATGTATGGAGGTCATACTGACCATCTTGTATAAAGGATGTGTGTATAAATGTATATTTATAATTTTATGATAAATGTTTGTATTTATCCAAAGTATATAAATTTTTAATATTTTCAAATATAATGTTCAAGAAATTTTCAAAAGTTTTTAGTGAGTGCTCACTACAACAATTTCATAAATAGACAACAGTTAAAAGACAACAGATTTTTCCAGCAGTGTTGTCTATTCATGAATTAACAACAATTTTACGGCAATCTGTTGTCTATTAGCGACAACACAGGCTAATAGACAACAATTTTACAACAGTTTTCAACATATGTCATCTTTTAGCCCCCTTTTCCACAGATAGACAACATTTTTAATGACAGTTGCCCAAATTTGTTGTCTATTGGAAATACATTGCTCCAATAGACAACATTATTGTCAACATTTTTTAAAAACAGTTGGAAAAAGACATTTTTATTTACAATACTTTCATTATGTTGTAAAATTTTATTTTAATAAAGTCTTCTGGTACACGCGTTTATTTATGCACTTTAAGTCTGTTAGAGTGATGAATTGTGATGTTTGCGTGTAGAATGGAGAGTATTTGGGTTGTTTTAAGTGCCTTTGGACTATTTGACGTTTGTGTTTTCATTTTGAGTTAAATAGGTGATTTAAGGCTAAGTATTCGTACTCGGCCGGATGCACAACGAGGGAATGAAGCCCGGATGTCAAAAGGATGGAAAAATCGCCGGAAAATGAAGAACAGAGTACCGCGACCGCGGCAAAATGGCGCGGCCGCGGTCCAAGTGAAGGAATAAGCAGGAAATCTCTGGACAAGTACCGCGGCCGAGGCATACTTGCGCGGCCGCGGCGGGGTGCTGGACCAGGAGCGGGCGCGGGCGCGGTCCGTAAGCGCGGTCGCGGCCCGTTAAGGCGGTTAATTAATCCTTGGGCCACAAGAGTTCCGTTTTAAAGCCCAGAATCGCCCCAAATTGACTTTCTCTATAAAAAGGGATCCTTATGCTCGGAAATAGGAGGCGAGAACATTACGAGAGAGCAAGATTGAGAGATTCCGAAGGAGACGGGCAATCAAGATCGGCAATACTCGGGTTTTCTAGTCCTTAAGTCTTTACAATTATGTATTTTCAGTTTAATTTGTCTTTTGTCACCGCCATGAGCGGCTAGTAGGTTATTTCAGTCCTTAATCGAGTCGAACCCTAGTTTTGCTGTTATGTGATATTTACAGTGATTATTAATCAGTTGATTTCTTGAAACGTTGTTATACTATTTACTTATCCTTCAATGCTTGTGTGTTTATATGCTAGATTGATCACCTAGGATTATAATTGCATAAGTAACGCTAGGTTATAATCGTAATCCGTAATTGTTACGAACCTATAGCCACTTAGTAGCGAATAGCGAGTGATATCGCTAGGGTAGTATATAGCTCGGTCTGAATGGGTCCGAGCTTACGAGGTCCACACCGTGTCTATCCCGTTATCCTAGTTCTTTAGGCGTCCGGTTAATGAGATCCAGAGAGCTTATTCTGAGGTCACTCAACTGGATAGACTAACCAAAGAGCTTGTTTTGGTTAGTTAAACATAAGGGATAACGAGGTTAGCAGAGCTTGTTGCTAACCTCGGGGTAGGAGTTTTAAGGATAAAATTGGTTAATAATTGCATCTATCACAGGGTAGTAATAACTAGGGGGAGATAAGATTAAGGGCTGTGATTCGTTATTTTATAAGTAGAACAAGTCATAGTTAATTTGCTTAATTTCTGTTTTAGTTCCTTAGTTAATATACATCAATTCATAAACCCCCATTATTTATATATTTATATATGTTGCTAGTATTAGGATTTACTTAAACACTAAGAGTCTTCCTGCTCCCTGTGGGATCGACCCTACTTACCACTTCTACGAGTTAGAAGGGTAGCTAGGTTTAATTAATTTTACCGCATCGCGACAGTGCGGTCATCTTCAATGCAATTTTAATAATTGATAATATATTTGAAATAAAATAATAATTATGATTTTATTTTATAGATTGCATTTTATTTTATATATTGCATTTTATTTTAATAAAGTCTTCATTGAAATTATCGGGCCGACCCGATAATCTTAATATATTATACGGCAATAAGACAGGATGGGCCAACTAATTTTAGGTCCGATTAAATTTTTGTTCGGTCCGACCCGATTAAATTTTTGAGGCTCCATCATCACTTTTAACAATTCACTATGTCATAAAGCCCATTGTATGATTGGCTATTTCACTAAGCCCAAATCAGATATCCACATAAAAGCCCAAATCTAATAGTTCATTGGACAATTCACTATTTCATAAAACCCATTAAATGATTGACCCAAATCAGTTATCCACCCAAAAGCCCAAATCTGAAAAGCGCGCAAGAGCGCGGGCTTCTTCCATTCTCTCTCCTCCTCTTCCATGAATCTCTCGTTCCCTACAACCTCCTCCCCCGTCTCGCCGCAGAGCTCCGCCGCGCCGAAGTGGCAAATCTTTGCATTGAACGACGGCTCTGTCACGATAATGCCGCTGCTCTTCACATGTTTGTGGACCATATCGATGCTTAATCCGGCGGTGTTATGTATGTAATCAAGTCCGTGAGCTACATCTGTCGCGATCTGCATACGCGACATCCATGTCGAAAGCACAGGGAAATCGGGGTTAATTTTACTCCTCAGGCACAAACCTAGGTCCGATCCTTGAACGAATTCGTAAACGAGATAAATATGCTCGCCGGAGATGGAAACTCCGAGGAGATAAAAGGGGAAGTCTCGATTTTAGAGCTCTGAAGTTCCGTGTACTTGATGAGGCTGATGAAATGCCGAGGATGGGTTTTGTCGAAGATGTTGAACTTATTCTAGGTATGTAATGTAGTATTGATCGAAATTTCATAATAAATTAGTCATCTAATTCTTTATATTTCTCTTTTCTAATAATGATTCATCAAATTGTTTGCATTCACGATGGATGTATAAATATGATCCCTTGTTTTTGTTTTTGTTAGAGGTTGAGTGATAAATAAATTCATATTGGGTACTTCCGCTAAGTTTTTCCGTTACTGTATTTTGAAGGTAAGGTGGAGGATGCTAGCAAAGTTCAAACGCTACGTTTTCTCGGTTTGGTGATTGTCTTAATTGTTTTGCTCCTGATTGAAGGTCATCCCTTTTTTCTCTAATAATACTTCCTTTTGGTGATTCCAGATATCTGCCAAATTCTTAAAACCAGATAAGAAAACTGCTGACCTTGTTGGTAATGAGAAAATGAAGGCGAGCACCAATGTGAGGCATATTGTTCTTCCTTGCACTGCTAATGCCAGAACTCAGCTTATCCCTGATATCATTAGCTGCTATAGTAGGTTGGTTTTTTTCCCTGGCCTCGCAATGCATGAATAATTTCAGTTATGTTATTTTAGGGAAGCCTTTATATTGTCTTCTCTTGCTATTCCTCACTCACTCGATCCTTTCTTTATTGCCCCAGTGGAGGCCGAACTATTATTTTCACTGAGACGAAGGACTGTGCTTCGACACTTGCTGGAGTACTTCCAGGAGCACGAGCATTGCATGGGACATACAACAGGCTACACGTGAAGTAAGATTGAACTTAATTAATAAAAGAATCTTCACATCCCATGTATAGACATCCTTTAATAGTTATTCCTTCGATGTTTTTAGGTTACGCTTTCTGGATTCAGATCAGGCAAGTTTTCCACACTTGTTGCTACAAATGTAGCAGCACGAGGTTTGGATATTGATGATGTCCAGTTAATAATTCAGGTCTGTTCATATCAATGAACTATTCTAATCTTTTTTTTTTTTTTTTTTTTTTTTTTTTTTTTTTTTTTCTGCTTGTTTTGTTAATATGGATTCATGCCATGACTTTTACTGAAAACATATGAGCCTCCCCGTGATGTAGAGGCATACATTCATCGGTCTGGAAGAATAAGAAGAGCAGGTAAATTGACAATGTTAGGTTTTTTTTTTTTTTGATTATATGTTTGTCAGTGATTTATGGAGTTCAATTGATAGATATCATTTTGATGCTTATATTAGGGTGAAGTGGTGTTGCTGTAATGCTTTATGACCCAAGGAAGTCAAATTTCTCTAGGATAGAAAGAGAATCAGGTGTTAAATTCGAACATATATCTGCTCCACAGCCATCTGATGTAGCTAAAGTTGCTGGTGCTGAAGCTGCAGGAAAAATTAATGAGATTTCTGATAGGTAGAATTTCTGTTCTTATTTATGCCTGTCTTAATCAGATATTAGTACCCTAAAATTCTTGTTCTGCTAAATATCTGCAGTGTCATTCCTGTATTCAAGGCCGCTGCCGAAGAGCTACTGAACTCATCTGATTTATCCCCAACAGACCTACTTGCTAAAGCACTGACCAAGGCTGCGGTATACGTCATTACTTCTCTTACTGGTTTTTTGGGCGGGAACACTGTTAGAATTTGGTAGTCGAGACAAGTCACTGTTTTTGTGTTATACAGGGCTATACGGAGATCAAGACTCGATCGCTACTGACTTCAATGGAGAACTGTGTTACTGTACATCTTGAGTGTGGAAGGCCCATTTACTCACCATCGTGAGTGCCTAAAAATTATTTTACTTGTGTATAATTCATTCATTATGTGGGGACTGAAGTGAAAAGTTCTTAGGCAAGAGTTATGTGCGGGCTTTGTCCCCTTGCACCAGGGAGGAAAAAAGTCTAGGAGTTCTAACATGTGAATTGCATTAAATATCAAAGTTTATTACCTTGGTAAAAGCACCTTACAGGTGGTCTCAATGAAGTAATACTGTACTTCAGTTATGTTCTTGAAATGCTTTTTGAGAATTTAGTTGTCTGCTTAAAGTCTTTTGATGTGATTAGTAACCTAGTGTTTTGCATTTACTAATGACTCATCGTTTGTCAGGTTTGCTTATAGAGTTCTTCGGAGGTTTTTGCCTGAAGACAAGGTCGAATCAGTATACTTTAGCTTTTACATTTTTTTTAAGAAAAATATAACATCCTGAATTATTTGTCCCCTAGTTGGAATCTAAACAAGCAAACCATTCTCGTCTACCCATATATATGAAAAACTTATCACCTTTCTCCCATAATGCTATCAAAATATGCTAAAACTCTGTAGACGTGTCATTCCAATCTGAATCATTCTCATTTAATTCCATATTGTGTGGCTGCTGAGCAGGATACAGATTACGTACTATTTACCTCAAAAGTACATTTCATAATGAAAAGAGTTCTGTTTGGAAGTATTATCATGATATTCTATTTTACGTAAGGCCTCCATGTAATGCCTGCTTATTGGGTTAAAACATAGCTACATCTCATTATAAGATGGGTGTTTGCAAATGTGTAATCATTATCTCAATAAAGTATATTGTTATTTATTGCATGTTGGATATGAGGATCACACCTGCATCTTAGGTTCCACTATGATTGTATTTTGATCAGATATCTGTTCAGATTCCCATACTTTTGACAACCTGTTGATAATTTCCGAAAGATGTTGTGGTCATCCTTCAAGAATAACTTCCCTTCTATGCAGGAAGCCATCTCAAAATTGGAATCACGGTCGAGGTGTGGTATCGTCTTCTACCAACAGACACACGCACACGTAGTGTTACTACAAATGCAAGACAAAAATGCAATGTTCAATTGATAAGATCCGAATCTCCGTTGTCTGAATTGCTGATGATTATTTTGGCTTCAGATTAACACTCCAATCCGTCATCTTTAATGCCTTATTCATCTTGTAGACTATTGAAAGCAGTACACGTGGGGAAAATGAAGGAGAAGAAGTGACTTTATCACAATTGGCCATTTCAAGTACTCACTTTCCCACTTTTAGTCTCAATTAACAAGGTTTTGCTCATTGGAGGCGTAAAATTATGGCATTAAAAATTATATTCTTCTTGCTCTTGGTTGTGATAACATGGCTTTGATTTTAGTCTTATTCGATCTCTCTCTCTCTCTCTCTTCTCTCTCGTGTCTATATATTTCGTTAAGCCTTGATATTTCTTTTTTTCCTGTTTACTACATGTCGGTGTATTTCCCATTTTGGTCTTGGTATATTTTTCGGACTTGCTTTTAGTTCGTCTTTTTAATCTGTCTTCTGTATATCCATATTTTTCAGCGAATTAGTTACAAGAATTTGCGTAAGTGGTTATTCAGAAGCATCGATAAAAAATTTGTGCTTTCTGGCTCTGTGCAATGCATTCAGAGCTTATGGTGGAAATGCATATCTTGATGCATTATGTGAGTTTTACAATGCGTACTATTTTTGCTCGTTTTAATGGAGACTATCTTATTTTTGGTTGATAGCTTAGCATTGTGGATACCTTTCAATCGAATATGCAACTTAGCAAAGTCCTTGTCAAGCATGCCTGTAACTCTCTTACTTGCTTGCATAGCATTAACAGTAGCATTTATTTATGAGATTTACTGTTTCTTTTGAATTAGGTAAACAGATATTCTGGTGATGGAACAGGCTTTGCTAATTCTGTTTTAATGGTGTAGGTGGTGGCTTCTAGTAGGAAGAAACAATATATTAATTCATGGAATTGGGAGTCTCAGAGGCGAAGAATAATGAATTTAATTGCTAATTCATTAGAGATAGACCTCTCGTTTCTCTTCGGTTCAGACGCAGATGAAAATTACTTGTCCTTCATTGTCAAGTAAGTGAAAAAGCAACTTCGGTTTGGTTTCAGAATTACTTAGTGATAATGACATCTGATTTGAGACATGGCTTCTTGTAGAAATGCATTCTTGATGTTTGAGAATCCGTTGCTGTTAAAAGATTCTGATGCCAAAGATGCTTTATGCCGTATAATTGGGATCTGTGCAACTAAGTACCACTACATAGCACAATCATGTGCTTCTATTTTGCACCTGATTCATAAATATGATTTTGTTGTTACCCCGTTGGCTGATGTTGTTGCTGGAGCTGAAAAGAAATATTCTGATGGAACCATGGCTACTTCCCTCATCAGGGAAATTGGAGGGCGAATCCAAAAGACTATGTTAAAGACACTGCTGGGGCAGAAAATATTGGGCGGTTTCTGGTAGAGCTAGCTGATCGGTTGCCAAAGCTTCTTTCAACTAACATTGGCTTATTGGTCCCACATTTTGGTGGGGAGTCTTACAAGATAAGGAATGCACTAGTTGGGGTGTTGGGTAAATTAATTGCAAAGGCCTTTAGTGATGTTGAAGGTGAAGCTAGTTCAACATCTATACGTCTTCGGACGAAACAAGCTATGTTGGAAATCTTGTTGGAGCGCTGTCGTGATGTCTCAGCTTATACTAGGAGTCGAGTTCTTCAGGTCTGGTCTGAACTATGTGAGGAGCATTCTGTTTCAATTGGTTTGTGGAATGAGGTTGCTGCAGTGGCTTCTGGGAGACTGGAAGATAAGAGTGCAATAGTCAGAAAATCAGCACTTAATCTACTTATCATGATGCTACAGCACAACCCTTTTGGGCCGCAACTTCGAGCAGCTTCTTTTGAGGCAACCTTAGAGCAGTACAAGAAGAAGTTGAATGAGCTTGCACCAAAATGTGCCCCTGAAAGCTCAGATAGATTGCAGTCAGATAATGAAGTTTCTGTTGGAGATAGTGGGATTGAAGATGAAGAGATTGAAGTAGCCTCAAAGAATCAGGATAGTTTGAGCGATAGCTTGGCCAATGTGGATGATGAGACACTTCAGGTCAATAATTCTGTACCAGATGTGGGGAATATAGAGCAAACTCGGACCTTGGTCGCTTCATTGGAGGCTGGCTTGAGATTCTCAAAGTGTATGTCTTCCATTATGCCTACCCTGGTTCAATTAATGGCTTCATCGTCTTCGAGTGATGTGGAGAATACTATTCTTTTGCTAATGAGATGTAGGCAATTCCAAATTGATGGATCAGAAGACTGTCTCTGAAAGATGCTACCACTGGTAATGCCTCATCATGGTCATCATCAGTACGATTTGTGAAGCATGATTTAGTTTTGTTTTTCCCTCTGATACACCCTCTTTCTCTAGTATCATTTTATCATCTTTTTTCCTAGGATTCTCTTTTTTAGGATCATAACATCTCTATTTCCTGGATGACAACAGGTGTTTTCCCAAGACAAATCCATTTATGAGGCCGTTGAGAACGCTTTCATTACTATATATATAGGGAAAAACCCAGTGGAAACTGCTAAAAATCTTTTGAGTCTTGCCGTAGATTCAAATATTGGAGATCTTGCAGCTCTGGAGTTCATTCTTGGTGCCCTTGTATCGAAAGGTGATATAACTACTAGCATGGTAAGCTCCCTTGTTGAGGAGGCAAACATATGAGGGAAAGGGTCGCCTCATATTGTGTCACATTTGTATCTTGGCATGAGATGGACATAGAGATGTAGATTTATGTTTATCTCAGGAATATAATCCAACCGTATCTGCGCTTGACTACAATATAGTTATCTGGTAGTTTTAGAAAGCCTCTACAGTATACCCATCATTATCTAGGTTCACTCTGCAAGGCTAATAGATTTACTCATAGTATTACTAATTCTGCAGAAATGATTAATAGCATATGCTGGTTAACCTTATATTTTTCTTGTAAAGCCTTCACACTTAATGAATACTTGCCAATTCCTGTTTCACATTTGGAATGGTTTTAATCACCATATTTGTGCTGGATTCTGTTTTGGGGGCTCCAAAAAATCATCATTAAGTAAAATCTAGAAGCTATATAACTTATATATTGCATTAGGCAGCTTCATCTTCAATGCCAATAGATCATGGTTGGTACTCACCTCATCTTGAAATTCTTCTATTGAATATCGCTGAGTCAGACAATTTTCAAAGGAAATCAGACTCATACTTTGTTATCTAAAAATTCTCCTCCTTGACCCATATTTCTTTAGCAACATTTTTGTTTATTTATTTGTCACTTGTTTTTCTTGTCCAGTTATCAGCTCTTTGGGATTTCTTTTGTTTCAATATTAGTGGAACTACTGCTCAACAAAGTCGTGGCGCTTTATCTGTGCTGTGCATGGCAGCAAAATCTTCACCCTCGATTCTCAGCTCTCACCTACAAGACATTGTTGATATTGGATTCTGGCAGCTCCAATGTCCTTACCACTGTTCAAGTTTCAAAACTTAGCAGATATCTGTTTGTTGTTAGTCATGTTGCCATGAACCAATTGGTTTACATTGAATCTTGTGTTCGGAAAATTCAGAAAGAAAAAGCCAAAAAAGAGAAAATGGCTGCTGAGAGCAAGGAGCATGACGTGAATACATCATCTGATGCACCAAAGGTTACAAGATTTCATAGTGTTTTGTGCTGACAATGATGTTCTACTTTCACAACTTGTTAGAACTTTCAGTTTGATTTAGCCTGTTTATTTCTCCCAGGATGCGGGCATCAATTCAGAATTAGGCCTTACGGGTTCTGAGGATGCAATGCTTGATAGCCTTGCTGAAAGAGCAGAGAAGGAAATTGTTTCTGGTGGTAGAGCTGGAGAGAACTTGATTGGGCACTGCGCACCTTTTTTATCTAAATTATGTAGAAACTTTAGCTTAATGCAGAAGGTGATTTCTCTGATCACTCATTCATGTTGATATAAATTTTTCGCACTTCTTAATATGTTGGATACTGAGGCAATATGCTTGATGCTATCTGCCACACCAGGCAGATGCGTCCTTGGAGCATATGCAGTTAAAAGAAAGTGCAAGTGTGAAATATGCAGATGCATCTCCAATTTATCTTATCTTTTTTACTTCTTAGTGAGTCAAATCTCCAACTGCTTTTCACTGTTGTGGAGAATGCACCATCAGAAACTGTTTGTTCAAATTGCACCATAGCTCTTGGAGATCTGGCTGTTCGCTTTCCAAACCTATTAGAGCCATGGACAGAAAATATGTATGCGCGCCTTCGCGACCAATCAGCATCTGTCCGAAAAAATGCTGTTTTGGTTCTTGATAGGGATAACCCGGTTACTTCGGGTCGGGCTAATACCAAAGCCCACTGATTGGCCCACCACACGAAGGCCCAGCAGGCCCAGGAACACTCGCTGTCCCAGCAAGCGGTTAGTTCCGCGAATCAAGGCTAAAGATTCGTTTCCAATCGCCATGCAGCTGGAGGTGGGCGAGGATATAGGAAGTTTGTTAGGGTTCAATTAGGGTTTAGGAAGTTAAGTATAAATACATGAAAAGAACTCTGAATTAGGGTTCGCACTCTGTACATTGAATTACTATCTGTAAACTCAATATTCTAGTGAAAGAAACACCTCGGCAAGAGTGATTTTCTGCCCGTGGACGTAGATCTCCGGATCGAACCACGTAAATCTTGTGTTTTTACATTCTGGTTGCGTAGATTATTGTTAAATTGGGTGGTTAACGGATTGCGCTTTATCAATTGGCGCCGTCTGTGGGAACGCTTTAACCAACAATTCTTGACGTTTACATCGCATTCAAGAATCATGGTGACAACATGTTTGAATCAATCTCGCCACGGTGATCAATCTAACCAGGATCCGCCCGTGGATCAAGTTTTGCCGCCGAGGCAATTGCCTGCAGGGAGTACGTCTAATCATCAGGGCAATCAAAACCCTCCACCCCCTCCAGACCTGCAAAACCCTAATCTTGTTGCTGCTCAACCCCCGGTTAGCATTCAGATTACCCCAGAACTGCTCCAGGCTTTCTTACAAGAGCATGCACATGTTCTTCAAGATTGGGCAGTTAATCGCCTACATCCCGCGGGGCCTGCCGGCCATAATGCTAATCCCGTGGTGCCTCCACCCCGCTCGCGTGATCAACAGGACCCGGGGCACCGCGGGCGTCAGGATCGACGACGGGAACGACCTGGTTCTTCCGAGGACCATGGGAGTTCTAATGAATCACGACCTCGCAATGAGGAACCTACTGATGTGGATCGCCGCCGTCCACTTAATGCGGCTAAGAGAGTTCGTTATGCCAATCCTCATGCTCTAGATCTTCAGGAGTATGAGCAAGTTCAACGTAATGTTGAACTGGACAGAATTCTGGGTCTTGATGCCAATGGAGATATCATCACGCCGTTCTCCTCAGAAATCATGGCCACCACCCTTCCCGAAGGGTTCAAACGGCCAGCCATACCACCTTACAATGGCACCGGAGATCCGGCCAATTTTCTTGGAGCTTTTAGGCACAGCATGCTTAGCCATGATAACATCACATCCCTTCAGTACTGCAAGATTTTCCCTGAGTACTTACAGGATGAAGCTCGGGTTTGGTTTGATTCTCTTCCACGCAACAGCGTATCCTCCTTCAGAGAACTCGCCGAGCACTTTTGGGCACGGTTCGAAGCACGGGCGAAACCCATGGCCACCTTGGCCGATGTCATGAACATGGAACAGCGGGACGGTGAAACCGTCACCCAATTTCTTGACCGCTTTACGACAATAAGTCTCAAGGTGGGAAATTGCCCCGACGACGTAGTCATCAACGCATTTATGAATGGACTCCGCCCCGGAGCACTTTACACCGAGTTAGCTCGGAACACACCGGTCACAACTCGAGCATTGTTCAAAACAGTGTGCAAATTTGCTAAGGCCGAGGAGCAGACTCGCCAGAAGCGAGAGAAACACGCTAGCAAGCGGCAATCTAACAAAGCACAAACCGGGCCTAGTACTCGACCTAGTGCATTTTCCCGCCTGACCCCGGGGCATTCAGAATCCCGAGGTGAAGTTCCACAATTGACTCCGTTGACGAAGTCACGAGCTGAAATCCTTTCTATCCACAAAAACGATCTGCGACCTTGTCCGCGGATGAATGCTCCTCCTGAGAAGAGGAATCGTGGAAAGTGGTGTGCGTACCACCGAGATCATGGGCACGAGACAGAGGAGTGCCGAGAACTCGGCAAGGAAATCGAGGAGTGCCTGAGGAAAGGATTCTTGCGTCAGTACATTGCGCGGACCGATGATAAGCCCCGGTCAGGTCAGAATGGGGGGTCATCCAATAATCACGGATATCATGACCGCGGCACACAACAAAATCGACCGCCGTGGCAAAATAACCGGCCGGGGCCAAACAACTACGCACGGCAAGATTCTGGCAATCGCCAGCAACCACGTCTCCCACCACCACCTCCTCCTCCGGGAGGACCCGGAGACAATGCACTTCCTCACGTGATAACCGTGATATATGGAGCCTTACCTACCGGGGCTTCACGACATGTCTTGAAGCCAGAAGCTCGACGTCCTCCTCCTGAGGAGCCACGTCATAAACGTCTCCATCAGTCCGAGACTGTCAGCTTCACGGATAGGGACCCGGTTCCGGAGATAACACCTCACACAGATGCTATTGTCATCGACATGACTGTAGCCAACATAACAGTAAGGCGGGTCTTCGTGGATAATGGGGCCGCGGTGAGTGTTATATTTGCCGACTGTTTCCAAAGGATGGGGATTTCTCGGGACCAACTTCGGCCGGCCCCCGGGCCACTGCAGACTTTCACTCAAGGTGAAGTCCAGCCGGAAGGTGTCATCACTCTCCCAGCATCTTTGGGGACTTATCCGAGGATAAAAACCATCTTCGTGGATTTTTATGTGGTGAACTCCCCGTCACCGTACAACATGATATTGGGCCGGGACTGGCTCACCCCTACCAAAGCCATTTGCTCCACGTATCACCTCGCGCTAAAGTTTCCCACCTCGCATGGCGAAGTGGCTATCCGCGGTAGTCAGCGGGTTTCGAAAGAGTGCATGTATGTGGCACTCAAAAAGACTGCCAAGGTTTCACCCAAACAGCAGCTTGAAGTGGCATCGTCGGTTCTGGAACCGTTGGAATGTACCTCGTTGGGGGATGCCACTGCACAAGTTCCGCTTGATCCGTCCAAGCCGGAACAGACAGTGACCGTAGGAGCCGTGGATGTGCCATGGCTACACCAGGCTATCATTCAGACCTTGCGAGAATATTCCGATGTCTTCGCATGGTCTCCTCTGGATATGCCCGGGGTCTCTCCCGAGATAATAACGCACAAGCAGAACATCGATCCCAGTGTAAAGCCAATCCAAGCAGAAGCAGAGGAAATTCGCTCCGGAGCGAAATGAAGCCATTCGAATCGAGGTGCAACAACTCCTGGATGCGGACATCTTGTTTGAGGTATTCTACCCCTCTTGGTTATCCAATCCGGTAATGGTGACAAAAACCAGTGGGGCATGGCGGATGTGTGTCGATTTCTTCGATCTCAATAAACACTGTCCGAAAGACTGCTATCCTCTGCCCTCCATCGACCAAAAGGCCGAAGCCATTACGGGGTACGTGGCACTTTGCTTCCTAGATCTGTACAAGGGATACCATCAGATTTTTATGGATCCGCAGGATGCCCTCAAAACGGCATTTATCACTGCCTTTGGGTGCTACGCTTTTAAGAAACTGCCCTTCGGGCTCAAGAACGCTGGAGCCACCTATCAACGTTTAATGGACTTTGTCTTCCATGCCCAGATTGGTCGTAACGTGGAGGTTTACGTCGATGACTTGGTCATTAAAAGCTCCTCCCATCTTTCATGTGTGCAAGACATTACCGAAACATTGCGCACTCTGCGACGCTATAACTTGCGGCTCAATCCAGCAAAATGCACTTTTGGTGTTGGCTCCGGGAAGTTTCTCGGTTATATGGTTTTGCAAAACGGCCTGCAGGCCAATCCGGCCAAACTCCGTGATGTGTTAGATCTGCAGCCACCTAAAACATTCAGGGATGTTCAACGCCTCACAGGTGGTTTGGCAGCTTTAAATCGATTTTTGTCCAAAGCGGCAGAGCGACAGCTCCCATTCTTTAAAGTTTTGAGGCAAGCGAAGTCCTTTGAGTGGACTCCGGAGTGTACCGAGGCTTTTGAAGCCTTGAAACATCATATACAGCAGCTGCCTACTTTGTCAGTTCCTCTCCCCGGAGAGCCGCTCTACCTGTATCTGGCTTCCGCCGAGGAAGCTATTAGTGCAGCTCTCGTACGAGAAATCAATGGCGTCCAGCATCCCGTGTACTTCGCAAGCCGAGTACTTCACGGGGCAGAGACGCGATATTCCGAGCTTGAAAAAACCGCTTTGGCCCTTGTTATGGCAGCTCGGCGTCTTCGGCCATACTTCCAAGGACGTGAAATACGAGTTCTGACCAATCACCCCATCCGCCAGATTCTTGTAAAACCCGAGGTGTCTAGGCGCCTCGCCAAGTGGGCCATTGAGTTGGGCGAATATGACATCCAGTTTCTCCCCCGCCGAGCAATTAAGGGTCAAGCACTCGCCGACTTCCTGGCCGAAGCCCCGGGAGACATCCTGAGTCTCCCGTGGACGGTGATACACATCACCATGTTACCCTCACTCCTTCACCCCGGAAGTGGCAACTCTTCGTGGATGGAGCATCCGTGGTCCGAGGAAGTGGTGCCGGACTGTTTCTCATCGACCCCGAGGAGGTGGAAGTTAAATATGTCATCAGATTCAAGTTTAAGGTGACTAATAATGAAGCGGAGTACGAGGCAGTTCTCGCCGGGCTCCGGCTCGCTCAGTCCTTGGGTGTTCGTCATCTCGAGCTCTTCACGGACTCCGAGATCGTATCCAGGCAAATTCAGGGGACTTATGTCGCCAAAGATGAAACATTGGTCAGGTATCGTGCTCTAACACTCAAGCTCATGTCAAATTTTGAAGCAGTTACTATCCAGAAAATACCGCGTGCACAAAATACAAGAGCAGACGTGCTCAGCAAGTTGGCCTCCGCGGTCCGAACTAATATATCTCCGGATATCATGGTTGAAGATCTACCTCATCTAGCAGTTCATGAGGCCACGGTTTCGGTACTGACCGATAATGATTCGAATTGGATGACTCCTATCATCCAATATCTCCGAGATGGAGTCCTGCCCATTAACAAGCTACGAGCTCGGCAAGTTGTCCTCAAAGCCCCCAAATACTCCTTTCATGATGGAGTCTTATACCGGGGATCATACCTACAACCGAGTCTCCGGTGTCTTGCTCCTGCCGAAGCTACCCAAGTTCTGCGGGAGGTTCACGAAGGGGCCTGTGCCAGCCATATCGGCTCCCGGACATTAGCCAAGAAAGTTCTCCGCTGGGGATACTATTGGCCAACCCTGTTCAACGATGCTCACGACTTAGTGACCAAATGCAGCAAATGCCAACTGCACTCCCGTGTAAAGCATTTGCCACAGACCGAACTCACGGGAATCCAGAGTGCGTGGCCATTTATTCAGTGGGGTATCGATATTGTTGGACCATTCCCCGTTGCTCCGGGAGGGTTGAAGTTCCTGGTCGTTGCCGTGGACTACTTCACTAAGTGGGTCGAAGCCGAACCACTTACAGCCATTACTGGTCAGAATATCTTGAAATTCGTGTGGCGCAATATTGTTTGTCGCTTCGGCATCCCGAGCACTATCATCTCGGACAATGGTAAACAGTTTGCCAACGACCCATTCCGGTCATGGTGTGAAGAGCTCCACATCAAGCAGATTTTCACTTCGGTCGCTCACCCTCAAGCCAACGGGCAGGTTGAGGTAACCAATAGGACACTGCTCACGGGAATAAAGAAACGCCTGGATAATGCCAACGGTCTCTGGGCTGAAAATCTTCCACAAGTCCTGTGGGCTTATCGTACAACGCCGCATACATCTACCGGGGAGACTCCTTACAGCCTTACTTACGGTTCCGAAGCCGTTATCCCTGCTGAAATCAGTGTGCCGAGCCCTCGCCTCCTCACAATGGTCCCAGAGGATAATGACGAGGCTCTCCGGGTAAACCTGGATGAGCTTGAAAATCGTCGTGAACAATCATTCATTCAGCAGGCCAGATGCAAACAACGAGCAGCTCGGTATCATAACCTCCGGGTCCGAGGCACTCAGTTCAACATTGGGGACTTAGTTCTTCGGCTCAACTCGGCCAGCAAAGCTGCTCCCGAGGGAAAATTACATGCTTCTTGGGAGGGTCCCTACCGGGTTGTTGCCGCGCACGACTCCGGATCTTATCAGCTTGAACATCTCAACGGGACCCCGATTCCCCGAAGCTGGCACGTCACCAATTTGAGGCGTTTCTATCTGTGAAGGCCAAATCACAAGTACCATCTAATCTTTAATTTCTTTTTTAATTGTTAACCCTCTTTGTACTTTTGAATTTGCTCCGGCACTTATTATTGAATAAAAATTCTTTGCTTATATATCTTGTTGTGTTATCCTTTACGTTACGGGGACGCCCTAAAGCAATCATATTATCATTATTCGTCTCCGGACAATTAAATCTCTCTTTCGGTCCGTCCGAGGAGATTAGCATTTTTAGTCCCCGGACTCATATCACTTTCTCGTCTGTTTAACCGGAGAAGTGTTAACTCCCGCCTGATCCGTCCGGGGAGATTGGACTAATCCATACTGTGTTCCCGAACACCCAATTAAACAGTTAATAATCTTTCCTGCCGTGTTCCCGAACACCCGATTAAAATGATTCGTAACCTGTTACTTTCATTACACCAGTTTGTACACACTGCAATAGTTTTGTTATTATCTTCTGAACATTACAACATCAAGAAGTTTTTTTACATAAGGCTTCAATAAAAAAAAAAAAAACAAACAACAAAACAAACAGAAACACAACAACAGAAAGGAGAAAGCCATTATCTCCGGCCCCCGAGCCAATACTCTGCGCTCCGGCGTTGCTGCCTGCTTCTGGATCTTCGTTGCGTCCTCCGGGACCCTGAAGTTCTTCGGTCTCGGGCTCCGGCTCGGTCATCTCTTCGAGCTTCCCTACGCCGAGGACTTGCTCTAGGCGCTTGCCTGGGGGTTTCATCTCTGGTCCGCGCTTGGTTACTTTGTTGTGGCGCGGACCTCGTAGTTTGGGCCCATTGCTCAGGGTCCCACTCCTCCGGAGCCATCACCTCGATTTCCTTGGCCAACTCTTCGACTACCTCTTCGGCAACCGCTGCGGTTTCTTCTTCGACTGTGATCACTGGGGCTGGCTCTTGGATAACTATGCCTTTGGTCTTTCCGGAGGGTTTTTTCTTATCCTTCCGCGGAGCTCTCTGCGTACTTCGGTCCCGACGGGAGCTCGCGATGAATTCTTCAGCAGTAGGCCTCCACCTGCCTCGGCTCTTCAGCCCTTCATACATACTGAGAAGCAGCTCCAGGACTTCTCGTTTCCTCACGAGCTCCGCGGACTCGACAGAGCTCCTCGACATCAATGCCGCGATGTCACTCTGGATTTCAACGACCCGCTCCTCTACTTCTTCAAAAGTCAGAAGACCGAACTCTGAAAGAATTCGTTCATACTCCTTCTGATGAACACGGACGCGGCTCATCTCGGCAGCTGTAGTTCGATACTTCATCTCGAAGTCTTTGGCTCTTTCATTGGCCTCAACCACCTTCTTCTCTGCCGAGGCAACCTGCTTTTCCAGCTTTGGCACTACGTGCGTCTGCAGATGATTCTTCTCTCCGCGGAACCACTCAAGTGATCGCATGAGCTTCTTTATTGTTTCGTGTAGCTCTGCGGCGTTCTAAACAGACAACGAAGACAACCAGATCGATTACTCTCAAGTATGTAAAGAGTTACATTCAGTTCGACAACAGACATAAAATTGCTCATGCAAGTAAAACAAGAAGTTCAAGAGACTGAGAAACATGATTGTATTTCACAAGGCAGATTACAATTGTTCAAAACAGTACATCATTCCTAACATTTCTAAAAAAGTACAACTTTAAATCTGCGGGGATCGACTGACCTCCCGCTCAGCTGCCTCGGTCACATCGGGCAAATCCTCAGTCTCCTCATTGGCTGCGACGGCCTCGACCGCAGCTGGGGCTTCGACCTCCATCCGTGGAGGGGGCTCAATGCTCCGGGGAGCGGTGACCAGCTCACCTCGGCAGAATGCCAGGAATTCTTCGTCTTGGTCCACTTCGCAGCTTGCAACTTCCGCGGCAGTCAGAAGCTGCTTCTTCTCCCCGAGCACCTTCACCAGGGGCCACTCTGGCAGCTTCGCTAGAGAGGCGTAATAGGCCTTTTCCACCTCGGTCACCGCCTCAGGGTCATACCCGAATTCTGGACGATTGATGTCCACATTCGGGTACGCCTCCTTCACCTCCTCCAGCACCAAGGCTCGTGTGGCTTTATCCCCTATTGCCACAAACTCCGTCTGGAAGTCAAGGAACGTGCTGGTGTGTAGTAATTTTTCGGCGAACGGTTTCAGCATCGCTCCTTGCCCCTCGATCACAGCGGCTTCCCGCGCCTCCATCTCCGTCCGAAGCTGCATATTTTCTCCCCGCAGAGCAGCGTTCTCGGCCCCCACACTGCGCAAGCGCACCACTTCGTCTTCGACCAACGACGCCCTTTTACGCGCCTCGGACAAGTCTTGAGCTAGCTTGTCGTTTCGCGCGCGAAGATCCCGCGCTGCCGCGGCCAGCTCTTCTCTGGCCTCCACCTCGCTTTTCAGGCCAACCTCTATGATTCCTCTGGCCAGCTGCAGAATCTTCTCGGCGTCCGCGCCGTCAAACCCCAGCCTACTGGGGGTCGCCTGTTCTACCTGGATAAGTTGAATACAACACGACACCGAGCTCAGACCTCATACTATACACCTCGCGTACGTAAAAGTTATGATCAGCGTTTTGAGTATTACCTCCGTACTCTCCCCTACTCGAGGTCTTTTGGACGGTGCCAGCGGAGTGCCGGTAGGCTCTGGCCTCCTTTTCATCACGGGAGATGGCTCCGCCGACATAACCCGCTCGTCAGACCCCGCCGCTGGTCTCGCACTGGGTGGCATCTTCCCCCGGGGAGACACCTCAGCGGCTTTCCCCTTCTTCTTGGCCGCTGCAGTCTTAGCGGGGCTTCCTGCTGCTGGTTGCTTTCCGAAACGTCCCACTGCATATATGTCTATGGTTAGTCCTGCGCAAAATGACAGTTATAAACAGCAAGATAAAGAACTCCTACCCTCTTCGGCACCCGCCGTGCCCGAATAGTACAGGCTCAATCCTGCCTTCTCCAGTTCCTCCTCGGAGCAGAGGGTTTTGAAAGTCCCCACTGTCCGGAACGTATGCTTCACTTCGGCCCCCGGGCTCTCCACGGGGGCGGTATCAAGCACCTCGTCACTCCTCCATTTCGGGAGAGCTATTTTATTCCTAATGAATATGAACCTCTCCTTCCACCCCTCTACTTTGCTCGGGTTCTGAACCTTGAACCCTCCTCGGGCTCGGGGACTAAAGGAATACCACCCCTTGGACTTCCCGAAGTTTTTTAGCTGGTAGAAGAACCTAAGAAGCTCTACAGTTGGTTCTACTCCGGCCTGTTTACAGACCACGGTGAATCCCACCACCTGCCTCACCGCGTTCGGCGCTAATTGACAGAGGGCAATACCGTAGTATTTTAACAATTCGATGAATACGTCCCACAGCGGCAATCTCAATCCTACTCTAAGGGGATCTATATACACGGTAATAAACCCCTGCGGTGGGCAACAGGCCCTGTCCTCGGGGGTAGGGATTATGTACTCAAGGTCGAAGGGAAGGTAAAAAGACGGGAGCTCCCTCAAAATTTGCTCTCGCGACATCCGTAGCGCTATAGAGGACACCTCAAGATCCTCCACCGTGCATTCATAAAACGCAACCATCATGACGTTGCACTCTAAGCCAACGATCCTGTCTATGGTCCTAACCTCATTCCTCTCCGGAATGAGATACGATAGGGGGGGGATGTCTAACGGGGTATTCGAAGCCCCTAATTCTTCAATCGAGGCCGAAGATGAGGCAGAAGATGAAGAAGATGAAGAGGAAGACATACTTACTTGGTTTGAATTTGAAAGGGTTGATTTGAGAAGTTTTTTTGATCTGAGATGAATCACGAATGCAGATTTCCTCTTTTTCCCGCTTTCTAAACTGATGAATCACAATGAAGAAGATGAAAGGTTACTGTGCAGTTATTTCCAAATATATACGCAAAAAACCAACGGCCCTGATGCAGCCTATTCAAATTCACTGGTGGAGATTTAAACGTGCTGCCCACGCGCTTTACAGTTCCCCAGGCGCGTGGGGAACAGGTTTCTTGGAAGTCGCAGAGCGTGTCACTTCACATCCCTCTCTCTCATGATGGCGCCGCCAATCACATCAACCTCACCCTTCGTCAGGAAGATTCAAACTACACTCCGGTGATTCCCTCACCTCGGTCATACTCCCACACTCCGGTGCTCCCTCCATCTTGGCCAGGCTATTCACTCCGGTGTACCCTCCACTTCGGCCAGGTTGTTACATACTTCCAACGCGTTTCGGGCTTCTGGGATATTCGGTACCTCGCTATACGCCCCGTGCACTTCGGCCTAGCTCGGCACCGGGTCCGCCGACTACTCCGCAGAGTCCCAAGGACGCGGATAGACTCAGTCCTCCATAAACACTTCGGCCCGCCAGCGACCCCGGTTCTTCTTGCCTCCGGTTCCACCCCGGTGAAAACCGAAGCTCCCTCCTCGCTTCGGCTGGGGGGGGCATCTGATAGGGATAACCCGGTTACTTCGGGTCGGGCTAATACCAAAGCCCACTGATTGGCCCACCACACGAAGGCCCAGCAGGCCCAGGAACACTCGCTGGCCCAGCGAGCGGTTAGTTCCGCGAATCAAGGCTAAAGATTCGTTTCCAATCGCCATGCAGCTGGAGGTGGGCGAGGATATAGGAAGTTTGTTAGGGTTCAATTAGGGTTTAGGAAGTTAAGTATAATTACATGAAAAGAACTCTGAATTAGGGTTCGCACTCTGTACATTGAATTACTATCTGTAAACTCAATATTCTAGTGAAAGAAACACCTCGGCAAGAGTGATTTTCTGCCCGTGGACGTAGATCTCCGGATCGAACCACGTAAATCTTGTGTTTTTACATTCTGGTTGCGTAGATTATTGTTAAATTGGGTGGTTAACGGATTGCGCTTTATCAGTTCTGTCTCACCTTATATTGAATGACATGATGAAGGTTTGAGGAACTGACTGGTCTCCCCCTTTTCTATTCCTTCAGTTTGATGTATGTATTGATCTTGACCACTAACTATTCAGGTAAAAGGCTATATAAATGAAATGGCCATACGGATAGAAGATGAAGACGAGAGGATTTCAAATTTAGCTAGACTGTTTTTTCATGAGCTATCAAAAAAAGGTTGATCTACCATAAACTCTGATTATTTTGACTCGTATATCTAACTGATGAAGAATAATTGAAATATTTTATTTATGTTGTAGGATCAAACCCCATATATAATCTACTTCCAGATATCCTGGGAAAATTGTCCTTCCAGAACTTGGAGGGAGAGTCTTTCTGCAACATTATGCAATTTTTGATTGGTCATCTTTTGTGATCAGCCGCATGTCTCAAGAGTTCATGGTAAGAATACTTCTAAAATCCTTATGAGTCCGCCAACAATTCATTGTGCATTACATTGTTAGTTAGTTTAGATGTTTATGAGTGATGGTATTTTTGTATGAAGTCTTATCCGGGATGCAAAACGAGCAAGAAAAGTCGGAAATAGCAAAGAGATGTTGAAGCATGATCAGAAAGTCTGACTCGGTCGAGTTGTTTAGAAACTCGGTCGAGGGAGAAATGAAGAGCAAAACGTGAAATTGGTCAGAAACTCCAACTCGACCGAGTCAGAATCGGCCTCGACCGAGTTGGGTCAACTCGACCGAGGTAAAATCCCCCTCGACCGAGTTGGAGTTTCTGACCAATTTCACGTTTTGCTCTTCATTTCTCCCTCGACCGAGTTTCTAAACAACTCGACCGAGTCAGACTTTCTGATCATGCTTCAACATCTCTTTGCTATTTCCGACTTTTCTTGCTCGTTTTCCATCCGAACCTTGCCCAAACGGACTTTTTGGCCTTTTTATACCTGAATAACACTAAAACAAGCAGAAACACGTCATCTAGCTCAAAAGATGGATTTTAATTTCGCCCAAATACACATGCATATGTCCCATATTACGACCTTTAATTGACCTAATATACATGTAAAACTAGCATGTATCATTTACTTATTTCTACATCCTAGAAACGGAGCGAGGAACAGAAACTGAAGAGAAAAGCAGTCAAGCACCCCCATAGACTTGCTCGCAAGGGTTATTCAGGCTTAGCTGAAGAAATAGTAAGCATTGAAATTATATTTTCACTATGAATTCATTATCTTCAAACAATATTTTACAGTTACCATAATTAACATCCCTCTCTCTCTCTCTCTCTCTCTCTCTCTCTCTCTCTCTCTCTCTCTTATTTGGCAGGCTGATGAATTGTGTTCCGATGATGAAATAAACAGAGCTATTCTATATAAGAGGGCATGCATGAACAAAAAAGGGGAAATTGATTCTAAAGACAAAAAAACTTAAAGAAACAGTGAAGAAAATTGTAAGCACATATTTTATGTTAATTGCTCTATAATCCTATAGCAAAAGAATTGGGAATTGGTATACATACTGACTATTGGTTTTTGGTTTTTTTATTGCTTTTTGCTTCTTTGTTTATGCATCACATGATAAGTTTATAGAAGAAAGGAGAAGGGGTACGCTAAAAATCACGGGAGTAAATGATGGTATTGTCCCACGATCGCTTGAGTCGAAAGAACATCCTGGCCGTGTGATGGGAGTTGGAGGTTATGTGACTCCAACAGCCTACTTCAACACTCCCAAAGGAAAGAACAATCCCGACCTGACTCTTTTCAATGAGCAAAAGAGGGAATTAATGGAGACCAAGAAGATTATCGCTGCCCAAGACGAACGCATCAGAAAACTAGAGGAACGGATGGCAAAACAAGATGAGCAAGATTTGGAGGCTGATTTGGAGCATGACAAAGATTTGGATGATGTGCAGATTCTTGAAGTTGACGATGTAGCTTTGCAGGTAAAATTACCAGATTTCATTTACGTTATCTGTCTTTGAAAATATGGATCACTATATGTATATCTCTTTGTAATAGGGGGATCCAGTGGGTTTGAGGTTAGAATCATCCAACGCCATTGCTGCATTTGGAACTATTGTTCCTGTTGGTGAGGAAAAAATGCATTCTGCTCCATTCCCAAACAACTGTGTGCGTGTATCCATCGATGAAGTAGTGAACAAATCAGCACTTTTGCCTATCCCAATCTCGGGTGAGTGTGAACTGCTTATTGATGTTGTGGGAACTTTTGTAGCATGGCCGAGACACTTGGTAGTTTTGAAAGAGAAGGTAAATGTGACTCTTTATTTCAATACATATATATAATTGAAGCAAAACACCATTCTAACATGTGTATTCACTATATTAGAAACCCAAAAAGAAGCACAATCTTCAAGTGAAAAGGCATGCAAATGTTCCAAAATCATTGAAGATATTATTTTGCTATGCCAACCATGCTTTAAAGTACAAAACCGTACAAATCCCACTTGATTATGACGTGTTTGAGGTGGACTTTACGATTCATGTGCAACTAGAGGATATCTGTTTTGTCTACAAGTTGCAACCAATCACATGCAATTGTATAGTTGTCTACATATGGTAATCCTTGAATTTTAAGTATTCTTTGCTACCTCGAGTTTTCATTGATTATTTATACTTACCTTGTATGTTTCTTGAAATACTAGGCATCTTTTTAGAAAGATGAAAGAAAAGGGCATAGAAGACAAATTCTGTTTTATGAATCCAAATAGCATCCCATATTTCCAAGATGAGAAAGAGACTGAAGACCAAAAGGCTGAAAGACTGAATAAAAGGGCACAGTTTGTAGCAAATAGGCTGATAAGTTCATCACCAAATCAGCTAGTCTTGGTGCCAAGTAATGTTGGGTAAGAACTATTTCTCTAATTACGAAATCTTATATTTCCCATTTTATAGCTGGAATTTTCTCATTAATGTACGTGTATAGGTATCATTGGATTCTCAGTGCCATCGACCCTTACAAGGAGATTGTCTACTTAATGGATCCTATGAATTATAGAATTCGAAGTTCCGATTGGAAATATATTGTGGACAAGTAAGTCTAGATATTTTTTATCAATTAAAAAATTTATTGAGTAAGTGACATTCTGACTTAAACACTTTTGAATGTATGAAGAGCATTAACAAGTTTTAAGGAAGCCAAGGGTATTAAAGGGAAAAAACGGCCAATATGGGAAATAATACCTGTAAGCACTTTACTTCAAATATGATTACATATGTATTTTGGTTTACATGTATTTTTATTAACATTTTTTAACTCAGGGTCCTCGCCAACCCGATGATGTTCTGTGTGGTTTCTATGTAATGCGTTTCATGAGACAAACCACTGAAGAAACTGAAACCATTGACCGGGTTTCTCTACGATCGATGGTAATTTTAACTAATGAAATTTTTTACATAAATAATATTACTTTTCTGTTATTTTTATGCATTCGTAAAATGGAATTAATTATTTATTCTTGTGTTAAATAGTTTAAACAAGCGGAATACAGTGTGACAGACATTGATGAAGTTCGTAGTGAGTGGGCAGACTGTGTCCAAGATTACGTCTATGATGACTGAATTATGCTGGTATGTCAATTGTATTAAATAATATTACTTTTCTGCTATTTTTTCTTTTGTTGACGTACTCGTTTATAATATTTTCATTGGCAGGAAGGCAAAGAAGGTACATATCTTTTGAAGAAGTTGCTGTGGAGTTTCAAACATTTTTAGAAGTCGTCTTAGATTCAAATTAGTTAATATTTTGTGGCGTAAAGTGGCAAGGAGTACACTTGTTATCCTTTTTGATAAATTGCACATTTTTAGATATTACACAATCATGTTTTATCTTGGATTTGGGAGATTTATTTTGATCTATGAATGCATATTTGAGAGACGGGTAATTATTTTTCAATTTATAATGATTTTTTTATAAAATTATCTGTTAAATAGACACGATTTAAAATGAAGAACAACGGGTAAAAAACAACAGCTAAAAGGAGCTGCTAAATTCGAAAATAAACACTAAATAAACAACGATTTAAATTGTAGAACAACGGGGAAAAACTGTTGCTAAAACTAATAAAAACAACAGTTTTAAGATTAAACAACAGATACAAACTGTAGTTAAAATTAACAAAGACAACAGATTATGTCTGTTATATGAAGTGTTGTTGTCCATGGAACAGACAACAGTTTTTACTTGTAGTAAAAATGGTACTTTTAACAACAGCACTATTAATAACAGACTTATTTATAACTGGACAACAGCTAAAATCTGTTGTCTATTTCAAAAATTCTTGTAGTGGCTAATAGCACTACATTCTAATTTTATTAATTTTTATTTGTAACATAAATACACTAATAATTAATCCATATAATCAACCAACAAACAATTATTTATCTTTACAATGTGTTGTCAAACTATAAATCGATAATAGATGACTAATTTAATTTATTATTCAAGAAAATCACAATATAAATGAAAAAAAAAATACATTTTATTTCAAAAAATTTGATTTTTTTTTTGAAGAAAAATAAAATGTTGAAATTATAAACTGAATTTATAAAATATTTAATAAATAATTCAATTATTATATTTTTATATGATTAAAAAATAAACAAAAAAGGAAACAAATTTCAAATTAAGTTATTTCCAAATAAAATGCTTTACACCAAAAGTAATATTTTTCAAGTAAAATGTTTTATAACAAAAATAATGTTTTCTAGAAATGGCAAAGGGATTTGGTCGAGAAAATTCCTAGGTTACTATTTCGAGTGGATTTTGTTATTATATAGATATAGATATATATAGATTTAATTTATTTATACAATATAGTATCAAACTATAGATCGATAATAGATGACTAATTTAATTTATTATACAGAAAAATCACATTAGAAATTAAAAAAAGAAAGAATTTCAAAAAATTATATTATTTTTTTGAAGAAAAATAAAATGTTGAAATTATAAACTGAAATTATAAAATATTTACTAAATAATTCAATTTATATGATGAAAAAAATTAATAAAAATGGAAACAAAATTCAAATTAAGCTATTTCCAAATAAAATTCTTTATACCAAAATTAATGTTTTCCAAATAAAATGCTTCATACCAAAAATAACGTTTATGCAAAACTTAGTGTTTTAAAAAAATGACAAAGGAATTTGAATGGAAAAATTTCTAAATTATTATTTTGGGTGAATTTTGTTATTATATATATAGAGAGATAGTAAGAATCGATGTTTTAGTTTTCCTCCTTCTAGAAAAGTAAGATCAAAGTATTACTTTATATCATATAATTTTTTCCGTTCAAGTTTGTACCCGAGAACATAATTATAATAAGCTTTCAGTTATTACTTTTGAAAATATTTTGCTCCCTTAATATATATATAAATTTTTTTTTGGTTCGTCCTGATTGTATCCAAAGATATATTTAAATTTGATTTGTTGGTTATAATTCTTAGGGGATGGACTAAATAAACCATCACAACAAACAGAAGACGGATACACGTGGCAACCTTGTAACTCTCACATGTCTTTTCTATTGTTTGATTTTAATTTAATCCCACACCAAAAAAATAAATACCCCACAAAATCTTCCTTTCACTCAGTTATAACATCATTTTAAAAAAAAAAAAAAAAAATTAAATGTGGATTATTCCAATTCTCGGTGGAATAGAGTTTGTTGCACATTCCACATTCCACGTTCGATTTTCCTGCCAAATGGAGAAAGAGGCGTGGATTTTGGGAGTGTTTGTGATTGCTTCTATTTTAAATTAATTAATTGAATTTAAAGATTATGAAAAAATTACTTTGAGAAAAAATAGAGAGTATTTACAATAATAAATTATTTATCCAAAATGTAGGTGTATTGTTTTGGGAAAAAAATGATTTTAAATAGAAGATGTATGTATAAGCAGAAAAAAGCATGTGATGACTTGCTTTCAGCTTCTACTTAAAATGAATTATTTTAAACCACTTTTAAAGTAAAAGCAGATATTTAAAAACACTCAAATCTACTTTTTTTAAACAAAAAATTACATAAATGCTTAGAATAAGCTTTAGCAAACACTGCTTTAAGGAGGCATCGTCGAGATGCACCAAATGTCATTTGTGGTATTGCAAGTAGACGTAAAAATAATGATCAATATTATAATTAAAATAATAACGATTTGTACCAAAACATTATAAATTATCAATTTCTGAAGTTTATATAGCAAGTCAAAAATAAATTCATAATTCATGAATTTTTTCCCTCTGTAATTGTTCCTAAATCAAATAGAAAGTCTCACTAAGTACTAGAGTTTTAGGATAAATGAAACTATAGAAAATAAAACTTCAAAAGTAAAAGAGTGAAGGCAGAAAAATCTTTATACCATTAGCCAATTGACATAACTTTAATTGGTCAGAACTTTTGCAGTATTGTAAAAGTCATTAGATATCCAATTAGCGTATAGCGATTAGTCGGGACTTAATTAAGGTTGGGTGGTGCATAGTTAGGAGAAAGGCAGGAAAAAACGGAAATGATTAGTAAACAAGGACGTAGCTAGAGGGAGGCCAACGGGATCGTCGGGCCCCCCTCAAATCTTAATAATTTCATAGGGGTATTTATAATTTTAAAATATTTATTTTATTTAGATAAAAATAAAAACCCCATCCTAAAAAAAAACTGTGTTTTATATTAGATTAAATTAGTATTGTCTTATTTGAATTTAACTACGTTAGTATTTATATATAACTTACGTGCACACTTACCAAATACATAGACATAGCCGCTAGAAAATAGATATAGTTATTTCTAAGTAATTCTTATGAGTATTTCTACTGAAAATATAAAATGTAATATATTAAACTTAGAGGGAAAAGTACTTGGAAAACTATTTGTAATTTTTCTTTATAACTAATGTTTCATTACTTATATTTCTATATTGAGTTTTTACATTTTTTTTTACTATTAGCAGTCACATTTAAAATTATGGAGTAACGATTTCTTAATTTTAGCTAAAAGGATTGAGTAAGAATTATTCATTTGAATTTTCTTATTATATAATTGATTATCTAGGTATGTGAATGTAGTATCCTATATTTATTTTTATTCACTTTATACAAATAATATTTTTTTTATATTTAAAATTTTAAAATTGATATATTATTTTCTTTTAACGTTATAATTGAGTCCTGACTAAAATTCCTGGCTTCGTCACTGTTAATAAAAGTCTAGCATCTAAATAGAAATTAGTTGGAGCTAGTCGAAAATTTATATGACAAAGCTTATGGCCTACCTGCCAACGTCAACTATTTACATCCTTACTGTCGATAACCTTTGGAAAAATCGCTTCATTTAATCTTTATCAGACAACATTCCAAATTATTTATGGTAAAATAATACGTCCCTCCATAAAAAATAATTATATTTCAAATACTATGGATCCCACAAAATAGTCGTGTTTTAAGAATAAATATCCTACTCTCTCCTTTTCCTTTTCAAATTAATAGTCGTTTAGCTTGTTATAATTCATGATTTTTCAAATGAAAATTGTCGTTTGAATATTTTTCACAACTTTTATCTAATTTTGTCCCTATTATAATCTTAAAATATTTATTACTTCTTAACCTAGTACTAATATTTGATTTCATCAACTCTTCACAAACGTAAAATTAAATTGACAAAAACTAATTGCATTACTAAACCATGACATCTTCTTTTAGATAAAGCGGCTATTTTGTTCTGAATGATATATATATATATATATATATAAACTTATACATGTATAGTAAATTTGTTGAGGCGATTTTTTGTAAGAGCATCTTAGAGTAAGACTAATGATCAAATCTATTACCATTCATCTCATTCTAAATCTATCAATAGGGTAAAATGAATAAATAAATATTCAACATATTCAAAAACATTTATCTTCAACTTTAAATTTATCCGTCATCTTCCTTCCTCGTCTTTCTTATAGGAGGATGGAGAAATATTTCACTTTCGATTTTCATTTTGTTTTTCTCTTCATCTCCCTCAATAAGTGAAAGTATTAGTTAACGAAATAATGAAAGGTTCATTACATGAGGTGACCGTTGTGTCAGTTTTGAATATTCAGTTGTCATTGCTCAATTCTTGCGACTTTCACTAAAAGATCAATGACAAATTAGAGATCGAGGTCAAGTACTTTAGCATGCGATTTATCCCACGCAATAGAGATTTGTTTGATTCACTAGAGTTAGATCTATACAGGTTTAGATATAGTAATTTTGTGCTTCAAATGTTTCATATCTATTTATATTGTTTTGTTTATTTATTCTTGTCAATCAGTGACAGCTGATTTTAGCAATTCAATAATAATTTATTTAAAAAATAAATATATATTCATATATTCAATAGAATTAGATAGTTGACCAAATTCAATATATATTTCACTAACAGTATTACGATAAGACCAGCTTAAAGCGGAATGAATTTCATTTTTAAATGGGGTTTCATCTCATATTCTAACTCTTCTAATCTATAATAGATATAAATCATGACATTATGCTGACATCAAATAAATATGCGACATGTATTAGTAGAGATGAAATAGGGTTTGTTCTTAAAGAAAGTTTTGGCAGATTAGTAAGTGAAATTTTGTTAATGAATACTCCTAATGTGGATTATCTTTTACGGAATGACAAAAATATCCTTGTGCATTGTTAAAGTTGCTAATACTTATCTCGTATTGATAGTTTTGGAGATTAATTGTTATGAGTAGTTGTGAAATGTCAAAACACCCTTCTGCTGCATGCATTAGGTCAATTAATTGACTCAAGGTTGGGAGTTAAGTTGACATGTAAAATTAGTTTACTTAAATTCACGTAGATATAACTTTTAAAATAAGAATTAAATAAGAAAAAAATCATTTTAGCTACACAAAAACATTTCGACTAGGAAAATTCACTGTCAGAATTACCTTCCAGGAGTCCTTATGTTTGTCTTTCAAGTCATTAATGGAGGGGAAAATAATACGAGTCATATTTTAAAAAAAATTACTGTTTCAAAAAAAAGTCATTCTTTAAGTTATATAAATGAGAATTAATGTTTTTATTTTATTTGATATTCAATATAGAATTATTATGTAGATCTTTGATGTGTTGAGAATATAGTAATAAATTCACTAAAAAACCAACTAAATCATTTTATCACTTTTTATGTATTTTCACTATTATATATTATCTCGTGTTGATTGTAATAAAGAGTAGTAAGAATATAATAAAATAATAGAAACATTATATTATTGCATCTTTTTGTTCCACTTAGAAGAATTTATGTACGATAGATTTGTTGTATTATGTTTGTGTTTTATAATATTGTCTATAATATTTTTTAACAACTAATAATCTTACTTACTCTATTTCTAGATATTTGAAGTTAAAAAATAGGTGTAGGACTGATTTAAATTTTAAGTTTTTATAACTTTTTCCATAGGAAAAAATGAACATTATTTTTTTGTCAAATGGTTTTATAAACATGATCTAAAGTTACTAAACTATTATCATATGACAGTTGCCTTAAGTATTAAACATTCTATTTTGTTTTTAAATTATAGTATTTATTTTTACACGAAAGATTATCATAGAAATTTATCTGTTATAATTGTTCTTTTTCTTTTGCAATTTAATAAACTAATTATTTAATTTAAAATACTATAAGTAATATGCATGCCGTGCTTGATAATTATGTAAATTTGATAATATTACTAGATGTAAAATTATGCTTACTTTCTTTAGTAAAATTAATAATTAAAAGCTTTTGAAAAAGTACCTAACAAAATATTTGTCAGATGATTTTGATGAGTATTTATATCGAAATATAACTTGATACACATGCTAAAAGTGTAATAAATTACAAAGATTTATTTTTTTAGAGAAATAAGTCACATATTGTTAATAAAACATGTCTCGAACAACTCTAAATTGTTACACTGACAAAATAAAACACAACAATATGATATTATATTGATTACTTTCTATTATATACAAAGTATTTAGTTAATATTATTGATTGCTTACTATTCTTAACACTTATTTGACTTTGACCAAAATAAAACTATGATGTTGAACATTTATGAAAAATAGTGGTAATTTATAACATTCTTCTTCTTAAGTATTGAATTTGAAGATATTATCGTACTCACTCCGTCCCAGTTAACTTGTCCTACTTTCCAATTCGGTCCGTCCCACTTAACTTGTCACACCCATAAATGGCAATTAAAGGCAACAATCTTCACCCTCAAAATATCCACATTCAATCTCCACCTTTAAAAAAGTCAAAGATTCCATGAAATCTGTTTTTTCTTAAACTGTGACAAATTAACCGGGACGGAGGGAGTAATTTAGTAAAATAATTTTCTTCCTTTTATCTTACTATTTTGAATCACTTTCTTTAAATTTAGATATAATAATAAGAATTTGTAATATTATACACATAAAAGAACCTACTATTACAGTAAAGAAGTCGGTCTTGACATAATAATATAAATACAGACAATATAAAATTATGGATTTGTGAATCATGTATAGTGTATATCCATAATAAATAAAGCGTATTACTTCTTCCTTACCAAAATAAGAGTCTTGTATCTGTTATTATAACAAACAAAATTTAGAGTACCTAAATTATGTTAAATTATTATTGCATGTTAATTTACTATAAATTTTGGTTAAATATACTTTAACATTGTGTCATTCGTATACTATAAGAATTTTACATAAAGTGGTCAACTAAAAAAATCTTATATATGACAATATAGCTTTCTTGTCGATATATTTCGTTGTAGTTTGTGGAATGTGTATATAGATATTATAGTTGGAAAACCCTAAATAAATACATTTTTACTTTCTCACGTTTGAGATGAGAAATAAACTCGATAAGAGCTTTGAATATTAATATACATTATTTTGATAAATTATATATTTTATTTTGTTAATCCTAAACAAAATATTACTTGGAATATCTAAACTTAATTTTGTTTCAAATAGATTTCATACCTGAAAAACTCTCTTGTAAAAGAAAATTAGGTGTAGTAATAAGATTTATAATATTATAATAACAAGGAACACAACCTTCGAGTAAGAACATAAGTTTGAAGAATATAAAAATATAAATTTGAAAACCACGTTCTAATTTATATCCACTTATAATTAAATTATTTCTATTTTAAAATAAGAGTTTTTATCCAGTATTACACCAAAGAAGTTACGCTTTAGAGTACCCAAGTCCTATCAAACTATTATAGGTTTAATTTACTATAAATTTTGATAAAATGTTTAATATCAATGTTAGTCATTCATATATTATAAGAATTTTATATAAAGTGGTAAATTAAATCTTATATGATAGATTATAGTTGTCTCGTCAACATGTTTTTAATATATATAGTTAGTGAAATGAGTATATAGATACTATAGTTGCAAAAAAAATAAAAAAAATCTCGAGAATGCGATGAGAACTAAAATCAGTAAGGGCTCTGAACTTTAATAAACATTGTTCCAATTTGTAGCTATATGTTTTATTTTACAAATCCTAAAAGAAATCAAACTTTTCATTCATTGACTTAATTGGTTTTCTTACACTCCGTACCTAACAACTTTCTTGTATCTTTTAATTATCTTTTGATAACTTCAGTATTATAGTTTTAAGTTTTTCCATAGTTTTTACATAAAGTGGTAAATTAAGTCTCATATATGATAAATTATATCATCTTCTTAATACTTTTCTATTATAATTAATGAAATAAATATACAGATCCTGTAGTTGCAAAGCTTTAGAAGCAAACAAAAACAAACTACAATTTTTTTCTCTCAAGAATGAGGAGAATAAATTAGTAAGGGTTTTGAACTTAAATTTACATTGCTTCGATTTTTTATTATATGTTTTATTTTACTAATACTAAAAAAATATCATACCTGTTATTCAATCCAATCCAAGAACACTTGATTTAATTGGTTTTCTGACATTCCATACCTAAAATGTCATACCTAAACAATAAAAGAGAAAATAAATATTTGATATATCATAAAAATAAAACAAAATAAAAGGAAAAATATAATGTATTTTACTTAAAAAAAGAAAAATATAAAGTCTTATAGATATCTAGGATTAAGATTTATTATTAGGTGAATTAAATATCTTATAAAATGGAATAGAAACTTCCATGAAATAGTAGATGAATTTAAACTATAAAGGGATTCTAATCAGATAAATATAACTTGAAAATAAGATTACTAAATTAACCTTAACAATAAAACTTATTAAGAATATAATTGACAAATCAAAATTCGTAAGAAACTATTCACTTTTTTAATAGTAGTAGATAGATAGTAGATTAATTAAATATAAAAAGAAATGATTTTTCCAAATAAGACTGTTATTATGGTGCGGTGGTAGTAACACGTTCATCTTCGGACAATTCAAAATATAAGAATATCAGGTAAAATTTGATAAATAGAGTTGGTTAGTTTATAGCACAACCATCTCAAATTCAATCTGTTCACATAATAATAACTAATTAATTGTCTTGAGTTCCCAGATTGCAATACCAAACAAAGAGAAGCTATTTACCATGGCGGAGTAATTGAAGTAGTAAAATTTACTTTCATGACATCGACTTATGTTTCTATATTAATTGCAACAAGTTGTTGATGATTTTTATGCCTTTTTATCTTAAAATACAGACGCAATCAATCATTGTGGTTGTCCTCTACCTCCAGGAAAAACTAAAATATTGAATAAAATTTGATGGTTTCGGATTGTAGGTTTTCGATTTGTTTAATGATATACGATATCATTAATCAGATCAAGAAAGCATCTGAAGAGTGCATTTTGCACTCACAAAATCAGCCTGATTATACTATTTACGTTTGGCCAAGTCAAAGAGACCACTTCAGTTTCCCAGCAACATCATCTCATCTTGTGCATATAAAACCAAGCAGCTCTCTCCACATACAACTGACAAACACCAACTGAAATCCTAACCCTCAAAATCAAGAAACAAAAGAATGGCAATAAAAAGAAAGGCTGGTGAGTGTGTAGATGAACATGAACATGAACATCTTAGTCCTGGAGTGGAAAACTTATCCACCTGGGACGAGATGGTAAAGGATGCAGCAGCAGTGGCGGCGCTAGGCGGAGTTAGACGAGCCCGAAAGCGCTTCGTAGGGGTCCGGCAGCGGCCATCAGGGCGGTGGGTGGCAGAGATAAAGGATACAATACAGAAGATAAGAGTGTGGTTAGGCACATTTGACACTGCAGAAGAGGCTGCCAGGGCCTACGACGAGGCAGCCTGTTTGCTTCGTGGGTCTAATACAAGAACAAACTTTTGGCCAATTTCTTCGAGTTCCTCTCCAACTCCTGCTCTTCCTTCTAAAATCACGAACCTTCTTCTCAGCAGGATTAAGGCAAGAAACAATGCCTTAGCTTCTGCTGATTCTAGCTCCACCTCCAATTCTTCATCGTATGATTCTGATTCTTGCAGATCACTTGTTGATCAGAAACAGAAGATGGAGTATACAGACGAAGCCCCTGATTTTACAGAATCAAACTTCATTGATTTTTTGAAGGATCCTGAAGAAGACTACACCATGGAAAACAACCTCCTGATCAACACTGTTGAGTCTATGACAGAAGAGGGTAACTCTACTAATTTCGCCCAAGTTTCTGGTGAACAAGAAATAGAAAATAAAGAGATTGAGGAGGAAGATGACATAAGCCTGGAGCCTGTGGACTTCCAGTTTGTGGATGAAATAGGATCATCTATTGAATATTCGCCTTTTGAAATTGCTGAGGAAATGGCAAGTCCAATGGTACAAGAAGATGAGCCCTTGATGTTGAGTGAAGCAATGAAGAGGATGAATTACGAAAGGAAGTTCTCAGCTTCTCTGTATGCCTTTAATGGGATCACTGAGTGCCTGAAGCTAAGGCTCGGGAATACTTCAAGAGTCGACAGGTGTGATCAGCTAAGTAGGCTTAGAAATGCTTGTAAACTGAAACAAGAAGAGATGAACAACAGCAGCAACAATAATAACAGCAATAGCGTTGAGCACGAGGAGGTGAAGAATGAAGAGGAGGAGAATTCATCGATCTATGATGGAGAGTCATCCTTGTGGAGCTCTATTGATCTACCAACTATATGCTATGTTAACTAACTTGGTTGTCGATCATATGAAGATATATGGTCTTTGATGATGAAGTATTCTTCATTGTAAGGTTCTAGATTCTAATTGTGTTGATTTGGCTAGTCTTCGTGTTTTGGCCCCTGGATGATTATGATATCTGTATCATCTTTTTGGAGGGCTTGAGGCTTGATATTTGTTTAGATTGTCACATTGAGCATTCTTTCAGAGTCCAGATGAAATTTTTATAGTTCGCCTAGGTATTTATTTGAGATTAATTTAATTGTCAGTTGCAGTCAAGGTTGACAAGCTCTACTCAAATCGATCAGTAATCGATTATTCTTACATGATTCTATTTCATACTTCTTTACTAACTAGGTTTCGATTAATATAGACATGTAATTTATAGTTTTGCTGTTAAAATAAAAGTCCACTCGTAGAAGTGCAATGAAATTTGGAAAAAGAATTATTACATTTTTTATGATGGACAGTAACACATCAAAGTGCATTTCTTCGACACACTTTTAAATTCTTTAGAAACACTTTTTCGAGAAGTGCTTTTAAAGACTGCATATATAAAAAGATCACATAGAGAAGATTTTATCTCAAACGTGCTCCAAACATGAACTAAGAGAAGAGTTGATCACATCCCAATCAGTTTCTACTTTCTAATAAGTACCAAAAAAACAAGGTTGATCACATCCTAATATTTCAAAATGAATTAGAGCAGGAACAATCCAAAAGGGTAGCTGGACTTACTACATGGTTTTGCTGATCAGAAACGTATTGAATAGCACCGAATAGAATGGAAGCACACAACGTGGAACGAAACACGACCTTGAGTGTTTAGAGAATCCTGCTCCTGCGTCGTAGGACTTATAGCTCAGCAGTCCACCGCCAATAGAACAGTAGGCAGGCGTAGATGAAGGCTGACAGCTGGTGGAGACAGCTACCATACTGCTTGCAGCCTACCACCTCTTCCTGATGCTACAACTGGAAATAATGCAAAAACAACTGTTTATTGTCAATTGATGATTAGTCGAAATACTTGATGAAATCATCAGAAGTATCCCAGAGCAAGCAATTGTCCCTCTCTCCTTTTAGTTTTATTGAAACAAGACTCTCCTTGTAAGAAAAAACCCAATGCGTAAAGAATTTATGATCTTCTCTTCGAGCCTTAACAATTCTTGATTTCTGAGTGATGACATCACACAAAATCAAGAATGGAGATCTTGTTGTCTCTAATAAGAGCTCATTGTTCTTCCAGAAACAAACTGGCGTTCTGATATCTTGAAAGGGGCCAACGGTAAGTTTAGTCCAGATTCCTTCCTTTTTCAGTACCCATATGTACATGATCAATCTATCAATCTGATCAAAATCATACAAATATGATAGCAAAGCTATGGAATCACCATACAAAGCAAAGTCCTTTTTCCCCGATCCAATACTATCTGGAACTTGTATCTCACGAAACTTCTCAGTGGCCATGTCAAATGCAAGGATTGAAGCAACATCAGCATCTTGAACCTCCATTAGCCAATAATAAACTCCATCCAAGTAAGTGTTAGACAGAGATCTGACATAATAACTTGAATTAACCAAGCGCAAATCTCCAATATATCTCCAAGAATCACTACTTAAGCTGTAAACGGACACAGGAGCAGATTCATATCGAGCTTGTGTTCTTAGGTTCCCAACGTACTGAATCGAAACAAGCTTGTAATCTCCAGTGCCCGGATCCAATCCAAGTCCTAACATATTGTCAAAGGATATCAAATGTGGTTGAGCATCAAATTTAGGTAGTTTGGGCATCGGCTTGAACTGTCTCATAGCCGGGTTCACCAAAGCCATGTTGTTAAACATACCAATTACAAAGAATACGCCATTAACAGGCCCTATAATAGTTTCATATGAAGAAGGAAACTGCAGATGATCAGGCTCTTGATATCCACAACATATTTCATGCCCTTCAAATCCATTACATGGCTCCTCATCTTCAAAAAATGTTTCAGTCACATGCAAGGCGAATGTACAGTCAAATTCGAAAGGCCTACACTGCCGAATAAGTAAACGCTCGTGATTGCTCTCATGGCCAAAATGCTGCTTTACAAAAGCTGGGCTTCCAATGAGAGAGTACCAGAGCTTACAAACACACTTGATTCGCAACAGAGTTTTCACAGGCAGCCTCAACAAAATCTCGCGGATAATATCAGCTGGCAGATGAATATTGCTAGGGTTTTCCATATACCAATTAGCTTTGCTGAAAATTAAAAGATCAGCATTTAATAGAATGCAAAGAAGCAAAACACTTGAAGAATTGTCTTAAAATGAAACAAACTCAATCATGGAAAAGAGGGGGAGAAAAGGCACTGAAAAGATTATGTAAAAATACTTGAATCAACAGAAAAGTTCGAAGAAATGTTAGTTTCATATGATTGCAATGACAAGCGTACAGAAACAAGAAAATACAGATATCAGAACCAAATTGCCTTTTCATCCGTGCGAATCACACATGCTCACTGAAAACTACGTCAAATTTATCAATTTTAAAACGTAAAATTATAACGATTTCGACAGCAGGTAAAAATCGAGAAAACACAGTCTAAGGGCTTTTCCAACCCCATCGCCACTTGTCAATATTGAGGTTGGAATTCAGTAATAATTACTCCTAAAGGTGTCTGAAATGACAAAATATGCAGTAGAGTTTACCGTTTTGGCATTGGAGCGGTGAAGTCGTGAAGAGGCGGGAAACCACTCAAGAGAACTGCCGATTAAGTTTGTATCTAGTTGTAATTATGGTCGATGGTACCTTGAAAATAGTGTTGCAGTGCAAGTGATTAGGAGGGATTTGGATCCTCTATATTTGGGTACGCTAATTGGCCACAATAATTTAAAACAAAAAAGGCTTAATAAAATAAAAATGCACGACTTTTTAATTAATTATAAGATACAATACGATCTTTTAAATTTAACGTATAAATACACAATTTTTTATTTTTTTCCAATTTAATATATAAGGACTAATTTTGAGCTTCAATTGCCCGAAATTAAAATTTTAGGTCATAACTATTCTAACATGTATTTTTTCCCTTTTTTCACAACACTAGTTAATCCGCTAAAAGAAATTCTCTAAACTCGAAGCCTGTAGCAGAATATGAAGAATCTCGTAAGCTAAAAGTTTTTGTCATTTCCTACTAGACAAAGGATTGTGATCGCATACTCATTTTTAATGGAATATGAGTATGATAACTTCTTTTTTGTTTTTTAATTGCCACTGCAAATAAAAATGAACCAATTGTATGATTGGCCCCTCGATTGCACGTTCTCTCACAATCACAACTTGTATTTATTTGGATTCACAATTGGAGCGTTCCACAACCTATTTAACTCTCTTAATGATAGAGCAAAGAGCACCTACAATCGCACCGTGCACGGCGGAAGACGCCGACATTTCTAGCATTGGAGATGAGGAAGAGACGAAGAGGGACTGAGAGAGAATTTGGTCTCTGCGACATAAGAAAATTCTTTCGAGAAGAAGATGAGTTGCTTTAAAGAACAAGGATCCGTACTCAATCCCTAGTGTTAATCTATACCTGATGTCATTACACAGAAATATGGTTATAGAAAAATGAAACCTTCTAATTTCGTCAAAAAGAATTATAACCCAAATTTCGATTCGGGCTCAACTTCAGCTATTGGAGTCTGAAATTTGTCCTCGTGTATTAAATTGAAAAAAATTAAAATGTGGTGTATTCATATATTAAATTTTAAAAAAAAAAAATCGTGTTGTATGTGATAGTTGACCAAAAGGTGGCATATTTTTACGTTATTAAACCAACAAAAAAAGTAAAAAGCAAAATTAAAACATATGTTTGGTTGGGTTTTTGGCCAAACCTAAAATCAATTAGGCCAATCCAACCACATGATTGTTTGGCCCGTGGATCGATTATGTCTATATTCAGGGTGTCATCCCATAAAAGCCTCCCCCCCTCCCAGTTGGTTATACTTCTCACTGTTACACTACTCCCACTTGATGAGAGAGAAGGGGATGTGATTGTCCCTTCTTCTCCATAGTTCCGTTTCAAAATCTATTTCTCTCTCCTTCTGCAAGCTAGATTTGTGTCATTACTACTCATTTCCACAAGATCTGAGTAGATATATTTATTTCGTGTTGTGTTTTCCCTAGATCCATGGATGGGTCCTTTCGCAGGCCATCAACGATCTTCTTGACCGACCCTCTACTTTTGTTTGAAGGCTTTGTTAAAGGTTCTCTGCTTTGCAGAGAATCTTTGTGTTTTTTTACTGTTTTGTGATGTTGTTGATTGTTTAAAGTTTATATTCTCGCCCCCTATCAGTGTGTGAAGTTTTAAGTTTCCTATCTCTTTGGTTCTCAACCTCCGCTAAGAATCGCTTAAAGCAATCAAGTACTTCTGAGCGGTGAGATAGGCACTGAACCGTAGCACGAATAATCATCAATAAATGTGAGGAAATAGGATGCACCGTGTCGTGCCTTCACATTTACGGGTCCACATATGTCCGAGTGAACTAACTCTAGAGGTTGAGTAGCTCTTTTTGCCTTTCCAAAAGGCTTCCGGCAGGCTTTTCCTGCCAGACAAGGTTCGCACACAGGAAGGTTGACTTTAGCGAGATTGCCTAAAAGACCTTCTCGAGCTAACCTAGTCATCCTTTCACGTCCTATGTGTCCTAACCTTGCATGCCATTTATTAGAATCATTCAAAACATCAACAGACGAAGAAATAAAAGAAGTGCGTGCAACAGATAAATTCAACATGAAAAATCCATTGTTCATATGTCCTATGCCATAAAGGTTGTTGCCGAGAAAAATAGATAACATAGTCTTTTCAAACAGGAAAGAAAAATCTTGACTCAAAAGTGCTAAAACTGAAAGTAAATTACACCGAATACTAGGCGCATAAAGCATATCACTAAGGAGCAGCTCGCGCCCAATGCTAAGTTTGAGCTGGTATGACCCGACTCCCACCACCTCTTCTTGCGCGCCATTTCCCATAGCAATGTAGTGGCTGCCTGCTGATACTCGATGATAATCTACAAATCCTGCTCTATCTCTTGTCACATGTTTGGTTGCTCCCGAGTCTACAATCCAACCATGGAGAGAATTAGTAACGAACACATGTGAGCAAACAAATGAATCAGAAGAGCTAGGAGCAGGTCTTACCGTCTTTGGCAGAGTACAATTACGAGAAAAATGACCCGTCTTTTCACAGTTATAGCAAGTGTCTTTCTTCTTTCCGTCCCTTTTTCCACGGTGACGCTTTTTAGCCTTTTCACCTTGCGGGCCCAAGTTTTGATTTTTTGCGTTGCTTTGTCCTACATTCTTTTGTTTTTTCCAACGGTTGCCTGTGTTAGGCTTTTGTTGCCCAGCGTGTGCGACGAAAGCAGCCGCTTGTGCTCTTTCCGCCTCTCGACGGTCAGCCTCGAGTCAAGATGACTGGCGATGCTGTCAAAGGTCTGGATTTGTTTGTTGTGTGTGAGCACAAGTTTAACTTGTCCCCAAGTCTGCCCAGGTAGCGACCTTAGGACTGCCAAAACTTGTTGTTCATTGGTGAGTTCATTTCCAGCATTTTGAAGCTTTCGAATCATGTCTTTCATGACATCAAGATGCTGGCCCATAGTGTGCTTAGGGTCAAGTACGTACTGATTGAACTTAAGGGTTAAAGCCCTTAGTCTCGTTGGAGGTAGTGCCGTACATGACCTTTAAGCTGTCCCACAGCTCTTTAGCTGTAGGAAACGTCTCGAACTCACGAATCAGATGATCCTGCATGCAGCTAAGCATAGTATAGTGCGCAGACCGATCTTGATTCACCCACTTATTGTACGCGTCCAAATCGCGACGATATTGGGCATTTTGACCATTCTTTGGCTCAACCGACATAGCCATAGTCTCGGTGAGATGGTCAAGAACCATACGGTGAGATGGTCAAGAACCATCATATTGTGTAGCAGAAACTGGATCTTACGGGGCCACATGGCATAGTTCTGGCCATTTAATTTGCCAGAACCGTAAAGATAAAAAAAAAAAAAAAAAGAAGTTATTTGGGCATCCATTTATGTTAATATTATGCGCAATATGTTAGAAGTTTGTCTATTTAATATTTTTATTCGGGTCCAAATAAAATTTTATTGTTTCTCACAAGTGAATGAGATCGAAAATTTGCCACATAGGCTTATAATCATCTCCCCCTCAATTTGAAGAAGATAATAAAAAATTAAATGATCGCGAATAAAAAAATATGTCCATCTCAAGAAACATTCATAATAAATAATAGAGTGAGATGTTAATGACATATAGTGGTAAATCCTCAAAAAATGGCCCCTCTAATACAAATGCCCTATTGAGAAACAAAAAATAAATAAAAAATTACAATTTTCGTTCCTACTACATGATTCTATAAAAGAGAAAAAAATACATATCAACATCGTATAACCACCACCGTCATAAACATCTCATACATACATTAATCAACATCACATTACGTAATAAAAAAAAATGCGAACAATTAAATTAAATCACATAATGCATGTAATTAATTTAAAGTAAGTGGCCCAACACAAAAATAATTTTTTTTATTTATTTAAAAATTCCAGGCCAAAAAAAATGGTCCAGCAAATAAAGGCCCCAAAAAAACAGATTTAAAAAAAATCCAGGCCCAAAAAAAAGGGCCCAAGGGCCCACCCCAATTTCCAGTAAACCCTAGTTCAAGCTGTCGCTGCCGTCGTCGGCGCGGCAGCGCAGCAGCGTCACGGCTGCGACAGCAGCGTCGCATCGGAAGCAGAACAGCAGCGAAGGAGTGACGCGCAGAAGCAGCGGAGCAGCGGGGCAGCTGCAGGCGAATCGGCGCAGCCGCGCGCTCGCGCCGCGCAGAGCCACCGTCGTGCGCAGGAGAAGCGGTGGCGCAGCGGAGCGCAGGGCAGCGGCGCACAGGGCAGCGCACGCTGCAACCCCCCACCGGAGCAGAGCAGTGCACGCAGGGGAGGCGCGCGCAGGGCGGCTGCGCTGCTGGCGCCGCCTTCGCTTTTCCCTTTGAACCCCGTCGAGCTTCCTCGGATCTCACCACCGCCTCGCACAGCAGCAACGCAGCAGCGGCGTGCGCCGCTGCCAAGGCCGACGGATAGGAAGAAGACACGAGCAGGATTTAAAAAAAAAAAACTAATTTTTCATTTTTTTTTTATATATATAACAGGAAATGAGGGAGTAAATTTTAAACAGTTTCTAAAATCCTTTTTCTTCAATTGAATAAGAAAACGACGGAATTTTAATTTAGGTGAGAACAAATCAATTGACCGCTCTGATACCACTGTTAGAAATTCATGCATATAAATCACATACACAAGTATATAGGGAATCGATATACCTCAATTGAGTTGCAGCGGCAATGTATTTGGTTGATTCCCCAAAAGATGGATCGTACTCTAATTCGTCTACTAGCCCGTTTTGACGAACACTAATATAGCATTCGCCTTTTCTTCACACCTTAGGCTATTGGAGGACTTCAGTGATACTCCAAGAAGAGAATAGAGAGAATAATTGGAAGAATATATTCTGTGGTATATTAATTTCGTAGTCTACGAATATAAGATATATTCGTATATATAATGGTATGGGAGAGATCTGTCTCCTATTATGGATATGATCTCCATCTCTATCAGGAATATATTTAATAAGATATCAAAATATCTAATCAAATATATATACCAACTATATTGCGATCCATCAAATATGAATGCAACCAACAAATTAAAATCTAAACTTCATAAAAAATATAACTTTTTTATTTAGTACTTACTTTCACAATGGTTATTTTTTAAGTTTCTCTTAAAATTTAAAGTATTCTAATTATAATTTAGGAATGTCTTACTAAATGTATGTATGAACCATGATTCCAAAAAAATGTCCCCCACAATTATTATTATTATTTTTTTATTAACTATGTATATAATATGTGTATTTTTATATGTAATGTCAATTCAGAATTTGTTGCAATTAAAAAAATATATATATTTATAGATATACTAGCAATGAGCACGTGCATTGCACGTGGCCTCATTTTTTTATAACTATTAATATTTTACAATATTAAAGTTAATTTCAACGTAGAATGACACTCTCAACATCTCACTTCTTTTCACTTTTTCTTTTAGTCTCTTAATTTGTGAGCATAATCATGAACTTTATATGGGGAAACATGCATGCATAGTATTATTTCTTTTTATTATTTGTGTACTACAATAATTAGATTTCAGACTTAACTATGAAATTTCATTGGTTTGTTAAATGACGTAAGATAATGTGTGAAGAAAGTTGATGACTACGTAAGTTTAAGTTTTTTAAAAAATGACTAAAAAAAAAAAAAAGATGTAAAACATGATAAGATTAAGTGGTGAACATAAATAATAAATACAAAAGAAAATTTGATAGTTGAAGTACTTATTTGTATCATTTTAAAAATCGTTGTTTCGTTGGTTTTTAATTTTTTTGGTGAAACTTCTTGCTTTATAGAAAAAATATATTACGTAATAAAATTGTTTGTATATCGATTGTTTATAGAATGATATTGTAGTTATATATTTTAAAATTATTGTTTGTGGTGATAAATCGTGTTTTGTACTGGCAATTTTAGTTTGTAGAGTTTAATGTAATTTAAAAAATAATAAATTCTAATTAAAGGAATATAATTAAGCAATGTTTTCACAGTTGCAAAACATAAGCAAAAATAAACTAAGATAAGTCTAAATTGAAAAGTTAAAGTCACAATAGAAGGGTGTAAAAACGCAAAATTAAATTAAGACAATAAACTCAAAAGTCAGGATAGACGGGCATAAAAAATGATGGGCTTTGTGTAGAAATTAGAACTTCTCTTTCTTAATCTTTTTGGGAAGTATCTTAGTATTCTTTTTTTTTTTTTTTTTTTTTGGTAATGTATTGGGTAATTGCAACTTCATCATCACTTTTATCTGAAATGCAGCCTTCATAAATCTTCCTTTTAATTTTTCGTTTGCCTCTTCCTTGTTCCGTTGTTGCTTCTTTTTTCGGCGGTGGACTGTATTTTGGCTTTTCTTTTCCTACCATTTTGTTTATCTGCATTCTTTTGTGGTGCTTTGTTGTTTGAAATTTTTTATTGTCTTTCATTCATGTTGTTTTGTTCTTTTTCTCTCATTATCTCTTTATTCATTGGTGAATTGCATTAGCTTTTGTTTTCTTTCCTTTTGTTTAACTGAATTTTCTTGTGGTGCTTTATTGGTTGAAGTTTTTCCCTGTGTTTCAATCTTATTTCTTTGTTCCTCTTCTTGCTTATGTGATATCTCTTCCGTTGTCTTCTTTTCTCCATTCTTCTTTTTCCTTGGTTCCTTTTTCGTGGTTGTGACGGTTGTCTGTTCTTGATTGCGTATCTTCTATTTCTTCGGTTTCATTATTTCTATTTTCTCGGTAATTGCACACAATTTTCCTTGCCCATCATTTGTTTTCTCGTTCAATGGTATGAAAAAATGACTCTCTTTGTGTGCTTGTGATGTTAGCCGTTTATAGTAGTTGGAATCATTATGCCCTGGAAATCATTTATAATTTAAATTATTTTTTATTTCGGGCTCTTGGATTTATGACCATGCTTCCGGAATTTATAATTTACTTATAGTGTATTTTTTTTCTTCACATTGCTAATGATGCGATATATTCTTGGACCGAGCATTCGACATGTGTAGCTGCTATGTTGCCAAAAACTATAATCTTATTGAATGACTTTTTAAATTCACTCGGTACCTGTCCAATTTTATAATAGGTAGGGTAAGTGATCATTTTACCCATTGTGGTAACTTTTATATTTGTATGAGTTACACTGAAAACAAAAGAGTGTGCATATTGATAAGGTTAAACAAACGATTTTACCTAAACGATTTGCAAAATTTAGAATATATTACCTTGGTTTAGCTTCAATGGATTTTCCCATACACTTTTTGCAAACAATCGTTTCATCTTCCTTGTAGGTTCTTCTATTATATCTGTCACATGCTTCATACCATATCTTTACAATATTCTCCACATTGTCTACTATTCCGTCAAAACAACAATAGATTCCCAAATACATTGAGAACAAATATTTTTTATCGAAATATAATATAATATATGCTCTAAATTATTTGTATATTGATCTTACCTCTGTCAATGTCTCTTTATTTTCTATGATATCTTTAAGAGTCACTTCAGGAGCATTTTACCATTCTTTGGTTCGTAGTTATCTTAGATATCTTAATTGGATCTTGTATTATCTGCAAAAATTCAAAATATTGTTTAAATTAAATTAAAGAATTCTTCACCTAGCTTCTTGAGTAGAAACTCATCGTGCATCTGAATATTATTTAATTTTGTCTACGGTGGTATTGTCATCATTTTGTGCCACATTAATCGCCACTTTATCATGACCTTTATAGATATACTTGTACAAATACTTCACAACTTTTGCTCCAGACATATTTCTACATTGATATGACCATTATATCTAGACAATAAATATGGGTTGTAAGGAACTATACCCAGTGGTTATATAATTGTGCATTATCTTTAACCACATATGACTTTTTTAGATTTTTTCCTCCACATGGTCCGTGCATCATATGTTTCTTTACCATCTCATATAGTTCATGATACTTTTCTAGATCATGAATTTCTGCACAAATATACTTATCAAACTAATCGACATTATTTATCTTATACTCCGGCTTCAAAATAATAAGCATGTGAGCATGTGCGGCAATTCCCTTTTTAAAAATTCGACAACGTGAACATATGATACTACTTTTCACAGATCTATTTTTTGAATAGTTGATCTTTCAAATTATGCAATTTAACTATCATATTTTTACTATTCATACTGTCAATTTTTTTAAATAATAAATTTTACGGAATAATCTTAAAACTTTTATAATACATACTTTTAATTTTTATTATTCTTATTAAATATATACTATAATATTTTTACATGTCAAATTCATATAATTGAGCTGAACAACTAACATAATTTAAGCTCTTATACTTGCATATAATATTTTGTTTGATTATTTTAAAAAAAAATAAACCTTGTTCTCTCCAACTTTATATAGTTATCAACTGTAAATTGTTGCAACAATCGTCCATCTAATAAAGGCGTGAATCGCCTTTAATTTCGAATATGAAGCCTATAACAACTATATTATCTACATGAGACTTTCTTATCACTTCCTTTATCAACAGTTGTTTAAAAAAAAAAAAAAAGATGAAATTAGAAAATAAGTAATATATCAAATAGATTGTGTAACATAAATAACATTATTTAGTTAATTTTGTGGTTGATATTGATATAGAAATTAGTTGTTATTGACATAATAAAATAACATTTTGATATGAATATATTTGTCTTCTTACTCTTGAGATATAATATCACCTGGAGTAGATAATGACATGATTCAAGAAGTGTCATCTACATTTGTTGGATTATCTGTCGTACATAATATGTATAAGGAAGTGTCAGTGTTGTGTTGAATAATTTTATAAGGTGAAAGCTGGATAATTTATTCGATGTAGTAATATATTCATTCGATTTTTTTTTTTTTTCAAATGTAAAGTGTAGCTTGGTGCAAAACAAAGAGAATTGTTAGAGATAGAGTTTAAATTTAAATACTACATATTTATATTAAAATATGTAGCTTGATCTCTTTTTATGATAATTTCTTTACCATTACCCTTTCAAATATTTTGATGTCAACCAGTCTCACCTCTTGGAAAAAGCAATGGATATTGAAATGAGGCATAACATCCATAATAATGCATTATTTTGTATTGTTTCCCCGAATGAAAATTACCTCTTATGTATCGAGAAAATGGTAGGTTACCATTGTTACCCTCCATCCATATAGTTTCAACTTGATATGATGTTGGAGAATTATCGACTCGTTGATCCACGCTCCCATCTTTTGAATTATGAAGTTCAACATCTTCTAGCGAAGAATACTGCTTTAATCTTAAAAATCTCTAGCATATGGATTTTTATTCAAAATTTCGATTAGTCTCCGGAAAATAACTTATGAGACATGCAAGTTCTGTCTCATTTTATTCTCAATTTCATTCTGAGTTTCACAAAATACAATTGGAACGGAGAATGAATATCGTCAGACTTTAATGCTAGAAGACTGTGATACACCATTCATTGTACACGAAAAGTAAAAATGTCTTTAATTTCTTGCAAAGGCTAGCTCCTTATCCAATTTGACACCAAATGAAGTAAAAGAAAATATATAATTATATGAACAGATGTTTAATCAAAACTCAATAGCCTCTTCCGTGTTGGAGGTTAATAAATCATATAATTCTTCTGGTACTTCAACATGAGCAATGTTCACTTTTCTATTATCACAACAAAAAGTCAGAGGTTTGTACATAAATCTTCTAGCACCGGAATGAATGCAACCATGTACTTTATTCAGTTCTTATAGCTTGTAGATTATTGGTTCATGAAATATTTATCCTATATAAAATATGACAAAATTACAATAGGATTTTCCAGCTAACTAAGCTACTTATATTTATAAAATTCAAATTACTCACCATTCGACTCAGATGGATTGAATAATGCTCTTGTATTACTTGTAAGATGCCTCATCTTTTGTTCTTCAAAACATTATTTTTGTATTATATTTTCTCTGCGGAATTCAAATTTGCATATTTTCTCTTCTGGACATCAAGCTCCTTCGTCTTTTTTATTCTTCATCTGTGGGTAATTTGATTATGTAATAATTGTAGTATCTAAATTTGGCATTATAAATTTTGCTTTAAATTAAAATTACCTGAAGTCTGTCGCACAATTGTCGATTGATATACCATCTGGAATTAAATAAATCAATATAATTAGTAACAAAAAGAAAAAAAAAATATAAAACTTATATCTAAGAGGACATCACAATAATTTATTAGTTAGTGTGGTTGACTCAACCCCCGTTTCATTGAAAAACAACACAATATATAATTCAGTTTCTAGGATTTAATCGAAAAAAGTGAACTTGTATCGAATTGAGCGGAAAAAAGAAACATTACCACGTTTTCTATATTCTCTGTCAATTTCTTCAACTACGGTTCTCCACTAATTTCTTCGACTTTGGATTATGCTTCTCTACATTTTCTACTAATTTCTCTAACTTCGAATCTCTGTTAATTTTTCCAACTTCGGATTATGCAAGCTTTGACCAATGATTATTAGGCTAAGTGTATTAAATATGTTTATAAATTAGGTAGTTTAATGATTAAATAGGATTAGGAAAGAGATAGTTTGGATAAGTGAATTTCTGTTGGATATATTGATATTAAATAGAATTAAAAATTAGGTAGTTTAGATTGTTGGATTTATGTTGGATGAATGATATTTAATGATATTTTCATTATTTAATAAAAAGATAAAAAAAAAATTTTATTTTGGTAAGTTTCCATTTGTTTTATTATTCTGGGTTTATTCGATTTTGAATTAATATTAGGAACCTACCTGCCTACTTTTTGTGCGTGCGTGTGTGTTTTCCTCAAAGATTCAGTTTTAGTAAGGTATTACGTTCTACTTTGTGATTAGATGTGTAAATGAACTATTAATATTTTTTTTTATAAAGCAAATGTTAGTTTTGAAAATGATGTTAAATTAGTCATACGACAAGCTACACATGTGTGTGTGCATGTGTCTTTGTTCTTATATAAGATTCAATTTTGATAAGAACGTTTGTTATCACGATTCTTCCTATGTTAATGTTTGTATAAGATAAGATTTACAACAACGAATTTGCTCACCATTTCTTTTTCTTATTCAAATATTTTAGGATTTTCATTCTTCTAATATGAGCTAACTTAAATAAATAGTATTAAGAAAAGACAATATTTTTATTTTTTCTATATCTATATACCTTTTTCCTCTTCGTATTATATTAAAATAATTTTAATATATAGTCACATTATATGCAAACATAAGAGCTTAAATTATGTTTACTTTTTAATGGTCAATTAGATAAATCTAACATGTAAAAATAAAAATTGTAGTACAATCTAACTATGAATAGTAAAAAAGTAAAGTTTTAAGATTATGCCTTAAAATTTATCTTTATTTTTTTAAAAATAATTGACAGTGTGAATATTATAATATGGTAGTTTAGATAAGATTGAAAAATATATAAATTTTATTTTTTTATGATACCTTAATGTAATATTATCTAGTAGAATTGCTTAAAATAAATGCAAAGAACATATCACTGGAAAACTCTATAAATCTGTTTTAATATGAAATTAATTTCATTTCAAAATTCAATGTATTTGAAAGTTTAATTATGTAGTTTTTTAGGAGGAGTTTGAATATAAAATGACTACTATTTTTTTATAATCACGTAAGGAAACATAAATTATTTTAAATTACTTAACCACCCTTAAATTTAATACCTACTAAGAATATTATAAGCATCACAAGAAAAGACGAAACATAAAATAAGACAAAAAAGTCATACTTTTATATGAAACTATTTTTTTTCGAAAATTCAAAGTATTGAAATTGTAGAAAAAGATTAATTTAAGTATGTATTTTTTTAGGAGGAGTTTGAATTAAATAAGTACTCTTACTTTTTATATACAAGTAATTAAATAATAATATATTTTAAGTTACTTAATACTACTAATGCTTTGTACGAAATATATTTAATTTATTTATAGTGTATGGCCAAAGTATGTGTTTTTAAAATTCAACTAGGATCAGAAAACATAATTTATTTTTGGTATACTACATATCTATTCTATTATGGTTAAGAATCCTTAAATTCTACTTAAAAAGGAATCCTTAGTATGATTTATGAAAAACATATTCAACCTCGCAAGGGAAGATATTTGAGAACGACACTATGACAAATTTTAGCAACACATGTGAATTAAATTATGAAGTGTAATTTTCATGTTTGTAGATATAGTGTCTGAAAACGGATGGTTCTGAAATAATAATTAATTAGACTTATCTTTTGAAAAAAATAATCCAATCACAACTATATATTCTTCACTTTAAGATCTATTTTGATATGAAACAAATTTTATTTTAAAATTCAAAGTAGTGTAGAAGAATAATAATTTAAGTATGTAGTTTTTAAGGAGGATTTTGAAATATAAAGGAACTCTTGTTTTTTTATAATGAAGTATGAGAAAACATAATTTATTTTAATTACTTTAACTATCCATTAATTTAATATTTCCTCCGTTCCGCTCAATTTTGCACGTACGGATGGGTACGTATATTAAGAAAAAACTATTTTTTGCTTTTTTGTTGACTTTTTCAAAGGTGGAGATTGAGGATGGAGATTTTGAGGGTGGAGATTGTAAGAGAAATTTCTTTTTTAAGGGTGTGCAAAACTGAATGGGACGGACCGAAAAGAAAAGTGTGCAAAACTGAGCGGGACGTAGAGAGTACTTAATAAGGATATTATAGGCATCACGGGAGATGACGAAACAAAATAACAGGACGAAAAATCCATATTTTTATATTAATACTAATACTAATTAACAATAATAGATAGATAGATAGATAGATAGATAGATACTTAATTATCCTTGATATTTAATATTTTGTAGGGATATTATAGTCGTCACAAGAAAAGACGAAACATTCACACTTTTATATTAGTAATAGATAGATATATATATATAATAATTTATATATATGATTATTTTGTGTAGGTGATAGAATCTTAAAAAAATTACAATCTTATGGGCAATGTACCGACTCTACTTAAAATCGCGAATTTAACAATGTTGTTTGTGCAACTTTAGTAGTTAGTAAAGAAGTATCAAATATAATCATGTAAGCTTGATTGATTAGTGATCGATTTGATTAGAGCTTGTTAACCTTATTAACTGGAATTGACGATCAAATTAATTTCAAACACATACTTAGAGAACAATAACAAACTCTTCTCAACTATGAAAGAATGCTCAACGTGATAATTTAAGCAAACATCAATTCTTCAGCCCTCAAAAAGATGATTCAAATATCATGATCTTTTAGGGGCCAAAACACGACGATCAGCCAAATAAAAAGAATTGGAACCTCACTATCAAAGACCATTTATCTTCATATGATGGATCATCAAGTTAGTTAACATAACATATAGTTGGAAGATCAATGGAGCTCCACAAGGATGACTCTCCATCATAGTTTGAAGAATTCTCATCCTCATCGTCATTCTTCACCTCCTCGTGCTCAACGCTATTGTTATTGTTGTTGATGTTGTTGTTCATCTGTTCACAAGCATTTCTAAGTCTACTTAGCTGATCAGACCTATTGACTCTCGTAGTGCTTTCAAGCCTTAGCTTCAGGCACTCGGTGATCCCATTGAAGGCATACAAAGATGCTGAGAACTTCCTTTCGTAATTCATCCTCTTCATTGCTTCACTCAACATCAATGGCTCATCTTCTTGCACCATTTCCTCAGCAAATTCGAAAGGTGAATATTCAATAGAAGATACTATTTCATCCACAAACTGGAAGTCCACAGGCTCTAGGTTAATGCTATCTTCTTCCTCAATCTCATTGTTTTCCATTCCATAAACCTGCATAAAATCACTCGTGTTATGGTCTTCGTTATGATCTTCTGTTACAGTATTGATGATCAGGCTGTTGTTTTCCGTGGCGTATTCCTCCTCGGGGTCCTTTAAAAAATCAGTGAAGTTTGATTCTGAAAAGTCAGGGATTTCATCTGTATACTCCTTCATCGTCTGGTTCTGATCAGAACCAGACGATGAAGAAGTGGAAGTGGAACGGAAATTAGGTGAAGGCAAGCCATTGTTTCTTTCCTTAAGCCTGGTGAGAAGCAGGTTAGTGATTTTAGAAGGAAGAGCTGGAGTTGATGAAGCAATTGGCCAGAAGTTGGTTCTTGTGTTGGCGCCACGAAGCAAACAGGCCGCCTCGTCGTAAGCCCTGGCAGCCTCCTCTGCTGTGTCAAATGTGCCTAACCACACTCTTATCTTCTGTATAGTGTCCTTTATCTCCGCCACCCACCGCCCTGACGGCCGCTGCCGAACCCCAACGAACCGCTTTTGGGCTCGCCTGGCTCCGCTCAGCGCCACCGCTGCTGCTGCTTCTTTCACCATGTCATCCCAGGGAGCTGAATTTCCATCTACAGATTCACCAGATTTTCTTTTTCTTGCCATTTTTTGTTTCTTGAGTTTGGAGGTTGAGAGTTCGGTTGACAATTTGTTGGTTGATGTGGAGAAATTGGTTGCTTTTATATGCAAAAAATGAGAGGCTGTTGCTGAAATGGTCTCTCTCTCTCAATTTTGACTTGGCCAAATGTCAGTAGTACAATAAGAGAGATTTTGTAAGGCAAAATGTACTCTTAAGATGCTTTCTTGATTACATTGTTTATTAAAGAAATAAAAAACCTACAATCTGGGACCATTAAGTTTTATTTTATATTTTGATCTTTTCTGGGAGCAGAACAAGCATAGTGATTGCTTTGTGTGCTTATTTTAATAATGAAGGCATAGAAATCATCAATCCCCGGAAAATGACTTTCTACATATGTATAGTTAGTGAAGATACAAACACAAATGATATCAAGAAAGTAGTTTTTACTACTTAAACCACTCCGCCATGGTAAATTGCTTCTGTTTGTTTGATATTGCAATCCGGGGAATAGAGGAGGCATAACACTTAGTTACGGTGTATATTATGTTCTCAAAGTCACCGTCTAACTCTGATTACCTGTTGTTTTAGAAAAAGAATAAAAGAAAATCTGACTACGCCCCGACTAGACGTTCTACTGTCTTCGGCTACTTATTTTCTTTCCCGAGTCCCTATTCCTCTCACTAAATCCTAGCTACTTAATTATGTCTAAGTTTGGATTAGGCGATGCATCATAGTTTGCAAGTTGAATAGTGTCTAGCATCTTTTAAAGCATTGTGTATATATAAGCAACGTATTTTTTAATTGGATTTTCTTTATCACGGTGATGCAGAAATTGTGACGATCAGTTTACTTTGGCAAATTGAATAGGATAGGGACTATTTGTCCCACATAATCCAATGTTTATTTTTCTAAACCCGTAAAACAGGTAATCTCGTTGCCCCGGGACTGCAGCTAAGGTTTAGGGGTATTGGATAGATCAATGATCCCACCTCACATCCTTGAACTAAATTAATCACTAGGGATAATCAATATTTGTTTGTTCTTCGTTTTTTTCAATTGTGGCTTTTTGCTCGCAATCGGCGATGGTTATGTCGGATTTCTAGGAGAAATATAGATTTTTTGAACGAAGTTCGCTGGTGAGAATATTTTTTTTTTTTTTAAATCGTCTGTTCTTGATACTAGCAATAAGCACGTGCATTGCACGTGGGCTCTTTTTTTTTATAATTATTAATATTTTAAAATATTAAATTTAATTTAAACATAGAATCACACTCTCAACATCTCATTCCTTTTCACTTTCTCTTATGTGAAGAAAGTTGATGGCTATGTACGTTTAAGTTTTTTCGAAAAGGAATAAAAAAGATGACTACGTACGTTTAAGTTTTTTCGAAAAGGACTAAAAAAGGTAAAAAGATGTGAAACAAGATCAGATTAAGTGGTAAAAATAAATACAAATGAAAATTTGATAGTTGGAGTACTTATTTGTATTGTTTTAAAAATTTTGTTTCATTGGTTTTTAATTTTTTTTTGTAAAACTTCATGCTTTATAGAAAAAATATACTACCTCCGTCCTGCTCAGATTTGCACGTAGGGACAGGCGCGGAGGTTAAGAAAAAATTACTTTTTATTTTTTGCTTTTTGGTTGACTTTTTCAAAGTTGGAGATTGAAGATGGAGATTTTGAGGGTGGAGATTATTTGGAAAATTTCCTTTTTAAGGGTGTGCAAATCTGAGTAGGACGGACCGAAAAGGAAAGTGTGGAAATCTGAGCGGGACGGAGGGAGTATTACGTAATAAAGTCGCTTGCAGATCGATTTTTTATAGAATGATATAGTAGTGTTATGTTTTAAAGTTTTGTTTGTTGTGATAACCCTGTGTTTTGTACCGACAATTTTAGTTCTAAATTGTAGATTTTAATGTAATTTTAAAAATAATAAATTCTAATGAAAGGAAAGTAATATTTTCACAGGTTTGTTTCACGTAAAACATATGCAAAAACAAACTAAGATAAATCTAAACTTAAAACTTAAAAGTCATGATAGAAGGGTGTAAAAGCGCAGAATTAAATTAAAATAATAAACTCAAAAGTCAGGATAGAAGGTATAAAAAAAGATGGGTTTTGATGGAGAACTTAGACCTTCTCTTTCTTGGTCTTTTTTGGAACTGTCTTAGTATTAATTTTCGTTTTTGTTTTGGTAATGTATTGGATAATTGTACTTCATCATCACTTTTATCTGAAATGCAGTCTTCATAAATTCTTTTTTTTTTTTAATTTTTTCATTTGCTTCTTCCTTATTCTCTAGTTGCGACTTTTTTCAGTGGTAGATTGTCTTTGACTTTTCTTTTCTTACCCTTTTGGTTATTTGGTTTCTTTTGTGCTGCTTTGTTGTTTAAATTTTTTTATTGTCTTTCATTCATGTCGTTTTGTTCTCCTTATCTCATTATTTCTTTATTCGTTGGTGAATTGCATTAGTTTTTCTTTTCTTTTGTTAACCAGATTTTTTGCGGTGCTTTGTTGGTTGAAGTTATTCCCTGTGTTTCAATCTTATTTCTTTGTTCCTCTTCTAACTTATGTGATATCTCTTCTGCATTCTTCTTTTCTCTACTCTTCTTCTTCCTTGGTTCCTTTTTCGTGGTTTTCGTGGTTGTCTGCTCTTGATTGCGTATCTCTTGTTCTTCGATTTCATTATTTCTATTTCCTCGGCAATTGCACACTATTTTTCTTGTTCACTCTTTATTTTCTCGTCCAATGGTATGAGGAAACGAATCTCTTTATGTGCTTGTGATGTTGGTCATTTGTAGTTGTTGGAATCATTATGTCCATGAAAATTATTTATAATTTATTTACTTTTTTAGTTCGGGCTCTTGGGTTTGTGATCATACTTCCAAAATTTATAATTTACTTATAATGTATTTTTCTTTCTTATCATTGCTAATGATGCAATATATTCTTGGACCGAGCATTTAACATGCGTAGCTGCTGTATCGGCAAACACTGCAATCTCCTTGAATGACTTATAGATTCACTACTCGGTAGCTATCTAATTTTAAAATCGGTAAAGTAAGTGATGATTTTACCCGTTGTAGTAACTTTAGTATTTGTATGAGCTACACTGAAAACAAAATAGTGTACATATTGATAAGGTCAAACAAACGATTTTCTCTACAAATATAACTTGATTTCTGTATTTTTATATTTTTATTTTGCAAAATTTAAAATGTTTTACCTTGGTTTAGCTTCAATGGGTTTCCGATACATTTTTTGCAAACAACATTTTCATCTTCCTTGTATATTCCTGTATTATATATGTCACATGCTTCTTACCACATATTTACAATATTCTCCACATTGTCTACAATTCCAGTAAAACAACAATAGATTTCCTGTTTCATGAGAACAAATATTTTTTTTAATCGAAATATAATATATTATATGCTCTAAATTATTTGTTTATTGAACTTACCTATATCGATGACTCTCTATTTTCTATGATATCTTTAAGAGTCACTTTATGGAATGATGGTTATTTCCCTCAAGGTTAATTCTTGTCCCTTATTGTTTTTGACTATTTTGTTATCCACATTTGCAAGCATTCCACAAATATCTGGTACATTCAAAATATACAGTTGTTTTTTTTTTTTTTTTTTGTCAGATTAAGTCACATTTATATAGAGACTTAGGGTTTCAGTATTTTACCAAATCTTTTTTTGTCGCCAAGCTTGGTCTCGAGGTTAAAAAAAAAAAGAAGATTTCAGCACTTTTTTTTTTGTCATCAAGAATAACCTTAAATAGTATCTTTCACATTCAGATGGATTTTGAGCACTTATACGTCCAACCACTTCTCCTTTTCCTTTGTTTCCAACACTTGGTTTTCTTTTTCTTTTTTGTCCCAGACATAATGCTCTGAGAATTCCTTGTAGAGATATAATCTTGCATCTTTATCTTTAGCACACATGGAAAAGAACTTTGTGAGCATTGTTTAAATAATAATGAATATCAACTCTTTTATGCAAATTTTGATTATTCCAATAGATGATATAATGTTGGTTAGGTAGATGAAGCTGCAGTATTACAACTGCTAGGTATATTTTATTTAACTTAAATTAAAAAATTCTTCACATAGCTTCTTGAGCAGAAATCCGCCGTGCATCTGGATATTGTTTAATTTCGTCAATGGTGGTATTGTCATCATTTTGTGTCACATTAACCGTCCCTTTATCATGACCTTTTGTAGATGTACTTGTACAAACACTTCACATCTTTTGCTCAAGAACATATTTCTACATTAATATGACTATTATATCTAGACAATAAATATGGGTTGCAAGGAACTACACATTGGTTATCTAATTGTGCATTGCGAACTTGAACTAATGATCCATTTTCCCTTCTTCAATATGTCGGGTAACCATCTTTTCCTTGTATTATTTCACAATACAGTCTTGGGTAGTGACATTTGCACTTATCTTTAACCATTGATGAATTTTTTTCCTCCACATGGTCCGTGCATCTTATGTTTCTTTACCAACTCATATAGTTCTGGATACTTTTCTTGATCAGGAATTTCTGCACAAATATACTGTAGACATCAGTTCAATATCATCAAGTGATCTTGGAATGTAGTAGGGAATTTGAGGAGTCCAGAACCGGGTTTAGAATGTGAAGAACCGGGTTAGAGAACAGGGTTTTAGCCGGATCAGTTAAAGAGGTTAAAATGAAAACCGGAGTCAAGTTGGTTATAACTGTCGTTTGCAACGGATTAAAACCGTTGCGTGTAAAACCATTGTGGAAAGCACGCTGAAACAGTTTTGTGCAGTTGAAGACAAAATTGGTTACAACTGCTTCTACTCCCTGATTCAAGCTCCGTCCTTTATATACATTGAAACCACTTGAAGATGCGAGTTGATTCACGTTTCTTTCCCTCTGTAAACATTACTCAATCAATAGAATTAGATAGCTAGGGTTCTTAAGCTCAATTCGGTCTGTGAATTGGGATTTCTAGTTTTCTGGATAAATTCTTGTAATTGATTGATAAGTGGAGTGAATTGAGGTGTATAGAACCTCCGTGGATGTAGATCACATTGATCGAACCACGTAAAATCCCCATGTTCATCATTTTCTATTACTGTTCTTTGTTCGGTTTCTTGTGGCCGAGTTTCTTGTTAATTTTCATGCTTTACTGTTTGTGTATTGTTTGTGTGTGAGAAGAACTGATTCATAACATATACTTACCATACTAATTGACATTATTTATCTTTTACTTCGACTTTAAAATAATAAGCATGTGAGCACATGGCAATTCCCTTTTTTAAAATTGGACAACGTGAACATGTGGTACTAATTTTCCACATATCTCTTTTTTGAATAAATTATCTTTCAAATCATGCAATTTGTCTAAAAACTCTTACAACTAAATCTTGACGATCTTGTGGTAGCTGATCATCATATAAATTTTCTTGAATTTCCTTCCAATCATGATTGCAAGTCATTGTGATAAACATACATGGTTTTCTAAATCTATGAACTAATGTCACTGCGTTTAGATATTTGGCCCGTATATAATTTGGACCACATATAAATGATTGTGGAAGAATGATTCTCTTTCCAACTTCACTGCCTCTAGTTTCTTCTTTGAGACAATGTCCATGATTCCTTGATATATTTCTACTCTCAAATTTGTTTGATTATTTCAGAAAAAATTTAACCTTGTTGTCTCCAACTTTATATATTTATCAACTGTATAGTGTTGCAACAATCATCCAACTAACAAAGGCGTGGTCGCCCTTGATTTCGAATATGAAGCTTATAACAATTATATTCTCTACAAAAGACTTTCTTATCACTTCCTTTAGCAACAACTTTTATAAAAAATAATAAAGATAAAATTAAGAAATAAGTAATATAACAAATAAATTGTGTAACATAAATAACATTATATAGTTAATTTTGTGATTGATATTGATATATAAATTACTTGTTATTGATATAATAACCTTTTGATATGAATATATTTACTTCTTACTCTTGAGATATAATATCATTTGGAGTAGAGAATGACATGATTCAAGAAGTGTCATTTATATATGTTGGATTATTCTTCGTATATGATATGTATAAGGAAGTGTAAGTGTTGTGTTGACTAATTTTATGAAGTGAAAGTTGAATAATGTATTCCATGTAGTAGTATATTCATTCGATTATTTTTTTTTAAAATGTAAAGCGTAGCATGATGCAAAACAAAGAGAATTATTAAAGATAGAGTTTAAATTTGAATACTATAAATTTATATTAAAATATGAACCTTGATCTCTTTTTATGATAATTTCTATACCATTACTCTTTCAAATATTTTGATGTCAACCAGTCTCGCCTCTTGGAAAAAACAATTGATATTGCAATGAGTCATAACATCCATAAAAATGCATTATTCTGTATTGTTTTTTGATATGATGTTGGAGAATTATCGACTCGTTGATCCACGCTCCCATCTTTTGAAATATGAAGTGCAAAGACTTCTAAAGAAGAATACTCCTTTAATCTTAAAAAATCTCTAGAATATGGATTTTTCTCCAAAATTTTGATTAGTTTCCGGAAAATAATTTCTGAGATGCAAGTTTTGTCTCATTCTATTCTTAACTTCATCATGAAGTTTCAAAAAATACAATTGAAAAGGAGAATGACTATCGTCAGTCTTTAATGCTGGAAGATTGTGATACACCATCCCTTGTACACAAAAAGTAAAAATATCTTTTCTTGCAGAGGCTAGCTCCCTATCCAATTTGACACCAAATGGAGTAAAAGAAAATATAGAATTATATGAACAGATGTTTAATCAAAACTCAATAGCCTCTTCTGTGTTAGAGGTTAATAAATTATATAATTTTTCTGGTACTTCAACATGAACAAACTTCACCTTTTCATTATCACATCAAAAAATCAGAGGTTTGTACTTAAATCTTCTAGAACCGCAATGAATGCAGCTAGGTACTTTATTCAATTCTTATAGCTCGCAGATTATCGGTTCATGGAATATTGATCCTATATAAAATATGACAAAATTACAATCGAATTTTCCATCTAACTAAGCTACTTTAATTTATAAAATTTAAATTACTCACCATTTGACTCAGATGGATTCAATAATGCTCTTGTATTACTTGTAAGCTGCCTCTTTATTTTGTTCTTCAAAATATTATTTTTGTATTCTTTTTCCTTGCGGAATTCAAATTTGCATATTTCCTCTTCTGAACATCAAGCTCCTTCGTCTTTTTTATTCTTCATCTGTTGGCAATTTGATTATGTATAACTGTTGTATCTAAATTTGACATTATAAATTTTTCTTTAAATTAAAATTATCTAAAGCCCGCTGCACAATTGTTGATTGATATACTATCTGGAATGAAATAAATCAATATAATTAGTAATAAAAAGAAAAAAAAAATATAAAATATATATCTAAGAGGACATCACAATAATTTATTAGTTTGTGTGGTTGACTGGACCCTCTTTTCATTGAAAAATAACACAATATATAAGTTCCATTTCTAGGGTTTAATCGTAAAAAGTGAACTTGTATCGAATTCAGCGGAAAAAAGAAACATTACCACCTCTTCTATATTCTCTGCTAATTTCTTTAACTTCGGTTCTCCACTAATTTCTTCCACATTGGATTATACTTCTATACATTCTCTACTAATTTCTCTAACTTCAAATCTCCGTTAATTTTTCCAACTTCTGATTATGCGAGCTTAGATTAATATTTGTTAGGCCTAGTGTATTAAATGGGCTTGTAAATTAGGTAGTTTAATAATTAAATAGGATTAGGAATTAGATAATTTGGATATGTGGATTTCAGTTGGAATATAAATATTAAATAGGATTAGAAGTTAGGTAGTTTAGATTGTTGAATTATGTTGGATAACTGATATTTAATGATATTTTTATTATTGAATAAAAAGATAAAAAAATATTTTATTTTGGTAAGTTCCTATTTGTTTGATTATCTGGGTTTATTCAATTTTGAATTAATATCAGGAACCTAGCTGCCTACTTTTTTTCCGTGTGTGATTTCCTCAAAGATTCAGTTTTAGTAAGGTATTACGTTCTACTTTGTAATTAGAGGTGTAAATGAGATAATTCTTTTTAAGAAAATATTAGCTTTGAAAATGACATTAAATTTATCGTAGGACAAGCTATACATGTGCGGGTGCATGTGTCTTCGTCTTATATAAGATTCAGTTTTGATAATAACGTACTTGTTATCGCGATTCTTCCTATGCTAATGTTTGTATAATTTATCACAATGAATTTGCTCACTATTTTTTTTCTTTTCTTTTTTTTATTCAACTATTTTAGGCTTTTCATTCTTCTAATATAAACTAATTTAAATAAATAGTGTTAAGAAAATACAATATTTATTTTTGTCTATCTGTATACGTACCTTTTTCCTCTTCTTAGTATATTAAAATAATTTTAATATATAGTCACATTATATGCAAGCAAAAGAGCTTAAATTATATTACTTGTTAATTGTCAATTAAATAAATTTAACATGCAAAAATAAAAAAATGTAGTACCATCTAACTGTGAATAGTAAAAACGTATGTATTATAAAAGTTTTAAGATTATGCCATAAAATTTATTTTTATTTTTCAAAAATAATTGACAGTGTGAATATTATAATATGGTAGTTATAAATAAGATTGAAAAATATAATAAAATTGATTTTTTTATAATACCATTATGTAATATTATCTAGTAAAATTGCTTACAATAAATGCAAAGAACATATCACTGGAAAACTCTATAAATCTGTTTTAATATGAAACTAATTTAATTTCAAAATTCAATGTAGCATTGAAGAATAATGGTTTAATTATTTAGTTTTTTAGGAGGAGTTTGAAATATAAAATGACTTCTTTTTTTTTTTTTTATAATCACGTAAGGAAACATAAATTATTTTAAATTAATTAATTAAATTTAATACCTAGTAAGAATATTATAAACATCACAAGAAAAGACGAAACATAAAATAAGACGAAAAAAATCCATACTTTTATATGATACTAATTTTTTATTCCAAAAGTCAAAGTACTGAAAGTGTAGAAGAAGAATAATTTAAGTATGTAATTTTTTAGGAGTAGTTTGAATTAAATAAGAACTCTTACTTTTTATATTCAAGTAATTAAATATTAATATATTTTAAGTTACTAACTACTACTAATATTATGTTCGAAATATATTTATTTATAGTGTATGACCAAAGTATGTGTTTTTAGAATTCAACTATGAATAGCAAACATAATTTATTTTTCATATACTACAGATCTATTCTATTATGGTTAAGAATTATTCAATTCTATTTTTACAAAAAAAAAAATCCTTGATATGTTTTATGAAAAAAAAAAATTCAATATGGAAAGGAAAGATATTTGAGAACGACACTATGACAAATTTTAGCAACACATGTAATTAAATATTGAAATCTCGAACGGGAGCTTTCAACTAATCCATTAAACTAAATTATAAAGTGTAATTTTCATGTTTATAGATATAGTGTTTGAAAAACGGATGTTTCTAAAATAATTAATTAATTAATTAGACTTATTTTATAAAAATCATCCAATCACAGTTATACACTCTTCTTAAAATACATTTTAGATCTATTTTAATATGAAACAAATTTTATTTTAAAATTCAAAGTATTAAAAGTGTAGAAGAATAATCATTTAAGTATGTAGTTTGTAAGGAGTATATTGAAATATAAAGGAACTCTTGTTTTTTATAATGAAGTATGAGAAAACATAATTTATTTTAAATTACTTTAACTATCCATAAATTTAATACTCCCTCCGTCCCGGCCTAATTAGCCTACCTTGGTCGGGCACGGAGATTAAGGAAAAACATATTTTATGAAATCTTTTACTTTTTCAAATGTGGAGATTAAGACCAGCTTTAGCAGTGACCCCCATTAAAGGTCGTGGGAGTCACGACAAAAAGCTAATAAAAAAAATAAATAACAAAGGCCAACTTTTCCATGACCTCGGTTAATCCAACCTCATTCTAGAACCTGCCACATGTCGGTATTTTATTTGTTGTATTAAATTATTTATTAGATATAATTTTAATAATAAATAAATAATATAATTTTTATTTTATAAAAATTTAAAACTTATCAATTTTATTTTTTTATAGGGGAATACCACAAGTCGGACCGAATATATCTAGAACTGACCAAATTTTGGCCCGGCCTGGATCGATCCAAAATATGACGTTAGCCCGACAGACCCGACCTGACTGGGTCGGGCCGGCCGAATTGCCACCTCTATAAGTTGTATTTTTTATATTTGTAATTTAGTATTTCAGACATGTATTTGTAACTTAATTTATTTTTTCGATTTTGTAATTCAACTTCTGTAATTTTAATTTGGTTACTATTTTAGCATGTTATTTTAAACGTACTGTAAAAAAAAATCGACTTGTTGTAATTACGGAATTAAAATATTTTTTTATTCTTGAAATATATTAGAAAAAGAGCGAAAAATAATATGCAATTATTAAACCGTATAAAAAATATTAATTTTATTGGGAAATAAAATCTATATTTGGATAAAAGAAATTAATATATATTAAAATGTTGGGTTGTGTTGGGTTGTTGATAAAGTCTGAAAATGTATTTTTTAGGTTGTGGAGTAGGTTGTGCATGTGGAAGAGAGATAAATAGATATTTTATTGATAGGTTGGGTTGTTGATAAAGTTAGTCTAAGAGTGGAGATTTTGAGGGTGGAGATTGTGAGAGAAATTTGTCATTTATGGGCTAGGTCAATTAAGTTGGGACAAACAAAAACGGAAAGTAGGCCTATTAGGCTCGGACGGAGAAGTACTTACTAAGGATATTATCGGCATCACGAGAAAAGACGGAACAACATAACGGGACGAAACAATCCATACTTTTATATTAGTAATAATAATAGATACATAGATAGACAGGCATACAGATTGATAGATATAGATATAGATATAGATATAGATATAGATATTTGTAATTCAAATAAATATATAATTTTAAATTTAAATTACTTAGTTACCCTAAAATTATAATACTACTAAGGGCATATTAGGGATACCATAAATTAGACGAAACAAAACATTCATACTTTTATAATAGGGTATAGATATATTCTGGGTTTAGCTTTTTGGCATTAGTTCTCCTTACGGTTAGCTCTAACATCCAATGGGTGATTATATGTTTCAAGACAACAATGAACATCATTTACACTAAAATATATGTTTTTTTATTTGGACTTTTTTTTCAATCTTATGAGTTTGCAAAAATGGTTTGATTCTTGAAAAAACATGAATGTGAAAGATGACTGTTTTGCACTTTTAATAAGTTTATGGGAGAATTTAATATTAGAAGAGTATTTTATGAAACCCTATTAATTTGTTGATGTAGTGATTTGGAGAACAGAAAACGGAAGTGAAGCTCAATTCCATGACCAACATAATTTCAAGGGTAGAAATATAAAATCCATAACTCAATCCATGATAGGGATAACCCGGTCACTTCGGGTCGGGTTAATACCTGAGCCCACTGACCGGCCCAGCACGCGTAGGCCCAGCAAGCACGTGAAGGCCCAGCACGCGTAGGCCCAGGCCCAGCAGGCCCAGGAACACGCGCTGGCCCAACAGGTGGTTTGTTCCGCGAATCAAGGCTCAGGATTCGTTCTCAACCGCCATGCAGCGGTAAATAGGCGTGAGAATAGGGAGTTTGTTAGGGTTCAGTTAGGGTTTAGGAAAAGCTGAGTATAAATAGGAGAAAAGAACTCTGAATTAGGGTTCGCACTCTGTACTGTGAATTGCTACCTGTAAACTCAAAGTTTTAGTGAAAGAAACACCTCGGCAAGAGTGATTTTCTGCCCGTGGACGTAGATCTCCGGATCGAACCACGTAAATCTTGTGTGTTTTCATATTGTTTACGTAAATTTCCGTTAAGTTTCTTGGATACCAGATTGCGCTTTATCAATTGGCGCCGTCTGTGGGAAGCGAAAAGCAATTTTTGACGTCCACAGCGTATTCAAGAATCATGGTGACAACTCGTTTGAATCAATCTCGTCACGGTGATCAATCCAACCAGGATCCACCCATGGATCAGGTTTTGCCACCGAGGCAATTGCCGGCAAGAAGTACATCTCAACATTAGGGCAATCAAGGTCCACCCCCTCAAAACATGCAACACCCTAATCCCGCTGCTGACCAACCACCGGTTAACATTCAAATTACCCCAGAATTGCTCCAGGCCTTCTTACAAGAGCATGCACATGTTCTTCAAGATTGGGCAGCTAATCGCCTACATCCCGCGGGGCCTGCCGCGGGGCCCGCCGGCCATGATGCTAATCCCGCGGTGCCCCCACCTCGTCAGCACTCGCGTGATCAACAGGACCCGAGGCACCGCGGACGTCAGGATCGGCGACGGGAACGACCTGGTTCCTCCGAGGACCATGGGAGTTCTAACGAATCACGACCTCGCAACGATGAACCTACTGATGTGGATCGCCGCCGTCCACTTAATGCGGCTAAGAGGGTTCGCTATGCCAATCCTCATGCTCTAGATCTTCAAGAGTATGAGCGAGTTCAACGCAATGTTGAACTGGACAGAATTCTGGGCCTCGATGCCAATGGAGATATCATCACACCGTTCTCCCAAGAAATCATGGCCACCTCCCTTCCCGAAGGGTTTAAACGGCCAGCCATACCACCTTACAATGGCACCGGAGATCCGGCCAATTTTCTTGGAGCTTTTAGGCACAACATGCTTAGCCACGATAACATTACATCCCTCCAGTATTGCAAGATTTTCCCTGAGTACTTACAGGATGAAGCTCGGGTTTGGTTTGATTCTCTCCCACGCAACAGCGTATCTTCTTTCAGAGAACTCGCCGAGCACTTTTGGGCACGGTTCGAAGCGCGGGCGAAGCCCATGGCCACACTGGCCGATGTCATGAACATGGAACAGCGGGACGGTGAAACTGTTACCCAATTTCTTGATCGCTTCACAGCGGTAAGCCTCAAGGTGGGGAATTGCCCCGACGACGTACTCATTAACGCATTCATGAATGGACTCCGTCCCGGAGCACTTTACACCGAGTTAGTTCGAAATACACCAGTCACAACCCGAGCACTGTTCAAAACGGTGTGCAAATTTGCTAAGGCAGAGGAGCAGACTCGCCAGAAGCGTGAGAAACACGCTAGCAAGCGGCAGTCCGACAAAGCACAAACCGGGCCTAGTCCGCGACCTAGCGCATTTTTCCGCCTGACCCCGGGGCGTTCAGAATCCCGAGGCGATATTCCACAATTGACTCCGTTGACGAAGTCACGAGCCGAAATCCTTTCTATTCACAAGAACGATCTGCGACCTTGTCCGCGGATGACTGCGCCGCCTGAGAAGAGGAATCGTGGAAAGTGGTGTGCGTACCACCAAGATCATGGGCACGAGACAGAGGAGTGCCGAGAACTCAGCAAGGAAATCGAGGAGTGCCTGAGGAAAGGTTTCTTGCGCCAATACATTGCGCGGACCGATGACAAGCCCCGGACAGGTCAGAATGGGGGGTCGTCCAATAATCGTGGATATCATGACCGCGGCACACAACAGAATCGGCTGCCGTGGCAGAATAATCGGCCGGGGCCCAATAACTACGCACGGCAAGATTCTGGCAATCGCCAGCAACCACGTCTTCCTCCGCCACCTCCTCCTCCGGGGGGACCCGAAGACAACGCGCCTCCTCACGTAATAAACGTGATATATGGGGCCCTTCCCACCGGGGCCTCACGACATGCCTTGAAGGCAGAGGCTCGACGTCCTCCTCCCGAGGAGCCACGTCATAAACGCCTCCATCAATCCGAGACTGTCAGCTTCACAGATAGAGACCCGGTTCCAGAGATAACCCCTCATACTGACGCTATTGTCATCGACATGACTGTAGCCAATATAACAATAAGGCGAGTCTTCGTGGATAATGGAGTCACGGTGAGTATTATATTTGCCGACTGTTTCCAAAGGATGGGGATTCCTCGGGAACAACTTCGGCCGGCCCCCGGGCCACTGCAGACTTTCACTCAGGGTGAAGTCCAGCCAGAAGGTGTCATCACTCTCCCGGCATCTTTGGGGACTTATCCGGCAATAAAAACTATTTTCGTGGATTTTTATGTGGTGAATTCCCCATCACCGTACAACATGATCCTGGGTCGGGACTGGCTTACCCCCGCTAAAGCCATATGTTCCACGTATCACCTCGCACTAAAGTTCCCCACTTCGCATGGCGAACTGGCTATCCGCGGGAGTCAGCGGGTTTCAAAGGAGTGTATGTACGTGGCACTCAAAAAGACTGCTAAGGTTCCTCCTAAACAGCAGCTTCAGGTGGCATCATCGGTTCTGGAATCTCGGGAATGTACTTCGTTGGGAGATGCCACCGCTCAAGTACCACTTGATCCGTCCAAGCCGGAGCAGATTGTAACCGTCGGAGCCGTGGATGTGCCATGGCTACATCAGGCTATAATTCAGACCTTGCGAGAATATTCCGATGTCTTCGCATGGTCTCCTCTGGATATGCCCGGGGTCTCTCCCGACATAATAACACACAAGCTGAACATTGATCCCAGCATAAAGCCTATCCAGCAGAAGCAAAGGAAATTCGCCCCGGAGCGAAATGACGCAATTCGAATCGAGGTGCAACAACTCTTGGATGCGGACATCCTGTTCGAGGTATATTACCCCTCCTGGCTATCGAATCCAGTAATGGTGGTTAAATCCAGCGGGGCATGGCGGATGTGCGTCGACTTCTCCGACCTCAACAAACATTGTCCGAAGGACTGTTATCCCCTACCTTCCATAGATCAAAAGGCCGAGGCCATCACTGGGTATGAGGCACTTTGTTTCTTAGATCTGTACAAGGGATACCACCAGATCTTTATGGATCCACAAGATGCCATCAAGACAGCATTCATCACTGCTTTTGGGTGCTATGCTTTTAAGAAAATGCCCTTCGGGCTCAAGAACGCCGGAGCCACATACCAGCGTCTCATGGACCGGGTTTTCCACGGCCAGATTGGCCGCAACGTCGAGGTTTACGTTGACGACCTTGTTATAAAGAGTATCTCCCATTCTTCATGTGTGCAAGACATTGCCGAAACATTGCGCACCCTGCGAAGCTACAATTTGCGCCTTAATCCAGCAAAATGCACTTTCGGCGTCGGCTCCGGCAAGTTTTTGGGTTATATGGTTTCACAACACGGTTTGCAGGCCAACCCGGACAAACTTCGGGATGTGCTAGAACTGCAACCACCTAAGACATTCAGGGATGTTCAACGTCTCACAGGAGGTTTAGCGGCTTTAAATCGATTCTTATCTAAAGCGGCAGAGCGCCAGCTTCCATTCTTCAAAATCTTGAGACAGGCGAAGTCCTTTGAGTGGACTCCGGAGTGCATCGAGGCCTTCGAGGCTTTGAAACGTCACATACAGCAGCTGCCCACTTTGTCAGTTCCTCTCCCCGGAGAGCCGCTTTATTTATATTTAGCTTCCTCCGAGGAAGCTATTAGTGCTGCACTTGTGCGCGAAGTCAATGGGGTCCAACATCCTGTCTACTTCGCAAGTCGTGTTCTCCACGGGGCGGAGACACGGTACTCCGTGTTAGAAAAAACCGCTTTGGCAATTGTTATGGCAGCTCGGCGTTTACGGCCATATTTCCAAGGACGTGAAATACGGGTTCTGACCAATCATCCTATCCGCCAGATTCTTGTCAAACCCGAGGTGTCTGGGCGCCTCGCAAAGTGGACCGTCGAGTTAGGCGAATATGATATTCAATATCTTCCCCGACGAGCAATCAAGGGACAGGCACTCGCCGACTTTCTGGCTGAAACCCCGGGAAACAATCCTGAGTCTCCGATAGACAGTTATACACATCACTCCGCTACCCACGTACCCTCACATAGGAAATGGCAACTATATGTGGATGGAGCCTCCACAACTCGGGGAAGTGGTGCCGGGGTACTCCTCATCGACCCCGAGGAGGTTAAAGTAAAATACGTCATCCGATTCAAGTTCAAGGTGACTAATAATGAAGCGGAGTATGAGGCAGTTCTCGCCGGGCTCCGGCTCGCTCAATCCTTGGGCGTTCGTCATCTTGAGCTCTTCACTGACTCCGAGATCGTGTCCAAACAAATTCAGGGGACTTATGTCGCCAAGGATGAAACAATGATCAGGTATCGTGCTCTAACACTCAAGCTCATGTCAACTTTTGATGCAGTTATTATCCAGAAAATACCGCGTGCTCAAAATGCAAGAGCGGACGCACTCAGTAAGTTGGCCTCCGCGGTCCGAACTAACATATCTCCGGATATCATGGTCGAAGACCTATCCCATCCAGCAATTCATGAAGCCACAGTTTCAGTATTGACCGATAGTGATCCGAATTGGATGACTCCCATTATTCAATATCTCCGAGATGGAATCCTGCCTACTGACAAGCTGCAAGCTCGGCAAGTTGCCCTCAAAGCCCCCAAGTACTCCTTTCATGATGGAGTCTTGTACCGGCGATCATATCTACAACCGAGCCTCCGGTGTCTCGCTCCTGCCGAAGCTACCCAAGTTCTGCGGGAGGTTCACGAAGGGGCCTGTGCCAGCCATATTGGCTCTCGGACATTGGCCAAGAAAGTTCTCCGCTAGGGATATTATTGGCCAACTCTGTTCAACGATGCCCACGACTTAGTGACCAAATGCAGCAAGTGTCAACTGCACTCCCGAGTGAAGCATCTACCACAGACCGAGCTCACTGGGATCCAAAGGGCGTGGCCATTTATTCAGTGGGGTATCGACATTGTTGGCCCATTCCCCGTTGCTCCGGGAGGATTGAAGTTCCTGGTCGTTGCCGTAGACTACTTCACTAAGTGGGTCGAAGCCGAACCACTTACAGCCATTACTGGTCAAAATGTCTTAAAATTTGTATGGCGCAATATCGTATGTCGCTTCGGCATCCCGAGCACTATCATCTCGGACAATGGTAAACAGTTTGCCAACGATCCATTTCGGTCATGGTGTGAAGAGCTCCACATCAAACAAATCTTTACTTCGGTTGCTCACCCTCAAGCCAACGGGCAGGTCGAGGTCACCAATCGGACACTGCTCGCGGGAATAAAAAGGCGCCTGGATAATGCCAAAGGTCTCTGGGCTGAAAACCTTCCACAAGTCCTATGGGCTTATCGCACAACACCGAATACATCTACCGGGGAGACTCCTTACAGTCTTACTTATGGTTCCGAAGCCGTTATCCCTGCTGAAATCAGCGTACCAAGCCCTCGCCTCCTCACATTGGATCCAGAGGATAACGACGAGGCTCTCCGGGTAAATTTGGATGAGCTTGAAAATCGCCGTGACCAATCATTCATTCAACAGGCCAGGAGTAAACAACGAGCAGCCCAGTATTATAACCTCCGGGTCCGGGGTACTCAGTTCAATGTCGGGGACTTAGTTCTTCGACTCAACTCAGCCAGCAAAGCTGCCCCCGAGGGGAAATTACAGGCATCTTGGGAAGGTCCCTACCGAGTCGTTGCCGCGCACGATTCCGGATCCTATCAGCTAGAGCATCTCAACGGGACCCCGATTCCCCGAAGCTGGCACGTCACTAACTTGAGGCGTTTCTATCTGTGAAGGCCAAATCTCAAGTACCATCTTATCTTTAATTTCTTTTATAGTAGTTATCTCTCTTTGTACTTTTGAGTTTGCTCCGGCACTTATCATTGAATAAAAATTCTTTGCTTATATATCTTGCTGTGTTTTTCTTTACGTTACGGGGACGCCCTAACGCAATCATATTATCATTATTGGTCTCCGGACAAGTAAATCTCTTCCTTGGTCCTTCCAAGGAGATTCGTGTATCGTCTCCGGACTTACATCACTTTCTCGTCTGTTTAACCGGAGAAGTGTTTACTCCCGCCTGATCCGTCCGGGGAGATATTACTCCCGCCTGATTAGTCCGGGGAGATTGGATTTATCCATATTGCTCTCATTAAATACGTTTGTACACACTACAACAGTTTTATTACCTTCTGAATATTACAACATCAAGAAGTTTTTTACATAAGACTTCAAACATAAAAAAAAAAAAAAAAAAAAAAAAAAAAAAAAAAAAGTCATCTGCGGCCCCCGAGCCAATACTCAGCGCTCCGGCGTTGCTGCCTGCTCCTCGATCTTTGACGCGTCCTCCGGGACCTTGAAGTTCTTCGGCCTCGGGCTCCGGCTCTCTCGTCCCCATGAGCTTCCCTACGCCGAGGACTTGCTCTAGGCGCTTGCCTGGGGACTTCATCCCTGGTCCGAGCTCGGCTACTTTGTTGTGGCGCGGACCTCGGGGTTTGGGCCCACTGCTCAGGGTCCCACTCCTCCGGAGCCATTACTTCGATTTCCCTGGCCAGCTCCTCGACTACCTCTTCGGCAACCGCTGCGGGTTCTTCTTCGATTATGGTCACTGGAGCTGGCTCTCGGATCACTATGCCTTTGCTCTTTCCAGAGGGTTTCTTCTTATCCTTCCGAGGAGCTTTTGGCGTACTTTGGTCTCGGCTTGAACTCGCGATGAACTCCTCGGCAGAAGGCCTCCACCTGCCTCGGCCCTTTATCCCCTCATACATGCTCAGAAGCAGCTCTAGCACTTCTCGCTTCCTTACGAGCTCCGAGGCGTCCGCGGGGTTAGTGGCCGTAAGCGCTGAGATTTCGCTCTGGATCTCTACGACCCGTTCCTCCACTTCTTCAAAGGTCAGAAGACCGAACTCCGAAAGTATCCGGTCGTACTCCCTCTGATGAACAAGGACGCGGCTCATCTCGGCAGCGGTAGACCGATATTTCATCTCGAAGTCTTTGGCTCTCTCCTCGGCCTCAACCACTTTCCTCTCTGCCAAGGCTACCTGCTTCTCTAGCTTTGGCACTACGTGCATTTGCAGATGATTCTGTTCCCCGCGGAACCACTCAAGTGATTGCATGAGCTTCTTTATTGTTTCGTGTAGCTCCGCAGTGTTCTAAACAAAAGAAGAGTCAACAAGATCGATTACTCTCAAGTATGTAAAAAGTTGGAGTTCAGTTCGACAACAGACATAAATTGATCATGCAAATAAAAAGAGAAGTTCAAGAGTCCGAGAAACAGAAAGTTATATTTCACATCGCAGAAGTACAATTGTTCCAAATCAGTACATCGATTCCTAACATTCCTAAAAAAAAAAAATAATAATAATAATACAACTTTAAATTTGCGGGGATCGACTGACCTCCCGCTCAGTTGCCTCCGTCTCTTCGGGCAATCCCTCTCGCCGGCCTTCGGACACTTCGGCTTCTCCTTCTTCAATTGCTGCGACGGCTTTGATCGCAGTTGGGGCTTCGACTTCCATCCGTGGAGGGGGCTCAATGCTCCGGGGTGCGGTGACCAGCTCACCTCGGCAGAAGGCCATGAATTCTTTGTCCTGGTCCACCTCACAGTTGGCAACTTCCGCGGCCGTCAGAAGTTGTTTCTTCTCCCCGAGAGCCTTCACCAGGGGCCACTCCGGCAGATTTGATAGCGCCGCATAGTAGGCCTTCTCCACTCCGGCCACTGACTCAAAGTCATACCCGAATTCTGGACGATATACGTCCACATTCGGGTAGACCTCCTTCACTTGCTCCAGCAGCGCGGATCGAGTGGCCTGGTCCCCAATAGCCACGAACTCCGTCTGGAAGTCGAGGAACGTGCTGGTTTTGAATAACTTATCGGCGAAGGCCTTCAGCAACGCTCCCTGCCCTTCGACCACGGCAGCTTCCCTAGCCTCCATTTCTGCCTGCAGCCGCAGCACTTCACCCCGGAGAACATTATTCTCCGCCTCCACCCCGCGCAGACGCGCGGCCTCGGTTTCGACCAAGGCAGCCCTCTTGCGTGCCTCGGTCATATCGTGCGTCAGACGGTCATTGCGCGCCCGGAGTTCCCTGGCCACTTCGGCCAGCTTCTCCTTCCCCTCCTTCTCGCTCCTGCGGCCAAGGTCTAGGATACCTCGCACCAAGCGCAGGAGTTCTTCAGCGTCTGCACCCTCCAACCCCAGCAGGCTCGGGGCCACTTGTTCAACCTGGACAATTACACAAAAAATGATATTAAACTCAGTCCTACGTAATTACGAACAGCGTTTCAAGTTTACCTCAGTGCTCTCCCCTACCCGGGGTCTTTTGGACGGTACTTGCGGAGTCCCAGTAGGCTCCGGCCTCTTCTTCGTTCCGGGGGTTGACCCCGCCGGCACAACCCGTTCCTCCGACCCCGCCGACGGTCGTGGACTGTGCACTGTCTTCCCCCGGGGAGACACCTCAGTGGCTTTCCCTTTCTTTCCGCGGGGCTTCCGGCAGGCTCTTTCCCGAAACGTCCCACTGCATATAAAAGCTATGGTTAGACTTACGCAAAACAAAAGTTGTAAAACGCAAGATACAAGGACTCCTACCCTCTTCGGCGCCCGCATTGCCCGAATAATACGGGCTCAGCCCTGCCTCCTCCAATTCCTCCTCGGAACAGAGGGTTTTGAAAGTCCCCACTGTCCGGAATGTATGTATCACTTCGGCCCCCGGGCTCTCCACAGGAGCGGTATCAAGCACCTCATCACTCCTCCACTTCGGGAGAGCTACTTTATTCCTAATAAATATAAACCTCTCCTTCCACCCCTCTACCTTACTTGGGTTTTGAACCTTGAACCCACCTCGGGCTCGAGGACTGAAGGAGTACCATCCCTTGGACTTCCCGAAGTTTTTTAGTTGGAAGAAGAACCTAAAAAGCTCTACAGTCGGTTCTAATCCGGCGTTTTTACACACCACGGTGAATCCCACTACCTGCCTCACCGCGTTCGGCGCTAATTGGCAGAGGGCAATGCCGTAGTATTTCAGCAATTGGATCACAATGTCCCACAAGGGCAGTCTCAGGCCTATTCTAAGGGGATCTATATATACACTAATAAACCCCTGCGGTGGGCAACAGGCCCTATCCTCGGGGTTCGGTATTATATACTCTAGGTTGAAGGGAAGGTAAAATGACGGGAGTTCTCTCTCAATTTGCTCTCGCGACATCCGTAACGCTGCGGAGGCCACCTCCAAACCCTCCTCCGCGCATGGATAGAAAGCAACCATCATAACGTTGCATTCCCGGCCGTCGGCCCTGTCTATAGTCCTAACCTCATTCCTCTCCGGAATGAGATATGATAGGGGGGGAACGTCTAACGGGGTACTCGAAGTCCCTAATTCTTCAATTGAGGCAGAAGGTGAAGAGGAAGACATACTTACTTGGGTTGAATTTGAGTGGGTTGATTTGAGAAGTTTTTTATCTGAGATGAATCACGAGTGCAGATTTCCTCTTTTTCCCGCTTTCTAAACTGGTAAATTGCAATGAAGAAGATGAAAAGTTACTGTGCAATTACTCCAATTATATACGCAAAAACCAACGGCTTCGATGCAGACTATTCAAATTCAGTGGTGGAGATGTAAACGTGCTCTTCACGCGCTTTACAGTTCCCAAGGCGCGTGGGGAACAGGTTTCTTGGAAGTCGCAGAGCGTGTCACTTCACATCCCTCTCTCTCATGATGGCGCCGCCAATCACATCAACCTCACCCTTCGTCAGGAAGATTCAAACTACACTCCGTTGTACCCTCCACCTCGGTCATACTACCACACTCCGGTGCTCCCTTCATTTTGGCCAGACTACTCACTCCGGTGTACCCTCCACCTCGGCCAGGTTGTTATATACTTCCAACGCGTTTCTTGCTTCTGGGAAATTTGGTATCTCGATAAATGTCTTGTGCACTTCGGCCTAGCTCGACTCCGCGTCCGCAGACTGCTCCGCAGAGTCCCCGGGGACGCGGATAGAGTTAGTCAACCATAAACACTTCGGCCCGCCAACGACCACGGCCTTTCTTGCTTACGGTTCCACCCCGGTGACAACCGAAGCTCCCTCCTCGCTTCAGCTGGGGGGGGGGGGCATCTGATAGAGATAACCCGGTCACTTCGGGTCGGGTTAATACCTGAGCCCACTGACCGGCCCAGCACGCGTAGGCCCAGCAAGCACGTGAAGGCCCAGCACGCGTAGGCCCAGGCCCAGCAGGCCCAGGAACACGCGCTAGCCCAACAGGTGGTTTGTTCCGCGAATCAAGGCTCAGGATTCGTTCTCAACCGCCATGCAGCGGTAAATAGGCGTGAGAATAGGGAGTTTGTTAGGGTTCAGTTAGGGTTTAGGAAAAGCTGAGTATAAATAGGAGAAAAGAACTCTGAATTAGGGTTCGCACTCTGTACTGTGAATTGCTACCTGTAAACTCAAAGTTTTAGTGAAAGAAACACCTCGGCAAGAGTGATTTTCTGCCCGTGGACGTAGATCTCCGGATCGAACCACGTAAATCTTGTGTGTTTTCATATTGTTTACGTAAATTTCCGTTAAGTTTCTTGGATACCAGATTGCGCTTTATCAATCCATATGTGATATAGAAAAGTAAACAAAGTACTTGTTTAATTGGTCACATGCTAAGCATGGAGAATTCTGAAATGTAAACATTAGTTTGTTTGGGACCAATTATATCAGTCCCGCCCCAAATCCAACATAAATCCCTTACAATGGGGTATGGAGGGATATCCATACCTTTAAAGTAAACAATGCCTTATGGATTAATAAAAAATAGATCAACATTCTCTCACAATTTTAATCCAACTTCACATCAACATTCTCTCACAATTTCAATCCAACTTCACTTATGAGGTTTATGGATTAATAAAAAATAGACCCTGTTAGTGGGATCAACCTTCTCTCACAGTTTCAGTTCCACTTCACTTGGTTCTAGGGTTAATCAAGAAACAAGTTCAATTAGTGGGATCAGTGAACAAGCTGTTGAGGGTTTGGGATTCATGAAACAGGCTATGGCAGTGAGGCCAAGGCTAATCCTAATATTTTTGTGGCCTAAGTCGAGTTAAAAAAAAAAAAAAAGAGACCCCTATTTATGTCATCCACCCTTAATACTAAAAGAAGGTCGCAAAAAAGTAGGAAAAAACACGTGACGCTCTCTTAATAATAACAAAAATAAATATTTTTTAAAATCCTAAACCTGGATGAGGTAGTTTCTTCCTATTCGGATCTTTATGGTGAGATGCCACTGCTCAAAACTCCTTATTGATTCTTTTTCACTTTGAAATTGTAAGTTTCTGTTAATCCTTTCCCTCTTCACGTATCAAAGTAAGATTTTCGGACCCCTAAACTATTACTTTGTCTCCTAATTATGATATTTTCCTCTCTAATCTGTACAACACATAGTTGGAAGCGGAGGTGAGTGGTTGCAGTGGCGAATCTTAGATAATATATTTAGATAATATCTTGTATATCTTTGTATATCTTGTAATTTGAGTACATATATTGTATCCCAGAATAGATGCCTAGATGATAGGAAATTGATTGTATAAGTTGACCCTGTTTGGTTAATGAGAGGGACAAAGATTTCATAATCTTATATGGTATCAGGAGACTAGGTTGTTCTCTTCTCCGCTGCGCCAGTCTTCATTACCTGTTTGATCACCATTGTTGTTTCCCTCTTCTTCTTCTTCATCAATGGCGACAAACAAATCCTTCTTTCATCCCGCTCTTGCGGTATCGAATATTCGCAATCACATCTCGATCACTTTGGAGCTGGAAAATGTTCAATACTCGACTTGGGCAGAATTATTCAAAATCCATGCACGATCCCATCGTGTTCTTCATCACATTCTGCCAGAATCTACGCCGGCCGTTCCTCCTCCCACCACCGCTGACGAGACAGAATTGTGGAGTACTCTTGACGCTACAGTTCTTGGCTGGATTTATTCTACTATTTCTTCTGACCTCCTTCATACAATATTGGAACCCGATTCCACTGCTGCCGACGCCTGGACCCGACTGAAAAACATCTTCCAGGACAACAAGAATTCCTGTGCGGTTACACTGGAGCAAGAATTCTCGCATACGACAATGGAGTCATTTACTTCGGCTTCCGCTTACTGTCAGAAACTCAAAAAAATCTGGCTGATCAGTTAAAGAACGTCGGTGCCCCGGTGTCCAACGACCGGTTGGTTTTACAGATGGTGGCCGGCTTATCGGAGGCGTATAGCGCGGTGGGCACTCTCCTCCGGCAAAGCAGTCCTCTGCCAGAATTTTACAAAGCCCGTTCGATGATTGTACTCGAGGAAGCCGGGCTTGCCAAGAAGGCAGCTTCCTCCGCCGCCTTTATCGCCGCCTCGCCGGACTCCGTCCCGCCGTCGGCTGTGCAGTCCGGCAAACCCGCCGGCGCTCCTGGGTCGTCTTCTACGGGTCGCCGCAACCAACGGAAAAAAGGGGGCAAAGGGGGACGTCCAGCGGGCCCACTTTCAGCAACAATCCTGGGCCCACTTCTGGGCCAAACTTTGGGCCCAATCAACCCAAGTACCAGATGCCGTCACCTTGGCCCATGCCTTGGACTTACCAACAGTGGCCCACTTCTTGGCCCAACATCCCACCTTGCCCCTACCCAACGAGTACTTGGCCCCAACAGGCTGCCCCGTCGGCTCGTTCCCAGCCCGTCTCCAGTGGCCAGCCAGGCCTCCTTGGCCCACGTCCCCAAGCATATGCTGCTACCTCCTCCGTCTCAGCAACGGATATCGATTCCGCCATGCATACCCTCGGTCTTAACCCGCCCGATGGAAACTGGTATATGGACACGGGGGCGACATCTCATATGACCTCGGCACCAGGTATGCTCTCGTCTTATTCTCGATTGAGCTCTCCCACTGGTATAATTGTCGGTAATGGTCATTCTATTCCAATTAACGGTCGTGGACATGCATGTTTATCTCACACTAATCCTCCCCTTGCACTTAACAATGTTCTTCATGCTCCTGATATTGTTAAAAATTTAATCTCCGTTCGAAAATTCACCACTGATAACTCTGTTACTGTTGAGTTTGATCCATTTGGGTTTTCTGTAAGGGATCTGCGGACGGGGATTACTCGCATGAGATGTGACAGTCAAGGGGCTCTCTATCCCATTTCCAAAGCTAGTACTTCACCTACCGCATTGGCGGCTATTTCTCCTACTTTATGGCATCATCTTCTAGGACATCCTGGGGATTCTGTGTTTAATGCTCTTAGACAGAATAATGCAATTAAGTGTTCTCAATTTTCATCGTCGTCTGTTTGTCAATCGTGTGTTTTTGGCAAGCAAACGCATTTACCCTTTTTTGATTCTACATCACATACTATATTACCATTCGATATTGTTCATAGCGATGTTTGGACATCTCCTGTTTTGAGTAGTATGGGCCATCGTTATTATGTGTTGTTTTTGGATGATTATTCTAATTTTTTATGGACTTATCCTATATCACATAAATCACATGTGTTTCAAGCCTTTATTTCTTTTCGCACATATATTAAGACTCAGTTTGGCATGGATATTAAAACTTTTCAATGTGATAATGGGAAGGAATTCGATACTCACTCTTTTCGCCAGTTTGCTACTAACACTGGCATGGGCTTCAGGTTTTCCTGTCCTTACACCTCTTCCCAAAATGGTAAAGCGGAACGTCAGATTCGTACGATAAATAACATGCTCCGCACTCTTTTGGCTCATGCTTCGCTTCCCCTATCATTTTGGCACCATGCACTACACATGGCCACTTACCTCCTCAACATCCTTCCGAAGAAACACTTCTCCTATACGTGCCCTCTCCGCCGTCTATATCACAAAGAACCTCTTTATTCTCACATTCGTGTGTTTGGGTGTCTTTGCTTTCCACTCCTTCCTTCGGCCTCTACTAATAAGTTACAACCCAGGTCATCGCCTTGTGTTTTCCTTGGCTTTCCCTCTGCACATCGGGGATATAAGTGTTATGATATGGCGGCCAATAAGATCATAATTTGCCGACATGTTCTGTTCGATGAGACGCGCTTTCCATTTGCTACCTTATCCTCCCCCACTCAGGATTATTCGGCTCTTGATGACTCTTTGTCGCCTTATGTTCGCCATCATCTTACTACCTCGTCTACATCTCCCCCCACCTCCTCCACCTCGTTCCCCCCCCCCCCCAGCTCCCCCTATTCCTAATCGCCCTGTCACTATGGGTCAGCGCGGGATCTATAAGCCCAAACAAATATTCACTCTCCACTCTGCCGTACAACCATCACCTCTCCCTAAAAACCCTCACTCTGCATTACAAGACCCTAATTGGAAAATGGCTATGCATGATGAATTTAATGCTCTTATCGCGAATAAGCTCTTATCGCGAATAAGACGTGGGTTTTAGTACCTCGTCCGCCTGGGGTTAATATTATTCGTTCTATGTGGATTTTTACTCATAAAGAACGTGCTGATGGTTCTGTTGAGCGGCATAAAGCCCGTCTTGTAGGTGATGGAAAGACTCAGCAGGTGGGAATTGATTGCGGTGAGACCTTTAGTCCGGTTGTTAAACCAGCGACCATCAGGACCGTTCTTAGCCTGGCCCTTGCTAAGAATTGGTCCATTCATCAACTTGATGTGAAGAATGCCTTCTTACATGGAGAACTTGGCGACCGGGTGTACATGCATCAACCGTTCGGCTTTCGTGATTCAAAATATCCTAACCATGTATGTTTGTTGCAAGAAACTTTATATGGCTTGAAACAGGCACCTCGAGCTTGGAACAAGTGGTTCACAGATTTTGTGGCTACATCGGGGTTTTCTCGGACTCACTCGGACCACTCGCTGTTTGTCTTCCGTAATGGTACTCAAATGGCTTACTTACTGTTATACGTGGATGATATCATTCTCACTGCATCATCCTGTGCTCTCCGCCGGTCTATCATAACTCGATTAAGTTCCGAATTTGCCATGAAGGATCTCGGGTCCTTGCATTATTTCTTGGGTATTGCTGTCTCACCCCATCCGAATGGTCTATTTTTGTCTCAACGAAAGTATGCCATGGATGTTCTCAACCGTGCTGGTCTTTCGTCATGTAAACCGGCACTCACCCCTGTTGACACTAAACCTAAGCTCAGCTCTCATGATAGTCCTCTTCTGACAGATCCGAAATTGTACCGCAGTCTTGCCGGGGCTTTGCAATATCTGACGTTTACTCGACCAGATATTGCCTATGCAGTACAACAGGTGTGTTTATTTATGCATTCTCCTCGCGAAATCCACTTCGCAGCTCTGAAACGCATACTCCGCTATATCCAGGGGACGATCGATTTTGGATTACATCTTTATGCCTCGTCTCCCACATCTCTCGTCTCCTACACTGATGCCGACTGGGGGGGTTGCCCAGACACTCGACGGTCTACTTCTGGGTACTGTGTTTTCCTCGGTGATAATCTTATATCCTGGTCTGCCAAGAGACAGTCTACACTCTCTCGTTCCAGTGCCGAAGCTGAGTATCGCGGTGTGGCCAATGTCGTCTCCGAATCCTGTTGGCTCCGCAATCTACTTCTTGAACTACATTGTCCTCTGACTACCGCTACTCTTGTATACTGTAATAATATCAGCACCATATACCTCACGGGCAACCCTGTTCAACATCAACGAACGAAACACATTGAAATGGACATTCATTTTGTCCGCGAACACGTTGCTCGCGGTCAAGTTCGGGTTCTCCATGTCCCCTCCCGTTATCAACTGGCGGATGTCTTCACCAAAGGTCTGCCTCAGGTGTTATTTGAAGAATTTCGGGCCAATCTCAGCGTCCGACCTCCTCTCGCTACGATTGCGGGGGTGTCTTAGATAATATATTTAGATAATATCTTGTATATCTTTGTATATCTTGTAATTTGAGTACATATATTGTATCCCAGAATAGATGCCTAGATGATAGGAAATTGATTGTATAAGTTGACCCTGTTTGGTTAATGAGAGGGACGAAGATTTCATAATCTTATAGCGAATTCCTATTTTCTAGGCATAGATTAGTAAAATCGCGCAGAAATGTAATTATAATTTTCTTCTACAAAACAAGAAACTGGAAAAGGTAAGAAAAAGAAAGTAAGAACACAGAGAAAAAGAAAATCTACTTCTATTATAAAAGTGTGAGTTGTTTCTTACAAAATTTGATTTGCCTATTATATCCTTAATGAATTTGAATTTTTAAGGTTAGTTTGGTAACTATATTTTAAAGTTTTATTATAAACTTATATCTTTGAATCTTTTTTATATATAGTTAGACAAAATTTGATTTGCCTATTATATTATTAATGAATTTTAGTTTTTTAAGGTTAGTTTATTAACTATACTAGCAGTATTTCCCGTGCGATGCACGATTTATAAATTTAAATGAATAAATAATAAGAATTTTAATATAACAATATTATATTAATGTATGATAAGAGATGAAAAGTTGTATGTTAATAAAAGAAGAGTTAATGAAAAATATTAAAAAATTTGAGTAAGTTACATAATATCATAATAGTATTTGTTTTCATTAATGTAATAATATCTCTATCATCCATGTATATAGGTCATGTTGACAATCTTGTACAAAGAATGAGTGTATATATATTTATATTTATAATTTTATGAGAAACTTTTATATTTATCCAAAGTATCTAATTTTTTTTAAATATAATTCAAAAGTTTTTAGTGAGTAACAATAAAACTACATTCTAAGTTTATTAATTTCAATTTGTAGCACAAACACACTAATAATTAATCCACATAAATAACCAACAAACAATTATTTATCTTTAATTTCATTTATTTATACAATATGCTGTCAAACTATAGATCGATAATAGATGACTAATTTAATTTATTATACAAAAAAATTATAAATGAAAGAAAAAGATGTTTTCTATTTCAAAAAATAATTTTTTTTGCAAAAAAATATATTAAAATTATAAACTAAAATTATAAAATATTTACTAAATAATATAATTTTTATATTTATATATGATTAAAAAAATTAATAGAGAGAGGAAAACAAAATCCAAATTAAGTTATTTCCAAATAAACTGCTTTATACCAAAAATAATATTTTCCATATAAAATGTTTTATACCAAAAATAATGTCATCCAAAAATGGCAAAAATAATACTATTTATTGGATATGATATATTTTCTAAAATAACAATGTGGTATTAATTGCATAAAATCGTGGCATTTATTGAATCGGATTTATTTTCTAAAAGGTCTCTTACTAAAAGTGGATTGTTATGTGGGCGGGAAAATGGATGTTTTTTCCGGATATAGACTTAATTGTTGTTATATATAAGAAGATTCTCAAAGTTTTATTTATTTGGTTAGAGCCCTATATAGTTCATCTATCAATTCATAGATATGATACACTAAAAAAATCATGGATATGATATGTAATTCATCTAATGGCATAAGTTAAACCTACATATTGATCATATTCTATATATATTTTTTTTTATTTTTAATAATATTTATTATTATTATTATTATTATTATTATTATTATTATTATTATTATTATTATTATTATTATTATTATTATTAAGTTTCTTTATAAATTTCTTATCTCTTTTATGATGAGATTCGTTTATATAATTGTCAAAAAAAAAAAAAAACTATAGAAAAAGAAAAAAAAAAACCATTAATTAGCAAAATTTTAAGGCTAATTTAGTAACTTTATTTTTTTAAGTTTTATTTATTTAGTAAGATTCATTTTATAATTGAAATTCATCTCTCAAGTCTCAACTTATGAAATTTTCTATCACATTTAATATAATATATAGTTCGACTGATGATATAAGCTGAACCTAAATATTCATAATATATTATTATTTATGTGTGGTAAAAATACATTATATTCTTTTTATTTGTTTATATTTTATTCGATCCTTCATAAATTTCTAATAATTTTTTAATTGGTTTCTTCTATAATTGAAGAGAAATGAGAAAGGCCGATTAGCACAAAGGTACTTACAATAAGTAAAATTACTTTAGTATATGATTCTTAGGATATTGAATAATTGAAGTTACACAAAAGATATTTATGTATTTATAAGAAAATTATAGAAATTTAAACATATTATAGGACTTTAGTAACTTCAAAGTTTGACTTTTTAACTAGAATAATGATTCCAAGACTTTTAATTTCGAATAATGGTACTTTAGAGTTATTTAGATATTAAATATTTGCAAAACTATTAAGTTTTTTGTGTTTTCATGGTGAAAAAAATACTAAAAGGTTTTACGATTAGCAACAATAAGAAAAAAAAAACTATACACATAAAAATTAGAACAATTGAATAATAGTGAAAGCTCTTATTTATCATTTTTCATTTTGGAGATTTTTTTTTTTTAGTTTACTTTTTTCTTTTTAATTTAGGTACGTAGTTATAATATATATATACCAATTCTACTAACCATAACAAAAAAAAAAAGGAATTGACAGGACAACTATAGTGTATCATATTCCTTTTATTTACTCTTAAATTTTGTGAATCGATCTTTCTCATTTCTCTACAATTGTAAAAGACCCAATTAGAAGAACTATATGAAATTTATGAAGAACTGAAAAAAGTATATTAAAAAATTAAAAAATAATATAATGTATAATACTAAAAAGGAATAAGAATATAAGATATTATGAATATTAAAGTACTTTAGTTTATCGTTCTCAAAATATTAAATAATTAAAATTTACACAAAAGATATTTATATATGTATAAAAAATTATAGAAAATTAAGCATAGTTTAACAAGAGTTTAATAGCTCCAAACTTTGACTTCTTTGTTAGGATGATAACCACAAGAATCTTAACTTGCAATAGTGGTATACAATAAAGATATTTAGGTACTAAATGTTATATTAAGTTTTTTGTGTATTCATGGCGAAAAAGTACTATTAGATTTTAGGATTAGCAACAAGAAGAAAAAATCATATACATAAAAATCAGAATAATGAATAATATTGAAAACTCTTATTGATTTAATTTATCATCTTTAATTTTTTGGAGATAATTTTTTTGTTTACTTTTTTTTTTTTAATTTAGGTATGGTACATAGCTATAACATATATATACTCATTCCAATAACTACAACAAAAAATATGTTGACAAGACGACGATAGTGTATTATATAATATTTAATTTGTCACAATATATGAATGACTCAAGATTAATAATACTTATATGATAAAATATTTAAAATATGTAAAATTTAATAGTTTAATATGATTTCAATAGTTATAAGTTTGACTTCATAGTCGAATAATAGACACAAGATTGTTGACATATGATCGTACTTATATTTTTTTATTATATAAAAATGATTGAAAGTTAAATTAAACAAATGTCATTAAAGAATTTTTGGAAAAAATAGATGAAATTAAATTAAATCTTTTAGTCTAAAAAATGTAAACGTTATATGTCAGAACAATATGTAAATGGTTCACAATGATTTATATTATTATGTATAAATTATTAACAAATTCTTACATAGTGTTTGGTCATAAATAAAACAGTCAACTCTTATTATAAATATAAACTAGAATAATACTTATCTAATAGTAACAATTTATTTGTCTAAATTTGAATATTATAAATTTGCTACTTGCAATAATCTCCCTAAATTTCTAAATTATTGAAGTATCAATATTATAACAATGTGAAACAATAATAGAAGTTATATAAGTTATCTAATGAAAAATAAGATTTGAATATGTAATATTTAGACTAAAGTGTAAACTATTGAATTGATCAAGTGTTAGAGCATAGTATTTAAACTTCATTATAATATAAACTTGAAGCAAGTACTAAAATGAAAGAATAAAATGACTTTGCATGTGAAATTGCTATGTTATATTTTAAAATTGACTTTTGAGTAAGTAAAAGGACATGTTAGAAAATTGTATGTATTTTTGTGTATACCACTTTATCAAAGTCCAACAATAGAAAATAATGTCAAAACAATTGAATAAGAACTATATGATGATAAAATGAATAGAAGTGAGAAAATGAATTGTGAAGAAAGATAACACAAACTTATGAATAGACTTTATTATTAGTAGATATAACTTTATTAACATAATAAACAAAATTATAAAAAAAAAACTAGCGTAAAAATTATGAATATTAAAGGGTCTAAGTAAATTTTCATTATGAAAAAAATTATAATAGACGAGTCTAGATAATATAATTGAAAAATCAAAGGATAAATTAATATATATGATAGAGTTAGACATATTATACTATGAGAAAAGTATACAAAAACAAAAATTAAATATCTATATTATAGGTAGATGTACATACAAGTTAATTATTACAATGTAGTATTTCAAAATTTGGATTAAACTAGGCATACATTTAGCCTTACTGTTTAAATTTAGATTAAACTAGCAATATATATGTTAACAAGCTAAATTTCTTTGTATGAGCATTACTAAGTAAATATAAATCGAATTATTATACTTGTAGGAAATGAGATTATATATTATATTTATTTTCAATGATTTAGAATAATGAAATCGATATATTTCATAAGTGACATTTATAGACATTACAACAAGAGAAAATAATAATTGATTTACGAATTTTATTGAATTTATAAAGTATACGATAAAGTCATTTAAATATGTGTGTATATATATATATATATATATATATATATATATATAGAGAGAGAGAGAGAGAGAGAGATAGAGAGAGAGAGAGAGAGAGGAAAACGATAAAAGTAGCTTATATATGAAATCAGTAATAGAGATATACGAAGATATAAAAACTATAAATGCATTGGTAGTGATATTGTGTAAATTTAAGTACTATTGGTCTATACAATGGATCGATTTTATTCAAATAAGTCTATAAGTTGAACATAATTTTTAATCACATACCTTACACATCTACATAAATATATACTCACTGATGTTATACTTTTAATAGTTGATGTAATTTTAGTAGACCAAAGAAAAAAACTGTTATGGTAGAAAATTGGAGAGAGACATAAAAATCACAAGGTTTATAATAATTGGAGTTTAGACCGAGGTGTGAAATTTTATTGAGAAATAATAAAATGGCAAACGAAAAAATTAGTGCACATGAATAGTTGCAATTCTTTTAAATATTTAAAATCTAACATTAAACAAATTATTAAATCGATAAAAATATTATATATATATATATATATATTTTAAGCATATGTAATAACTTGATAGATGAATGTACTATGCTATATAAATTATAGGGTACAATAAAGAATAAAATAAACGATAAAGAAATAATGAACTAAGTTGTACTATGAATTATTCAATTGTACCATGTGAATAAGTATCACATAATTAAATTAAAACATGGTGAAAAATAAAGAAAAGTGAAATGTGAATGTTAATATTAACTTGACAATAGATTAGAAAATTAATTACGTCGAATAAAGTACGGTATAGTTTAAATAAAAAATAAAATGAGAAAAATAAAATCGGAATGCGTGGTTTAATCATGTATATATAAGACTTTTAAATGGATGTGCAATGTTTGAAAAAATTAGGAGTTTTCACTATAACTAAATAAGGATATTAAAGACATTACAAATTATGTAAAACATTTATTATATTTTATATAGATTGTAGCATGTGTCTTGATTGAAGATTGTGAGATACTATGTACATAGTCAATCTTCCATAAAAAATATTATTTATTTTGTAATTATACTATAGTATGATTTTTATTGTAAGTCACACATAATTTTTAAATTTCGACGTTGCATTAAGAAAATAATTAAGGAAAATTGAAATAAGCAATCTTAAATCAATAAGTACATTATATTAAAGAGGGTTATACTTAATAATTAAAAAAAAAAAATTAGAAAATAGCTTTCATGACAAAAGTTGGATGTTGGACCTTGATACTAAGTTGTTGGAAGTTTTTCCTCACATTAAAATATGTAAAGAATTTCATGTGCAAATGTATATTGAAATCGAAATTATTTATTAGAGAATTATAGAAAAGTACGTTAGACCTAATATTTTGTGTGTATATAAACAAATAATTGACTTATGAATGTCAGTTGATGATATAATTAATGAGACAATTAAAAATGTGTTTTTCTTCAAATGTCAATGATTTGGTGCAAAACATAAAAATATATGCCTCATTATTCCGTATATAGTTTTTCAATCATCGTATAAGATATATTAATGATGATCGAGTCTGTATAATAAGAAGTAAACAATTGTTTGAATAAATCAAACTTTACGTGTATAATAGAAAATTTTGTAAGACTAAATATTTCTACAATATATCATGATATGTCGTTTTTTACGAATCTTTTAACATTAATTATTATAACTTATTTAATTGAGACTAACGTTATTTAACTTTTCTATTTCTCTTTTGTGATTCTTTTAGTTCTTAGTTGATTCAAAATTATGTTTGTTCAATGGATTAATTTTTATTACATTGATCTATGAAATTATGTATATATATTACAGTGATCACAATGTACAATTATTTTATGTTCAAATTAATTTTTTTTTATTAAATAATAATAAAAAATTATAACCACGTACAACGCACGTGCGTAGTGCTAGTATCTAAAAAAATAGAGGCGTAGAACTAGGCGGTTCTCTCAAACTCAGGGCGACGACAACCTTTATCGGCGGCATAGTCCTCTGATTCTCCGTTGATCTGTAAATTGTGAAGTTGACGCAAATAGAGTTTGACAATGCATTATTTTTTATTCCAAGTAGGCTGTAATTCGAATTTGGTTGGTATTTTCATTGGCCTATTTCTGTTTTATTTTGCATTTCTCATTTTTGTTGGATATTCCTCTACAAATCTTAATTTCATGGTTACTTTTTTTCTCTGATGTTAATTTAAGAAGTAATTTTGATAGGCTTCCACAATGACAGTTTTATGGATTGCATTTAAGATGTAATATTGGTAAGAATCATCTCATATTAATTATCTGAAACATTGAGTATCCGTATAGTATTGCCCTTGATAAAAGTAATTTTCACAATTGTGTGAAAAGCCGTTCATGTGGTTATAAACATGTCTTGATTATTTGATTTCACTTACTTAAAAATTAGTTGATATTTGTTTGTGGTTGTCTTTGTGTGTTGCCTGGTGTCAATGTTCTCCTTCTTGGTTATAGGTTTTCACATTCTATTTTTCCTATTTTGCCTAAAGAGTGGAAAGATGTCCAAAAAGGATGAGCATAGAGTGTTTATTCATTTGGACTTTGATAAAGCGCAATCCGTTATCAAATAAACTTCGAACGTAAAACCCCTTTTCGCAACGTAAATCAATGCAAGAAATCTAAAGAACACAGAATGTACGTGGTTCGATCCGGAGATCTACGTCCACGGACTGAAAATATCACCTGCCGAGGTGTTTCTTCACTATCCTTTTGAAATTACACCTGCCGAGGTGTTTCTTCACTATCCTTTTGAAATTACACGCAACTGTTTCAGAATACAAAAAGTCAACCTCAATTTTGAGTACAATTCTCCTACTTATACTACTCAACTCAAAACCCTAACTAACTCCCTACAATCGCGCCTATTATCGTTGCATGGAGGTTGGGAGCAGATCGTGGGCCAAGAACGTGGGGTACGTCGCAATTGGGCCACGCTATTTTGAGCGCACGTTTCTGGGCCGGTTGTTGGGCTTATCCTCCTGAGCTCAGTTGCTCGGGTCGGGTTGATCTGGTCCGGAGTGTCAATCCGACCCGGAGTTATTGGGCCACACCTATCAGACTTCTATTTTGATGTTTTGAGCATTATACGAGCAGTTGAGCGACAAGTTATTGGGGCTAATGGTGAACTTCTACTCATTATCTCTTGATGAACTTCTACTCATTATCTTTTGAGTGTTGTTTTTTAAGGCTCTTCTTTTTTGTCTTTTTTCCATTTTTTTTTGTTGGTGTATTCTTTCTATGACCATTAATTTGTTTCTCTATGTATTTTATTTTTGTGAGCATTAATCCCTTTATACGAAACAATTGCTTTCTAAGGTTTAAGTTTTTCTATTCTTTATATTAGTGGGTTGGAGATGTTAAAAGCAAGCATTGATATTCTAAGTTCAGCTAAAACTGATTTGTTCACTTGAGCTTTTGTGAATTGAAAATTTTGTGCAATATATAGAGGATGTATTATGGGAAGGAGACGTTTAAAGTAAGCATTAATACAGTAAGTTTCATTAAAACTTAGGGTTAATTACAGAATACAGCTTGTACCGTCAATGATTTTTCACTTTGTAACCTAAAGTAATTATTTTGCCGATCACAAGCTGTATAATGCGAGATTTTACTTTTGCAACTTCCGACTATATAATCTGGCATGTATAGGTCATGTGCTCATCACAGGCCTAAAAGGCCCAATAAGATGCTGACACGTGGTCATCTTTTTTAAAAAGTTTAAAATAATTTTTTAAAAGTATAAATTATTTAAAACTCTAAATAATTATATATAAAAAAAATCAAAAGTATAAAAAAGTTAGAAAATAAATATAAAATTCAAAAAATTATTATAAATTTTCAGAAACCAAATCATCCTTGATCCCACAACCCAGATCCGCCGCCACCTCTTCTCCTTCATTTAATTTATTCTGTTATTGGCAAAATTATTATTCGCTGCAGCAGAACCAAAAGAAAATTTCTTCATGAAGACTTTCTTAGGATGCACATCATCTTTAGCTCGTCCACTTGTTGCCGTTGCATTCATTTATTCCCAGATTTTCTCAAACACAAATGGCCTCCAATCAACAAAAAGGGTTTCTTCATGCTTTTATGCTAATCCAAAACGGTGTGATGACGATGAGTGTTGCCGCTGATTTTTCAAGAGATTAGGAGGAGGGTGGTGTCCTCATGCAGCGGAGGGACTAGGTTTGGCAATGGCGCAGCGGCGGATCTCGGGAGAGGGAGTTGTATTTGCAGAGTTCGGTTTGGGTCAGCTAGTGTTTCATCCACAGATTGTTGAGCAGTTTGTTGAATTTGTGCACTTTTATTTTCATAAGAATTTGTGTGTGGAAATTGAGAAATTTGGTTGAAAAGGGGGTATCAGGATGAGTTTAAGAGTAGGAGATTTTATTATTTTTTTAGAATATATTTTTATTTTAAAATTAATTTTTCTGAAAATATATTTCTCTTCAAAAATAATTTTATGAAATAAAATTTTTTATTTTCTGAATTTTAAATGAAGTTTTAAAAAGTTTTAAATATTTTTTTAAAGAAAATAATATTTTTTAGTTTTTTTAGTTTTAAATGAATATTAGAATTTTCAAAATAATTTTTAAATGAATTTTAAAATAATTTTAAAAAATAAACTTTTAATTTTCTGAAATTTTTTTCTGATTTTTTATATTTTTAATATTTTATATAAAATTATTTAGAGGTTAAATTATTTTTATATTATTTTAATAAATTATTTCTATTTTTTTAAATAAGGTGACCACGTGTCGCTATCTTATTGGCCATTTTTAGCATGTGCTGAACACATGGTCTATACATGCCGGAATATATAGTCGGAGGTTGCAAAAGTAAAATCTCGCATTATACAGGTTGTGATCGAAAAAATAATTACTTTAGGTTGCTAAGTAAAAAATCGTTGAAAGTACAGCTGCCTTCTGTAATTAACACTAAGACTTATAGGCGGCGGCTATTCGCAGTCCACTAAGTTTCTCAACGCAAAGCGTTAATTTAATAAATTAAAATACTAATATAATATATCTAGAACATCCGAGTGGAGAAATACTCGGAGCCTTTTCTGTCTTTCTCTTCTCTTGAAGTTTTGATTGTTTATGTATTTCTGCCTTTGGCTACATTCACCCTCAACGGAGAGAGCAATGAAACCAATGCCTCTACCGGTGGGCGAGGAAGTTAGCCACAAGCTCGTTCGTTTTTTTTACTTTCGACGAAGCCGGAGTCTTTTGCCCTGCTACGGCAAGAGACAACTAATAATCTGTGGAGGGTGCCCACCATACGGCTGCTGAATAAACTTTTTTACTGTTGAGGAAGACTTACTACTTAGACCCCAGCTTGTAGCCAATAATAATTAATTTCTTTGATTTGGTTTCTTAGTTTTGTAGTTGCTGATCATTTTTTTAAAAGAGGATCCAATGAACTATTATATGTTTTTATACTGCTATCATATCTGATGATTCTTATGTTTTGCAGTAGGCGGAGTGTGATTATTGTCACTATGTATTTCGTTGTTTATAAGTCCTCATGAAGTCTTTGCGAGAAGAAAAAAAAAAAAAAGCATAATTTAGAGAGAGTAAATTTGGTATTGAATGGGTTGTATCAAGGAATCTGTACTTATTTTTCATATATAAATGGGCTACGATGAGAAGTGGGTTACCTTAAGAAATCTAGTGGGCTGCAAATAGTCGCTGCCAAACTTATATTGTTCACTTGAGCTTTTGTAAATATGTAAATATTATGCAATATACAGAGCATGTATTTTTACATTGGCATTGCTATTCCAATGTTGTTTTTTGGCACTAGCTGTATTTGCATATTTTTTATTCTAATTTTGTTCTCGGTTTTTGTCTTATTGACCTTCAAATTATGCTATAGTTTATACTCCCAAAGATTGTCACCATTCACTCTCAATTTTTATTCTATGATCCAATGTAGTGGTTAAGAAAATATACTAAAATTGGCAAAATAAGTTAAAGACGTAGTTTATTGCCTCTGTATTCCGTGGCTATAGAAACCAATGTGTCTTTCATCACTCTTATTTGGCGAGTATCAAACTTGTGGAAGTAAGATTGAAACATATAGGTAGTAAAAAATGTGTCTTACATCCCCTTATTTGAGTACATCAATAATATTTGTGGAAGTAAGATGGCGATCTACTCTATTTTCTATAAATTCATATCTTCTTAGATGGTGTTGTGTCTATACCAGTTGATGAAAAGGAAAAGTGAAAAGTTTTTGCCTCTACTGCAGATTAAAAGAACAATTCAGACATTGATCGACTTAATCTATATATATATAAAAGTAAAATGGAGGGCATTCATGTAATTTTGGCTTTCCCTCCAAAAAAATTTAGATAAAAGTTGGTAACTTTTTCTTATTTTTGGTAAGTTCATAACTTTCTTTTACTTTTCTAAAATACAAATAACATTTTCATTTTTAATCCGATTTTTATGCATAACATACCAAATTATTTATCTTTTCACGACCTTCGATTCAACATCAGTATCACATATATTATAATGAGATATTTGATTTGAATAAACAAATTGTTAGTTGGTTAATTATTTGTGCTAGAATTAATGTTTATTGTGAATTGAACTATAATATTTTGGTTTTAGTTACAACTAAAATTAGTAAAATAATTTTTTTATAAAAAGATTTGAGTTTTTTTTTTTATAAAAATACAGCTAATTAATTTATTTTATTTGACATGAATTTTTCATTATTTTTTTTCTTTAAGTCAGGGAGAAAATCCATTGTTTAAATAATGAAAGTCCTACTTTATTAAATCAAAGGCAACAACAACAATACCTATTTTATAATCAACTTTTTAAATCATCAAATTTGCTAAAATATCTTCTTATCACGACTTTGAGCATATATATAATTGTATATTAAAATAATTACTGAAATTATTTTTAATAACGAGTATTTTGTTAAAATTACTCTTTTAAGGAAATTTACTCTTTGTAGCCTAAATTATGACTTTTGTTACATTTGGTAATCTTTTTAATTTTTTACTTTTACTAAAACTTCAATTATATGTTTTTACACTTTCTAAGCTAAATAATACTTGGTCGCACAAATTAACATCAAATGCCTTTTTTACTCTTAACAATCTAAACAAATTTATTCGCATTAATCAATTTTTATCTTCAAATAAATAAACTATTTATAAGAAGACTATAACATTTATATAAATAATTTATAATACCTAATAAAATACGAAAAATATTTAAATATTTTGAAGAAATCAAAGACTTTAATTTGTTGTTCGAATCATTAAATAAATTTTGAATTTTATTTTGTTAGAATAAGATTTTATTAAATAAAAATTATTTAAGTGTTTAAAATCACCGAATGAAATGTTAAAAGTATCAAATGAAAATTCAACGTTATAAAGAAAAAATTTATAGTTAGAACTTGAAAGTTTATTTAGATAAAGTAAAAGTTAAATATAAAATAAAAGCATGGACATAATGAGAAAAGTATTAAACTTTACATTACATATGATCCAAATAAAATAACATTGTTCCTTTTATTATATATTTTATGGTTATTTTTAATTATTTATAGTTAGAATTTAAAAATTATTTTATAAATTTAAAAAAAATCTATATATATATATATATATATATATATATGTACATATAAGCCACAGTAGGTGACACTTTCCAGCCTAAAATTTTAGACTGTGATTGGTAAGTTGTTGTTACATTTGGTAAGAATCAAAATTTATTCACTTTTTAAAGTTGCAAATATCTTTTTTTCATTTCTAATATATTTATTATGTATACTATATCAAATTAATCATCTTTTGACGATGTTTGATTTGACATCCATAATATATTTTATTTAAAATATTATATCTTTTGTTTGTTGATTATTTACATAAGATTTCAGTGTTTAATGTGGGTTGTACAAAAAATATAGTATTGGTTTAGAATACAATTAAAATTCATTCAAATAATTCTCTTTGACAAATTATTTTACTTGATTATTTCATTGAAGCCACAACTAATCGGTTTATTTTATCTGACATGAATTGTCTCAAATTAATATTTGATTTATAATCAGCTTATTGAATTATTGAATTTGCTAATGCTTATTTGATATAATAATTATTTATGTTGATAAATCACAAAACCATGATTTTCGCTCATATATATAACTTTATATATGATAATTAATCTTAGTTTTTTTTTGTTTTTTTTTTTTATATTTTAAATATATTAATGTTATTTTTCTATAAATAATTACAATTTGAAGCCTATACTATGATATTATTGCAACTAAACTTCTTTTAAATAAGTAAAATTAACCAACTAGAACTATATGTTTTTTAGACTTTGCAACCTAAACAATACTGAGTCACATTAACCTATCTCAATTATGTCTTCTTTTCTTTTCTTTTTTCACATTTTGCACCCTAAGCAATTTTTTTTTCTTTTTTTTTTACTTTAACCAATGTATATTTTTAAATGAATCTATACTATTGACAATATAAATTTTTAATTTAATTGAAACTTTTGGACATATATATGAAAGTATTAAGAAATATTAGAGCACTCATATGTTTTATTTTGTTGTTCCAACTATTGAATTATTTTGTTATTCAAACTATTGAATAACTTTTGAATTTTATTTTGTTAATTTGTTATCCTTTGTATATCGAAAATACCAAGTAAAATACTAAAACTTGCAAATAAGATTTTTTAAAAGGAGATAGTTATAGTTAGAATTTTTTTTCTCCTAATCTAAGAGCAAAGAAAAAACCCCTCCCTTCCCCTCCAAGATGACTCGAACCCAGAACCAAAGACGTAGGTAGTAGATGCTCTACCACTTGAGATATCCAACTTCGTCGAGATATATAGTTATAATTTAAAACTTTATCTAGATAACTTTAAATATTTAAAGTAAAACGGAAAGAATTAAAGAAGAATAAATTTCTTATAATATTATCCAGTTTATTTTATTTAATAATATGAGTTGGTAGTTAGATATTTATGTTTGTTTTAATATTCATAATTAATTAAGATATTATGCACATAGGTGAAGAATGATGCAAACACACTAAATGTGTGTTTGGATTTCAAAGATAAGAAATGATCATTTTGAAAAAGATATATATATTTTTTTATATTGAATATTTATCTTAATATTAATATATATATATATATATAAAGTAAGTTATATTAAATTCATATATGACGTCCGAGAAACTTATATTTACATTACATATAATTTTATTTATGTCTTATCTTATATTTTAAAAAATATATATTTTATTATGATAAAACGATCACATATTTAAATATTAAATTTATATTTAGTTTTATTAAAATTATTACTTCTTAATTAAACTTCCGTGCATCGCACGGGAGTATCACTAGTACTCATTAATAGTAGGGTATGTAATGGATGCAACTGTACCTCTATTAAATGCGTTATTTTGAGGAGTTTGGTATGTCCATATGTAATGTCTATGTTTATTTTTATTTATAAAATAGTCATTTAAATTTAGGATCAATAATGTAAATATGTGATGCAATGCCCCTGTGTTAGGAAGAATATTCTTACGTCAAAAGGTCAAAGTTTAATACTAATGTTACCCAATCATATGAAAATTAGAATGATTTTTTCTCTCACTTATCATATATATTTTCAACATCTTCATTTTCTAAATGTTGATAATGACAATATGTCGAATGTCGTACAAATGTGGAAACTTATGTTCTCTTAATTAGTATTGTTAGTATGAGTTCATCAATTCTATTGTGCCCTTTTTTACTGTGTTGGTACTTCAAAATCTTTAGTTAGTAACTTTTTGTATTTTTTTCAATATTACTCCTTTCTTTTATAGTTATTCTTTAGCAATAATATAACTCATCCATTTATGATTAATTTAAATAATATATATATATATATATATATATATATTCTCCCGTACATCATATGGGTACACATCGAGTACATTATAGAATAATAAAATAATTAATACATCACATTCAAAATAATTATATGGTGTATAAAATAATGTGTCAAGCCAATTCAAATAAGTTGCTTAAAATAAACATATTTTTTACACCGATCTGCATTCTCTTTTTAGATGGACTAGTCAAATTCACATTTTTTTTTTCTTCAAAAGATATGATATAGAAAATATGGGACAATAACTATGCATAATTCTTACAAACTTTTTATATATAAATAATTATTCCAGTTTTATTTATAATTATAGGCTTATCACATAGACAATAAAAATTTATGTCCTAGTTTACATTTAAATATAATTTTAATAGAAAATATTTTGTAGCTAAACCATATGATATTTTTTATAAAAACTACTTTTTATAGAGGATTTTGCTTTAAGTTTTTAATTTTTATTTAAATGCAATCGTCATTATCGGTCAAGAACCTGAAAGATAAATCAACTATCAATTCAAGTTCTGAATGAAAACTTCCATCAATTTAGGGCCTAAAAGAATTAAAACTATCAATGAAAGATTCATATATCTAAAATTATTATAGGACCTATTAGAAAATAACAAAATCCACAAAATAAACTTATCTCGAAGTGACAAACACCTGAACATACGTCAAAAGTCTTTCACTATATTGCTATTTTCAAAATTATTATTTGATATAACTAAAATAATTAAGCAATTTACAATTTGCTACATTATCGCCTTTGACGTCGACACATCTTATTGGCACTACACACCTACATTATCTTTTTATTTATATGAAATCATGAAAAATAATATGAATTAATTGTACAACATCAAGTTCTTTTTGTCAAATCATAACCAAAACCATTAAAAACTGCAATAATTAGTGTAAATTTGTTCTGGCTATGGAGCTTTGTATATGTAATACTCTGATATTTTCTTGGAAAACAAATATAAAGTTATACTTCAATCATCCCCAAAAGGAAAAAAAAAAAGAAAAACGAAAAAATAGTTATCTATTCATCACCATGCATTATTCTTAATATTTTTCTTCCTTTCTTCGTGGGTGGGAGGATGACATACCTAGAAATATTTGGGCTTGAATCGAGCATGCTAAGTGGGCAAAAAAAAAAAATATTAGTGTACAAATGTAAAGAAAAATATAAAAATTGAAGCATTTTCACCTCCATATATTTCTTTTATCATAGGAAATAAAAAAACAAAGAGTTCTCCAAACGGGCCCATGAATTTTTTTTGGTATACAAACTTAAAATATTGAAGCCAAAAAATTAAAGTATTTGCAACGCTCTAGATATTTATTAAAATAAAAGTTAAACGCTAGAGGGAGGATTTGAACGTTTGTCTTTAAATCCCCCTACCTATAAAAGTGTGGATGTTTCTTACAAAATAATGTATGGACACAAATACCCCTACATCTATAACTATAAGTTAAGGTCAAACACGTAATTGTCATATAATTAAGTTACACTAATTAATTTCAAAACAATAATGGTGGAAAAATAACTTATATCTTAACTCCCAATAAATTAAAGACATATTTAAAAACAAATCACCTATTTTATATTTAAGTTTTGTTACTTTGTCGTTATATGATATAATTATTATTTGTTTAGTGAATAGAATTTTATTTAATTTACTTTATTTGGTTGTATTCTGGATTGAGTTTATAAAGTAGCACTTTCAACTTTTACGACTTTATATTCCAAATCATCGACATCAGGTATTGTAATTTTCATGACCAATAACTTCTGTATTTCAAATTGTCTTTGAATCATGGAGCCTTCTACTAATTAATTAAATGAGAATGTAATATTTCACTACTAAAGAAAATAATATTTTTTATGATATGGATGATGGCATTATATCAAAATAGTAGTTATACTTAAACTTCAACTTACGTCATTTAAATTATTCATGTCTCCCTAATTCTTAAAAATATGAGCTGCTTCTTACAAATTAATATCATAACTAAAATATCCTTAAATCATATTATAACATATACGAAGAATCAAGTAATTTAATATAAATTTAGTAAGATTGAATTGGATTATTAAGATGCCTACCATAAAAATTATGAATAAGAATTGAAATATGTTGAGAAGGGTAAACGAGAGTTCAATAGTTATTTTCTTTAAAAAAAATCCAAAATTTAATAAAAATAATTGTATATTGAATTATATCTCAAGAGCTTGTAACAATTTAAGCATATACATAATTTATTATGAAAAGTTTTGACTTTTTCAATTTTAACAAAGTGATGCAAGTAAGAATTTTATATATAATTTAGAGAGAATAAAGAATAAGTTTATTCATGAATCTTCAAACTAATAGAGTGAGTTAATATAATAGAGCTACGTAGTTTAAGATTTTTTTGGTGAAATTTATTATTTTAGTTGTGCCATATCTTTTAGATATAAAACTTAAAAGGGTTCTCATAAGCACATATATAAAATTATTTGATAATATTTTCATCATTTTTAAGTTAAGCATTAACAATACTTCATACATATGTTGTTTTTAATTAACTATGAATGTAAATATATTACAATATGGAGAAGAAAAAAATTTATAGACTAGTGAGTTATGATTTTATAATTAAGTTTATTCAACATTGGTGTTTAATAAAAATTATAAGCAAACATGATAAATATTTTGATTTGTTAAATTATGTTATTTTTCTTCTTTTTTAGATGGTTTGATTTAATTACTTAGTTATGTCATATCTTATAATGAAAAGTTTATCCTGGCCATCATATTGGCAAATAGGCATATCCCTAAGCTGACTGCGCGGAAGGAATAAGGGATTAGCTCAATGAGTACTAGAAAGGGTGCTAGAGGCAGTGGGACTCCTGCGAGTAATGAGAAGCTTAAAAAATGAAGTATGTTTCTTGCGAAAAAGTAAAAAAGGTAGTGTCCCTGATATTAAATCAGTCTAAACTAGAAAAAGAATATGTCCATATATATATATATACACACACACACTCACACACATACTTAAAGTAGTTAAGAAAAAGATGAAATAAACTAAAGGAGCTTCATGTAAAATTAAGTATAATTAATTTCAAAATGAAAGCGAATTTTAAATTTGCAAAGGAAGAGAAAGGGTAAGCAATAAAAATAATTCTGTTATTACTTTAAAGAAAAAGTAAAAAGATTCACAATAGAAATAAGTAGGTCTATTAGTAGGTCTTCAGGAACCACCAAGAACCGTTCGTAGAAAAATTAACCACTAAAAATAATATGTATCTTTATGGCTTATTATCTTTGTCATCTAAAATTAATGTGTAAATTTTAAAATTTATTCCTCTAATTATAAAGCCATTAACCTTTGTGGATATGTGCATTTGGTCAATTTTACTAGAAATCATTGACAATCCACCAAAGATGGAATTTAAAACAAAAAAAAAATGGATATCCATGAAAACATAAAGTATGACCTTACACAAAAACTCTTTTGTGTTGATCAAAACAAACAGTATCGAGAGTTATCTAAGTATATTTAATTATCTAATCAGTTCTTAAATCAGAAGACCAAGAAATTATCTAGCCAATTAAATCAATGTATTAAAAAAATATAATGTTGAAATTCATCGGCACATTGTACAACGTAATGAACATAGAGAACTATAAGTCCAAATAAATTACAAAAATCGAAAGAGAATAAAAAATAATAATAATCCATGCATACAAAAAAAATAAGATCATTTACGAAACATGGTCATATATCAAGGAAAAAATTCTTTAGTGTTGATTTTTTTTAAAAGAAAGTAGTTCTAATTTTAATCAATCTAAACTGAGGATAATATATGTCTATATATATTGATGTATATTTAAAAGAAAGATAAAAAAAATTAAAGAAGAATCACGCAATATTAAATATAATTAATTTCAAAATAAAGGAATATAGAAAACAAAAAAGACTTTGATTTACAATTATGGTTTTTAAGCATATATTTTTAGATGAAAAGTTCACTTCAATAATTATTTTCAAATTTGCAAATAGGAAGAAGAAATAACAAAAAAAAAAATTGCTATTACTGTATATAAAAGTGAAAAGATCCACAATAGAATCAAGTCTCCAAGAAGTCCATTCAAAAATTTTAGAAGGTCCTTAATTTAAGTAAATGAAAATAAACCACTTAAGAGTTGTTACACAAATGTATGTTTATGACTTATTAGCTTTGCCATCTAAAATTATTAGGCGAAATTCAAGCTTTAGTCTTGTAACTATAAAAGCCCAGTACCTTTTTTGGTTCTGTGAATTTGATCATTGTTACATTAAATCATTGACAACATCCTCCTAAGATTGAATTTCTTCGAAAATAATAAATGCTTTAGTCAAGCAAAACTTCCTTTATATTGATGGGGAAAAAAATACTGAATGTATTTTAAGTATATTTAATCATCTAATTAATAATTTAGTCATAGAACACCAAGAACTTTTCTAGCCTATTTAATCAAAGTATCAAAATATATAATTATGAAAATTTATGCATATGATATGCAACACAATGAACTTTGAGAACCAGAAGTCTAATTAAAAATCAAAAATAAAAAGAACAAAAACATAATAATATACGCATACAACATAATAAGACCATTTCAGCAGCACTGTCATAAATCAAGCAACTCTTTAGTGTTGGTGTTTTCTTTTTTTTTTCTTTTTTGTAAAAAAATATTCCGATTCTAAATTTATTTAATCTAAATATTTCCTTTGTCATAACACACCTTAGTCTTTTTTAGCTAAATCAATTTAACTAGATTATGATATATTTGCTTTTATAAATTGACGTGTACCACGTGCATCGCACGTGAGGCTTTACTAGTTGTAAAAAATATACTAATCATTAGACTACATGAATTGATTGTTTAGAGAAACATACCTAATACCTACATATTATATATAGGTACAAAAAATAATTTCGGTTCCCAAAAATATTACATTCTCCGTTCTATATTAATTGTCGTTCTAGTTACTTCTTTTTTCAATTAATTGATGTCTTAGATATTTTTCACGAATTCTACCAATTTTCTCCCTAGACTCAATCCCAGAATACCTCTACTTTTCAACATATCACAGATATTTTATTTGGTCAATTTTTTATCCTCTAATATTAGTTGAGAGTATATCTGTCAAAATATTTCATCCTTAATTCTTTCAATTTTTTTTCTAAAACGTCAATTAATATAAAAGGAAGGAAGTACAATTAATATGATGTGAGCCTTGATCTTAAGAATAATTAAAGTTCGTAAAAACATACTTCTTCCGTCCCAAATGAAATTGCACTGCTAAGAGTGCACGCATACTAAAAAAATCTTTTTTTTAGCTTTATGTTGACTTTTCAAAGCTAACCTTTTGCTTTATTAGCTGAAAATTGAGGGATAGATTAGTGTGTTAATCTTTCCCTCCCATTTTCAGCTCAAATTTTCTGCCTAACTGTTAAATCAACACAAACAACAGTAAAACATTAAAATTTCATAACTGAAAAATTCAATAAATTGCCAAACCCAAATCAGGGAAAATTTCCTTCCACGAATTACATTTTACATAATCTGTTTTACAAGCTTCTAAAATAAAATTACAAATCAAACTTTGCCTTTTAAAATTTCACCTACTTCTATATCTCTATAAAGACCAAATTAAATGTGCACAAACCACATTAAATGTCTGAATTCTGCTCCAACTAAAATCAGCCATACAATATCAAAATGACAAACAAAAAAAAGGAACTTAATCTTGCTCCATCAGACCAAACCTTGATAGCTCAATTCCTCATTGCTAACACCACAGATCGAGTTGTGCATCACGGAAAAATCAAGAAAGCGACTACATCATTTGGAGTTAATAGGGAGACCATTCAATACATTTAGGAGTCTGCAAGACAACAAATGTTAGAAGGTGTTTCTGTTACATTCAAGCCAAACAAAGAAGGTGTTGGCAACGCAAGAACTGAACTAAATGTTGATATGATGAAGGGCATACCATTTGCAAACAGGGGCACCATAAGAAGGTCAGTCAAGGAATTAAATGTGAGCAAAAGTAAAATTGGGAGGTTGGTAAAATCTGGTGCCATAAAACTTGCTCTAACCAATGCAAATATGTTGCAAAGGCTCAAGTACAACCTCAATTCTTTGCATTTGGACAGCCAAACAAGTAAATCGGGTGTGAAATTGCGCATAATGAATTCACATTAATGATAAGTGATTTTACACGCAAAGAACCACCGAGATGGCATACAAACTGGCAGAAGAGATGATCCATATAGGTCATTTAAAAGCAAGAGATACATTCCAAATGTAATGTTCATGTGTGCAGTTGCAAGACCACAATACTCAGGAAGTGGTGAACTATTGTTTGATGGAAAGATTGGTATCTCTCTCTTCACAACACAAGCACTAGCACAACGTAACAGCAAAAAAAGATCAAGAGAAACATTAGTCACTAAGTGCATCGAATCAATAACCAAACAAGTAATCAAGGACAGTATGTTGCATCAGGTACATATTTAAACTATCAAAATAGGATTCATCATCTACTTTATTTAGATAATAAGCCTCCTAAATGCATCCTAACAGCTTATGTTACTGTAAACACAAGAATTGTGTGGCATTCAACTTGAAATAAATAATCTTGACATAATTGATTTATATTGCAGGAATGAAGGGACAAATTGATCTTCTTGCCAAAGTTGAGAAAGCTGAAATAGGAAAGTCAAAGCAAATCATCTAGGATCAAAGAATGAAGGGACAAATTGATCTTCTTGCCAAAGTTGAGAAAGCTGAAATAGGAAAGTCAATGAATTAGATGAAATTGATTGACATGCTGGTGGAAGACTCTCTTGACGCTGTTATATAGATGAGAAGCATCCATGAAGAGAGGCGCGGCTTGAGTGATCAATAATTGGAAAAACAGCTGTCTTGACTATAGAGTTCAATCTGTGTTCAACCAGTGTTGGAACATAGGTAAGCAGATAGAGTTTATTCGGGAGAATTGACTCTTGAGTTGTTCGGGAGAACTCTCTGCTTGTGTAGTAGAAGGGATTCTCTACATTTTGAGTACTTAATAGTCTTAGGAGTATAGTATTCAGGGGAAGTGAGTTTAAGCATTGTAATATAAATTTCTATTATACAGTGTAAAGTAAATCACATCCCAGTAATAATATGTTCCAGAGGAAGGTGTCTTCCTCAATTTTTTCAACCTTTAACTATTTTCAGTTTACCTCATGTTCATCCATAGTATGAACTAGATTGGCACAACTCTTGTTTAATTTATTTGATACAAGTTATTAAAATAGCACACGCGCACTTATTCTGACATTTCAGTTACCATTAGAATACATTAGTGACACTACTATCAAATTCAGTTATTATTAATCAGTTACATATTTAAACTACTCCAACAACAAATAAACAAATCAAAGGTAACAGGGACATATAAACCCTCAACAAATTTAGACATAATACGGATTTCATCATATTCCAACAACATATGCACAGATCAAGCATAAATTGGACTCAGAACCCCTCAATAAAGATCGTCATAGGGTTTCTTAGATCTCAGTTTGTCAAACCCAAAAACGAGAAGATTAACCTTCAAAATACTAAAAATCAAAGAGTTAGGGATTGCATAAACTATTTCCTCTTCTCCTTCGTATCAAACCAGTCGTTGCTCACAGGGACGGTACCAGCTAGATCCTTCGGCAAAGAGAGAAAACCATCATAAATTTGTGAGGTGGAGCACAATTTCTTTCCAGAAACAAGTTCCTTCTCCTCAACCAAAACTTCCATCATCAATTGGGTGTCAAGGACAAAAGAATCCTCCGAATCTGGTACTATTGGTTCAGAAACTGGAGATTCTTCCATGAAAGTATAGACTTGAGAACTCGAAACAGGGGGAGAATGAGAGTGATCTTAGATCTTCAAAAAGGGAATTAGATCGACGATCTAAGATCGTCGAAGTGAGAGGGAGCTGTAAGCGGCATAAATTGAGAGAAGTTGTAGGTGAAAAATCAGAAGATGAAATGGATCTTGGATTGAGAAATGGATTTGGGCTGGGTGATTATGTTAAAAGTAATGGGTTGTTATTAGTTTTGTTAACTACACTTAGTGAAATAAGCTGCTAATTAGGTTGTTTAAGTAATGGCAAAGGAGTAAATAAAGGTGTATTGTGAGGTTGAATTTTGTGAAATAATATGCCATTTTAAGTGTGCAAATTGTTTTAGGACGAACGGAAAATTAAAGTGTTCAACTTCACTCAGAACGGAGGGAATGTTCCGCAATATACCAAGAATCAAGTCTGGGATAGATTTAAAATTTTCACAAGGGGGTGATTCTTTTTAACTATATTATAAAATATGGGGAGAGAATTTTAATCAAGAAATGCAAATCTTGAAAAGAGTTAAGGGGACGAATTCCTATAAATTAAGGCTATCAATAAAAATAATTACACAAAATTACATGTAAAAAATAAATATACGTAAAATTACATGTAAAAAATAAATAAATTTAGAAGTGGAAGAGGTGACCCCAACCCATCCCTGTAGTACGCCGTCATGCTATTCTAACCCACTTGAGTGATCCACCATACACTTGGAAAGTGTATGGAGCTCTAGTGGATATAATTATTTGATCTTCATACACTTTCCAAGTGTATGGTAAATCATCCACTTGGATACTATCCAAGTGGGTAGGGTAGAATAAGCCGGTAAGTAATCTATGGAGAAAAATTTTAGTTTAACTTTGCAGACCTAGGGAAGGCCAATAACGTGTTTGTGTTGTGTTGCACTTTACACTAAAAAATAAATTAATCTTAATTAAAGTTGAAAAGGAAAATCATGTTAACAAGGAATGGAAGAGTCAGAGGAAGAGACAAAAGTGATTTTGTAGGGTTTAAGGTAAACAACAGAAAAGAAATGCAAGAGTTACAACGTTGCCACGTGTCTATTCTTTACTCCTTCCCATGAGAATTATAACCACTATCTTCAATATTCACAAGACTAACCAATAAACTTTCGTTTCCTCAATATTTACTTCAAGATTCAATTTTTTTCCAAACATTTCGGATCTTACCAAAAAAAAAAAAGAAAAGGTATATCCATCAAGTGACTAGAACACAAGATGAACTAAGTGGTTTTACCACTTAAGTAGGATGTCTGGCTTGACTTCACAAGCAATAGAAAGATGTTCAATCTGCACTTATGTGTAACTCGACAAAATATATTCAAGCTCAATTCAATTAATCATGGACAAATTCAAACATAATTCGTAAAACTTCGATAAAAGTTAAAACAAGTTATTTTTACTTTACCCAAACCACACACATGATGTGTATGTTGTGTGCCACATAAAAATAAGAAGCATGACAAGAGGAAGGGGGCGCCTAATGCATACAAATATTAACATTAATATAAGCTAAAAAAGGAAGATGTCAATAGTGAACTCTTATTGCTCCAGGTGGAGCTTTACAAAAAATCCAGCAGGCTTCTTCCTTCAAACTGACGTATACACCTAATTTTATCCTACCAATTATTCTTCTCAAATCTCTATTGCCAAGGAGTTGACTGAAATAAGAAATAAAGTAATAATGATAACAATAATAATAATAATTTTTATTTTAATTATAAATCTGCATACAGACAAACATACACTTTCCAGCATAACTTTGATGGCTGCACCTAATTTATATGACTTGTCCTCATCTAGATACCTCCAAGTGTCTGAAAACCAGACTCAGGATTTCATGAGATCACCAGACAATTAAAAAAAAAAAAAGACAACTGTTTACAATATTAAGTAATTTCAGGGGCATTCCAGCAACGAGATTCCTGAGGACAAGGAGCAAAAGCATTTCACTATAATCCACTTTCTATTCGTTCTATATCCAAGTTTACCAAAATTTCAAACTTACCCTCTTATAGCAACAAATAGTCCAGTTCGATTCCATCCATCACCATGCCGAAGAGAAGGGCTACTACTTTCACTTCTTAGTATATCGTGGGTTCCTAGCAGGATCTCATAGGCAGTGGCAAGTTTCTAGAAGAAAGAAGATACAGTGGGATCGTTTTGATCAAGCCTATCCTTCTATATATCAAGCACTGCATGATCATAAAAACGAAATAGTTAATAGGTACTCGGTGATCAAAGAATCAAAAAATTATAGGAACAATCAGCTATTCTACACCTAATAATGTTATGTCACTTTTTAATCCATCGGCTCTGTAGTAACTCCTTTAAAACTATCAGGTTGAGTTCTTTCTTAAAAAAGTCACCGAGAGAGATAATATCATCTCAAGTAAATCGCAAGGAGTAACTACAAGCTTCTGTAAGCATGTACAGGCCTTGATTTACTAGAAGTAACTACAAGTAAATCGCAAGGATTTCAACTTGATAGGACAAAAATTCTTCTATTCAAAACGATAAGTGATAAATTTGATTGAGTTACTCTTCCCAACGAAAAGCAAGAGATTTACAAGGACCAAATAGCAACGTAATGCAATGCACTGAAGCACATCACTGGATAAAACTAGATCAAGAGCTTCATCCAATAAATCAAGCAAAGATGACAATTTACCAGTGCAGGATAGCTTTTGAAACTAGGCATGGATCATCTCCAGCAATAACTATTGATATGAGAGTGAGAATCTGAAAAGGAAATCTTAACCTCAGCATGGAACTTTCTATGCACAAAATATCCCAATGGAAATAACATGCATCAGCATAAAAGGAAAATGTGGTTGCAGCATGTACTAAGGCCAAAACCTTCCACCCGTTTCATACTAGGGTGCATGAACATTTTTTAGCTGTTCCAAAAAGAAAATAAAACCAAATCAAGTCTCTTAACATTTAAATTGATACTTCATTGAGCTACATAATTATTAGGGGAGATAGGAAGAAGTGTGCCCACATCCTCACAAGGATGAAAAAGAGAATGCTGGGACACTAAAGGATTTCAAGGGACATCGAGTTCATCATCAGATGTACAATACAAATATCCTTTCAGAAAACTCCAGATGAGTTGCTTCCGCCGGAGATGTTCTGAAGAAAATGTTTTTATCCATCCAGATGTTACAACATATGCAATTAAGTACAAAGCCTTGTAAACGAAAAAGTCAGTCTTTATATACTTAGTCTGTGATGTCTCGAAATGACGAAATGTTTTGCAATAAGTCAATTTATGATCGTGGTGTTTTCTACAAGAATGTAAATATTTTCAATTCATAAATGTGTTTAAGCACTTGCATATTCTTGTGACTCAATGATAGATTTCCACATTAAACAACAAAATGTTTGTTTCCTATGATGATTTACTTTTCCTCATGGGGTGTCTTTAATATACTACTTCCATATTTGAAGTATGACCATGATGACCAGGAGAATCTTTTACAAAAATGAATTATGAAGGCTTAAAAGAAATTCAACACCAAGGACGACAGAAATTGGTAATATCCTTCACAAGATGCATCACATTACAAGTGCATTGCTCCTTTAGCTGTTATCAGAAAGGCAACATAAGATAAACCTTGCAGATTTTTATATTAAAAAAATAGAATGCCATAATTTATGAATGAGGGAAAGGAGGGAGACACTCACACCCATAACCTTAGCTAGTTAGTAGGTGAATATGTCAAATTGAGCAAGATCTTAAGTTTGAGCACCCCTTCCCCCCGCCCAAGTCGTAACCGTAACATCCAAAATGAAACTACCTGTCCAGGAACAACCACAGCTAATAATTCTGTTAGGTATATAAGATAGGGAGCCCTAACTAAACCTAAAACCATGGTCAAAGGTAAAAGTTTGGCTCCCACTTATATACCCTTCCACACTTTAATGTGGAATCGATGTGGGATATCGTAACAATCCATCCCCCTTTCAAACCGGACGTCCAGGGACAGCACGCTCCGGGTGGCAACCCATACCAAGGCCCACTTCCCGGGTGGCAACCCCCCTGGGGCCCACATCCACGGTGGCAACCCCTAGGCCTACCATCGGGTAGCCCCTTTCCGCAGCCCACCTGAATCCAGCAGGTCTGACCAAATTGTTAGGCATATAAGCTAGGGAGCCCTAACTTAACCCAAAACCATGGTCAAAGGTAAAGGCTTCCTCCCACTTATATATCCTTCCACACTTTAATGTGGAATCGATGTGGGATATTGTAACAAATTCAGGAACTCTTTTAGGCTCAAATAAGATATCAACCCTGTATGGTGTTGATTAGGAGTGGGTGAAAATTTCCCGGTATTGGAGAATTGAATTTGACTTGAGTCTTCAATCTTAGAAGACTTATATTTACGGGAGCAGAACTTAGACACTGAGCAAAGTAAAGGAAATTTCTAGGGTTCAGTTTTCTCACTTTTCCATTGTCTTCCTCCAAATTGTGTGAACCTGAGACTTCACCGGAGCGGACACGCCGGTCACTGCAGCGGTGGCGATGGCTTCGCCACCGACATGGAGAGCAGAAACTCTGCTGAAAGTTGCATTTTAAAGAAAAAAAAAATTGGTATTTTACCGAAAAGCGAAACTGAAATATTTATGTATTCCGTTTACCGAAATTTTGGTTTGGTTTTACCGAATGTCCACCCCTAGTGTTGATCCCGGTAGCACATTGGCAACGAAGATGTTACACGTAGTGAACCATAGCACATTAACACATGCACTTTTCTAGATTAAGGTCAATGATGGGTGGCACCAAAGATCAAAAACATCTGAAGAATGATTTGTGGAAGAAATCATGAAATTACTTGACTTAAAATTTTCCTGCATTTACATAAGAGCCCATGTTAGACTGTTAAGCTGGTATAATGTGCAAATGTTTGCATAACCAATAATTATGGACAAAATGCAGATATTTTCACATGTTATCCATTGTAACAAATGGTTATGAGTATTCTATATTACTAATGATAGATAGCATAACTTACAGATTTTACATGCCTCTTAAAAAGGGTAACCACATCTCCAACTGATCCAAATGAGTAAGTCCTTGCGCTGGAAGAACAGGTATATGGAATGGAATGGAGAGTACATGTAAAAACAACAGCAATGCTGCTCATCCATTTTCTACTTAATGATGCAGAAAAGGACCAATGTATATCCTAGGGATCTGGAGCAGCTCGGTAAGCTGTTTTGAGGGTTTAGTTCTATGAAGGTCTGATGCAATTGCAGCAATAAAACGAGACTTGAAAGATACAAATGCAACTGCAACTCCCTATTAGGGCATAATTGTATGATAACACGAGGTATCACGAACCAGGATCTGATCCATGTAAGTACTAAAAGTTGAACTATACCTCATGAACAGGAGGTTCCTAGCAAGGCCGTACCAGAAACAACAAAATTAGATTGCATTATAAATTCAAAACATAATTGAGCAAGAATATCACTGTTTATTAAAGGTAATCTCCTTCTTGTTTACATGGCCCAACACAATCAAAGATAGTGTGCACGGGGAATCACATGACTTACTAGGCCTTTTATGTGGTTAACATCTACCTGTTGGTGATTGAATTCATAGTTAATTTGTGGTGACACGCATTGATTTGTCGACTAACTCTGATGCTTTTCAACCGAGTATCTCTGATAGTATCTACAAGCACATAAAAAGACAACTAGTAAGCTATTATCTGGTATGTCTTCAAGAGGGACCTTATCATAAACACTTGGTGGATTTACATTATTTAACAGTGAGACTTTAGACTGTGAAATTTAATTTTGTGAGGCACCGGCTTCCACAAGAATTAATCAATTTGCTGATTTAGATAAGCCACACAAACCAAAATATATTGCAACTACCTATTATAGAACGCAGAGGTCGTTACTTTTCAGAGAAAGACGGTTGTTCTGTCCTCACATTATTTTCCATATCTTTTAGCTTCTTTCATAATGATCTAGAAGATCAAACCAACCATCCAAAACTGCCCATAACCGAGCTCTACTGAATCTTTTTACAGCATAGAGCTTCTTTGATTTCAAATGAACCATTTACACTGAATTAAGGATAAAAGTGAAGATGAGCGTAGAATAGAAGTGAAGATGAGCGTAGAATAGAAGTGAAGGTGAAGCCTCGAACCTCCTAGTATTATCAAGGTCCTCCAAACTTTCATCCAGAGCAAATTATCCCACATAATTTCTTGCAGACATTTCTTGTGCTTGCCTTATCACTGGCCTACACCAAAGATTTGCAAACTCTAGCAACATTAAGATATAGCACAATGCAAGAAGATCTTGCTTTTGTCGTTGACTTACAAGAACACACGATTTCGGGTTTGATGCATCTTCTCAATAGCCTTCTACAGACACCATGTATATTCATCAAAGAAAGATTAGTTAGCTGCAGCTTCTCTGAACAGTGGTTCTTTTTATACTTCAGTCCGCAGCATGACGTATTTTGTTTCTTATTTGCTTTACTCATTGATGGAGAATCATATTCTGGGTACAACCAATTTGAATCAAAAGTAGCATTGGACCAATTCCTTATTAATTGTGTGAAGAACTACTACGTTTCATGCATACTAGGCCAAAAATATTAAGCCAAGCTACTATTACAATTCACATAATCGATTTCTACCTAGCCGTTTCACTGGGCTAATACACACTTTACGAGTTACAGTGCCATCACAACCTCAATATAATAAAGATATTGTTGTAAATGATTTGAAGTATTAGGACAAATTGCAACCTTACCTTCTGATATTGCACCTTCTTTGGTTTTTATTTATGTGTTACCATTTTAGATAGATCCATGCATTCCGAAAACAGCAACCATTTCCAGCCACACTAACCAACCAACTTATTTTCGTGATCTCACATCAAACTAGATGCGTCAGCTCAGGTCAGGACTGAGTTTCCACCATGTCTTAGTTCTGCAAAGAGAAAATCTCTTTCCAGTCATTCGCAGTTCTGCCTCACTTCCATCACCAATCTTGCAACTTGCCGTGAATCTCCCGCATCAATAATTGTGAGCTATTTACAATAAGTTTGCTTTCATATACAATGCTGTGGTGCAGTGCATGCTTTGGAGCTGGTCTTAGTGAGCTCAATTCAATAAGTGGATTTGTTATCACTGATCTATTGCAAATCTCCTTCGCTGGTTGGACATGCTTCCACCAGAAATCGGACAAAGCAATCTTCAAGAGATTCCAATATTCCTCATTCCGATAAATCCTAAACAAACTACTGCCATGAACAGTCCAGACATACATGTCCATCCAATCCCGATCAAGTATTTCCATCAAACCCTGTGCTTGGGGGATATAATGCACTGGGACTCTTTTCCAGGGGAAGGCTCTGCTCATATCTCCACCAAAGTATGGGCATTTAATTTCAAGAACACCACAGGAAGGCAAACCATAAATATAGCTCTCAACAGCTCCATCAGGAGAAGCTGCAAGCCAGCTATCTTCAGGATTTTTCTCCGCATAGACCTGGAATTCAGGATATGATACTATATTACCCGTTATCAACTTATATCTTTCAAGAGCTTCCTCTTCCTTAATATTGCTCCAACAAGTAGCTAAGTTACCACAAAATGGCTCAATTGCTCCAAGCTTCTCTAGCCACAATCGGGCCCGTCCACGTGGCCAAAAACCAATTGCCAAAGCAAAGGTACTTGCTGTGAGTTTATGCTTTCGCAAGTGTTGCCAGTTCTTGAACCAATGCTGAAACCCACTAGATTGAAAAATAGGATGACTTTCACTAGTAAAGAAATCAGGAGAACGACCACGGGGCTTGCCGCTGTACCTCCTCCGGTTTCCATAGAACAGATAAATCGTTGCTTTCTCTAAGTCGTTAATGTGCTTGTTAAACCTCAAGTAATCAACAGAAGAAATAGATATCTTCAAGCCCCTCACTACAAAAGATGGATGCTAGGACATAAGTGTTCAACAATTTAATGGAAAATTCTATTAATGGCATTTTATAGAAAAAGCACAATATTTTAACTGAATGGCAAAAAATATTTCAATCAATGATTATGATGATTCTATTAAGCTTAACCTCGAATAGAACAAGAAAAGCTATTTGAAAGGTGGAAAAAAAGAACCTTACTCAAACCCTCAATCGCGCGTCAACATTGCAACAAGTAGCGAGGTAGCTCAAGAGTCCACAAGCTGCAGCGAAAATAACATGAAGAGTAAATTGGGAGAAGTAGCAAACAGAGATGAACAAACGAAAAAAACAGGATTGGTAAATTCAACATTACAGTCATAAAGAACAAAAATTTACAGAAAATATAAAGATGAACTCAGATAAGAAACTTACTTGAATCGCAAGAAAATATATAATACATCGCAGAAATAAAATTTTCAGCTTACAAAAATTAGGCAGATAATGGCTCACAGGCCTCCAAAAAAAACTCAGCAGTGAAGGTTCTATTTGGTCAGAAATAAGCAATATTCAGCGATTAAATAGGACAAATATTTGGGACACAGGCCTTCGATATTCGGTAGTAAGACAGCAAAGTCAGGGCAGCAAAAAATTCAATCTCGGGTCTGTAATTCAGATTATTCAGCTTAAATCCAGAGACTCAATTTGAACATTAAGAAATTATAGAAACGAAATACAAATCGTGAGCTACACCAATTTGACTCAACACAATATTACAACAGTAAGGGGCTCACAGGCCTCGAAATCTCAGCAGAAAAGCAAGTTAGAATGGTGGCACACCGGCCTTCGATATTCAGCAGAAACAGTGCAATAGAAATCAAGCTCGGAAGAGTAAATTCGAAAAAAAGAAACGAGCTCAAAATCGTAATGAAACTGAATTACTGATTCACAGGCTTGGCACACAGGCCTTCAGAAATCACAACAATAACAGCACGATTTTAGATAAACAATTTCCGAAAATAACGACATCAAAAAGGCACACAGACCTTCGATACTTAGCAGTGATTAAAAAAAAAAAAAATCAGCAAAAACAGGGCAGCAAGATTTCGAGTTCGAGCCAGTAAATTCACAATATTCAATTCAAGGCCAAGGACTCAAATCGAATAATTTAGAAGATACAGAAACGAGCCCGAAATTGTAAATGAACCTGAATCGCTGAATTTTAGTAAGGGAAATTGACTTACACAGTAAGGAGACGAGAACACCTCGTCACAAATATAGAATCGAAGATTGTAACCCAGAAATTGAGTACCAGGAATCAAGTCTGTGATACAGAAATACCTGGATTATTATATTCAGAAGTGATGAGATGGAACCAGTAATTTCCAGTTAGTGAGTAACTCACTGGTGCGACCCGAGTCAACTCAGTTGCAGTGAGCGAACTCTCAAGAGCAGGGTATCGAGTTAGCTCAGCAACAATGGCGAAGGAAAACTGGGCGTGACAGGGGATCTGGAATCACCCTTCCAATGGCGGATTTAGGCACTTCAAAGTCGATTCCAGAAAAAAGAACCCAGACGCAAGCAGAGGCCTTCAATGGCACATTTGCTTCAAGCTCAGAGAAATCGCGACCATTGAGATCGCTCAGTAAGGACCTCGATATGGCTTCAGTGGCGGATTTCACAGCCCAGGATTCAAAACGAAGCCAGAAAATCAAACCCAGTTTCAGATCTTCAAAATCGAATCCAAAAGAACTCAAACCCAGAAGCTTGAGAAGTCCTTCAATGGCGGAATTCTCACAGGAGCACGACGAGGTTTTGGTCACCTCAAGCTTCCGATATCACCTCCGACGAGAGTTTCCCGACGAAGATAGGTCCACGCAGCCATAGGGCAAAGCGAGAGAAACGGCTTTTCGAGAGCAGGAGTGTCCTGATGCTGTGGTTTTGAAATAATAAGTCTAATCGCGATTAACTTGAATCTTGATATTTGGAGAGAATGGTATAGGGTTTAGAGAGGGTTTAAGAGCGTCTCCAGCAGTCCGCTGGATTGGCGCCCAGTGTTATTTCCCCTCCCCAAACAGACGCGATCTTCTCTAGTAGGCAAAGACGAAAATATGGTATTTGCGGAGATATCTATCTTTTAATTTACGGAGATATCGATTAATATTTAAATATTGGTGAAATTTTATGAAAATGTCGGAAAATATATTAAAACATTTGATTTATTACGATATTTGTTAGATTGTCAATAAACTAGCTAAATTCTAGTTTTTAATGAAAAAACATAGATCAAAATACACGCATTTACAACTATTCCATAAATAAGAAACATTACATACACTGTCCGCTGATCCGGTAACCATTATGAACTATTTTAATCATACATTACTACCTACTAGCACCAAAATGAATTCCGGTGAGGCTCAACCTGAGAGTATTGGTTATCGATGTAATTACAATAGTGGTACCAGCTCATCGAGGTAGCGTAATTATGAAGATAGTCATCAAGGTAAAATAAATATGTTGAAGCGTCTCGCCCAACCGTCTGTCCATATACCGGATAATTCGGATTTACCCAAGAATTATACTGTTGTTCTTCATATATCATGTGAGAGGCTGTGTCCTCAAGGGTGCTACGATCAGTTCAGGCTGGATCTTGTGATCTGTCTGCTATTCTATGTGGAAATAAATTAGGATACAGATCTTCCCGATCGGTGCTCACACTCATCGAGTCAAAATTTGACGAGAGGGAAGTTACGTCTGCGTTTGAGCTCGTGCCTCGGTTCCGACCTCGTCTGCTCGTGTAATCTTTTCCAATAGCACCGATCCCTTGACCTCCAGCCCTACTTCCGTGATCTGCATCTTGTGTAGTGTGTGTGTGTACAACCCCTCAACAGTGAATGGACTCAGTTCCCTTGGACTTGGGTTATATTCTTGATGGCTCTCACTACGTCTACCACCGCCACTCCCATCGGCGTCACTTCCGTCTTCATCTGTTGAGCTCCCCATCTGTGTCTCACTACTTGATACACCCACTTCATCACGCATTACCTGATCCACATCAATTCCGAATTGGCTTGCCACTTCAGCGACCTGAGGATCAGGATTGCTTTCTTCGTCGTCCAGGTGTGCTGGTCGAATCCATTGATAGAGCTGATCACCCTCTTCGTTGTCGGTTTCACCGGTGATGTTCACTAAATCTATGAATTCTTGCTCAGCAACCCTATCTGCTTCAGCCTCCAAATCTCGTATCCTTAACTTCATATTGTAGTAGCAAAATACGAGCTTTTCGAGTTTTGGATAAGCAAGACGATTTCTTTGTTTTGTGTGTATTAAGGCAAATGTGCTCCAGTTCCTCTCACATGCGGAAGATGATGCAGTCTGTGCCCAGTACTCTAACGGCTAGTTCTCTCACTGTCGGTGCTGAACTACCGTGCATAACCCACCAATCAGCTGTCAAACAAGGATTTACGTCAATGAATTGAATGGTTGCAATTTGATGAGACTTATACCAAATTAATATCAAATTCAAAATAAACTTACTTGCCGCCATAGTATTTCGAGCAGCTACAGCGGTCCGGTTTCCGAATGATTTTTTGCCATCACAGAACAAGATGAGCTGCACAAAATGAATGATCAAGAATGATTAGGTCACTATTTTGATTTTAATTTTCAGATGTGTTACTGTTACCTCATTCCCAAAATTGGCAACCCCTGTGGATTTGGGGTATAGCTTATCATAAACCTTAAGGACTGCCTGTATAAGTTCTGCGTCCTCACCAACTCCGGACTAGTACTGGGATCTGGAGTTAAGGTAGTATGCTGCGAAAATTATCCAATATCGTTTAGGAAACGTTAGTCATTAGCAAAATCAAGGTTAAGAGTTAGAACTAAAAATTAAAGTCATTATTACCTGTACGGTCCCACCTGGACTCAATAATTCTGGTCACCCACTGCATAGATCTTAGTGATTGGATCTTTTCTTTCATTACCCGAATCAAGTCATACAAGATCGGCATAGTTGGAACTACTTCTGTGTCAACCACTCGGAGCACTTGATATATTGGCTCAAATATAGCCACTGCGTGTTGCACTCCATCCCAAAATGAATGATCAAGCATGTTTTTCTCCACTTCTATGCCAACTTTTGTACGACTGAGTCTATTGGCGGCCCAATCATCACTAGTGAAGATCTACTTCAGGGGCGATTTTTTCTTATACAAACTGTCCAAGGTGATGTAGTTAGTCGCAAAGCGTGTTACTCCGGGTCTAACAATATCACCTTAGCATACCTCCCTCATCAGCGCAAGTAACCAACCATGGTTATATATGAAGTTGGTTATTTGCCTCGCCGCTACAATGACCGCTTTAACGTTATCTCTATTCCCGATCTCTTCCAAGATAAGGTCAATACAATGAGTAGCACACGGGGTCTAGTATAAGTTGTAGCACTGCTGTAGCTTTCTGTCGTCTTTCACATAAGTCGATCCGTTATCGGTAACAATTTGCACAACCCTGTCCTTCCCGACCTCCCGCACAATATCCCTGAGCAGCCCATAAATGTATTCGTGATCCTTTATCCGGTTCGATGCATCCACGGATTTGAGAAACGTCGTTGTTCCCTTACAATAAACCATAAAATTAATTATGGACATCTTCGTCGGCCCGGTCCATCCATCTGCCATAATTGTGCATCCATACGTCTCCCACTTTTTCTTTTGTGTTTCTGACGTATTCCTGCATTTCCTCATACTCCGCGTCTAGATACTTGTGCTTTATCTCATATGGAGTAAGGGTTGCAACAGCTGGCCCTACTTCTTGAGCACACGTTATCATATTCTTGAAGTGATGAGACGAAGCTTTGTTCGGCGATAAATTATCATAAATGAAAAATTTACTGATGGCCTTGCCCAGCTTTTCCTTTAAGTTGGTGCCAGAGAACATACTTTTTATCCTCTTTTGTCGTGCGTCAGCGGATTTATACAATGTTGGGGCAGGACAAGGTTCGAAGTTGGTTGTTCGACCACTCTGTGAACGACGAAATTGGGAAGATTGTGGTCCCGGTCGCATACTGGAACTCCCTCCTCTGCTACCACCAAACTGTCTTGTCTGTTCCCTTTCCCACTCACTCGCCTTCGACGCTCTAACAGCGGCTCGGTAGTCGCTGCGCTCTTCCGGTGTAAGATCCGTCGGACAAGCGATGTAATCATCTTCGTCTTCAATGTCTTCGTCTTCGACTCCCTGGGAGAGTCCCTGTCATAATTCTGCTCTTATATCAGCTATTTTTTCGGCCTTCTTCCCTTTGGCCATATTTTTGGCATTAATTAAGCGACGAATCTCTTTCTTCACATCTGGTGGAACTTTCCTACAAGGTGCAAAGTTCTTTTCTGGGTCCGTACCACTCAGATGATATTTGAACCTGGTTATACCCCCGGAATTCTGGACTCCACAAAACTGACAAATGGTAGCAGTTTTATTCCCTGGAACGACAGTAGCATACTTTCATGTGTAATCAAGTCTTGAAGACCTGCGATCACCAGCATCGCTCCCGCTCGCCATTCTTATTCACCTACATGTTCATGTAATCCACGAATTAGTAAGATATTTACGGAACTTCATTCTCTAATGGGAAATCTCAATAAAAGGATAATTATAATGTTACCTAACATTATTTTGAAGATATAGTTAAACATGTTGAAAAAAATAAGGTCTATAATTTCTAAATGACGTCGTTTCAATTTCCAAAGGGGCGCCAATTTTCATAAAAAATTATTATGCTGAACTAACATTTTTATAAATATATGAAATAAGTATATATATGTTATGAATATATTATTATTGTTATTGTTACTACCGTTTGATTTTACCGTTATTACATTCGTTATTGTTATTATTGTTGTTATTATTATTATTATTATTATTATTATTATTATTATTATTATTATTATTATTATTATTATTATTATTATTATTATGATTACTAAAACTATTATTGTTATTGTTATTATTGTTACCAAAACCATATTAAAAAGATACTTGCTTCAATATAACACTTTTTTTACCAAACTAGTCTAGTTTATATTTCATAAATCACCTCACCAACAAAATATAGTTAAACACGCTTACAAAATTGTACATTTAGATTAAACCCCAAAATACAAAAAATTTGAAAGCTGAACTTCATGTCACGAGGCATTTCAACAGGATTTATATCCAAAATAAATCATAACTAGACATCAAGACTGGAAATAATGTTGGTCCCATAAATAAATTTTGTACACTTTTTCTTTTAATTCGTTCCACACAATTTAGTACATTTTTTAAAAGGAAAATTATATCTCAATTTCCACATTTAAAAAAAATCAATTAAAAAGTAAAAAATAATATTTTCTAAATATACGCATAACTTCATATGTGCAAAATTAGACGGGACGGAGTGAGTAGTATAAACAAACAACAAATTGACCAAAATAAATGGAGCTAAATCATACTCCTCAACGCCATCTGCTGTACATCTGGTCTCGTTAGGTGTTTTAGGCACACTGATGATAAGTGGAAGATATTAGTGGAGACATTCAACTAATTTTGCTACTAATGCATATAATTGTTAATAATGTTCTCAAGTTTACTTGGAATGATTCCATTTAATTTTGCTACTAATGCATATAATTTAACGTTTTGGCAGGAAATGATTCCTGCAAGTTCAAAATATGCTACAGACAAAGTAAGTCTTACACGTAAACATTGTTATGGATGAATTTAAGCACGTCTCAAAATTGTTATGCACTTCATTTTCTATTAATACTAATTCAATCCTAATATATCATTTCTTATGTGTCACACTTTTGTTTTAAATTCTACTTATCAAAAAATTAAAATATTTAATTGAACACGTTAATGATCCCATTAATATGTAAATTATGTTATTTTCCAATACTTTGACTAGCGTGATATAGTCATATTATTTATGCAGTAATAGCTCTCCGAAAAATATAGTCATATAGTCATATCACGAGGCATTTCAACAGGATTTAAATCCAAAATAAATCATAACTAGACATCAAGACTGAAATTAATGTTGGTACCATAACTTAATTTACCGTTGTTCTTCACAACCTTCAGACTGGGTAGACAATTCTTATTGGACTGCAAAATCGCTATTGCGCCTACTTATAGATCTCTCTACTTCCCGGTATTTGCTTAAATTTTCTCCTAAACTACGCTTCTTCAATATTTGTGTACAACAAACTAATATACTCATCCTTCATTTACACACAATGTGAAGCTCAACTGCTGAAGAAATAATTTTTTTCCTGCACGAATTGCTACATCAATCACTCCAAGTGTCACCTCAATTTCATCTTTTAGTCTTTTATAGGTTGTGCCCTCACATGTTGCTGTTATCCTGCTGCAAAGTGCCAAAATATGCCCCTAATTTCAAAAAAGTTTGTGCAGATTAAAAAAAAAAAAAAAAAATGGCATCGAGATTTTATCGCTGACAACAGGTAAAATTCCACTGCCAGTCCCAGCGCGTTCATCAGGCCGATTTCTCGCTGAGATTTTCGTGAAATCTTGGCGATTTAATAACAAAACGCCATGTCCTTCACTTATCGTCTCGGATTGGCTGAATCAGCGATTTCGCCTATTTCTCGCGATATTTTGTTCCCTGCTAGTAGGTGCTGCAGTGTTTTGATGATCAAGGACGAAAATATTGATTTTTACAGAGATATCGATCTTTTAATTTATGGAGATATGGTGAGATCTCGATTAATATCGAAATATCAGTGTTATTTTTTTTTTAAACTTCAGAAAATGTATTAAAACAGTTAATTTATCACGATATTTGTTAGATTGTCATAAACCTAGTTAAATTCTAATATTTAATTTAAAAAAATAGAGCCAATTTCAAGCATATACAACTAGTCGGTAAATAGGAAACATTTCGCACACTGTCCGGCCCTCCGGTAGCCATTTTGAACTATTTTCATTATACATTACTACCGGGAAAAATTCGAAACTAGTCCTATAACTTAGGACCTGTCCAGAAACAGTCCTGTAAGTTTAATAATTTCAATTTTGGTCCTGCATCTTCTTTGCAATGTCCAATTTAAGGACAAAATCAATTTCCGATCACTTAAGTCACCGGAGATGCGCACGTGCTCCTCACGTGAGGACCAAAATTGGGGGAATTGCACCACGTGTATTATTCTGCTGACTAGGCTAGACATGTCATTATATTCCAATTTCAGAAAAAATAGAAAATAGAATAAAAAATTTAAAACTTCCCCATTTCCACATTATCTTCGTCTTGCTGTAAATCAATGAAGAACAGAAAACCCTAACCCACTTTTCTCTTATCGATTTTGATCTCAAATCAACCTGAGAATCAAGTCCAATCTGGTAACCACCATCCTTCACCACTCATCACCCCTTTTACAGATTTCTTTTAATTTCTGCATATTCCGTGTGATTTTTCATCCCGCATAGGCGCCGGATTTATCGCAATGGTGATCCAACGGCTAGGTAGAAGCCCTTCTTATTTTTGTTTGCGGCTGATTTAGGGTTAGACGGTAGTGAACCGGCGGCACGGCAGCCTCCGAGGTCGAAGGCAATTGACTTGGAGGCTAAATGGGTTTCCCCTCTTTTTTTCTTTCTGGATTACTACTGTAAAAGAAAATTGATTGAGGGCCAAATCTCTGCAAATGGAAGGAGACAAAGAAACTTCTGGTGGTGGTGATGGCGGAGGCGGCACCGGAGTTGCAGACGCGGTGGTGGTGATGGTGTCTTAGTTTTGACGAAGAAGAAACGAAAGAAAAGAAAAAGCATAAAGCACGTAAAAGAAAAATCAGAAAAAGTTAAAAAGAAGCAAAATAAATCTTTAATATTTGCTTTTATTTTCATTCTTTAGTTTATATATTTTTTTCTAAATTTTAGATTATTATAGAAAAATTGAGATTAAATTATAATTTTTTATATATTTTAATATATTTTGTATATTTTTTAATTTATTATATATTAGTATTATAAAATAATGATAAATATGTGGCACTACACTTAGTCAAATTAATGCCACATCTGATCATTCGTCGGAAAGCCCCAAATCTTGATGCCACGTATGTGCCACGTCAGAAATTCTGATCAGCTAAGTGAGCTCCGGCGGAATGTGTCCTCAAATTGGACAATCTAACAAATATACAGGACTAAAATTGAAATTATTAAACTTACAGGACTGTTTCTGGACAGGCCCTAAGTTACAGGACTAGTTTCGAATTTTTCCCCATTACTACCTTCTAGTACCAAAATGAATTCCTATGAGGCTCGATTTGAGAAAATTGGTTATCGATGTAATTGCAATAGTGATGTCGGTTCACCGAGTAGCGTAATTATGAAGATAGTCATCAAGAAAAACAAATATGTTGCAGCGTCTCTCCCAACTGTTTGTCCATGGACCGGATAATTCGGATTTACCCAAAAATCATAATGTTATCCTTCATATAGCATGTGAGGGTTGTGTCATCAGACGTGCTACGATCAGTCCAGGCTGGATCGAGTGATCTGTCTGCAATCTTATGAGGAAATAAATTAGGATACCGATCTTCTCAGTCGGTGCTCATACTCATCGAGTCAAAATTTAACGAGAGGGATGTTATGTCTGCGTTTGAGCTAAATATTATAATCCATAAGTGAACTAATATGAACCGCAATTCTCATATTGAATTGGATTGATTCGGTATGGTATGATCGGTTGGGTTATTGTTTGTACATCCCTACCTATAGCTATTGCTAGAGTCCTAAAGTGTTAAAAGACCTTAGGCCCCATTTGGATGGAGGAATTTGATTTGCCAAGGGATTTAAAATGAATAGATTTCAAAATCCTAGATTTGAAATCCATGTACTTGAAATTCCTTGTTTGGATTTATGGTAGATTTGCGAAAGAATTTTTAAATCCATTGTTTGGCAAAAAACTAATACAACATTTGTAGAATTCATTTTCTTTCTTCAAAGTTTAAACTCATAATTTTATATTTTTTATTAAATAAAATAATATTTATCTACATCTAAATTAACCGAACAATTTTTTTTTCCAATTATATATATACACACATATATAAATTTTATATATTTTATATCCAAAAAAATTATTGGGAGCATTTCATTGGAGATAAAAGAATAAAAAATAACTTGGAACATTTTATTGGAGAACGAGAGGGAGAGATAGCGATGGGAGAAGAGAAGAAGAGAGAGAGTTGATGGGGAGAGAGAGTGGGGGAGGAGAGAGAGAGGGGGAGGAGAGAGAGAGAAGGAGGGGGAGAGGAGAGATTTGTAAATGACTACATTTGTCAAAGGATTTGAAATCCACCAAAATATAATGTAAAATGATTATTCTCAAATCTTGGATTTCTAATTGGACTGAATTTACAAATCCACTCATTTAGAATTTTATCCAAACACATGGAGTGGATTTGACAATGAACTTATAAATCCATAGGACAAATTTCGCCATCCAAATGGGGCCTTATAGTTCTAATATTATTATCTCGATTAGCATTTTACTAAATGGATATCTTGAAATATCTATTTTGGAATGTATTTTGCAAATAAATTAATAACATCTTTTATTTTGTTTTTTAAACTTTCTCTTATATTTTATTATAAGTTTAATTTCACCTTTTAGGATATCGAAATAAAAAGTACTGGCACCTTATATCTATTGTTAGAGTCCTAGTGTCAAAAGACCTTATAATTTTAAAATTATTATATCGATTAACATTTTACTAAATGGATATCTTAAAATATCTAATATTGAATGTATTTTACAAGTAAAATAATTACATTTTTTTCTCCTAGACTTTATCTAAGGAAAAACAACATATTTGAAAGGTTAATGCAGGTATAATTATTAGTGGATTTATTTTGAGAATAAGTGTGCCAAATATATATCCTTATTTATCTAAATGCATTATTAACTTTTTATTCATTTATTTGCGGCTATTTATACGGTGGAGTTTCAGAAAAGAGGGCTTCATCATGCCCATATTCTGATGTTCCTTCACAAGAAGCATTGAAATCTCAGTGGCAGTGACATTGACAAAATTATTTTTGCAGAAATACCAGATGAGAGTATTGATCCAGAATATTACGTAGTGTGCGTGTTTACATGATGCACGGGCCATGTGGTCCTGACCAAAAAAATCTCAATGCATGTCTGAAGAAGTTTTTGCACAAAACACTTTCCAAAGAAATTTATCGATGAAACTATTATTGACGATGATGGTTACCCAGTTTATAAAAGGAGGAATGATGAAAGGTTACAAAGAATGACGTTGATCTCGACAACACATTCGTCGTACTTTACAAAAGGTACCTTCTAATGATGTATGGTATTCACATAAATGTTGAGTGGTGCAACCAATCGCGTCAAATCAAGTACATGTTTAAGTACATGAACAAAGGACATTATTGAGTAACTGCAGGATTCTACAAAACGATTAAGGATCAGAACACAGGCCAAGAGATTAACGAGGGGAAGATGTATTACGACTGCCGGTACATCTCTCCTTGAGAGGCAGCATGAAGAATATTTAGATTTGAAATTCAATTCAGGGACCCACCAGTTGAAAGACTTACCTTCCACCTGCCAAATCAGCAAAGCATATTATTTTATGATTCAGATTCGTTGGAGTCTGTTATGAACAAACCATCGATTAGAGAGAGCATGTTCCTTACTTGGTTTGAGGCTAATAAAGAATATTCAGAAGGTGCGAATCTAACATGTGCAGAATTTCCACATCAATTCGTTTGGAAAAAGGAAAAAAGAAAGTGGGAAAAGCGGACCAAAAGATTTACAATATGAAGAATGTACTACATCCTGCTGGGTTCTAGAGAGTCTTATTACCTGAGGATTCTTCCAAATGTTTTGAAGGGATGCACGTCCTATGCAAAAATAAAAAAATTCGAAAAAGTTGTCTACCCCACGTCTAGGGATGCATGTTTTGCAAGAGGGCTTTTGGATGATGACAAGGAATACGTCAATGGTATTACCGAAGTAAGCCATTGGGCATTTGCTCAATCATTGAGGAACCTGTTCGTAACACTTTTATTTTCGGGTAGTTTGAGGTGGCCCGAGTTCGTGTAGGATAAGTGTTGGCAATATCTGTCCGATGACATCCCCTATAGATAAAGGAAAATCCTACATTTTCCAAGTAATATTTATATAGTTTTTCAATATTAAATTTTTTATATACGCATGAATAGTATATATTATACAAATTGCAACTATTTTTACATGTACTAATGATGAAATTGAAAATAAATTACAAAACTGTTAATGTCTGATGATAAAATTAAGAACTTTGAGTTGTTGGATATCTAAAAAATGCTACAAATGTTGGGCAAGTCTTTTGAAGACTACGATGGATTGCCAGTACCAGATAAGAAGTCTGCCTCATCATACCATAACAAGATATTCTTTGCAGAAATAATACACTACAACCGAAAGACTGAACTTCATAGAGAATACGAGGAGATGCAATCTAAATTAAACGAAGAGCATGTCCATGACAGGATATTGAGTTCCGTATAAATAAAAAACGATGGTGGAGTTTACTTTGTATATGGTTATGGGAGTATCGGAAAGAATTTCTTGTGGAGAACTTTGTCTGCACCAGTTCATTCTAAAAGTCAGATTATTATCAACGTTGCATCGAATGGCATAGCATCACTTCTTCTGCCTGGTGGACGGACTACTCACTCACGATTTGCTATTCCTTTAATCATAAATGAAGATTCGACCTGCAACATAACTCAAGGCAGCCACCTTTTGCAGTTTTTGCTGAAATTTAAGATCATTATATGGGATGAAACTCCTATGGTCCACAGGCACTGCATCAAAGCTCTTGATAAGACTATGAGGACATTATGCAGCTTATCGGATCAATGAACTCCGACAAGCTTTTTGGTGGTAAAACTGGGGTTTTTTTGTGGAGATTTCAGGCAAATACTACCGGTAATTCCTAAAGAATCCCGCGAGGTAAAACTGTGGTTTTTGGTGGAGATTTCAGGCAAATACTACCAGTAATTCCTAAAGAATCCCGCGAGGACATCATTCACGCAACTATAAAAACTCATTGTATATTTTAGATGAGTGTGTAGTGATGAGACTTACAAAGAATATGTGGCTTAAAAGTGTCCAATCACAAGATGAAAGACAAGAAATGCATAAATTTTTAAATGGATGACTGCACTTAGTGATGACACTATTGGTGGGATGAGAGATTAGGGTGCCTAAGTTGAGATTCCAAACGACATTCTTTTGGAGAAAGATGAGGATGCATTAGACACGATTGTTAAAAGCACTTGCTCGAATTTTGAAAACATGATGGACGATCCATCGCTTCTACAAAAAGAGCAATTCTTGCACTTATTTTGGACGTAGTTGATTCGATAAATGACCACATGATTAAGCTCAATGAACGCGAGTCCAAGACGTATTTAAGCTCTTACAATGCTTGCACCTCTAAAAACAATGTTGAAGTATTGGTGGATGTCCACACACTTGAATTCTTAAATTCGTGGAAGTGTTCTTGTGTTACTAATCATGAGCTCAATCTTAAGCTGGACACTCCTGTCATGTTATTGAGGAACATATATTATTCAAGAGGGTTGTGCAAATAGTACAAGGTTGGTCTTAATGAGGCTTGGGAAACATGTCCTTGAGGGAAAGGTCATAACTGGAAATAACTATGGAGATATGGTCATCATTCCAAAGCTTTCACTAGCTCCTTCGAATCTAACGCTACCCTTCAAATTTCAAAGAAGGCATTTTCCAATTATTGTGTCATATGCAATGAAAACCAACATAAGTCAAGGAACAAACTGTCGTATGTCGGTCTATTTTTTAAAGAAACTAATATTCAATCACAATCAATTATACATAGCAGTTTCGAGGGTGACCAACAGAGAGAGACTAAAAATATTGAATGCTACGATGAAGTTGTTGAACAAAAGATAACAAAGAATGTTCTTCTAAAACGTTTTCCAAAATATATAGTTTTGTTATTTTCATATAAATGTAAATAAAACGTCAATGAAATAACTCCTTTTTTTTTTGGTTTATATTTGTTTTCCAAGTTGATTAAAATTTTATTTTATTTTATAATTACTCCTTATATAATATGTGTTAAAATATATAAATAAAATAGTGTTTCATTTTATGGACATTCCGTGCACGGGTGGAATTTTTATTGTATTTTACAAATAAAATAATTACATTTTATTTCTCTTAGACTTTATCATAAATTTAATTTTACCTTTTAAGATATCGAAATTGAAAGTAACTGGCAACTTATATCTATTGTTAGAGTCCTCGTGTCAAAAATCCTTATAATTTTGAAATTATCTTCTCGATTAACATCTTACGATATGGATATCTAAAAATATCTAATTTTCAGTATATTTTGCAAATAATTAAATAATTACATTTTTTTCCTTTAGATTTTATCATAAGTTTAATTTTACCTTTTAGGATATGAAAATAGAAAGCAAGGGACACCTATATCTATTGCTAGAGTCTCAAGGTATCAAAAGACCTTATAATTTTGAAATTACTATTTCGATACCATTGCACCTAATGGATCATGAAATGAATAATATTATAAGTATATACACACCGAATAATGTATATTTTTTAAAATTTCCATTAGATTTGATCATAAGGCTAATTTTACCTATTAGTATATCGAAACAAAAAATAACGGATGCCCCTATATCTATTGCTAGAGTCCTAGGGATCAAAAGAAGTTAACATTTTGAAATTACTATTTCACTAACCATTTCGCATGATTTATGTTGTGAATAGAGTAATTCTTTAAGTAATTTACACATAAAATAATAATTACATTTAATTTTACTTATTGGGATTTCGAAATAGAAAGTAAATGACACCCTATAGTACTAGAGTCCTAAGGTGTCAAAAGACCTTATAATTTTGAAATTGCTTATTCGATTAACATTTTACTAAATAGATGATTTGAAATATCTAATTTTCTATGTATTTTACACATAAAATAATTATTATTATTTTAAAAAGAATCTTAATTTCCCCTTAGATTTATCAGAAGTTTAAATTTACCTTATAGGATATCGAAATATAAAGTAATATGCACGCACCCCATAGCTACTTGCTAGACTCTTAAGGTTCAAAAGACCTTATAATTTTGAAATTATTATATCGATTATCGTTGACATATTTTACATACTTGAAAACAAGCGGAAAACTATAAGTATTGAAAGTTTTATTATCGGATTAATTATAGGCGAAGTCATTTATAAAATATTTGTTCTCTCTTTTTTAGTTATCCTGTCAATGAGTGCTTCAAGTTTTATAGAAGGGAGAGAGAGCGAGAGAGAGAGAGAGGAATCCTTTCCATTTCCCTTGCTGTATGTCAAACTATAAATATCTCACTCTCGTTTCTTTCTTTTTAATGTACCCACTTCTTCTCTCTCTTAACTGTACCATGTGTTTTCCATTTATTTTGTACCCCCAAAATACCTACAAAATTTTGCCACCTCAGTCCTGACCCTCTCACTGGAGGTGCTCTTAGTGCCACTTATGTCAGTTCTCACAAAGGTTGTCACGTCAAAGATTTGAATGGTCATTTTACCACAATACATGATAATCTGATCTTTTATAATTAAATATTATTGTTTCCATGCATATTCAATTCATGGATAGGGGAGAAGGGAATTTTTTTTTACAACAATGAGTTAATAAACACATATTTCAAAAATATTTTTGAAATGACTTAGAATAATAATTGGAATACTTAAAAACAATTGGAACACGCTCAACAAACTCCAAGTCTACAACTACAGGAAAACAATTTGAAAATATATTGCTTAATTTTTGTTAAGAGTGAATTATATCAATTACATTGGAATCTAGTCAAAAGATAACGATAGGTATTTATATTGAGATAGGACAACATATTTGATGTTTATTAATAGAGATGAGGATTGATCAATTATTACGCATAATGTCCTTTCCTAAATGGGCATATATTATTCTCAAGGAAATTAATGATGAAATTAAAATTAAATGTAAATAGTCCACGATTATTAACATTGTCATACCAAAATTTAGATGAACTTTTGCATAATTTAGTATGAGATTAATTTTCGTACAAGAAATGTGAACGAGCCAAAATCATCAACCATTTAAAGCCTGTTGGGCTGGCCTTTAGTCAGGTGTTGATTAAATTATTAAAGCTAAATGGGAGATACCCAGGGCCCAACAGTCAATTTTGGTACCAGTGCCAAATGAAAAATATCAATTTCTAATTTGCGCAATAGTGGTTTGTTTGACTTATTAGGTTTAGATCCGCATAAGTTCAAATCTACTTAAATTAATTCCTATTTCTATATTTTGGCAATTTAATGACATTTTATCATCTGACGAAAAGAATACGATAGCGAAATAGTTATTCTACATATTCAGCATTTATTGAACTTGTGAAAAGTAAACTAGTGAACCGATTATGAGCCTATTAGTCTGAAACAAAAACAGTAGCGTTCTCATCAACTCTACATCCAATCTAAACTCTGGTTTCAACACGATTCACCCGTGTAACAAAACCAGACACCTTCCAATCAAATGGCAAAAATAAATTTTTTCTCAAAAATAAGTTCTTTATAAACTTTTACTTCTTCTCATCTAGATGTCCAAAGGTGCTCTTCCAATAGGTTCTCGATTCGTTTGGGGTCCTAAAAGCCCATATGTGATGCTGGGATTTTTCGCGTTCCTCTAAAATTCTCTGCACACAGAAATAAAAACCATTGTAAAGTTCAGACAAATACTAGAGGATAATTCGAGCAATATTTGGTTCTCATCCGTCATCCCTAGTGAAATATGGAAAGCAGCAATAAATTATCTAACGACGACTTCAGAATAATGATGGTAGAATAACCACGACAAGAAACAAATGTGACACTGCAGTCCTGAAAACACATTAGGAGATTGATGCAACATCTATCCCAGTGTTGTTTTTTGCCACAATTGATGAAAAAATGAGAGGCCCAAGATGGTCTGCATACATGCGTAAAGACCTTAAAATCTTAAATGCCACATAGACGTAGGAAATAGAGGACCATTAGCGCAGAGATAAATGAGTGAGCAAGTGTTCCCACTAAGCAGAGTTATGGCTTAGCTATTCTGATAGTTGTTTTGTGGAAAGGCTTTAAAAAAGCCACATAACCATCAAAATATGCAATGTAGCAATGGAATTTGACAGCAATTACCTATCTCGTGCTTTCAAAAGACTTTCTTTGCATCAGCTGAATATAGAAGAAGAGAAAGGCAAACTGATAATCTCAACATCGAGTTTTTTTCAAGCACGTTAATCAATAGTTTAGCACAAAAATCTTCTCTTTCCTCCCCCCACCCCAGAAAACCCCGTTTTCTCGTCTTTTCTTTGAATTACTAACTGCAAGTAAAGAGAGCATATAACTCATCAAAATCTGGTTTTAGCTAATTCATTTTGTCATGATGGAGAAACCAGTAGCCTGATATTTTTGCTCTTTCCTATCACAATTCTTTTATTACAGTAAGCTTATTATCCTCGCGACTAGTAAAAACATATCATACTCAGGAATCTGATTGATGAAACCAAAAACTTGTAGGAAGACGCGTCATTTAAACACTCTCTTTAAAAAATCTTCATCCTAAACATTAAGTCCTAGGCTAACGGAACACAAAAGGCAACAAGAAAGCAATGTGACCAAGCAAGCTTTAGAAACGCACCTCAACCTCAGAAGCTTTTTTGGTCTTGAGACATAAGCAATCATAAAGCGCACTCCACTTTGCAGTACAGTTGTCAAGGAGGCCAGAGCGATAGTATTGCTGCATCTGATAAAACGGAGCTGCCATAAAACCGTAGTCCTTCAATTTGATTATCTAACTCAACAGCAGATGCTCAATGTAAATTAATTACAAAAACATGATGTGCTAGTGCACGTGGAACACGACATATCCAACTTAAGTCGAATAGCAAAAGCCCAGCCACCACACTATAAAAGGACAATTATCATGAAATCGCCACCATTCATGCTAATGTGTGTACAAACATCTGCCTCAGTCAAGACAATAACGACATTGTTTTATACTAATAAAAAAAGTTACACTAAAACTACTACTCACATAATCATCTTCGAAAATCAAATTTTAGTGGTCTCAGACGCATATATCAACAAAGTTATGATTGCACCACAAGAATGGAATATAAAGAACATAAGTTGCAGTCAAAGTAGGGGGAAACAGGAGCGTACAATAGCAAAACCAGAGCGCGTCAAAGTACTTAGTGCACGATAGTTTCCTCGTCGGCGCGGGGGCTTCGCTTTCTGAGCTCATCGTCTTCATTTTCCAAGATTTACAACAGCAAACACAAAAAAAGACAATGAGTATCATTTACAACCCTAAAAATAACACAACAGCCAACAGTTGGAAAAAATTCTTGTGGGTTTCTTATTTATTTTTGTAAGAGAAAACCCTGATGGATTAATTCATAACCTAAATTTTGTAAAATTTACCTTTTTGCAATCATAATCTTGATATTTGGATTAATGTTGAAATAAAGCACGAAACTTAATAACAACACCTAAGGACGGAAATTAGTAGTTTCAGAAGAAATAAAAACATACAAAGAAGAAAAGGGATATGATATACTAGAGAAACCCTACACAGTCCGAAACGTATTAATTATTTGTTAGGATGTGATGATACCTGATGAATGGAATAAGCAAATAAACTCAAAAAGAGTTTTTTCTTTTTTCTTTTTTGGTTAAATGTAGTATAATGCAAAACTAAAAACGGTGAGAATACCTAATCAATTTTCTGGTGGGAAGCTCCTGCAGAAACCCAAACCCCTGTCCTTCAATCCGCGAGAGAGAGAGACCTGAGATTGAGCAATGAGAGCCTAAGTGTGATATTGGGCTGGGCCGTCGTTAATAGATTGGGGCGTAGAACCCGGAGTTTCGCAGCCCTTTGGGTTTGGGTACGGGTTCTGAGGGTTTCGGGTTTCCAGGTCGGGTACACGATCAGGCGGCTACCTATGTGAACGTTTTTCTCGCTCTAGAAGAAAAAACACGCGAAACAAACATGAATGAAAGAAAAAAAAAAAAACAAAAGAAAAACGTTCTGGTAAATTATCACCTAAACCCAACCAACAAAACCAACCTACCCGGCCCGAAAGCATCTAAAGATCAGACGTTCACATACTAGTATAATTTCTAGACCAGAAAATTCAGCAAAACATCACAAAATATATGGAAGAAAAACCCTTGCAGAATTACCGCATTTAGGGTTAGCAGATTCTCCAATCCGTTTTGTAGATTTCACTCAAGCCCAATACCAATATTACTACTTAAATCAGTAACTAAATGTGTCTTTATATTTTAAAAACATGGCTAGAAATTCTGAGATGGTGTTTCTATGTGTGTAAAGCATTTGTAGAGAGAGTTTTTTTTAGTGCGGAAAGAGAGGATTGAGAGTATACAATAATAACTTACAATTTTCTTGTGGCGGCGACGACAACGGCGTCGGAGAAGTATTCCCCGACCAAATTGATGTTTTATCCTCACTACGGTTTCTCTACGGTTTTTATTTCCAAGCTTTAGTATTGTGCAGATTATAAGTCACGAGGATTCATCCTATTGGGCTTTGTTCTTTGATTTCGACGGCGTGTAGATTATAGGTCTGCCCCATCTTCAATCTCGCTCGGCAGTGTTTCAATTTTTTTAAATTAGGGGCTGTTTACTTGATGGACTGGGATATTACGTTGGGCTTTCAGCTGATATGAATTGGGCTTTGAGTTTGATAAAATGCACACCTAAAAGGATAACAAGGACAACACGGATATGACAAAATATTCAAAACCATATCGGGTTTTTCGACCCTACACCCGGACCATCGCTCCGGGTGTGTTACTCTGTATCAACTTGTTTCCCCCAACTTTAATTTTATTTTCTTTTTATGTATTGCTTAATTCTTTATTATTATTTCTTTCCTATAACAACATTAGTAATTCTTTTTTATATTATATATTAGCAAATTGTAATGCTTATTCATATAAAAATAGGGAAAAAAGGTTGATTTACTCTCATAACTTTTTAACTTTTCTAATTTGGTTTCATATTTAAATACTTTTTTAATTTAGTTTCATATCTCTATCAATTGCTCCATTTTAAACCAATTTTGACCAACTCGTTGAAAAATACCACGTGCCCGCGCCCATCAGGAAATTTCGGCGACTTATGTCACGTGGCGGGAGAAAATAGTTGATTTGGTTCTATAACTTTTCAACTTTTCTGATTTGTTCTCATATTTAACTACTTTTTCAATTTAGTCATGTAACTCTATCAATTGCTCAATTTTGGACTAATTTTGACGCAATTTTCACTAACTCACTGGGAAAGGTCACGTGCCTACCACGTGTCTGCACCAATTAAAGAGTTTTGGCGATTTATGCCACGTGGCGCCGCATTTGTGAGGTGACTTTTGATTTAATTTTTCCGTTCATTTTGTACCATAGATTTTGAATTTTTATTGTTTATTTTATTAAATGATTTGTTGAGTTGTAAATTTTCTCACCTGAGGTGTAAATTGATCTATAAAAGAAAAAAAAAAAAAAAAAGACAAAAGTCACCTCACAAATGAGGCGCCACGTGGCATAAGTCATTGGATCGAATCATCGGGAAAGGTCACGTGCCTCCCACTAGGGATGTGCATCGAGTTTGGAGATTATCGAAATCGGACTGAACCGAAATAAAAATCGGAGTTTTCATATATAAATTTGTTATTAAATATATATAAAAAAAAATTATTAAGCATATACTCCCTCCATTTCATATTACTTGTCGTTCTAGCTATTTTTTTTTAATTAATTGACGTTTTAGATATTTTCATCAATTCTACAATCTTCACCCTGACTCAATCCTAAAATATTTCTACTTTTCAATCTATCACATGTTTGATCGAATTTTTGTCCGTCCCCACGAAATGAATTTCGTGCGAATTTAAATTTTATTCATTATCATCCCAAGGCATTGTATATTTTGGGGTGCCCTCCTTATAGAGTAGAGTAACTATGACGTGAAATATTTGAATTGTCAATTTCATATACTATTTCACAGGTATTTCCAATATGCACGTCAACAGACATGTTCACTCTAAATAAATGTAAAGCTTTTGACATGCTATACTATTCACATTTATGCTATTTAGAGGGGGAAATAAAGGTTGGGGGATAGTGGTGCCTTTTTTTCTTTTAATAATAATGTATAATATGGCTACCTACTTTTTCCCTTTTTCTTTTCAAACAATAGCATAAAAAATGGATAAAATCGAAAAAATAATGTCTGGTCGACAGAATTTGGCAAATTATTCGGAAATAAATCATGTTTAGTACTTTAACTAAAAATTGCATAATCTTAATTATATATCTTAAATTTAATCATTATCTTATGTTTAGATGTTAATTTTATTAATTTTTTTTTGTGGTTTTTATTAGAAATGTGATTTGATTGTTGTAATTTTATGCTATTTGTTTTAAGTTCATTAAATGGAACAATCTCAAATATAATTAGTAAATAAATATTTATAACTATTGTAAATTATTGTTACAATGCTTGAGATTGTATTGTCAATATCATTTTGTATTGCTTAGTAAGTATTATATACTAATTGTGTTCACTTTCATTTACAAAAATATTGAGTCCAAATATTTTCTTAATCCACATGTATTACTATTGATTGTTGTAAATATAGCTTTCAAAGTTTATTAAATGCTCGGCGGAAATCACACATTCTATCGTATTTCCCAAAATAAATATCTGTGTTATGGTACAAGTCTAAGTTTCAAAAAAAACGGATGAGATTGTGTCCCCTTCGATCTAAACAATCTTGTTTTTTTGAACATGAAGAAATAAAGAAGCCATTGCAATTGCCGGAAATACTAGGCCTACTAAAGGCACAAAAATAGAGGGAAAATTGAAAGTTGTCATAAAATGGGTACTTCGATTTACTATTTGTACCTGTTCTTATTTTTTTTAATATCGTATTTTTTATTTATACTAATTATAATTCATAATTGTAATTATTAATTAATTCAATTTGAAAATTCTTATTAGAGATATAAGTATCTAAGTGAGTATATAGAATAAGTCCAAGGAATGTAGAACTAAATAAATAGACTTATTCATCTATCTACACGAAAGATACATATGATAGTCCATTTACTTAGTTTTCTTCATTTCATTGTGTTTTACAAGAAAATAATTAATTGGCTAGGAAAAATTTGGTAGGCAATAATCCCAATTTTGTAGGCATTTATATTTACCTACGGAATACCAACGGAAAACAATCGTAGGGACTTTGCTCGTAGGTGATTTTTTTGCCTACGAAAATATAATCCATAGGTGATTACCTACCGATCTTCCGTCGCAGATCCGTAGGCATTTTAATTATCAAATTAAATAAAAATCCGTAGGTAAAATATCAGCTTCAGAATATTCCGTAGGCAAATTTTGCAACCGAGACTTCGGTAGGCAAAACTTTTATCCGAAATTTAATTAATAAATATATTTTTTATTATTTGCCTGCGAAACTAATTCCGTTGCAAATTTAAAGAAATTGTACGAACCTATCCCTAGGAAATTCTGTAGGTATAATATATATATATATATATGTATGTATATTACAGCATCATATTTATTAGTTCCAATTTTTTTGGAATACCTGTAATCAAAAGAAAGACCAATTAATGGTATTTTATAAACATAAAATTAGTTTCATAAATTGTAAAAGAATATATATAAACATGAATATTTAGTCAAAAGAAAAAGACCATTCATATAAACAGTAATTCCCAAAGTAGCAAAATATTTGTATTCCTAATAAAAGGGAACTAGAACAAAATATATTCGCAAATCACAAAAGTAACAATAATCTCTAAAGTAGCATACTAGAACAAAATATATGCAACAAGCACAAAGTCCCTACAATCACAAAATAAAAAATATGTTTGCAACTCTTTGGTATTCAAAAGTACTTCTGACAGTTGAAACGTAACAAAGGGAGGTGTTTGTAATTGCTTTTCCCAAATACTTTTCAGCTTAAATCTCTAATTTCAATCACTTCTTTAAAAGCAAAAACAACTTGTTATGATGGATGGTACAATTAATTATGCATTCTTTATGAAAATGACTTTATGTATGGTTGGGTGGTTTATGATGGATAGTACAATTCTCTGTTGTGGATTCTATTACAGTTTATCATTTCTTTGTGATTTATAAGTTGCTATGCGGATTAAGTATTCTTTTGTTTAATCTTTGAGACTCACAACATGTGTAGTAGGAGAATCATTTAAATTTTCAGGATATATAGACAAGGACAATATTTTTGGCTAAGGATCAAAAGAGACAGAGAAAGAAACTTGGTTCTGGAATAATACCTGTAGGATTCTTTAAGCAATATAAAGGCTCTATGCACTTCCAGGAGTATTTCTCTTTCTTTACTCCAGTTTCTTATCCAATTTCTACTTGAATGTGGAATCTTCAACCAGCTTTTTGCAACGAAAAAATAAAATAAAATCAACTTTTGATACTTGTAGAAAAATCAATGTCAGTATGGAGGATCTATATTTCACAATTTAACAAAAACTAAGCATGTGTTGATTTATCTGCCTCCTAAGAAGCAATGGCATCTATTTAGCAAAAATCTCTTAACAGGTCAAATCAATCAGGACAACTAAAAAACTATATGCAGGCCATTTCTTCTCTCAAGTTAATTTCAGAATTTCAGAAGAGCTGTAGATCTAATTAATAACATTTACTCAAGTAAGATATCAATTCAAAGCTATTAAAAAAATAATAAACATTGAATTTAAAGTATTGGGCACATTCATCTAATGACATATTTATCAGTCTGAAATTCAAGAATTGTAGGAGTGAGGAAGAATTCAAACCTTCTGTCCTATAATAAGGGAGGCACCTGCTTGGCTTTGTAGCTGAGGCAGCGGGCCTTGGTGAGGTGGGTAGGGTGGTGGAAATGTGTATTAACACCTATACGAGAACTAGTTAGAAAGTCGGAACGAGTCGAGAATTTTTGTAACTGAGCACAAACTAACAATAAGTACTAGGGCATATATGCACCTGTCACGATAAGATCCAAGGCCTTAAAGTTTTAGCTTCCGTTCTGAAACTTCCACTAAATTCACTCTTCTTGATATCATCACAAGCACAATATAAGTATATACCACAGAATCATGTAAAGGGAATCAACCAAGGGCTTTAGGCTATAGGACCCCTATTTTAGCTAACACCTCCGCGTATTCTCAGAAGCAGAACGATTATCATGAGAAGACAAACGTAAATCAGATATATTCTACAATCTGCACGAACAAGTCACTGGGCCAATGATATGCAATATCACTATAGAAATAAGAAAAACATTACATAGAATGAGGACCAATCACTAAACCGCATAATTAAAGAAATTACAGAAGCCAAATATATCTTACCAATTAGTTAATCATATATTGGTAATACTAATAGAATTCTTCCTCAAAATTGCATGACAAACAAACAGATTCTGAAACTACAGACACGATTAACACTTGGTCACTATGCAATGGCCTTGAATTCACTGTCACATTAGGGCTTCTTTTTATTTAGCAATGATGCTCAAATATATGCCATTTGTTCTGGAGTTGTTTGCAGGTTAAAGGATAGAATGAACAATTTCTTCAAAGTAAAGATGTAATGACTACCTCGTCAATACGATCAAAGGCCCCGATAAAACCTCCATACACAGTAGAGAACATCAAGGAATAACATGGGTAAAGAAAAACCAGAACGACTACAACAATCTACTAATGATTTACACAAATGAAAACACTAAATCAGTAAATATGTGCCAAAATCCACCGATTATGTTTCCAAAATCCAAAATTCCATCAAATTTGCAACTGTAAGAGAAAACTGTTTACGAACCTGAGCGAAAGAGACACATGAGCGTTCGATTCAGCCCTTGATCGCCATCTATGAAAATTTTAGGGTTTCATTTTTTGGTGAGTGAATTGTTTTGGGGAGGCGGAAGAGAACGCTTAGGAGGGAAAGCACATGAATTTCGCCCCTGAATGAAAGTTTTATTTTAGGTTTTCTTTTTTTAAGCTTACGAGAATAATGTAATATAAAAAAAACGTACTTCTTAAATCCTAGGTAATTTCATAGGGATAATTATTAAAGGACAAAAATATTTACTATATGCCTAGGAAAAATTTGGTAGGCAAATAATTTATTTTTCACCTACCACTACTCCGTAGGAAAATCCGTAGGTGTATAAATGCCTAGGAAAAATTTGGTAGGCAAATAATTTTCTTTTCACCAACCAACTGCTTGTAGGAGAATCCGTAGGTGTAACTATTTTACCTATAGATTATTTCGTAGGTAAATTACCATCAATTATTTCATTGCTAATTCTGTAGGTGAAATAATTCATGAAATTCTGTAGGCGATTTGTAGGTAATTCTGACTATTCAAGGACATAATTGTTTTTGTCGGTAAATTCCGTAGCTAATTAATTATTTTCTTGTAGTTGTCTTCTAATTTTTTATTTTGTTTTATTTAACAAATGTTTTCCTTATTTTAATGGTTTTTAGAATATATTACTTCTAAACTGAAAATTAGGAAAAAAAAATTAAATAAAGAATAAAAGTATAAGTACTAAAAAAAGTCTCACATTTTGTGAAAATTATACGGATATTATTCACGATATATTTGTGTATATTGCAAAATAAATATTGAGTATTAGTCGTTTTTTTTTTTTTATGTTTTTTCAAAAATGCTAGATAAATATGATAGAAATTGAAAAATTTGGAGAATTTGACTAGTGTGGTTGCAACTATAAGGACCTCTTATCTTTATTGAGATCGAATTTCTGTGCCGAAACACGATAATGTGTGCCACATAAATCAATCTTATATAAATTAATCTCTACCTCCTCGATACTAAACCCCAAAATTGCAAAAATTATTTAATTTTTTTTTCTTCTAATCTAAGAACAAAGAAAAAGTCCTCTCCGCCCTCACGATGACTCGAATTCAGGACCAAATGTCTAGGTAGTAGATGCTCTACCACTTGAATTATCCAACTTCGTCTCCAAAATTGCAAAAATTATTTTGTAACAATATGAGCAGTTTCTCAAATTATATTTTCGTTCTACCTTTGTTTCGTTTCCATTTTGGTAAAAAAAGATTTAGAAAGCTGAAAATGTATGAAGTTGAATTAGAGGGAAAATGTAAGAGGAAAAAGGCAGCCATTTTCAGGAATTGCATTAAAGAAACGAAAAAGCACATTGGATCATCTATTATGATTTGCGTTTCATCTAGTATTTAATTATACCTAGCACACGTTGTCTTAATTAATTATATCATTATATACACGTGATGTATAAGTATAATGATTATTTTAGAATACGATATGGAATACAAATTAGAATAGAGTAACTCATCTGTGAAAAAAGAAGGAAATAATATTATTGACACATGTCATTGATCATATGTTCATTAGAAAAATGCTCCCCTATCCACCATTGATGTGTAATAATTTTATCCATTCGTTTAAATAAGATAACCTACTTCTTTTTTGAAAATTTTCACACACTAACATTGGACAAAGTAACTAGCATGTGTCTGCGGTGGATAAACGAGCGAGAATGATGTCCATTAACTGGTATATATGTTCACCGTCTATATGGTGTTTCACGGGAAGTCCACTTCACCATTTAATTAATTTTTGTTTCTCTAACTTCACAATTATGCTACTTAATAAAATGGGGGGAAATAGAAAATATATTTAAATATGGGATTAGAAATTGATTAGTTCAAAATTCTTGGATTCAAATATAGGAAAGTAATCTATTTTCATTAGTTAATATTCTCTACTTGAATCGGAAAATAAAACTATTTATACATTGATTTGAAGAAAAAAAAGTAGAGTGCAATTTTTTTAAATTAACGAATGGGGCGACCGCACGAGGCATTATTACTAGTTAGGCTGCAGTTTGGAATAAATATGTGAAGTTGCAAAAATCAACCTATCAAATTCTTTAAGTATTTAAATAATATTATACTTCAATAATTCTGTAGTATCAACGTTTTGACCAAGTATAAATTAATTATTATTTTTTTATGAGATTTTTTGAGAGTGTTGTATGGATTAAAGGAAAACAAGAAGATGGTTTTGACTTTTTATGCATGTCAATCCCACAAAGGTATACATCTTTGCGTGCTACCTTCATTTAATTTTTCTTGATAATAAATTTATTTGTTGCAATACAGTTTGATACTATATATATTCATTCATTTGATCATTTAAAATTAGTTAATTTATTTAGGGTATTTTTGTGTTGGGACGTAGTATGATGTGACACATCCGTACGTATACGTTTAAAGATTTATACATTCAATGAATAGTATAAATTAAGTGATGTTTATTTAGAGATGGAGTAGAGTAGGATGGGGATTGTAGCGGTCAAATCAATAGGTTAGTCGTAGGAGTATTTGTATTATTTTAATGTTCTAGAATGATAAGGGCTGTTTGAATACAGCCCTCAACAGTGCTCGAATGTTCAGGGAGTTAAGATGTACCTACGAAGTATTCGAGTTGTTTCCGATGAACAGGGATGTATCGTCTCCTTTGGACTTCTCCGTATCTGCAAAACAGAGCGGGGGGTGCCCCGGGAAAAACCCTCTGACACTCAAGTCAGTGACTAACTCACGAAGAGTGAAAATAGTAAAGTTGAGAGTGTGTAACCTTTATAAATTGAATGGATCACATGTTTATACTTACTGTTTACTAAGGCAAATAGCTAAAAGGTCATTTTAGCCATCCAGTAATCTTACGACACCTGTCCCTCTATACCCGGCGGCGGTGTCAGAGGGTACATTATTTTTTTGTCAGGAAAACTCACAGTTGTCTGTACTTCTTCTCGGAGAGTTGGGGAGCATATATCTTGGGCCCCAAGCCACAACGGTCATGTGTTTGTTGTAAGGTTGCACTCGCCTCCAACGGTGGCTAGTCAGAGTACTCAGAGAAGCATTCTGCACTTCACTGATCAATGTTCTCAAGCTGACCTCGGAACCCTCACCTCTGACAGTTCAGAGCTAATCCAATATGTCAGCCGGCTTATCATTCTTCAACTCTACCAAGTTAAAAATAGGCCCTGCGGACTCCAGTCGACCAGCGTTGGGACGACCGCCTATGACCCTGCTTCTTCAGAGCTGAGCTCGCTCAACTCTTTCACTAGGGACCTCCATTGTGGGCTCAGAACAGAGTTGATGGATTCTAATCATAACACCTTTATTCGATAAAGGATTATATTTCCCGCACAAGGGTGACGTACATATTTCCCTATCAACTTCTCCCCCCTACTCTGGATGGTTTCGGAAGAAGCGTTCAGAGTAAAAAGCTTTCTCAGCGCTGGAGCCATGAGCTTTGATTTAGGGTAGGGTTGGCAGTGGGGCGGAGAATCCCCATTCCCCGCGGGGATCCGCCCCGGATGGGGCGGGGATTCCCCACTTTCTTCCCCCGGTGGGGCGGGGAGGGGGATAGGGTTCCCCACCCCGTTCCCCGTGGGGCCCCGCTATATAATTTTTTTCCCCTTATATATGTAGTGGCGAATGCACTCCTCGCCACGTTCCCCACTGGGATTCGATAATATTATGTAATTCTATATATTTATTTAGTAAAAATATATTTTATTTTTATTATATTCCTATTATTGTAATATTAAAATGACTTTAATATATTATATCCTAATTTTTTTGTCGATTTTGTTAAATTTAAGTCTATTTATTATTTCTAAATTTATTTTATTTTAAATTTTAATAGTAGATATATTAAATATTAAAATGTTAAAAAAAAATCTCCACGCTTCCTTCTTCATTTCCTTGAGACTTATCCAGGTACTTCCTTCTTTTTCCTGGATTTTGCACGTGTTCCTTCTTTTTCTGGATATTCCCCCAAAAAACCTTCAGAATATTCGAATATGAATAATGACAACCTCCCACGCTTCGTCCACGGCTGAGGGATCTTCCCTAGATCGTGAGTTAGAGTTAGCGCTGAGGACTATTTTTCCTTGTCAAGCACCTCTGACGATGAATCTACATTGTCAGCGATGCACGCGGAGGCCGAGGCCCCCTCCTCCCATGCTCAAGCTTTGGTAGCATATTCTGACAGAGACAGACCTGCTACCAGTTCTTAACCACCTCAAGGAATCGCCCTCCGCATTCGTAGATTAATCATGACAATTCTCTCCTCTGAGAGATATAATTAAGATACCGTAGCAGGGTCTTGTACCTTCTCAGAATATGGCCTGAAATTCTTTAGGACCCGTGGAGCCCTGCATCCTAACTTTCTTTTTAACATCCCTGGGCCCGATGAGCGCCTTAACTTCCTAAACCCTCCTTCTATGGCCCTGTGGAGGGCCCATGTCGATGCTAGTCTTCGTTTTCCCCTCCACTCCTTCATAGAGAGAGTGTGCCAACACCTTAGGATTTCAGTCTGCCAAATTGGCCCCTCCTCCATGCGCCTCCTCCTTGTCTTCTACATCTTAATGAAAGCGAATGAAACCAACTGTACCCCTGGTCACTTCCTTGCCTGCCATGAATTCGAGAGGGGGAGTAATGACTTCTTTTACTTTAGCTCGGACGTTCGGCCCTGTCCACTTCATGGGAAAACCCCCGAGTTGCGACGGGGAGAGGAAGCCAAAATCGGTTGTGATCGCCCCTAGTCTTGGAGGGGGGACCTTCCCTTGTGAGTTGCTAACCACCACTCCGCATATCTGCCCCCCTCCACCACCACCATCCTGGAGGCAGACAAAGAAGTGATGGAGAAGCAAAATACCCATGTGAAGGGTCATCAGTGTTGGCCTATTATGGACTTCTGGGTAACGAGGGTGAGCCAGTCACTGATCCCGATAATGAGCCAGCTATGCGCTGCACTAATGTTATACTTCTATTTCATGTTTATCTGATGCCTTGTTCGACTACTTCTGCAGATATAGATTTTGCTTTCCTCCTAGCCAGCGACAATGAAGGGTGGCCCCTCAGGGCTCACATGCTAGAGCTGAGGTTGAGGCTGACCCTGCTATCCTCACCATTATAGAGCCAGATCCCAGCCTCCCCACTTCCACCTTAGGCCCCTCTTCTACCTTAGTCGCGTCCTCCAGCGCTGCCAAGGGGAAAGGCAAAGTGTCTTCCTCCTCTAAGCCTGCGCCTTCAGCGGCGCCCTCCAAGGATAAGGGAAAGAGAGCTGCCTCTGCCAGGACTGAGCTGCCTTCTCCAGACAAGAAGCTAAAGTTGGGCAAGTCGAGCAGCTCTGGGAAGAGTACCGAGAAGCAATGCAGTAAAGGTAAGAGTGAGTAGGGGTGGTTCGGTACGGTATACCGTACCGAATTGCCCATACCGTTACCATACCAAAATTTTCGGTACGCCGAAAATCCATACCGTTACCGTACCGAAAATTTCGGTATACCGAAATTCGGCATACCGAAAATTCGGTATGATATCGGTAAATACCGATACCGTACCGAAAATTCGGTATACCGAATTGTGTATCGGTATCGGTATATACTGATCCATACCGTTGATTTTGGTATACCGAAATTTCGGTATACCGAAAATTTACGGTATACCGTTAGGAATTTGGTATACCGAAATACCGAACTACCAAAATACCGAAAAAAAATTCGGTATACCGATATATACCGAAAATACCGAACTTTTTTCGGCATTCGGTATATACCGAAATACCGAAAATTTCAAATTATCATACCGTTACCGTACCGAAAATTTCCGGTACGGTATCATACCGTACCGAAAATTCGGTATACCGAAAATTTCGGTATTTTCGGTAATTTTTCGATACGGTATGTGCGGTATTTCGGCATTTCGGTATTTTTCCCCACCCCTAAGAGTGAGGTGTGCTGGGCTTCCAACGACTACTACAACCTCATTCTGCCTAAAGGCTTCTTGGCTCAGTGTACTACTCTGCTGAAGGAGCTTCCTGCGGTGGAGGACAGCGCTACTATGAGTCGGGAGACTGATGATCGTAATGATGAGATCATGGACCAACACCTCATTCAGGTTCGCAAATCTGATCCCACATTCCTTTATTTTCATATATTTTATCAAGGCATTTACCACTCTTCTCTTTTTTTAGTTCATGGCATTATGGCCGCCACAGGAGCCGTAAAAGCTCCTCGGTCCTGAAGGACTTGCACGTTGATCTTCTTAAGTCCCAGTCAGAGCTGAACAAGCTCGCTGAAGACTTCTCAGCACTGAATCTGGAGAATGAAGCCCTGCACGCACACAACTCTACCCTCACTTCTGAAAATGAGGGCTTAAAGCTTGACTTGTTCACCTCTGAGGCGCGCAACCGCGACGCCCTAGTCCGTCATCGGGAGAGGGAAACAGAGGCAGTGGCAACTGATAGAGTTGAGGGGATTAATAGGTGTTGCCGCCAGATGCTCTTCACTGAATTGGGCCAAACCTTCCTAAGAGATGCAGAGAGGGCTTAAGGAAGATTACTGAAACATTTATGCCTACTAGGGGTGTGCAAAATTCGGTTATAACCGAAAAAACCGAAAAAAACCGACCGAAAATTGTCGGTCGGTTCGGTTATTATTGTGCTCGGTTCGGTCATCGGTTATGTGTTATAAAAAAATCGGTTAAGTCGGTCGGTTTCGGTTTTGAAAAATAAAAAATCGAATTAACCGAAACCGACCGAAAATTTTACCCATATATAAACCAAGCCCTAAAAAATCGGTTAAGTCGGTCAGTCGGTTGGAATGTTGCATTTTGATAATGCTTGAAAACAGGTCTTTTGTTTTGTTTCTGTCGGTTTTCGTCGGTTTTTTTAGTAATCGGTCGGTTTTGATTTTGGTCGGTTTTCAGTTTTATCCGAAAAATTCGGTTACATAGACCCAAAAACAGGAATTTTATTTATTTACGTCGGTTTCGGTTATAACCTAAAAATCGACCGATTTCGTCGGTTCGGTTAGAGTCGGTTGTTCAAAAAATTTCGGGCGGTTCGGTTATTATTTCAATCGCGATTGGTTATGGTCGGTTTTGTAATTTCGGTCGGTTCGGTCACCGAAACCGACCGATGCACAACCCTAATGCCTACATTTAAGACATGGCCCCATTCTTCCGGGAGTTCATCCGTGCAGGTTTCGAAGCTGCTTCCAATGAAGCAAAGGCCGAAGGCTTCATGGGAACAGTGCCTTATGATCTGGCGAAGATCAGCACCACCTTGAAGATCCCCAAGAGCTTTAAGGACAATCCATGGTGGGTACCTGCTAGCCGCAAGGCTGCTAAGGGACAAATCACTGCTGGGGAATTTCCCCCAGAGCTGCCAGCTGCCTAGGAGCCGTTTCTCGATCTATCCCTGAGGCATAAGGTGCATCAAGCAGCCTTGCTACACTTTCCGACCTTCCACCCATTTCAGATGCCGGTGTCTTAGAGCTGGCCCCCCCACCTGCGCGATGCTGAAGTTGAGCAGGTGGACTCTGGCACCGATGACTCGCCTTGAATGCATTAGTAAATATTTTTGGAATAGATCAGGACTTGTACGTTTTGTAATTCTATCGTAATATCAATAAACTCCAATTTCTTGCCTCTCCGCTTGTTATCGACATATATATATATATATATATATATATCCCCAGGTCACCCCCCTGAGTCTCTTCAGGGCATCTTGAAGGGAATTCTTTCCAGAACTGCTGAGTGCTGAAATGCGCAGTGTTCTCCCCCCCAAGTTCTCTTAACGCGTCTTGAAGGGAATGCTTTCGAGAACTGCTGAGTCCTGAAACGCGCAACATTCTCCCCCTTGAGTTCTCTTCTGGGCATATTGAAGGGAATCCTTTCTAGAACTACTGAGCGCTGAAACGCGCATCGTTCTCCCTTCAAGTTCTCTCCAGGGTGTAAGCTAAGGTTGGGTCACCCCCATGCCCTTGGCGCTCAGCTCTGGCGCCAATGGCTAGGTTCCTTCTCAAGCCCTTGGCTTTCATCCTTTTCGAGCCAGGGTTGGGTCTTTCCCAAACCCTGGAAACTCAGTTCTAGGGCGAAGGGCGAGTTTCCCTCTTGAACCCTTGGCTTGCATAATTTTCGAGTCAGGGTTGGGTCATCCTCATTCCCTCGAAGCTCAATTCTGGGGCTAAGGACGAAGTTCCTTCTCAAACCCTTAGCTTGAATCATTTTCGAGCCAGGGATGGGTCATGCCCATGCCCTCAAAGCTCAGTTCTGGGGTCAATGACAAGTTTTCCTCTCAAACCCTTGACTTGCATCATTTATCCTTTGATTAGTTTTTTGATTAGTTTCATAGCAGCACCATTTATACATTAGTTAGAAAAATATAGTGGATAATTTTTAAAGAACGTATCGGGGCCACCGCACGAGGCATTATTACTTGTTAGGCTGCAATTTGGAATAAATATGTAAATTTGCAAATATGAACGTTTCAAATTATTTAAGTATTTAACTAATCTTAAAATTCAATAATTCTATAGCATCAAAGGTTTGACGAAGTATTAAATAATTATGATTTTTTGTGTGGGTTTATATCTTTTATATGGATTGTGTGTTGCTAAAAATGAAAGACGGAAAAAGTAATACGGTTTCGATGCATGTGAATCCCATAAATGTACGCCTCTTTGCGTGTTAGCTTCATTTTATTTTTATTGATAATATGGACTTTATGGGTCCGTTTGTTTATGATTGGGTCAATCCGTTGTGGATTGTACTCAACCTAATATGTGTTTATTTGTGGGTTTGGAACAATATATTGTCTCAAACCCTCTTACACATCATTAATCACACTTAATTCTCAATATAACTTCAATCAATAATCATCATTCTTTAACTATCTCTTACACACATCGTAAATCAAATCCAATTTCCAATACATCTTTATTCAATAACCAATCATTTTTTAACAAACTCTTACACACATCACCAATCAAACTCAATTCTCAATACAACTTTAATCTATAACCAATCATTCATTAACTATCTCTTACACACATCAAATCACATTTACCATCTTTTATAATATAAACCAATTCCAACCCAATCTTCCAATCAACATAAACAAACACTCATTTATTTACCCCAACCTAAAATTTTTACTTTATTCTTCACAGCCTACAATACTCCAGTCATCCACAGCCACAAACAAACAAATCCTATATAAATTTGTTGCAATACAGTTTAATAATACATATTATATTCATTCATTCATTCAATCCGACGGTACCTGATTTGATCATTTTACACTAGTTTTAAATTCTTTATTTGTGATTCGATTTTGATATTTGATTCCATCCACCAAATTGTACCCAAAACGCCAAAAACTTGTCTACTTTTTCTATATTTATAATTTGTATTCATTAGTTCTCAGTCACAAAACGTGCAAAAATAAATTAGATAAACATTCGATTCAACTTACCCAAAAAAAACTTATTCGCTTCCAATCTATGGTTTTCAGAGGCCGAAATTTTGACATAGCTCTATAATAAACTATTTAATTAAGATGATCTACGTACTTAACTATAATATTTCGATAATGTCCTACATCTAATATTGCGTCGTTGAGTTTGCAGATACACATCCCTATTAGTTGCAAACTTCGTCTTGAGACTTGGCCAAGGACGAAAATATCGGTGATTACGGAGATATCGGTGTTTTAATTTAGAATGATTTCGGAGAAATCTCGATTAATATCGAAATATCGGTGTAAACCTACTTAAATTCAAATATTTAACCTAAAAATTGAGCCAAATTTACACATATACAACTAGTTGGTAAATTCAAATATATTAAAGTCTTTATTAAAATTATTTCAACATTATGTAAGTTAAAACATTGAGAATATTTACAATATATGAAGTTTTTCTTGCTTGGCCTTTAACATTTTTTATTCAAGAGCAACACTAATTAAAAGCTAAGCTCAAATAAATGGGGAATATTTAAAAAGTTAAAGACTAAATAAAATTAAGAAATATAGAAATCATAACAAATTCTTGACTTGGTTTGGTGGTGGTTAAAGTTTGGAGTTTCATTTATATATGATACATATTAAAAATGTTGACAAACTGTTGTTTTTTGTCAGAATTTCTTCTTTTTCTGTGTTCAATAATTTTTTTAGTTCAAATAAGAACCAATTGCATATCATGTCAACCATTTAAAAAAAATAAAAAAAATTCGAAATTTCCCAAAAAATTTTACCGATATTCACTGAAATTTCATCGATATTAACCGATATTCACCGAAATTTTATCGAAATTAACTGATATTCACCGAAATGAACCGATATTCGGAGAAATTATGACAGAAATTTATTACATCCGAATATCATTTCAGGATCGCTAAAAAAAAGAGATTTCGGAGAGATATCGATAATATCGGAGATATTTTGAAATTTCGAAGATATTTCGGAGAAATTCTGATAAAAATTTATACATCCGAATATCGTTTTGGAATCGCAATCTCGATGAATATCGGAGATATTTTAATCCTTGAACTTTGACTAAGAGTAAAATTACTTGAATATAATCTCGAAGTAACATAAACACAATTAATTAATTATATGTAGAAATTGGGAATCTGCAATAGCTTGAGTAATAATTGAAGCCACATGGCATAGTTATTGTCTTGTTGGTTTAGTTATTTATAAGTGCAACATTTGACATTAATGTGAGTCTTGATATTGTTGCTTCTCCATCACATGATCTGTTTCTCCACTTTAATTCCTACACTGATATAAAATTCCATCTTTTTCTATTCTTAATTAAACCATCTATCTAAATACTAAAACACAAATTCTTATACCTGCTTTCATTTATATCAAATTTTCAGATACACATTTCGCACACGAATTAATACGTGTGTTTAATATTAACTTTTAAATTAATCCTCAATTCATATCTAAATCACTACATTCAATTGCAAACTTATAACTTCTTCTATCAAAACACTTTATATTTTATAAACTCTTGTGATTTTATTACTTATAAGTTCTTGAAATAATTTATAACACATTTAAAATAAACTTAACCAAGCATCCTCTTAGTTAATTGAATTGTTTGAATGAAATTAGATGAAATCATAACCTAGGATCCTTTTGACATATTTTTGAACAAAAAAGTGACTTCATTTAACTTTGCTGGAAATCAGGCAGGACTGATTGACAAAAATAAATTTGCGGATCAAGCCACATACACTCAGAGCTAACATTGTGTTCGGCGGGATCCTTTTGACATCTTGATTACTTCTTGTTAATTTGTTTATTTCTTGAATTTTGCACTAAAAAAAAAAAAGTCAAATTCCAACAAAATAATAATTATTGGAATTTAGTGATTTTTTATTGGAATATAAGATTCCAACGAAAATTTCAATAGTTTTGTTTAGATGCAAAAGTGGTGGGATGTCAAAATTTCAACATTTTTTTTTTCCAATGAAAACACATTCCAACGACAACTTTCATTGAATTGTCATTGAGATATATGTATATTGGATAATTTTCGGATACTTATTCTATGATGAAATATTCGTTGGACTTTTTGAGAATTAAAAAAATTCCTGTTCCGTTGAAATTTTCTGCTGGGATTTAATAGTATTATTGTAGTATCGGTAATTGGTCCTGAATTTTATAGTGTTCAAGAATTTTGATTTTAACTCACATATCTCTTATTGGAGTCAAGTAATTAGTCGATTATTTAAGCAGTCATTGTGAACATGATACTATTGTTCCCACACTATATTTTTGCACCATGCACTTGTGAAAAAGAAAAAAAAAAAAGATATTGGAATAATTTATGAACGTGACTACCTACACTTAGGTTCCTTTATGCATGGTAAATATGGTAAGATCATCATAGGATGAAAATGGTTTATTCTCTGTTATCCACATGGATTATACGATGTTTTATCAAGTTATAATCTATTCTCCTAAACCACACTCTGATTGCAAATTATGCTAATTTTTTTTTTTCAATCCAATTAAGTAGTAATATCCAAATAAGATCTTCACTGTACACTTGATATGAAAAGAATATTAATTATTAATCACAAATCATAAATCTACCCACCAAATATATGATAGAAATTCCACTTAAGTAGTATGCAAATAGACAGGGTCGACACCCCCCTCCTCCAACCAACAATAAAAGACACTCCTTCCGTTTCGACTTAATTTGTCTACTTGTTTTTTTTGGTTTGACCCGAATAACTTTATCAGTTCCAAAAAGTAAATTTTTCTCATAATCTCTACCTTCAAAATCTCCACCTCTGAAAAAATCAGAGATTTCACAGAATTTAATTTTTTTAACATTCATAATCGATTAGAATAGGCAAATTAAGTCGGGACGGAGGTAGTACTGGTTAGAATTTGGCAACAGAAAAAGCTTTGTGGAGTGGGTGACACAAGATATGCCACTTCCTAGTCTACTTTTCTCTGTTGATAGGTTGTTTACTTCTCAGGACTGGACAACTAATAGATGGAAACTGACATTAAGAAGTGACCAAACTAGATTTGGAGTAGTGTGGCCAATAAAAAGTTGTATTACTGAGGAGTAAGGATGTGATTGGACATGAACCCGAATGAAATGCTTGCTTATCAAATTTCTTCTTCTTTTATTAAAAAAAATAAAAAATAAATACGAATTATTAAGAAAAACTTTAATTACATTGTTTTGTACAATTACTTAAAAAACCATACTCCCTCTACCTCACTTTATCTTGCACATAAGAGGTCGACACAAGTATTAAGAAAAGTTGTTTTGTTGACTTTTCAAAGGTTGATGGAGGATGAAGATTTTGAGAATGGAGATTGTGTTATAACTTTTCTTTTTTAAGGGATGTGTAAGTTCACCTGGAACTAACAAAAACGAAAAGTGTACAAGATAAGATGAAACGAAGGGAATATAATTTTATCTCTATTTCTTACATCATCTTCTTTTTAAGTACTATACATTTTTCCCATTAATAGAAATGACATCATATTCTCACTATGGATTTCAATTAAATTTTTATTTGACCATAGCCAGGTGTGTTTACTTATGATTTTTCTTAGTGGATTTAGGGGAGCAAATTTCAATAAAGCACACTTATTAATTATCTCAGTTAATTTTGGTTCAGCACTCCCTAAACTTTAAGCAAACACACTCTTAGTGTTTAACTCTAGATCGATGTCGATTTAAATAAGGTCATTTTTGCTAAAAGTGAATAAATAAATTTTAAAATGACAATAAATTCGCATGAAAATACTATTCCTCCAAAAATCTTGATATCCTCATTCAAAAGAGACAAGACGCATCAATCATAATCATTAATTACACCTTTTTCACGTTATATATTTTGTCCCAGTATCTGTATAAGGATGAGTGGAATAGAATGAAAACACAGGAGGCATACCCTTTATTTTATTTTTATAAAAAATGTGATTGCTTATCAAAACTTTATTTTATTTTTATAAAAAAATTCTGACAATACACTTTGGATTGTGATATAAAAATGTTATCTCTTTCTTTTCTTTCTTACATTAGAATTTCCCATCTCAATTTAAATATATTTATTTATAATAAAATCAAGTTTAAATAATCGAATAATATTAATTGAATAACTTAATTTTTATATAAAAGAATAGTAAAATATCCAATAAATTTTATTTGCATTACTAAAAATTATTTATTTTATTTATTTGTAACTCAAATCCAATGTGAATAGTTCGACTCATAATAAAATATTCAATTCTAAGCACAATAATCAATCAACGAACAATTGTTTATTTTATATTAAAATGTATTATATCAAAATATTGAATATCAATATCATATTAGATACTAAGAAAAGAGGCTTGTTTTTCTATCTATTGCAAATAAAAGAAATGGATTCAAAAATAAAATAAAAAGTTATTAATGTCTTTCGGATGTTGGAAAATTCATAACATTTGAGAAAGAGAGATATGCAAAAAAATAAAGCAGATCTCTAAATTCTTTATCCCTAACGTGGACACATGCGTTCCTGTATCTTTTGTTGTTCTTTATAAAAAAAATCAAATATCACCCGTGAATCTAGAAACCAGAAAATATTTAGTTTTTATTGTAATATTGTAGCAAAGATACATATATGGATTTGTTCATAAAATAAAAAATAAAATTTTAAAAATATAAAAATATTTGTAAAAATATATTCTCAATGTTTATTTAATTTTGATTTGTATTTCAAACTCAATCAAAAAATTCAACTCATATATTACATAAACAAGTCTAGCATAAAAGCATAAATGATTGACAAACAATTGCATTTTTTAATATAACTTATTTTAAAATATACAACGATGTCAAATTAAGTCATGAAAATCATGAATTTGCTATATTTTACATTAAAAACGGAAAAAGAACAAAAAAATATGTGGTTTTTAATTTTATTGTTTGGTTTTTATATTATTTATTTATATTATAAAATGAATCATCATACGTTGTTACCTATAATTTTTATATAACAAATTGCCAACAAAATTTAAATTTGGAATTAATTTTGAAAAGATTTTACTATATATATACAAATATTTACTATGTATATACAAATATCGTATTATGTTAATTATGATTTAAACATACTATACTTAGAAAATGAAATGGACGGAAAAATAATTTGATTTCCTTTTATAGAGGATTTCAATTTTATTGTATAGTAAGATTTTTACTATTTATCATTTCTCACCAATTCAAAAAAATGACGAATTCTGAATAGGGATATCAATCAAATTTAAATCTTATCTCGTTGATATTAAATGGGATTCTTTTTTCCCTATTTTCAAATGCATATGAATATACTTATTAAATGAATATAAATTCAAGAACACATACACAAAATATTACTGCTCGTTTAGAAAAATGTCGCTATAAAAGATAAAAAAGAAAAAAACAATGTCATATTAGCAAAAAAAATAAATTATAATTCTTCCAGTTTCATCCTAAATTAATAATCTACTTAATTTATTTAACAAAGGCTAAAGTGACTTTTTTTTAGGCGGAAGAAAGTATTTCAGAAAAAAGAGTCTTTTCCAATTACATTCTCATCCAAAAAAAGTTAAGAATCATTATATTTTTTCTATATCAAATTCAACACTTACAAAATTTATTCCTCAATTTCGTACAAGAATGAATAAATATAAAATTGAAATCGTAAGCCATTTCTTTGACAGTGATTGTTTTTTTTTTTTTTTTCTGAAAGTGATTGTAGTACTAGTTTTTTTGTTCCTTTTCTTTAAGGGAGGACATAATAGACTTAATACACAATTTGTTGATGAACTTGGTACACAATTTAAGCGTACGAAATTCATTATAGTACTTTCTATTTTAAAGCAAGTAGACTCGTAAGAAAACATAAAAATCTGCGGATAAAAATTAAGCAAAAGGGAAAATTTTAAGACATTCATAATTGTCCGAATTTATGTGTAATAAAAATTATACCTGGACCCCCATTTTGACCCCCCGCCCCCACCCCCCACAAGCCATAATAGGGAGGAAAAAGTGGCGGAACACGCCAGGATTGTCCCTCTTCTTTCTTCTGTATATACATTCATATCCCAGCTACTGTAATTAAATCTATGGAATCAAACAGCAACAGAGAACAACCATAAAATAAAATATCGGTGTTGGAGAAAAGAAGATAAAAGGCCTGGAATGAAAGATCGCATTCGACATCATCGGACCCACATCTCTCCCCCTCTCTCTCTCTCTCCTCCGGAAAGCGGCTTTCTCTCTTCCAGGTCCTTTTCTCTCTCAGGCGTACACACACACACACGCACCTACACGTGCGTGTTTGTATTTTGGTGTTTGTGCAATGTATTTGCTCTTATCATTGTGTTTTCTTTTGAGATGGGGGTGGTGGGTTGCTCTTTTTAATATCATCTCTTGCATTTCCAAGAACCTCTTTTTATTCCCCTTTTTTATGTATATAGTTTTTTCCATGATAATAATTAAATTGATTTTCTTGGGGATAACATGCATCATCAGCTGGGATTTGCAGCTTTTGAATTGGTTTTTATTTTATTTTTTCGGTTTTTCAGAATCATATCTGATCCATTCTGTTTCTTGTCTGTAATGGAATGTGAATTTGTCAGTTAATTGATAATGACAACTAGTTTTCTTGTGTGTGCTCCTATTTTGTCTCTGTATTCGTCATCTGATTGGTCTTAATAATTGATCATCATCTTCTTCTTCTTCCTCTTTTTTTGGGTTAAAACATTTTATTTCTTAAATAATGCCATTATTTGTCTGAAGATTGACATAAGAAAGTGAATATTCCAAGGTCAGTTTCTCCCCATTCCCTCTTTAAATCAGCAAACATTGAATAAAGGCATAAGAAAAAGTTGTGTGGATTTCATGATCCTTGCATATGTTGTTTCAACTTTTACTTTTTCTTGGTCTTGTTTTATGTGGTCACATGTTAACTTTTGGTTTTGTCGAAAATCAATTAGAATATTAAAGTCTGACATTGATAATTCTGTTCTTTTAGACCCTCCTTGTTTTAATGGATCAGATGACAAATTATAAATTTTCACCATTTTTGTGATTCAACTCAAGAAATACTCTTGATGTCTCAGCAGGTCCTAAGGAGAATTCGAGGCGTAAATTTATGAATTGTTGAGCTGAAAATATTCTGGCATTATTGCTTTCCTTTCACCTCATTAGAATCAAAGGACATGGTAATCTATGCCCATTATGTTCTAGAATATCAACAACATACAATACATTTTCTAGTGGTCAAACCTGTAACAGATATACGAAATTAGGTAGAATCTCATTTGCAAATCAAGGAAAGTTAGTTCTTGTTTTGTTCTCAAAATAATTTGGTAGCTGTAAACACCAAAAACCTTTATTAAACTATCCCAATTTCTTGATTGATTGCATATAATTTTCGACTATTTTGAAAGTCGTGTGTGTTGTTTGCAGACATTTAGAGACTGAGTAAGCATAATGGGAGCTTGTGCATCAACAGCAGCTACAAAAACTTCTAAACCCTTCAGAAGTGTGAAATTGAAGAGGAAGCGACGTGGTCGGTCGAGGAAGCACCACCTAATCTCACTCACTGATGGAAACAGGAAAAGGAATAGTGATGCAGGAGGCGCCAGGGTTTCAGATATTTCCGAGGGTGAGTTTGTTCACTCAACTACCTCCTGCACAAGGTCTGAGGTCTCCACCTCCACATTCCACCTCACCCAATTGCAGTAGCATCATAGCCAAATTGATGCTAATGGTATATGTATATGTCTATATATAATCTTTTCCTCATGAGAATTGGAGTTCTGATGGGTGGATCGAGTGCTATGAATCATATCTTAAACTATTATGGATATACAGACACACATATATAAGTATTATCACAATGTCATCTTCAAAACCTTCTTGTTTTGTTGTCATGAGTTTATTAGTATTGAGTTATGAAGGTACATTTGTGCTCACAGGAATTTGTCAAGAAGAGGCGTGGTTTGACACACTCAGCATACTAGATTCTGACTCAGACGACGACTTTAATAGTGTCCATGGAGGTAAAGAACATATGTTTTTTTTCCTTTTCTTTTAGTTTTCTTTTATCTTACTTAACTATCTGCTGAGCCTCTGAGAGGTTGCTGTAAATAATTTAGTTATTTGGTTGTTTAATAGTTGAATATCTGATAAACATAATTAATTGTATTGACATTGCATAAGTATTTTGTTGTTAGTCATGCTCGAAATGTTCACACAAATTGACTTGCACTTTATAGTCGATAGTTGTGCAATCTCTCTAGCAGGAAGATTCACAAATAATGTCAAGATGGCTGCAATGTAATGTGGTTTTATCAGTAAAGCTGCCAATCCAAACAACGTATGCTCTTGTAACGAACTTTTAATTGTCTAGCAACTTAGTAGATTTACTCCTTGACATTTCAAATGGATAAATGCTTCAGTATGAATTTTTATCCCTCGTGAGCGCAAGTGTAACATCAAAGAATACCATGAAAAATATCTGAAAATTGACAATTGTAAAACAGAGTCATTCTTGAACAAAGATGGAACAAAAGAGCCGAATGGTTTAGTGAAGATTGTTGAACCTACTATCAAGAGGAAGAAAAACTTGGACCGGGCCTATGTCAGTTTTAATGGAGTGAAAGATGACAGAAATGATCATGAGCAGAAAGCTCCCGAGAAATTATTGAAGTCCGTCTTACCCCGTCTAGTTCCTTCGATGAGCTTTAATGATAAGATCGGCCCACAATCTCAAAGGAAGAAATCAGCTGTTATTCGGCTCTCTTTTAAGAGGAAATCTATCGATGGGGAAGAAACAAATGAAATTTGTGAGTATCTTTAGGTATATTGTCCCCAATAAATTTAAAATTGCATAACAATTTTAAACTTTTTCATCACATCAGGTTCATCAAGGTTCCTTTATCGTCCCAGAGCTGGATTAATGATTCCTTGTTGTACCGAGGACAAGCTGGTTTCTGGTACATGGTCCAAGATTGAACCCTCGACGTTTAAGCTACGGGGGGACAACTACTTTAAGTATGTTATCACTATATATTTTCTTACATGCATTCTACTATAGTATTGTCTATTACCTAAAGATATAGTATTGCAGAGATAAGAAGAAAAGCCCTGCCCCGAATGTCTCCCCTTACACTCCGATTGGTGTGGATTTATTTGCATCTCAAAGAAAGATTAACCACATTGCACAACACCTTGACCTGCCTTCTCTGAAAGCAGATCCAAAAGCCCCACCACTGCTAATTGTCAACATTCAGGTAATTTTTTTCTCGATTCTAGTACGTAAGTTTCATTGTAATGGACGGTTGTCTTGATGTGATATAATAACGATTTTTTTCTGACAATAGCATGAGTATTTTATTTGTCTTGTGGCAGCTGCCCACTTATCCGGCCCCTATGTTTCTCGGAGATGGCGACGGAGAGGGTTTAAACCTTGTATTATATTTCAAAATTTCTGAAAGTTTTGAGAAAGATGCATCTCCCCAATTTCAAGACAGTCTCAAGGTAAAAGATATATTCTCTGACAGTTTGACAATGATGAGTTGACTTACAGAATTTCTCTAATTTACATATGCAACATGGGGAAAAAATCATTAATAATTCTGTTCGTCTTTTATGATTTTGATTAATGTACTAGTATAAAGTTTGTGTCTCTTTGTACTATAAGATATACCTCAAGTCACATGTAGAATGCCAGACTCGTCTTCCACGTCCTCTCGGATTTAATTTATTCCATTTATCGCAAAGAGGAAGTTGAGCTGCTGCATATCATGTCTTAGTTTATATAAGGGATATAATCTGAACTAGTTTTTTCATGTCTTAGAAATTAAACTATTTGGTCAATATAAGTATGATTGAAAATGTGATACAGATAGTAAGTAGAGAATCAAATTCCTTCATAATGGAATGATACATTAGGGATATAATCTGTATTAGTTTTGTCATCTGTCTTAGAAATTAAACTATTTGGTCAATATAAGGATGATTGAAAATGTGATAAGATAGTAAGGAGAGAAACAAATTCCTTCATAATAGAATGATAAATTCTAACAATCAACTTCTGTCAAATTATATGCATCGACACAATGTGGGTTTTGTAATGTTACTTACGAAGTAATCTATTTGTGCTGCAGAAATTGGTTGAAGATGACATGGAAAAGATCAAGGGATTTGCTAAAGACTCGACTCTTCCTTTTAGAGAAAGGTTGAAAATTATGGTTGGAGTGGTTAATCCAGAAGATCTCGTCTCAAGTTCTACCGAAAGAAAACTTCTTAATGCTTACAATGAAAAACCAGTTCTCTCCCGTCCTCAGCATGAATTTTATCAGGTGAGCCATTTTGGGGCCTTAGAACTTATTATTGAATTGCTTTTGCACAATCTTGTTAATTTATCGTATAGGCAACTACATATGAAAATGAGGGTAGCAGAAATGAGAATGTTGTGAGGACGCAATTAGATTAGATAGAATAAATAATGAACATATTAGAAAGGTTTTAATTGCAGTTGAGATTGTCTGAAATATTTGACTTAGCATTGTATATTTGCAAGATGGTGTGGATTCTTATATGATTTTTGGCTTATATATAGGGGCCAAATTACTTTGAAATCGACATTGACATTCATCGCTTTAGCTACATTGCCAGAAAGGGACTCGAAGCCTTCCGAGAGCGATTAGCAACCGGGATTCTTGATCTTGGGCTGACAATTCAGGTATCCCATTACTTTATATGTTTATCTGTGCTTTAGGGGTTTCCATACAACTAGTGGTGTGCACATTTCTTGATAGTCGATCAGAGGCTGCGCACACAAATGCATATATACACACGTTGCATAGAATTTATAAAGCTATACATGAATTGAAGGGGTTGTATTAAGTCCTTTACATAAAATATCAGGCACAGAAGCCAGAAGAACTGCCAGAGAAAGTCCTCTGTTGTGTGAGACTGAACAAGATTGATTTTGTCAACCATGGACAAATACCTACACTTGTCCAGCTTGAAGATCAATGATGAAATGACGAGCTGTGGTGTCCGCTTTCAGCGTTTATGAAGTGAAGCTGCTATCTAATGTATAACTACAATATTGATATGAAACACTGATTGAATAATGTTTTTGACATATAAAAATTTCACCCTCTGAGCTGTTGTAACATGTTAATCTATAGCCTCCAATGCTGTGGAATGTAAAGTTGTTTGTTTATTCTTTATGTCATTATACAAATCAAAATAATATTGGTTGATGTTTCATCTCTCTTTTTTCATTTTATTTTCTTTCTTAATCTTCTTTTTCTCAGAAATTGAGATAAAAACTTATGACGACTGAGGGAGGGAATGTTTGGTTTGTGTTTACAAAACTTAATTTTTGTGAAAGATGTTATTCGAGGGAGATTAATTACTAGGAGGTGGGATTGCACTGCTAAACTAAAGCAAAAAAAATCATATACTTTCTAATAACTAATAAGAAATGGAAAATACAATTATTCAATTTATTTTCTATAATCTTCTCTCTTAGCTTTTCTATATTAAGATAATCTATTTGCACCAAAGTTTAGTTTTATATTACACCGCGTATAGTATGTGTGAAATATTGAAAAAAAGCCGAGGGGACCGCCTCTTGCTTGCAACCGTATTTGGTTCACAATTGCTTTGGGCTTCTATATTTTGTCTATATTTACTGTTTTCTACCTAATATCACACTTTTATCATGTCTCAATCGTATCTTATTTTAAAATCAAGCTAATTATAATTACTTTTTTACGATTTATGTGAATTTAAAGTTCATGATTTAAGTGTGGGATTCATGATTCATGTTTAAATTCCAGGGTTCGACTTCTTGGACTAGAGTATATATTTTATTGTAAACTTACGATTTCACGGTTTATGATTTAATGGTTGAATCTTTATAATTTAATAGTTCATAGTTTAGGATTTATGATTCATGTGTTCGGAGTTCACGATTCATGTTGTATAACACAATTTTAAAGTGGGACACAGTTGAAATAGGGTAAATGTGGAATATAGGATCCTCATCCGTGAATCAGTTGCTTTGAAAACTAAATGGATTAAATTTTGAAAAAATCTAGGGGTGTGTTTACTTCGTTCCTCTTAATTCATTGAGATGACCAAATTCAAGTAAAACACACTCATTAACTTCTTCAATCAAAATTGATTCAGCATCTGCAGCCTTAATTTTTATATATTATACTAAGATAATAATAAAACTGTCTTAAAAAAATAAATTTCACCAATTTTCAGTTTTTAAATAAGCAGATGCCGTTTTTGCATTTTCTGTAAAAATAATATCTAAAAAACTCAGGCATGAGTATAGAGCGTATGCCAGCGTGGTGGGGCTATTCCGCTATGGGAGGTGCTACAAATCTGGAACATAGCAGATCCTTCCCCCTAGAGGTGGGAAAAATACCGAAATGCCAAATACCGTCCGTATCGTATTGAAAAATTATCGAAAATATCGAAATTTTCGGTATACCGAATTTATATACCGTACCGGAAATTTTCGGTACGGTAACGGTATGATAATCTAAAAATTTCGGTATTTCGGTATATGTCGGTATACCGAATTTTTTTCGGTATTTTGGTAGTTCGGTATACCAAATTTCTAACGGTATACCATAAATTTTCGGTATACCAAAATTTCGGGATACCAAAATCAACGGTATGGATCGGTATATACCGATACCGATACAAAATTCGGTATACCGAATTTTCGATACGGTATCGGTATTTACCGATATCATACCGAATTTTCGGTATGCTGAATTTCGGTATACCGAAATTTTCGGTACAGTAACGGTATGAATTTTCGGCGTACCGAAATTTTCGGTACGATAACGGTATGGACGATTCGGTACGGTACGGCACCACCCCTATTCCCCCTCCCCCAACAAATAACTTTTTCATTATCAATTTTTTAACTTAGAATATATTAAATTAATAAAAAAATTCATCTTAAAATTATGTTTGTTTTAGGCCGCGACTATTTGTAATTCACAAATTTTCTTAATGCAATTTAATGCATCCACTCAATACCGATTTTATCCTTCTTTGTTTAATTAAACTATATTGAACATTGTAAAGTTAGAACATAGAAATATGAATAAAAAAAAAAAAAAAGGAAAAAAAACCAAATTTCAAACCTTAAATTTAATAAATACTCTCCTGAATAAACTTACACACTTTCTTTTTCCGTCAGTCCGGAATGAACTTGCATACCTAAAAAAGGAAATTTATCTCACAATCTTCACCTTCAAAATCCCCACCATCAATCTTCATCCATTATTCATCTTTGAAATGTCAACTGAAGAAGTAAAAAATAATTTTTTTTTAATATACGTGAAATTTTTAGCTGTGCAAGTTCATTGGGAACAGAGGTAGTATTTGCTTTTTTGTAATGACGTAATCCCACTTTTATGAACAAGCGTTTATAATCAATTTCACTTTATTTTCTAGGTTTAAAAGTTGATACAAAAAATATATTAAAAGGGAGTGTGGTGCACCGGCAGCGAGACAGAGTTCAGTAGTTATTTAATTCTAACAAAAACAGTGGTAGAAATGGTTCACTCCGAACACCCAGAGGATTGTTACCCCAATAACATATAATTTCATCATTAAGGTTTAGGAATTGTTGGATCGAATATTGTGTGAAAATTCGAATTCGGACTTCCGCTCGACCACTGTAACCGGACAATTTTAGAAAACCGAACGGATATTCGACTATGTTTGGTCGAACAATAACCACACCCAATTAATTTTTCAGATCGAAAACAGAAAAAAAAATATTATTTAGATCCTCCATTGATGAAGTATTGAATGAAATTTGAGTTTATCGAGTTTTAGGAAGAGAAGACTTGTTAAGGATGATAACATGGAAGAAGAAAAAATAGTTTTTTATTTTTATTTCATTTTGGTTTTATTTATTATTTTTATTATTTTTGTTTTGTTATAATTATGAGTACTTAGCTTATTTTATAATACTAGTAGTATCCCCGTGCGATGCACGATTTGTAGATGTAAATGAATAAATAATAAGAATTTATGTTTATATAATTTTAATATAATAAAATATTACAATCAATATATAATAAGAGATGAAAAATTATATGTTAATGAAAGAAGAGTCAATGAAAAATATTAAAAATAAAAAAATATATAAATTTGAGTAAGTTATAGAATATTCATATTTGTTTTTCTTTAAGGATCGGGCATCCATGTATGGAGGTTGTGTTGATCATCTTATACAAATGATGAGTCTATATGTGTATATTTATAATTTTATGATAAACATTTATATTTATCCAAATTATCTGATTTTTTTTATTTTTTCAAATATAGAGTTCAAGAAATTTTACAAAACTTTTAGTGAGTACCAATAATAATACATTCTAATTTTATTAATTTTTATTTGTAGCACAAGCACACTTATAATTAACCACATAATCAACCAATAAACAATTATTTATCTTTATTCAATTTAATTTATTTATACACTATAGTGTCAAAATATAGATCAACAATAGATGACTAATTTAATTTATTATACAGGAAAATCACATTAGAAAAGAAAAAGAAAAGTTAATGAAAAAATTAGATTATTTTTTGAAAAAAATGTTGAAATTATAAACTGAAATTATAAAATATTTACTAAATAAATGAATTTTATATTTTTATATGATTAAAAAAATTAATAAAAAATGAAACAAAATACAAATTAACAGTAAATATAAAAAGATCATTAGGGTTTATTTAAAATTGTACTAAATCTATTTTTTGCTTTTAATTTTTTCTTTATTTATTTGTTTTCCCTTTCTGGGTATGAATATACTTCACCATAATTTTTCTATACATATAATTGATACTACACAAATTAAAGGACACATTAGGTGAAATAAAATTAAATAGAAGAAGAATGGGTACAGTAAACATAATACATATGATTTTAGAAACAAAAAAATAATAATTTTGCTTTTGTCGACAAACTTACTCCCATCTCACTTCCTTCCCCACATTTTAGCCCCCTCCCCTCATTTTACATTCTAGATAATTATGTTGATTTCTCTCACACAATTTCGTTCACGCTCTCTCTCTCTCTCTCACACGCTCTCACAATGTCAGTCTCTCTTTGTTACTCTGGTGGGTGGTGAGGCGTCTCACTTCTCACTCAGCTACTTTGGATCTCTTAACATTCACAACAAATTAAATTATTTAAAGAAAAAAAAATTGAAGTAGACGCACAATTTGGCTGAATCAACAGCTTGATTAATGTTGATTTCAAGTAAAAAATAAATTGATTGCGTGGAACAAATTCTGTGAGATTTGCGTTCGGACATTTTTAGGAAGGTTGCGTGAGTCTCTCATTTGATAGACTTGGACAAATTAGGCTGATTGTGGGGGACTCACTATTAATTTGAGATAATGGTGACTAAATATATTATAGACAAATATATGTAGATTTATCTCTAAATAAAATGCTTTATACCAAAAATAATATTTTCCAGAAATGGCCAGGGGATTTGGGCGGGAAAATCTTTAGCTTACTATTTTAGGTGGATTTTGTTATTATATAGATATAGATATAGATATAGATATATATATAAATATAAATATAGATTATTTTAATTTACTAAATTAGTAGACTGCATTAAAAATTTAGTGGACGTACTATAAATAGTCATCGTTAATATTTAATTCACATGTAATTCTTTGATCTGCTGATTATTGTGGTTAGTACAAATATTTAGTGTAGTCTAAAAGATTTATATTATTTGGGTTGCATATAAAAATCCTCTATTAATATAAAAAAAAAAAAGATGTGTGAGTTTTTTTTTAATAAAAGAATTTTATTACTCATAAGTCTTGAAGTACAAGATTCTCAATCTAAAATTGAGATATCTAGTCCAACCCAAATATACGAATTGACAGAAGCGAAAGCAAAACGCGACAAACAATAGGCAACACTATTACAATATCTAGATATTTGATAAAATGTGTAAAAATCAGGCCCACACATGAACCTCTAAATGTCATCCACAATAATTTTATAATAATTTAAAGAATCTACTTTGCTCCTTGACTACATGCACAAGAAGCAAAGAATTCAATCACAGAATAAATTATTTTTTGAATTATATTTCTCATTGATTAGAATGGAATAGTTTGGATAGGGTTTGATATTTGGAGTATCGGGAAAAATAACAAGACGAGTGGCATTATATCAATACAATCATAATCAACAACATTATAAAATTCAACTCGGGTCCGTTTCATCGCATCTACGTCTAGGGTCTGCTCTCTTAGGGTTGGTTTTCTTCTCTGTTACTTCTCCTGTCAATATGATCATATGGATCTTTGTGAGTTTGTTTTCCGCCTGATCTTAGGTTGGTAATCTCGGTTGTAGAATTGGTTACGTGCACAACTTTTTCTCCTTTTCCCGCCTTCTTCTGTTTTCTACTTTCTTCCTTCGTTACTCCTTCCATGGCTGATAACCTAGCCGACCTTTATTCCTGTCTGAATCAGAATGTCTTGCTCTGGATCTGTTGATCCTTTTCCTGCTTGATCGCTCTACTTCTGTGATTGGTAAACTGCTGACTCCAAGGAATTTTTCTTCAAAGCAGGTTGATGAACTTTTTCGGCCTCCTTGGAATTCTAGTTCGCTGCCCATCAAGTCTATTGGTGAAAACAACTTCCTCTTTTCCTTTGGAGAGGCTGATGATCTAAATAAGGTTCTGGCAGGCGCATCGTGGTCTTATGAAATGTATCTTCTGATTTTGCGTTATGCGGATTCTATAACTGTTGTTCCAAGTATGAAGTTCAAGTTTTCTCCGTTCTGGGTTTAAGTTACCGGCATCCCTTTGGGGCTTATGACTTTCAATTTTTCCAAGTTAATTGGAAGTCGACTTGGAACTTTTCTATCAGTTGATGCCGATTCCGATGGTTCCTTGTTGGTAAATTCTTGCGCATCAGAGTCAACATTGACACCTCTTAATATCTCACGAGAGCAGTTACTGTTTTGTACAATGGTTCTCAGGTTCGATGTTTTCTACAACATGAAAGGTTGCTGTAAGGATTTTCACCCAAACACACAACCAAGAATACAATGAAATCACAAATTCATGCACACTCAATTCTGATCTTGGATGTTAATCAAACTGAAATGCAAAACAAATTGAAATGTAGACACAAGATTTACGTGGTTCGGATCACAATATATGATCCTACATCCATGGGAGAAAGAACACCAACTTCACTAATCAAGAACAAATTACAAAACTCACAAGAAGAAGCTCACAACTCAACAATAGCACTCAACCTCTATTGTCACTCTCTTGTGTGTTTCTCTTGATTTCCTCTCTCTAATTCTCGAGTAATCGAGATATCTCACCACACTCTGACTAGTAATTGCTCTTATCATCTCCTCACATGAGTTATACAGCATAACAAACTAACAAACTAATAACAGAATCAATAACTGCCACTCTGCACCTGTTCGGCCCATATCAGATGAAAACTGCACTACTGTTCAGTCCATGCAGGCTGAGTTTTGTTAATGACTTCATTTCCAATCCAGGATACTATTAATTTGCTGTTATACCCTCACAACTAACTTTCAACTGAATTCCAATGTGTGTTAACTGAATTAGATCATATTTGTATATTCACAAATCTCCACCTTAGCTCAAATACCACACACTTCACTTGTCTTCACTTCCTTTTAGTTGCATCTTTTGTCTTCACCTTGATCAAATCAAAACACAGTTCAAACTTTCCTCCAGGTAAAGCTTTTGTGAAACAATCAGCAGGATTGAACTCAGTAGCAATCTTTGCTACCTTAATCACACCTTTGGATACGATATCCCTCACATAATGTAGCTTAACATCTATGTACTTAGTCTTTTCATGATATCCTTGATGTTTTGCCAAACGTATGGCACTTTGATTGTCACAGTAAACTATTACTCTTCTCTGCAGTACCCCAAACTCATTTTGTGTGTAAATCAATTATTAAATAAAATAGAGGGAGAGAAACTGATAATAAAAAAACAAAAGTAGCAGATAAATAGGGTTATGTCAGACGTTTTGGAAAGGAGGAAGGAGACAGTCAAATTATTAAAGCAAATAGAGGGAGAGAGGCAATGTGAAAACTACTTACCATACGAGGGGTCGATTATAGATTTTTACATACGAGTTTACCAATTTTTTAGTATATCAAATTTTGGTATATTATTTTTTTGATACAATAACATACTGAATATTTGCTGGTTTATTTCCCAGCAGAGGATCTGTAAAAGCAGGAGAGAAACCTTTTGCTACTGCATAGGAAAGTTGGCAGTCGGGGTGCCATTCCGGTTCTACTTATAATAGTTGACCAAATCGCCTATATAAGGTGTACCGAAATTCACGATCGCGATTGCAAACGGAATCGCTATCAAATTTCAATGTTTCTTGGCTGTTAAAATGACGATGTAGCTCAATCAAAGAAATAACAGAAAATGCTAAATATATAATAATTAGTTTTTGGATACGTCCTTTATAAAGAAATGTACTAGAGATTACAGCATTCATTGCTGCAGTTAAAGCTATAAAGTTAAGGGTTGACGTAGCTATATAAATTCCTTGGTGTTTTTGTGCTAGTAACAGCATAGCCGTTTTGGTCCACTCCCCCGCACGAGAAGAATATCACAGAAAAGCTAAGGGTGACTAAAAGAATAGCCACAACTCTAAGCTGAGAAGAAAAAAAAATGTTGGTTTTTTTTTTTTCTCAAAATATAATATTTAAATAACATAAAAATAAAATTTGGTGGATAATCTTATTTTATCATTGTTAATCTGAAAAGTATCAGCTTCAGTTGTATTAATATATATAAATTTTAATAATATATATTATATATAAATTAATTTAAATATATAGCTATATAAATATATATTCGAACCGAATACAACTACATTCGAATTCGAATATTATTCGAATCTTGTAATTAATTCGTATTCGAATTCGAATTCGATTTTTTCGAATCCGAATCATCTTAATCGAATTCGAATCACGAATCGAATCAAAAATATTTGATTCGTTTACAATCACAGGGTCACCAGTTGTCTGCCCTTCGGAAGCTGGTGCAGTAGTTCGGACGTCCTTTGGAATTAGCACGACGACGTCGGCTTCAGTTGTAGGGGTACCAGTGGTCTGCCCTTCGGAAGCTGGTGCAGTGGTTCGGACGTACTCTGGAATTAGCACGTCGGGGTCGTAGGCTGGAGATGAATAGGCAGACTCTACCCCAGACATACTGGCTACTTGTAAGTGTGGGAGAGCGACGGAGTGAGATACTGAATGTGGGGGGAAATTAGAAATGTAAGTTGTGGGAGAAAAAGTGAAGAGGGGTCCATATATTTATAGGAGTAAATACTGAACAGAAAAGTTGAAAATTTTCGGATTCTTATCTCCTGCAGTTGTGGGGAACAGAAAAGTTAAAATTTTTTGGGTTCTTTTTCCTTTTCCACTTTGTAGTGCCATTCCCAAATTGGTCTCGGCACTTACATAATATCGTAAAAATATCTATAATGGTACTCGGTGGGAGTGATTTTTGGTTCTTCGAGCACCAGAGTGGGAATCCGGTGAAGAGCTTCCGACGCTCAAGTCAGAATCGCAAGGATGATTTTTGCTGTAACAATGTGAATAATAAAATAATATGACTCATACCTTGGAGAAGAAGAAATGGAGACCCTTTTATACTCACCATATTCAGAGTTAAAGGTAAATGTGTCATTTCATCCGTGCCACATTAGTCCTAATCCTAGTCAACTTACCTAAAGCAACGGTAACTGGAGTTTTTGTGTCAGTGGTCCCTAACTTTTTGGCAGGAGATTTCTGCTGACAGTGTACTTGCTGTCAGATCGCTCACTTTTTGGTCGGGAACCTCCTCCTGGTGCGATCAAGCTATCTTTCATCAAGAGGTGTTCGGGATGGAAAGGTTCCACATGAGATTGCGCTTCGTGCCTAATGTGTATCAAGCGGCTTAGTCAGAGGCTTCGTGCTTCGTGCCCCCATCCCAGGCGGTGGGGCATGCAATTTGACAGGAGACTTCACGCTTCGCGCTCTATCCTTCTACAATATGGCCTCTTCGCCATTAGCTCCCAGCTTCTTTGGTGTGCGAGTTCCCTGGTTGGAAGAACCCTCCTTCCATTACATGGTAAGTTCGTGCTTCATAGTAGGTGCATCTCAATATGTGCTTGATATTATAATGAAATTATAATATCCTACATTGTAGATCACTACAAGAAACATCTTAATTGGCTAGGAAATTTTTTGCAGGCAATAATCCCAATTCTGTAGGCATTTATATTTGTTTACGGAATACCAACAAAAAACAAATGTAGGGACTTTGCTCGTAGGTGATTTGTTTGCCTACGGAAATGTACTCCGTAGGTGATTACCTATTGATTTTCTGTCGCAAATCCGTAGGCAACTTGGTTACTAAATTAATATGAAAACCTGTAGGCAAAATATCAGTGTCGAAATATTTTGTTGATAATTCCGTAGGCAAATTTGGCAACAAAATTTTCTATAGGCAAAATTTTTATTTGAATATTTAATAAATCTATTTTTTGTTGTTTGCCTACGGAACCAATTTCGTTGCAAATTTAGAGAAATTGTATGAACCTATCCATAGGAAATTCCGTAGGTAATTTCTCTAGTTATTTTTTTTAATATAACATTATATTTATTGGTTCCAATTTTTTTAGAATACTCGTAATCAACCTATCCATCGATGGCGATTTTGCCTCATCATTAATTCAACCTCAATAATCTTATTTTACTATTTAATAAAATGGAACCCTTTATAAATAGTCATTTTATGATTTTTTTTTTTTTTTGCCCAAATACACTTATTCATGTAGAAATAGTAATTTTATAATTAGATTATAATAATTACAAATTTTATCAAGATTATACTACGATTACAACCCGAAATCCACCGAAATTTGTGGTTTGCAAAATCTTGCCATAATTTTTTTATTCTAATTAGCAAAAGATTTTGTATTCCAAATATTGATATATTCAATTAATTAGCCAAAAATTGTGATTAGCAAAATCTTATCATAAATTACGTCAATATATGCTAGGAGAATATTTTTTAAATATCAACAGATTAGTCGAATATTTTGTATTGCAAAAATTATCAACATATTAGCCGAAATTTGAGGTTATTTGTGAAAATTATTTTTTTCTAACCCAAGGCAATTTCTATACCAAATTTTTGATGTAATATTTTATTTGGTTTAATTTTGATATATATAGATATTTGAAATATTTTTTTCAAAATGAAAATGTGAAGTTATTCTAAAAAAATAATTTGAGTAATGCTTAATAACTTGTGGACCATAAAAGAATATTAAAACGACCTTTATGCAAGGATAACAAAGATATCACATCCTAAACCAAAGCATATGACTAGATAACAAAGATATCACACCCTAAACCAGTGCATATGACTATCTTATAACTTATTCATATTTATTTATTTTAATTTTTAAGCCTTTTCCATTTAAATATATAAATTTACTTTTTTTTTATATTACAATATCATTATATAAATATATCATTTATATTATATATCCGTGATACATTGACAAGGAGAATTCTAGTCTCTCTAGTAACAAATCAAATTAATAGATTTATCCATGAGACTTATCTTATTTCGCGATAAATAAGGTGATTAGTAATAATATTCACATATCAAAAAACAAAATGAAAGGTGTTAAGTTGTACAATTCGAAATCAGTTAGGTCACAGGGTGGCAAATCATACGAGTTGGGTTGTTATCGAGCCCATCCCATAAGATCTAAATTAATACGGACTAACTTGAACCCGTCTATTAAGTTTATTGGATAGAGAACCTCAACTCGAACCCAAATCAATAAAACCTGATTACCTAACCTAACCTAACCCAATAAACTCGTTAATATTTACGTACATACTTATATCTTATTATTTTAATCTGATTATTTTATTCAGACTCACTAAATATATACTCCCTCCGTCCCATTTAAATTTGCATACTTTCTTTTTTGGTCCCGTCCCACCTAACTTTGCACACCCTTAAAAATTAAATTTCTCTCACAATCTTTACCTTTGAAAAAGTCAAAGATTCTTAAAAAAAAAAAAAAAAAAAAATTCTTAACATTCGTGTTCGATTAACCATGCAAAATTAGCCGGGACGGAGAGTAATAAAAACGTATTTGCATTCTCTAGAGACCTCTTTATCAGGTTACTATAGACTGCCCGGCCCATTGGGTTAAACCTTGTGCTGCCCAACTCTCTCTCTGTCTCTCCCCTCTCTTCCTTTATTTTAAAATTATTTTTTTTCATTTTTAATTTGTTCATTTATTTATTTATTCAATTTATATATTCTTCAAAAATAAGTAATACTTTTTAGGATAAATAATAATACATTTTTATAAATCCATTTTTAATCAGAATTGTCATCTAACCATACACCTGATATACACACAATATTTAGTGATATTGTTAGACGTGAGAGTTATGCCCAGAGAATTAGGGGCTCATATTATTCCACCAATCACATTTTTTATATGTTTAATACATTTTTTATCTCCTTTTCATATGAAAACATATTAAATTAGTTCTTCTTACGATCTTTAATTTAATATTTTAAATATAAAATATATAAATAGAAATTTAATTTAAATATAAAATATTTTTCTTTGCTCAATTGTTATATATTATGATATTTAAAGTGCTTCTATATATAAAAGAACGTGAGACTATTTTCAAGAAGAAAAACAATTGGGGTTGATAAAATTATGTAGTTTACTTTTGGGTTTATTTTTGTATCTTAATAATGTTTGGCTTCTCTGATTTTTTTGTTATAATGAAAAATTGGTAAAAGTGATACAATGTTTTTGTTCTAATTTCATGCCTAGTTGAATAAAAACATTAAAACATTACTAGTCACATAAATGGAATCAACATACATCTTTTATAAAATTGTTATATTCGAAACCATATTGCATTCATGAAAAATGAATGTGAATGTTTACTCAATTTTAATACTACACAATATTGAATATCTTTTGTGTAAATATTTCTTATTTTTTTTTTATAAATAAATAAATATTTGTTATGTAAACTTCAATTATTTAATATTCTTTGCATCATATACTAAAGTAATTATACTGATTGTAACTACATTTTTGCTAATCGATTTTTCTCATTTCTCTTCAATTATAGAAGAAACCAATTTAAAAAACTAATGAAGAATCGAATAAAAAAAAAACAAATAAAAAAATAATATAATATATTTTACAATAAAGGAATAATAATATAAGATACTATGAATATTTAGGTTAAGTTATGTCATAAGTTGAATTATATTTTATATGAAATGTGATTAAAAATTTCATAAGTTGAGACTTGAGTGATGAATTTGAATTATAAAATGAATCTTACGAAATAAATAGAACTTTAAGAAATATATTAGCCTTAGAAATTCACTAATGATTTTTTTTTCTTTCTTACAATTTTCTTTTTTGACAATTATATAAAAGAATCTCATTATAAAAGAGATAAGAAATTTAAAATGAAACTTAAAAATAAAATAAAATAAAAATAATAATATTATGTATATTATTAAGAATAAAGAAAAATATAGAATATTATCAACGTATAGGTTCAACTTATGCCATTACATGAATTAGATATCGTATTCATGATTTTTTTTAGGGTATCATATCCATGAATTGATAGATGATATTCGAACTAAATAGGGCTCTAATCAAATAAATAAAACTTAAAAAATATAGTTACTGAACTAAACTTAAAAATTAAAATTTATTAAGGATATAATGGGCAAATCAAATTTTATAAGAAACAAGAAGTAGATTTATATAATCAATGACTTATAGTCCTATACAGGGGCGGACCTAGCTTGTGGGGGGAGGGGAGGGGGCTGTTCTAGCCCCTCACTCCACCTCCTACCCACTATTTTTGTATCCTTAAAATGTGTATAAGATGTAATATTGCGTAAATATTTTAATATTTGTTTGTTTTGGCACCCCTCAAAACTATAATAAAAAAATAGGATATATATATTCAGGCAGTTTTTTTCATAATATACAATAAAAACATTTTAAATTCTAATATATAGATAACTAATGTTATATTTGAACACATTTAATGATAAATATTGTTGATATTCTATTTAAATAATAAATATAACATATTTAAAGTTCGTGATTTACGTTTTTTTTTTTTTTTTTAATTTAGATTCAGGTTCAATGTTGAGAGACTAGATTTTTTGGGGCTAGGGTATATTTTATATTGAGTTATGATTTCACAAGGGTAAATGTGTAGATTCAGATATGCTTCTACAAATAGACATACACACCTGTAAAACGAACTTCCATGTCCATGCAGTAACATCTCAACCTTAAAATAATCAAACACTGAGCTGAACTACATTTTGTTAAGCAACTATAACATGTAAAACAAAACATCATATACAAAGAGTAAAATAGAGAATGACGATCTAACAACAAATCGGAGGAAAAAAATTACAGAGATACTCGAATCCTTTCCTATCTTGAGAGACCTTTCTGTTATTCATTTAGTGATGTTAGATGATGTTTGAATTTCGCAATCTGTTGTCAGTTCTTCATACGTTCCCAGTTATGTGTTGCAGAATATATTTTGTTTCCTTCAGTGTTAAATGCAAAATTGTTTGCGAAAAAACCTCCAGAAGCTACGACATTGTCATAGCTTCGACAGGTAGAACAAAACTGAGCACAATGTTTATGTGGCATCATTTGATCCATATGAAGGATGCACCATGAGTTTCTTGCAATCGTTATTCTGCAGACATGTAGGTTAAATTGTTAATGAAGTTACTCACAAAATAGTTAGTCAATATACTAAATTATAAGAAACAACCCATTTTTTTATACTGGGGTTTAAAAAGGAGAGGGGGTTTTGAGTATAGTACCTTTATGGAAACGGGATCTACGAGGAACTTGACGAGCTTGATCATACTGTGCTATACCAATTTCTTGAGATGGATGCACCAATGGCCCTGAGAACAACTCCCTCCCTTTCTTCTTGTTACCACAATCCTGGAGTAAATGATGTGTTAATTCTGTTTTTTTATAGTAATCGCCGATAAATTTATCAAACATCCAATAGGCTTACCTCTGACAAATCATGAGGCTCATAGATTTGAGATGAATCAAAAGAATCATGTCTGTGCAACCGAGCTTCTCTCTTGCGCATAGCAATCTTTGCAGCCTCAACGCTGCTGATGCTGTTTGAAGAATCCTCATTTTCTTGGCCGTCTGAGTCTGGCGTGGAAGCGCCCAATGCGAAAGATCTTTGGGTTCTTAAAGTGGGCTGATTGTATAATCTTGTGAACACGTCTTGTTTTTGCTTTTTGGCCCATGAAAAACTGGCTGATGCTGCTGCCACTTGCGTGGGGAGTGACCGGATGCTGGATATTGATTCTTGTGTTGTGTTAGAAATCTGTGAAACATCAGACTTCGTGTCACAGGAGTGTTTTAGTGATGGATGGGATCCCCCAATGCCACTTCTTCGTCTATTGGCGTTGGCACCGCCTCCCCCATTGTTCCCTCGCGATTGTTGGACTTTGGCATCAATTTCCTTCAAGAAAGCAAAGAGCAAATTAGGCGGAGGGGATAGAGAAAGAGTTAGGACGAGAGAGAGAAAGGCAGAAGGTACCTCAGTTGGAATCAGTTTGCAGAAATCGCTTGATTCGTGCAAAGTTTTTCGCGATTTTCTTGGATTCTTTGAACCATAAGCTGGCCTTATTGATGCACTCTTCCTGAAAATTGGTAGCTTGCGTAAGATCATATTTGAACTCTTTCATCAACACTAGTTTCAGATAAAACTGTATGATAATAGAAACATAATCTTATCAGAAAAATCCTAAATTACAGAGAATTTATCATTATTCTGTTATGTCATTCACTTAAGATCAAATCAAGAAGACGAAGAACAAGATAGTCAAACCTTCTTATTTCTTCACGCACTTTGGCATCCATCTCTTTGTTGGGCGGGTGCTTTGGCAAACTTGCTGGATCACACGCGTACGGTTTTGAAGTAAAGTACTGCAAAACCGAAACATTCAGACGCAAATTAATCAACATATCAGCTATACAAACCTTAAATTGGTGTCTTCACATTATAAATTGGTAAACTATTTCTTATCAACAAATGAAGACACTCATTTGGTTATTGTATCAAACAGTACCTCGGATTTCAGGGCAGAAGAAGCAGTCCCACGCTTATGAGGTTCGATTGACAGAAACGTCTCTAATAGGCCAACCGCACTTTTTGGGAATTCTTTACATCTTTCTCTAAGTGCATTGTCATAAGGTTGTTGAGGCTTAAACATATTTGCCAGGGGCAATTTAGACGTTTTCCAATAGTCGTCTGGTGGGGTACCACAAAGTTTGAAGATCTTATGCAACTGCTCAACCTCATTTCTGCCCTTAAGAATAGGCCGTCCAATGAAAAGCTCAGCAAAAACACAGCCTACGCTCCATAAATCCACAGTTTCACCATAACTCGTGGACCCCAAAAGGAGTTCAGGAGGCCGGTACCATAGAGTCACCACTCGACTAGTCAACGGTTGCTTGCTCTTAGGTTTTGTATAATATGCAAGCCCGAAATCTGCAATCTTCAAAACTCCATCATTGTTTACTAAGATATTCGAGCATTTTATGTCGCGATGCATTATCCCTCGCGAATGGCAATGTTCCAGTCCGCTCAATAGCTGTCTCATTAGGCATTTGATCTACTTCAAGTGTAACAAACTCAAATTAGAAAAACAACATTGAGTGCATTTTGATCAGAGAGAGAAAAAGAGAGAAAGAGACCTGTGAATCAGTGAATTTGGCTTCAGGACAAGATAACAGTCCAGCGAGATCATGTTCCATGTATTCGAAAACAAGGTAAATCGTGCAAGATAATCGAGAAGTAATAATGCCCTCGAGTTTCATGACATTTGGATGATCAAGCTTGCGTAGAATCTGAATTTCGCGCGCCATGAACCGAACACTCTCTGGTTGGAAATTGTCGAAACGAACCTTCTTCACAGCCACCATTTTGCCAGTTTTCAGCTCACGTGCACGGTACACATTGCTGTATGTACCTTGTCCAATCTGCACGTGCAAAAATGGATTATAACCCTCACCACAAATACTTCAATTTATGACTGTTGAATGATGGCTCAAAATATATTTCGCTGCGTTTCCATATTTATCTGGTGCTTGTTTTACAACAATAACAACGTATGAAATTTGATATTTTAACATTTGATTTAACAAAGCAACATCCTAAATTAACCATATTCAAGGTAATTAATCAAGATTACCTTTTCCAATCTTTCGTAAGCGTCTGACCTCAAGGGGAGCCATCCGTCAATGGCCTCTCCGGCGACACCAGAGAGCCACGGAGGCCATCCGGAGGCGGCGAGCTCGGCCTCGAGCAAGCGCTCAAATTTAATGGAGGGAAATGCAGCATTCTTGAGAGAGGCCTCTGTCTTGAAATTATCATCTTTTTGGCCCTTCTCGTGGAGCTCCTCCTCCTTCTCCTTGATCTTCTCCAACGGCCCGATCACGTCCTGGACAGACAGCACCCCGGAGGGAGGGGCTGAGGGGCGCTTCCGGCGGCAGACATCGTCGAATGCAGGAGATTTAGACGTTGCCTTCTTGGAGTTAACACAACCCATGGCCCACTAAAACCCCATCCAAATGGGAAATGGGCCACAAGTTGGAGAGGGGTGCAAGCTGGAAAAAACACCACACCCTCCTCTATAACATTTTGGTGTTTGTTCAAAAACAAATAGCCGGCTCCAAGAAGAGAGAGAAGAGAGGAAGAGGAGAGAGAGAGGCCAAGAGCCTCAATAACAGAGCATGTATTTTGGGGGGGAGAGGAAAAAGGGAAGGTCAAAGATTTTCATGTCATTTGTGTCGTCTGCGAGATATGCGGAGCTACAAACATCTGCATTTCGTGGGACCAATCATCTTCATACATGCATGCTACTTTTCTATTTCATACTATATTTAAATATTTTCAAACTGAAATTTCCCAAAATTTAAACAGATGTAAATATGTAAAGTGACCGTTGAGAAGTTCAGTTCCAAGGGGTGCTCAGTGCTCTGGCTCAATTCGGTATAGGCCAACTGCCTAACCACTATGGAATGTCCCACAACCATTTGGTTATAAAAATCGGCGACTCGATTCGATCAGGCTCAGTTTATTCTTTTGAATCTTTTACTTCATATATTTGGCATACAATACATTTTCTACTATATTTTAATTCATACACGACATATGTATATGATGACATTACAAAGACATTATGAATAATTATGTGATATGATTAATATAACTTGTTGTACCAAATGTTGTAAAAAATCTGAACCCAGTTTATTGGGGTAACATCACTTGTTCGGTGTAACATAACATCACATTATCTAACTAGCCCTAACTTATCTCTTTAAATATAGTAAGATTTTCGAATTGATCCGTAACTTGTAGAGCCTTTTGGGTACGATTGCACTTGGAGCCTATATTCATGTGGTCCAATTCATCTAAAATGTCGAGTGAATTAAAACGATCTAACAGACCAGTTCGATTTTGTCAACCCTAATTACAATATCAATATTCCATGGTAGAATTAAGGGAACTTGATAGTTTATTGAAAACCTCTGCTTCATATTACTTCCATAAAATGAGAAAAATTACATGTCTGATTCCTTAATTGTCCTCCCATTAGGTTAACTAATATCGATCCCGTACGATGTACGAAAATTTATTTAGAAATTAACAGTTAAAAGTATTATATAATCTAATATTAAAAAATAGAATTGTTGTATTATAACTAAATGAATATTTAAATATTTTTTTATTAAACATATAAAAATTATAGGGTTAATAACATTTTACAATCTATACTATTCGTGTTTTTTCATTTTCTTACCTTATTTTTTGTTTTATTTTTTTACGATCACAACCAGAAAGTGCGTTTTTCTACTTTTGCAACCTTTGGCAGTAATTTCCAGAGAGAAAAAAAAAAACAATTTAAAAATAATAAAATTATTTAGAAAATTCAATATTTATTTTGAAATTCTAAAAATTCATTTAAAATATCATAAACCTCACTGGCAAAATGTAGAAATTATTTTAATAAAAAATTAATTTTCATAAAAAAAAATCAAATAATTTTAATATTATTTCAAATAATTTTAAAATTTTAAAAGGATTTTTTAAAATTTATTTGAAAAATACTTATGTCATAAAATTATAATTTGACTTTAAATAATTTCTTTACTTATTATAAATCACTTTAAGTATTTAAGAAAACTGAATATGCTCAAAAATAATTTTAATATTTCATATATACCTTCATATATCTTAAACGAAATTTTAGAGATTTTAAAATATAATTTTTAAGATTATTTTCAGAAATTTATAATAGTTTTATGATTTTTTTTTTAAAAATTAATTACTTTTTATTTTTCTTGGTGAAAAAGATTTGATTTTAACTTTTTTATAAAACAAAAATCAATTTCATAAAAAAAAATCAACATTTTAAAGTTAATTTTGTGATATTATGAATGAAATTTAGAATTTAAAAAAAAAATAGATTTTTAAAAATTTTATGTTATTTAAATTTTTTTTTAATATTGTTTTGTTTTTCGCATTTAAATTGTTGACAGGTATTGCAAAAGTGAAAAAACGTATAGTTCAAGTTGTGATTGAAAAAATATAGGTAAGAAACAGAACAAACACGTACGGTACAAGTTGCAAAATGACAATAAACCAAATTATAAATAATGTAAATATTAATTTCTCCCATGTGATATATGGATTTAATATACTTTTTATAAATATATTATTTTATAGATTTACATTAAGGTAAATATTAAATGTAAAAAATAAATTATATCTAGTTATAACAAGGTCTATCTCTTAATATTGAAACTCAAACATATACTCCCTTTGTCCCAGTTAACTTGTCCTACTTTCCATTTCGATCCGTTCCACTTAACTTGTCATACCCATAAATGGCAATTAAAGGCAACAATCTTCACCCTCAAAATATCCACATTCAATCTCCACCTTTAAAAAAGTCAAAGATTCCACAAAATCTGTTTTTTCTTAACATTCGTGCCCGATAAACTGGGACAAGTTAACCGGGACGGAGGGATTATTTAGTTTGTCTGTATCCATCTTGACATATGCAAACACCGCAATAGCTTAATTGATAATGTATAACAAAAACATATATATAAATATCATACGACCCACCAAAATATATTAAATAAAATAAATTGAATGATATTATAAGAAAATTAATTTTTTTCTTTTATTTTTCCAATTTATTAAATTATTTTAATTTATCTAAATGAACTTTCAATCTTAACTATAGCTATTTAACTTTATTTGCACATAATTTATTTTCAAGTTTTAATATTTTACATGGTGATTTAATATACTCAAATACTTTTTAGGTTTTAAAAAAAAATTATTTAAAAAAAATAAAATTCAATGAGTATTCAATAGTTGGAATAACAAAATAAAACATATGAATTCTTCAATATATCTTAATAATATCATATATACTTTGAGATTCATTAAATAAATTCTACATTTTTATTATGAATATTAGATTTATTTAAATAAAATTATTATTAGTATATATATATATATATTGTTTAGGTTGCAAAATATGGGAAAATGAGACAAAGTATTGCATATATTGAGAACTCTAAAAAATCTATAAAGCTCAAGCATGTTAATTTTATTTTTTAAATAGAAATTTAGATTGTAACACGAGTGAAATCTTATAGTTTAGGTTACAAAGCGTAATTATTTTTATAAAGAAATAATATTAATAAATATAAAACATGACTACGTAATAAAAAATAATTTCAAGATCAATTATCATATATAAATATATGTGAAGTCCCGTGATTAATCAAACACCATTATAATTATAATAAATTTTTATTTGCAAATATAATAATTTAATTAGTCAATCATTAAATAATATATCATCTTTTACTTTTAATTTAATAAAGTATAGGGAAAAATGCACTTTTAGTCCAGTATGTTAGGCCTTGTCCAGTAAAAGTCCTGTATGTTAGAAAATTTCAAATTTAGTCCTGTATGTTCCAAAAGTTGTCCAATTTAAGGACACTAACCATCACCAACGACCAATTTAGCCGGAATTAGACTAATAAATTTAGGGCTTTTGAGTGCTAATGCTTATGTATCAAGTATTTGTCGAGATAACATGTCAAATCATTAAATTACTTTAGTATCTTGGCCAAACAAGAAAAGAAAAAGGTAACCCCTAATTTTCATATGAGGTGCATTTCATTGTATTTTTTATTTTATTTTTCTTTCTTTCTTCATCTTTCTCGAATTTATTGGTGACGTGCATCGCACGTGATTAATTGTGGTCAAATTGGCCATTTCTGATGGTCAGTGTCCTTAAATTGGATAACTTTGGAAACATACAGGACTAAAATTAAAATTTTCTAACATACAAGACTTTTACTGGACAACGCCTAACATACTGGACTAAAAATGAATTTTTCCCGTATAGGGAAAAATGTTCATTTATTAAGGAAGGTAATACTTGATATTGCATTAATTTGAAGAAAAAAAATATAATTAATGCTTTAGGAGAAATAATGAATGCATCAAAGACATATTATAAGCGAAAAATTGTGATTACAGAAAAGCCCTTCGTTTAGCTTTTATATATACTAGTAATATTCTCGTGCGATGCACGGAAGTTTATTTAAAAAGTAATATTTTTAATAAAACTAAATATAATATAATCTCATATTTAAATATGAGATCATTTGATCCTAATAAAATATTTTTTCTAATAATGTAGGATAAAATTTTTATAAGTAAAATTATAAGTAATGTAAATATAAGTTTCTAACACATTAATATAACTTACTTTATATACAGGTATATATATTTTTTTACTTTTAACATTAAGATAAATATTAAATATAAAAAACTCTTTTTTTTTAAAATGATTATTTCTTATCTTTGAAATCCAAACTCACAATTAGTGTGTTTGTATCATTCTTCACCTTTATGCATAATAACTTAATTATTTATGAATGTTAAAACTAACATAAATATCTAAATATCAACTCATATTATTAAATAAAATAAACTGAATAATATTATAAGAAAATTATTTTTCTTTAATTTTTTCCATTTTACTTTAAATATTTAAATTTATCTCCATAAAGTGCGATACAGTAAAAACAAGGTATTGTAATAAGAATAGATACCTCGGGGACAGGTAAACTTATCAACAGATTCTCTACCCTCTCTCTTTTCCATTCATTTAATTAGTCTTGGCTTACAGGCAAAAACGAAATGGCATGTCTCGAGATTTCTTTCACTTCTGAATCCCAAACAATTCGTCATTTAATTTATTAGAATTGCATATATAGACAAAACTTCGAATCAAATCATTTTTTCTCGAGACGCCCCTTCTTCAGTCCTAGACTTCATAAGTCATGGATGTTGACCGTAAGGAGATGATGAAAAAGGTACTCTCTACCGCTGAGTTATATCCCTTCCCTGCCCCCATCGAGAAATAGAACTGACTAATCCTAAGTCAAAGAGTCGAGAGACTCAACGCCACTATTCTTGAACAACTTAGAGCCGGGTCTTCTTTTCGCCTACCGGAGAAGTCATTTTTGGAGGAGAAACTATGCGTTTTTGGGATCTGCGCGCCCCTTGGTTAGAACCTCTAAGAGGTCCAAATGGATTGGACTTGAGTAGGTTGAAAAAAGACATACAACCTTGGCAAGAACGGCGTTCGGCAGAATATATGACTCATGCTCCTTTAGGTTCTTTAAATTCTGTGGGTGGCGTAGCTACCGAGATTAATGCAGTCAATTATGTTATAACTATAACTATTTACTTTTAAAAAATCTTATTTGCAAGTTTAATACTTTACTTGGTTATTCAGAGATACAAAGAATAACAAAATAATAAAATAAAATTCAAAAAGTTATTCAATAATTGGAATAACAAAATAAACATATGAGTTCTTCAATATTTTTTACTACTTTTATATACATGTTGAAAAGTTTCAAATTAAATTATACATTTATATTGTGAATAGTAGAGATTTATTTAAAGATACACATTGGTTAATGTAAAAAAAATTGTTGTAACAATAAATTTGTGTATAAATAAATAAACAAAAAGTTTGTACGAATTGTATATATTGAATCAAGACAACTTTGCTAGTACAATCCCTAAATTACCCATGATTCTCTCTTCAACTTGTATCAGTTGAAATTTGGAGTAGAGCTTCACTTAAATCTTCTCCGAATTTGGATATTTGACTTAATAACATTAATTCGAGGGCCCAACGCGTTAATTTCGAATTAAATATTTTTAAGTGGAGAACTCCATGAAAACCGCCTTGAATGTCGTTAGATTCAAGAAAAAAACCGTTGAACTTTGACTTGATTTACGCCAATCTGAGGCATTTAGCACCTTGATCTTGGATCAGATGCCGTTTTCTGGATGATTTCTTGAAGAACATCGAAGAACGGTTGAAGAATGTCGAAGTTGTCTATGCTCAGGAATTCTCACTTGATTCTTGACTTGTGTTGTTTTTCATTTTGGTGGAGAATGAGATCCTATTTATAGTTGTAGGATGGAGAAACCCTAATGGACCTGAGTCTGAATAGAGCGGTATGATTGGTCCTCCACAATTCCATTATTATTCATAAGATAATTATTATATTAATTGTATTTAATTTAAAAATTACTGCAACAACTTGACACATGGAGCATTCCGATTGATCCACCATGACTTGATGTCTCTCCTCATCTTCTTGGATTATTACTAAATTAATTTAATTTAAGTTAGTAATATCTGCACCATCTTTGACACATGGCGGCTTCCGATTGGTCAATAAAATATACAGTAAATCACCAATTAAATTGATCATATATATAATTTAGCAATTTTATTTAATTAATTCCTAATATTACAAAATAATCAATATAAAATTGATTTTCAACTCATATTTTATTACTTGGCGAATACAATTTTGCGTATTAACAATTGCTTAGGTTGCAAAATGTGAAAAAAAAAAAAAAAACATAATTGAGATTGGTTAATGTGACCAAATATTGTTTACATTGCAAAGTCTAAAAAAACATATAGTTCGAGTTTGTTAATTTGCTTATTCAAAAGAAGTTTAGTTGCAACTTGTATAATATTATAATTTTTGGTTGCAAAGTATAATTATTTATTGAAAAATAACATTAATATATGTAAAATATAAAAAATAATAAAAAATTAAGATAATGATCATATAAAATTATATATATATAAGAGCAAAAGTCATAATTTTGTGATTTATCAACAAAAATAATTATTATAACAAAGAAACATTAGCAAATTTAATAATTTAATACGTTGATTATAAATTAAATATTAACTATCGTTGTTAATTCGATAAAGGATGTGCTCAATTATATATACATTGATTTTTCTCTCAATGTAAAAAATGAAGAAAGTTTGAAACAATATGTTAGATAAAACAAACTGATTAGTTGTGGTTTTAATGATAGTTAAGTAAAATAATTCGTAAAAGAGAATTATTTAATGATTTTTAATTGTATTTCGAACCAATATTATATTTTTCTGTAAAAACCACAATAAACACTGGAATCATACTCAAATAATCAACGAACAAACAATATAATATTTTAAATAGAATATCA